>CM071149.1:10572500-11892083 GCA_036417725.1 Clanis bilineata | reverse complement strand
GATTTATATTTTTAGAATGAGTGGAATATTGGCAATGCCTGACACAAAGAATTTAAACGCCATTATAATTTAGGTTCATCTGTCAGGGCTGGTTGATTATTCACTTACGCTATTTTAAACTTTATTATAATAGCGGTTGAATTAATTACCCATACATCGAAATGGTTTGAGCATTTTCTGCCACTCAGTCGGCGCTGCCTCTTATTGTGATATAGGTTCTTTATTAAGCGCACTTAGGCTGAAATATATAGAGCGAACTTCGACTAAGTCTAAGTCAAAGCAACGAACTCAGTGAGGATTTGGAGTTTTTAAATCGAGTCTGTTTGACTAGGCAAATATTTTCTTGTAAAAATGACTCGGTGTATGTCAAAGTTCGATTTAAAAATCCCAAATTCTCACTGAGTTCGTTTCTTTGACTTAAACTTGTCGAAGTTCGCTCTATAGATCTCAGCCTTAGACTATGCTCTGACTTAGCTCCAACTTATGTGGCGAAAATATTGTACGCAAAACATATATTTTATTTACAAAAAGTTATTTACTTAGTTATGGCAGAACTGAAATATTCAAGGCATATTTTGTTTAAGTAATTCAAAGTCTATATTATGTACTATAACATACTGTAGAGGTAGATCTACATTAAAATAAAATAAATAAATAACTACAGCCTTATTATGGCATGAACCTTGATGACGTAGCTCACTTACTAAACGAAACCACTTTGACACAGTAAAGAAATTAACATAACTGTATGGCCTATGTGCTGAAAATCATTGTCTGCAGACATATTTTACATGCACGTTTGCCATATTCTCAGTATATTGATCTTGGCGATGTAAAATGAATCTACATACAACGATATTAAACTCATATTTGTGTTGATATTTTTCTGCGCCTGAATGGGGTCACGTCGCGTCACTAGGCTATGTATGACCTTTTAAATAATGAAAAGAAAAGTGTTTACTATGCAGTTACTTAGTTAACAATTATTGTTGTGCATTTAATGTACCTAAGATTTAATGACCTTAAACTAGACATTCTATCACAGAACATATTTTTCTGTAATAATAAATATAGAAATGTGTTTCATATTTTTAAACACCGTTTAATTTTTATTCGATAATGTTTTATTAGATAATTTAAGTTTAGTGAAATTGGGAAGAAGCACCAATGATTTGTTGTTGCGAATTCTAAGTAAATCATCATATCACAAAATACAATCGGTCTCAGATTTGTGTATTCCAAGTCATTGGTTTGCTTACAAGGTTTAGGTATTATTTCATTGTGTATTATTTTGAAGCATTTAGATATTTGGATGTATTATAATACTGTGTCAGTAGGCTAGCGACTCGCGTTCTTAAGTTGAGCTGCTTGCAAGAATTTTTATTCTGGTTTCGGGAGAAAAAAAAATATGTAAAAAAAATTGTATTACCTATATTACTGAATCAGAACTACTTTCGATTTTCGGGTATACAAAAACATGCGTTTTATTCTCAATTTCGAAGGAATTTTAAGTAACTAAATGAAAGAGTTTTACGATCACTTACTCAATAACACACTTGAATACGAATAAATAAGCTTTATTGGGTTACGAAAGCAGATGAGCAGATGGTAGGGGCTCTCCGCACATCCAAGCCGGTGTCTGCAATGGAAAGGATTGCGAAACGCAACAGGCAGTTACTATTCCACTTCGGTTTTCTGTGAGACAGTGGTACCTAATCACAATTCACAGGTGGTAACAATCCGGACGAGCCGCCCATTTATTCTCTAGCCAATATTTTCTATTATTATTATATTTTATATTATTCCTATTAGGTGTTCAGTCTAGCTATTAGTAAGAATAATATATAGCTATTTTATTAAAATGTTATTCGTGAAGCTGCTTTTAAAATCCAAAATGATTAAATGTTACACGTGATTACAATAATTTAAATAAAATTTAGGGTTGAAGTACACATATCACCCCGACTGTGGAACCCATTCGCCGTAAAACTTATTATTTAAATAATCATAAATTTAAAAACTTTATGGAAAAATCTACTTCAAAATGTATCCGATTGTGACCATTTATATGCGGCTACCCTTGGAATAACCTCTATCAAACATAAAAAGAGTCTTGAAAATAGATCCATATTTGGCGGATATAACCGATAAAAAAACGATTTAACACATAAAAAACATACCTAAAGTTTGAGTTGCTCGCAAATATTTGTTACGGGTCTGGGTGTTGTCAGACTGAAAATCTCTCGTAGTTCCTGATACCAACGACACAAGACTCTTCTCTTCTTAATCTTAGTGTGAGGTCAGGAATATGTGTGACTGGTGGGTGTTATTTATTAAAATGTTAACCGATTTTTAAGATTATTTTTTGTTCGATAGAGCTTATTTCAAGAGTGTTGAAATTTAAACTGCCTCGGTGGCGTGGTGGTATTTCGGTATGACTACGGTTCTGAGGTCTCGGGTTCGATCCCCGGGTCGGGCAAAGTGATATTGGATTTTTCCATATCAGACCGGAGTCTGGAATTTGTGCCCGATATGGCGATGAGCTCGCCCCCTATCACATCTGGGACGGAACTAAGCTCGGCGAAATGTGGGTGTTCTAGTTCGCTAGTGCGCCTCTGCCTACCCCCTCGGGGATACAGGCGTGAGCTTATGTTGAAATTTAGTCACGATCGGCTAAATATTGAAGTCAATCCGTTAAGTTTTTTAATAGAAGGTTTTTATTACTTTCATGCACACTATGGAACCCTATCTGTTCGTGGTCGGACACGTATTTGGATGGTTTAATTCAAAGTAATATTTTTTGCGGCGATTGGTGCAATATGTATTTTTCAACCCTAATTGCTACTTAAAGGTTATACGTCTCAAAATGTTTGCTGCTTGTTTATTTTTAAAATATATTAGTAGCGGAAGTAGGTTTATGATTGCATGTGCATTTATTAATGTAGACGTGTCTACATATTTTTATTTTTTCCTTATATAATGTTATTTGAATAGACTTTGGCAACGTGACTTTATGATTGTTAAACGTTATGTATTTAGAACTATTTGCATGTATAATGTACCTTTTATTGTTATGTTATAAAATACCCGAAGAAACAACGTTTTACAAAACCTAATCATAACGTATTGTTATTTGAAATAAAAAAAAAACTTTAATAACATGGTATTTTCGATTTTATTCATACGAGATAACAATAATTAAATAATAATTGTTATGTGCAGATAAAGATTAAAAAATTAAATTGTTTTTATGTCCATTTTAGTTGCCCTACGTGTGTAAAATAATAATAATAACACCCAACAGTCACATACATAGTCCTGACCCCACACTAAGATCGAGTCTTGTATCGTGGGTAACAGAGAATACGAGAGACTTTTGGTCTCACAACACACAGACCCGAAACAAATATCTGTAGGCCATACAAACATTTGTCTCGGTGCGGGGATCGAACTCGCGGCCTCTCGCTTCATAGCCGGCTACTCGCCCGCTGCGCCACGGAGGCTCTCAAAAGCCAAAAAAAATATATATTTACTAATAATCATTTCATGCAACAAAATACCTGCATAATTTATTTTTTGTTTTAAACATGAATCAATGGCCTTAAAGTGCCAAAAAAGAGATATTATGTTTTCCTTGAGCTTATCGTATACATTAAGGCAGGTCATTTTAGGCAACTAAACAGAATCACAATGTTGTTTTGGTAGGTTACCTAGCTTTGTATAGTTGACCGTGGTACTAGATATTTTTATTATATTCAAGATTTTCAAAGATGTTATATTAAATGCTATGTTCAGCAATGGACGTCCTATGGCTGATGATGATGTTATATTAAATATTAGCAAAATAATAATTTGTCTCTTGTTGATACCGACCCTAAAGATAACTGCGATGTGGCTTATGACTATCTTCAGCCGCGTCTCCTGCGCTAAAACATTACACAAAATATCTACACAGAACATGGCATTTCTGTGGTCATAAATTTTTTCGATGGTCCATTGTTACATGAGCAGGAGAGACCGAAAAACCTTGTTTTGTATAGGCGTTTTTTGTTTTAAATAATATATGCAGGGGACGCGTCTTTCAGTTTACAAAAGATATATTCTGCCAATCAACAACAATAATAAATAACATCCAACAGTCACAGATATGACTTAAGTAATAATAATCATATTAGCACCGTAATATTACTGTCCCACTGCTGGGCATGGGCCTCCTCTACTAATGAGAGGGGTTAGGCCTTAGTCTACCACGCTGGCCTAATGCGGGTTGGTAGACTTCACACACCTTCGAAATTCCTGTGAAGAAATTCTCGGGTATGCAGGTTTCCTCACGATGTTTTCCTTCTACGTTATAGCAAGCGATATTTTACAATGAAAATACACTTAACATAGAAAAGTCAGAGGTGTATGCTCTATTTTTTGGGGTTGGTCTCGAACCTCCGACACTTGTCTCGGCAGTCCGTACCATTACCAACTGAGCTATCGCTGCTTATATATAGGATAGATATGCGATAGCACCTAGTAAACAAATATTTGTGTGTCACATCTTCTCGGTACCTATGGGGATCGAATGTACAGCAAAACCAAAATCAAAAGCATTTTCTTACCTGTAGGCTATCGGGAATTGTGTGGCTTATTTAGTTATCATAAAATGGACTGAATAGAAATTCGCAATATTGAATAAAAATGAATTGGTTTAGTTTTTATATTATATTGATGAATCCTCCTTGGTCTAGTGGAAGCCTGTATGAGCTGTGGACCGGGAGGTCCTAGGTTCGATTCCCAGGTCGGGCAAAGCAAATTTTCTAATTTAAATTGCCCGGGACTGGATCCCTCATAGGGGGTTGACGTCAGGCGGGCGGCCGATCGTAAATCCTCTTTGCAACATGCTTGAAAAAAGTGTGTTGCGCCGACCCCACATTAAAGTGGGATAAGGGCAGGTAGAAAGAAAAAAGAAAAAAAATGAATCCATTTGTATTATAATATGTTTATATTCAGCCTATGTTCAGCAGTGGACGTCCTATGATGATGATGATGATGATGATGATGATGTTTATATTGAAAATCTCGTTTCTATTTACCCGCGGACTCAGTTGTTTTATACTAATCGGGGCGACTTGCACCCCTATTACTAATCTAAAGTTAGTCCTAACCTCAAGTTAAATTGAAAAAGAAATGTATGATTGACATGTAATTCATTACATGTAATTAATTAAATGTCGTCATATATTATCTGTAATTACATGTAGTGCATTGTAATTACATGTCACTCGTATATTTCTTTTTAAATTTAAGTTGAGGTTAGAACTAACTGTAGGTTAGAAATAGTGGTGCAAGTCGCCCTTACTGGAATATAAAAAAGGTCGATCCTTGGTCTAGTGGCAACATGTATGTGCTGCGGACCGGGACGTCCTGGGTTCGATTCCCAGGTCTGGCAACGCGAATTTTATAATTTAATTTTCCCGGGACTGGATCCCTCAGGGAGGGTTGACGACAGGCAGGCAGCCGGTCGTAAAAATTTAACCAAATCCTCTTTGCAACATGCTTGAAAAAGTGTGTTGCGCCGACCTCACATTAACCCGACGGAGGCGGCACATATATATGTTACATAAGCGCATGGGCCACCGGAGGCCGAGCCGCCCGTGACTATCTACGGTGGGATAAGGGCAGGTAGAAAGAAATACTGGAATATAAAAAAGGGCTTTTTGTTGTGTCCTATCTTGTTCTACATTTTTTGAAGATGGTACACGGGCCGAAGTACAAATGTTATTTTAAAAATACTGCCACGTGGATGAAGCGACGATATGAAATGCTGATAAAATTAGCAAAACATAACATGATTATACTGATATATTTGGAACTCGACATTTCAATTCTAGAAATTTAAATAATTTCACGATTTGTACGGTCTATATGTTTATTGCTTTAACCATTATATTATAATTAATAATGAAATATAAGAATCCACGAGGCCTTTTTTACGAGCAAGATAACTTCGTTTTAATTACTCTAATGAATAGTTTTATCTTGTTTGTTTTAAGCGGGTGCTGATTGAATTGTTACAAATCCGTTAGTTTTGAATTTGTCAGGGACAAGTAGGTTATGTTAATAATATTTCAAAACTTGTCTATTTTGTTTCCGCTCAAACTTTTTTTTATTAGGTCCACAGAACTGGTTGTACACAGATTCTTATTAAATTACATAGTTCTAGATGTACATTTGCATAGGTATTACATCCATGCTGCGAAAACATCATCATTCTCAGCTTTTTGGCAACCACTAAATAAATAAATACACCCAACAGTCACACACCTAGTCCTGACCCCACACTAGGTATAACCTGTATCGTGGGTGTCAGAAACTATGAGAGACTTTCGGTCTCACAACACCCAGACTTGAAACAAATATCTGTGGGCCACACAAATATTTGTCTCAATGCGGGAATCGAACCCGCGGCCTCTCGCTTCACAGCCGGCCACTCGCCCACTGCGCCACGGAGGCTGTCAACCACTGCAGGGCATAAGCCTCCTCCCTTTTACGCCACTCCTATCTCTATTGGGCTAACCTGTGCCAAGTGAATCTGCAATCTGCTACAGATCGTCTGCCCACCTGGATAGAGTTTTGCCACAGGACCTTCGACCCGCACGTGGCCACCATTCAATCAACAATTTTCTCCACCTGTCATCTCGGTACCTTGCAAACACAACATAAAAAAAAGTATAATTGGCTTAATTATTACAATTTATATTACCACCGCCTTGAGACAAGCCGAAGACAGAGTGATATACTAGACTACGAATAAGAAGAACATTAATTTATTAACTATTATTAACAACTCAATTATTTCTGTTATAAATAAGATTAAAATGAATAAATTGAAACTAAACAATGTATCTGACCAATAACTACTTAAGTCTAATAAATTATGATATTTCAATAGACTCAACTCTTAACAGTCTTTTAAATGAGGATACTGAGGATCTAAAAATATCTACACTATGATAATTTTTATTGTAAGTTGAACACATTCTATAGAATGGTGAGTGTTGACAATAGGGGAACTACATTAAAGACAAAAAATCTGGGTGCGTTGTCGAGGAAATCGAGAGTAAAATGGGCCACCGGAAATCTCAATGTAACGCAACAGCGAGCCAGTGGCGGCGTTAGGCATCGATGACGTCGGCGTCCACCAAAGGCCTCGCGCCTAAGGGGACTTCGCACCCGCACTCGATTCGAGAAGGGTCTCATCGGAAAAAACTGCCAATATATTTTTACTGTAAAACACAAGGGGCCTCGCAAAGCTGATGTCGCCGACGTTCAATTTTGGTCTAGCGTCGCCACTGCAGCGAGCTGTCACTTTCGTCGGTTTTCTGACGCTCTTTGTCCGGGATTAGATATCCCGGGGACTGAGCATGTCGTAAAAACGATGCTGAATCCTTTCTGGAACATGCTTGTTGATAATATCCACAATGGAGTAGGATGAGGGCAAGTAACCGACGACTTGGTAAAGCTAAACGTCAGGAAGTCGCTGGATGCACACCGCTTCCAAGAGGTCGTTCTGGAAATCTTTGGTGTAGGTTCATCAGTGGAAGTTGATGATGATGAAAGGCGAAAAGAAAGCAGTAGATAAACATTTGAATATAAAAATCGAATAAATATCAATACTGTAAAATTAAATTAACAAAGTAAATGAGATCAGAATCAAAATATTACTGCTACGGTCAGTACGTCTATCAAGTTTATTGACTTTAACGTGTTTATTTATGTTAATTTTGTTTATCTAATAGCACATGTATTATTCATTATTAAACAAACGTCATTGAGAACCATGTATGTGTTGTATGAACTTGTTTTATTGATCAATCAGAATAAATTAGGATGTTTTATGTCATGAGCATTTTACTAATCAACCTTATCAACGTTTCGTTGATTTTACTAAAAATAAGGTATTTGAGTAAAGTTATGGTTAAATTAAAAGCTTGACAAACAAGTATTATGGTAGCTTTTACATTTGTCATACATCAGATATCCCTCAGAGATCAATAAAATTAAGTTTTCTTTATATTCATTTATCTCATACTCGCAGTATTTCGCGTATCAAAATATTTTATTGGTCAAAAATATGACTTGAAAGATTGCTCTTGTAATTATAGAAAATATAATATGAATGTCATATGATTTATAACATATAATGAATTACATGTCATTCATATATTTTTTCAATTTAACTTGAGGTTAGGACTAACTGTAGGTTAGTAATAGTGGTGCAAATTTGTTTTATTTGTTTGATCTTATCTTTAGAGGATTATTGATTTATATTGATTCTAACATTTAATAAACAGGCTTGAAATCTCTAAATATTTTTTTACAACATTCCATTAAGATAAAACCATGGCTCTTGACCCGATTCATTAGTGATTAATTTTTAATGGATCATCATCATAAAACTAATTATGATTTCCATTGAAAATTAAAAGAACGGGGTGCTAATTACGTCGGTAAATGTTGAGTAGTTATTGCTATAACCTCTCATATAATCATTAAATAAGTGTAGTAATGTATGCAGATACCCTGAGGCTCAAACATTTCTTCCCTTACCAATTCCCATCAGTTATCTACTATGGTAGGCAGCGGCTATATTGTAACTGATTTTGCCGAAATCGATAAACACTTACCATCAAATGGGCATTTCTGTTAAAAATACAGCAAATTATTCGGAATCATCATATTTGAGTCAATTCAGGCAACTGCATTTCTTTGTATGTAGAAGTATGTTTCGAGCAATATATTTTTTACTTAACTACGCACTCACTATTACTTTTTGTATAGGCGCTTTATATAAATGCTTTTTTTTTTATTAAAAATAATAATATTCGTCTCAAACATAAACATTTTATCTTTATATAAACTAATAATAAAAAAAATATTTAGTTTACGAAATCTAAATATTATTTTACAGTGTCGACATCCCATTTGTCGGTAATCTTTGTCTAGGTTCTATTTTTATCTTAAATCCATCCGCCCTCTTCAAAATTATATCAGCCAATAATTCAAACTTTTCTTCTGGCACTTCAGATACACTTTTGTAGTTTCGTAGAATAGTAGAAAGCAAAATTTTCAATTTTAGCATAGCGTACTTCCGACCTGAAATTGTTGATGTTAAATAAGCTTAGTATTCCAAATAATTATGTAGTTCAATGTAGATCAGACGAATGATTGATATTATGAAAACTTTATTTTAAATACGTTCGACGATTATCGGGAGAAGGGGATCCGAGGTTCGAATCTCAGGTCAGGAAAAGCTGGTTTTTAATACGATTAGCTCGGGACTAGACCCCTTCAAGGGGGTTGATAAAGCAGTTAGCAAAAGCTACGTTCAATCCTTTCTGCATTGCCTGAAAAAGTGGGTTGCTCCGAATTCACATTGGAGTGGAGAAAGGGCTGGTAGAAAGAAAAAAAATCGGAACAGTTTTTGAAAATTTTAACCCTGAAAACCATCAAGGAACTACAGAATATGACAATTCGTATGGTCTCACTGTAGAAAGACCAAAGATATTTTTTGCACCATGTTAAAGTTTAACCATTAACCACCACTTACCGACACAGCTTCTTGGTCCTGCACTGAATGGTACAAAACTGTAGAAATGTCTGTTCCTTGTATTCTCTGGTAGAAAGTTGTCAGGGTTGAAAGTGGTAGGGTTTTTGAAGTGTTTGGGGTCTTGATGCAACTTATAAAATGCAAGGACTACCGTCGAACCCGCAGGCAAAACGTAATTATTGGTAACTGTCAATTAAAAGATGTAAGTTGATGATGAGTTATGCAAAAGAAACATACATAATATTGTTATTGGGTGCAATAACATAACTAGGTGTAGTATTAAGCCTAGACACATTTTGTTACAACGCAAATTAATACCATATAATTGACCAAGAATGCTTGCGTGACTACTGTAGGGAAAACGATTTCCAAGCAATTTTAAATTTCAAGTTTACACACATACCAATTTTGACATCTCTTTTAAGTTCTCTGGCAATAGCTGGTACTGGTGGATACAACCTCAAAGTTTCCAGAATAACTCTCTCTAAATATTTCATGTTGAGTGTATCAGCGAATGTGGCAGGGCGATCAGAATCACCGAATATTTCATAAAGCTCATCGTACACTTTCGCTTGTATATCTTGGTGTACGCCTAGGAGGCATAAAACAAAACTTGAAGCTGCAGCAGTTGTATCATGGCCCTGTAATAAAATTGTATTTTTGCTTTAGGGATTACCAATAAACATTTACGTAAGTAAATGTAAGGAAATTATGCTACTTCAAACATGATGGTGTCAACTTCTTCTTTAATCTCTTCATCACTTATTAAATTTGTTCCGTTCTGCGCTGATTCGATCATTAAATCAAGAAATGCGAGTCGCTTCTTTTCACCTAAAATGTTATAAAAATAATGATTAATTTTATAGACTTATTCCTTATTGGTTGGATTGCCTCAGTAGTGTAGTGGTATTACTTGCGCGTTACGACTATTGTCCTGAGGTCACGGGTTCCGTCCCCGGGTCGGTCAGTGACATTAGGTCTGTTTATTCAGTATCAGACCGGAGTTTAGAATTTATGCTCGATAAGGCAATAGGCTCGTTCCTTACCGCTTCGGGGATACAGGCATGATACTATTTATGTATGTACTGGGTCGTTCATAAATACATATTTTAAGTATTATTCAGTTACATAACTTCAAAGAATAGTCCAGCAGGTCGATTCCCTAAGGTTTATTTGTGAATACAACATTGCGGCTTCGTTACGGCAACGATGTTTTCATTTTTGTATTCAGCAAGGTACAAAGCGCACGCACTAGCGCTATGTGTGATGACGGCGCTTATGCAAACTAGCTCTCTCGAGCGAGACGTTTGACATAAATATATGGAAAATGGTATTCTCTAAGACCCAACAACGTTGAACTCTCCGTCGATCTCAATGATGTGCGCTGCGGGAGTTCGTCGTCGATCGCAACGTTGTGGCGTTTCTTAGAGAATCGACCTGCAGTATTTTCTGTGGTGTTTCGAAATATGCCACTTACGCACCAATATCATTTTCGTCAATAAAATCCAAATCATCTCTGTATCCTGTAACGGTGTCGGATATTGTTCGTATATTCTTTGTTGATAGAGTTTCTTCAGGTTCTATATTTTTTGTTAGTTCGTCTATCGTGGGTGGGGCGATACCTCTGGCTTTGTTTTCTAAATACATTTCTTTCTTGCTTTTAATAACCTAAACAAATTACATGTTTACATCATTGCAGTAATGTTGATGATTATGGTGGACCTCATTTCCTTTTCTTACCTTATTTGTAAACTCATGAATAATGTTCAACAGTTGAAGTTGCTTTTTATAAAACGGTGATAATCTAAAAAGTGAGTTTATTCGCAGCCAAAATTTATATTGCCTTTGGTGAATGATGTGACACATTCTGAAAATTATATTATGTTTCATTTGACGAATTGAAATTGATATTTTTACAAGACGCAAATATTTCTAGCATTTGTGAATTAACAGTAACTCTTACAATCTTACTTCATAACTGCTCTTCCATAGTCGAAACTCGATTTATCTTCAGTTTTTCTGGTGACACCCATGGCGGTTTCTAAAACAATATCATGTTTCAAGAATGATTACACCTTTAAGCATAAACCTTTGTAAGAATATTATTACCCAATAGGATGTCCACAGTAGCGTCATTCATGTAGTCATGAACATCAAAAGTATCTCCTATTTCAGCTCGCATTTTATCGACGACTTTTTTGCTTCTTTGGTTAAAAACATCAACAAAAGATTTTAATATGTTAATATGAAATGTTGGAGCAATCATTTTGCGGTGGGAACGCCACTTATTTCCTGTAAAATGATTACATCGATATTTTAAGTTTAAGCCTCATAAGATTTTGATGAGTTATCATATCAGATAATATGTACAATATATTAGAAAACTCTTGTCACACTACTAGAAACTTGAAATAAATGTCTTATAATAAATAGAACTATGCTTATCTATAGAGGGAATATCGTAAGAGAAAAATAGCTACGTTAGTTTTAACTTTACCTGTACTGATTAATAACCCATCACCAAGCCAGGGTTTGAAAAATCTATATTCAGCAGATTTGTCAATATGGATTTGACTGTCAAGAATGATTTGGATGTCGTCAGCGTCCGTGAGGAAAATGACCAGCCTAGGACCCAGCCATCCACGTATTACAGTACCGTATAAATCTCGAAAGTGTAATGCAACTGACACAATCACTGTAAGAAGAGCTTTTACATTATTTTTTTATTACAAACACTGGCCTGGCACATGTGTCAGTAATGTTTACCGCACATAGATACCCATGCAACCAAAAGAGTAATGGATGCGTTGCTCCCCTTATAAGAGAAGATTGGGATTGGGAATCAGGAAGGGAAGGAAAGACTTTCGACTCGAGAGTGTATATGTCACTAGATCAAGGAGGATTCACATATAAAAGTATAGAATAGAAAAGTAAAATACATAAGTTGACTTACAATTTGGATCCGTTCTAATTGCCAATAATGCATTTCCAAATATTGGTAAAGCCTTTGGTCCGGGTATTTTGTTGCCAAGTTTATAGAATCGCGAATTTTGTTGCCATCTGTGTACTATCCATAAGATAGTAGCCAACAAAAGTAGTGGATACATAATAAGTTGGGAGGTGACAGAGTAACTTACTTCATCCAACGAAAACATGGTTCTGGAAATACATGACGTACTATAAGTTTACACATATTATTCAGAAGTAGCAGATTGAGATGTAACAATTGACTAAAACATTCAAATTCATGTATGGATTGGGTTCGCTAAAAAAAGCTCACCAGGCTTGGGAACCCCTGCCTTAAATAGTGAAAATTATTCATTGTAATATAATCTATAATCTATGTCATGTATGTTCAGCCTTTCAGGGACCCCGTGTGCCTTATGGTAAAAACGATACTGATTTAGGGGCGGAAAAATTTAGCTAATTGGCAGTTTGCCCCCGCTTAGAAAAAACCTAGATCCGGGGCTGAATTCAACTTTAAAATTTTATTTACTATTTTGTTGGCTAGTGCTTACTCAATGTTTATATACGTATCTATTTTATTATTTATTTATTTTAAACACTTTGGCCTTTATTCATAATAAAACCCTTATCGAAGATATAAGCTCATATTGGTAAAAATGCATTTTAAGCCTATCGAAGGTTCGATAAAATTCTTTATTCATAATAGTTTACTACAGCTTCATTAACTAAAATTTACTTACCGTGTCACAATGTTGCTAGTACATAGATAAAACCTGATTTTAACAAGTTTTGTCTCTGGAAAGTCATGGAACGATGGCCTAATAAAAAAAACAATCATTCGCGCGCGCAATTCGTCACAGCCGTGCAACAGATAATAAATACTGATTTCTTAAGTTTACGTGAATATTATACATTGAAATAAAACTAAATAAAATTAACCTTTTTTGATTTTGTATAATTTTTTAATGATGGTAGATATTGTAACTCTAACCTCTTTTGGACAAATGACACCTCAGTCTGACCCGTGACAACGAAGACTGCAAGGCCTTCGAAACGTCGGGAATAATAATTAAAACCTAATCGTGATAGAATCCGTAAGAATAGTTTTATTTCAAGATAATAAATAGTTGGTGGGCGACTTAAAAATATATATATTTTTGTTTCGTTTCACGTAGTATCAATATATTTCATTTAGTTTTTTTTTAGGTAGTTTAAAGAAATAAGTAGCAGAATACACAGTTTTAAAATGTTTATTTGTACCTTTTTGCTTTTTCCGATCATATTTTGTCTGTAGTACATTTTTTTGCAATGTTTATGATATCTCTGTCTATTTTTGTTATTGTGAAGGTAATGACACTTATATATAATAGAAACGGATCTCAAAATGGATATTTTTTATAATCTATTATGTTGTTAAAATATTTACCAATTGGCAGCAAGTTCTTTCGATCTTGGCCGATAGTGCTTGTGAGAAATGGAGAAAAAATAATTGGCAAATGGCGACCATGGCGACCAGTTTAGTTTGTTTATATTATATTTGTTTAATTAATTTAATCAAAGTAAAACTATGTTTGTTGCATGTGAAGTGATTTTGTTTTATGCAATACCTAAACATCAACGAAGATGGGTAGATTATGGATATTTGGAAATGAAATTTAGATTTGGAGGATATTCCTTGGAGCGTATGAATGAAAGGGAGCTTCCAGTCTTTGCAAATCGTGTAAGAAAAATACCCTGCCTTCTCTGAGAATGGAATTCAGGACCGGACTTTCCAGTTCACAGTGGCTTCAACAGAACCGTCTAAAACCCATTGTATTGAAGAATAATTAGGCAACATGCGTGCATAAGTATTCTTTGTTGAATCAGATTTAATAAAATTCATCATTGTATCTTTGAAGTGTTTTATTTCTCTTGATTTATTCATGTGACGCTATTCGTATTCGTGTTTAGATAATGATGATATTGAAGAAAAATATGTTTTGTTGAAATCAAGGTATGTAATTAAATACCACACGGGAAATATTAAATACTAGCTGACTCCATTCGCGACTCGATGAAAATTTATTAAATCGAACAAATCTATCGTACGGATACCCTACATTTTCTGGAAAAAAGTAGCCTATGTGTTATATGTTATTGTTAGTTATTCCTTTATAAATAAATACATCCTAACATGTTCTGTGAATGGTGTAGAATCACATTAGACAAGTTTATTCTCTCAATATGGCGATATGGCGATGGGCTCGCCCCCTATCACATCTGGGACGGAACTAAGCTCGGCGAAATATGGGTATTCTAGTTCACTAGTGCGCCTCTGCCTACCCCTTCGGGGATACAGGCGTGAGCTTATGTATGTTATGTTATTCTCTCAATATTATTACGCTATCTGACCTGGCGCGCGTATATTTCAAATAAACTGAGCGACTTATGACCATGAGGTCATAACATTTTGCATCACAAGTTTTGTCCTGTTGTCCTAGACATTTCTACATTAAACATAGGCTCACGCCTGTATCCCCGAAGGGGTAGGCAGAAGCGCACTAGCGAACTACAACACCCACATTTCGGCGAGCCTATCGCCATATCGGGCACAAATTCCAGACTCCGGGTTGATATGGAAAAATCCAATATCACTTTACCCGACCCGGGGATTGAACCCGAGACCTCAGAACCGTAGTCGTACCGAAATACCACTACGCCACCGAGGCAGTTTACATTTAGGCATTTAGACATTTTTATTCTAGACTATAATTCATTTCTTTACCAAATTAAATTCAAATCCGTTCAAGCATTCTGGTGTGAAAGAGTAACAAAACATCCATACAACCTCACAAACTATCGTGTTTATAACATTAATTGCATTTGATAGAAGTCTCTCTGATGTCTAGAAGACTGCCTCGGTGGCGTGGTGGTATTTCGGTACGACTACGGTTCTTAGGTCTCGGGTTCGATCCCCGGGTCAGGCAAAGTGATATTTGATTTTTCCATATCAGCCCGGAGTCTGGAATTTGTGTCCGATATGGCGATAGGCTCGCCCCCTATCACATCTGGGACGGAACTAAGCTCGGCGAAATGCGAGTGTTCTAGTTCGCTAGTACGCCTCTGCCTACCCCTTCGGGGATACAGGCGTGAGCTTATGTTTTTATGTTTATGATAGAAGTCGCAGGCACCCTCAAACTAATCTCAACCAAAACGGGTGGAACGTCAAATACGAATCAGCTGATCGAAATCGGCCATATTTTTTGCTATTGAAGCGTTAAAGTAGGGTGCCAGCTTCTATAAATTGCAGACATTTTATGGGAGATTTTGGGAACGTTTTAACGCTATTGAGCTATTATGAATAACAATTTTTAGGAAACGTCCTACAGCGGTATTAAAGCGTCCCACTAAGTTATTATGAATAAAGGCCATTTATACATAAATAGATTCCGATTCCAGAATTCTATATTCTTTTTTTCTACCTGGCGTTATCCCGACTTTATGCCAGGGTTCTATATGAACGAGTAAAACTCTATACATGTTTTTTTTTATTTTGTTTTTATTCAGGGCTTTTGTCCACATGGACACATCAGCCCTATGGTATCTTATGAATTTATGATACTAAAAAAATATAATAACTACGTCCACTAGCAGCTAATTTAGTTACTAGTAAACGTAGTCATTATATAAAAGTTAAAGTACCAAAAATCAGCAGCGACTAGGTGCTAGACTGGTGGCTAACATACAGCGTAAACATCCTTTTGCCATATCCGTACTCGGGCTTGACAGGACGGACTCGATAAGACCCATGTCCCGTCTATTGAGTTTGAAATGCGAAAAATATTCTTCTCTTTCTGTTCTGTTATTTATACATTCCATGAGCAAATGATGAATATCCTCAATGCTATTACAAAAAATACAATTGGGAGACCCCACTTTTTTTTATCAGGAATGCAAAATTTGCTTATGAAAAGTGTCCCGAACGTAACCTTAAAGCCCATTTAATATGTGTTCTACTTAGCCTTCTCTGCCGGGTTACCACGACCTCTTATAGCAGTATTGTTATAATCGTTCTTCGTTTGTTTTGTGTGGGAATCGGTACAAGTAAGATAATAATAATACTGTTATAAGAGGTGGTGGTAACCCCCCTGTACATGTCTGTGAGTAAAATTAATTTTATAAAAATAATATTCTCACCAGGTTCCTTAACGATTATACCTCAAAATAGCATAAATCACTCAAGTAATACTTCCATTAAATCAGTAATAATAGCACATTTTACTACCACAGTGGGTTTTCGTGTTATAAGTACAGTTAATTTCCAAGAACTACATAGGTAATTTAAACGCTATTTGCGTGGATTAATATTGTACACAGGATATCTCAAATCACAATCATATGCATGCAATCTTATAAATATGAGTAGCTAAGAGATTGTGGTGTAATTTCAAGAAATATTAATTATTTAATTTGTTAAGTGAAGGCAAGCAGAGGCAAGCTGAAGGCAATGTTGGCTGTAACATATTTAAAAAAAAACAGACAAATTGAGAACGTTACTTTTTGAAGTCGGTTAAAATGTAATTTACACCGTGCTAACCTGAAAGAAAGAACGAAAGAAAGAAAGAAAGAAATAAACTTTATTCAGCCAATGTCTCAGGCAACAATAAGTGGGAGAACACAAAAAAAAAGACAAAATATGTAACACTAAGAGGTAACTTACTTTACTTTACTTTTTTTTAACCTGCCATCCACACTCCGCGTGTGGTTCGCGTTCCAGGATCAGCCAGTGTACTTCCGGTTCTCCCGAAGGGCTGGCGGCATGATTTGATAGTTGGTTGGCATGGATATGGGGTTATCCCTGTTTTTGCATCGGTCATCCGCCTGTCTTGTTGAAAGTCCCTCGATATGCTTCTTGCTTATTCGGATTCAGATTGTGAAGAAGTATAAATAGGCTGACATGACTCCGGCGACCACTGATAAACACTCTCTGTCACTGGTCGCTAGTTTTTTTTGGACAGCACTACGCTTACCATCAGGTGCAGTGTACTTTGCCCTGCCCGGATCTTTATTTCTTTCTAACTGCCCTTATTTTTTTAAGCATGTTGCAGAATATATATGGCTTAGTTTTTTACGACCGGCTGCCTACCTGACGTCAACCCCCTCTGAGAGATCCTTTCTTCACCTTTAATAAAGGTAATTATTATCTATACTAATATTATAAAGCTGAAGAGTTTGTTTGTTTGAGGAAAGTTTCGTACCTAGGTCATATTTTGAGACATGATAGGTACCATCTGCTGCAAAATATTATGATGAGTAAAATAGCAGGAAAAAGAGTTGTTGGAAGGAAAGGGAAGTCATGGCTGCGCAATATAAGGCAGTGGACCGGAATAAAAACGGTTGAAGAGCTGTTCCGTCTAGCTATGGACAAGGAAAGGTTCAAGGAACTGACTGCCAACCTTCAGTGATGGAGAGGTACTTGGAGAAGAAGAATTATTATATTAAAACTATATCGACATGTTAGTAGGATAGTTCTACTTTCTGTAGCACTTTCTGCTTTAGAATTAGGGCTCGGTAGTTTGTTACTTTCGTCTTATTAAACAGTTATCGATAATTTACTTGTAATTGCTTTGCAATCAGTTTGATTGCTCAAAATGAAATAACAATGTTGTCGTTTTTTGTCAATTTTCTGTGATATTGGAAACAGCTCTTGTCAATCAACTCATTCTAAAGAGTGTAATGTTAACGTAAGATCACGTCTGTATGGGGATACAGTGTGCCTCTGCCTACCCTTTCGGGGGAAAGGGTAGGCAGAGGCGCACTAGCACACTAGTACACCCACATTTCGTCGAGCTAAGTTTCGTCCCAGATGTGATAGGGGGTGAGCCTATCGCCATATCGGGCACAAATTCCAGACTCCGGGCTGATATGGAAAATCCAATATCACTTTGCCGGACTCGGGGATCGAACCCGAGACCTCGTAATGCAATAAAAATCATATCTTGATAGTGTAAACGCAGGCTGTGCTAGCAATTAGTGAAACAACATTTCTTTAATATAATTTACTTCTTTTAATACAGTCGTACATTATGTTTCCTTTTAGTTAATTTTTATAACTGGATGGTTAAATGTCATGTTATAAAATAAATAAATTACATTCATATGCATTAAAACTGGATGTTACGAATACAAAATATCATATAACCATTACATTATAACGTACCATAATTATGAACTGTTTTTTAAAGCATGTAGAGCTTAAAGATAAAATTTAGGTATAAATCGAATTTTAGTTAGTAAAGGAAAATCTATTCCTTTTTTATATTATGAAGGATTAGAGGGAAAGGTTTTTATTAAACATTGAAGTAGTGTTTCGGTATTCGAGAGGCAGACCCGCACGAGAGCTTTTTCGAGGCGCGAAAAAAAAAAGTTGTAATGGAACAAACGAGTTGTTCAAACGCCGTCTTTTGAAACGCGGCGGGTTTTTTTTTTGCGTTATGTATGTATATTATGTATGGTTAGGCCAAGAATAATTTTCAAGCAATCATATGATTTGTGGAGACGCTTTTTTAACTGGCGTTGAAAAAGTGCTCGTGCGAATATGGGCTAAATCATTCAATATACTCTTATTCTATGCTACGTTCGTAGGCACTCGTTTTCTTGGTTCAATTCTCATTCTGAATCCGTCTGCTCTCTTCAGGATGATGTCTGCTTGCAGAGAGAAGTCCTCCTCTGGTATATCAGATATGCTCTTGTAGTTACGTAGTATCGTTGAAAGTAGAATTTTCAGTTTCAACAAAGCATATTTTCGACCTGAAATTTTAAAAACTATGTTAATTACTTTATACTCTAAACTTAAGTATAAAAAGTATCAATTATTGTTTTATGTAAAAATTATGTCAAGTTTTGTAACTTCTATATTTTTAATAACCAAGACATCTTATTACTTTATAATTTAATTTTGTGATTAAATTAATAATATCAACACATTTTCTATGCGCACTTAATATGATGTTGGCGCAACACACTTTTCCAAGCACGTTACAGAAATAAATCCGCTTAGTTTTTACGCCCTTTTGGTAGATCCAATCCCATGCAAATCGTGCTAGAAAAACCATGTTGCCCGTTCTGGGATAAAATTAATAAACGCCATGTCAAATATACCTAAATACTATTATTCTTACCAACACAACTCCTAGGTCCTGCGCTGAAGGGTATATAGCTGTAGTAGTGCCTGTTCTGAGTGTTCTCCGGGAGGAAGTTATCAGGATCAAACTTGTCGGGGTTTTTGTAGTATTTAGGATGGCGATGGATTTTGTATGTACCGACAACTACAGTGGAACCGGCCGGCAGTACGTAGTTCTTCGTGGCTGAAGTTATAAAATACATTCCTTAGTCTTTAATAACCATGATTTCGATGATGTTAAATTTCATAATAGAAATAGATAATCGATAATAATACTGCTGCCCGCCTAGCAAGCGCGCCACGAGTTATCCCGATAATCAACAGTCGAGATGTTGTCTACAATATTGTATGAAAATAAACGAGGACGCATGTTAAAATCTGTAGATAAATAGAGAAAACCGGTTATAACAGGACAAAATGCGTTAACAACATGTTCTCGTGGCGCGCATGCTAGGCGGGCTGGGTCCTTTCTTTTCTACTAATAAGAAGGTTAGCCTTAGTCCACCACTTTGGCTGGCTTCGTAGACTTCACATACATACTTTGTGGAGCATTTGGACCATTGGAGTTTCCCTACAGTGTTTCATTCACCGTTAGAGCAATGATAATTAATAGTGAATATACACATAGAAAAGTCACAGGCGCATGATTTTTAGGGTTGATTTCGAGCCTCTGACATTCGTCACATTGACATTCTCGACAGTTCTTTCCATTCCTAACTGAGCTAATATTTTATGCATTGTAAACCAAATTTTTGTTTTTGTCAGCTGTTCTACTGGGTTTCTTACGAATAGCATCTTCAGATTAATTTTTGATGGGACTAACTTTATATATTTAAACTTACCAATCTTGACATCGCGTTTCAAGTGTCTGGCAATGATTGGTACTGGTGGGTACAATCTCAAAGATTCCAGGATGACTCTCTCCAAGTACTTCATATTGAGAGTATCGGCGAAGGTGGCGGGGCGGTCAGAATCACCGAATATATCATACAGCTCATCATATACTTTGTCTTGTATTTGCTGGTGTATTCCCAGGAGACAGAGGACAAAACTAGAACCGGCAGCTGTTGTGTCGTGACCCTAATGAGCAAATATTACAACTAAATGGACTTTTCCTTTCGATCAAATATCAATAGTTCACGTATAGCTACGATGTTTAATTTGATAGATTTATAATTACTATAAAATAACTGACGGATTAGCATCACGTTTTGTCTGGAACACGCAAAACCATTGAGCGCAGCGTGGGCTATTCGAATGCATATTCGATAGTTGTGAGTCCTATGTAGGTACCCATTACTCACCTACATATATTTATAAATTATATTACCTATATTACATAGGTACTGACAGAAATAAAATATATATAATACCTCAAACATAATGGTGTCGACTTCTTCTTTAATTTCATGATCAGTTATATGATTTGTTCCATTTTGTGCTGACTCTATCATAAGGTCCAAGAATGCTAAACGTTTCTTTTCACCTGCACAAAAAAGTGTTAATGCCAAAATATTATTTAACGAACATGAAAATGAACATTCAACAATCCATGCAATATTATTGTAAGGCCTAAAGGAATTATGCAATTATTATGAATGGATGCAATTAGAAACGCAAAACTATCCGACATTGAACTCAAATGCTTATAATTCTGAGTCTGCTGTTTGTAGTAGAGTTACTAAGATGGAACTCAAAACGCTCGTCTTACGTTTGAAAGAAAGACTGAAATCCAGTATCTTCAAGAAAGCGGAAAAGCAGATCCAAGCAGTAGACTGACATAACGCAGACAAAAAGGAAACAGTGATAAGGCGTTATTAATCTAATGATAAGCTATATAAAATATGTCACTAACCGATGTCATTTTCGTCATTAAAGTCCAAGTCATCTCTATAACCTTTGAAAACTGCATCAGAGAGGGTTTTTGCATTGTTGGCCAAGACATTCTCATCAGATTCGACGTGTCTCGTGAGTTCATCAATGGTCGGTGGAATTATACCTTTAGATTTATTTTCCAAATATGTCTGTTTCTTGCTTTTAATTACCTACAAAAAATTCTTGTTTATTGCTTTTTTATAGGAAAAACTGGCAAACGAGCAGATGGGTCACCTGATGTTAAGTGATCTCCACAAAATCATGGGTGCGTTACCAACCTAAAAAGAGGGGAATAAGGATTGGGAAAGGGAGGGAAAGACGGGTAAATTTTATACAATGAAGTATTTCTAGATCGACCTTTATCAGTTTGATCGGGAAATCTTTAGGGGAGGCCTATGTTCAGCAGTGGACGTCCTATGGCTGATGATGATGATGTATTTCTAATGATCATTTTTTATTCCGGAACGGCAAAGTAGCCGCATAGTAGGACTACATCTGATAATAGTTAAGTAAAATATAGTGCCTCATATGTGAGAGGTATAACCGTCTGGGTAGGTATAACCATAATGCCTATTCCCACCGCTAAGCAGAATTCTGCAAGTACATGTTCCGGTTTGAAGGTCATTGTAGCCAGTGTAAAAACTAAGTATTACGAGAATTTACATTTAGTGTCTCAGGGCGACGAGCGTAGTGCAATGCCGCGCACGGGTGACGCTATTCTATTTATGCGTAGTATATCGCTTACCCCCCAGTGGCCCCAACAGAAATATTTCTGACAATCGAATTCGTATCGAGCTCACTGCGAACTGAAGGCATTTGGTTAATATGTCATACAAATGTCATAGACGCGCATCAAGATCGATTCGAATTTGATAAAATTAAATATTCCTGTAGCTCGACCATTGTAATTTCACGCTAGCGACTACGTATAAAAATTGAATTACAAACAACCGAACGCCTCTAGTAGCCACGTGAGGAACTGACGTTTTTCATGAAAATTATTCTACGTAGTTGCTAGCGTGAATTGTAAAAAAACTCATAATCAAGCTTTTCCCACCACCTACCTTGTTTGTTAGACCGTGAATAATACCCAAGAGGTTAATTTGCTTCTTAAAGAACGGCGTTAGTCTGAATAGTGGCTCAAACCGCATCCAGAATTTATAATGCCTTTGATGGATAATGTCACACATTCTGAAATTAAAGTTATTGATGTAGATTAAGACATACACGAAGCATTAAGCAAATTAGTTTCATATTTAAAAAAAAATCCTTACTTCATAACGGCCATTGCATAATCAAAGCCAGATTCATCCTGAGTTTTTCTAGTTATACCCATGGCGGTTTCTAAAATAACAATATGAAAATGTGTAGTACAAACTTAAAAGGCATTGTTTATGAATTTTAAATAATTATAATCACCCAATAGGATGTCTACAGTGACACCACTCATGTAGTCGTGCACGTCAAAGGTCTTTCCCATTTCCGGTCGTAGTTTCTCAACCACATTTTTGCTGTTCTGGTTGAATACGCCCACGAAGGATTTCAAAATGTTGATATGGAATGTAGGGGCAATCATTTTCCGATGAGAGCGCCATTTCTCGCCTGTAATGTAATTGTCCATAGTTTAAAGTCACAAAGGCCGTAGTTAGTACATTTGTTTCAAATGCCCTAGATTAAACATAAAAGGCCCTCAAAAATAACTCCTGGACGACCTTCAAAACCTACCTTATGAGTAGTAACTTATAGTTTAACTATGACTTAATTTAAAAGGCATTACCTTGATCACACGTCCCTCATAGGGGGTTGATGTCAGGCAGGCAGCCGGTCGTAAAAACTTAGCCAAATCATTTCTGCAACATGCTTAAAAAGTGTGATGCACCGACCCCACATTAAGGTGGGATAAGGGCAGGTCGAAAGACCTTGATAACACGTCATTAGTTTTATAATACTTAAGTAAAACTTACAATGTAATATAAGCTTCTGACGCATCACATAAAATAATACTCCTCTCATGTTTACCTGAACTAATAAGTAATCCTTCGCCAAGCCATGGTTTAAAGAACCTGTACTCTGATGACTTGTCAATATGAACATGACTGTTGAGAATAACTTCTACGTCATCAGCATCCACAAGGAAGATTATAAGCTTGGAGCCTAACCATACGCGGACAACATTGCCAAATTTTTGTGCATAATCTAAGCCCAGTTTGACAAGTTCTGCAAAGAAAATAATACTGAAAGTTAATTACCGTCGTATCGTACTAATATTATAATTGGATTTTGACGGGAGGTCTGACAGGGTGGGTGTCGCTTGTTAAAATTATTTCATAATATTATTGTCTGGAGTTGTGTTTATTGTTTAATGTGATTTGGTTTTATGCATGAAAATTCAGCGAAGATGTACAGTATAATGTGGAAACTTTTTAATTGGTGACCTTTAATGAGCTCTGCTTGGTGCGTTGGCTGGCTTTGTCCGGTCGATTCGTTGAGTGAAGGTCATCTGAGGGGCACTGCGCTGGAAGTAATTGCCGCCATAATACCAGCAGGGTCTAGAGATCATCCACATCTGGGTCTCATGTTCATTGTAAAAACTTGATAATTGTTATACTTTACTTACCTTGACATTGGATATGTTACAGACATTATAGATATAGGGATTAGGGATGAGACGGGGCTTAGGCTAGGTATTGGAACTCCGACATGTCACTTACCGTACTTACCGTACCATTTATTGTGAGATATTACCCAGTTCAGCAGCCCCCATGATGCCGTAAGTAAAATAGTCTATGGGTGGCTTTGCCATTCTAAATGAATACTAGCATATAATAGTATGATAGATGGTGGTAGCATATTTATACCCGCTCGGATAGTGTTAAAACTCGCCACATTAACCTTGTGTGAATCACGTTCCAGAATCAGTCAACGTATATTGTATATCCTGTTATCTTGAAAGGCTTGCGACATGATTCTCTAGTTAATTGAGGTGGGTACATCCTTGTCTTCCTATGTCGGCACCGGTATCCAGGTATCTTGTCGCAGGTCTATCGATTTGATGCTTCTTTTTCGAAGTATGAAAAAGATCCTTACAAGTCTTTGACTATGTTTAATCTTTTAGTTTATTTTCGTTACTCACCGTGTGGTTTCTTTTTTAAAACTATTAAGGCATTTCCGAAAAGAGGTACTGCTGCAGGGCCGGGAATTTTTTCACCAAGTTTGTACAAATGTGACTTCTGTTGCCATCTGTATATGATCCAGAATCCTGACGCGAGGAATAGTAAGGGGTAGAATATTAGGCGTGAATTGACATGGTAGCCCGTTGACTCGTCCACTATTGTCATATTTCTGAGAATTAAGGAATTGGGTTAGTTTTCAATGTTTTATACATTTCTTATGTATTTTCAAATGATATAAAAAACACCCCTTCTGAAAAAAATGCATAATTTTATATTCTGAAATAAATAAGAGTGGGCACATGGTGGGGATATCTTGCTATCACTTTCTAATTTTCACTTTCGGCTTCGTTATAGCAGGGGACGTCAGCGATCGCTAATACGTTACTTCCACCAGATAAAAAAAAATACTTTTGAGATTTAAATATTTATTTCCTTGTTAGGTTTTGGATGAAATGCGGGTGGTCTAGTCGCCTCCGCCTTTGGGGACACAAGCTTGAGACTATAGAGGTATATGTATTATTGTTTTCGCATCTCTTTTCTCCATTTATTTAGGTCATTCTACACTTTATAATATCGATTTTTTTGTCAAGGCAACTTGCATCATTATTACTAACCTACAGTTAGTCCTAACCTCAAGTTAAATTGAAAAAGAAATATATGTATGACATGTAATTCATTACATGTAATGTACTACATGTAATTGCAGATAATATATGACAACATTTAAATAATAAAATGTAATGAATTACATGTCATACATATATTTCTTTTTGAATTTAACTTGAGGTTAGGACTATTTGTAGGTTAGTAATAGTGGTGCAAGACGCCCTTAGTTATTTTACCTAATTTTATTTGGTAACCGTCTTTATCATGAACGGCACTTTTCTTGATCTGAAATAAATAAACAATTGAACTTTTTTTTATCGACTGCCTCGGTGGCGTGGTAGTATTTCGGTACGACTACGGTTCTGAGGTCTCGGGTTCGATCCCCGGGTCGGGCAAAGTGATATTGGATTTTTCCATATCAGCCCGGAGTCTGGAATTTGTGCCCGATATGGCGATAGGCTCGCCCCCTATCACATCTGGGACGGAACTAAGCTCGGCGAAATGTGGGTGTCCTAGTTCGCTAGTGCGCCTCTGCCTACCTCTTCGGGGATACAGGCGTGAGCTTATGTTTATGTATGTTATGTACTTATTTTTGGTTACAACAGATGGGAATAATATTTATGGAGATAAGTGATAGAGTCAATCTGTATACAAATTAGGTTACAAAATTGCTTCCATAGCGTGCATATTATTTCCGGAAGGCCTGAATTCTTGAATTAATAAAATATAATAATTAAACTATACTGGAATAAAAGGACGCGCGATGTTCCTGTAGAAAATAAAATGGTAGTTTAAGGCAATTAATTAAAATTTAATTCCGAAATATTCATATTATCGCGGCCATTTCAATTAATATAAATATTATAATACCAGATTATGTAAATGAAATGTAAATTTTGAACCAGGATATCGTCAGTAATCAATGTACCTATAGTAATTAATGATGAATTTACAATGAAAAGAAATAAAGTAAAAATTTAGGGAATAATAATTATACCCGTAGTTATTACATTTTTAAGCACTAGTTTTTATGACCGGCTGCCTTCCTGACGTCAACTGATCATGTTAGAAAAACCGCTTTGCCCAACCTGGAAAAAGCACCTGAGACCTCCCTATCTGCCACTATTGAACACAAAAATAATTTTGAAACATGGTCGATATTTGCCCGTGATATCGCGTACCTACACATAAATAAATAACGAAGAATTAACACCCGAATACTGGAACGCTGCTGAAATTTAACGGCTTCCTTCATAGTTTTTCGCCATACAATTTTGACAGATAAGGCGGTCTTAAACGACATAAGGCGACCTTAAGTGTATGGGTATTCGGCGGTGAAAACCTTATTTCAAAGTCGGTTACAAAATATATTCTAAAAATACTTACCTATTTAAATTGTATACACCATTCGTTTAAACAGTGCCTTTACTCCCTAGAGCCGTCTATAATGATTGGCGAATGTAATAAATTACCAACACATTTTATACTTTGACATATGACTTATTGTGTCGTTATAATGCAACGATTCTGTCATTACTTACATATTAATTGCTAATGTTCAACACTTATGTCGAATCATGATGATTGTTCAGGCATACAGGATGTTCTAGAAATGTGCTTGCAAAAATAAATTGTAGATGAAAGCTAGTAGCTTGCTTAAATAGTCACGGGCAGCTCGGCCTCCGGTGGCCCATACGCTTATGTAACATATATGTATATGTGCCGCCTCCGACGGGTTAAAAACGTGTTGCGCCGACTCCACACTAGAGTGGGAGATAAGTAGAAGACTAGCTTTTGTTCGCGGCTCCACCCACGTCGGAACCTTTTGCGTCAATTTTCTGGGATATAAAGAAGCATATATCTATATATTAATATGTGAAGCGAAAACTTTGTACACCTTTATAAGAGAATTGCGCGATCTTATGAACGTGAAAGACACAGTTAAAGTTTATATGCAGAAGAAGTGCATAAAGCTATTTTTTCATCTTTGACAAAAGAACCCTAATAAATATAATATAAATGAATTATGGTCGACCACTGGGCGATAAGTAGTATTTAAATTTTGTATTTAAAAAAAAATAAAAACGCTGTCTCTATGTGTAAAAATACGCTGATTGATGCTAGAGCATCTGCTTTGTCCTTCTCGTTTGCAGTAATAGATTACTGCAAACGAGAAGGACAAACCTACAAACACATTTGCACATTTATAATAATTAGTACTTAGTAATTCAGGCATACTAGTTGCTATTTGTAAACGTTGCTATTTGTATAGTTTTACGTAAAGGAAATTCGTACATATATTAAAAAACTCCTATTTATTATTCTTCACGTTATTTACATTCTAACAATGTATTAACGATGCTTATTTTTGTACTATGATGTCATAGAAGGCGGGATTTTAGCACATAAGCTCACACCAGCAGGTCGGTTCTCTAAGGTTTCATTTATAAAAACAACGTTGCGGCATCGTTGCGGCAACGATGTTTTCATTTTTGTATTCAGCAAGGTACAAAGCGCATGCACTAGCGCGATGCGTGACGACGAGGCTTATGCGAATTAGCTCTCTCGAGCGAGGCGTTTGACATAAATGTATGGAAAATGGTATTCTGTAAGACCCAACAACGTTGAACGCTCCGTCGATCTCAACGATGTGCGCTACGGGAGCTAAATAAATAAATACACTAACAGTTACACTCCTAGTCCTGACCCCACTAGGTATAACCTGTATCGTAGGTGTCAGAGACTATGAGATACTTTCAGCCTCACAACACCCAGACTTGAAACAAATATCTGTGGGCCACACAAATATTTGTCTCAATGCGGGAATCGAATCCGCGGCCTCTCGCTTCAGAACCGGCTACTCGCCCACTGCGCCACGGTGGCTGTCGAGCTCGTCGTCGGTCGCAACGTTATGACGTTTCTTAAAGAATCTACCTGCTGCAAGGGGGGTGTTAGGTAGAGGCGCATTAGCGAATTAGAACACCCACATTTCGTGGAGCTTAGTGCCGTCCCATATGTGATAGAGGACGAGCCTAACGAGCCATATCTGGCACAAATTCCAGACTCCTGGCTTTTTTTATAGCAGAGACTGGCAAACGAGCAGATCGGTCACCTGATGGTAAGTGATCTCCACAGCCCATAGACACCCAAGACACAAAAAGAGTCATGGGTGCGTAGCCAAGCTAAAAGGAGGGGATCAAACGGGGGGGGGGGGGAAGGATTTGGAAAGGGAGGAGGGGAAATGGTCCACCAGAAATCTCACTCACCGAACGCAACGCGACAGCAAGCTGCCACTTTACGTTGGTTTTCTGTGAGCCAGTGGTATCAAACCGGTCGAGCCAGCCCATTCGTGCTGTAGACGTTACTGTCTGTGCCGTGGCTGTACCACTCAAACTTAGATTAGTGCGCATAATCTATGTACCGATCAGCCTGTCTAGTAGTATACATATAAGTTTTTGATTAATGCCCGGGCGGGCCTCGAGTGTTATTAGCACTTATTTAGTATTTCGATATTATATTCTTGCCTGACTGCCTCGGTGGCGTGGTTGTATATCGGGACGACTACCGTCCTGAGGTCTTACCTGGTCGGGCAAAGTGATATTGGATTTTTCCATATCAGCCCGGAGTCTGGAATTTGTGCCCGATATGGCGACAGGCTCGCCCCATATCACATAAAGAACTAAGCTCAGTGAAATGTGGGTGTTCTAGTTCGCTAGTGCTCCTCTGCCTACCCCTTCGGGGATACAGGCGTAAGCTTATGTATGTATGTAAATTATTGCCTGAATTCTTATATCTGTCCTTATTCCACTAGTAGGTGAAGTCGGCATAACTCACATTATAATACAATACATTAAACTCTTTATTGAAAAACAATTATTACATTAACAATGCACAGTACTAAGCTACAGTGGCGTAGAATCCAGGTAACATGATTCCTTCAGGTTTACCTTTCCGTTTTTTTACGTCGAAATAGGTCTTAAGGAAAATAAACAACTGGCGGGGTTACCACCACCTCTTATAGCAGTATTATTATAATCTTACTTGAACCGATTCCCATACAAAACAAACGAAGGTCGAAACGAAGATATAATCCGTAAAAATAGTTTAATTTCAATGAATAACATTCACGTAAACCTAAGAAATCATTAAACGAAGATCGATTATAATAATACTGCTATAAGAGGTGGTGGTAACTCTGCTGGCATCAGCTTCCCTTTTGAAAGTTTTCACCCTTCTCCTGCTAAGCTACTTATGGTTCTTCAATGGGAGGTCTTATCGCTGAGTGCGATATCTTCTCGACAACCGTTGGATGGACAGAATCGTTGGTAAAGGAAGTTGATTTTTGTACAGAAAGAACTCTACTTACAAGAGCGACCTGCCTAACGTCAACTCCCTTTAGGATATCCATCCTAGGGCAATTCGTTTTAAAATAATCGTATTCCGGACCCAAGATCCGAATCCAGGACCAAGACTTCTCGGTCCAGAGAATTAGACCAAGAACGCGACATAAAGAGCCTTACTGAATACTACTTACGACATAAAGGGTGTTGTGAGACCGAAAGTTTCTCGTAGTTCCTGATACCCACGACACAAGACTGGATCTTAGTGTGGGGTCAGGACTATGTATGTGACTGTTGGGTGTTATTTATTTATTTACTTATAAAATCATTTTCGCTTATATTTTCGCAAAGAATCAAAGCCGGCACTTTTTTCTGGCGTTACAATGTTTAAAAATGAAAGGGACAACCTATGGTTAAAGATAAGCAGCGCTTATATATTTTTATAAGTAAGGGGTTATATTTTTGCCATAACTCTTAGTCATAACTCTTTCCATCTTGGAAAGGATTAACACTAACATTTCTGTGAAAATAATAACAATTTCGAGAACTAAATTTCGTTTCATCGTGACATGTCGATTTAGTATGGGAATTTGTTTGAAATATTCACGAATGAATACGTAAGCGTCACCAATTTGTGGAAATATATTTAACTGCGTTGTTACTTTACATAATGAAGTTCAAAATAAATTATCATAATTACAATTAATTACATGATGAACAACTTGTAACCTCACAAATTATATTGAACTTTAATTCAAAAAACAATCAATAATTTTAAAAAACGACTTCAAAATTCATCTGACCATCTTATTTAAGTCGGTTGATGTAAATACCCAAGTTCAAGACGTTATCGAATATCTATACTAATTTTATATAGTGAAAAGTTTTTTTTGTTTGTAATGATTGGGCTCATATACTATTGAACCGATTATATGAAACTTTCAACTATGTAAAGCTACATTTTCAGCGAGAAGGATGGGCTACCTTTTATCCCGAAAAATGCAGGGATCCACACGAAAGACGTCGCGAGTAACAACTAATAGAAATTTTGACCTATTCCTCGGATATTAATTGCGCTTTATGTATTTAATACTTTTTATCTAAAAGGGTAACATCTGCGATATATTTCATAGAATGTTTTATCTCGCTTCCTTACTAAATAAGACAAACGCTGCAACAAATTTTACACATGTTGCAGAAAGGGTCTTCCATTGGTGGAGTTACTTAGTTTGTATCACAGACATGGAGTATATGTTTTTCCTTCACACACTATATTTAATTGTGATAGTACTATAGCCTGTAATTCTTCCTATGACTAAAGTATATATATATATATATATATATATATATATATATATATATATATATATATATATATATATATATATATATATATACCGGTCGAGCCGGCCCATCTGTACAGTAGACGTAACTGTCTACAGCGTTTCCCTACAATTCAAAACATAGACTCTCTGTACTAATGAGGAAGTAAAAAGTAAACCCTTTGCTTGTGAGTGGATATAATATATAATTACGTCGAGAACTCGTAAAATAAGAATAAAATTTTGGTGTAATTTATTTATTATTTAAATATATTGTTGGAATAAATCAAGCAACAGTCTTTTTATCTCTTGGTTCGATTCTTATATTGAAACCATCGGCCCTTTTCAGTATGATGTCGGCTTGTAGGGAAAATTTATCTTCAGGAACTGCTGAAAAGGTCCTGTAGTTGCGCAGGATTGTAGCCAACAACACTTTCAGTTTCAAAATGGCGTATTTGCGACCTGGAAGAATGTTTGCCATTTATATGAAGTATTTCAAAATAAATTATTTTCTTTCCTTCTTATTTTTTTTGTAAGTTACTTTGTTATTATGATTGATGACCACAGTCCACACTTTTCACCCAAGTGACTATTCTCTACGTCGGTGTTTTCTTCTGCTTTATCCCACTTTACTGTAGGGTCGGCGCAACATAGATTATCGAACATGTTGTAGAAAAGATTTGTCTTTAATTTTTACGTCTTGCTGCCAGCCTGACGTCCACCCGCTTCGGAGGATTTCTCCTGCGCCGGTGTACTTTGAGTATAATAATAAATAACACCCAACAGTCACACACATAGTCCTGACTCCACACTAAGATACTAGTCTTGTGTCGTCGGTATCAGGAACTGCGCAGAGACTTTCCGTCTCACAACATCCAGACCCGAAACAAATACCTGTGGGTCACACACACATTTGTCTCAGTGCGGGAATCGCACCCGCGGCCTCTCGTTTCACAGCCAGCTACTCGTCCACTGAGCCACGGAGGCTGTCACCAGTATATTAGGTACATACCTACGCAGCTCCTAGGTCCTGCACTAAATGGTACGTAGCTGTAGTAATGCCTGTTCTGTGTGTTCTCTGGTAGGAAATTATCAGGATTGAATTCGTGCGGGTTCTTGTAATATTTCGGATTACGATGCAGTTTGAAAGTCCCAATTACGACAGTCGATCCCGCTGGTAGTACATAATTGTTGGTAGCTGGAACGTAAAAATAAAAAATACAAATACTAGCATTTGGTCAAACTCTATTTCTACCGCTTAGCTATTGCAGGCGATTGTCGATTTAAAGGATCTTGTAGACTGATTCTTGAGACTCATGGGAAGTGTCTTACCATCAGGCGAGCGGCTTGACTCCGGTAATCTAACTCAAAGTACGATACGTAACAGGGAGCTCCTTTCAGAGTGGTTTTCTTCTTCTGACTTCTGACTAACTGATTAAGTTACTGCAGTCACAGATGTCAGATAGAGGTAGTAGTAAATAATATTAGTCCTGTATTATTGTCTCATTGCTTGTCACGGACCATCTCTACTAATGAGAAGATTCAAAGCTTAGTCACCCACACTGGTGGGTGGTGGTTTGGTAACACAATGTGGTTTGGTAGACTTCACAAATTTTTAAAATTCTTTTGGAGAAATTTTTGAATATGCCGGTTTCATCACGATTGTTACCGGCGGTATAAAACCACTTAACATAGAAAAGTCAGAGGTGTATCCTCTTTTTGGGGTTGGTTACGAAACTCTGACACTCGTCCGGCAGTCCGTACCACTCCTAACTGACCTATTATGAACCTATAATGCTTACCAATTTTTACATCTTGATTCAATTTCCTTGCGATTATTGGTACTGGTGGGTACAATCTCAAACTCTCAAGAATAACTCGCTCAAGGTATTTCATATGCAGAGTATCAGCGAATGTTACGGGTCGATCAGAATCACCGAAAATCTCTTGTAATTCTTCATACACTTTCTCTTGAACATCTTGGTAAACGCCAAGAAGACAAAGAACAAAACTGGAACCAGCTGCTGTTGTATCATGCCCCTAAAATATATCGATAAAATGGTCATGTGGTAGTATGATAGTCAAAAATCTAGATGTTAGTTGTTAAGCAGCAGGAAAGTTGGCGATATTTGGAGCGTCTGTGAGTACTTATATGTACCTAACTTTTGAATGACTTCACTGATTTAGAGCATATTAATATCTTGTTCCATATGCTTTTATCCAATCTTAATGTGGGGTTGGCGCAACACACTTTTTAAAGAGTATCGCAGAAAGGATTTGTCTTAATTTTTACAACCGGCTGCCTGCTCGACGTCAACCCCTCTCTGGAGGATCCAGCATCGGGAAAATCGTCTTAAAAAGCATCGGAACATAAGGATAATATAAGGAATAGAATCAAGCACATTCCTGCACAGTGTATACAATCCGTATATACTACTACTAGGACAAGAAGATAAAACAAATATATTCCATAATAATCACCTCAAACATAATAGTGTCCACTTCCTCTTTTATTTCAGTATCGCTTATTTTGTTTGTTTCATTTTGCGCACTCTCGATCATTAAGTCTAAGAAGGCGAGACGTTTTTTCTGTCCTGTAATATGAAGTGTATTTTGGTTTTATACTTCTACTTGGTAGAGCCACACTGGAATCTTGCTTACAGCAAGATTGAGCTGTTTCGACCATTGTCTCACAGAAAACTGGTGTAAAATGATAATTTGCTGTTGCGTTTTGTACATAAATTTTTATAAATTTAATACCTCCTCCCATTTTTAAACCAAATTCCTTATCTTTTCTCGTAAACAGCGGCTTATGCCCCTGGCATTTCCGATATCCATGGGTCCCCTCTTACCATCATGTGGATGTGCTTTTGCTAATTGGTAAGCCAATAATAATACAATTTTCTTCTTTTTCACCTGCCCTTATCTCACTCTAATGTGTCACTACAACACGCTTTTTCAAGCATGTTAATTTAGGTTAGCTTTTACAACAGCCTGCCTCATCATCATCAGCCACAGGACGTGCAGAAGATTTCCAGATCGACGTGTTGGAAGCGACCTGCATCCAGTAACTTCCGTCGACCTTAATCAGATGAAGATTTACTTCTCTTCAAAACTCACCCACGTCATTTTCGTCATTGAAGTCCAAATCATCCTTGTAGCCTTTAAATACCGTGTCTGATAGAGTTTTACCACTATTCGCTAATATAGTATCGTTATATGAAGTCTGTATTAATGTTTCTAACGTTGGTGGAAGAATGCCTTTAGCTTTATTTTCCAAATATATAGCTTTTTTGCTTTTAATAACCTGCAATGAGAGATATTTATTAATATCAACGTGTTTGTCTGTTATGTTTTTGTAATTATTTTGCCCATTTTATTAAAGGGTTATTGGGTAATTTTTAGCTTAGAACATAAACTTTAAATAAGACAGTAATGAGGGCAGGGCTGCGTGTAAAGAATAGTATAGCATAAGAATATAATATACGAATATAACTTTTCTATGTTAATTATAAGCCGATTTAATATATTTAAAGCATACTTATGACTGTCGTATTCTTAAGATAATAATATTGCTTCAAACCTTATTAGTTAATCCATGAATAATGTTTAATAGCTCAGCTTGTCTTTTGAAGAAAGATGTGAATTTAAAAATAGAATCAAAGCGCAGCCAGAATTTGTAATGCCTTTGATGAATAATATCACACATTCTGAAAAATAAAATAATATTAAGCCCCATTCTCTTATGCACAGCTAAAATAAAAGTCTAGTTATATTACAGCGGCCTGAGCACGAATATTTTTGACAATCGAATCTAATCAGCGGACATTAGACAAGTGACTTATGCGCTAGTCGAATAGAATAGTCGAATATAGAGGTAATAAATGTATGGAAATGACATAAGAGTACGCCGCATATAGCGTACTCTTATGTCATTCCCATACATTTATTATTCTATTCGACTAGCATATAAGCCACTTATCTAAGCCCGCAGGATCGATATGACACTATGAAATTTTAACGATACGAGCTCGATACGATTTCGATTGTCAAAAATATTTCTGCTCGACATTAATTGTGCACTTAGGTTGTTATTCCAATTCGGAAAATAGGTGTTATATTTTTGCCTCTACACAGCAAAAGGATCCCATCTACAGGTGCTATGCTTTATTAATCTATGATATCTTATTTTATCTGATTTTATATTATAAATTCTAGAAAATATTCGCAATTTAATAGGTTTTGTTAATATTATAAAAAATAGTTTACTTATCGATGAATGTCAGAGCCAATTACAGAATAATACTTACTTCATAACAGCCATAGCATAATCAAACCCAGAATCTACTTGAGCTTTTTTTGTTATTCCCATAGCAGTTTCTAAAAGAATCAAATCAATATTAAGTTGTGTCCTCACATCTGCGATATTTCATTATTTATTCATTCATCATAATTATCTTACCTAGCAAAATATCAACAGTAACTTCGCTCATGTAGTCGTGAACGTCGAAAGTCTTCCCAACTTGAGATCGCATTTTATTTACAACTATATTGGCGTTTTTATCAAAAACGTCTACAAACGATTTGAGAATATTGATGTGGAACGTAGGTGCGATCATTTTTCTATGGGATCGCCATTTTTCTCCTGCAATGGAAGATTTACAATTGTAAACTTGTTGTAAATCTACCTTAGTAAATGTAGTCGTACCCACCCTTCCCAGCGTGCAGCAACATAATTAAATAAAAATCGATAAGCCATTTGCAAATTGTAATACATAAATTTTCTTTGTAAATATCTAATCGAAATTAGCTCACAAGATTACAATGGTAAACCTAAAAATGTGACATAACTAAATATACATTGCTTATTTGCAGGTAGTGAAATTGATATTGAATACTGAAATTTTTAAATATCTATTGATGTCTCTATAAAGTAATGTAAGTAATGCCTAAATTATTTTTACCTGAACTAATGAGTAAACCTTCACCAAGCCACGGTTTGAAAAAACGGTATTCTGTGGCCTTTTCAATGTGAACTTGGCTGTTTAGAATCACTTCAACGTCTTCAGCATTCGCGAGGAAGATCAAAAGTTTAGGTCCAAACCAGCCTCGTACGACGTTCCCGTATATCTCGCTATATTCCATAGCAAGCTTTACGAACTCTGCAACATTATTAACCAACGTAAAGCACTTTTATAAGCATAAAGAAAAAAGGTAGATAATGTATATAAGCAGGTATTTTATTCATAAAATTATAATATTTCATAAAGTCGGTATCAATGATAACTACACTTACAGGGAGGATGGCTAGCAATTTAGCGGTAAAGTTTAAAATTTATTAAGGGTCATAGTTTTTGAATGATGGAAACTTGAATTTCTGACGAAAATTTGTTTCTGGTTCGTTGGGACAATTAGTAGTACATTTGAAAACCATCTGTGGAGTATTCAAATAATTTCTCTTGGGAGTTGATAACTTTCCATCTGATCCGCATTGGCCTTGATACCAACGTCAAAGGGAGTAAGAAACATTTTTTGCATTTTTTCAAGTCGATTTGTAGATTCTATTTACCTTGATTACATTTGTAGCGTATCCATCTGGGATGAATAGCCGGGAAAGAAACAGATAAAGAGAGTTTCCAAATTAAATGCTCTTTTTTATCTGGTCACGGAAAGTGAAATTCTTAATTGCAAGCGGTGTGCAGTCCAATAAAACCAGTGACCGCTGGCAAACATTGGGTTTATCGGAGGTCACTAGGCCTCATCATGCCTGCTTATATAAGGTCCTTCGCATTCAGAAGAGGGAAGAAGCAAATCGAGGGGCTTACGACAAGCAGGCGGATGACCGATGCAGACAGGGATGTACTTCTATACCCGCCCCCACCCACCATTAAATCATGTCACAAGTCCCTCGAGATAACCGGAGATACGACCTTCTTCAATGTTGAACAGTACTTTTTTAAAATTAAAAGAATCATCTAAATCCTTCGACACGTCTAGGGAGTTATCGGGAGACAAAATATATATCTTATACAGTCCAATTATGGACTTCCTCCTTTATTATTTATTTTATTTATTATACAGGGTGTTTCATAAAGTTGATATCCATAATAATTTTACTTAAAGGGAGGATGGCTAGCAATCTAGCGGTAAAGTTTAAAATTTCGTAAGGTTCATAGTTTTGGAATAACGGAACTATGAATTTGTGATGAAAACCTTTTTTCTGGCTCACTGGGTCAGCTACAGCACATTTACAAACTACCTATGGGGTAAATAATTATTTTTAGCATACACAAAGCCAGTACTTTGCTATTTGCGACGATTTACAGGTCACATTCCGATTTTAAAATTCCCATGGTAAATATTGATAAAAAAAAATCAATTTTTATTTTTTAACTTTACCATTGCACTTTAAATCGTTCTCCTTGTATGTGGAATTGTTATAGGTACCAACTTTATGAAACACCCAGTATATTATTACTTATTTTATTCCTTTTTAAGGGAAACGTACAAACAATACCTTAATGTAATTTAAATAATTATTTGTAACACATGAGCCAGCAGTTTCCACAAATAATTAGCTCCAAGTACCTACTTATGAAATATGTCAATAATAATATGCTTAAAAATACTCACGTTCGGGTTTTTTGCCTATAGCCATAAGAACGTTGCCAAATATAGGAAGAGGTGTGGGTCCGGGGATCTTATTGGCCAATGTATGCATTCGGCTTGATTGTTTCCATCGATGAAGCAACCATAACACAGTAGCTAGGAATAGCAGTGGGTAAAATACCAACCGATTGCTATAACCAGAGGATTCATCGATGACTGTCATTTTTCTGCAATTAAAATAATATTGTTAGCAGAATCTCCTGGGCACCCCAACTGCGAGGGAAGACTCTTTGGCACTGGCCGAATATATTCTATATATAAGTAAAGCGTTGACATTCGGGGCCTTAGCCTTTTTAGCTGAGCAAATGGTTAAGAATAACCTGTGACTTTTTTCCTTGCGTTACATTGTTTAAAAATGAAAGGTACAACCTATGGTATAAAGATAAGCAGCGCTCAAATATTTTTATAAGTAAGGGGCTCCCCCTTCCTTCTAACCTTTCTTCTATCCTTAGCCTTAAAAATAAGCAATCAGTTAAAGCACCTTTATCATTCTTAAATGAATATAGCATAAAACTGTAACTTATAATATTCGTATTTATTATATTGCATGCATATGTATGTTATCTTTCGCATCAGCAACATCTTTTTTTTTTCTATCCGCCATTAGTTGTTAAATGTTTATTTTTCTTTTGTAATTACGTGAATCAGTTACGTGACACTGGCAGTAATGTTCCGAAATTATACGGAATCAGTTGGCATTCTTAAAAAAAAAAAAAAAGTATGGGGCTCGATGTACAACTCTAGAACAAATGTGTGACGATTACGTCAAATATGGTTATGTGAACCCAAAGACATTCAACAGTATATAGATGGGACAACAGCACAAAACTTGTAATCCAAAAGTTATGACCTAATGGTCATGACTGGGTGTTGTGAGACCGAAAGTCTCTCGTAGTTTCTGATACCCACGATACAGGTTACACCTAGTGTGGGGTCAGGACTATGTATGTGACTGTTGGGTGTATTTATTATTATATTATTATATTATAAGTCACTCAGATTATTTGAAACATACGCGCGCCAGGTCGGTTAAGGAAATAATAATATTGATAAAATAATATTGAGAGAATAAACTTATATTACGTGATTCTTAAGCATTCACAAAATATTCTAGGGTGTAAATGGCAATAATCGTCCTCACATTGAAATAAATATGTAGTTGATGACGGTAGGTACTGAAATTTGAGATCAATTTCGTTGTATGGAAACTTGCTTGATAGCCCCTCTATAGTTAGTAATATTAAATATCTTTCTGTGTACCATTTTCCGTGATTAATTATATTTTCGTCAAAGATTTTCGTGTATTTAATGTGTAAAATACATAGAAGTCATTGGTGTAAAAAGTATAAATAAATACAGCCAACAGTCACGCATCTAGAGGTAGTCCTGACCCCACGCTAGGTATAACTTGTATCGTAAGTGTCAGAAACTATGAGAGACTTTCGGTCTCACAACACCCAGACTTAAAACAAATATCTGTGGATCACACAAACATTTGTCTCAATGCGGGAATCGAACCCGCGACCTCACGTTTCACAGCCGGCTACTCGCCCGCTGTGCCACGGAGGAGTATGAAGAGATATTGTTTAATTTTGATTAATTTGATCAATTACGGGTAGGTTTGACTAAATAGCTGTAAAGAAAACCTGGGTCATGTCCGATAGTAATTTGTTATGATCCACTTCTGGTTCCAAGATACCTTCGCTTTTATGAGGTTCTATTATATTATTATATAATAATATTAGCCCTGTAATATTACTGTCCCACTGCGGGCCTCCTCCTCGGGCCTCCTCTACTAATGAGAGGGGTTCGGTCTTAGCCTACCACGCTGGCCTAATGAGGGTTAGTAGACTTCACATACCTTCGAAATTCTTGTGAACATTTTTCTCAGGTATGCACGTTTCCTTACGATGTTTTCCTTCGTTTTAAAGCAAGCGATAATTCACAATAAAAATACCCTTAACATAGAAAAGCCAGAGGTGTTTGATCTTTTTTGGGGGTTGATCTCGAACTTCCGACACTCGTCTCGGCTGTTTCGTACCATTCCCAACTAAGCTATCGCTGCGGGTGTCTATTTTTTTATTAATTATAGTATAACTAAATTAAATAATACAATTTATGTACTACATATGTAAAAAAATATTACATTGCGTCACTTTGTTCATATGATTTTGAAACGTTATTAAATTAACAGTATTCGTAAATATGACTAAATAGTAAAAGGTTCTCGATTATCTTAAAACTCGAGTTTAGGACTAACACTAGATTAGTAATAGTGCTGCAAGTCGCCAAAAAAACGCTCATGTCTGAAAATTTAAAAGTTCAAGCAACGAAAAAATAGTTATTTTTTATACAGTAGCGTAAATAACATACAATTTATTTCTAAGTTAAAATTTAGAGTTAATTAGCTATCCAGAATTACAAAAAAAAAAAAATGTTAAAAGCCAATATATTATATACTTATAGATAATTTATATCTTGAAATTTGCCCTTTTAGAAACTGGTCATGTAACTGTATGTATACTGTACTAACCAAAATAATTACGAGATGTTTCGGAGCAATTCTACACTTTTTAAAACTAAATAATGTTAAATAAAACACCGACAAGACCCGAGATTTGCGTTTAAACTGAACATTAACTAACCTGTGTGTCGTTTTCTAGAGGTAGTATATTACATTGAACTAATTATGCACATAATTATGATTAAATGGAATTCCCTGAACTCGGCAGTTGTTTCAGCAGTGTCAGTGAGGTTCGTGCCCAGGGATGGGATGATAATAGAAAAGAGGTGATATTATAATAAAGAATAAAATTTTGATTTTTTAGCCCCCGAATTCTCGAACGCAACTCAAACATTTGAGGTCGCCTTATGTCGTGTAGATAGTCAAACTTCCACGCATTTGCGATGATTCTGCCAATGTCAACTGGGTGTTGCAGAAAGGTGGTAGGTACTTATAAAATGTCACATACAATGGTGGTAAAGTTTTTCATCAATTAAACATAATTGTAAAATGGAAATGTGTCCTGCAAATCGCTCACAAGAAGTATGAGAATAGTTCTGTGGGCGATAAACATTTTATTTTCACCACAAATCCAAGTCACCATTATTTCAAAAACCATGGGATTTACAAAATTTTAAACTCTACTAGCTACCCTTCCCTTAATTATATAATATATTATAATGGATATAATATATTACCTTTTTGGATAATTATATATATGTGAATATAATTGTGAACGAAGTCGAATAATAATGAAAAAAATAATGATATTATATTATTATTTGCATTTATTTGTAACTATTTCTATATCAATTAAATAGCTTTTATTTTAAAGGCAAAAACTCGAACTTCAATCATCTTACTTGTTCAAACATGTATTGATTTACTGCTGAATTTAGGCCTCAACGTTAAGGGCCACTTGCAGCACTTACATAAATCTGGATAGATAGGAATAAGCTATAGGATAAACAAGATTAGTAATAGCCCCGTAAGTCGCAATTAAGCATACAAAAATAAAAATAACTTATAGAAATACTTCTCACCCGTGTACACTGTTCCACATACACGCAATCTGTTCTATTTCAGCAGCCTGCGGGTTTAAACAAGTGGCTTATGCGCTAGTCGAATAGAATAAATGTATGAGAATGACATAAAAGTACGCCGCATATAGCGTACTCTGAAGCCTTAGACAAGTAAGTGGCATACTGCCGAATGTTCATACACTTGAGGTGGCCTTATGTCGTTTAAGGCCGCCTTATCTGTCAAAATTGTATAGCGAAAATCAATATAAGAAGCCATTAAAGTTGAGTGGCGTTTGACCATTCGGGCGTTAGGCGCTAGTCGAATACAATAATCAAATAGAATAAATGTATGGGATTGACATAAGAGTACGCGGCATTTAGCGTACTCTTATGTCGTTCCAATACATTTATTTTATTTGATTATTCTATTCGACTAGCGTATAAGCCACTTGTCTAAACCCGCTGAGCAGAATAATTTCTGACAATCGTAAATGTATTCGACCTCGATGGGCGTATATGAAAGTATAAAATAACCAAATGTCATCAGTGCGCAGAAAGCACGGATACATTTACGATTGTCAGAAAACCTGCTTCGGCCGCTGCTCGTCTTTACTGTTTACGAATTTGTTTTGTTCGTTAGAATGAAAATGTACTATGCTTGATAATATACTGATGCGATTTATAAATGTGTGAAATCGGAGTAAATATATACGTTTACAAGTCCAAATAACGCGATGTATGAAGCACCTTTCAGGTTCGAATATTTTATGTAAATGATTCTTTGACACTTACGGACACTTAATTAAGCATTAACGAATATTACTTAAGAGCCATTATCTATTACCTAGACGGGGGTTGACGTCAGGCAAGCAGGTCGTAAAGATTAAGTCAAATCCTTTCCGCAATATGGTCATCATGTAGCTGGAGAGCATAGCATGTCATTCACATGTACCATACATACATAGGTACAATAATATCACGCCTGTATCCCATAGGGGTAGGCAGAAACTATGGATTTCCACTTCGCCCGATACTGACACACTACCTTCGCTTCATCTACTTTCATCAATCTCTTCATACATTCGCGTCGGATGATAGGATATTGACGAAAGAGATACACAAGACGAGTGTGGAAGGAAAAGTCGGCAAAGGTCGACCGCGTCGCACTTATTTTAGGCAAGTTGATGATAACTAAAGGAAAGATCACATGTACCGCAACCACTTTACGTCGGTTTTCTGTGAGACAGTGGTATCTAACCGGTCGAGCCGTCCAATTCGTGCTGTAGAGAGTAGTCTACACCGTGGCTCTACTACTCAACTAACCATTTTTTTAAGTCATCGTCTATCTATTTTGATGCCATAAATGCATTATATAAATTGACGCAATTTATTGTATTTGTAATCCAAAATAAAACACTACATGTTGCTATATTGATATTCTATGACAAAAAATTTTTAATAACGTTATCTGGCATTGCTATTGTTACCAAGAATATGATAAGTAAGTCCTCATTCGTAGGAGAGATTTTTCAACGCGCATTAAAAACGCTGAAATAGAACATATGAGTTTTAATATAGTTATTTGCACGAGAGCTTAAAATCTTTAATCAATAATTCCCTCTTGTCTTTGTTCTTGGCATATTCCATCAGCACTAAATAGCATGGTAATGAAACAAATTAGTTCTAGTATAGTTATTCAAACGCCGGCGCCTTTAAAATGCGGCGTCTTTTTATATACCTTTTATTTTAATATACCTTATTAGAAACAAGACAAAAATGATTTTCAAGCTATCATGTGAAGAGACATGTTGAGACGCTTCTTTTAACGCGCGTTGAAAAAGCTCTCGTGCGAATGAGGGCTTATACAGACGCCGATACTTTTAAAACGCGGCGTTTTTTTAAATGGCGATATGTAGAATATACCTTACTAGAAAAAGGACAAGAATGATTTTCGAACACTCATATGAACAGACATGTTGAGATGCTTTTTAACGAGTGTAAAAAAAGCGTTGAAATGGAACATATGAGTTCTAGTATAGTTATTCAAACGCCGGAGATTTTAAAACGCGGCGTTTGTTAAACGAGGAGTATGTAGAATATATCCTATTAGAAACAAGAGAAAATGATTTTTACGCACTTTTATGGACAGACATGTTGAGACGGTTTTTTAATGAATGTTGAAAAAGCTCTCGTACGAATGAGCGCTTAATATCTATTTATTGTTAATTTTATTATGGGTTCAAATCGTAAGGTATTTAGATTAAGCTATATTTAGGCATCAACCGTAGATTGAGATTGTTTGTTGCTGACTGATTAATATCATCAAAAACTTTAGAATAAATAATCAAATAATCGTGACGTCTATGTTTAAGTTTTCTTGAAAATTTTACTAAAATACCGGATCATCCTTAATTGTAAGCTTTGTCCAAGAATCTTGAAATATCGAGTTGATGTATAACGGTGGAAAATTATTGTTAGGCCTGATTTATAGTCATAGTATTTATTATATTTATTTGTTAAGGCTGTAAGTATTCCAAGAAATAATTAAGTTTAAAAACTTAACAGACTGACTTCAAATTCGATCGTCACCAAATTTATAATGGGCCCACCCTTGGCATAAGCTCTATTGTACACAAAAATAATTTTGAAAATCGGTCCACATTTGGCGGAGATATTGCGTAACATAAATAGAAAAAAATACAGACGAATGAGGACCTGCTCCATTTTGGAAGGCGGTCGATAAATTTAAAAAAAATTGCTGACCATAGTTCATCTACTTATGGGTCTCTATAAGTCTATACTATAGACTCTATAGCATTTGCGGGTGGGTGTCCCTCAGAGGAAGTTGACGTCAGGCAGGTGGCCGGTCGTAACGTATAATATTAGGCCTTTAATATTTCTGTCCAATTGCTGGGCACAGGCCTCATCTACTAATGAGAAGGGTTAAGCCTTAGTCTACCACGCTGGCCTAATGCGGGTTGTAATAAACTAAGCCAAATCCTTAACATACCTGAAAAAGTGTGCGCCGACCATAGAAACTGATCATTTCTGCTTAGCTACGTAAATGGAAAGCTGGCTTTTGGCCATCAGTTTGAAATAAATAAAACCCCTTCAAAAGTGTACTGTGATTTCCTTGTAACGAATTTTGTTTATCATCGCTTAGTTTCATGTTCATGGCCGGGACCTCATTACGTACGTACTCGTATGTTAATAGCTGACATTTGCCAAGTAATTCTCATTGTTTGTTAATTGTGCGACACTCACCGATATTTAATATTAATTGCTATGTAATTGTAATTTCCTCTGGCTTTGCTTGCTTTTTATGGTGGATATACACACGTTTCTTTCTACCTGTCAATATCCCACCTTAATGTGGGGTCGGCGCAACACACTTCTTCAAGCATGTTGCAGAAAGAATTTGGCAAAGTTTTTTTGATCGGCTGCCTGCTTGACGTCTACCCTCTCTGGGGGATCCAGTCCCGGGCACATGAAATTAGAAAATCACTTTGTCCGATCTGGAAATTGAAGTCACGACTTCCTGGTCCACAGCCCATATATGCTGCCACTAGACCAAGGATGCGAGATGTTTATGACCAACCGAACGAAACCGAACGACCGATCGCGAAGGGCCATCGGCAATGGACACCGAACGTTCTCGAACATTCGCGAATCTTCGCTATTGCGTTCATACAAACAAACCTTCGCGGTTGTGCTTTTTTATATCTGCTAGCTGGGGTACCTGAGGTAAGTGATCTCCACTGCCCATAGACAAGACATAAAAATAATCATTTATTTATGATATTTGTACACCAAAAAATACAGAGTTGAAAATAAAAACATAAAAATTATACTCAAATACAATTGCCGGCCTTATCGCTCGAGGGAATCTTTTGCAGACAACCATGGGATGGATATAAATGAAAGAGTATGAAAAATCATAGGTGCGTTGCCAACCTAAAAGGAAGGGAATAGGGGTTGGGAAAGGCAGGGGGGATTTGGGGCGCCGGAAATCTCACTCACCGACCGACACACAGCAACGAACTGCCATTTTAAGTCAGTTTTCTGTGAGACAGTGGTATCAAACCGGTCGAGCCGGCCCATTCGTGATGTGAAACGTAACTAAAGCGTGGCTCTACCACTCCAAAATACATGGATAACACGTATCTGAGACGTAGGTAGAGACGCATCACGCAACTTGATCAATTAGCAACGTAGCAGAAAAGGTATGCTAATGGTGAGAATATTCTAGACTTCATAAACTAGTCTTAAATGTGGCTATGGCATTATTAATAAATAATAATCACAATTGAAATTAAACTGTTTTACGGATTATATCACGATTTGGTTTTAATTTTAAATTTTAAAACCAAATCGTGATATAATCCGTAAAACAGTTTAATTTCAATGAATAACATTCACGTAAACCTAAGAAATCATTAATAATCACAAGTTTAAAAACTTAACGGACCGACTTCAAATCCGACCGTGACCAAATTTATATAGGACCCCTTGAAAGAAGCTCTATCGAACACAAAAAGAATTTTGAAGATTGGTCTACATTCGGCGGAGATATCGCGTAATATACACAAAAAATACAGACGAATTTAGGACCTCCTCCTTTATGAAGTCGGTCGAAAAAAAAATTTACAAAAAATTATAAAATTTACAAAATGAAATTATTTTAATTATTAAAAAAAAATGTTAAATTTACGCAGCCACACAAATAAAAGTGTTTAATATGCCCTTGTGCCTGATCTAACATATCTGTATTTTCCACATTTCGTCGAGTTTATTTCTGTCATCTCCTTGCTCTAGTGGCATATATGGGCTGTGGATCGGAAGGTCCTGGGTTCGATTACCAGGTCGGGCAAAGCGAATTTTCTAATTTAATTTTTCCGAGACTGGATCCCTCAGAAGTAGTTGACGTCAGGCAGGCAGGTCTTAAAAACTAAGCCAAATCCATTCTGCAACATGCTTGTAAAAGTGTGTTGCGCCGACCCTACATTAAGGTGGTATAAGGGCAGGTAGAAAAAAAATGGATATGGAGGAATACGCGCCGAATTGTGAACATCCTTCTTTTGTGAAATAGGCCAAGTTTTAAGGGATCACAGATCACATTCAAGGTGGTTTACCTTTAACCCCAAGGACGGACATAGGACGCTTTATTTTTTTTAAACCAAACCCATTTTTAAATCAAAAGGATAAAATAAGGGTCGCAAAAATGTATGTGAATTCAGAAACCGCTTAATAGATTTTAATGGTATTTGATATGAGGATACATTTGGTCTTGAGGAGAGAGGTGGGATATTTTATTTTTTAAGAACCCCTAAAGGAATGAAAGTTTGTATGGGAATTCAAGAAGCGCTGAACGGATTTTGATGAAGTTTGAAATAAGGATTATAAATAAGTTTGAGTTTATCTTTATGCAGCCTTAGAACAGACATGGATTGCTGTATTTTTTTAACCCAAAAAGGGATTAAATAGCGGTTTAAATTTTGTTTTTTGTATGTGATCCGATTGACGTCAAAATCGATATCCGGGTCGCCCCGTAGTTACAAAGCACGATTCCGGAAACGAAATTGAAAAAAGTGGCCGCTATTTTGATTTCTTTGTTTTTGACCCGATTTACTTCAAAATCAAAACACGCGTGCGAAGCCGTGGGTAAAAACTAGTATTGTTATGTATTTTATTTAGAGAGATTTCAGTGCCTATGTGAAAACAAGAGCAATGTGAAGAATTTTGCTATGATAGCACGGGAGGCGCTTGATTTGTTCGTTAATTGTTCCCGTTAACTATATTTCTAGTTTTATTATTTTTATTACTACATTTTCACTAAAAATTAATAATGATTAATTACAATTTGTGCATTTTAGTCAACACAATTATTAAATTTTATTGCTTTAATCGTTTTTATCCATCGACTGAATTATCGATAAATTATTTTGACTCAAATCTCTATCACGTTTGCTTATCATTAATTGAATGCATGTTTATTTACAAGAAAATGCATAATACATTCGCATTTATACGTGATAGAATATCCTGTTGTTTGACAGTTTTTTACACAAAGTACTTAAAGTGTGAAGGTACTATGAGTCAATATTTAATATCCTCCAAATGTTCGGGGTCAAAAACTGCATTCGTATCAGTTTTGGTAGCCATGTGATATTAACATAACTTGTTTTCTTGGTAAACAACTTGTCCTTTATTCAGGTTTAATGGTATACAGTGTTTAATGTTTATTCGTCATAAGATGCGCGTACCGCCGCTTGAGCCACTTGCGTCGCCCACCAATAGTCCACGTTATGATAAGATAAAGTACAATCTCAGTAATGTCTGGAGGTTCATAAGTCCCAGTCCGCACATTGTGTGATGCAGTAACACGGAATCGTTTCGAGATGGACGACGGTCGAGTGCCGGAGTTAGAGAAAATCAACATAAATGGAACGGAGAAAAATGTTAACGAAAACGACTTCAATAGTGATACAAGTCCGTCGCCGTTCCGGAGGCAGGTGTGTGAAAAGTTTTCGAGAATTGTGATTACTAGTGAAAGTTTTATAGTTACAAAACGTTAACGGGAGTCAAATGTTTAAAAGTGACAAATTATTCGAACGTTATCATAATGCGTAAATGCATGGTTAAAGATTCAGAAATCGCGTCGACACCAATATTTGTATTTTTTTAATTTTATTGCAATGTATAGAAGTACTTTAATAACGCTACTGCATTCTACCAGCAACTTATACGCATACCTATGTATATGCTGGCATATGTAAGTAAAGAGTAACAGAAGTCATAAAATAATTTTATGATTTAGACATTCAAATGTTATTTGTACAACAAGGATTCAAAATAACCACAAGTTTAAAAACTGTACGAACCGACTTCAAATCCGATCGAGACCAAATTTATATGGGATTACCCTTGAAATAAGCTCTATCAAACACAAAAAGAATTTAGAAAATCGGTCCAAATTTTGCGGCGATATCGCGTAACACACATAAAAAATACAGTCGAATTGAGGACCTTCTCCTTTTTGGAATTCGGTCGAAAAGCTAGTTCACTCTAACTCTTATAAAATGAATATATAGCTTTATTATAACAACACAATGAAAACGCATTACAATTTACATATGCAATTACAGTAAACAATTAGTTTCATCAGATTAACCCGTTGGAGGCGGCACATATATATGTTACATAAGCGTATGGGCCACAGGAGGCCGAGCCGCCCGTGACTATTACCTTCCTGCCACAGATATGGATGTACCTACTCATCGGTAGTGAATAATGAATAAAGAAATATATACTATTCAATAAATGCTAATTTAAAAGTTTTAATCTGAATAAAATTCATGTAAATTCATTGATGCATACGTGACTGTTGTAAGAAACTGGTTTAGGAATCATGGTCATAAATTTAAACAAAAGATAATCCTCAATAATTCTTAAGTGGATTTGTCTGTAGATGACTGTGTCAAAGCTTTTTGTTTTTCTGATTGAGTACATGACATTATGACGAAACTCGTTGACCTTAGCCTTAAATAAAATAAAAAGTGTCAAAAATATATTTAACTATGTAGTTGTTACCTAGGACTTCGTGCGCGTGGAATTTTCCATGAGATTTTCGGTGGCCTATTTCCCCCCCCCCCCCTCCCTTGCCCAATCCATTTTCCATCGCCTTTAATTCCCTCCTTTTAGGTTGGCAACGCACCCATGATTCTTTGTGTTGGGTGTCTTGTCTGGGCGATGGAGATCACTTACCATCAGGTGACCCATCTGTTCGTTTGCCAATCTCTGCTTTAAAAAAAAAGAAAAAAAATTACAAATCTGTCACGGGAACCTTACATTTTTCCGGTATAATAGTAGCATTTGTGCTATTCCAGACTATAATCTACATATGTGTCCAATATTCTCCATATTCGTTCAGCTCTACTGGGATGATTGATTAACATCCATCCAAACTTTCGCATTCAAATATTAGCATAGATTACATTATGTCCAAAATAAATGGATTCCGCATTATTTAATTAACATGTCATAATAATTCTAATTGTTAGGCATGTATATTAAATGATATGTTACGTACGTTTTGTTTACTATTTGATAATGGAAGGTTACACGTGTCCCTGGACTTGTGAACTCTACTTAGTAACTAGTTTTGCTCGTAGCTCTGTCCGCATATAATGAATGAACAATCACTTTAATTACCAAGAAAAATTGCATAATTAATCATAGATAATGTAGCTATTTAACGGACATAATATTTTTAGAATTTAATGATTTGAGTGGTGGAGCCACGATGTAGACAGTTTTGTCTACAGCACGAATAGGTCGGCTTGACCGGTTTGATACTGTCTCACGAAAACGACGTAAAGTGGCAGCTTACAGTCGCGTTTCATTGTAGCCCATTTTCCCCCTCCCTTTGCCAATCCCTTTTCCCTTCCCTTCGATTCCCTTTTTTTAAGTTGACAACAGATCCATGATTCTTTTTGTGTCTTGGGTGTCTACGACTGGTGGAGATCACTTACCATCAGGTGACCCATTTGTACGTTTGCCAGTCCCTGCTATAAAAAAAATTATTATCTAAAAAGTAAACTCCCATCAATAAAGTCACAAAGTTATATTTAACTCTTTGAACGTCAGTGTACATTGACTCCAAAGTCGTGTTTCTTTTTCTTGGTTTATAGCTTAAAGCCCATTAACACTGGCATTATCTCTAAGCAGCAATGTAGAGTTCATAAAAAGATAAAATGTAACGTCAATTGACGTCAAGCACATGTACCAAAGTGCTAAGTAACCTAAGGTTTCCAGTTTATACAAGAATACAAAAAAAATGTTTTTTTTTCAGGCATTTATGTCATTTGGTGTTTTTATGATAACATTGGGTGCTGGAGCGACCTCAGGAATTGCAGCGATCCTCATACCCCAATTAAAACACGGCAAAGGGAGACATAAATTCTCCATTGAATTGGTGTCATGGGTAGGTATGTGATATTGATTTATTGTACAAAGTTTCATGACACTTTTATCATGTATGATACATGATATATGATATTTCATAAAATTATTTTATTGCAGCTGCCATTTCTTGTTTGGCACTTATTTTCGGTAACTTGATATCTGGATATTTAATGGAACGGTTTGGAAGACGAAGATCAATGCTCGCCGTATGTATATTCTTTATACTTGGTTGGGCTATTATCGGATTCGCCAACAATTTGATGTCCTTAATCCTCATAGGAAGATTCATCACTGGATTGTGCCAAGGTTGGCTAGGCCCGCTTGGACCAGTATTTGTCGGAGAGATCAGTTCGCCGATATATAGAGGATTTTTCTTAGCTTCCTTATCTTTAAGCATAGCTGTTGGTGTATTCTTATCACACTTATTTGGGACAATTCTTCATTGGAGTCATGCGTCATTGTTATGCGGATTATTCCCATTAATTGGTGGCATTATGATATTCAACGTCCCAGAGTCACCTGCGTGGTTAGCATCTAGAAACAGAATTGACGATTGTATCGCATCTTTCAAATGGTATAGAGGAGCCAGTGCAGCTATGAAGACTGAACTAGATAAAATGTTAATTGAACAAACAAAGAAGGATAAGACAAAAACCAAGATTGAAATGTTAAAGGAGAACATAAAGAAACCGGAATTTTACAAACCGTTGGCCATAATGACGATATTTTTTGCGGTGACTCAACTCTCAGGGGTGAATGTAGTATGCGCGTACACGACAGATATGATGAAGGTGTTGATTGGAAGCAGTTCAAGCAAATCCCATGCCTATGTTGCGATGTTAAGTATAGATGTCTTGAGATGTGTATCATTAGCTATAGCTTGTGTATTACTAAGAAAATCTGGTAGAAGACCTATGGCATTATTTAGTGGCACTTGTACTTCTATATCTTTGATAGCTTTATCGTTGTATTTGTATTTAGCAGAAAACGGCACTATTCATCACAAATCAGCAATTGTATCTTTAGGACTAATGGCATTTTATATATTAGTTTCTAACATGGGCATTGCTCCGTTGCCTTGGAATATGGTTGGTGAATTATTTGCAGTTGAAACTAAAGGTTTAGGTTCTGGTATAAGTGTAATGATGACGTCATTAGCATTTTTTGGAACAGTGAAAACAGCACCCGCCATGTTCGAAAGCATAGGACACCATGGTACATATTTGTTCTATGGTATATGCACGCTATGTGGTACGCTATTCCTGTACTTCTTTTTACCGGAAACAAAGAATAAAACACTATTACAGATAGAAGAATATTTTAGATACGGAAAGAAAAAGAGTAATAAAATTACAATGGATGAAAATAATGTATGATTTACAAAGAATTCTCTTAACTTAATTATTTAATAAGGTTGTATTTCAAATGTGAAAAAAGGCGCGTGTAGATAAGCATTTTCAGTAACGCTTTAAATGTTCAAAGGTAATAGCTTAAAAACTGGTAGTATTTCAAAATAATTAGTAAAATTATGTAAATAACTAGTCGTATTATATCAAATGTATTTCCAAGTGACATTGTTAAATAGACCGTGATTTATTTAACCTAGTAATAAGTGTAATGATTGTAATTGATTATTATAAGGTCATGTTTATCATTATCGTTATCAGTCATTACAAAATCAACAGTAAGGTTTTGTCCTATTTTCGAATGTATGTATAGATACATTAAAACGTATTGATAAAATACTATTGTTTAGTACCTAGTTCAGATGTGTAGTTTACAAGATATGGACTATACATGTTAACTCATATTTTCTTGGTCTTGTGACGTTTATAGCCTGTGGTCCAGGACCTCCTGGATTAAAGTATCAGGTTGGACAAATTAGTTTCCTTTACTACTACTCTCAAAAAGAGTTAACGGTAGCTAGAACACAAATACTAAGAACTAAGCTAAATCCTTACTGCAGCATCTTTAAAAAAGTGTGTTTGCAAGTGGTACAAGGGCAGGTAAGGTTATCATAACATCGCATAAGTTTTAAAATAGACGTTTATTAGTCCTTATAATATAAACCCTTAGCATATGAAGAAGAGTTGTCAAGTCCGAAATCCTAATGTGATTTCCCAGAAACAATTAAATTATATCAAAATTTATTATCATAATTTTTAAGTAACAGTTATAAGGGCCACAAGAAGAAAAGAAAATCGAAGAAAACATATCTAAACCCACGCTTTTTTAGAGAAAAACAAAATTATAAAAAAATATTTCGATCCATTTCCGAGTACAAAATAAATATTTAAGAGATTAACGGATAAGACCATTAATTATATTTAAGATGTAAGACAGTGCCATAAAAATAGGTGATAAAATTATCAATGTTTAAATAGAAGAGACTATGTAGGTAGTTCATTATTCATTCAAGATCTCCTATTATAATATACTGTTCACTAATGTAAAACGTATTTTTAATTGAAATTGTCATAATAGTCAAATTATTTAGCTTAATTTTTACACTGTGTGTTTTCGGTCTATTTCATTTAAAGAGTCAGTGACCTTTAAGACTTTATTAATACTTAATATTAAATCCTTATCAGGATGAATTACTACCACCACGATATGAGATTGTAGTAAAAATATTTGATACGATGTTATTAATAAAGGAATTGGAATTGGAAGGTTATTTTTTAAACAAAAAATCCAAAATATTTGTTTTTAAATATTTGAGAGCACTTAAGACAAGGAGGTCATTCTCTAAGGTTTCATTTGTGAAAACAACGTTGCGCCATCGTTGTGGAAACGATGTTTTAATTTTTGTATTCAGCAAACAAAACAATGCGTACGCACTAGCGCTATGCGTGATGACGGCGCTTATGCGAACTAGCTATCTCGACCTAGGCGTTTGACATAAATGTATGGAAAATGGAAATCTCTAAGATCCAACAACGTTGAATGCTTCGTCGATCTCAACGATGCAATGTGCGATGCGGGAGCTCGTCATCGGTCGCAACGTTGTGGCGTTTCTTAGATAATCGACCTTTAGTATATAAATAACCTCTATGCATAGACCTGTATGTAAGTAAGTATACATAAATTACAATAAAAAATATTTATTGAATATATACAAAATAATTCAAGTATCCTTGGTACGAGAAGTCCTGACGGATATAACGATGCTCTAATCCAGCGGTCGGCAACAAGTGGCCCGCGGGCCGCATGCGGCCCGTGATTGTTTTGTAAATTAGTCATAAATATCTAAAATGTTACCTCTATAGATAGAAAATATGAGGTGAGGCCCGCCTTTACTGTATTTTGCCACCTTGCGGCCCCTGCCTGCCAAAAGGTTGCCAAACACTGCTCTAATCAAAAGCAACCATAGCTCCTAGTTCGTGGGAAATGCGTTGCAAGTTGCAACCAGTGACGTACAGTAATTTAAACCCCATACAATCCTGGCAATTATATTTGGACGACACTGTTCTTCCATCAGTAGGTTACCTACTGATAGAAGAACAGTGTCGTCGTGGCATAGGGGTACCTGATACGAGATAGTTACGATAGTTCTCACTTCTCGAAAACGATGATAGTTTTCTCCATATATTTTAATTCATAATAATAATAAATACACCCAACAGTCCTAACCCCACACTAGGCATAACCTCTATCGTGTGTGTCAGAGACTATGAGAGATTGGGCCACACAAACATTTGTCCCAATGCGGTAATCGAACCAGCAGCCTCCTGTTGTAATTTCAGCTAGTGGCGCTGTTAGTTAACTATATGGTAAGATCTCAACTATCAACGTACCATTCGTATAAAAAAGTATGGTCTACTATAGTTATTCCACCGTACTGTATAAAAATGCTACAAGCGGACTCTTTAGATCATGTAATCATTCAAGTTAAACATTAGACAGCATGTAGGGGCGTTCTTCTTCGATGAACAAGCGTCGATAAAAACAATATAGGCTATTTCACAGTCAGTTAGAGACGGCAAGTGGCACGTGTCTGAATTAAAAACATTATGTTATAACACATGAGGAACTTGGCATGATTCGCCAACATCTGCGAGCGTTTTTTTGCCATCCACCAGAGGTTCCCACGTTGGAACGCGACATTTTTTTGTCGCATCAACAAAAACAACGAGGAAACCATATGGAGAGTGGTTATTTTCGGATGAAGACCCGACGTGTTTATGAAGTAAAGTGTGAGGAAGTTATTAATGAATACATGCTATGACAGATGGTGAGGCTCAGGAGTGTCTTAGGTCCCAATTTGTATGGACAGTTTACATATCACGTAGGCAAGCTTATTCCCAGAGGGACAGGCAGGCGGCTGATCGTAAAAACTTAGGCGAAATTATTTTTGTAACATGCCAATAAATGGTGCGCTGATACCACATTTAGTAGGAGACGGTCAAGTAGAAAAGGCGACATTGTAACAGCAAACTCTTGTTTATGATGCTGCGTCAGAAAATTAAAAGAAAAATCTTATGGCGCCACCTCGTAACAGCCGTCGCGGATTTTCTTATAGCAATGACTGGCAAACCAGCAGCTGGGTCACCTGACGCAAGTGACATGGGCCTCTGACAATCTCTGACAATTCCTAATATAACTATCCCCTTGCTAATACCATTATTTTCCTCTTTACGGTAGGCAGAGGCTTGACTGTGTCTCTGGCATTGTAAATGTCGATGGAATATGGTAATCACGCACCATCAGGTAAATCTACCGTTGGAAGCATTGAAAAAAAAATTAAAACATATCCTCCTTCTCTAATGTCGCCTCGTTAGTTGAAATCCTGGGTTCGATTCCCGGGTTAGGAAAAGCGGTTTCTATCACGATTTGCCCGGGACTGGTTCCCAAGAAATGGTAAATGTCAGACAGATGACAAGTCCTAAATATTAAGCCGAATGTTGTCAGCAAGATAACTGGAGAAGAGTGTTGCACCGATCCCAGATTGAAGGGGGAAAAGGGTAGGTAGACAGAAAGAGAACAATTAAGATTCTGACAATCAGTTCACTGAGTTACTAAAGAGGCGAATGGTTGTGGCCACGATTCCAATATTAATTAGATTGAAAATGAATGGTTTAATAATAAGTATTAGCTAAATAGCTGTGTTTTCATCTTGGCGTGGTAAAAGGTGCTTAACTAATATATATTTAATGTGATTATATTGACATTTGTTAAATTACACGTGTGGATACTAGTCTGAGCGAATTCATTCCGAAATCAAAGCTGGTATTTTAATTAAAAGGATTTTCTGAATACGTATATTTGATTCTTTTTCTAATTAATATAAATATTTTAAAAGTTAAGTGTTCAACTATGAATATTTTATTTTTGTCGATCTATATTTGGATTTCATTCATTTAAATGACGGAATACGTACTTACCTATAGCCTCTATAGCGTTTTAAATACAGTTTATCATAATAATAAATTATTATAAAATTCGCTCTGTAAAATTACTGTTCCACTACTGGGTACGGCTCATACCCAGTCCTTTACTATTGAGGGCTCAGTCTACCAGGCTGGCCAAATGCGGTTTGGTAAACTTCACATACCTTCGAAAATTTCTTGCAGGGTTCCTCACGATTTTTTTCTTCATCGTTATAGCAAGCGATATTTCCCAATGAAAACACACTTAATCTTATAAAAAAATTCCTTTAGATTCTTACATAATAAATATAATAGGGGGAGAGGGGGTCGGCCTATACTTTTTTATATAGGGGGGAGAGGGTCAAAAACTAGCAAAAATAGTCTTACGTAATAAATTAATGGCGCCTAATCACCCGATCAAGTCTCGTAGGCCATGACAAAAACCACCCTCATTAACCCCACAAATGAGATAAAGAGTAAATCAACAAATTGCCTCTATTTTCATTTACTACGAATTCTGTGCATTTGAATTCGTGCATATAATGACGGAATTTAGGCCATGGTCGAGTAAGGGCGGAATGAATATTTTAATAATTCACAAAGGGCCACGTGGCTGAACGGAAACCATGCACGTGCTATCAATTAGAAGTGGAACAGATAAAAAAAACTTGACTAGAAAGTAAACGCTTGCCCCTCAGAAGTGGGAGTTGCCGTGAAATTATAAACAACAGTATTGTAAATATGAATAACCCTTTTATAACATAGGCTAAGATCTATAGAGCGAATCTCAGCCTATATTTGGAGTGGTGTTAAGATTCGTTTTTTGATAGAATACTTTTCTATGTTATGTGTATTTTATTTTGAATTATCGCTTGTTATAACGCCGAAGGTAAACATCGCAAAGAAATCTGCATACCCGAAAATTTCTCCAAAGAAGTATTTTAAAAGTATGTGAAGTCTACCAACCCTCATTAGGGCAGCGTGATAGATTAAGGTCTAATCCCTCTCATTAGTAGAGGAGGCCCGTGCCCAGCAGTGGGACAGTAATATTACAGGGCTAATATACACCCATTTATTACACCCACATACACCCAACAGTTACTCACATAGTCCTGACCCCATACTAGGAATAACCTCTCTCATGGGTACCATAAAATACGAGAGACGTTCGGTCTCATAACATCCAGAACCGAAACAAATATTGTGGTCCACACAAACATTTATCTCGGTGCGGATATCGAACCCGCGGCCTCTCGCTTCTCAGAGAGGGAGCTGCGCCACGGAGGCTGTCGATACATAAGATAGCGAACCTTCAACCAATTTTTGCGCTGTAAATCTCTTTATAGGGTATTTACCTGATGTTGCTTATTCTTGTTTTCAACGGACTTCCAACAAGGAGAAGGTCCTCAATTCGTCTGTATTTTTTTATATATGTTACACGATTACTTTTACTCCGCTAAATGTGGACCGATTTTTAAAATGCTTTTTGTGTTCGATAGGGCTTATATCAAGGGTGGTCCCATATAGATTCGGTCACGATAGAATCAAGTTGGAAGTCAGTCAGTTAACTTGTGATTATTCTATTGCCTTATCCCACTACAGTGTGGGGTTGACTTAACACTTTTGAGTTCCATGTTGCAGTAAGGATGTGGCTTACTTTTTACGACTGGTAACCTCTTCCGAAGGATCCAGTCTCAGGCAATCGTGTTAAGCCGCGACTCCTGCACTAAAACATTACACAAAATACCTACACAAAACATTGTTTCGCTACACAGCATATCAAAGGTTCATTGTCTTATGAGCAGGATACAGCGAAAAACATTGTTTTGTGTAGGTGGGTTCGTGTATTTTTTTTTTCGAAAAAAACACGTGCAGCAGAGGTGCCTTTAGAAAAAGAATTTGCAAGGACTGGGATTCTTACTCGAAAACTCCGGTTCACAGGCCATATGCTGTCATTAGCCCAAGGGTACATAATAGGCATCCCAAAACAACAAATAAAAAGCATCGCAGTACAAAACATGATCTTTCTTTTTGTCTGGCGTTATCCCGGCCTTCTGCCTGGGTCCGCCTTCCAACTTAAACGCTTCCACTCGCCCGGTCTTGAGCATCCTCCCTAGTGAGGCCATTGGCTCTCATATATTACTCCAGAACGTCCAAGCAGCGCTTTTTGGGCCGTCTACGGGTACGCACCCTTGGTACGATCTGTGCCAGACATGCGACCGACGTACTCCTGTGGTTTCCTCAAAACTTGCCCATACCATCTCAAGCGATAAGTACAAAACATGATAAAGTTATTTATTATACATAACATAACATAAGGTTACGCCTTTATCCCCGAAGGGGTAGGCAGAGGCGCACTAGCCAACTTGTACACCCACATTTCGCCGAGCTTAGTTCCGTCCCAGATGTGATAGGGGGCGAGCCTATCGCCATATCAGGCACAAATTCCAGACTCCGGACTGATATCGAAAAATCCAATATCACTTTGCCCGACCCGGGGATCGAACCCGAGACCTCAGGACGGTAGTCGTACCGAAATACAACCACGCCACCGAGGCAGTCTTCCAATCAGTCTATTTATTATACTGTAGTTGGATTACTATTATCTGTTTTCATTCACACACAGCGATAGTCTACATTTTACTTAGTAATACTAATAATGGTAATTACTAATTTATTGAATTTGGCTGTTTTTATCATGTATGTTCAAGTTTCAAACATAATTACATTTAATTCGCGTTTATAAATAGCCTAGTAATAAAATAATTTACAGACATAATTTTTAAGATCGTAATCAGTAGAACCAGAAGTCATTACGCTACAACGCATATAACTTTTTATATATAATTATTATTAATACATTATTATATTTAAGCGAAAAACTGTTGTAATATTAATAATTTCAAATCGTGTCGAAATTCCAATTTCGAATTTGTAAAAAGCCTAGTAATAAAATAATTTACCGAAATAATTTTTGAGATCAGCGGCCCGAGCAGGAAATTTTCTGACAATCGTAAATGTATTCGAGCCCGAAGCACGTTTATGAAATTTGTATGAAATATTAACCAAATGCGCAGCGAGCTCGAATACATTTACGATTGTCAGAAAATTTCCTGCTCGGGCCGCTGATCAGCGGGCTTAGCCATGTGGCTTATGTACTAGTCCAGTGGTCGGCAACCTTTTGGCAGGCAGGGGCCACAAGGTGGCAAAATATAGTAAAGGCGGATAGAATCTATAACATTTTAGACATTTGTGATTAATTTACAAAACAATCACGGGCCGCAAATAGGACATCTACGGGCCGCATGCGGCCCGCGGGCCTTGGGTTGCCGACCGCTGCACTAGTCGAATAGAATACATGAATGGGAATGACGCATAAGAGTGCGCCGCATATAGCGTACTCTTATGTCATTCCCATACATTTATTCTATTCTACTATTCTATTCGACTAGCGCTTAAGTCACTTGGCTAAGCCCGTAGTAGAACCAGAAATTATTACACTTCAACCCATATAACTTTTTATCTATAATTTTAATACATCATAGATAAGCGATAAACAGTTTTAATAATAATACTTTCAAAAGGTGTCGAAATTCTAATTTCAAATTTGTGTACGATAAAACAGAAGCATAATAAGGGAACATTAATAAAGAAATGCGTATAAAAACCGTGAGACAAACGAAAATGTTTGATCGGTTTATGGCAGACACTTCCGCTTAATCATAAAACTGTATTAGAGTACCGTACTTTCCATTATAAATCGTTCTACAATTTGTTTGGACATCGAATTATGGATTATAAAATGTATTTATTTTGAAAATCCTGATTAAAATACAGCTGGGTTTTACTAAACAGTCTTTATGGTCCGATGACGCCGTTCTGAAATTTTGATAGCTATGATGTAATGTTAGATAACGATATGTGTTTTTGTAAGAATCAGGATAAATAGGAAGTCATGTTATCTTTGCAAAAGTATAATATAAAATCTTTCACTAACGTCGAGCCTTTACAGCTTGTGCGACACAGCTCCTTGGAAGCTGCTGTTAAATAGTCATAGTCCAAATAACACGACGCCGCCCTTTTTTTTCGCGGGAAACAGCTTTTTTTACTACCGCCATGCTTGGGGGAAAACGTGAGGGTTATGTCGGATTCGCCGGTCTTACGACCCAACGTTAAGCCACCCGAGATAGAAGGAAAGCATCCAGGCGATCTTTGGGCCGAGTCCCTAATACTACATATGTACACCCTACACCGGCAATACCGTCTAAAAACCCCACGATGGCCCTCTTCGGCGTATTGGGACGGCCCCGGGCTTTCGCTAGGCGAGAAGCGCCCAGGCTTCAGCCGGAACACCACTCGTGCTGCCGTCCATCTCGGGGTCGCATGTACAAAAGTACTAAAAAAGGGGCGCTACGACAGCCCCTATAAGTCGCCTCTTACGACGGGCAGGGGATACCGTCGTAGAATTCTCCAAACGCCCCTAACCCACAGGGCGGAACACGACACCACCCTACGTCAGCGCTATACATAGGTCTTGATAGGAGTGCCATATATTTTTTCGTAGCATCAACTAGCTAACGAGCAGGTGGGTCACCTGATGGTAAGTAATCTCCGCCTATAGACACCCAAGATAATTTAGTGGTAAATTACCCACAGATACTGTTCACAACACTATTGATAGCACTGTGACTGCACCATTAGCAAAGAAGCAGGTTCTTTTGTATTATTAGCAATTATCGATAGAACTACAACACTAGTGTGGGGTGGTGTCGCACTAAGAATCTATTTTTTCAATTGCCAAAAAAAAAAAATTTGCACCCGATTGAATCATAATCATGATAAGTTTCATGTTTTCGTGTTTGCACAATTATTCTATTGAAACCTGCTTATGTAAATTGCTTCAATAAATGAATTTAAACTTAACTGGCATTTGCATATTTGTAATATTTGTCCTTGTTTTTCAACAAAAAAATATCTCGCAATTCTAGGTTATCATAATGAGACAAAATAAATAGAAAATATAATCATCATGTGCATAACGTAAATGGGAACAGTAAACCTTTGTCATCGGTCATCATAATTTATTTTACATTTTTGTTTTGAATTGGTATGTTAAATTCATTGCAATTCACAACCTTTTTCGGCACTTATACGATCACGGCAAAGTGACTACACCTAGGGTAAGCGCAATGCAATCCAAAAAACAGTTACTATCTTCAGATAATGGGCCTTACTTATAAAAACAGTTTAGCTGGTTTGGCTAATAATACTCTGTCACTTTTTTCCTTGTGTCACATTGTTTGAAACTAAAAGGGACAGACTATTCTTTACCATTTGCTTAGTTTAGTAGTAAGGCCCAATGAGTTTAGGTGTTTAAAGCACGAGATTTGCCATGATGACTTTTTGACACTCTTGTTAAATAATAATAATATCGAAAGTCACTCAGTAGCTCGATCATGAGTTTTTTGACATTTCACGCTAGCGATTACGTAAAAATATTTTTTATGAAAAAAGTAAATCCTCACGTACCCGCTAGAGGCAAACGGGCGTTTGTTATAGAAAATATAGCGGAGATTGGCAAACGAGTATGGGTTACGTGGTGTGGGTTACGTGACGGTAAGAGATCACCACCGTCCATAGACACCCACGACACAAAAAGAACTATGGGTTGCCAACCTAAAAGGAAATAGGGATTGGGAATTTTACATGTTTAACATAAGCTCACGCCTGTATCCGCGAAGGGGTAGGCAGAGGCGCACTAGCGAACTAGAACACCCACATTTCGCCGAGCTTAGTTCCGTCCCAGATGTGATAGGGGGCGAGCCTATCGCCATATCACAAATTCCAGACTCCGGCCTGATATGGAAAAATCCAATATCACTTTGCCCGACCCGGGGATCGAACCCGAGACCTCAGAAACGTAGTCGTACCGAAATACAAACACGCCACCGAGGCAGTCTGTTTATTTTAATGTTTAAAAAAAAATGGTCGAGCTACAGTTGTAACGTCGTAACGCACTTCCATACATTTCCCAAGACCGAATAAGCATAATAAATAACACCCGTGCTAGCTCTTAGCTTGTCGAAAATCACATACATAGTCATATTTATTGTCAAATTAAATTGTTCAAATGAATATTTAAAATGTTCATTGCGTGCAAGCCCGTTGAATAATTCAGTTTTCCGCGACACGACACGTGATTGCTGTCAAAGGAAACAAGCTTGACGTAGATCAAATACGCATGCGGTATTATGTGCGTGATTCCGGTGTTTTGTGCTAGGGGTTGGTAGTTTTGGATCATTTATTCTTTAGGAGTATGTGCATAAATATATTTTATGAATTGCTAATCTTGTTTGAGTATCTAGTAGCGGCATGTTATATGTTGAATTTATGAATAATATATCATTATAGTCTTGGGGGGAGGCCTATGTTCAGCGGTGGATATCCTATGGCTGATGATGATGATGATGATGATATCATTAAAGAGTATAGAACAAAGTCGCTACCCGCTGTATGTCTTTCTCCATGTCCCTGTATGATTAGATCTTTAAAACTATGCAACGGATTTGTATGCGTTTTTTTAATAGATAGAGTGATTCAAGAGGAAGGTTTATATGTATAATACATGCATAAATTCATCGCCTAAAGGGATGTAATGGGGGATGAATGTTTGCCAAGACTCACGCGGGCGTAGTCGCGGGCAAAAGCTAGCGGTCTGCAGAAACGTAATAGCGAATTAATAAACCCAAATTTCGCCGAGCATGTATATCTGAGAGTGAGTAATCTTGTATATCTGAGAATGCATAAATTTCGAAGCTATGTAATGTCTTCCAATCCGTATTAGCCTAAAATTCATCTCATTAGGAAGGGACACTAAGGTACTCTCATACTCAGTCTGACAATAGCACATATGTATGTAGTTAATATTATCCTTATGTTTATTGACTGCCCCATTAACGTAACGGCATCGTACTTAAGCTAAAAACGGCGAAGTCTTGAATTCAAATCCTAGACTGGGCAACTCTCGGCCTCCCGATAAGGCGATAGGCATTCCCTCTATGGAATGGCGAAAATGAGCTCGACAAAATGTTGATGACGCCTTTGACACTACAATGTCTCGTGATCTCTTTTCTGTTTATTCTTTTTGCGTTTGAAAAAACCCTAAAACTTGCTCCAATAACATTTAGTTGATAAAATACTACACATTACTTATTTAGTGATAAAATTACGCGTTGATTGACGTAAATATTTTGTGGGCAAATATTTAGAGAGCGAATTTGCTTTTTCGTTAATACTTTGTGAATTTAAAATAATTATTTACTTATTGAAGCGATAACAGAGTTCACAGCTAATATATTCTTATGATGTTTTATCATTACATTATGTTAAACTTTTTTTTGAAAATATTAATTTCCTTGAAAAAATATTTTTTTTTTATAAAAATAATAAATAATATTAGCCCTGTAATATTACTGTCCCACTGTTGGACACGGGCCTCCTCTACTAGTGAGAAGGGTTAGGGTCGACCACGCTAGCTTAATGTGTGTTGGTAGACTTCACATACTTTCGAAATTCGTGTGAAGAAATTCTCGGGTACGTACTTATGTAGGATTCCTCACGATGTTTTCCTTCACAGTTATAGCAAGCGATAATTCACAATAAAAAATTACTTTAGATAAAAAAGTCAGAGTTGTATGCTCTTTTTTGGGGTTGGTCTCGAATCTCCGACACTCGTCTCACCACTCCTAACTGAGCTGTCGCTGCTTTAAAATATTATAAATATCATCAACATAAATATTTATAGAAAAGTTAAAGAATTAAAGCTCATAATTTAATTTAAAAACTAAATCGGTGTACCTATATAGTGAAAATAAAATTGTAGTATTGAAAGCCGATGAGTTATTTTTATATAAAACGACGTTATATTTTATCGTTGAACATAAAATTTTATTTGGATAATAAATATTGAATACAATATAAATTACTAATTAATGTAAAAGTTACCATATTTATTGGTTTTAAATTTGATATTTATTTTTAATTTAGTATATGCTATATTGCTTAAATAAAATAAAAGCTACATCGAAATCGAGTCTAATTTATTATCTTCCTTAATAATGGACTTAGACGACGTACAAAAAGGTTTTTATCTCGGGTGTTGTTAAAATATAAGTGGAAAATATAACATCGTTTTATATTTAGCTTTAAATATTTATTTAAAGAAACACAATACATACTTCTTTGTGTTTGAATTTTTTTACAATCTAACAAGATTAACCATGACTTTACTTATATAAAATACGTGTATTTATTAATCTTAAGTATGTATTTTAATTTAAAAAATTTCAGGAATTAATATAGATTGCTGGTACTTGTACTTCAAAAGCAAAGCGCAATACTTTACTACTGGCAACCACAACCCGGTAAAAACCTCCCTAATAACCGTTGCACATGACGCGTTCTATTTTTGAACTTCGTAATTGGGTCTATCTTGCTCACCAACTGTCTCCTTAAAGTCGTCGTTTTTTCATTGATTACCATCAAGTTAAGGCATTTGGTTTTTATTAATTAATGAAATATAAATACAATGGGTAATAAACGTATCGAATTGAAAAATCCTTTGTGAATTTCGTGTCTTTTACGTTTTAGATAATCCAATTGTGACAAGTTAACCGGCGTTAAAATTGATTACTTTACTATCTTTGTTGATAATTTATAATCACATACATTCTTGCAATCATTTAATAAAGCAACGGTTGACGGTTGTTTCATCGTACTTTCTTATTGATATTATAATTACAGGTGAGGTTAGTCTATGACCATATCGGGTACAAAATCCGGACCCCAAAATCTAAAATCTCTCGTAGTTTCTGGTACCCACAACACAAGACACACTTTTTCAAGCATGTTGCAGAGAGGGATTGGCTTAGTTTTTACTGCCGGGCGCCTCCCTGTTGTTAACCCCCTATGAGGAATTCGCTTTTCCCGACCTGAGAATCGAACCCAGGACCTTCCGGTCCACAGCCCATATATGCTGCCACTAAGATGGGATAAGGTTGGTAGAAAAAAAACAGTTACCCTTACTTCGGAACCCTGTACTGTTCGTGATCAGATATGTAGCATACACTTGCCGTTTTTTTATATTGTTCTCAAATACGCGGAAAGTGAATCTTCAATCGTAGTTTGTTGACACATTGTCGTTACATTAGTCAGTAAAAATGTCATATTAAGATAGCCTGATTAGATAAAGTAATGCGAATAAATATTGTAGAGTGAATAACGATATTTAAGTAAATAAGGTCTAATGAGATAAGCATTTGTTGACCTTACTTTATAAATGAGATACGAATACAGGAATTACTCGTGATAAAATCATACATTGGAATAAAAAGATGATTATTCTAATTTAATTAAATAATATATTCAATAAGAAGAACATAAATTAAAGAAATCTCTTGTATAGAAGGAATACGCATGTAATTGCTTTTGTTTACAAATTATTTTTTATTTGATATGCGTATTTTGCATGAGTTAAATGAAAAATCATAGAGGTATAAAATAATCGTCATTTCGTCATGCAATTTGTTTTTAATTTTTTTTAAATAAGTAATGATAATAGATTATTTTGTCTTGAATATTATGGAAATTAAAACCGCTACACAGTGCTACTACGACTATATAGGTACTATGTTATTTTAATAATTATAATATTATGTACCAACCTATAAGACTGTTGTGTCTTATTTTGCAATCGTTAATCATTTTATGAAATAATAGAGTTTATTTATTTATTCCTGTGACCTTTATGAGGTCGTCGGTCCACCTTGTAGGTGGACGTCCTACGCTGCGCTTGCCGGTACTCACTTCACTCACGGACCTCATAAAGGTCGCAGGAAGTCGCTGGATGCAGGCCGCTTCCAACAGGTCGATCTGGAAATCTTTGGGGGTGGCCTATGTACAGCAGTAGACGTCCTATGGCTGATGATGATGATTTATTTATTTGGACAACCAGTAGCTGTTACATTAATACGTACGTAGAGTTTGAGGAAATAATATTTTATGGTTGCTTTTTCATTTAAATGACAGTACCATCCAACGAATGGTAGCAACACTACACAAAAACTTTTAAACAAGCGCTGCATTGCGCTCGTCACTCACTCAGACTTGAAGCTGCTTGAAATATCAAGCCTCATATTTACTCTGTAATTATATTGTATTTCGATAAACATACATACATTAATACGACAAAGACAACTAGATATAGGCACAGCGGTGGTATCATAGATGATAATGGTCGTCTAGAGATGGACTCTCGCAAAGAAAACTTAACATCAAGTCACTTTAAGTCTTAAGAGTTTTTGTTCAGATACTATGTTAGTTAAAAACCAGCAATCGCTCAGTTGGGAATGGTACGGATTTCCAAGACGAGTGTCTGAGGTTCGAGACCAGCTCCAAGAAGAGCATGCACCTCTCACTATTTTACGTTAAGTGTACATTCATTATGGAGGAAAATATCGTAAGGAAACTTGCACACCAGAAACATAACATAACATAATATAAGCTCACGCCTGTATTCCCGAAGGGGTAGGCAGAGGCGCACTAGCGAACTAATACACCCACATTTCGCCGAGTTTAGTTATGTCCCAGATGTGATAGGGGGCGAGCCTATCGCCATATCGGGCACAAATTCTAGACTCCGGGCTGATATGGAAAAATCCAATATCACTTTACCCGACCCGGAGATCAAACCCGAGACCTCAGGACGGTAGTCGTACCGAACCACAACCACGCCACCGAGGCAGTCCACACCAGAAACTACATATAAATCTGTGCCTGAGACTTTTGTAAGAACTACGAAGGTATGTGATACTACCAATCCGCATTAGGCTAGCGTGGTAGACAAAGGCTTAACCCCACTCATTAGTAAAGGAGGCCCATGCCTAGCAGTGGGACTGTTATTACAGGGATATTATTTACTACTATGTTAGCTACATTGATCTTTCATTCTGTGGTTTGTATCACATTGAATTCTCAAATAGAGAGAGAACTTAAATATTATGCATATAACCATGCTCGTTTCTAATATCTACAATGTTGATATTTTTATAAATTATTTTAATTATTTTTGTTCATCGTTGCCCATTTCTACTGTCTACATATTTGCTTCGTTCACGTTATTTTTCTCGACTAAGAATGTACATCTTAACTAATCTTATATGACCGCCAAATCACGATGATATATTGCATGATAATGTTATGACATGATTTTATAATCTCAGGGGATTTCATATCGAAGATCCGTACGTGACGTATGCGGCAGAATAAATACGTATTTGGCCTTTCAGATTTTATTTATAATATTTTTATGGCGTCTCGCCTCCTTGTTCTGATGGCAGCATGTATGGGCTGTGGACCGAGAGGTCCTGGGTTCGATTTCCAGGTCGGGCAAAGCAAATTTTCTAATTTAATTTGCCTGGGACTAGATCCCTCATTGGGGGTTGACGTCACGCAGGCGGCCGGTCGTAAAAAACCAAGCCAAATCCTCTCTGCAACATGCTTGAAAAAGTGACCCCACATGAAGGCGGGCTAAGGGCAAGTAGAAAAAAATATATATATTCGATCTATAAGAGGAAACTCCGGACACAATTTTAAGCATATTGCGCGGACGGAGAAGTGTGTGATTAAGCATAAAGTTTGTATTAAGATATAAATGTTGTACATCATAATATGTGTTAAAAATACGTTAACATAAAACGCTTCCTGCGCTCTAAGGCTGAATGACTGACTGGGGACTAAAGCTGAAATCTATAGAGCGAACTTCGACTAAATCTGAGTCGAAGAAACGAACTTAGTGAGAATTAAGTCGAAGTTCGATTTAAAAAACCAAATCCTCACTGAGTTCGTTTCTTTGATTCAGACTTAGTTGAAGTTCGCTCTAGATCCTTAGCCTAAGTTCGTGTGTGTGTATATGCAAGGTATGAACATGAATGTTTGTAGTATATCGCATTGAGGTGTTATCTATAAAGTGCATAACTCCTAAAGTGACAAACAGAGACTTTACCTATGTCATTATAAACTATTTAGTCTAAGTTATAAACAATACAATGGCAGTTGTGTTTGACAAGGCGTCACAAGTCACAATATTGCATTAAATGATTCAGTGAGAAAGTTATTTACAATGTACACACATAATTGCGATTATATGCAGTCATGAGTAAGAACACGTGTTTTGCTTCACGCCAGCCGATCTTCGAATCGAATTAAACTAATTACAAACAAACATATGCCACCGTGACTTCTCTTTTGTAACTTAAGGCGCGTTAATACAATTTTAGTTTTTCCACTTTATAATAAGACTATAAGACGTAATTCTATAAAACGATTAATGTTTGATTAGAGACAGATTCTTGGTCATAGTATTTTCTCTTTTAATTTTACTTTGATATATAACGTAACATAACATAAGCTCACGCCTGTATCCCCAAAGGGGTACGCAGAGGCGTACTGGCGAACTAGAATACCCACATTTCGCCGAGCTTAGTTCCGTCCCAGATGTGATAGGTGGCGAGCCTATCGCCATATCGAGCACAAATTCCAGACTCCGGGCTGATATGGAAAAATCCAATATCACTTTGCCCGACCCGGGGATCGAACCCGAGACCTCAGAACCGTAGTCGTACCGAAATACCACCACGCCACGGAGGCAGTCAGGCAGTTTGATATATAATAGATTCAATTTTAGTTATCATTCAAGTAGCGCTAAAGCTAATTGTAATAGGTACTTAGAATATTTCAACGGAGGGTTTGATGTTAAATTAAAATACATTGAAGAGTTGCACGATGTATAAAACTGGTTTTATTTTTATGTGAACAAAAAAATATCTGTTTGATCATAAAAAGATCTTCTCGTACTAAAATGCACTAAATTTTGTTTAATAATGGTGTTAAATATTTATAAACTATCAAACTATATGGAATTGACTAACGCCTAACGCATTTTTACACATATTTCAAATCAAATGTTTTACGATCACGTCTGCAGAACTGACGAAATATGTTACAAAATACGTAGGTCATAAATTAGTGTTAAAATAGAGGCGAAGACATAATTTTTGGCAGGCTTAGTGTGGCAACCCGGCAAGAATGATAGGTTTATTGTTATTATATTCAACAGCCTCCGTGGCGCAGCGCGCGAGTAGCTGACTGTGAAGCGAGGGACCGCGGGTTCGATCCCCGCTCCGAGACAAATGTTTGTGTGGCCCATAGATACAGTGTGTTGTGACCATCAATATAATATACCCTAGATGCACAGTTCTTTGCAAATATTCTCCTAAAAAGTGGTCTCAGGAATAAAACAAAGAAAAAGATCACAAGTTCTAATTAAATCAACACAAATATAACCCTATGCACGTGTAATAAAGTAGCTTTTTAAACGAAATGAGCAAGCGTTCTTAAATTTGAATTTTGAAATTTAGAATTGCACCGGCGTCGGACTGTATGCAAAACGAGTGCTTAAGCACTCCTTTGCTGTCCCATTTTCCGAGCGTCAACTGTGTATCTAGGTAAATAATATATCGATGGTTGTGATACCGAAAGTCTCTCGTAGTTCCTGATACCCATGAGACAAGAATCGATCTAACTGTGGAATCAGAACTATGTAAGTGACTGTTGGGTTTTATTTATTTATATTTGACCGTAGATAGATCAAGTAGTGTTAGACGTTTCTAATGATAATGTGATCTTACTGTGGAGGATGCTCAAGACAATGTGGAATCGTTTAGGCCGCTGACAACATATTTATAAACAATAGAAAAACTATTTTTACGGATTATATCACGATTTGGTTTTAATTTTTATGCCCGACGTTTCGAAAGCTTTGCAGCCTTCGTGGTCACGGGTCAGACTGTGATCGTGATATAATCCGTAAAAATAGTTTAATTTCAATGAATAACATTCACGTAAACCTAAGAAATCATTAAATAGAAAAACTGTACATATCTAGATCTCGGCGTTAGGACAGGCAAAAAATAAAAATTGACAGCCTCTGTGGCGCAGCGGGCGAGTAGCCGGCTGTGAAGCGAGGCCGCGGGTTCGATTCCCGCACCGAGACGAATGTTTGTATGGCCTACAGATATTTGTTTCAAGTCTGGGTGTTGTGAGACCAAAAGTCTTTCGTAGTTCCTGATACCCACGACACAAGACTCGATCTTAGTGTGGGGTCAGGACTATGTAAGTGACTGATTTCTTAAGTTTACGCGAATGTTATACATTGAAATAAAACATTTTTTTATTTATGTGATAGAATCCGTAAAAATAGTTTTATTTCATATGTATGTGACTGTTGTGTGTTACTTATTATTATTATTATTATTTTATGACAAAATAACTACCACTTTACATTTAAAAAAAAAAAACAATTTTATTTGCCCGTAAACAAACCACATCATTCATGCCTTGGTTTATCTGCCGTACTATGCTTGTTTTTGTATATTTACTGTGCCTTAATTTATGGTTTTGGTACAATCTGGCTTAATCGCCATATGGTGGTATGGTACGCATGCCTTATGGCGCGATACGACTGCGGATACATTGGATGGATCTTGGCAATTTCTCTGTCTGTTCCAAACAGTATGGCTCCAAGTCGAAATAAATGTAAATAATTGCAACTAAAAATTTAATAGAGGACAAAATGTTTTACATTACTGCTCGGTAGCGCAGTTTTATCGCCACCGTTTGGAGGTTTCGGTTTCGATCCCCAGGGCGGGTAAAATGAAATTTGGTTTTTGTACTCAGTACTACCCGGAGTCCGAAATTTGTGCCCGATACGGCGATAGGATTCCGGATTTCCGGTGGCCCATTTCCCCCCTCCCTTTCCCAATATCTTTTCCCTTTCAATCAATGCCTTCCTTTTAAGTTGGCAACGCACCCATGATTCTTTTTGTGTCTTGGGTGTCTATGGGCAGTGAAGATCACTTACCATCAGATGACCCATCAGCTCGTTTGCCAGTCTTTGCTATAAAAAAGGCTATAAAAAAAACGATGGGACGGAAATGAGTTCGGGGAAATGAGGATGTTCTAGTTCGCTTCTATGTGGGGAACAGGGATACAGGTGTGGGCTTAAATATGTATGTACTAGGTATGCATTATACTATTTATAAGTCTTTCATTAATTTGCTTTCAATACTAAAGTACAGCAGGCTTACCACCACCTCTTATAGCAGTATTATTATAATCGTTCTTCATTTGTTTTGTATGGGAATCGGTACAAGTAAGATTATAATAAGACTGCTATAAGAGGTGGTGGTAACCCCCCATACATGTCAAAATTAGTAGTGCATTTCTTCAACCGTTGCAACTTATATTAAAGTTTAATCAACAACCACAACTGGCGCTTAAAACAACTCACTCTTAAATTCCGAATGTGAGTGATTAATACGCTGAGATGAGTTTATTTCGGTAATGAAAGTGACATTAATAATTTATTTCGTCGCATCTGGCGTAATTAATTTAATTACAATTTATGGCACTGCTAAAGCGACAAAATATTACTGGAAACCTTTGCCTTTGTTAGGTCGAACAAAATAATATATCGATGTCGTAAACGTAAGGATACTGTTTCGCAAAAACAAACTTATACTGAAATAATCTTATTTTTTTAAATATATCAGAGATGACAAACGAGCAAATGGGTCACCTGATGGTAAGTGATCTTCACCGCCCATAGACACCCAAGACAAAAAGAATCACGGGTGCGTTGCCAACCTAAAGGGAGGGAAATCGGGGTTGGGATAGGGATGGGGGTGTAATTGGGCCACTGGCCATCTCACTCACCGATCGAAACGCGACAGTGAGCTGCCACTTTACGTCGCGTCGGTTTTCTGTGAGACAGTGGTATCAAACCGGTCGAGCCGGCCCATTCGTGCTGTAGACGTAATTGTCTACAGCGTGGCTCTACCACTCAAAAATTTATAATATTACTAGCTTTTGCCCGCGGCTCCGCACGCGTATTTTGTAGGGCCAATGGAAAAATCTTTTGATTTGTCGATCCGCCCTGTCGTTTTAGTCTAAATATGGGCGACCCAGACATCGATTTTGAAGTCAATCGGCCCAAAAACAAAGAAAAACAAAATGGCGGCCACTTTTGACAGTTCTGACAGCGGTTCTGTCGTTTGGAACCACGGGGCGACTCAGATATCGATTTTGAAGTCAATCGGCCCAAAAACAAAGAAAAACAAAATGGCAGCCACTTTTGACAGTTCTGACAGCGGTTCTGTCGTTTGGAACCACGGGGCGACTCAGATATCGATTCTGAAGTCAATCGGCCCAAAAACAAAGAAAAACAAAATGGCGGCCACTTTTGACAGTTCTGACAGCGGTTCTGTCGTTTGGAACCACGGGGCGACTCAGATATCGATTTTGAAGTCAATCGGCCCAAAAACAAAGAAAAACAAAATGGCAGCCACTTTTGACAGTTCTGACAGCGGTTCTGTCATTTGGAACCACGGGGCGACTCAGATATCGATTTTGAAGTCAATTGGCCCAGAAACAAAGAAATACAAAATGGCGGCCACTTTGGACAGTTCTGACAGCGATTCTGTCATTCCGAACCACGGGGCGCCTAAGATATCGATTTTGAAGTCAATCGGCCCAGAAAAAAAGAAAAACAAAATGGCGGCCACTTTTGACAGTTCTGACAGCGGTTCTGTCGTTTGGAACCACGGGGCGACTCAGATATCGATTTTGAAGTCAATCGGCCCAAAAACAAAGAAAAACAAAATGACAGCCACTTTTGACAGTTCTGACAGCGGTTCTGTCATTTGGAACCACGGGGCGACTCAGATATCAATTTTGAAGTCAATCGGTCCAAAAACAAAGAAAAACAAAATGGCGACCACTTTTGACAGTTCTGACAGCGGTTCTGTCGTTTGGAACCACGGGGCGACTCAGATATCGATTTTGAAGTCAATCGGCCCAAAAACAAAGAAAAACAAAATGCGGCCACTTTTGACAGTTCTGACAGCGGTTCTGTCGTTTGGAACCACGGGGCGACTCAGATATCGATTTTGAAGTCAATCGGCCCAAAAACAAAGAAAAACAAAATGGCGGCCACTTTTGACAGTTCTGATAGCGGTTCTGTTGTTTGGAACCACGGGGCGACTCAGATATCGATTTTGAAGTCAATCGGCCCAAAAACTAAGAAAAACGAAATGGCAGCCACTTTTGACAGTTCTGACAGCGGTTCTGTCATTTGGAACCACGGGGCGACTCAGATATCGATTTTGAAGTCAATTGGCCCAGAAACAAAGAAATACAAAATGGCGGCCACTTTGGACAGTTCTGACAGCGATTCTGTCATTCCGAACCACGGGGCGCCTAAGATATCGATTTTGAAGTCAATCGGCCCAGAAAAAAAGAAAAACAAAATGGCGGCCACTTTTGACAGTTCTGACAGCGGTTCTGTCGTTTGGAACCACGGGGCGACTCAGATATCGATTTTGAAGTCAATCGGCCCAAAAACAAAGAAAAACAAAATGGTGGCCACTTTTGACAGTTCTGACAGCGGTTCTGTCGTTTGGAACCACGGGGCGACTCAGATATCGATTTTGAAGTCAATCGGCCCAAAAACAAAGAAACAAATTTTCAACCCCTATTTCATCCCTTTGTAGGATAAAAATATATCACACCCCATTTCTGTCCTTAGTGCTACTATCTACTATCCTCATACCAACTTTCTTAAAAATCCGTTCAGCGGTTTCTGGATTCCCATAAAAACTTTCATCCCCTATTTCATCCCATTAGGGGTTGATTTTAAAAAAGTAGCCCATTTGTGTCTTTGAACTCAAGGATGTCCACTATCCCATGCCAAGTTTCATAAAAATCCATTAATTAGACCTAAAATCCCCATTTAAAACTTTCAACCCTTATTTCATCCCTTTAGGGGTTGATAAAACAAAAATAAGTACCCCATTTGTGTCCTTAGGGTCAAAAGTATCCTCATACCAAATTTCATCAAAATCCATTAAGCGGTTCCAAAATTCCCATACAAACTTCCATCCCCTATTTCATCCCTTTAGGGGTTGAATTAAAAAAAATAAAGTACCCTATGTCCGTCCTTGGGGTTCAAGGTACCCACATACCAAATTTCATCAAAATCGGTTCAGCGGTTTAGACGTGAAAACGCCACAGACAGACAGACAGACAGACAGACAGACAGACAGAGTTACTTTCGCTTTTATTATTTAGTAAGGATATGTGTTCTCATATTATAATGTTATCTATGTTACATGTATTCATGTCTTTTTTCCACACATAACATAACATAAGCTCACGCCTGTATCCCCGAAGAGGTAGGCAAAGGGGCACTAGCCAACTAGTACACCCACATTTCGCCGAGCTTAGTTCCGTCCCAGATGTGATAGGGGGCGAGTCTATCACCATATCGGGCACAAATTCTAGACTCCGGGCTGATATGGAAAAATCTAATATCACTTTGCCCGACCCGGGGATCGAACCCGAGACCTCAGGACGGTAGGCGTATCGAAATACAAACACGCCACCGAGGCAGTCTTTTTTGTCCTTTTTTCCAACCTGCCCTTATTCCACAAAGTGGGGTTGCGCCCACTTTAACTAAACTTATCCGTTGTGGGATTCGAACCCAGATCATACTATCCAAAGTCCATATATGTACACTACCACTAGTCAAAGGAAACGACAACCTGTTGCACAGGAACTATTTATGTGCCAGTTTGAATATTTTTTGATATTTATATTTTGCTATTTTTGTTGCAATTTTGTTTAATCAAGGAATGTATAATTACATATATGAGTCCAATCACTTGAAATAAATTACATATATATAGTGATAATTTCAACAAATCCCCTACATCAAAAACAAATTTACGCCTGTATCATAAAAATGGTAAACAGAGGTGCAACTACTGCATCCACTGGTCGCTTAGATTGTGTCCATTCTGTGATATTTACAATTGTGTCATACCAAGCACTTACATCACTGGCGACTTATATGCGATTTTTCACTCTGATTGCCCAACTGGGAATAGAAGCCAGGACCCCGCGTATATATAATTTAGATACGTTGCCATCAATAGCTTAGCCATGAGTTTTTTCACATTTCTCGATAGCGACTAAGTAAAATAATTTGTATGAAAATTTGTTTCTATGGTCACTGTTTCTATGAGGAGATAATGAAAAACCTAGGTTTGTGTAGATTTATTTCGAAAAAACATGTGCAGGAGACGCGGCTTTAGAGACATTCATCCCAAACACGTTTTGGCAGACCCGAATAATCCTATCACAGTTGCTGTTGAAGCAACCCTTTCCCTTCTCAATACCAATAATTGTAATATTAACACCAGACCCCCGACATCGGACCCGCCCGAGAGTCCCAAGATCTCCAACAGCAGATCCTCGGCATACTAGTACGCAGACGATCTTTAATTTAATTCTAGTCCCCAGCGATAGTTCAATATGAGATCTGCGCCTTCGAAAAGGCACCTCTGTGGTCAATCGCAGTCAAATGAATATATTTCTGGCTAGAGCGCCATAAGCGCCAGCTATAAATTCAGGTGAAGCTGTTAAAGCAATTTTGTAAACAGCACAAGTCCATTCGAAAAAAAAACGTTCGGGTATATTTCATACAATTATTTTACGTAATCGCTAGCGTGAAATGTCACAAAAACTTATGGTTGGACTACAGATCATTTATATAAATAGAACAATGAAACGATCTGGCAATATATCTATTATCTACATGCAATAAAATTATGAGTTACTAAACATACATAGCGACGCTAAAAGATTTCTTCATGTGTCACAGATTACGTATAACAGGAATGTAATCTAATTCCAAGTTAATTACATCCAACATTGAGTTATTTCCACGATAACATGACAAGAAGAAATATAGAGTAATTGCAACGGTACTTTTAATTAATTTAGATCATTTTAAACTGTGGTGTTAAAATGATTGATACCGGCCCTGTCTAAAACTGATTACTTTTTACCCGACTACGGTAAAGCCATAAGGTAGAGTTATGATTTTAGCAGTCTATGTATGTTTTATAGCAGACTGACAAACGAGCAGGTGATCACCTGATAATGGGTGGTCTCCACATAGACATCCGTGATATCAAAAGAATATTGGTTGCATCGTCTATATAAAAAAAAATGGAATTGGAAAGGGGAGGGGAGAATTGGAAATTTCTTACCAAATGAAACGCATCTTTACATCGAATTTCGGTGGAGTTCTCTTACCATCAAGTAACCTAGCTGCTCGTTTGCCAATGTCTGATATCAAGGGCGTAGCCAGGTTTTAGTATCGGGGAGGGTTTCAGGATAATCACAAGTTTAAAAACTTAACAGACCGACTTTAAATCCGATCGTGATGTATACCCTTGAAATAAGCACTATCGAACACAAAAATTATTTTGAAAATCGGTCTTCATTTGGCGGAGATATCGCGTAACATGCACAAAAAAAAACAGACGAATTGAGGACCTTCTCCTTTTTGGAAGTTGGTCGAAAATAAAACAACACTAATGTGTTATCTAACATTCGAAATATTATATTCATAGAAAATAATAGGGATTTGAACCCTCCAGACACCCCCCTGGCTACGCTCGTATATACTAAAAAGAAAGTTTTTCAAGAAAGTGAGTTCATAATTCCAACGTGTATTTTGCTAAAACCTAGCAAACATAGGATTGTGTCAGGATGAGTCGTAAAGTTTATATAGCGACATTATTTGTTAATTACAAAAGCAAACTGCCAGTTTTTAGCCCATCCATACAAAACGCCTGAGGTCCTCGCATAAACCGTGAAGATTATTAAAAATAAAATATACGTCTTCCTAATCTTTGAACACGTGGATCGCAACGCATGCGTTGAAAAAGTGCTTATTCAGTTCCATACGTTAAATTCGGTAGATCCCTAAAGGTAAAGTCCATTTTTTGCCGGTTCCCATGAACCCTGTGACAATGGCGTCGACCTCGCTGAAAGACTCTGCCGAAGATCCACGCAAGAATAAATATTATACAACAATAGGGTAGCTTCTTTGACTTTACCTTTTAGTTTCGCTTGACAAGGAAGTTTTGATACTTTATTTCCAAATATTTAGTTTTGATCCAGTTTAGTGTTCTAAAATAGATTTTTTGTAAATGTAGTTTTTGTATTACAATTTATTTATCATTTAACGATCTAATAATCCTATATTACAATAATAATTTAAATAAATAACGGATTTGTTATAAGATAAAGTAAAGATAGAAATTTATTTTCCTCTTTCGTAATATTTAAAAATATATAATTTCCACTTGTACTGTCAAATCCCAGCCACACAAAAAGTAAGAAGTGCGCCGCGTTTAATATTTGATCAGTCCGATACCCAAGTATCAAAACGAATACATCCTACTACAAGATTCGGGACAACAAAAGGTATAGCGGCTCGTAACGGTCTTTCTATCGAATACCAGCGATATGTGCTTCTTCCTTATAATGCCAGTTTTGTTGAGCTAAATCAACTTGGGATTCCCACGCATCAAGTAACCTTATTTCAATATTTTTGACAGGTTTACCGCACGTGATAACTACATAATATCGAATGCAGTATATTGAATTCGATAGGTGCATGCACTGGTGATAGGACGATTTAATGGAACTATGATTCTAAAGGAACCACCGCAATATCCCATTCTTTAATCAAGCAGCATTGGGCAAGCTATAGTGTGTTAAAACTACACTGTACACCCAGTATAATTCCCGCATACTTTGGGACTCAAGAACTAATATCCCAGGTTGACGAGCATAGAGCAATGCCACTCACTGCTTTGTTGTTTATAGTGTGGATGGTTTTGCTACTGTTGATGGGTACTCGTATATAAGATTATTATTGATATAAAGTCACATTGCAATGTCTTAGGGCCACTTGCAGCTTCGCGATAAATCTCTATTTATCCCAAACCTTGATTTAAAGATTGGAGTGAGCTGTAAGATAAATCGAGGTAAGGTGTAACTCTAGATTTATCACGGAGCTGCAAGTGGTCCTTAGGAGCTTAAGTGTTTTCTGCGCTCTAGTTTTAATATCGTTTCTTTTTTTTATATTTTACTCAATTTATTCTATTTTTAAATGAGTTTGTGCTTGTTTTTTATCTGCTTATATTTCCTATGAGTAATTATTATCAAGTATGGTGCAACTCGATAAAAATCTTCGGATTTTAGAAAAACACTAATTATCGGAACAAATTCGACAAGAACACCATTCGGATTTCAAAATAATAATCTTACATATCGTCAGATATTTTCATTTCGAATTCATGTAATTCGTAGTTCATGCTAAGTACCCATCAGAGTATGAACCTAAACTCCTTCAGTGCAACTTCGAAGTGCCATATCTGTTTTAGGATGCATTTAAACAAGTGGCTCTCAAATTTAAGCCACTTTACAGTAGTCTGTGCCAGACCTCGGCCCTCAAACGTTTAAGTACACTAATAATGTACACAGATTATGGTCCTAAATGAGTGCTTGCAGTACTAATATGAAACCTTTGCGTGAAGATAAGCCGCAGTCATTTGTTTCGATAATCTATGCTAATAACCACTTATTTTTTAAATGTTTTTTAAAGTCCTTTGTATGAATTTAAAGTATGAATGTGACATTCAATACTTTTAGAGCAAATTCCTTTGTTGTTGTTATAATATATTAGGCAGGTTAGGAAGAATACCTACTTAATAAGGTAAGTCTTAGTTGCTAAGACATCAAGATATTATTTGTTTTCGACCGACTTCCAAAAAGGGGAAGGTCCTCAATTCGTCTGTATTTTTTTTATGTTTCGCGATATCTCCGCCAAATGTGGACCGATTTTCAAAATTATTTTTATTCGATAGAACTTATTTCAAGGGTGGTCCCATATTTGATCAAGATCGGATTTGAAGTCGATCTGTTGGGTTTTTAAACTTGTGATTATTTACACATCATGGTTGTATTTTTATTATAAACATTTGTGTAGATAAAATTATATGAAAAGCATATCTTAGTCAGTATTATATCACCTGTGCTCCTATAAAATAGGCACTGCGAGGCCACGGTCTTTCGTAAGCCATAATTATTTGAGGCCCAAAAACTGCTACTGTAATCACCCATCAGATCATATTGTCCTCTAGCCCAGGAAAACACGAGGCCGTCTCTTTGATCACTTTAAATTTCAAAAAGTAGATGAGCTCCTACACAGCCTACACTCTTTTAATCATAGACAACAGTCCTTGACGAATGAACCGGAAAATATTTAAATGGAAGTAAAAATAGCGTGCAGCGAGCAAACCCCGTTAAATATGGCGATATTTTGAAGAAAAAAGATTGGGGAGAAATTGAAATTCTTACCAGTCCGGAAATATGGAAGCGTGCGGAACGAAGCAAGAAATAGGTGAATTTGTGTTTACTAACTTTGAAATAGACTGCATTCCCGTGTTAAATGTCTTCCGCGTATTTTTCCGCGTTTTTTTTTCTATTTGTGCTAGTAGGTTTATAAACGTTAGAGCCACGACGTAGTTGGTTTTTCTATAGCACAAATGAGACGGCTCGACTGTGGTCCTACCACTGTTTTACAGTATCTATGACGGCTACTAATAGCCGTCATAGATATTTCTTTTGTCTTGTACGGTGACTGAAATTTCTGTCGTTAAAATCTTCGCTTCACATTCAGCAATCATTATGGTTTGCAATTCTTTCTTTCTACCTGCCCTAATCCCACCTTCATGTGAGGTCGGTGCAACATACTTTTCCAAGCATGTTGCGGAAACTTATGGGTGTGCGTGGGCATTGGATTTAATAGTTCTGTGAAAAAATATCATAACAGATTCAATAAAAATAACTAAAGTACGAGTACGTGATATAGCCGAAATAGTTAATTAGTAAATTGCTATCTTGCTTATTTGACTGCCTCCGTGGCGTGGTGGTATTTCGGTACGACTACGGTTCTGAGGTCTCGGGTTCGATCCCCGGGTCGGGCAAAGTGATATTGGATTTTTTTCATATCAGCCCGAAGTCTGGAATTTGTGCCCGATATGGCGATAGGCTCGCCCCCTATCACATCTGGGACGCAATTAAGCTCGGCGAAATGTGGGTGTTCTAGTTCGCTAGTGAGCCTCTGCCTACCCCTTCGGGGATACAGGCGTGAGCTTATGTTTATGTGTATGTTATTTGTATGAAGTCTCAATGTGAAACGAGAGGCCGCGAGTTCGATTCCCGCTCCGAGAAGAATGTTTGTGTGACTTCACATGGGTCTGGGATTTTGTTGGCCCGTAAGTTACTCGGAGTTGTTGCCTGACCTTTCTACTCAATGTAATAATACGTTTTAAATGTAGACATAACATACATAAGCTCACGCCTGTATCCCCGAAGGCGTAGGCAGAGGTGCACTACAACACCCACATTTCCCCGAGCTTAGTTCCGTCCCAGATGTGATAGGGGGCAAGCCTATCGCCATATGGGTACAAATTCCAGACTCCGAGTGGATATGGAAAAATCCAATAGCACTTTGCCCGACCCGGGAATCGAACCCGAGACCTCAGGACATTAGTCGTACCGAAATACAACCACGCCACCGAGGCAGTTAAATGTAGGTATAACTATAACTAAAATAATAATATATTTTTTTAATGGTAATTAAGTTGACTAGCAAAACGATGTACCGTGGAAAAACGGTTCATTGCATAGAAATCGAGTCTCAAAGTCGACCCCGAAATTATAATTAGGTACCCCGTTTGTGTTGGGACTCCAAGGGAGATTTTTTCTGGGGTTAACGGCAGCATATTACAATCATAATAGCGCTATCGGCTTACCGTTAACGGACAAATTCGGGACAAGTACGAACACAGTATAAAGTTAAGCTTGAAAGCTTGGTTCTGTATGATTTGTATCTGCGGCCTGAGCAGGAAAATTTCTGACAACCGTAAATGTATTCGAACTCGATGCGCGCCTATGAAATTTGTATGAAATATTAACCAAACGTCATCAGTGCGCAGCGAACTCGAATACATTTACATTTACATTAGTTTTTCGTGCTCGGGCTACTGTATGCTGTACCTAGATCATATTTCATTCGGTTATGCTATAAAGAATATTATAATACATATATAGCTTTTCTCGTATAAACTGAATGTTACGGTAATAAATTATTCACATTTTAACCCAATCCTTATATTTTTAAAACGGTTGAGTGGAAAATAAACTTAATTACAGTTGTAGTACAAAATTAATCCGACCACACATGGGTTGAACAAAGAACAGCTGGCATAAACGGTTTCAAACTGTTTAAAATAAGTACTCAAAAATTTCAAGAACCTTAATATTGAAATAATATAATTTTTACGGATTTTATCACGATTTGGTTTTAATTTTTATTCCCGACGTTTCGAAGGCTTTGCAGTCTTCGTGGTCATGGGTTGGACTGAGTCTCAGTCGAAACGTCGGGAATAAAAATTAAAACCAAATCGTGATAAAATCCGTAAAAATAATTTTATTTCAATGAATAGCATTCGCGTAAACTTAAGAAATCAGTAACCTTAATATTTCATCATCATCAGCCACAAGACGTCTAATTCTTAATAATTATTTAATTCAAATATTGTGTGAAATAAAAAAAATTACATTAAAAGCCAAACTTTAAAAGTAATGTTTATTATCACAAAATTAATAATCTATCATCACAATATCTTCTTAAATTAAGGCACTATCATTAATTGTTATAGTTAAATAAGTAGGTGCCCTGTTTAATTATTTACAAAAAATAGTCAATATAGTACAGTCATGCAGGTACACAAATAGCTTCTCAGAAAAATCTATTAAACAAACATTTCATGTATTTGGTGGTTTCGAACTGATATGATCACTAAGACCTGTTCTAACACTATTATTTTATGTAAAAATAATTATCTAAGCACTTCTAACGCACTCACATTCGATCAATTAACGAACTCGTTTGAACTAAGCGTATGGAGTAACTTGTAAAAAGTAAACTTAATCGCTGACCGTTACAGCGCACCTTGCGCCGAGCCATCTACTTTGGCATTCACAGCTGTATGTTTTACTACAGTTGCATTACAACGTAGTATATCTCTAATTAATTCAACTAAAATAGCAACTAAGCATTAATTATTGTTAGCAGTGTTTCTTGATGGACGGGATTGTCTGGTTTTCTCTTGCCACCATTTTAAAGTCTCTTCAAATTGTTCCCTGTCTTCAGGTGTCACTTGAATATCCGGTAATTCTTTCTTTAGTTCGACGTCAGTGTATTCCTCAGCTTTCGCAAAGGCGTCTTCTTGTTTGAACTTGTACTGATTGTTAGATAACATCAAATCGGGATGAAGTGCTTCTAGAGGTATGTCACTGTCTGTATTATAATCACGATGTATTTGTTGAGATATGGAATTCGCATATTTCACTTCGAAATCATTCTCATTCACAACAACTTCACTTTCATTAAGATAAGCTTGCTCCGGAATCACTGTGAATTGTTCAGCCGAATTTGGAAACGGAAAATGTCCTTCTAGCATGTGGGAATTTATTTCGTCTTGGCCAAGAAGATCCGAAGAAGGTGTCATTGGTTGCCCGACACCTTCCTCTTCATCGTACAAATGTGGAGTAGATACCAATTGAAAAGAATCTGGTGCAGATAAATCAACGTACTGTTGTTGTGGAATATGGACCATAGAGCTGTCCAATTCATCTTCATCAATTTCGTCATCTTCGAGGGCTGGAGAATTCATGGAATAATAATTTCTTTCTTGACTGTTATCTCTGGGAGAAGATGATGCCGGTGAAGGAAACGATTCCATCGAAGGTCTTGATGAATTTTCTTTGTCTGCGTGACCAATGTTCAACAGACTTTCCAAATTTCTAATATATTCAACTGCCATTCGTAATGTTTCTACTTTACTTAGCTTCTTGTTTGGTCCCCTGTTAGAATTAGCACTTTCGAAGGCTGCTGCAACTTCTTCTGGTATGTGTTTTCGTAGAGCAGCGAATCCATCATTGACTTGCCTGACTCTGTTGCGTTCCCGCGCATTTCGCCGCGCCACAGCAAGCGGTGTTGGTGTTCTTGCAGTTTCCTCTGCAACATTTTCGTGAATCCGTGGCTTCTTAGCTAGCACATTGGACGCCACAGGATCAGCAGATCGCAGAAGTGATGTAACTGAGACCGTGTTAGGAGATTGTATCCTTGGCTTCTTTCGCACTATAATAATCTCACGCCTGATGTTTTGATTGGCGTCATTGTTGTTGATATTCACGGAATTATTCACGGACTCCTGGAGCACCTGCGTCTTGACGAGCGGCGAGTTACGGAAGACAACCACGTCGATGGAGCTCATCTCGGCACGATGATATGCAATTTTTCACATGTTACGATTATTTGTATGTCATTAGACGCGGTTTCGTTGGGTTGATTGGATCACGTAGATGAAAGTAACGGTATCCTGGTCTAAGGACGTCGTAAAATTTAGGTGGCGTCAGAGCGCCGTCCGCGGCGGGAATGGCGCGTGCCGCGCGGACGCACCTGGGGTGGTTTGCGGGGGGATCAACAAGGGTACTTACGTTTACTAGTTGCACACATGCCCTTTCAAAAGGGCGGATTGGGGAAGTGTGTGTGTTCAATAATAACTAGGCATCGTTAATTTGGAAATAATATTATGTTCAATCGAACATGTATACTTTAGATTTACGAAATGACGTGATTTTAATAATGTGGTGATAAATTAGGCTTACGAAAAATTAATATATGTATATCAAAATTTACGATATCTTTTCGACGGTCATTGCGGAAATTTAGGTATTCTAAGCGGAAAAATATTATAATATTATGTGTCATCATCTATTTAAAAAATCTTGAGCTCCCAGCAGGCTGCCGACTTATGTGTTAACCTTCATATTAAAATTATTAAATCTAAATAAAAACATATAGGTAAACTCATAGAATTATAATTTTTGGCGCGCATTTCTGAGCAGTAACGATGCCCGATTTTATAATAACAGGACAATCATTTTCATTGGGGTGTCGCACCCAACAGAATATGTTGAGGTATGTGTGTATGTGTGTAAGGTACACACATTGATATAAAATAAAATATCCATGCACACATGCATTGCTTTCTTTTTAATATTACGTGGACCTAAAATGGTCCGAATAAATTAGATTTACAAAATATCTTAATGTTTTCAAATAAATGGGTAACTAAGTGCATTTAGACCTTTAATGTAAATAAACCTTTAATATAATAGTTAGTTAGTTAGTTAGTTGTTACTTACAGTTATTGAGTTATGATTTATCTCAGGTAATATAATTTGAATAGGAAAAATGATAGCTAGATTTCAAGCACCTTTTCTATCATAATTTTATGTCATTTTTAATCTAAATTGAAAAACTAAAAAAATTAGGCAGGTTGAGTAACTTTGCAAATTTTGCAAAGTGTAATCATTGTCATCAACCCCGGGATGTCCTTTACTGGACATAGGCCTCCCCCCAATGACGCAAGTGAACAGATGACTTAATAAAGGTCGCAAAAAGTCGCTAGATATATTTTGCTTCCAACAAGTCGGCATGGAAGTATCCCTATGGAAAAAATAATTCATTCACTTTATTTTAAACACATGATGCAGTGGTAGATATATAAGATCTAAACGAGGTTTTAAGTATAAACAATGAATATTTAAAAAAAAACCATTAAAGGCCACTTGCAGCTTCGCGATAAATCTCTATTTATCCCAAATCTTGATTTAAAGATAGAAGTGACCTGTAAAATAAATCGAGATAAGGTGTAACTCTAGATTAGTAATAGCTCGACAAGCCACTCTAAGATATGGTAATGTAACTACTGTTTTTCTGGTGTCAAGAATTACGTATTTAATAGTAGTGTTGTGACTGTGTGTGTGTGTGATGTTTGTGTGTGATCTATCTGTGTGTGCGTGTGTGTGTGCGTGTGTGTGTTCGCCCACGCCAGCTGCGCGCCCTTTAGCTTTTATGTCATGGCACGCGCCACTATTCTATGACCATTGTTGCCTATCTCTATAGAAAACGTGGTCATTTCCTTATGCGTTGGTTTCTATTTCCACTGACATAGAGTCTAATTTAAAGATTCTGAATGCAAATGACTGTTTGTTAAATGTCACAACGGGATTGATAATGAATCTTATCGGTTGAATTATTGTTATTGTTTTCATTACAAAATTGGGGATATTAAATTCCAAATCTGAACATTGGAAATGTATTCTATTCTTCTAGACTTAGATATAGCTTTTTTCGATAAATCAAATACTTTATGATAGATATATAAATATGATATAAGTATTACAAAACTATGATAAGTTAATTAGTTATAAAAGCTATATAAATATTAATCAAATACCCCAAGCTATTTAACACTCTTTCATCCGAAAGGCAGTACGATACAAATTGGTTGCTCAAATTACAAATAAATTATTTTTATTTGATTCGATAATAAAGACTGAGACGCCTGTGACAATCAAAAGAGCAAAGTTATAGATACAATTTTACCTTTAACGCTAACTATAGGCGTCGCGTCGGTCCATCAGCATTTAGTGCCATTTACACCTTAATATATGGCATAATATTAAATGAATTTGCTCTAAATAATAGTAATTGTGATTGTAGACAACCTCCGTGGCGCAGCGGGCGAGTAGCCGACTGAGAAACGTGAGGTCGCGGGTTCGATTCCCGCACCGAGACAAATATCTGTGTGGCACACATATATTTGTTTCAAGGGTGTTATGAGACCGTAAGTCTCTCGTAGTTTCTGATACCCACAATACAGGTTACATCTAGTGTGGGGTCAGGACTATGTATGTGACTGTTGGATGTATTTATTATTATTATTTAAAACATTTGTTAGAGAGCAGTTAGTACATAAAGTAAATGCCTCAATAAAACCGTTTACTTATCTTAGATACTAACTTAACTTAAATATCTTAAGAAGTTTAAGAAATTCCGGAGTCGTAATACTTTAAAGTGTATCCTGTAATTCAAGATGTTTTTTCGCGTCAATCCGCTCAGTAAGACGAGGCTCGCATCTTGCGAACATGTGGGAGACGTAATATGGTCATGGTTCAACCAGATCCTATATTTAGCTTCACCATATGTCAATGATGAGGGGAATCACGAGGTACGATTCTGAATGAGGTGGTTAGAACATTAAAAACCTTTCAAAGTGCAATAAACTCTGTAGTAAGTGCGAGCGAAGGTAAGTTAGGTGTTATTTACGCTGTGAGATGTATAGAAAATGAAAGTTTTTAAACCAATATTACACGAGTTTAAAAACTTTATAACTGACCTAAAATGTATCTGATCGTGACCGATATATTATACGTACATAGGGCATCCCTTACAATAAGCTCTATCGAACACAAAAAGAATCTTGAAAATGGCGGCCCGAGCAGGATAATTTTTGACAATCGTAAATTCAATTCAAGCTCGATACGCATCAAGCTCGAAGTCTAGCGCCGAGTGCACAGCGAGCTCGAATACATTTACGATTGTCAGAAATTTTCCTGCTCGGGCCACAGTCCACATTTGCCGGACATATATAAAAACACTGAAAAATTGATAACCTACTATAAAGTCAATTGATAAAGAAAGTGAAAGTGTTAGTATTAGTTTAATACCAGTAAGTGAAAGTGAATAAATATACACACGCTGAGTCTACAAATGAAGCTTTTACTAAAATACTTATTCAAAGCATTTAAGGTCTAATGCTCAGACGATAAACAAACTAAAGTAACCTGTGCATTCAATCCTTTCATCAAACAGCTGTGTTATGAATAGCCGACCGAGTTAGCAATAACCTATCTCAATACATGATGCCTTGAAATAGCTAGGCTATTGAGGGCTTCCCCGATCCAGACGTATTATTATTTATTAAAAAAATGGAATAAAAGGGAACCTTCAACTTGAAATAAGCTAAGGTCACGAACACAAAGGCTCCGTCTCGGTTGCTTAGACTGCAGCTAGACGACTAGGTAATATGAATTGCAGGGGGAGGCATAAATGGAAGGATTTTGAATAAGAATTTAAGACGACATGACGTCTTAAGTATAGTACCTGAGATTCTTGTAAGAACAGATTAAGTTAGTGATTTTGTCGTTGATTATGTAGAAAGAAATTGCCGACACTGTTTACGAGTTTAATTTGAACTGAATTGGTGAAAACTCTTTACGGAAAATAAGTATATGCTTTACACTATTTTTGAGATCTCTCCTGAGCCACACAGCGCATAGATAAATGATTGTAGCAATTACCATGGAAATAGCGCAAAATTAAAACAAACACAAGTTCATCATCATCATCATCATCATCAGCCATAGGACGTCAAGTACATATATAGTATCTAGTAATTAGTTGTAATTATTTTTTTAATTAAGAGTGTGATTTTTTTTATGTAAAACCGTAATTTATTTTATAAAACTATGATAGGTAAATAATATAACGTTTTTTTTTATTTTTGCAACTCGAACTTTTTAGTTGATAGGTCATTGAAGTTCTTATTTCAAACTTGACTACATTGTAAATTGTTATAACGTTAACAGCACCATGTACTTAAAACGCCGTTCAATATCTGCAACCGAAATATCTCAATTTTTTTTAATGTTACATTAAACCAGTTGACCCTAACTGTGTAACATATTATTAAAGCAATAAAAAGCAAGTGAATATGCTCTTATTCATCAAGGTTTTCGGTCCAGACTCACTGTTCCATTCATATCATTGTTTCACACTGCATGCGACACGAAACCCTCGTTTCCCTTGGGACTTACGAGCGAGCTGCATTTGTTTTCAATGAACTCCTTGCTAACTCCTTACACATTTACAAATTAATCCACGCTGTTACAACTTACTCTGCTATACGATTTTAAGCCTTATTCTCGCGTAGGAAAAGTAAGATGTGTTGAAGGGAATAGCTTGGTTAATGTAGTAGGGTAGCAAGATCAGGTCCTTTCTTTAAGTTTTTCTGTTCGGTTTGCTCTCGTTTTCAATAGCAAAACCGTTACATGCTGAGTGTAAGCTCGTTGTATAGGAATAAAGATGTCTGTTACTAAGCAGTCGTTTATGTTCCAATGGCTCATTATTGTAAACGTATTTAGGTCACAGGGTCGTGTTTTTTTATTATTTGTAATATTTTTTACATTAAATACTACGTTATTAGGATTTATGAAAATATTATTAATTAAAATCAATGTTAGTTTCTCTAGTATTATTATTCGTCGTAAGGTAACCGACCAAAAAATATCAAATCCTGGCAGATGTTTGAGCCCGCGTTTACACACACGTCCAAACTCTGCATTTGTCTCTATCAGTCTTACTTTAACACAGGTATGTGTGAGTGCAAGGGAAGATTTAAATAGGGGTTGCGAGGGTTGCCACGTGACCATGATCCCTGTTGCGCACGCACACACGCATGGCGGTTCTCGATTATTTTATTGATCTAGTGAAAAAATCTCTGCAATTACTGCTATTGTTAAGCCGCGCCCTCGGATTAGTTTATTTTCGTAGTAGGTAATACCCGCCCTGACAGTTCTAGTTTTGATTATTAGATGATTTAACAGCCTCATAAACCTTTATTTTAGTGTGAGGTTAGGTCTAGGGACCACTCGCAGCTCCGCGATAAATCTCTATTTATCCCAAATCTTGGTTTAAAGATAGGATGAGCTGTAGTATAAATCGAGATAAGGTGTAAATCTAGATTAGTAGTAGCGCTGCAAAACGCCCTAAGTGTGTAACTAATATCTATTATTATCTTGTTATTTTTAGTTGCTTATTCTATTTGTTCAGTAATATTTTGTTGTTTAAGATAAGTAAGCTCGGCGAAATGTGGGTGTTCTAGTTCGCTAGTGCACCTCTACCTACCCCTTCGGGGATACAGGCGTGAGCTTATGTTATGTTATGTTAAGATAAGTGCTACACTTACTGTATAGTACATATATGTTTATATGACTCCGCATAACTATAATGGGGATATAATTAAAGTTAAATAATAAACATATTCCAACGCTTCCAACAGGTCGATCTGTAAATATTTGGGGGAGGCCTATGTTCAGTAGTGGACGTCCTATGACTGACTATGATGATGATGATGTTGATGAATAAATAAATTGAAATGTCTTTGCATCTGATTTGAGTTGTTGGAAGTGTTTGTTATGTCTATAGCACTAATGACCCAGCCCCAATGGTTTGATACCAGAGTCTCCCAAATTCCGACTTGAAGTTCAAGAAAAACTCATTGTTGAGTTCCATTCAGTGAGTGACAATTTAGGTGACCCAAATTGTCTTTCTCCAATATCAAACATAGCCGCTTCCAACAGGTCGATCTGGAAATCTTTGGGGGAGGCCTATGTCTAGTAGTAGACGTCCTGTAGCTGATGATGATGATGATGAATCCCAAATTAAGGTTGGTAACACATTGATTCTTATGATATCGTGGGTGCTTATAGTGGCGATCTATTACCAATAGGAGACCCAATTACTCGGTTTCCAGTCTCTGCTATTCTAAAATCAAGACTCGAAATTTTGTCTAATTAGAACCTACTGAATGCTCATATAAGTACATAATTACTGAATAACAAAATGATGAACATTACGTAATCAGTTCAAACATTTAAGTTTATATGTACACTAAAGTAGAAATCGGAATTAAGTCATTAGTAGCTATTTCAGTAAACAACGCTCTTAAAGCCCTTAAACTTCCGATTACGGAGCAATAATCATCAACTCATTGGCTTCCGACAATTTAGTGTAAGAAAAACAAACTAGCGGTCCATAGTATCTAGTTACATACTCAAACTGTCGTCGGTCGCCACCCACGGGGTCGTTTCGTTTTTTACCAATCTTTTTACAAAACTAAATAGATTTCCTGTTAGAAAAACAAACAGTGATGTTTATTGACTCCAAAAAGACCATGAATGTCTCGTTGCGAATGAGTGATGGATTTCGAATGACGAACGGCCTGGCGGAATGAGGCTTCCGATTTTGATTGTACAAAATTACACCGGGAATTCTTTGGATATCCTGAGTTTTACTAGGAGCTTTTTAAGGAGTAGCTAATGATACACCGATAAGCGATAAATTAGGTTTTAACTGCAGTAAGCCTCCCACGATGCATCATTTGCTATCGTGTTTATTTAGGATGAATGTACACTTATCTAAGCCATAAAACTCGTAAGCGCTGTAGTCGATTTCCTTCATTAGTTATCAGGCAATTATACAATCTCGCATCATGCACATCGCCATTGATATTGCATAAAATTCAATCTTCAGGGACTGAGGGTTTATACGGCACTGTAAGTGTAAGTTCTCCTTTATTTGGGTCTATTTTTTAGTTATCTTATAAATCTACTCTAATACTTGAACGCAACTCAAAAACTTGAGGCCTTGTTATGTCATTTGCCAATGGGCGCCTTGTCAGTCAAAACTGTATGGAGTAAAATAATGTAAGTAGCCTTTAAAATTAAGTACCGTTTTAGTATTCGGAGGTTAAGTTAGGTTAGTTTTACAGAACGATACTCAGGCTGTAATCTAGTTTTAAAACATGATATAAACTAACTTTAAATCTAGATTAAGTGCCATTTGAAGCTCCGCGATAAATCTCTATTTATCCCAAATCTTGATTTAAAGATAGGAGTAAGCTATAGGATAAATTGAGTTTAGGTTTAAATGTAGATTAATTTCGCTCTAAGTCGCCCTTATGTTTTATTTCATAATAAAGGGCTTAGAGTATAGATGCATAAACCACAGATCCAGTAATCTTTAGAGACAGTTTTCGGGTATTATGTGTTGGAATTTATCTGTGCATCAGTTTGCGGTGAAGATGTCAAGTTTTAGGGAACATTAGAAGCGAAAAGATCGGCCTGACGGGGAGTAGGCAGCGATCCTAATCGATGCTAAACTGTACGCTTTAGTTTCACGTGTCGTTGGAGATCGCATTTTCGAATATTCACCGTAAAGGGATCAACAAAGGGGAATACTGTGGAGGTGAGCTCGAATAGTATAATTTTATGTCTGGATTGTACAAGCAATGTATTATAAGCAGTATAGTATTTGGTGACATAAGGTCACATCTGCGGGCTTAGAACAAGTGGCTTATGCGCTAATAGAATAATAAATATATGGGAATGACATAAGAGTACGTACGTAGTAGCGTATTCTATTCGACTATTCTATTCAACTAGCGCATAAGCCACTTGGCTAAACCCGCTGGTGTGCTTTCTTTATTATAGTTCCTCTTCACTAGGCTTTATCCCACTTCAACGTGGGATCAGCGGAAAATACTTTATCACGCGTATTGCAAAAACGATTCAGAACATTTTTTGCGACTGGCTGTTTGCCTGACGTTAACTTCCTTTCGGGGATCTAGTCTCGGGCAAATTTTATTAAAAAGGCATTTAGCTATCTGGGAGTCTTTCTTAAAGTTCTTAATAGAAATAAAAGTAAGTAGACTTCTGAAAATGCACATAAGTTTATGCAACAGTTTAGAGATTTTCATATCTGATTAATTCTTCATATTAATTATAACATAATATAAACGTTAGAGGTGGAAAGTTTCTGTAGTTATATCTTATTTTTATAGACATACACTTACGCTTGTATTCTCAAAGGAGCAAGCAGAGGCAAACTAGAGAACCAGAACACTGACACTTCGCCAAGCCCATTTCCGTCCCAGATATGATAGGGGGCGAGCCGATCGCCATATCGGGCACAAATTCCAGGATCAAGTCTGATACTGAGTATAAAAACCCAATAAGACTATCCGATCCGGGGATCGAACCCGAGACCTCAAGATGGTAGACGTACCGCGCACGCTATAAACTACGCCACCGAGTCAGTCATATTTAAATTTCTCTACTTACCAAATATTTATTTATAATACCTCCGAAAAACTAGCGACCTATGAATTTCATCATGACATCAGATATCTCTGTCAAGAATATACAAAAAACGGACTACCGTGGTGCGCGGACAACCGCTTGATTTACAACAAATAAAATTTGGGCTCTTTTTAGCGGCGCAATTAAAATACTTAACAAACGCCGCTCAGTGGGTGGTAGGCGACAGTTCTCACGACACTATTAAATATAATTTTATTTGTCATTGCCACGATTTATGGTTTTCGGTAGATAAGTTATACTTTGAGGACGTCGGTGCGGCTATTCTGAAACAATGCAGATTTATCGCACTTGTATCTAATCAGTAATTTTACATGTCTGCAAACTTTTTGTGGTTTAAATGGTTTTTTACTTGTTTTTATTTTGGTTATGGGGCACCACGTTATTCAAAAGGACCGAAGAGACGATAAAACGTGTAAAAAGGGAATTATTGATCATGTTCTCTACTCAAAATTTGGACAATAAATTAATTGCATTAGGTAAATCGAATAGTTTTAAGATTTTTGAATTTTGAGTGGTAGAGTCACGCTTTAGATAGTTACATCTACAGCACGAATGGGCCGGCTCGACCGGTTTAATACCACTGTCTCACAGAAAACCGACGTAAAGTGGCAGCTTGCTGTCGCGTTTCGTTTGGTGAGTGAGATTTCAGGTGGCCCACTTCCCCTCCTTCCTTTCCCAATCCCTTTTTCCCTCCTCTTCCATTTCTTCCTTTTAGGTTGGCAACGCACCCATGATTCCTTTTGTGTTTTGGGTGTCTATGGGCGGTGGAGATCACTTACCATCAGGTGACCCATCTGTTCGTGTGCCAGTCTCTGCTAATAAAAAAAAAAAAATTTACAATACAAGTTTAATCCTAATTTAATCCATAAAGATCTAAATCACTCAATTATTCGCATGGAATCCGCCCTCCTAAAATAAAACTCTAACAATGTTCGATGATGCGGCTATCATGCCGATTAATTGCCGATGGTCCAACAATGCAACCCTTTGTGGGTCCATTTGTTCGTATATCAACATTCGTAAACGCGATGCTATCTGCGCATACGCATCGCGGCCATAATAAATTCTATTATAAACGATTTGTAAAACGCGTTGTCAGCATGACGCGAACTCACTTTAGTTGAAACCACATTTTTTACCCGTAAAGGGTAGTCATAATAGTTTTGTCTAACGGACAATATTGTGATGAAACCTCTTAGAATAGTCACAGCATGTGGCTGACTGACGGTTCACTGTTTGGAAGCCAATCGCTTCTTTCATTACTCAGGATTACCATATTATGTCCATTTTAACCCTTGCTTGTTAGAAATAGAAACAAAATGAAATTAGTTTATTTTTATACACGGATATAAAAAAAAGATGGACGGAGCGCTAGGAACATTGAAAATGATGCAGGGTTTTCAGCTCATTCGATCAGTCGCTGCCATTACGTGTTGATAGATCGAATGAGCTGAAAACATTACTTCACTTTGAATGCTCCTAGCGCTACGTCCATCTTTTTTTACGTCATGGTGTTTATATCGTGGCGGGTACACACCAACCGAAAGAATGTTCGCGAATCTATGCCTGTTTCATTCACACAGCACCGAAAGTTTGTTTGAATGCAACAGGCGACAATTCGCGAACATTCATTCGGTTGATACTTTGTTGTTGATTGTACTCGCCATCAGAAGCGAGGCATGTCAGAATAGTTACAATAAATTCGCTCACCAACACAACATAAGTGCTGCAGCCGCTTTTAAATCACTAACCATCGATGCACGGCGTGTATTATGCTATCTATTGCAATAATTTCCGAGGCGTTAAAATAATCCGGGCGCGGGTGTCGGCACCACAACAATTTAATTGAATAAAATTAGCCAATAAAGTGTAGTCGTCGAAGACTGTTACAATAGCATACCGTCTCCACATTACCGCAGTAAACAAGCCTTATTTACTGGAAACTTCTTTGGGAATCCACATTAAGTGCCCCTAATATACTGTTGGGAACGTACGTCCGTGCCTTAGGCGGTAATAGTTTTCGACCCCATTGTGACTTGGAGGCGATATCTCTGGAAGATGTACTGTCTTTACAGATTTTTACAATGGACATAATGACACTAAACGTTGTGTTAAGTACTACGCATACAAATAAATGGATCCGATTTATTAATTGCACTTTGTTACTTTCTGACAGCCTTCGTGGCGTAGCGGGTGAGTAGCCGGCTGTGAAATGTGAGATCGCGGGTTCAATTCCCGCACCGAGACAAATGTCTGTGTGGCTCACAGATATTTGTTTCGGGTCTGGGTGTTGTAAGACAGAAAGTCTCTCGTAGTTTCTGATACCCAGGTTAAACCTAGTGTCAGGATTATGTGTGTGGCTGTTGGGTGTGTTTATTTATTTATTTATACCTGCCCTTATCCCACTTAATGTGGGGTCGGCGCAACACACAAGCATGTTGCAGAAAGGATTTGGCTTAGTATTTACGACCGACTGCCTGCCTGACCTCGTCTCTATCTGGGGGATCTAGTCCCGGGAAAATAATGTCACAAAAACCACGCCCATCCTGGAATCGAACTCAGGGACCTCCCGGTTCATCGCCCATGTAGACTGCTACTAGACCAAAGAGGCGATTTTATTTATTCATTAATGCATGCGTATTTGTGGAATTTACATAGTCATGGGCGGCACGGCCTCCGGTGGCCCATACGCTTAAGTAACATACATATACATATATATGTACGCCTCCGACGGGTTAAATATTTTCTGCGGCAGCAAAAACGCATTATGAATCAAGTTTCGCTGACTTATATAAATAATTAGGAGTGTGGGCTTGTCTGTGAACACGAACCTTGCCCGCGGGAAGCTTCAAAACAAGCACCGGAGCTTTTAATTAACACGCCAATTATTTTTACTCGCACTTATAAACCTATGGACTTTATCTATAATACTATTTGAGAGGTTCTTATATTATTTTCCTTACTCAGAAGTGAGAAAGTGTTATTAAAATAATCACATGTTTAAAAAATTTACGGACCGACTTCAAAACTTATCCCATCGTGACCAAAGTTATATAAATAAATAAAATAAATAAATACAGCCAACAATCACACATCTAGTCCTGACCCCATACTAGGTATAACCTGTGTCGTGAGTATCAGAAACTATAAGAGACTTTCGGTCTCACAACACCCAGACCTGAAACAAATATCTGCGGGCCACACAAACATTTGACTCAATGCGGGAATCGAACCCGCGGCCTCTCGCTTCACACCCGGCTACTCGCCCGCTGCGCCACGGAAGCTGTTAAATATGGTACCACCGTTGGAATAAGTTTTATCAAACACAAAAATAATCTTGAAAATTGGTTCATATTTGGCGAAGATATAAATAAAATAAAATACCGACTAATTATTTTCCTTAGGACCATCTCCTTTTTTGAAGTCGGATGAGATTGTAAGATATGTAGCCTCACGGCAATAACAATTAATGTATAATTTTAGTCTTGAAATTCATAAATTCAGGAAGCATCTCTCGAATCGATTACCTTTACATAAGTATACGCGGTTGGTACGTCAAGCGTTTCAAACGAGAATTAATTCGAAATAATCGATCAATTAAATGAGAGGCAGGGATGCAGGCACGCGTTGTCGAACGGTGATTTTCGTAAGCTCATGCAGAATGTTAAATAACACGTGTCGAGAGTTGTCAGTGTTGAGGACCCGGCGACTCGCGCCACACGACATTGCATACCTCACTTCTGCCCAAAGAGATTTTACTAAATATAGAGGGGCTATAAAGCAAGTTTCTATACAAAATAATTGATCTGAAACGTCAGTAACGCCATCTACTACTTATTACAATGCGAGGGCGCTTATTACAATTTATACCCTAGACTGTTCTGTGGATGTTCAAGAATCATGTAAGACAAGTTTATTGTCTAACATTATTACGCTGACTCGACTTTGCGTGAGTATGTAACAATAGGTCACAGCTTTTGGATCACAAGTTTCGTTCTATTATCCTGTCTATCTACTGTTAAATGTCTTTACTTATATATGTCTCTCCAAAATTAATAAACGTCTTAACAACATAACATAAGATAAGCTCACGCCTGTATTCCCGGAGAGGTAGGCAAAGGCGCCCTAGCGAACTAGAACACCCACATTTCGCCGAGCTTAGTTCCGACGCAGCTGTGATAGCGGGCGAGCTTATCGCCATATCGGGCACAAATTCCAGACTCCAGGCTGATATGGAAAAATCCAATATCACTGCCCGACCCGGGGATCGAACCCGAGACCTCAGGACGGTAGTCGTATTGAAATACAAACACGCCACCGAGGCAGTCTAAACGTCTCAACTCCACTTAGGCTGAGATCTATAGAGCGAACTTCGACTAAGTCTAAGTCAAAGAACCGAACTCAGTGAGGATTTTTACTAAGTCCGAGTCATTTTTTACAAGAAAGTCTTTGCTTAGTCTGTCTGTCAGTCTGTTTTTCTTGTAAAAAATGACCCGGACTAAGTCAATGTTCGATTTAACAATTCCAAATCCCCACGGAGTTCGTGACTTTGACTTAGACTTAGTCAAAGTTCGCTCTATAGATCTCAGCCTTAATAAGCGAATTCCTCATACTGCTCCACCGTTATCAATAACCGTCGATGCAGTAATAAGTAAACTTAACAAGTTTTGTGACTTCGATTTATTGACGTCATTGGTGCAATGCTCTCGCTACATATACTCGGCAAAAGACGTTTCGCCTCTAATTAGCGATTAAAAATCACAAGCATATAATTGTGAATTAAAAAAGCCCTATTTGCAATCATTTAAGTGACAAATGTTGGCTGGAGAAGTCTTTGTCGGCATCAGTAATGGGAGCCAACGCTATTGGCAGACAAATTTGTCTTACAAAGTATCAGGAGGGTGTGTTGATCTACGTCGTTAATTTAATTCATTCAATGACGATATCGAGAATTGTATCTCTGGCTAAAAGTAGCTATATATGTCCTTAAATAGACTGTCCTAAATACATATTGATTTCTTAAGTTTACGCGACTGTATTATAATTTAATTATACATTATACATTGAAATAAGACTATTTTTACGGATTCTATCATGATTTGTTTAAATTTTTATGCCCGACGTTTCGAAATTAAAATAAATCGTGATAGAATTCGTAAAAATAGTTTAATTCAAGACTGTCCTAAATTTTGTAAAATATGTATAGCTGAGATCTATAGAGCGAACTTTGACTAAGTCTAAGTCAAAGTAACGAACTCAGTGAGGATTTGGAATTGTCAAATCGAACTTTGACTTAATCCGAGTCAGTTTTTACAAGAAAAATAGACCGACACACAGGATACGCAAAGACTTGTTTGTAAAAATGTCTCGGACTAAGTCAAAATCGTCACTGAGTTTCTTTGACTTAGGCTGAGATCTATAGAGCGAACTTCGACTAAGTCTAAGTCAAAGAAGTGAACTCAGTGGCGATTTGGAATTTATTATCATTTTTTAAATGTAAATCATTGCTTAGGGTGTCTGTCTGCTTTTCTTGTAAAAAAAGTCTCGGACTAAGTCAATGTTTGATTTAAAAATTCCAAATCGCCACTGAATTCACTTCTTTAACTTAGACTTAGTCGAAGTTCGCTCTATAGATCACAGACCTATATTTGAAATACCTAGGATTAATTTTGAATGTATCTTTACATATAAGTCAACTACCAAAAATAAATGTAACAAATTATTTTATTGATGTGGACGTAAACACCAGTTGTCATGAAACAGAATCAGACAATCAAAATGATGGATACAGATGTTTCAAGAGTGTAACTACCACTTTCTTGTCGTGATGACATCTTACCTGATGCCTGCAGCTAACGGCATAACGAGTACAGTTGAAATCTTAATTTACTTACATACATGAGTACAGGAGCACGCCACACACTTTGTATTACAGGACCACCAATCCTTTATGCAAATATCAACAATATGAGGCCAATCTTCTTTTTAATACAGTGCACGTATGTAAAAAAAGATGGACGGAGCGTTAGAAACATTAAAAGTGAAGCAGCGTTTTCGGCCCATCTGATCTATCGACACGTAATGACGGCGACTGAGCGTGTTATGACTTATGAGTGTTAATGTGTTTGTAGAGCACTTTTGTACAGGCGCGTTTGTGTGCGTGACTTCTTTGTGACGTCCATTTAACTATAGGCGAGATGGTGTCTTTCTTTTCTTACGTCCGTGATACAGTGATAATAGTAGTGTAAATAAAGCTCTTTCGTCCCTCGATCTTATATTTCTCTTGCTTCAGCCGACATTTGCATTTTCAAACCATTTTTAATATTTGCCTCTCGAATCTCGACTAATCTGTCGGCCTGCACACTGAGTTGCAAGTTGTTAACATTTCCACCGCTCATTATTTACCAAACAAACGGAGATAAGAACTAAACAAGCTTGAAGATTTTCGGAACGCTTTTTAGATTTGCCAAACCAAAAAAGTTTTTTGTTTATGATTTTTTTAACAAATACGGCACGAGTTTCTGCCACCCATGTTCTAATAAACACTTATCGGGGCGCAATCTTAGGAAGCAAAGAATTATTGGATATTTAAAAATTTAATGCCGCCGCAAAACAAGGGAAACGCTGATAAGCCCCTTGTTTTCGATAAGACTCTTTAGATAGTTGAGATTTGCCGAATGCGATATATATTATGATTCGCATAAATACGTCCAAATCAATATATTACAATTTTGTGAACGAATAATGAATAGCACAAAATTAGTGACAGTTGAAGTAAGATATGTTATTTATGACAATATTTAACATAACATAAGCCCACGCCTGTATCCTCAAAGGGGTAGGCAGAGGCGCACTAGAACACCCACATTTCGCCGAGGTTAGTTCCGTCCCAGATGTGATAGGGGGCGAGCCTATCGCCATATCGGGCACAAATTCCAGACTCCGGGCTGATATAGAAAAATCCTATATCACTTTGCCCGACCGGGGATCGAACTCGAGACCTCAGAACCGTAGTAGTACCGAAATACCACCACGCCACCAAGGCAGTCGTTATGACAATATTCTACAATTTTTTTGTTATTTATTTATTTTTTAAGGGCTGTGGACCGGGAGGTCCTGGGTTCGATTCCCAGGTCGGGCAAAGCGAATTTTCTAATTTGCCCGGGACTGGATCCGTAAGAGGGGGTTGACGTCAGGCAAACAGCCGGTCATAAAAACTAAGCAAAATCCTTTCTGCAACATACTTTAAAAAGTGTGTTGCGCAGATCCCACATTAGGGTGGGATAAGGGCAGATAGAAAAAAAATTATTTATATATATTTCAGGTCTAAATACATAATTTTTTACAGCCATTTTAAACTTTTCGGTGCACAAATTCACATCCAAACTAACAAGGAAGATTACTATTTTATTATAAGAGAATTACTTCACTATTGATTAAGGGTTAATAATAATAAAAATAAATACACCCAACAGTAACACACCTAGTCCTGACCCCATACTAGGTAAAACCTGTATCGTGGGTATCAGAAACTATGAGAGACTTTTAGTCTCACAACGCCCAGACTTGAAACTAATATCTGTGGGCCCCATAAACATTTGTCTCAATACGGGAATCCAACCCGCGGCCTCTCGCTTCACAGCCGGCTACTGCTGCACCACAGAGGCTGTCGGGGATATTTTAAATGCCAATACTAACATCATCTACACATAGTTCAATACTCCGTAAATTACTTGTTTTTAGATTATTATTCGTAAATATACCAATAAATTGCCTATTTTTACTTATTTTTGTATTATTGACATTGTTTTTTACCTCGCTAATATGTAGAAAATGTGATGTTAATTAAGTCATTGACAACGCAATGTATTGCTGTTTTAAATATTTAACGAGATCTAATGAATGATATTTCACTGCTAATTGCATTTATAATGTCATAAGTTGCATACGAATTGTCGATTGGCCTGATTGTCTCCATTTTAATAATCGTTTAGGAAATGTTTTGTCTTTGTTTTGCGGCACGTATGCAATCCATTCTAGAAAATTTATGAAGGGAATTTCCTTTAAGATTTTTTTTGTAATGGTAGCAAAAACATTGAAATTTCATTGTTTGGATGTTAATTATTCCTTAATGATCATTATCTCTTGTTAGAATACGTTTACAAATGATTGAAAATTGAAATGATTTATGAGTGGTAGAGCCACGCCGTAGACAGTAACGTCTACAGCACGAATGGGCCGGCTCGACCGGGCAGATACCACTATCTCACAGAGAACCGACGTAAAGTAGCAGCTTGCTGTCGCGTTTCGTTCGGTGAGTGAGATTTCCAGTGGCCTATTTTCCTCCCTCCCTTGCCCAATCCCTTTTCCCTCCCCTTACATTTCCTCCCTCTCTTGCCCAATCCCTTTTCCCTCCCCTTACATTTCCTCCTTTTAGGTTGGCAACGCACCCATGATTCTTTGTGTCTTGGGTAGCTATGAGCGGTGGAGATCACTTACCATCAGCAGACTCATTTGCTCGTTTCCAGTCTCTGCTATGAAAAAAAACTTAAATTTCGGAATTCGTGGCTGTCTTAGATAAAGTTATTTAATTTAATTATTTTCGTTTAATTTAGTTATTTAATCACGTAAAGTGAATTTACAATACTTTCCAATTATTACAACTTTAAACAAAACACTATACTTCCATAATATGACTGCCTCGGTGGCGTAGTTGTATTTTGGTATGACTACCGTCTTGAGGTCGCGGGTTCGATCCCCGGGTCGGGCAAAGTGATATTGGATTTTTCCATATCAGCCCGGAGTCTGGAATTTGTGCCCGATATGGCGATAGGCTCGCCCCCTATCACATCTGGGACGGAACTAAGCTCGGCGAAATGTGGGTGTTCTAGTTCGCTAGTGCACCTGTGCCTATCCCTTCGGGGATACATTCGTGAGCTTATGTTATGTTCCATAATATAATTTGAAAAATGATTTAAAAATTAAGGCGATTAATTTAATTGAATAAACAATCAGTGTTTTTTAAGCATTCCCAAAGTATCCATTACGTTCCACTGATTGTAATCAGATCTTTTTTGCCGACCGTAGAACGCAGAGCACGCTTTGACGTCTTAATCCAATCAAGCAAATTAGTTATTATATTACAACAGGGTCGTTCTATTGTAAATTATTGACATGTTGATGGTACTCGGACGCGTGGATGATTCCAATATTAACCCAGGTCAGGTTCGCGCCGTCAATACATTTCTGCATAATTAGGTAAACTTTGTGGATGACTATGAAGCTTGTTTAATAAGACTATAACACATAACATAAGCTCACGCCTGTATCCCCGTAGGCAGAGGTGCACTAGCGAACTAGAACACCCACATTTCGCCGAGCTTAGTTCCGTCCCATTGTCAAAAATTTTCCTGCTGGGGCCGTAGTTGTTTGAATGCATTTTAATGATAACATAATATACACAGTCATATCCCAGATTATTGGATATTGAATGGTAATTATAGCACGGATCAATGCATTAACATATTTTTTATTGAGTTGCGAAGGCCTCGTGCCTTTGCCCATTCCGAACATTTACCTTCTGGGTTACAGAAAGATAAGAAATATTGTCACCTTTTAAGTAAAGTGCGAATTCTTATAGTCATGTTAAAAGGTATAAATACACAATGAATGGAACTCGCTCAATATAATGTAAAGAGTTATGTCGAAAACTTAAATTTATGGTCTCTAGTAGTAAAGAATACTCAGGAATCATTTAAATTACTATTAAGATTATGGATATATTTGTAAATTAGCATTATTTTTATTTTTACATCAGTAGGTATAGGAGGTACTGCTTCAGTGGTGTACTTGTATGAAGTTTGCGGTACGTCTACTGTTCTGAGGTTTAGGGTTCGATCCCCGGGTCGGACAAAGTGATATTAGATTTTTCTACTCCTTATCAGCCCGGAGTTTGGGATTTATGCCCGATTTAGTGATAGGCTATGGTTGTCGGTACGTGGTCTCATTCGAGAACTTTTCTGCCCCATCAGCTATCGATTCTACGAGCTATGTGCCCTGCCCACTGCCGCTTCAGCTTGCTAATCCGCTGGGCTATATCAGTGACTGGGCCGCAGGAAGTCGCTTGGAGCAGGCCGAAATCTATCACTATCATCATCCACTGCTGGATATCCTGATGATGATTATAATGATAGGCTCGCCCCCGATCACATAACGGATGGAAATTAGCTCGGTGAAATGTGGGTGTTCTAGTTCTCTAGTTCGCTTCTGCCTATTCCTATGCAGGCGTGAGACTATATATGTATATATACACAATACACATTTATATAAATATAGCTATATTCACATTCGTATAAAGCGGCATTGTAGCATTTTATGCTATAGAAGTTGCTATAGAAGAAGTATGCTAGAAAAATCGTTTTGAATGATAAAGAACGGAATCAAAGCGATCGCGCTGTCTCAATCAAATCGAATGGCTGCATTACGGATGTTATTGATTCTTGTCATCATCATTACGTTTTGTAGCCCAAATAAAGCGTTCTGTTGATATCGGTATAATATTATATTGCTTTCAACTATCTATTCTAAATGTGCTCGTATCGTATGTTTGTTCTTTGTAATAGACTTCTATTATATATTATGTGGTAATAAGGTGGTAATAGGTACATTTTCATGTGACCTGGTGGAAGGTCGACCTTTTTTGTTTTTGTATTATTGTATTCAAATCATGATAGATATTCCTTCATCACGTTATTTTATATCGTATAATATTGACTTTTCACAATCATAACGAATATTTTATCGTATCTAGTCACTAGATGCGGGTCGAATTTAATAGGTCGATCTGGAATTTTTTGGAGAGGCCTATAACCAGTTGATATTCTATGACCTGTACCTGTGACTGATGATGATGACCTTGATTATTAGGATATCTCAGAGTGATCGATCACAAAAACGAATGCCAAATCTTTTCTGCAACATGCTTAAAAATTGTATTGCACCACCACACCACAGTAGATTGGGATAATGTCAAGTGGATTAAGATCTTTTTCAAATACATAAAAAGGTAGCATAACATACATAACATAATATAAGCTCACGCCTGTATCCCCGAAGGGGTAGGCAGAGGCGCACTAGCCAACTAGAACACCCACATTTCGCCAAGCTTAGTTCCGTTCCAGATGTGATAGGGGGCGAGCCTATCGCCAACCCGGGGATCGAACCCGAGACCTCAGGACGTTAGTCGTACCGAAACACAACCACGCCACCGAGGCAGTCAAAGTCATAAAACGGAAGATCTTCTCTTAAATTGACTCAAACAAGGCGAGTGTATGCAATGCAAGCAATGTCACAGGAAGGAGTTAGTAGGATGCATAATGACACCGAAGCTAGTGAGTAGTGACCAGCGGTTCACACACTCGGCCACTATAAAGCTATTATTAATACATATCTTTTTTCTAACTGGCTCGTTATCTGACGCAGGAATCCTTTCAATCTATCCATCCTATTGTTTTTGGATCACTTTTTTATGTTGATACCAATATTTTTTACGATGGGAGTTACGATAAAACAGTGATTTGTTCCGAACAGATATCGAGTAAGATGCCTTAAGGGTTCTTATGATACGTTTATCATTCGGCGGCAACCTTTCTTTTGTATGTAAATATTTTATTGTTACACAAAAAGGTTTTGTATGAGAATGTAATGCGATAAGTTTCAATATCGGCGGTATCTAGAATCGAGATTTAAGTTAATTAGTATCTAATAGTAAGTCTTCTCCTTTTAAAAATAGCTTCCACGCATATGCGATGATTTAGCCAATGTCAAGGTAAATAGAGAAATTATGTTTTCACAATGACCATGAGACCCAGATGTAGATCTCAAGGCGCTGCTGGGATCATGGCGGTAATTCCTTACAGTGCGATGCCCTTCAGATGACCTTCGCTCAGCGAATCGACCGAACAAAGCCAGCCAACGCACCAAGCAAAACCCATCGAAGATCACTGGTAAAAAAGTTTCCACATTATTCTGACCACCTTCACTGAAATTTGACGCATTAAACCACATCACTTAAAACCAACAAATACAGCTCTAGAGAATAATATGAAATAATTTTAACAAGCGACGCCCACCCTGTCAGACTTCCCGTCAAAATTCCTAATAGTAATTCAATTCATCAGAATTACACGAGTCCTAATCTGACACTAAATGTATTTTAATGGACATTTGCGGTTTTAGTTTTTTTAGTCTGTGTATAGGCCGGCGTCGAATTTCCAACAATACGGGGCTTTACGTTAAGTATATCATAAAATATGCTCATTTGAGCGGTGGCTTTGTCGCGATTATGTGGCAATAATTTCACAAAAGGGCGGTTCGCTTTTAACTCAAATTAGAGGCTTAGTGCTAAATATCAGGCTGTATGTTTTCATAAGTGATATATTGTTTCATTTTTTGAATATAATTATTTAGATATAAACATAATATTAATACTATGTTGTAAAAATTCAATTTATGTACCTAATGGAGTTTTCTCCAGAGGGTTTTCAAGCGGCTCCCTTTATGCAAAGTAGAACATTGATAATAATTATTTATATCTATTTCTCCTTTTAGACCAGGGTAGAAGCCTTTAAAAATAATGAAAAGTGAAAAGAAATTATAGTAGGATGAAACCCATTAGAAAAGGAGGGAAATATTATAAAAATGAAAGGAAAAATAATTTACGGGCGATCTGAGGTCGGGAAGGGGATGGGGGTGAGTTTTTAAGGGTAAAAAACGGTTTTTCTCGATTTCCGTCAAAACTAAAAGTCCTATCGAAAAAAGTCAAATGGCAAAGTTGTAGATAATAAAAAGATCTAAAACTTTTGTATTTACACTTTTTTCACATAACCTCAAAATTTATGTGAAAAATTCAAAAAACCAAGTTTTTGGTTTTTTATTTTTATCTTTTACATTTTTTTTTATTTTTTAACGAAATTTTGTGAAAACTTACCTTTTTATGTCCCAAATACGCTGTAATTTATTTAATTAAAAATATTTATTTTTTCACCTTATTTTGAATTAATATCGAAAAAACACCCTAATTTTCAATCGAAAATTCACCCGTCAAAATATCAGCTTTTTTCAAAAAGTTGGTATGGTTTCTATTCGTTGAAATCTCTACTTTCCGATGGTGAAAAAAAAAATATATGTTACTATGGTAAATCTTCTCAGAAAATGCAAAAATTCAAAACTAACTTGAATTCGAAAAATTGTTTTTAATTATTATAAATAATTTTGAGCTATTTATTAAAATTTACACTTTAATTACTCGAAGAACGTTAGATTTCATGTGACGTTGATGATGAAAATGCAAATAAAAATATACTACTATAATTAAGAAACAAATAAGTTAATTAAATTAATATTTAATAAGACATCTACAATATTTGGAGAAAGTTGTCTAATTTTCTTTAAATTATATGCGTAGATGCCTATTTATAACTATTTTGAGATAAATTATATATATACCTGAGTAGATATAGGTCACTCAGGTGAGTGACCTACGAAAAATTGTAGCCCATCAAAAGGTATTTCGTGGAGAAGTGGGGAAGGGGCTAGGCGGGTCTGGGTCTTACTACATACATACCTACTATTATATACTATATATTTCGTAGCAGCTGTTACAACTGCTAGCCTAACCAGTATTCGAAATACAGTACAGTATACAACATCGTTTATAAAAATACACGTGCACGCTGAGTTTCTTGAAGATAATTGTGACAAGTTTACTTAAAAAAACAAAAAAACTTTTCGAATCTGCATAGGAAGGTAAATACTATCTCTATTTTTATCTGTATCAATCAACTCAACCATAAAAATCGTAATATTTTCTTTAAAAAACATATTTAGTTAATCCTATGAAAAAAAATATATTTCAAAATACATAAAAAATATATTTAAATTCTATAAAAAATATATATCGTAGATATATTTTTAATAAAACAAACTTTTTGCCGATTTTCATATATATTTTATACATTTTTTATAGATTTATAATATATTATTCATACATTTTGACATTTATTTCTTTAAATTTTTTTTTCCGTGGGAGTTTATTCACGATTAAATAGTGAAGACATTATTAATTCGATTTTGTCTCTTCAGATTATCAGTATGGATGAATCTGTTTGTATCATTTGCAATAAGGCAGATGATAAGCAAGTGTATGCAATAAAAAAAGCAGCTTTGAATCGTTTAGTGGTATCCAGCAAGAAAAGAATCGACAATAAATACAAAAAATTTGAGACTTTGACATCAGCTTTTATTCATCGAAGTTGTCACAGTCAATTGCATTTTCTGAGAAGATTTACCATAGTAACATATATTTTTTCTTTACCATCGGAAAGTAGAGATTTCAACGAACAGAAACCATACCAACTTTTTGAAAAAAGCTGATATTTTGATGGGTGAATTTTCGATTGAAAATTAGGGTGTTTTTTCGATATTAATTCAAAATAAGGTGAAAAAATAAATATTTTTAATCAAATAAATTACAGCGTATTTGGGACATAAAAAGGTAAGTTTTCACAAAATTTCGTTAAAAAATAAAAAAAATTGTAAAAGATAAAAATAAAAAACCAAAAACTTGGTTTTTTGATTTTTTCACATAAATTTTGAGGTTATGTGAAAAAAGTGTAAATACAAAAGTTTTAGATCTTTTTATTATCTACAACTTTGCCATTTGACTTTTTTCGATAGGACTTTTAGTTTTGACGGAAATCGAGAAAAACCGTTTTTTACCCTTAAAAACTCACCCCCATCCCCTTCCCAACCTCAGATCGCCCGTAAATTATTGTTCCTTTCATTTTTATAATATTTCCCTCCTTTTCTAATGGGTTTCATCCTACTATGATTTTTTTTGGTTTTAAAAATTATCGACCCTGGACTATTTGTTTAACGGCAAATAAATAAATGTGTGCGTATTACAAATCCTTTTACCGCATAATCAAGATAAATAACACACATAATTATAAACAAAGATAACATTTTATGGTATTCCAGAAAAGAGTTTCGTTATTAATTTTAATAATTTTTTAATAAATATACGACTGGTGAAGTGGTCGTATCGATTATTTCGGACACTCGAATGATTGATATTACTTGTGGTATAATTTGGTGGTGGGATTCACGGGCTGAGTGGGAATTAATAGAGATGTTTGTTTTAGTGGCGTTAGTTGGCAGTCGCCGCGGGCGCCGCGCACTCAGCGCCGTAATGAGATGTTCGTCTTTCGATCCACTCCGTCTGCTATAAAGGAGACTGTGGACTTGCTTATTGTTTAAATAATGTACTAGCGACTCGCCCGGCTTCGCACGGGTGCGGAATTATCAGTTTTTCTCTACTATATTACGCATGTATTATATATATATATATATGTATACCTTCCTCTTGAAATCAGATTTTAGTGCGTTTTTTTATAGATATAGTGCTATCTATTAAAAAACAGCATGTTGTTACGTTATGTGTGTTGTGTTTAGTTTTCTAATAACTAATCAAATAATTGTCCAAATTGGCCAGCTAGCTTTTTAGCAGAAGCAACAGTCAAAAACTAGAAACAATATAACACTTTATTACATAATCAAGCACTGTAATGACATAATATACATAGGTACTTATGTGTATCAATTTCCCTCACTGACAAGTATTATCAGTGATTTTATTCAAATGGCATGAGCGCGCAATAATCTCTATCCCAGCTCGAAAGCCGAAGATTTTCGTGCTCGGGCCTGATATACCGGTTATTTTAAAACTTACGAATGGTCAAACGCTGCTCAACTTTAACGGCTTCTTATATTGATTTTCGCCATACAATTTTGACAGATAAGGCGACATTAAACGACTTAAGGCGACCTTAAGTTTATGAACATTCGGCCGTTAGTCGGTCATTGTAAAGACTTCTTAACAAAGTTCGCTTCTGGATTAACATTCGTTTTGGTCCCTCACTCGATAAATATTTATATTTTGTTAATGATAAACTGCGTTCGTTTCTGATTTAATAGATAACATGGGTACTGTAGCTTGCAAGCGCCTCCAGCCTCTTACATTTGTATCTAATAAACTTCTGTGATGCAACTCGTTTAAGAATTGAGGAGATTAAGATTCGTGTCTATAAAATGAATATTTTTACAGCCGTGTGATATATACATTATATGTTATATATATATACACCGATACATACATACATACATAATATCACGCCTATATCCCATACGGGTAGGCAGATACTATGGATTTCCACTTCACCCGATTATGACACGTAACTTTCGCTTCATCTACTTTCATCAATCTCTTCATACATTCGCGTCGGTTAAGGGTACCTTTTATCTTTCCTTTAGTTAATATAATCAATTTGCCTAAAATAAGTGCGATGCGGTCGACCTTTACCGACTTTGTATACACTGATATCATTTAAAATTAGGTATGTAGTTATGCTACATACCTAATTTTAAATGATACATATATAATTGGAAATAATCCAGCAATGTCAAACTCTTTGCACGATCATTTTACGACATTATTACGTCCGTAATCGAAAGCTGAAACACAAATTATGTCCACCCGAGCTATGTTTAAGTGATGTCTGACTAAAGTAAAAACAGAGTCGCAAATTTTAATTGACTTTTAATTCCGACATTCGCTATTCTGAGCGTGGTCTACGAGAGTACTGACCCATAAGTCGAGTCGGCCACGCGACTAATGTGCGCTCCACACATTCGTAGAAGCTTCTCGCCGAATGTGTTTTTTTGACACATTTTGACACTATGATGACGTTTCCTCCCGTGACATATTTGTTTTGAGTCTGGATGTTGTGAAATCGAAAGTCTCTCGTAGTTTCTGATTCTCACGACACAAAACTGATATTTTAGTGTGAAGTAGAAACTATGTGTGTGACTGTAGTTCGTATTTACTTTAGAATATTGAAAAATGTAGAAATATATATTATTCATTTTATATCCTGTATCCTAACTACTACCATTTTTTAAATCCTAACCTATTGGAACCATCGGTTAAAACGACATGATAAACATATTGGCTTGTTTACACAAGTCATATTCCGGATTCAGCAAGTATGTTTATAACTCTATCGGTGCGAGGTCGCCATGATTCTGGTGTACACACATCCATTGGGTGTAAAAAATATTAGAAGAACACCATACAAACGAAAACTCTTTCGTGTACATTCTTAGTTTATTTCTTCAAATCTTTATCGATGTTTTATAGGAGTGGAAACTTGATAATACCTAGAGTGTATTGAGGCATTCGTCTCTTTTCGATAATTTTACGAATCTCCCGTCAAGAGTGTGGAGCACGGTTTAAGTGAATAGTAATTGCAGTATGCTCTCTACACTCTGGCAATTTGATGATAAATGCCGAGCTATCTGAGCTATATTCACGTGCTACTGTCACGGTACTTAAGAATTAATTAACGTTTATTATGTAAATGATGTATTAGCGAATGTTCCACTTGCAATAAGAGGTTAAGATCGCGAAATATACGGGTAGAGCATTATGATTAAAGTTGAGTATAATTTTGCGGGAAAATCGATTTTGTCGATAAATGTTCGTGTTGTTTTCGTCATTAACCCTTAAATTGGCAGTACCTTATCCCGATGATTTTTTGAGACTTTTTGTAAATCATGTATGTTGTTATGGATAAATAAAGATAACATATATGAAAATTTAAAAAAAATATTATATCTTGACAGGTTTTTTTAATGTCACTTAGAAGTGACATTGCCAATTAGTCTACACAACATATATGTCACATAAAACGTACATTGCCAGTTTAACTAAGTAGTTGACGAAATATTACAAAGAGAAAATTATTAGAAAACATTAGGATTATAGCTAATTTTGTGATCAAGTTACAATTTAGGAATTTAAAGCCCCATTTGTGGGGTTTTTGGGATTATTGCCAGCATTTTGCCTTTGTATGGTATAATCATTTCATCAACAGCAAATGGTCTCTCTTCTTCCACTTTGAGACACAGCTGTCGGATATTATGTTCCATCACTGCAGACACTTTGTGATAGCTGTCATTCTTGTCTACGTTGGTATTGTCACAAAAATTTAAAAATAGTTTTATGGATCATTTGATAGTTTTAATTTACGCTTAGGAAGGATAGAAGTGGCATGGAGGACGACTGAATATTGGCGACTTGTCTGGTACGGCGACGTATTGTAACTGTGCTTGGTGTCACTGGAGATCTTATGGAAGTTGAAGCTGTTTATGTCATAGACCGTGTTTCATTTTGGTATACTGGTGCTCTGATGTAAAACCCCCTAAATCTGCCTCTGGTTCTTCGAAGTCACTGAGATCCTGAATTAGGTCATAAATAGCAGGCAAAATACTTCTTACCATTGAAGAAGTGTGAGAGGCAGTGTAGTTATTTTTATAGTAATCATGCGCTAATATTCTTCCCTGATCATCATCATCAGATTCAATTTCCGAATCTTCAAAATTGAAAGGAGGTAATAGCGCAAGAATTTGCTTAGACCTCCAAACTTTCTTCGCCATATTACCAAAATGAATATCGTCATTTCTAAAACTTATACTATAAAAATGGGATATATATCTGTATTATATATGATGAAATGTAAATATATATCTCAAATTCTACTAGTAACGAACTGGCAATGTCCGTTACAAATCACAAATATAAACAACCATACTTTGTGGGACTTTTAGGCAATGTCCTTTGCAAGTGACAAACATAAAAGATACTCCTTTTGAGACCTATTTGGCAATGTCCGTTTCAAGTGACACTAAGATTTATTTGGTCATGGAAAAAATAATACGAGTACTACGGTAATAAAAACAATTGAACACTATCAATTTATCATTATTCTAACTAAATTAGACGTAAAAAGAATATAAAGTAAATAAATAATTACCTAATAACGATATGTTTGACGAGTGCAAAATTAGCCCGCCGTTACATTTAAATCAAATGATCGATACAATGCATCGATCCAGCGAAAGACCGATTCAAATGCGCGAGTGCGATAAGGATCGCCTACTATACGCGATGTACCACGTGACAGGCAAAAGCATCACTTCAATTCACACTTGTGTGCGTTTTTATAACATGTCACATAAAACGGACAAAAACAATTTAAGGGTTAAATAGTTTTTGTTATATCGGCATGGTATAGTTTATTAAAATTTAATATCAATTTAGACACTAATTTAACGCTGCAGTAACTCGCAGTAGTTATTGGGCCTTACTTATAAAAACAATTTAGTTGGGCAAATGGCAAATAATAGTCTGTCACTTTTTCCTTGTGTCACATTGTTTGAAAATAAAAGGGACAGACTATTCTTTACCACTTGCTTAGTTAAACTGTTTTTATACGTAAAGACCATAATGTGTAGTTATTTATTAGGAAACAAATCCTAACCCATCGAATAAATAAAATGCTGTTCTATATAGGCAGAAGCTTGAATCAGCCTACTTTGGGAAAGTTCTAAAGTAGGTGATAAGCTCTGATTTACAGCTTTCGCGATATTAAAGTAGTTATTAAAACAAAAGATATTTTCATGTAACTTGCTGAAAACAATTAAGTTTATGGAAGTGTAACTTAAGATGTATTTTTATAAACGTTTAAATATAACGCGGATTAACCCGAGGGAGGGGGCATATATATGTATAGAGGTCAGCACTCTGAGCAACAGATTCAGTAATCAAGTAATTGAAGACTTGCATAATAGACTACACGATATTGAAGATAAACTGATTGTAGTAGAAACGATCAAAGCAGAACAGATTAAGCTTACTTCTATAGTCAAAGACCACAACGATCGCTTATTGAAGACGGAAAAAGACATTAAACAGCAAAACGAACTAATTACAAACCTATTTACCAAGTCAAAATCGCTGGAGAAGGAATACAATAGATCACAACAGCAAAGCCGCTTCCTAAATGTAGAAATAGTCGGAGTCCCCGAAAAATCTGAAGAGAATCTGATAAAACTAGTCACAAACATAGCAACATGTGTTGGTGCAAATGTAAGTGAAAATGACATCGAGTTCATAACACGAGTACAACCTCTCCATTCTCATCCCGGACGGCCGAGAAGAATTATCTGCAAGTTGATATCTAGGAGGGCTAAAGAGGATATAATAGCCAAATTCAAGAAACTGAATAAAACCAAAAGCTTAACATCGAGAGACCTCGGTTTTGATGAAAACTCCTCTAAAGTGTTTATCAATGAACATCTTACAATAGCCAACAAAATACTACTGAACAATTGCAGACAACGTGCACAAGAACTCAATGTCAAGTTTGTATGGGTAAAAAACTGTTCGGTTTTTATGAGAAGAGACGAAAAGTCCCCGCCAGTATTGATACACTCAGAAGAAGACATAACCAAATTCTCAACATGCAACTAATCTTTATCTATATTGCACTAACCGGATATATAAACTTATATAACACACAAACAGTCTACACCTCACTACACATTATACTCCTTACAATAAATCTCACACTTCACATTAATTATCACATCCATTCTAACTCTAAACATTACACTAAGATACATACTATAAATGAAAGGTTGACGACATCTGCTTCGCAAAGAATCACACAACCAGCCCCTGTAGCTCCGCGCGCAACTCAAATTATTGTTATATTGTTAATATTGTTTATCGTCTACCCTCCTTAATTTTTAATTCTTATATATAAAGTTTCTTCTACAATATTACGTAAATACTAATTATGATCAACTGTAACTTAAATATTTTCTATCAAAATACGCGCGGACTGAGGACAAAACTGACACAGTTTTATCGGAATATAGAGGCAAATAATTTTGATATTATTGTAGTTACCGAAAGTTGGCTGTGTGAGGGAATATTAGATTCGGAACTATGCGATAACCGCTACGAAGTATTTAGATATGACCGCCCTGCATTTCGTAAGGGCGGAGGTGTCTTAATATGTGTAAAACGGTGTTTCTCAGCAACTTTACGATCAGATATAAAGACGGGATGTGCGGAAGTAGTTTGGTTAACAATTAACAGTACGAAATCAGGTGCTAGCAGATCAACTTCTACCATTCACCACATTCATGTAGCTGCTGTTTACATTCCTCCGAGTAACAACGCACAATTATTAATGTTAAACGACTTTAAGCATTCACTCACAAACCTACACTCCGCTAATCCTAACGACACGTTTTTAATAATAGGAGATTTCAATTTACCTTTTATTAAGTGGATGCAAAATGGTCACGCTATAAAACACACATCTAGTTCTGACCTTACTATAGCCGCAAATGACTTTATCAACTGTTTAGATTATATGGGCATGTCTCAATACAATTTAACACTAAACTGTTGTGGTAATGTATTGGACCTCGTCATAACCAACTTATCCTTAGAATGCAAGGTCAGTGATGTATCACTAGTAGATATCGACAAATATCACTATCCGCTAGAAATAACCATGCAAACAGACCACACTTTCAAACCAATTCTCCCACAACCACGAATATTAAAGCGTTTTTTTAAGGCCAATTACGAATTAATCAATCAGAAATTACTTGATGTGAACTGGGATCAGTTTTTCAACTCAAATGACATAGAGGAAATCGTGAATAAATTTTATATGACATTGAACTCATTGATCGAGCAGTACGTACCGTCTGTAAAAATTTCGAGTAGACACCGTTATCCCAAATGGTACACACCAGCCTTAATTAATGCCATCAAAGAAAAATCTAGGATCCATAAAAAGTGGAAAAAATATAAAAACGATAATGATTACGCTGAGTTCTCTTTATTAAGAAAAAGAGTAAAAGATCTGCAGGAAGAGTTCTTCGCTAAATATACCAACCGATGCCAAAACGATATAAAAAAATCACCCCAAGAATTCTGGAACTATATAAAAGACAGACGCAAAACGTCCGGATACCCATGTACCATGACTTACAAAGGAACGACTTTCTCGAGCGGCGAAGAAATTTGTAACGCCTTTAACAATTTTTTTTACAGTGTTTTCCAACCCCCAGACCCAGTAGACAAGTATCCAACCTTTAAAGAACTTCCACTCACCGATATTACACATAATTTAACAATTTCATTTAAATCCCTAAAATATATCATCAAAAGACTAGACTCCAAAAAAGGCGCAGGGTTAGACGGTATACCAGTTATTTTTATTAAAAAATGCGCAGTAGGATTATTAAAACCACTGCAATTAATATTTCAAAAGTCCCTAAACAATGGCATATTCCCCAAACAATGGAAAGATGCACAGATAGTACCCATTCATAAGAAGGGTCCCAAATCTGACATAGTAAATTACAGAGCAATTTCACTGTTGAATAACTTCGGCAAAATTTTCGAAAAGATCGTCTTCAACCAAATTTCTGTATTCTTGCAGCGGTGTATACCGTCAACACAACACGGTTTCATCAAATCACGCTCAGTCAATACCAACCTTATTAATCTGACAGACTACGTAGTAACAAACATGGGAGATGCCCAAATAGACGTGGTATATACAGACTTTGAAAAGGCATTTGATAAAGTAAATCACTGTATCTTAATTTCAAAATTAAACGCAGTGGGTATTAAAGGGAATCTCCTTCGCTGGTTTGAATCCTACCTAAGGAACAGGCGTCAAGCAGTGGTGATGGGCGGCTACAGATCCGACTTTGTCAATGTCACATCCGGAGTACCCCAAGGGTCCTTGCTATCCCCTCTACTGTATAATATATATCTTTTTGACATATCAGATTACTTTATGTATTCAAAACATCTACTGTATGCAGACGACAACAAAATTTTTCGACGAATTGATACTTTATCGGACTGCAATCAGCTTCAATCTGATTTAGACCGACTAGCAAATTATTACAAAGTTAACAAAATCAACGTAAATACTAAGAAATGTCAAATAATTACTTTTACTAGGAAACAGAACCCTATTAATTACGATTACTGTTTATGTAACGAACCGATACCGAGAACATCACAAATCAGAGACTTGGGCGTCATACTTGATGACAAATTTACATTTAGCGCACATATTGATCATATAATCAGTAAAGCTTATAAGTCACTAGGATTTGTTATACGTAACAGCAAAATGTTTAATGATATTCAATGTCTTAAGATGCTTTATTTCAGTTACGTACGAAGCATATTAGAATTCTCGAGCCTAATATGGAGACCATTTTTTAAAATTTACATAGACAACATTGAAAAAATTCAACATAAATTTATTAAATATCTAAACTACAAAGCAAAAATAGTAAGTTTATCATATGAGGAATCCTGTGTATATCATAATATAAGTACTTTAGAAGACAGACGACATCTGACAGACATGTTATTTCTATTTGACGTATTAAACAATAAATTTGATTGTCCGAAATTGCTGGAAAGAATAAGCTTTAATGTACCCCAGAAACGTACTAGACATACGCCTCTATTATCTGTACCTTCAGCTATAACGAAATACTTGAAAATGTCTCCTTTTTTCCGTATCCCAAACATATTCAACACAGAATTCTCTTCACTGGATCCGTTTAACACCACTCGCCACTCCTATAAGAAGCATGTATGTTTAGCCAAAAAATTAAATGAAAATAGTACTAAATAGAGTCTCAGCTACAACTTAAGTATAATTATGCACTTATTGAATGCTTAATCCCTTACATACTTTTTAATTTGCGGTCTGACCACCTTTCATACACATACAGACACATCACAGTTATTCCAACTCGCCTTAGTACATCTACACACACACACACACACACACACACACACACACACACACACACACACACACACACACACACACACACACACACACACACACACACACATAATAATATATATTATTCTTAGATTATTATTATTATTTAAAAAAAAAAAAAAAAAAAAAAAACCTAATATACCTTTTATAATGTCTACTCCTTGCAAAATTATGTTAATATTGTGTACTTCGTTATTGGCGTATCGCTTAGTATTATATTATATTGTATGTTATGAATTGTCAGCTGTGAAGGACCTAATAAATAAATAAATAAATAAATAAATAAATAAATATGTTACATAAGAGTCTCGGCCCCCGGAGGCCGAGCCGCCGGTCACTATTTAAGTATATACTCGTATTCGATCACCAAACAATCTATTAAAAACTTAAACCAAATAGAAGATTACACAACCTTAACATTGGTGGACGCTTGTGGTTCACTCTATTAAAATTACCATAACACGTACCCTAACCATAAATTAATCTAAAAGCGCGGCTCACTTTCCGAGCTATCTCTTATGCATCACTATCTGGTAAACCTCCTAGCTGCTGAGAAAAAAAACTTAATAATTCCAATTAACCCTAATAATAGGCCCCGGGCGTAGTGGTGAGCCAGCACGATTAAAAAGACAAATTCTTTAACCACTAGACTACAATAGCAGGTTGCAAGAATTCCGTAGATCGAGGCAGGCTTTTATTAATAGGCTTGCGACCGGTAGCTGCCACGTTCGCCATACTCAGCGAAAGATATGATTAACACAAAGTCGATACATAATAAGCGATATTGGGACCAGTGGCGTAACTATTGATACTCGATTTCATTTATTATTTGAATGGTGTCGAGAAATTGACATTTGGTACTTTTCACGACATTAACCGCCGAATATTATACACTTAAGGTCGCTTTATGCCGTTAAAGGTCGTCTTATCTTTCAAAATTGTATGGCGAAAATCAATGTAAGAAGTTGAGTAACGTTTGACCATTTGGGCCTAACTCTCATACTCTAAAAACTTGATTTTGATTTGATCGATTATCAAAATCTCAACAATCGAAAAACTCGATCAATCGATCGATTTTGAATTCACTGAATTCACTTGAAGACGAAAAAGTAAACTTTGTAGAACTTTGAAACATCGATTTCAAACACGACTTCAAACTTGAAACGTTATTGTTGTCTACTTTTTTGAATCATAGAAGCTCTATTTCATTTAGTTACTTCAAATTCCAGCGAAATCGAGTTATTGGCAGTGCTGGTGCCGCGTTAAAAAGCATGACAATTTCTCGACGCCAATCGTATAATTTATTGAAATCGAGTGTGAAAAGTTACCCCACAGTTGGGGAGCCTTGGTCATAATGCAACCGCGGCAGGTTTTCTATCGTGCGCAATAAAAAAGTCAACAATGCCGCCGCAAAAACTTGTATGTGCTAACGTAAGTATGTAAATACTATGTCAGCTCGTAATGATCTGCCATTATCGGGCTACGGTTTGGAGTTAACAACGTTTGCCTTGTTTTTGTAAACAGTGGTATATTCTAAATATTATTGAACACACATGCTCAAGCAATTTTTAATCGTAAATATTTCTTATTATCCAGGAAGGCATCAGTTAATAACTATTTAATTAAGAATTATTTTTTCCCTCCAATGCAGTATACACATTTCCAGGCGTTAGGCAGCCCGTCGTATAAATTAAGCCAAATGCTTTCTGCAACACACTTAAGAAGTGTGTTGTACCGATCTTACATTGAGATGGGATACGGTTGAAAGAAAACAGTTAACATATTTCTAAATAGTCGGTAAAGCCTTAGTCGGTAAAAGCAAACTTGCAGCTCCGCGATAAATCTCTATTTGTCCCAAATCTTGATTTAAAGATAGGAGTGAGCTGCGGGATAAATCGAGTTTAGGTCTAACGATAGATTAGTTTATTAGTAAGTTAAAATATAGCTGCAAGTGGCCCTAAAGATTTAAGCTGTGTGCAAACTCTGCATACAATACTCCTACGAATCTTATAGTGATGTTGCGATAAATACACGATAGCGATTGTAAATAACTTTTCAATGACAAGATATGTAATTGGATGCGCTTCACATCGATCAGAAAGTACATGAGTTATTGTACAAAGAAACAAACCGTGAAAACATGTACTTGTATGTGCTCAACATAAGGACGTAATTGATTTATATGACGGTTACTTTTGTAAATAACCAAATAAAATCAAATTGACATCGAGTGTTGTTATAATAATTTATTAAATTGAAGGCGGAGATCTAATCACACGAAGTCGCATTGCGGTGTTTAATGATGAGTATCCGCCAATTAAACTTCGACTGCAATACATGAGTGGTGACAAAAACTTGCTCGATCCGTTTTCAGAGGTGCTACCAAACTTAATTGGAGTCACTGGTTATTGACTGGTGGTTATTGTGCCACCGATGGTATTTGGCGGGTAATCGAAGGTTGCAGGCTGGATTCCTCAGAGGCCGGTCCGTCTTCGATCTATTTCTGTTGCAATGGACACAAAAACCGTACGTGAAATTGCGCCGGCGAAGAACAAAAACGTGCAACACCAAAACTGGTATTTGAAATTTTAATTGTGCTGTTAGAGACGCGTTCTACTTGCAACTGACTGAATATTTTCGAGCAGATGGATCACCTGATGGTAAGTGATCTTCACCGCCCATAGGCAACCAAGATACAAAAAGAATCATGGGTGCGTTGCTAACCTAAATGTAAGGAAATTGAGGAAAGAAGAGGGGGAAGAATGGGGCCCGGAAATCTCACTCAACACAGAGAGCTGCCGTTTTACGTTGGTTTGTTGTAAGGCAGTGGTATCAAACCGGTCGAGCCCAATTTGTGCTGTAGACATAACTGTCTACAACGTGGCTCTACCACGCAAATGATTATCCGTTGATGTCTCTGGTAATTTATGACGCCGAACGTTTATATCAAAATAGGCGTCAATTGTATGGAGTTTGGTCAGTCATTTCAGTCTCCTATTACAGATTAAGAATTTAACCATTACCATAACGTGCGGACATTAATACGTTTCTTTTTCTTCGCGTGAAAGATATTATACGTTATTAGCGTGAGATATTTACGGTACATTAACAATGCTATTTTTAAACGACGGCGGAGGATTTTTAATAGTATCATTTTCAAACTTTATCTGTTGGATAAATTGAAATAAAACTATTTTTACGGATTCTATCACGATTAGGTGTCACGCAATAAAGAAGACTGCAAAGCCTTCGAAACGTCGGGAATAAAAATTAAAACCTAATCGTGATAGAATCCGTAAAAAAAGTTTTATTTCAATGTATAATATTTGCGTAAACTTAAGAAATCAGTATGTTGAATAAATGTTATTCGTTAAGTGATGTGACAAGTCTCAACTCTCAGCTGTAATGGCGTGTACACACCAACCGAACGAACAATTGCGAATCTACGCCTGTTGCGGTCATACAAACAAACTTTTGCTGTTGTGTGAATGCAACAGGCATAGATTCGCAATCGTTCGTTCTGTTGATGCGTACGCGGAATAATAATAATCCTCCACAGACAAGACAGCCTCCGTGGCGCACTGGGCGAGTAGCCGGCTGTAAAGCAAGAGGGCGCGGGTTCGATTCCCGCATTGAGAGAAATGTTTGTGTGGCCCACAGATATTTGTTTCAAGTCTGGGTGTTGTGAGACCGGAAGTCTCTCATAGTCTCTGACACCCACGATACAGGTTATACTTAGTGTGGGGTCAGGACTAGGTGTGTGACTGTCGGGTATATTTATTATAATAATCACAAGTTTAAAAACTTAACTGACCGACTTCCAATTTACCGATGGTGATCAAATTTATATGGGATCATGAAATAAGCTCTATCGAACACAAAAATAAATTTGAAAATCGTTCTACATTTGGCGGAGATATCGAGTAACATACATAAAAAAAAATACAGACAAATTGAGGACCTCCTCATTTTGTGGAAGTCGGTCGAAAAAAAGCTAATATTATGTAAAGTCACTTGAACTAATGACATTGGAACAGCTTGGACTGTGCGGCGCGGCGTGCAGTGTGGCGCGTGGCACGTTGTACAGGCGGCACTCGATAGTCGACCGACACTGCAGCGCGCGACGCATGCTGGCTCCCGCGACTGGTTTTCGCTGAGGTGGCGATTATTCCTAAATAAAATAAGACACGCGCCCGATGACGGCTATCATCGTTTTTCTTCAAAACTTTTATGCTTATTCTCAAGAACCTGAGTAATAAAGCCGTCAACTTCAAACTACATAATTATCGACATTGTTAGTTCGATCGATTTGATTAAAATAAAAATATGAAAGATATTTTATTTTGTTCAAAAGTCTCATTTCTTCATAATATTTACAATTATTCACTGACAATTATTTTTGATTGCATAGATGTTTAATTTACATTTAAAGAGTTAACTACCATTGCAGTATGAGAATTCTTTACTTTGCAACAAATGTTGGGATTAATCTGTTATTTTTTAATTCGTTTTGTATAAGACATGTATTTCATTTATTTCTTAATAAGTGAATCGGCAGTCCATCGGCTCCGGTGTTTAATTAAGAACTAGCGAAACGATCCACTCCGGCCCTCAGATCTGCATAGGTATTCGTATTTTAATCTCGAATATTTATAGACGCGATTTTATTCTGTCGTATGTTTAATAACTATCAAAGATTATCCATGTTAGAAAAATGACATATTGTATATCATTTCGTAGAATCGATTTGCTTTTATTTGCATTCATAGTGTGTTATATGACCAAGACTGAAAGAGCTTAGAGCTGCTACAGTCTGCTTTATATTAATACAGAGCTAGTTATTAAGATTGCTTCGTTGGCATAATTGTTGTATTTCGGTATGACTACCTTCCTGAGGTCTTGGATTCGATCCCTAGGTCGGACAGTGATATTGCGGTTTTTCAATTCAATTCAGAGTCTGGAATTTATGCCCGATATGGCGATGGGCTCGTCCACAATCACATCAAGGACGGAAACAAGCTCGGCGAAATGTGGGTATTCTAGTTCGTTAATCCGCCTCTGCCTATCCCTTCGGGGAAACAGGCGTGAGCTTATGAGTGCATGAAAGAAGTTAGAGAGCTATATTCTCGTTGGTTAACTTTTAAACATTTTGACAAATATTTTTTGTTGGAAAATACAATTTATTATGATTTTATAGTATCCATAAAAGATATTAAGAAATTATTTGCTTGAGAAATTTTAAGTCAATATCCAACGGTATTCGAAGTGCCAACAAAATGTTATGAAGTAATAAACAGAACGCGGAAGAAGGTGAAAAATCGATCAATATAATGCCCAATAAGTTCGACGCCCTGACGCACTTTCCTGAGGAACCGGATGGGTTATTGAATTTATTAAATTATAATTGATGATAAAGCAAAGAGCTTTACTACAAGCGTCGTGGAACCTTGTCACAGTGACTTTGTACTGACGAAGGGACAGTACATCATCGATACATTGAAGTCGTTTCTTTGACAAGGTTCCAACTTTGATGACTTGTTTATCGGGTATTTCGGTTGGGTAAAAAGAAGAATCTTGTGTGTCCAGCGGTGTTGTCCATTCAAGAATTTGTTGACAAGCAATTAAGGGTGGACTGGGTATGTGCACCGATCAAAACAGTAGTGGGGCCAGAATTATGCCTCTTGTTTTTTGTCGGATTGATTAAATGTTTGCAATATATTTTTGATTTTTTAAGTGGTAGATCGACGTTAAGGACACGACGTCGACGTTACAAATTAAGCCGGCTCGACCGGTTTGATACCTTTGTCTCAAAGAAAACGTACGACGTAAAGTCGCTCACTGTTGCGTTTTTTTCGGTGAGTGAGAAATCCGTTGTCCCAATTCGCCCCTCTCCTTCCTTATGCCTATTCCCCTCCTTTAATGTTGGCAACGCACCACATATAATTTTGGTATCAAACTACGGTTAACCATAAATAAAATAAAAAATAAAAATGTTTATTGGTCACGTAGGCACATCAAATGCACTTATGACAGGTCACAACAAGGTCTAGATACATTTATATAATAATAATCATGTTACAACACTATCAATTAAGAAAACAAGCAGGCAGGTATGGACACAAATCAAGGATGGGGCTTAGATAAATGGTTGTGATTTGTAGGAAAGGGAACGAACGGGATATGGCAGGAAACCATAGACACTATTGGCGGTGGAGATTACTTACCATCAGGGGATCCATCTTTTCGTTTGCCAGTCTCTGCTATAAAAATATTTGCTCTGACAAAACTAAGATTAATAGCACTACTCTTTCCTCAGAACAATTTTAGAAGGTAGGATACCAGGGAAGAGGACACCCGGCCGGCAACGACGGAAGTGGTACGACGACCTAAATGAATGGACCGCCCAGCGATATTCCGAACTAAAGCGAATCGCCAAAAACAGCAATAGATTCCACCAATTGCCCTCCAAACTTCAAATAGAAGATGGCACTCTATGATGATGAATAGCACGGCAGAACAATCGAAAACAGTAACGATAAATTAAATAAGAATATAAACTAATGAGGCGTTCACCCTAAGTACTGAGTTTAGCACCAAAAGCCAACCCATATATGTATATTTATAACTATTAACAAGAATTATAAATCAAAAACCTACAGTTCTTAACAAGACTTTACCACTCAGAATATTAAAAAAATAAGGAACTAAATTAAAGGGCTCGAATACACTCGTAAATTCATTTTTTAACGAGTTTAAAAAAGTTAACACTTGAATTACCCATTAAAGGGTAATACTTACATGGCACGAGCACACGAGCATGCCTGACGGGTAAAAGTACCCTTAATTATTATTTCAGTAGTTGTTACGCTGTTTTATAGACGATAAACCCTGCCGAGATTAAGGTAATGAAAATGTAAACCAGTTACAGAAATTGTTTTTTCTTCGCCACAATTAATTTTCTCGTAATAAACAGCGGTAGCCGTGTTGTTAACTAAATTCAATTATGGCAAAAAATTCTGGGCACGGGACGGGTACCTTCTGCTGTAGACACTCTTTCAAATATAACTCGTGATATCTTATCAATAATCTTAGATTAATGGAGGCGAAATACTGTCACAAAAATCTTTGTCTATACTGATAAAGTTGTGAGAAACAAGTTCGTGCAAATAAAATAAGAAATCTGATGGCCTCCGCAGGAATTACATATCTGTAAATAAAAGGAGGTTTATTTTTCCTTCCCCAATTAAATAATTATCTTACAAAATACAGAAATACATAAGCTCACGCATAGGCGTTCATCAACAATATCCCCGAATGTTTAGATAGAGCTGAACAAACCAGCAATCAAATTTTGCCGATTCAGATGTAAAAATATCTCCACAATAATAAAAACTTCTTACAATTTAGTATAATTGTCATGGTATAATAATAGATTTACGTCTACGATTACAAAGTTACATGTGATGAATCGTCAAGAGTTACGATTACTCGTGTTAAGGGCTTCCCAAGTTTCATTGTAAATGATGGTAATAAACGTTCATTAATAGAACTATGCAAACTTGGGTGGAACCATAGCTTGGAAACTTATGTTTATGCGAATAAAAAGACTAGTTAAGTTAAGTTCAGCATGCAGATAGATCTAAATGGTTTTGCATGACCAATATTTATGTAGATAATCTATAGACGGTTAAGCAATTCATATTTTTCATATCAGCAATATTATTTCTACCAAACATCAAAATATTTGTTCATTTAACAAAAGTCATTTGGTTTTTGGTCGAATTTCTTGATTTGGAGTTTGGAGAGTTAAAAAAGACGTTAATGTTCATGCAAGCAGTTTGGAAGTGAAACAGCATTGTAGGTGGGCTACACTTTGTTCATAACAATAATTTCTTTAAGTTCTGCATTGAAATCAATATTAGTCCTAGATGCCTTTACTATGTATCTTGATCTGGAGTTAGCGTGGGCTGAGCCGTCAACCAGCCGGTCCAATCATCATTAGCCAGCATCTACACTCTTATATCAAATGCAACATGTTAAAGGAGATTATCCCCGAATGGCTTAACGAAGGAACGTTAAAATAATATTTACCTGGAATATCGGCCGAGTGATATGTAAGGGAGATTATGAACGTTGATTATGCGCACTATAACGAAGACATTTTGACGTCGAGCTATGAAATCAGAAGTCGCAAACTTTGTTAGTGAAATTCAAATGCAAATGTATTATTATGTAAATTCGTTTCAATATTAGTATTCGAAATAGCCTGTATTATGTTCAGATCTCTTGGGAATATAAACGATGTAGGGAATCTTGTAATACTAGAAATAAAGAGTTGTTTCTTAGTAGTAAAATATAGGTTTACTTTACATATTTACAAATATAGTGAAAATGTAACTTAAATCACCCAGTCATTATAAATAAAAGATTGGCGTCAGGTTAGCTGATTGTAAAATCTAAACCGACTCTTTTTGAAAAAGTGTTTTACGCCGAACTAATTGGAATGGGATAAGAACAAGTAGAAAGAAAAAGTAAGTATTAAAAAGTGCCTTATACGATAAACTGTTATAATTTCCGTTAACACGTCTACTGCGGATAGCTATCAAACAGATAGATAAGCTGCAATGGAAACTGGTAATTAGATTGAGAGCACCCGGTGTTAAATCAGCCAATGTTCAATAGCTCATAGAAGATTCTCGGCTCACGATCATCATTTGATTTACCGATGATTTATAGCAGTATGAAAAATCCAAGGCTACAGCTGTAAAGATAATTATTGGTTTAACAAACGCAAGCGGCAGCTTTTAAAATTAATGGACAAGTGAATTAAAGTTGCAGCGAGAAGCTATAATGAAGATAACGCTAGTGTGGACGCGGTTCGATAAAGTACTGACGGCGTTTCCGAGTCCACGATAAGCCTTTAATTATTGAGATAAAGCCTCGCGTACTCCAGCTAGGCTTTAAAATATCCAGCAATTAGGATATAAGAGCGAGAGATGTCAGTCAAGAGATTTAAATGAAGCCTGCCGACGCACTTTTACTACACGCCATGTAGAAGACCTTTATTCTGACAGGCGAGAGTCGGTAGGTACAAACTAAATTTGGATAAAGACAAAATGAAACGACCTTATGAGACTGCTCTGTGGCTCTGTACCATTATAATACTGGATTTCGACCATGTGTTTAGTGAAAAAGAAACAAACACATTTGATGGTAAAAGGTGAAACACCTAATAAAATTCAAGTGGCAACTTTAGTTTTTTGCAAAATGTGGAATAACACGGTCGGAATTTCGAAGCGAACAACTGCAGAAATTCATTAATCTTGGGTTCATTAGAAGTTTTGGAGAGAATATACTTGTTCGGAATTCTTACGCCCCTCGGTGATGCGCGGGCGCCGCTTCGCCACGTGAAATTGCGAAATGTATTTATAACGACCTTTGTACAACACCCACGACACTTGTACATTTTTTCACACGTTAGTTCCTACTTAACGAATGTAATGATTAATTAACTGTTTGGTGCAAATTAATTCATTGTTAAGGCGGATGCGTGATCGTTTTACCTTATAATTATAAATACATTAATCTTGAAACGTAAGAATATTTATCCTGATATTTTCCAATAATTTGGACGGAAATGACAAATAAAAGCACCACGGCGTTGAGATATCTGCTTCCGCTATCAATCTTGCTGGTGAAACAATGAGACAGAATCTGTGCAATAAACGGCGGGATTTCTCACGAACTGCCGGTCAACGGGCACTGTATAAAAACTAAGTGTTACTTATGTTGCTACTTTCTTGCATCCTGGAAGAGTATAAATATATAGAAAGTTAATAACTTATCTGTATCTTAACCGAGAAGCGTTTAAATCGCTCTACTTCTTATATAAAGTGAAGAGTATAATGATTGAGAAAATAATTGTTTCTGCTGAAGTTATAGCAGCTGAAGAAAAAGCATCGTTTTAATAAATTGACAACGATTCGGCTCGATGTGAGCTAACGTTACTTTTTAATAACTTTCTTGCCAACCACCCGGTGTTTACTCCAGCCGCTCAAATTCCCAAAACCGGCTCTCTCCTTGACATTTATTGATCATATAAATCGTAACTTGATAACTTAATCTCGCATGATCGCCGCGCATGGGCATTGCACACCACTCACCTGTACTACACATATTAGTTGTAAATATTTGCAAGATTGAAATTTATTGCTCGCACATGGCTCTTCAAAGAATTTTCCCTTTGCTTCATTTTCTTATAAACGATGTCCGCATGGCTTTCGGCAGTATTCGATATTTGGTTTTAACCGCCCGGTGCGTACTCGAGTAATTATTTATGAATTTCAATTATACAATCCCACCAATAAATTGTATGTGTAATATTATTTAGTCGATGCTTTATGAATGAGATTTAAATCTGAACGGGAGCCGGCAATTAGTGATTTAATACTGTAGTCAACCGATGACAGTAGTTGTCGATGAAATCGATGCCATTGATACGATCAAAATGAGACTCCTATAAACGACTGTAATAATGACTGGATACAAGATCATATATAATTAAGACTATCACGCGGAGACTGCGATATGCAATCAAATAGTTATTAAGATTAGAGACGGACTTAGTGCAGCAGAAAATAGAACTTTTATAAAAGACATAACAGCCAAGATTAACAGACGGTTTATTGAACTAAGAAGACGTGCTATTACAGAAAGGAGCCACGATTATTTGTGTCTAGTGATTAGGTCTATAAAGGAACCAATTAATGCCCATATAAAGCGAGTATCGAGTATCCACCCACGAAGCCGCGTGCATCAAGAAGGAGCGTCATTGCGTTTGTCGCGCCCCCGGCGGCAGGCTAATTTTGCAGTTAATATATCTGCACTGATTGCCGGGACACACGGCCTCACGTATTTATTTACTACCCCAGTACTTAAATTATGACATGAGGAGTTTATTTTCAAACTTAATATGAGTTGTGTTTTGTGCTTTTTGTGAGATGCGCCGCAAACTGGTAAAGGAGGTTGTATTGGCATCTTGTTTATCTGATAGGTGTATTTTCCATAATACGCTGGTGTTGCTATTCAGTGTTTAGATATTGCAAAAAAAGTTTTTTATCTATAGCTTTTTCCTGGCGATTTTCTTTCCGTGGCAGTAGGTAATATTCATAATATTTTACCACTTCCCGTCATTTAACCTATAACCTTTAAATACAATATAAATACTGATTACTGTTGCAAACAAAATTTGGATGGGATCAGTAGTGTCGTAGATTAATGACCTCCTAACAGAAATTCATTTTTTTACTTCAAATTAATCGTTATAATCTTTATTATTATAATGATATGTCTAATGATAAACTTAGTTTATGTTTTACAGTCATGCAATAGATTCTGGTTATGTTTTCTAAAAACTTTGCGAACCTTTAGAAAATTAATTTAAATTACCAAGACATGTATTAATGAATTATTCAAGTTTCCTTTTAACCGCATTCCTGCATTTGGATATTATTTTTATCTACTCCATTCGCATATGCCGTATCAGTTGTGGGGATTAAATATAATCTCCTGAGAGTAAAGGATCTAAGGTCAGATAAATACACCTCAAGTGCGTGTAATTAATCTCTTAGCGTTTCTGATATCAGTCCTTACACTCGGCACTCGGCAGGTACATAAACATTTCTGCGTCAACAGGCCGTAACATGAAACCCATGAATTCCTAATGGGAACTATGAATAAAACGCGTTAGATGTTCTTTTTTAGTTGTAATGCACCTTATGTGAAATTATACACGGAGCTTTCACTTTCATACATTGTTTTATTTTTGCTTCGTTTTATTGTTTCATTGTTTTAGTTTTGTAAGTTTGAGTTTTTATATACTCTTTAGCTAACTTTGTCTTGTAAGTTATACTTTAAGATACATTTAACATACTCATGAGCAACCTGTATTTGAGTTCTTCTTTACGATAGATAATAGGGTAGTAGTAGTAGACTGCCTCGGTGGCGTAGTTGTATTTCGGTTCGACTACCGTCCTGGGTCTCGGGTTCGATCCCCGGGTCGGGCAAAGTGATATTGGATTTTTCCATATCAGCCCGGAGTCTGGAATTTGTGCCCGATATGGCGATAGGCTCGCCCCCTATCACATCTGGGACGGAACTAAGCTCGGCGAAATGTGGGTATTCTAGTTCGCTAGTTTACCTCTGCCTATCCCTTCGGAGACACAGGCGTGAGCTTATGTGATGATGTGTGTTTAATAGGGTAGTAAATATGGAGGATGCAGCTATTCTTTTGTGCCATTAATAAAATAAGATGCGACCCTGTTCCAAAGTAGTAACTTGTTTTCGTTTTTTACACTTGACTAGAAAAACCTCCTCAATACAAATGCCACGAGACGGTTTTGCAAACAGGTTCTATTAACTTTCTTTAATAGAAAAGGAATACAACGAAAGAGACATGGAAACACACTGGAAAATTCTCCTAACGACTTTGGAATGTGCTGAAGTATGTACTTTAGGTTAGCATTGCATAAACTCCTCACTGGAGAGAATATCCGTGCCCAATAGTGACACAGTATTATCATAGTGCTGATATTATTATTTATATTAATGTCAACACAGTAACTGAGGTTTACTGATGAAGGCTTGGCGGATGTGCATACAACTTTTTGCATCTCAGTTTGTCGGTAAAACACGTAGCGACTTTTGGACTAATAAGCGGATAGAAAGGCCATTCTTTTGTATGACCTTTGCATACTGAATGCATTTTTTAAATAAATGATCCATTTAAAATTGGATGTTGTAACTGCTTTTATTAACACTGAAACAACGATAAGTGGTGTCATATATGTATGTAGTATTATTTCTTATAACGACCGGAACGAAACATACATACATATATATATAAGCTCATGCCTGTATCCCCGAAGGGGTAGGCAGAGGTGAACTAGCGAACTAGAACACCCACATTTCGCCGAGTTTAGTTCCGTCCCAGATGTGATAGGGGACAAGCCTATCGCCATATCGGGCACAAATTCCAGACTCCGGGCTGATGTGGAAAAATCCAATATCACTTAGCCCGACCTGGGAATCGAACCCGAGACCTCAGGACAGTAGTCATACCGATATACATAGGTACAACCACGCCACCGAGGCAGTATTAATAAACTGAGTAATAAAAATACACTGAAACGACGATAAGCGGTTTCATATACTATTATTTCTACGAGCACATAGAAACACTATTCGTTTATTTCATACAAATATCAAGAGCACGCAGAGAGCTCGACTTGAACAGTAGCCCGAGCACGAAAAACTAATGTAAATGTAAATGTATTCGAGTTCGCTGCGCACTGATGACGTTTGGTTCATATTTCATACAAATTTCTTAGACGCGCATCGAGAATACATTTACGGTTGTCAGAATTTTTTTTAAGTGATATCCATCATCGTTATTTACTGCATTGCATTTTTGCATTACACCCTAATATGAATTAATTTAAAAACACTGTTGGTTCAAAAGTAGACCTAGAGAGTTCCATAGCCAATTGAAAAATCCTTAATTCATTAATTCCGTCACAAAGTCCATCGGCACATCATAATAACCATTTTACTTAGACACTCTTGCAGTAGCGAATGGTTCATACAACTCGATTTCTACCGGCTTCCCTTTGTCAGATTGTAGGCTAATAAATAAGTATTATCTAGGTAATATATAGAAAAGAAAGTAGCATTGACTTGCCTTTTGAAACTTTTCACGCTTCGCCACTGCACTGTTGGTGCTATTATATCAACCCCAAAAAATACTTTGTCTTTTAGTTTCTGTAAGAAATGTATACCTAGCTATTTTTGCTGTCGATAAAATTAATTATACTTATTTTGGGTATCTTTTGGTTTAAAACTATGAAAGCTCATCCTGATTACAGAATCCATGACTGCGGATATTTTGAAAGGATGTTTTGTCAATTTTTATAAAAAAATCCTATTATCTACAATCTTATTAGAATTCAAATAGTTTAACAGTAGGTCAAGCGAGTGAATTTGAGCGCGAAACTTTGCATGCACCCTCCGGGATCGAATTCGCCCTTCGCTATCGTGCAAGGGCCGCCTCACACCTGTCCACGCGTGCACGACACGCGCCGCGGCCCGCCAATGTGTCCCTCCTAAACTATTATTATTGAATTGTGATTGTTATGTTGCAATTATAAGCTTTTGCGTAGTCATTTGGGGTGACGATTATTGAACTTATGGGGGTATTATTAATGTCAAAATTTATTATATTTATTTATGTTACAAAGCAGAAATGGAGGCGATTTGCAGAGCAATCAAATGTTTTCATTCTCAGTTGTCAGTTCATGTCTCAAAATGTCTTAGCTTAATTTCGTTGCCTCAATTTAAAAATATATGTATTTTGAAAACAAATGTGATTATCATGGCTTCTTGCATAGCACAATTTCTAAGTCTATTGAAAAGTCTCAAAGCTCGAGAGTTGCTGGTTGCTGAGATGCGAGTCGAGCTGTCTGCAAAGTGCCTTATGACTAAATATCAACGCTCTATGGTATATAATATATTAATATTGTATAAATAAACTATAGATACAAGCCATCACTAATTATATAACTTAATAAATCATAAAATGTACTACGACCACTGCCATATTGTGTAACTGAATTGAATCGATCGGTATTTTTTTTTATCTATCTAGGCTTATAACTTGGCAAATTACGTTTTCTATCCATAGCACTGAATGCAGTATATTTTATTTTCCAATAAAATAACTTTGCCTTGGCCGCGTAGTTGTATTACGGTACGACTAACGTCCTGAGGTTTCGGGTTCAATCCCCGGGTCGTGCTAATATAAGTGATATTGGTTTTTTCAATATCAACCCAGAGTCTAGAATTTGTGCCTGATATGGCGATAGGCTCGCATCACACACATCACATCTAGGACATAACTATGCTCGGCGAAATGTGGGTGTTCTAGTTCACTACCGCGCTCCTGCCTACCGCTTCAGGGATACAGGCGTGAAGTTATGTTATGTTTAAAATTACTTTACAGTACATGACAACCGCGAATAATAATAACAAACAAACCACCCTACATACATTTACAAGCATTGCACCATATCCATAACAATGCACATTGCTCTACAGATTTCGTGAACGCGTTATGGACACCCCAACTTTTATCAACCATTTTATTTAGAGCTCCGACAACCAGTACATTATTTTGTAAAGTAAAGAGGTTTGTAGGAGAGGTGGAGATCAGGATTGGGTGGTGTGCTAGCTCGTGCATGTTCACGTGTCGGCGAGGGCGCTGGACAGGTGTGTCTCACCCCTTATTTGAGGGACTAAGGCCACATAACTATACATAGTGTGGGGCGACCGTTATTTCGAGAGTAAAGGGTTAGATTGTTACTACATTCTGATAAGAATTTTCGGTGGTCTTATAAATAAATAAATACACGTCTCCTCGGTCTAGTGGCAGCATGTATGGGCTGTGGACCGGGAGCTCTTGGGTTCGATTCCCAGGTCGGGCAAAGCAAATTTTCTACTTTGATTTGCCTGGGACTGGATCCCTCATAGGGGGTTGACGTTAGGCAAGCGGCCGGTCGTAAAAACTAAGCCAAAGTCTCTCTGCAACATGCTTGAAAAAGTGTGTTGCGCCGACCCCACATTAAGGTGGGATAAGGGCACGTAGAAAGAAATAATAAATAAATACACCCAACAGTCAAACACATAGTCCTGACCTCACACTAGGTATAACCTATATTGTGGGTATCTAGAACCACGAGAGACTTTCGGTCTCACAACACCCAGACCCGAACCAAATGTGGGTCACACAAACATTTATCTCGGTGCGGGAATCGAACCCGCGGCTTCTCGCTTCACATCCGCCTATTTGCCTACTGCGCCACGGAGGCTATCTTATATCTCAATGTTGTCTTTTTTTTACCGACTTCAAAAGATGAGACTTCAAGAGATGCATGTTACGCGATATATATCGCCAAATTTGGACCGATTTTCACGATTCTTTTTGTGTTCCATAGAGGTTATTCCAAGAATGGTCCCATATAAATTTGATAACGATTGTATAGTATGAAGTCGGCCCGTTAAGTTTTTAAACATGTGATTATTTCAACTGGCCTTATCTCACTTCAGTATGGATTCGCGGCGTCATATTTATCAAACATGTTGCAGAAAGAATTCGACTTCGTTTTTGCGACTGGCTGCCTGTCTTACATTTAATAACAACCCATAATCAATTCCCTTTGGAGAATAATTATATCTCACTAGTCCAACATACTTATAACATTTTAGAATATCTCTTGTAGATTAGATAGACTCGGGTTATCTTAACGGCACGGAGTAAGATGTATTTGATATCAACATTCGAAATGAATGTTGTTAACCACGTCTCGCCACCTGTTGGAATATGTGGAACATACATCTGCTGTCAGAATTAGGTCAGCAGAGGATAGCGGCAAAGCATACGCGGCGTGATCTTCCCACTTAAAACTTTTTTCTATTTTTTTATGAAACGTAAACTTCACTACAAAATATACAATACGGCTGCTATCTACGCGCCGCGCTGGGACTAACACAGATTTTTGAACAGTACCCGTAGTACGTGTTTTTTTCGATTCTCGCAATCGACGATAGTTTACAGTTTCTCCATATCGTTTTTAGTTCGTTGTAGTTTCCGCAAAGCGGCGCTGCTAGTCAAATGTATGGACAAAACGCAAACTATCGTCGATTTCGTTAATAGAGAACTGTTAAAATAAACGGGGTACTGTAAAGCCGCGTCTCCTGCGCTAATTACACAAAACACCTACACAAAACATGGTATATCTACAATTTTTTGTCTATGGTCCATTGTTATATGAACAGGAGACAATGAAAAACCTAGTTTTGTGTAAGTGTTTTCAGTGTTTTGTTTCGAAAAATCATGACGGGAGACGCGGCTAACAGTAGCATTTTAAGCTGACCAGTCACTTATGAGAAACAATGACTTACGAGAATCATAACACAGAACGTCCTCTGTTGAAAATAGGCCTCCTAACGATTTCCAGACTGGCTTTTGAAAGCGGCCTGCAGCGAACTCCTGCGATTTTTACATGGCTCAATAGATCTACCAGATTATATCAACAATCAATATTTTGACATACACAGCAAGTATCAATATTATCACATGATCAATCGATGTTATCTCAAATCCGAATAAATGCCATGTTTATACAATTTTGACCACAGACCATTTCGGATTCTTTAGGACTAAGCCATATATCAGTGATAAGTATTCATTCGTATATCGATTTTGCTAACAATGAACTCGTGAAAAACATTAATAGTGAACGATCTTTGATAAGATTCGCGTTTCAACGCTTTTGTATCGGGAAGCTTTGTTAGTGATCTATGTGACTTACAATGGGATCTTTCATTTCTGACGCTTCCCATTCATAGTCAATGTTTGTCACTAAGTTGGTGATGGATTTTGTTGAATAGAGAAAAATCTGGTAGGTAAAGAATAGTTACCTCCTTGGTCTACTAGCAGCATAATATGGGTTGTAGTTGGAAGGTCCTGGGTTCGAGTCCTAGGTCGGGCAAAGCGAATTTTCTAATCTAATTTCTCCCTCAGAGGGGGTTGACGTCAAGCAGGCAACCGGTCGTAAAAACTAAGCCAAATTTTTCTGCTACATGCTTGAAAAAGTGTGTTGCGCCGACCCCACTTTAAGGTGGGATAAGGGCAGGTAAAAAGAAAGATTTTCCAGGGACTGAAATTGAGTGTTGATACCAAATGATGCGACTTTGTTTATTAATAAAATACTAAAAATAATTAAAAAAAACAGTCACATATAGTCATATTCTACAAAATGTTCAGTTAAAAAGTACTTGCGTATAATAAATTGTGTCTTTAGCATGAATTTTAATTAAACTTGCAAAAATATCGCCCATTTATTAAGGTACATTCCCACACGTATAATATGGTTTTTATTTTAGCACACTATGGGTGCGCAAGCCGCTATGAATAATAGACACTCGCATTTTTGCCTTGTAATTGACACAACGCGGCTCTACGCACAAATATAAAGTTATGATATAGTTAAAACGATTAATCTGTCGCGGTTGGTGGTATAATCCGTAGTGGAATAATGAGACGAACTAAGAGTGTTGTTGTCTCCTTCACACCACTTGCGTGCCAATTATTGACGTAATTATTTTGAAAATATTGCCATCCTTTTGTGTTATTTAACACAGTAAAGTGGCAATATTTTTTAATCGGCCGTCGCGGCAGCCATTTATTCAGTCGCCACGAGGCGTCGGGCTCAGATTTTCAATGACTCTTATGAATGATCCTCGGGTACAGCGTACGGCTATTAAAGCGAATAAAATAATTGGCACCGAAGGATGTGATAAGATTACAAATTTAGGAGACCAGATTGATTCGCGAAAGAAATATTATTGCTTCCTTTCGAAATAAATACCAATACATCTCGAGAGTACTTTATCCCCTGCATTCCGCAATTCATTCATGCGTAAAAATCACGTACTTATCATGATTGACACTTGTGCATAAAATATATAATTAGCCACATTTTTTTCGCTTCGTCACGGCAAAAACGCTTTAAGTCACGTATTAACGAGAACTGACAGGAAAATTAAAACGTTAGTTATCCGCGGTATTAAGTACCGTGCAGGCTCGCTATAATGAGATTGTGCGGTAATCTTTGGCTGCGCGAGATCGCGTTAGCTCGAGCCAGTGCGGTATTATCGCCGTTGAGCGACAACTGAAAAGTGGACGTTGATTACACCTCGTTCCCACGATCGCACGACTATTAGTCCAACATAAAGCCGTCCATTCATTTCGATTATCAATTAGTTCTCAACACCAAGTGAGATAAGTCGGCTTTCAACTCTAATTAAGCGTGAATTAAAATGAAAAATCCTCTCGTTACGGCACATAATGAAACTGGAAAAATGTTCGTGGGGCCATTTTTCTGTTTCAAGAATTTGCCACCTGTGACTAGTATGTTGGGAATACGCTGCGCTTGCGACGCCCGTGTCTAAAGAGGAGAGAATCTCTGGCGGCGCATTAAACTGTCCCGATTGTAATGGATTGGGAATTTCATGCTCCAAAGGTCGATTTAAATTAATTTACACATTAAAAAGACTAAGTAGAACGGTGTGCGCGAAACAACAAGTAAATAGTGTTAATCCGATCCGAGATGGACGGTCTTGTGTGCCTTTGCTCTAGATGTAGTTGCGCAGGCACTGCGATAATTCAATATCGTGTTCATGTTAAAATTATAAGCAGAGTACCAATCATTTTTATAAAGATAAATCGAGTATTAAAAACGAGATGTTTGATATTTTGTACCATTTATACCAACTAAATCAACTATTTATTATTAAGCCAATGACGTCATAACTCATATGTATAGAAAAAGTTAATCAAAAATAAATTATTTGCATTGCGCGTCCCTATAATTTTAGTACGTACTGTATAATTGTATAAATGACACACATTGTCCCTTCCAAAGATAAATGACAATATGCAAATTCTATACTTTATTTCTATCTGCCCTTATCCCACTTTAAAGTGTCGGCGCAACACACTTTTTCAAGCATGTTGTAGAAAAGATTTCGCTTTATTTTACGACCGACTGCCTGCCTGACATTACCCCCCTCTAAGGGATTCAGTCCGGGGTAAATCAAATTTGGAAAATCGCTTTGCTAGACCCGGGAATCGAACGAAAGACCTCCCGATCCATTGCCCATATATGCTGCTACAAGACCAAGAAAGCGACACTATAACAAGGAGGCGACGAATCTTACACTTTAAAAATAATCACAAGTTTAAAAACTTAACGGATCGGCTTCAAATCCGATCGAAAATTTATATGGGGCCACCCTTGAAATAATTTATATCGAACACAAAAAGAATTTTGAAGATCGGTCCACATTTGGCGGAGATATCGCGTAACATACATTTAAAAAATACAGACGAATTGAGGACCTTCTCCTTTTTGGAAGTCGGTCGGAAATATAATTTACTTAATTTGATGAATAGATTATGTAATACTTATGGATGGTAGAGTGTTTCGAATAGGGCTAAGTACATTTATTTGCATCGTAGGAATGTTACGCGATGTAGCTGACGGACTGACGCGAATGAACAGGCTTTGCGCCACCATAAAATCAATTTAATATCCTTCATACGTCAATGTAGTTTATCTAGAGCATTTCTGCTAATCTAAATACTTTCTTATAGATTGACGCAGAGTTTTAAGATGTTTATAGATAAAACAAAAAGTATGTAACATGAACGGAAGCTATAGTGGATATTGACCCTTGAGACCCTCGGCCAAACAATGAAGGAAGAAAAATAGAGAGCGTGGAGCGCGCCCTCACATCTGCCGACCACTATCGAATAAATCTACTAAAATAATATTTTTATTTTGATTACGTATGTACGGGTTAGGCAGATGTTAGAAGTGATACACACGGGACTTATGTTCGGAGGACCGGGCTGGAATAATTTTACCATCGAGTTCAAACAAGCAAGTTGTAATGGATTATTATCAACACGTATTTTACTTCAATGTCAAGCTACCTAATTTTTGGAAAAGAAACAGCTATGATTGAGTTATTTTTTTCCCTATTTTACAGTAATAGATGGTCATCAGAATATATCAGCCATGAGCTGAGTCATGAGCATAATACAGTTTTAAATTACCATTGAAAGAGTTTTTAAACAATTATTCTCATCACCCCACATAATGTAACACCCAAAATAATCATGATGTTTTTAATTATAAGTACACATTAATAAAATTCTTATTTCGGATTATCATTTTTTTTTCAATAATTATAGTACTGCCTAACAATACAATTTACATTTTTCTATCATCCATACGATAGATTTTATTAAACAAGCTAAATATATCACAATGAATAAAACAATATTATGAATATTCTAATAATTAAATAAACAGTAAGATTGTATAAACTTCACACCCGCGTGTCAGATATCTAAGGGCTGTTTTAAGTCGCCAGTCACTGACCAATGCGATATGGATTTAATGGGGTACATTATCGACTTATTGACTGAATACAAGGTGTGAAAGAGTTTACACCGAGTGTAGATAGGTGCAATATACCCGCGTTTAACATAACGCCTTGTTAGATAATCGAGATAAAGAAGCCAGCTTGTTAGCACTAAGAGCCTCTAAATTGGGTTCTGAAATAATAATACTGTTCAGTTATGTTGGGATTTGGAATTGTGTTACGCATTTATGTTGCTCTACTACGTATATAGGTACTGTGAGTTTATTTAGATAGCGTACTTTTAGGTACAATTGCACCAGCCGTTAGTTATAGTTAAGGTTATTGTAACAATAGTCAAATTATGACTACCTCGGTGGCGTGGTTGTATTTCGGTAGGACTGCCGTCCTGAGGTCTCGGGTTCGACCCCCGGGTTGGGCAAAGTGATATTGGATTTTTCCATATCAGCCAGGAGTCTGGAATTTGTGCCCGATATGGCGATAGGCTCGCCCCCTATCATATCTGGGACGGAACTAAGCTCGGCGAAATGTGGATGTAGACTAGATCGCTAGTGCGCCTCTGCCTACCCCTTCGGGGATACAGGCGTGAGCTTATGTATGTGGTCAAATTATTTAAAGATTGTTTCGTTTATATTCAGTACATAAAATCTGTTTATTTTATGAACCATTACCTGTTACAATAATTAAATCTGAGGGGTGGTGCAGTTGCATCTTTTTATTTAATTTTTTTCATTTCATCATTTAAGTCACAAAGTAACATTTATGAACGTCGTATAATAACCTAAATCCATTTGTCGTTTATAATCTAACGGTCTTATTAATAATAACTTAGTGGAGCTTAGATTATAAACGTTCGATAGCGAAAACATGGCCGATTTCGATCAGTTGTTTCAAGTTTGAAGTTCTTTTTTTAGGCTTAAAATGCATTTTAACTAATATATGTTTAAATCTTCGATAAGGGTTTTATTATGAATAAGGGCCTACTTTAGTACCTACTATAAATTTAATACTAATCATTGTTCTGCAAGTAATTGATGGATTTAATAGAGTATTCTCAAAATATTTTCCCACGACGACATTCAACAAATATTTTATTAGCAGCTTCAAGACGTTGTCTTGTATGTCGTTTTCGGCATAAAATCTTACATCTCTTGTATAGAGATGTTAATTAGAACCTTACATGACAGCTAAAAAGGGAATGCTTCTTTAACCCTTTTACCAACAAAAGTTTCGAATTAAAAAAATAAAGAAATCAAAGCAATTATTTGATTAAACTAATTTGTATAAAAATTGTTATGTGTAGGTATGTATTGAAATGCATCGACATAATTTATTATATGTATTAAATAATGCAGAGTATCGAATACTGCACAAAATTTTTTTACTTGCCCTTATCCCACCTTAATGTGGGGTCGGCGCAACACACTTTTTCAAGCATGTTGGAAAGAGGATTTGGCTTAGTTTTTACGACCGGCTGCCCGCCTGACGTCAACCCCTATGAAGGATCCAGTCCCGGGCGAATTAAATTAGAAAATTTACTTTGCCCGACCTGGGAATCGAACCCAGGACCTCCTGGTCCACAGCCCATACATGCTGCCACTAGACCAAGGAAGCGACTACTGCATAACATAAATTAATACCATTAAATATTGTAGGCATATTTAGTCTTCGATAACAAAGATTATTTTCGGCCGATTTCCTATTAAGTTATATTACAGAACGATACTCATGCACTATAACATAACATAACATAAGCTCACGCCTGTATCCCCGAAGGGGTAGGCAGAGGTGCACTAGCCAACTAGAACCCCCACATTTCGCCGAGCTTAGTTTCGTCCCAGATGTGATAGGGGGCGAGCCTATCGCCATATCGGGCACAAATTCCAGACTCCGGGCTGATATGGAAAAATCCAATATCACTTTGCCCGACCCGGGGATCGAACCCGATACCTCAGGACCGTAGTCATACCGAAATACCACCACGCCACCGAAGCAGTCAATCTAGGCTTTTAAATGTAAAAACTAGCTTTAAATATAAAATCATGCCTAAGTGCCTTATTTACGGTCCTAAGGCTGAGATCTATAGAGCGAACTTCGACTAAGTCTAAGTCAAAGAAACGAACTAAGTGAGGCTTTGGAATTTTTATATCGAACTTTGACTTAGTCCGAGTCATTATTGACAAGAAAATCTTTGCTTACTCTGCCTGTAATTTGCTTATTCTGTCTGTTTTTCATGTAAAAATGGCTCGGACTAAGTCGAACTTCAATTTAAACATACCAAACTCCGCTGAGTTCATTTCTTTGACTCAGACTTAATCTAAGTTCGCTCTATAGATCTCAGCCTAAGACCCTAAAACCAATCGATTCTGTACAGCGGCGACATAAAAGCCCTCCTACATAGCCACAAGTACTATTCCGCAATTTGACAAATAAAAGACGCTAATAAATAAAATTAGTGCCGTACATCTAACAAAAGATGACGTAGAAGGGCGGGGTTTACCAACCAATATAAGTTGACACTTTTCTTAACTGTAGTTTGGGAGTTCGACTAACGTTATCATATGCCAACTTATAATTGACAGTGTACAGTCAACAGCATAATGTAAGTAGAAATTTTACATTGTAAGGTTACACAGAAAGTTTGTCTTTAATGCTGGATCATTAAACGTTTTGTGTAATTCTTCAGGCATGTGATTAGACATATTGAGGTTGTTAACTCGAATTGCTTTATAAATTTACAGGAGTTCATTTATACGATGGTTTTGATGTCATAATTATGAGAAAACTAATTGGTGCTTTCTTTGTTGATGCTTCGGATTATAAGAATAAAATCGGGATAACACATTTCATTACAACAATCTCTAAAATTTTATGTTTATGGCTACTGTACATTTATTTAGTTCTTCAACTTAACACAAATACCAATTATTATATTAAATTAAGGGTTTAAGAGACACAGTAAATCTTTATTTATGCCAAATCTTGATTTAAAGATAGGAGTAAGCTGTAGGATAAATAAATAAATCCAACAGTCACACACATAGTCTTGACCCCACACTAGGTCTAACCTGTATCGCGGGTATCAGAAACTACGAGAGACTTTTTGTCTCACAACACCTAGACCCGAAACAAATATCTATTGGCTACACAGACATTTGTCTCGGTGCGGAAATCGCACCCGCGATCTCACCTTTCACAACCGGCTACTCGCCCGCTACGCCACGGAGGCTCTCAATCGAGTTTAGGTTTAAATGTAGAATAGTGACAGCGCTGCAAGTCACTCTTAAGACTTAAAATGCGAGACATATTTACTTAACGCTTTTTTTAATGTTGGGTAGATGTGCGAATATACATCTGAGATATGGAAATATTAAAGTTTTCAATTCAAGATAAAATATAAAAATACGCGGTGACGGCCCAAAAGACCGCCCGATGATATAAATCTTGAACGCTTCGACACATTTTGACCACACGTCAGGATTATGATCGGTATAAAATACCTCGCATTGTAGTGTTACCTTTAACGCCGTCCTTTCAACGGACAAACGTCTAACTTATAAATTTTTGTGCGAACAAAGGCGCCTTATTGACAACGTCCGTGAATGTAACGTGCAACGGACATTCAGACGGCGATATTAAAATATATCGTCCGCAAGCTCGAAGTAAATCAATAACGATGATGACTTAAATCATCTTTGGTGCAACCGGTCCATGCGTCGTTTTCCAAAACAGAGTGCTACCGTACGTCAGATTAACTTAAGTGTACTCGTGCCTTAATCCAAGTCGTGTACAAAAAGTCTTCCGCTCAATTTCCCTCGAAACGTCAAATGTTTGCTTTCGTAAAGGATTTTAAAATGCAACAACTTTTTGTTGATACGAACAGGATTACAGTATGCAAAACATACTCGAACGAATCGGTGTTGTTAAACGTAACGCAAACCGAAACGCACAAGTCTGTAATGTAAAGCGGGAGTTGTATTTTTATTTGTCAAATGTGAAATGCAAATAATTATATCTGATCAAGTAAAACTTTTAAATTGAGTTCGAAACTTATGCCGTTCTTTAATTATGTTAATACTTGTTCAAATGCAAAAGAGATCTGAAATTTTCTCAGGCAAACGCAAATGTTAACGTTCAGGCCTCGTGGCTGCGATCGACTGTGGTACAATGGATACTATTTGATTGCTTCATTATGCGGAATCGGACCGGGTTCATTGTATATCATTTCGCATGTTATATCAGTTTGTATCCTAATTTAATCATCTTGAAGATTGGACCACCGGGGAAACTGATGTAACGGGTGGCCTCACTGATTCGCCATTTCACTTAAAGACAGTTGAAGTTTTAGGATTGATTTATTTTTTCGATAACGTTAAAATGTTTGCGTTTTCTGCTCGTAATGTACTTCATACATATTAATTTTTAAGTAAACGTGAGTTCTGTTGTACTATTTTTGCATCTCAATGCATGAAGAACTTTTTGTTCTGACGAGGATAATTTTAAAACAACTTTAATTTGTTTGTCTTTATTATTCTTCTTATAGTTAGTAAAAACTTTTTATTATCATACTTAAAAATAAATATTGTTAATCAAAATTCCATCAGCCTGTATATCGTTCGACGTTTGCAATATCGGAAGAGCCAGTCGTATTCTGATTTATTTATTTGAAAGGCTCACAAACGGCCAAACCTAATGCCATCACGAGCTTTCATTGGATCTGATCCGTTACAATTTGCCTGACTGACGTCTTATTTCACTCACCGGTGGTCCGATCCACTTTGATACGTAGAGAATTTTGTATCAATCCGTGAAATGCTTTTTCGAGAGAGAAACTGACTTCGAGAACTTACGCCGTCATCAAGACAATACAATGTCATTTAAAAATACATTATTGATTCATAAGATATTCCTAATTCATAACTTAATTCACAATCCGTTGAGGATAAAACAACTGTGAAAAGAAAAATTGAAATTTAATATTATGGAAACCTTCGGGGGCGGCCTATGTCCAGCAGTGGACGTCCTGTGGCTGATGATGATGATGATGATGTCTGAAAATCATTGCGCAAGTCTACACTTTACACAATCTCATGCAAGCGTTCTAAATTATTTGTTCTTTACTAAAAGTGTAACTAATTCTAAAGAAATATCTATACTTCATGTATGTGCAGTGAATGTTCAAGATCCAAAAAAGTGTGTCAAAGGAAACATTAGTGAAGTGCCGTGAAAAAGTGTAACACTACACGCGGTAACGGGCATAACAATGGGGCATCGATTCCTCGAACAGAACATTCGTGCCAAAGCGTCGCCGACACGTCTGCACTCTACAACCGTGGTCCGAGTTAAATTTAGCGTTAGTGATCCCATTTACATGTAAGCACTTTGTAACCTTTGAAAGTAAGTCTGATGGACGAATAGGGCTATCCCTATAGACTCGTAAAATTCTTTTTTCGCTACTAAATGTTTTTCATCGGCATTTGATACGCTTACTTTTTAAAGTATTTTTAGTATAAATATTCTGCATAAACTGTTGCTACTAAAATAGCAGGCGCACTCTTTATAGCTGTATTCGTAGGTAGCTAGAGAAGGACTGGTAAGCTAGCTAGGGTAGGGCTTTATAGTACTCGCCGATGATGGGCATGCGTTTTTTTCCTTACTCGCTCATCCCATTCACCAATCCCACCAGCTTCCAGTATTTCCAGTAATTTCCCTGCCACCATTCCTGCTATATTCCATTCTCTTTTCCACATCGCACAACCCCTTACACTCATTTCTATCCCCTAAATCACCCTATTCATAGCTCCATCGTTATTATGACCATACTTGCCTGCCTGTATTCAAATGTATAACGTATAATGTTGTATAATGTTAATAATATTATTTTAATCTAGAATTTGCTTGAGTTGACCTGTCATAAGTGCTTTTTACATTCTGACGTTCCCAATAAATTATTTTATTTAATGGCAATCGTGCCGTGAAGACTGGTTAGGCGTATGATACGGCTTAAAATAAACATAAAGCTGCCCATCATGATAAATACTTATTTATCCGTCAACACACGAAACAGTTTTCTTGCGGTTAAGAATTACAGGTGCCAACCACGACCGAAATTATTTTCGCAGATGCGACATTCATTCGTAAGAAGTTTTGTCGCGTGAACGTATTACATTTTATTTTTCTGAAACAAAAATTGAATATTTACCAACAGGCCAGGCTTGGGAATTTGTTGCATTGCAAGTTAATAGCAATCACCGTTATTATTGATTATTGAGATGTTCTGGTTTTTGTTAATGTTGTATTTTATGGTATTTTATTCACATCGACCCGTCGTGAAATGTTGTAATGCAAGCATTACTTGTAATTGTTTAAGATTTTCAATGAGTGATGCCGCACTGATTTACATTTTATGATGGTGCGGTATGTATCGAGAGAACCAGTGGGATTCCATCACTCGTCAACCAGGAACATATTCTTGGTATAAAAAGTGATGGTACAGTAGTCGGAGAGATGTTCGCTGGGGAAATCTTTGAATGACATTGCTTTGTGATACCAGTGCACATAGTCTTGAAATGTTTAGAGACGACCTAATAAGCTTTTAGGATATACTTATTTTTTATTGATTTTAATCATGTTAGAATGTGCTTTATTATACTGCATCTTCTTACCTATGGTAATAATTCTAAGATTGTGGTTTTAATAAGCATGTAGAAAATAATTTCTAAACATTCACAGAGTGACGTTATTAAATTAAAATGGGTATTATTTTTTGTTAATTCATGTGTCCAATTTTAACAACGATCATTTTAATTACTTATATACAGCCTTTAAAATTATCTAAATCCTAACATTCCTAACACCCGACGGCTAATACAGAAATCTGGTAACAATTTTTAATAGCAGAGATTAGCAAAGAAGAAAGTGAGTCACCTGACGGCATGAGGTATCTACCGCCTATATACATCCATGCTATCAAGAGGGCGCTGAGCCTACATTAAAATATAGGTAATAGTGACTGGGAAGCTAAGTTTGGTGAATTTGGCCCGTCACATTTCACTCAAAGAACAAAACGCAACAGCGAAGCCACTTTACGTTTTTTGTAAAACAGTGGTATTAAGTATCACCGGGTCGGGCAAAGTGATATTGGATTTTTCCATATCAGCCCGGAGTCTGGAAGTTGTGCCCGATATGGCGATAGGCTCGCCCCCTATCACATCTGGGAACGAACTAAGCTCGGCGAAATGAGGGGGTACTAGTTCGCTAGTGCGCCTCTGCCTAGCCCTTCGGGGATATAGGCGTCAGCTTATGTTATGTTATGTTAGTAGTATCAAACCAAGTCATTCGTGCTGTAGACATATGTATGTACAACGTCACTAACAGTTCTACCCATTCGAAGCTCATCACCAATGTGTACTGAATGCGGTCATATTACGTCATAAAAATGACGAATAGCCGTGTAGGCACGCCTGTGGTTTACACGATGACATCGAGCACAGCGTAATACAAAAAGTTGTAAGACACCTAGGGAACGTCTCGGCCGCGGCATTGGCATCAGATAGCAGTCTCACGCGCTCGCCCATTCATCTTGAGTATTTATCGGTGCACGCTGATGCCTCACAGCTTCTGAATTTTAATCCGTGGAAAACTTGTATGGGTTTTTGATATGAGTCCAATTGTCTGCTAATGAAGTATATTTGTTGAATTTATTTTAGATGAAATGTTCAGAACGCTTTTCGAAAAATTAACGCTCTATACTGCTGCCCAAGTAAAAAAAAATTGAGAATCGAATTCGAATCAAGCTCGATGCGCGTTTGTGACATTTTTAAAAATGACATTTTAACCAAACGTCATCAGTGTACAGCGAGCTCGGCACGATTTCGATTGTCAAAAATATTCTTGCTAGGCTGAAAGACTTGGTTGCTCACAGAATTAGAAAAATGCAAAAGGGATTAAGTAAGTAAGTAGGAATTGTGTTTGGACCGTCGGAAATTTCTCCATATCACGAAAAGCAAACTGTCGAACAACTCATATCGGTTTTATTGACCCGGGTTTAGCTGATCTCTTCGTACCCAGTGAATCTCTGTATCATCGAAATGCAATGAAAATGAACATTCACCGAATTCCTCCAGGCCATTTGGATTAGTTTATCTAATGTAACAAATCTGTATTAGATCTTAATCAGCACTCGTACATTTTCAATGTAGACGAAGATTGCCAAAGCGCATAACTTTAGCCATAGTAATGTAGTTTACTCGAAAAACCTTTTACCATTGCGAAAGGTCGTTTGGACGCACCTGGACAAAAAACGGGTCACATGTTATACTTTATTGATGTATTTTTTTGATATTTATAAACATTTTTCGTATCTTAACGATCCTAACATGATATTGTCTACGCTAATCAACATAATCATGTCCTGAGATAGTTTATCTCCAATACAAGTTTCCTCAGAGATAAAAGTTGAATTTTAGATTATAAAGTAATCATGTCACTTATAAAAAGTTCATTTTATTATGTCATCAATCTTGTAGGTCGGTGTTTTCCTTTATCTATATCAGGAACATGGGTGTCCTTAAAATGCAATAATAATAGTGCAAATATTGTATTAGGTTACGCGTAAATCATTAGTGAACTTTGATAAGCATAGAAGATTAAACGAATCTTTACTTGTTAATTTCTATTATGGATATAATATATACGTCCTATATGGACGTCTTATGGCTGATGATGATGATGATGATATATTTAGTCATTACTGTTTACAAATTTTCTTTTTAAGATTGTGCCAACAACAATAAACATTTCTTTCTATTATAAGGAAAACGGGAGTATTAGGTTTTTAGAATTTTGTTGAGTTTAGGAATCCTTATTAAAATTAGAGTTAATTGAATACTATATTTCTGATAAAAATATTATTTTGTTATGACTATTTCCTTGTGCTTGTTTTATGCAAAGCTCTCAAAATGATTGTATTTTAAGCAAATCTCATTGACTGAAATTAATACTCGAGATGTTTCGCATTAATGTGTTGTTTTAAGCTACGTACTTAGTACTGAAGAAAGCATAGTGATATGTATTTGTGCCGAAAATTCATACGTGCAACGCGGTTCCCTATTGAAAGTTCATTAATTAAATCATATCTGTGTACTGTATTCTGTGATGATGCATGTAGTTTTTTGTGATAATAAAATGTTATTCCTTTCTTTCTTCTTTCATATAAGCACACGAAAAGTGGGTTATATTAATTATAAATGTGTCAATGATATGATTTTCTAAAATTAAACATTCGATTTTCTCGCGTTTTATTTTCAAAAATACGGACTTAAAATCAATAAACCTTGAAATATTGTCTTTATAGAACATACCGTCACAATTTTCCTTATAAACTTTTATTTCTCGCATGATCATTGGTGTATCATCCAGTGAGGAATGTTTATTTATGGTAGATTTTTAATCACTTCGTAATGATGATATGTGGGAATGAAGCCCCTGTCGAGATTGTCATCGGCGCATCGCTACGAAAGTGAAATGTTGTTGACATTTACATAAAGCCGAATGTTTGTTTTCCTTTAAAAAGGGTTACATACCAACGTGTAACTTTAAACTCTTTTTCCTGAGCTCGTGTATGAAAGGGTCGAAAGTCAAGATGACATCCGTCCGAATTGTTTACTTTCAAAAGTATCTGTTGCTACCGTTTAAATTACAAACTACTTTTGGGTTTTCGGCCCATAATTCCACTTAGTTACATTGGTCTCTATTCATCGATATAATAGTTACCTAGATGCACAGTTGACGCTCGGAAAATGGGACAGCAAAGAAGTGCTTAAGCCCTCGTTTTGCCTGCAGTCGGACGCCGATAGAATTCTAAATTTCAAAATTCAAATTAAAGAACGCTTGCTTTCGTTTAAAAACCTTTATAACACGTGCTTAAGGTTATATTTGTGTTGATTTAATTACATCTTGTGATCGTTTTCTTTGTTTTATTTCTGAGACCACTTTTTAGGAGGATATTTGCAAAGAACTGTGCACCTAGGGTATAATATATGATGTCTCTATTATTTTTTGAGCGGTGATAATAATGCATAATATTGTTTATGAAAATATGTACACAATTTTGATATGACGTTGGCTAATTAATCAATCTTTATAGTACGTGCTAAATTCAGTCACTCACAATTTTTACGGTAAAATAAGATATGTAGCAGCTTCTTTCACCATGTTCATCCGTCTGTCTGTCTGTCTCTTTGACCGCGGATAAACTCAGACTATTAGTAGGTACTACTTTTAAAGTTAAAAGATATGCAGAAATTGTTTCTCAAAAATGCATATAATTAGTCCATTAGGAGTTGACCGTTCTGAATTTATTCGTGAAAGGTGTCGCAGCTATTATTTTTAGAATCTCAATCTTTACCAGTGGTGGAATACTGAAAGTAAAGAAGGGGCGAAATGAGTAAATTCAATCCAAGTCGCTTTGCGCGTATTGTATTTTTGTAAAAATCGATCATCCGCAAACTAACGATTTCCGTTAAGCCGATTTGATCTTCATGACGTATAATTAGATTTTCTATCTGATAACAAACCACGACAATTTTTATCATAAAAAAACGTCATTCAAGTCATAAAGTTCACATATACCTGCCGTTCCCACCGCCTTCGCATTCCGCCGCAGTCGCCTCACTAGCCACGCGCCTTGGAACTTCACAAAAACTCAAATGTCATTGCGCAAACTCATAATAAGCCCCATTCTTACTCCCCGAGGATATTTTTTCAATGTCAAGCGAGGACAGGCATGCAATTTTGTACAAAAAACGGCAAAATCAATAATGGCTTCGTGCACGTGTTGTCGATGGATTATAGATTATGTTTTTGAAGATTTTTCTCATCGCTCCGCGCGGAGGTCGAGTCAGGTACGACGCACCGGAACATAAAACTGTAGAGATGGCATTACTATTTATTACATTTCAGTAAACCCAATACATAAGCATCTATTTAATTATTTCTAATAATTCCTCGGTGGCGTGGTTGTATTTCGGTACGACCGTCCTGAGGTCTCGGGTTCAATCCCCGGGTCGGGCAAAGTGATATTGGATTTTACCATATCAGCCCGGAGTCTGGAATTTGTGCCCGATATGGTGATAGGCTCGCTTCCTATCACATCTGGGACGGAACTAAGCTCGGCGAAATGTGGGTGTTCAAGTTCATTAGGCGCCTCTGCCTACCCCTTCGGGGATACAGGCGCGAGCTTATATTATGTGATGTTATTTCTAATAATTTAGATCCGGTTTTTCACTATTTCTTTTCCTTTATAAATTTTCCTTATTCCCCTAGATATTATAATCGTTCTGTCTCACCATTGCACATAGTATTTTTAATGTAGCAAATATTTTTTCTTTTCTTTTTACCTGCCCTTATGCCACCTTAATGTGGGGTCAGCGCAACACACCTTTTCAAGCATGTTGCAAAAATAATTCGGCTAAGTTTCTACGACCGGCGGCCTGTCTGACGTCAACCCTCTCTGGGGGATCCAGTCCCAATTTTTTGTAAATTAAATTTGAAAATTCGCTTTATCGGATCTGGGAATCGAACCCAGGACCTCCCGGTTCACAGCCCATACATGCTGCCACCAGACCAAGGAGGCGATTCAATGTAGCAAATATTCGCATATGAATAAGATTTATTCTTTTCAAACAAATCTAATATTATAAACAACTTTACAAGAATTTTATAAACTCGTTGCTACTCTACGCATGTCTTTGTCATTCTTTGATTCTTGTTGAACACAAAGAAATTCTATACAATTATAACGGCTAAGATTGTAACTGTCTTCTAACAAAACACAAATGCATCATTTCTTTTACCATGAGTTACAATAGCAGGTAATTTTATAGGACTATTTTACGGAGACATAAAAAAACAAAACAGTTATTTTCAGTAGATATCGAGCGCTGATATTCTATAATAAATAGGTCAGCGGAGTGAAACGCGAAATTCCTATCATTAGCCTTTCGGCGAAAGGCAGTTAGAGGAAAATTTATTGTTTTTTAATAAATAGCCATGGCGGTAGTTGTTGTGACTGGCAAAATTGAAATTGGCCAAAATTACGGTGATACAATCTGTCGGGAACTTGACGATCTCATTTAGATAGACGTAATAAGGACGATTATTGCCGCCTATTCTGTTATAGAATTAATTTCGATCCAGGGAGAAAGTAAATGGTTTTAAGAAATATATTTATGCGAAGCAATAACGTTTTTCTTAAAAGATCGGCGCATCCACGCGGAAGCAGTTAACTCAAAATATGAGTTTTTAACAAGGCTTCACTTACATATTCATTATTTTATTTTTTATTTCGGGTTTGATGTAATAATGGAAGAAACTGCTTACATTATCATAAATATTACTTCGGTGAATGAGATCATGTTATGCACGTCTTTGTGTTACTTATGAGTATGAATTGCTTTTATAGAAAATTATTAAATTGCTATTTATTTATTACTCTTAGTCGCCTTTTTGTTCTGGTGGTTCCGGCAGTGACCGTTAAGTCATGGGTTCAAACCCCAGGTCAGGTAATGCAGCTTTTCTTATACACATAGTATCTGGAGTCGACCCGGTACTGGATCCCCCGAGGGGTTGACGTCAGTAAGATGGTAAAAACTAAGCCAAATTCTTTTTACAACATCCTTGAGGAGGCGTATTGCGCTGATCCTGAATTAAATATTCATTGAAATCATTAAAATTAAAGAGGAAAAATAAAAATAATCTAAAATCATTAAAAAAACTTATCATACACAAAATATGTCTGACCCATTTCCGTCTAATTAACTTGATTGAAATAACTTTTTGTAGACAACAATTCGAAAACAATTGACATTATAGTGTATGCCATTGAAATTCTTAATTAAAATTAGCGACAATTCCTGAGGCAAAGTGCGCGGATGGTGTAATATATGGTCAATTAACGATAGTTGCTACAATTAAAATGGTTCTTAAGATCGTACTGTTACAGTAATTACGGGAAATATCATAAACATCTCCTTGTCTCAAGGCTACACGGTTTTTGTGAGCGGACACTCACTGGCTGAGGTTGCACTGGACTGACTCTCGACTACGTATTAAAGAATGTACGACAACAAAATTAAATGCAATGAGCGCATACAATGCTTCTTTCGAATAGGACGTCGAAATTTTTCGTGCTACAGCCCGTGGTAAGTTGTTAAATGACGTTATCCTGCCATAGTTTTTACGCCTACGTTGATAACATTTTATTGAATTTGCACATTTTGAATGTATTGTGTACAAACGCGTAACTTGCTGGTATAAAAGAGACTCCAATTTCTAAATCTAATTTAGAATCTTGGAACGTGATATATTTTATACTGTAAAGTAAGCTTTTTGGTTTAGTGGCAGCGTATATGGGCTAGGAATCGGGAGATTCTGGGTTTGAATCACAAGTTGGGCAAAGCTGTTTTTCTAACACGATTTGCTCGGGACTGGATCCTCCAAAAAGGAATTGACGTTAAGTAGGCCGCCCGTCGTAGAAACTAAGACGATCCTTTTTGCAATATGCTTAAAAATTCTCGCTGGTGGTAGGATATTGGTATCCGACCCCATGGCGACCACCGTATACATGTTTGGTTGGTTTGGTTCGCATTCCAGAATCAGCCAGTGTACTTCTGGTTGTCTCAAGGGTTTTGCGGGTGACTTGATGGTTGGTTGGGACGGGTATCCTTGTGTCTGCATCGGTCACCTTGTCGCAAGCCCCTCGATTTGCTTCTTCCCTCTTCGGATTCGGAGTGTGAAGGCCGGCATGATATTTTTTGTAAGAGGTCAGTTTTTTTTTGGACTGCATTTCGCTTAACATAAGGTGTAGTGTAGTCACTTTGCCGTCCCCGGATAAAAAAATGTGTTGCAGCGACACCACATTGGACTGGGATACATAAGCTCACGCCTGAATCCCCGAAGGAGTAGGCAGAGGCGCACTAGCGAACTAGAACACCCATATTTCGACGAGATTAGTTCCGTCCCAGATGTGATAGGGAGTGGGCCAGTTGCCATTGCAGACGAAAATTCCAATACCACTTTAACCTGACCCGGTGATCGAACCCGAGACCTCAGGATGATAATCGTACAGCGCACGCAATACCACTACGCCACCGAGGCAGTCTGGACGGGGATAATGGCAGGTAACAAAAGAAGGTAGGCTCCATCTGTATCTTTTTGTACTTTTTGCTCAATATTACCTATTGTCATTTTGCTTCAAGGATTTCAATGTATTGATTTAAAACTATTTTTACGGATTCTATCGCGATTTGTTTTGTATTTCAATCTAGTTCAAAATCATTACAATAAAATCATTTTACCTTCAACCCAATTCCAATTGATGTAGTCGACTATATAGCAAGTAATAGTACTACCACTGTTGGTAATTACATGTAAAAAGTGTTTCGGGAAACATCTCTTAAAGGTAACCAGACACGTCCACTAAAATGATTGGAATCCGTACATCGTACGTGGAGGTCTCCGAACCTATATAATTTAGTTGTCGTTACATCAAAAGCTCACCGCGTCTCTTAAAAACACAAAACATGTCTTAATGATTTTGGATTACAGCACCCATACCATCAGTAAATTAAATGGTTACAATAATCTATGATTTATAGTAGAAGAGAATGTGAAGAACAAGACTAGCTTTAAGGCGGTAGTAGCAAACTAAAAAATATACATGTAATAGATGATTAAGGAGCATCTAATGGCTCGGTGGCGTGGTTCTATTTCGGTGCAACTACCATCCTGAGGTCTCGGGTTCGATTCCCAGGTCAGGCATGTTATATTGGATTTTTCCATATCAGTTCGGAGTCTGGAATTTGTGCCCGATATGGCGATAGGCTCGCCCGTCACATCTGGGACGGAACTAAGCTCGGCGAAATGTGGGTGTTCTAGTTCGCTAGTGCACCTCTGCCTACCCCTTCGGGGATACAGGCGTGAGCTTATGTATGTTAACTATAATTAATGGAACACAATAACCGACTTCCAAAAAGGAGAAGGTCCTCAATTCGCCTGTACTTTTTTATGTAGGTATGTTACGCGAAATCTCCGCCACAAAAAGTATTTATAGAGCTTATTTCAAGAGTGGATGGTGAAGATCCCATAAATTTGGTCACAATCGGATTTGAAGTCGGTCTGTTAGGTTTTCAAACTTGTGATTATATTTAGATGAAATTATGTAATGAACATACCGCCAAATCCGACGTAGAACATCCACCAAACTCATCTACTGAATACGCCCGCAAATTTTGAAAGCAATAAAAAACAGTTCGTATCGGCTTGCGTGCGCGGCATCGATGTCAACAGCGGCGGCTCGAAGCGGCGCACACGCAATGACTTACGGCAATAATCGTGAATGAATTGTAATGCCGCGACGTTTAATTGATGCGACGAGCCTTGCTCGGCTGGACCTGTCTCTTAAGTAGGGTTGAGTACGCTTTTCAAGTATATCGATATAAATTTATCGAAAGACGTCGGTACTTGGCAGCCCAGACAACAACAAGAATTGCTCCTATTGCACCCGATCTAAATAAGCAAGGTATACATTATTTTGTTAAATTATAAATGACTAAGACTAAGTAAATATATTAAAATATAACCTGTAAATTAAAAGACAACATATTATTTCATTGATGGTAGGTTCAGTTTACTAAGATATCAATAAATATATATAATCAAATGGTGTGTTTATCGATATCGGCACAAGGACGAGGTTATCGGCACTAGTGCTAGTGTATGCGCCTCATTCATACGGAATTGTGCATTTGTGAGTCAATATTTATTTAGCTAAAAACTTACTGGTATGAGATTATAAGATATTTTCGAGACTTTTTGCTTCTATATCGCGATGTGACCTTTTGTTGCCTGAAGTTTAACGATTTGAAAAAGTTGAGAGAATTCTAAAGGGAATTTCAAGCTAACCTAGTTACTTCACGAATTTTATAAAGTTTTGCAAAGCATTTCATTCCATCCAATCATGATTCCAGTTAGTATTTCACGCTCGTATACAATACCTATATTAATTTTATGAATGGTCAATTGAAGTTGAGTCGTGCAATTCATTGAATGACTCCCCACACTCAGTTCCTGAAACGCAAGAGTCCAAGACGTATTCAAATTAATCAGCCTCAATTTGAAGTTCAATTCCATTAACATCGCACACATCCTTGACACCCAATCGGAAGTTGTATCAATTGGAGACGCGATTCTGTGCATAACATTTTCAACTCGAGACAATTGCATCATCTGGTGATGCGTCGAGTCATCGGCCGACCACTTACCAAGCGGATGTTGTTAACCGTGCCTTGATTAGCCGAGACGATGTTAAACGGACTCCGGGCAAGTTCAAACAATTAACTGTACAGAAGTGTCCGACTCTAATGAATGATACAGACTTGCTCCATTTCATTATACAAACACCGTGACAAGACGCGGCTTACAAATTGAGATTAATTCAAGCAACTTCAACTCTAGGAGCCATTGTCTGGTCCTGCAATGTCGTAACTACGGCTACTGTTGTTTGAATATAGCCTCTATCGTTAAGTTTGGCATCGTGCTTTATATTTTTAGTAGCAGTTGGGTTTTTATTAATATGAATTACGCAACGAAAACGTTTAACCTTAGCAATTCAATGTCTTGCAGCTATTTATAGAACACTATTGTTATTGTTGCCAAGGGTTGTTCTTCTTTGTAATTGAAGATTTTTTCGATTACCTTTTAAAAAGATTGCGTTTTTTAGATGTTTTGAGTTCGCAAATATTCTTGCATCAGTTGGGATACCTTGTATTTGTCAACTGCAAGGTATTCGTTTTAATTGCAGCATACATTGTCGAAAATGATTGTTGCTACTTGCTTAAATTCTGAGTTTTGTTACAAAGTTTTTAATTTAGTAGAAAATTTCGTGTTATTGGGAATTTGTTTAAGTTTTGGAATTGAATTCTAGAGGTGATTTTTTTGAACTCCGAAGTCTTAACCACCGCAACCAGCAGGAAGCTTTAACTTTCATAATATCGTTATAATGTAAGACATTGGTAATAATCTAGTCGAACTGGCATTTATGCTGTAGGTAAAATTGTCTACAGCGTAGCTCTATAATATTAGCCCTGTAATATTACTGTCCCACTGCTGGGCACGGGCCTCCTCTACTAATGAGAGGGGTTAGGCCTTAGTCTACCACGCTGGCCTAATGCGGGTTGGTAGACTTCACATACCTTCGAAATTCCTGTGAAGAAATTCTCAGGTATGCAGGTTTCCTCACGATGTTTTCCTTCACCGTTATAGCAAGCGATATTTCACAATGAAAATACACTTAACATAGAAAAGTCAGAGGTGTATGCTCCATTTTGGGGTTGGTCTCGAACCTCCGACACTTGTCTCGGCAGTCCGTACCATTCCCAACTGACGTAGCTCTACTTCTTCGTTAAATGGTGCTTTTTCAATTAGTATGAAATTTGTATTATTCGGGCATTTATTGAGATTGATTCGGATATCGGCTTGTTTTTTAATATGCAGTTATAAAGCTTTGTTACTTCAACTACATCTCAAAATATAGTTTTGGGTTTTGTATCAGGGCTATTATTAATATTATTACTCCATCATAATTCCATAACAAAAATGCCTTTTATAATGGTTATATATGACTACTAAATAAACATACATTTTCAAATTGATGAACATGTACATGTTAACTTATGAGATATAATTTCCAGGGCATATTAAAATGAGTAACAACATAATAGCTTTATATTTATGAAACACCTTTAATAGTAAGGCGAGGCCACATAATTCCTTACGATAAGAAGGTCACGGCCAAAACTTGAAGTTGATTTTATCCAATAAATGGAATTATTTGGTTCATAAGATAAGAATAAAATCAGCAGTATATGGTTGTCTGATATCGCCTCGTCTTTTCTTTTCATCCAACCTTATCCCAATCAAGATGTGACGGACATTCATTCAAGCATGTTACGAAAGGAATCGGCTTAGTTTTAAAGATTGCTTGCCTGATGTCAACCTTCTCTGGAGGATTCAGTCTCGGACAATTCGTGCTACAAAAATCTCATTGCTCGACCGGGGATTCAAACTTTAGTCCTCCCGGTCTACAGCAAGCATTACCAACTAACTGTATTGTATATAACATAACATAACATAAGCTCACGCCTGTATCCCCGAAGGGGTAGGCAGAGGCGCACTAGCGAACTAGAACACTCACATTTCGCCGAGCTTAGTTCCGTCCCAGATGTGATAGGGGGCGAGCCTATCGCCATATCGGGCACAAATTCCAGACTCCGGGCTGATATGGAAAAATCCAATATCACTTTGCCCGACCCGGGGATCGAACCCGAGACCTCAGAACCGTAGTCGTACCGAAATACCACCACGCCACCGAGGCAGTATTGTATATGTACCATCGTTAATAAAACTTTCTAAGCATCCTAATACCTCTCTATAACTTTGCTAAGATATTTAGAGACTACCATTATCATTGATCGTAGTCGTTATTATTATCAACTCTCTACATTATAAACGTATTCAATACAAGTAGTAACACCCCATGTTATTCAAAGTTATAAAAACATACTAAGTATCATCCATTGAGTCAGTACTGGGTTTCACACGCGGTAGGTACGGACACTCGATTGTCGTCTTAGGGCCAGCGCAAACTAAGAGACATTGAAATTAATATCTATGTGAGTTGATTTCCTAAGTTTACGCGAATGCTATTCATTGAAATAAAACTATTTTTACGGATTCTATCACGATTTGGTTTTAATTTTATTCTCGACGTCTTCGTGGTCACGGGTTGGAAATTAAAACCAAATCGTGATAGAATCCGTAAAATAGTTTTATTTCAATCTATGTGAGTTATTGTACATTTTACGCTGAAGCGAGTTATATCATGTTTTACATGACTCACATTACTGATGACATTTGATTAATATTTCATACAAATTGCATAGACGAGCTCGATTCGAATGTCAAAAATATTCCTGCTCGGGCCGCTGTTCAGTACCACTAGTACGAGTAACGTCCTGTCCCAGTTTAGAGTGCAGATAGATCGCGAATTTGAACCAATCAAATCAAGTCATTTGACGGAGTCATGTTCAAACTGTGTTTTATTGGCTAATATTTGTAATTTATATGCACATTCAAAATGAGATTGTTTATTGGAACCGAGCGTTAATGCTTCTCGAAAACTATGATAGTTATCGTTAAATCTCTATACATTTATTTAGTTCTTTGTAGTTTGGTACAAGTCAAATGTATGGAGTTTTAACGATAGCTATCATAGTTTTCGAGAAGCATTAACTCGTACTAGGGGTGCATTTCATAGTAGTATCGCATACACGGCGAGCGGACGAGCTCCAGCTCGTCACATTCAGTTGCAATAAAACATTACCCTCCTTAATGATTTTTTAGGTTTACGCGAATGTTATTCATTGAACTAAAACAATTTTCGACCGACTTCCAAAAGAGAGAAGGTACTCAATTCGTCTGTATTTCTTTTTTTATGTATGTAACGCGATATCTCCGCCGAATGTGGACCGATCTTCAAAATTCTTTTTGTGTTCGATAGAGCTTCTTTCAAGGGTGATCCCATATAAATTTGGTTACGATTGGATTCGAAATCGGTCCGTTAAGTTTTTAAAGTTGTGGTTATTACGGATTCTATCACGATTTGGTTTTAATTTTTAGTCCGACCCGTGACCACGAAGGCTGCAAAGCCTTCGAAACGTCGAGCATAAAAATTAAAACCAAATCGTGATAGAATCCGTAAAAATAGTTTTATTTCAATTACCCTCCTTTCAAGGCAGTCGGATAAAAACCATCTACAGCGTCGCTCCACCACTTGAAATATTTCCGCTCAGTCGCTACGTCTACGTCTTATTGATTGCATTAAATCGACTCTATGGCCTACGCCCACGCTCAGTCAATATTGACCCGATACACAACCGAGTGCCGACGAGCGAGGAAGTGTTACTTAGAAATTTGTACTGATAACAACATAACATTTTATTCCCGTTTGAGATAAGGATCTGTACGATGATTGTTGGACTATAATGTGTTTACGTAATAGATATGTAGAGTTATTTTATTGCGTACATTCCAGATTTTAGGACGGTTACATAACAGTGTACGATTGATGTTTTTTTATAGGATGTTCAGTAAAATTATCAGTCTTTTTTTATCTGAGCACGGCAAAGTGACTACACTATACCAGCGGCCGAAAAAGGAAAACTTCTGACAATCGTAAATATATTCGAGCTCGATGCGCGTCCATGAAATTTGTATGATATATTAACCAATCGTAATCAGTGCGCAGCGAGCTCGAATACATTTACAATTGTCAGAAATTTTCCTGCTCGCCTCGCTGATAGTAAGCGTAATACAGACTATAAAAACCAGCGTCCCCGAAGGGGTAGGCAGCGGTGCACTAGCGAACTAGAACAACCACATTTCTCTGAGCTTATTTCCGTCCCAGATGTGATAAGGGGCGAGCCCATCGCCATATCGGGCACATATTCCAGACTCCGGGCTGATATAGAAAAATCCAATATCACTTTGCCCGACTCGGGGCTCGAACTCGAGACCTCAGGACGGTAGTCGTACCGAAATACAACCACGCCACCGAGACAGCAGTAAGTAACAATTCGTTGGTAAAATCATTAACATTGTAGCTATGTTTCCAATAAATTTCTAAATTCAACATATTAAACATTTATACGTGCGGAATCTTATTATTTACGATCAATAGCGCAATTGCTGGTCTTAAATTCATTCCACGACTTTCACCGTGGACCATGATTTGTAATTTAAACCTTTTATTGTGTCTGAATTTGAAATTGTAAATTTTATAGATGCACCATTTATCAAGTGTCTCTCGATTCGAAGGACAAACGGTAGCGCCCTTGAAATAGCCGAAGAATGTCCCCTTAATGTTCTTTTTCTTGGAATACCAATTTGTAATTGTTCTGTGGTTGAAAAGTAAAAATAGTTTAACTCTCAGCTCTACAAAAGGCGGCACTAGATTATTTATAAGATAAATCTACCTTGCTTTATATATACGTACGCTCAATGATATGTCTCATCATTTTGATTTGTGAAAAAAAACAGGAGACTGTTCACTGACTGAATTCACACTAATGGCTTATACCATAGTAGTAGATAATAATATAATATAGATAATATTATGTTTAATGTTATAGTGCTACGCTATTGTATTAGGTATGACACCTGTAAAAATATTTGTAATGTTATAAATAAATAAATAAATAAATAAATATAATCTTAGTATAAAGGTTTTTAATTTTATAAGTTCAGGAAGACCCTTGCACTAAGTCGGGATAACCCCAGGCAGAAAGACAAATAATAATAATCGTTTCCTTGGTCTAGTGGCAGCATCTATGGGAAGTGGACCAGGAGATCTTGGGTTCGTTTTTTAGGTCGGGAAAAGCGAATTTTCTAATTTATTTGCCCAGGACTGGATCCATTAGAGGGGATTTGTCGTCAGACAAGCAGTCGGTCGTAAAACTAAGCCAAATCCTTTCTGTAATATGCTTGAAAAAGTGTGTTGCGCCGACCCCATATAAAGGTGTTTAGGTAATAATACGCAACGATTTTGTTTCTTTTTTCTCAGCATTACATTTAGAGACATTATATTAAATTCGATTTTCATCATCATTAATTTGTCGCCTCTTTGGACTAGTGGGCTATACGGTACGGTAGTCTATACGGGCTCTGGACCAGGAGGTCTTGAGTTCGATTCCCAGGTCTAGTGTGGTTGTTTTCTAACAGTATTTGCTCGGGACTAGATTTGTTGACGTCAGGCAGACAGCCGGTTGTAAAAACTAAGTGTTGCGCTGACCCGACATTAACGTAGGATAAGGATAGATAAAAGGTCGATCTGGAAATATTTGGGAGAGGCCTATGTCCAGTAGTAGTGTAGTGTCTGTGGTTGATGATGATGATGTAGGGGAGGGAAAAAGAAAGATACATCGCATTTACGAATCATCTTTTTTAATAAATTTCACAACTTAATGTAAGAATCATGGCCATGATTTCGTCTAAATTATTTAATTGTGAGAGCGAATTCTTAATCGCGACGTTTTGTTAAGACAGAAACTTATCGCCTCTTGAAAAGCAAATTAATTGTTTTGCACTAAAATGGCTAATTGCTGGATAATTATTTCACATCACCTTTGCACTTTCAGTATAGCCAGATGCTCTTTCGAAATCTTTCTGGATAATGTCAACTGAGAATGCGGTGGAATAAAGCACTTTTTTTTAAAGAATAACACGTACTTACAATAAATGAATAGTTCTGTACAAGTAGTTGTCACGTTCTACTAATATGCTCTTTTATATGACCCCACTTGTCCACGCGACAAAGTCTATTCATTCACAATTTACATCCTTGCGAAATCAGTGGTAAAAGGAACGATGTAACTCAATGTACAAGTTACAATCATCTTTACGGCTGAGTAATACGAGTCAAAATACCATAAAGCAATTTGCATTCATCAATAAATTCAAAGCGGTATCAAAGCAAACATAACGCCTTCAAGTCGCTCCCTCCGGTGAGAAAACAATATCAAGAATGGATGTCCAGCCATTGTGGAAAAGATAAAAGGATAAATTATACGGATAGTTAGAGGCGTGATCCATTGTGGTGTAAGCAGAAGTCGTTCACTAGATAACAATTTGCAGGTCGAGTGTGCAGTTCATTGTTACTTACGTTATAAATAAACATTACAATGTCGCTAACAGCTGATTTCTGAAGTGGACGTCTGTGGTGAGGCCGTGCGGCTCTTTGAAATCTTTTGCTGGTGATTTCTGCCTTCTTCATTCATACTACATAATTTTACCAAAATAAATCAAATAAAATGTTACGGTTCCTTTGCATTGTACCTGTTCAATTAGTACTCGTAATAGGTATACTTTATAGGGCATAAACATTGTAATTTTCGTCATAAACCAATTAGTCATCGTTTCGTCGCATTGTTTCGATATGAAAAAAGCGTTCGAAAGAACGTACGGAATATGTTGACTACATCGTGAAAGTCCGAATAAAAGAACACATTTTATACATTATCAGTAACACCAACTATTCAATAGGATTACTAGAGAAAGTTGTCCTGGTGTTGTGCAATACTGACAATGCACTTGCGTGGAACAAATTCTTTCCGGTTGTATTGAAAACACCGCGAGCAACCGTTGCAGGAAGTTCTGCAATAAATACAATAAAATCTTCATGGTGTTGTAAAATATTTACGGCGGATCCCACAAAAACTGACCTACTAAATGCTGTAGGTAAATTAGCGTAACAAGACAGTAGGTTGATATATTTTTAAGCCTGATTCACAGGTATTGCGCTCCTAAGTCTTTCTTCCTTTCTGCCTGGCACCATCATCATCATCATCATCGTCATTATCATCATTATCATCAGCCACAGGACGTCCCCTCCTTATCTCAGAGTCTCTTTTTACTCAGATGCTTATAACTCGTAAAAAAGACGTTCAGAAGTAAAATATTCCAATACGAATTGATTACAAAAAGCCCGACGTGCTTTCAAATAATTTGAACGTAACATTTATCATAAATACATTTGACTATAAGGACGTGACCAGAAGTTGGAATTAAAAAAAGAAACAACACAACTATAATAAAAACACGCATACATTATGATGAGCGAAGATGAAGATGTGCTTCCTCATTAACCTGGCCCAATCGTCGGGGGCTCTCAGACCTTGTTGTTATTAATTTATAGAAAGTCATCGTAGGCCCATTAGAACAGATAACCATATTGATCTGACGTTTGATATTACGAAGTATGGACCCGGTGCTCCTTGCTTTTGTGTGTGATTGCCCTAATGATCACGTGCCGCTAGTTAACGATGATCAGTGGTCATTATGACCAGCGATTGAATTTGTATCACCGCCGCCGATATTGTTAGATTTATGGCTTTCACAGTTGTTAATGGTGCAATTATGAGCACAATTGACATCGCCGGTGGATGCGCGCCGCCTGACATGGAACGTCGATCGTATAAATAAGAAATTAATGTAGGATGTTATTCATCATCGGAAAACGTACGAGCAATTAAATCACTCGCGCTGGAACCAAGTCGGAAGTCACTCATTAAATGTCAAATGAAATTCTCCCTATCAGTTTAATCGTTTGAGATCTTGATTATCTGGACGTGGAATCTTACCGATTAATTTTCTAACAGCCCTAACACCTCATTAGTGTCCGGCGGACGATGCTTTACAGACGAAATGCAAATTTGATTGAGATGTGTACGAGCATTCACATCTAAAGCCCTTTGCCGTGGCCAATCAACATCTATTAGACGCCCTATTTGACCCACTACGTTATGGAGCATATAAATTTTGTTTTTGGACTATATTAGTTCGGCCGCTTTGTGTTTAGTAGCGGAGACGTCGTATATTGTGCTGGTAGTTATGGGCGGAACTTTTATTCGGACACCGAACGACTTAATTAGGGTATAAATGTTTACGATATAAATTATTGTATCATTACGTCCAGTTTTTAGGAATGCTAAAGCTATGTTTTAATTTCCGTAGGCGAAGGTCGCGATGTAAATAGTGTAAAAATAAAATGTAGCATAAGTCATCGTCAACTATTCGATCGCCTCTTTGGTCTAAGAGTAGCTATGAGCTATGGGCTGTGAACCGAGGGGCTTGGGTTCCATTCCAGGTTGTGTGTAGAGTACTTCTAATACGATTTGCTCAGGATTGAAACCTCCAGAAGAGCGTTGACGTCAGACAGCCAGCCAGTTATAAGAATTAAGTGTAATCTATTCTCAGCGGATACTCAACAATTTCAGACATGTCGCTCGTAGGAATCCTGATTTAGAAAATCTGCTGATAGTTGCCCAGGTCTATGGGAAAAGAATACGGTGTTGTTAACCTACTCTTTGGTTAGACCTAATAAAGACGCTCACTGGTCTGCCAATATCGAAAGCCATTAAGACCGACGAAGACAGAACCGCGTGGAAGATTATAGTGCATCGAAGGATCAATACAACATCAAGCTAGACAAGACCTACAGCAATGCTGGTGGTAGGATATTCGTATCCGACCAGATGGCAACCACCGTACACATGGTGCCAAAACCTGCCATAGTGACCCACACTCCGTGAGTGGTTCGCGTTCCAGGATCAGACAGTGTACTTCCGGTTCTCTCGAGGGGCTTGCGGCATGACTTGATGGTTGGTTGAGACGAGTATGGGGGTATCCTCCGTGCCCCGTGGGACAGCCTCCGTGGCGCAGCGGGCGAGTAGCTGGCTGTGAAACGTGAGGTCGCGGGTTCGATTCCCGCACCGAGACAAATGTCTGTGTGGCCTATAGATATTTGTTTCGGGTCTGGGTGTTGTGAGACCGAAAGTCTCTCGTAGTTTCTGATACCTACGATACAGGTTACACCTAGTGTGGGGTCAGGACTATGTGTGTGACTGTTGGGTGTATTTATTATTATTATTATTATTATTATTATCCCTGTATCTCCATCGGTCATCCGCCTGTCTTGTCGCAAGCCCCTCGATTTGCTTCTTCGTATTCGGAGTGTGAAGAAGCATAAATAGGCCAGCATGATTCTAGCGACCACTGGTAAACACGGTGTTTGTCAGTGGTCGTTTTTGGACTGCACTACGCTTACCACCAGGTGGAGTGTAATCACTTTGACGTGCCCAGATTAAAAAAATGAAGATATCGACTAACAAGAAGAATCATTTCTGCAACATGCTTGACAGTGTTGCATTGACCCCACATTGAAGTGGTATAAGGGCAGCTGGAAAGAAAAGATGAAATAACTCAAGTTGGGGCTAATGTACACAGACAGTATTATCAGATTGTAATACAGAAGCAATTCGAAGTAGCCGTATAGGAATGAAAATTAAACAGAATATTAACAAATCAATGGCAAAGGTTCCAATTAAGAGGCTGTGTTATTATGTAGCGAATGGTAATTCTTGCTGCTGTGCCACTATCACAAAATGAGATCTTGGGCAATCGCACATCTAGTCCGTTATGTGCATAATCTTTTATTTTGGCTTGCGTGTGTTTACAATTTTATTTTGCAATATATATAGCACGACGATCTTGGTCGTCCTTAATAATTCTTGTAGTTGAGAGTAATCTTTGAGTTATCTCTAATTAATATTCTTCAAGGTAGCAATGCGTTGATTATTGATCGTAATCGATAAAATGCTTGACTTAACGAAGGAAAATATATAGTATCATTTATAGCCGAATGTTCGTACACTTAAGGTCGCCTTATGTCGTTTAAGGTCGCCTTATCTGTCAAAATTGTATGGCGAAAATCAATGTAAGAAGCCGTTAAAGTTGAGGAGCGTTTGACCATTCGGGCGTATTTTTGCTAGTTTTTGACCCAAATATAAGAAAAAATAAGAATAGGCCGATCTCCTCTCCCCCTATTATATTTTGACCATTCGGGCGTTAAAGGTTTAAAATTAAAACATATTTGTAACTCCACATTTTGCTACAATTATTCTGTTATAATAAAAAGCAGTTAAGTCGTTGGAAGGTATATAAAAAAAGCTAAGTGTCTGATTTAATTCTTCAAAAAATGATATTGGATTTTTTTCTTACCACCCCGAAAGTTTCTCAAGAGTGTGTATGTCTATTTCTTTTGTATGCTCTGTAGCTTAAACGGATGATGGATTTTAACATATAATATATGTAGATTTCGTTATATTCGTCTCAGTCTTGGAAGTAGCATACATAGGTTATGACAATATTCGACTATTACGACTATTGAATATTTTCTTTGTTATATTTGCTGGAACAATGTTAATATGTAGATTTACACTTATTGATTTTTTGTTTCTTAATTAAATAAATCCTAGTCAACACAATTATTTGGTGCAGTTTTATTATCACTCCAAACAACATCTCATTATGGATGTTCCAGGTAAAATTTTAATCATTCAACACAAGAAAAATCAAACTACAGTCATACTCGTTAAATTTATATGTACCATGTGGTTTTAAAATAGCAAAACAAAAGTTTAATCGTGAACTGACATACCACCGCGCGTTTCCCACCTATGAAGCCTTATAAATTTGCAAAAGAACAATCTCCACGGCAGATGTTGAAGGCTTGTTTACTGATTTAAACTGCATAATTGCATATTCCCATAGTATTTATAATACCCAATTGCCACGAATTTGCTATACTTGTGTTTTTAAAAACTTTTTTTACTAGTAAAGGAGCAGGTCGGTCACCTGTAGCCCTAGCAAAAAAATTTTTGACAATCGAATTGGCGCGAGGCTCGCCCCCTCTCACATCTGGGACGGAACTAAGCTTGGCGAAATGTGGGTGTTCTAGTCCGCTAGTGCACCTCTGCCTACCCCTTTGGGGATACAGGCGTGAGCTTATGAGCGAATTCGTATCGAGCTGGATGCGCGTCTATGACATTTGTATGATTATATGATATATTAATCAAACTGTGTGGTAAATATAAGTGTGGTAGAGCCACGCTGTAGACAGCTACGTCTACCGCACAAATGGGCTGGCTCGACCGATTTGATACCACCGTCTCACAGAAAACCGACGTAAATCGACTCCCCCCCGCAATCCCTATTTCCCTCTCTTTAGGTTGGCAACGCACCCTTGATCCTTTTTGTGTCTTGGGTGTTCGATGGACGGTGGAGATCACTTACCATCAGATCACCCAACTGCTCTGAGCTTCATCTGGCCATAGATACTCAGGATACCAAAATAATGTGTCTTGCCAACTTTAAAGAAGGGGAACAGAGGTTTAGAAGGCGAGGGGGGATTTGGGCCACCAGAAATCTCATTCACAGAACGACAAGCATCGGAAAGCTGCCATTTTACGTCCGTTTTTTGTAAGACAGTGGTGTCAAACCGGTCGAGCCCGTCCATTTGTGCTATAGACGTTACTGTCTACAGCGTGGCTCTACCATTCAAGAACTTTATTTATAAAGTTTTGAAAAATAGTTGCAAAGAATTACTATTATAAATTCTACCACAATAACGGTCTGGTAATGTGGATCCGGGTTAATCGGGGAAACAAGTTTGAGAGAACACCTGCTAATAGATATTTTGGCACTGACAAGTATGTAGTAGGTTCCAATCTTCAAGGGAACGGAAATTCTTTTCGGGCCACTCATTAATTGGAGCTTTTGTATAGGATACCTACCGGATATTTTTGAATTCTTTCTAATTTATGATAATCCACCTGTTTTGTTCGCAGTTTTAATCCCGCGATGAGAATATTCTCCCGGGACTCCAAGTTACCTACTGTCATTGAGAGATAATATAACTAACTAATACTATAGCATATCATATCATATATCAGCCCGGAGTCTGGAATTTGTGCCCGATATGGCGATAGACTCGCCTCCTATCACATCTGGGACGGAAATGAGCTCGGCAAAATGTGGGTGTTGCAGTTTCTACTATTTTCTGTTTTCCAGACTCCAAGCTGATATGGAACAATCCACTTTGCCCGACCCGGGAATCGAACCCGAGACCTCAGGACGGTAGTTGTACCGAAATATAACCACACCACCGAGGTGTCGAATATTAAACTGCCTGTATTATATATTACTATTCATAACACGGATCAGGTAATCTGCTCCAATAATAATAGCCATAATGACCTCTAATAGGCCTAATAGCTTGATTGGCGTCATAAAATCTGGGAGGGTAAAAGATTTCAAAGATCTTCGGCACTCATGAGAGTAAAAGAAAATTAATTGAATTACCTTAATGATCGACCCATTAGTACAGAAATGGGGTCGCCATAGAGGTATATCGGCAGCTACAAAACAATTATGCTGTATTAGAATAATGTCTTAATTGTGAAGTATCAACAATTTACGTGGTGAAAGAGTAGTATAATAAAAACATAAATAAAGATAAATAAATATCAAACACATAATCTTCTTCTTCTTTTAAAAATAGAAATAATGGTTTCCACGCATTTGCGATGATTTAGCCAATGTCAAGGTAAGTATAGCAATTATCAAGTTTTTACAATGACCATGGTCTCATGGTATGGGTCTCCATATGTGGATGATCTCAAGTCCCTGCTGAGATTATGGCGGCTTCCTTCCAGCGCGGTGCCCCTCAGATAACCTTCACTCAGCCAATCGAGCAAGCCAACGCACCAAGCAAAACTCATCAAAGATCATCGATTAAAAAGTGTCCACATTACACTTCCCATCTTCGCTAAATTTTGGTGCAGAAAACCATATCACATTAAACAACAAACACAACTCTAGACATAATACTTATGAAATAATTTTAACAAGCGACGCCCATCCTGTCAGACTTCCTGTCAAATTCCACACACATAATCCTAATAACACTAAAATACGAATCTGATGTCGAGGGTATATGAATGACTTTTTACTTCAGAAAAACTTTGAACATATTTTTATCCGAGCACGACTACTACACTTGATGGAAAGCGTAGTGCAGTCCAAAAAAAACTAGCCACCACTGACAAACAACGGATTTATCGGTGTTCACCAGAATCATTCCGGCCTATTTACACTCCGAACAAGGAAGACGCAAATCGAGAGGCTTGCGACAAGATAACCGAGGGAGATACAAAGATGTACCCTCATACTCGACCCAACCAACCATTAAGTCTCAAGAACCAAATATTTTTTGATCACTCACGATATTCTTAGTGCAAGAATCGATCCTGCGGCTTCTCTGATTACAACTGGCTACTCACTTGATGTGTCAGGATATTGGGAAACACGTATTTATAATATTAAACAAACTAGATAAATTACAAATTGTAATAAAAATTCTTATTGTCTATTTCAATTATTATGAGTGGAAAGCCTCGGTGGCGTGGTGGTATTTCGGTACGACTACGGTTCTGAGGTCTCGGGTTCGATCCCCGGGTCGGGCAAAGTGATATTGGATTTTTGCATATCTGCCCGGAGTCTGGAATTTGTGCCCGATATGGCGATAGGCTCGCCCCCTATCACATCTGGGACGGAACTAAGCTCGCCGAAATGTGGGTGTTCTAGTTCGCTAGTGCGCCTCTGCCTACCCCTTCGGGGATACAGGCGTGAGCTTATGTATGTTATGTTATGTTACGAGTGGAATATTAAAATCAGATTTTGCAATATGTGGATTGCACACAATTTTTTCACTTAATATAAACGTGAAAACTCTGAATTTAATGTTGGTGGCCCACAGGGATTATCGATTCATAGATTTCTAATCATCAGTACACCGTGTAGGCACATTAAATTCATATTCGATCTTTACGTAAATCCAATGTCAGGAAACACCAGGTTCAATAAAATAGGATAATCCAATTTAAACGTAGTTGATAATATTTTGGTTATCTACAGAGTAAATCCTATAGAGTAAGATCACGTCAAGTGGACCCCCCATTTACCACTTGATCATAAAAATTTAATCTATATATATTTTTCATAAGTACTTATGATGGAAAAATGATCCCCCAAACGATTTTTAAAAATTTTGATTTTAACATCATTTTTTTTTACAATGAAAATTTTAAGCACTTTTAATTAAAAAATTGATTAAAAATCAACCGTAAGAGATAAATTCATGAAATTTTCAGCATCCATGGTCAAATGTCTATACTTTAAGAATATATTAACGACTTAAGATTATTTGTTTATTTTCGTATTGTTAACTAACTTTTAAGTTAACAAATGAAAATTTAACTCATTTCTTGGTAAAAAAATGCATTTTTTTTTCATCGGTCACATGCTTTATTCATTTAAGTTTAAGATTCCGGAAGAAAATTTCACTGCTCGCCATTAGTTTAAACAAAATGAATTTATTTATGACAGCGCGCCAGCCGCCGAGCGCTGTGGAAGCGACACGCTACCGAGCGTCTCGTACTGCATTGAAGCTTTTATCAGTGATAATTTAAAATAATAATACAAAATATTATTATAAAACAAATTTTATTATTATTTACGTTATATTATTATAATTATTATCAATAAAATCTTATTTTTTGTTAACAATATCATAAAGAATATAATCAAATTTTTTTATTATTTTTACCAAACAGCGTAAATTTAAAAATAAATAATCAATTAAAAATTCGCGAAATTAAATTATTTTTCGGATACGCGAAAAACAAATGAAAATCGTAACGGAGCGGTTTTTCTTTTGTTAACTAAAGATGGAGTGTTGACTAGAAAATTCAAAAATAATAATTTACTGAATGACCTAAAAAAGTGAATACAGACCATCACAGTTTTAAGAATTTTTAATTGATTATTTATTTTTAAATTTACGCTGTTTGGTAAAATTAATAAAAAAAATTGATTATATTCATTATGATATTGTTAACAAAAAGTAAAATTTTATTGATAATAATTATAATAGTATAACGTAAATAATAATAAAATTTGTTTTATAATAATATTTTGTATTATTATTTTAAATTATCACTGATAAAAGCTTCAATGCAGTACGAGACGCTCGGTAGCGCGTCGCTTCCACAGCGCTCGGCGGCTGGCGCGCTGTCATAAATAAATTCATTTTGTTTAAACTAATGGCGAGCAGTGAAATTTTCTTCCGGAATCTTAAACTTAAATGAATAAAGCATGTGACCGATGAAAAAAAAATGCATTTTTTTACCAAGAAATGAGTTAAATTTTCATTTGTTAACTTAAAAGTTAGTTAACAATACGAAAATAAACAAATAATCTTAAGTCGTTAATATATTCTTAAAGTATAGACATTTGACCATGGATGCTGAAAATTTCATGAATTTATCTCTTACGGTTGATTTTTAATCTATTTTTTAATTAAAAGTGCTTAAAATTTTCATTGTAAAAAAAAAGGTTGTTAAAATCAAAATTTTTAAAAATCGTTTGGGGCATCATTTTTCCATCATAAGTACTTATGAAAAATATATATAGATTAAATTTTTATGATCAAGTGGTAAATGGGGGGTCCACTTGACGTGATCTTACTCTATAGTAAAAGTATAATCTTTAAACTATTGAATATTACACACACGGATTTTAATTAATTCAGTTTTTTAATCTTTAATGTCTCTATATAAAATATAAGGGATAAGTGAAAAATGAATTTCTAAATCTTACTGTAATAAATGGGAGAAAAATTCGGGCTTATCATAAAATGTTATCTTAATATATTTATGAAATACAGAGTTTTGTTAATCTCATTCGAACATCAGTAAACTGCATTAAGTTATATTTTTGTTGATAATCCAAACATTAGTAGGAATTATAAATTCTGTGACAAATCTGAAGGAATTTTTGGTCGTATAATAATTTTTATCAAATATTAAAACGTGCATATTAATTAAAAAAGAAATGTCTTAATCAACTGATTACTAAATATAGCCAAGTATGTATGTAAATGTACGTTGTTTAGTATAAGCTGTATATATCACTAATACGAAAAAAGATAAACTACGACTATGACCGTAGATTATTTTGCATGAGGTAAACCTTGAGAGCTTGTATGCAGTAATCCAACTGATATGATAGATTATAACCATTTCATCGAAGATAAAGAAATAATAACAATAGAAATAAACTTGGCAAATTTAGGTTATCTAGTTTTTTATGTAAACAACTTACTTGCAGCCTCCGTGGCGCAGTGGGCGAGTAGCCGGCTGTGAAACAAGAGGCCGCGGGTTCGATTCCCACACCGAGACAAATGTCTGTATGGCCTACAAATATTTGTTTCGGGTCTGGGTGTTGTGAGACCGCGCGTCTCTCGTAGTTCCTGATACCCACGATACAAGACTCGATCTTAGTGTGGGGTCAGGACTATGTATGAGACTGTTGGGTGTTATTTATTTTATTTTTATTTATTTATGTTTTCTAGTTATGTTCTGCCTAATTCGGAAATACAGGCTTGACCTTACGTAGATATATAACTCTAAGATCTAAGGTACGATAACCAATTTAAGCTATAGGAACTTTCGTTATAACCAAAATATATTTTATTATTACGGCCTCGGCGGCGTGGTTGTATTTCGATACGACAACCGTCCTGAGGTCTTGGATTCGATCCCCAGGTCGGGCAAAGTGATATTGGATTTTTCCATATCAGCCCGAAGTCCGGAATTTGTGCCCGATATGGCGATAGGCTTGCCCCCTATCACATCTGGGATGGAACTAAGCTCGGCGAAATGTGGGTGTTCTAGTTCACTAGTGCGCCTCTGCCTACCCCTTCGGGGATAAAGGCGTGAGCTTATGTTATGCCATGTTATTTTATTATGTTTTCATTTAATATGCAGTAACGGTATAACTGACTTCAAATTTATCTTAATCCATAAGTATAACTAGGTGAAGGTACCTATTTAATTAACATTATAATTATTTAGAATTCTCCTATTCATAATGTATTTTTGTTATATAAAATATAATATTCTTCACCGGAATACCAATTTAGACATTTAACCAAGAAATTGAGTTTTCAACCGGAATTTGATGGCCATAAACAATAAATTCTAAATCAAATTTTGCGTGGTGATTAAGCCCGTATTTTGGGAGTTAAGATTTCGGTCGGTAGAATCGTTCGGCAGACAACAAAGTCTGCACCTGTGCCCCCCTCGACGTTAAGCAAATAAGAAAAAAACGTTTAACTACGTCTATAAATATTAATAACGCGTTTCTAAACGTAAAACTCCGGTGTAGGGTGACCATGTTTGTGAGGATACAATTTTGCAACGAATAATTGAAAATAGCCTCAATTTTGAAGATAATTTTTAATTAAACGATCATTAACGTTATGCAAATTAAATACATATGAGTTAAGCCAATATTTCGTTAAATATAAATTAATATATAGTTATATAGTTCGTCGTATATAAATCTGAAATTAATCATAAATCTACCGCATATCAGCAATTGTACTTATAATATTGTCGTAGTTTATATGTTATAATGTATTTTTATAACATAAATTAAATAATTAAATAATATACATTTAAATCATAACGTTGTTGTTGTTGTATGTGTCTGTAGAAAATAAATGGTTTATGATTTATAAATTTCAATTTATTACAAAATAAGCGTTTATACAAATAATATCCAAATTTATTTAAATGAGGAAGTAAAAAATTATATTAGCTTAGTCTGATTACAAGACATCAAGTAACTTGTTTTTTGCCTCTATCAATCACTTAATTATGCCAATTAAATTAACTTTATTCGTGTTTCATACCATAGCCTGTTATTATAATATTATGTCAGTGACCCATGGTTGGTTTAAAATCATGGTTAACCTACAGCCTAGTGATGTGCGATGCATGCGTTAATTTTGACAATCCGCAACCCATTTAATACGGCAAAGGTGTATCGGCTCGCCCACAAAATTAATAAACGACGCCTCTTTTTAGAGCCTGTTTGTTTTTAATTTCATACTATTTGCCTTTTTAAAACTTTGTTCTTGACCGCTGATTGAGATTTTATTCATATTGCATTTTTTTGCACGTTCTGTTAAAATTAATAGATTTTCTAAGCGCATCGGCATTAATTTATTACGGATTTTTTCTGTTATTTTATGCGTTCTTCTCACGTCTTGCATATCTTGTTAACATTTTGTGACTTAAAAATTGTTACATAATTAGTATGCTCTAAAATTATTACATACATGCACAAGCTCATGCCTGTATCCCCGAAGGGGTAGGAAGAGCCGCATAGCGCAATAAAACATCCACATTTCGCCGACCTTAGTTCCGTCCCAGATGTGATAGGGGGTGAGCCTATCGCCATATCGGGCACCAATTCCAGACTTCGGGCTGATATGGAAAAATCCAATATCACTTTGCCCGACTGTGAGATCGAACTCGAGACCTCAGGATGATAGTCGTACCAAGATACAACCCCGCCACGGAGGCAGTGAAATTATTAGATGATTAGCAAAGTAGACCCGTGTCCAGCAATGGGTCAATATGTAAAGGATTGATATGAATAATAATCATATGAATTAAGATCAATTATCATTTTTACATCATATAATCCGCCTCTACTGCCTCAGTGTGTCTGTTGTAGTTGTATTTCGGTACGACTGCCGTCCTGAGGTCTCGGGTTCGATCCCCGGGTTGGGCAAAGTGATATTGGATTATTTCAATATCAGTCCGGATTCTGGAATTTGTGCCCGATATAGCGATAGGCTCGCACATCTGGGACGGAACTAAGCTCGGCGAAATGTGGGTGTTCTAGTTCGCTAGTGCGCCTCTGTCTACCCCTTCGGGAATACAGGCGTGAGCTTATGTTATGTGTTCGTTCTTTGTTGGTTGTTTTTACCGGCTTCAGGCTCTGTTTCTCTACGGTAATTTATTTAAAATATTTATCGGGATTTACTATATAAAAGGGAGTAAAGAGGTAAATGGGCTTCCTGATGGTAAGTAATAGGAATATGAATACACTACTGTTTGATTTCAAAAGATAAAGCCTCTGCCTACTCTTTCTTATAAAATTGCATTCTTCTTGTAATATAGCTTATATTTTATGTTACATCGTATAATAATTACGTGCTTATTTGCTTTCTCAAAATGTACTTTTACATTATTCAGGGTAGTAAGTCGTTCGTGCAAATATTATCCAGGGTTTTAATATTACACAAGCAAGAAAATAGTACTTAAACAATATTTTAGCATAAAAACTAGTTTTAACTCTCGATTCATACCCGAGTGTTTATGTTCAGAATATCGTACGACATTTTTGTTCTTAACCTATGATATAATTAAACAACCTCCATCATGTCAAGGCTAACTTTTTTCGTACAAAATAGGGGCATCCGGGTGGATTTGATCACGTGCTTCATTACGACGGTTATCTATAAACAATGCACGAAACACGGCGCTTTATAGGACAGCTGTCTCTGACCGCAGCGACAAAAAGTCGCCAGATACGATCAGGTCGAATTACATTCGGCCAAGGTTCCTGGCGGTGGTGAATGAAAAAAATCACAAAAACGAAAAAATCACCGTCGCCCGATGTAAACAACTCACTGTTTATGAGGAACTTATAGTTTTTGCGGCGGATCCAGTGCGCTGTTTGTATTGACTCCAAATACATTTAATAGCGCATAGAGGATACAACAGCGCAAAAATTGTGATCCAAAAGTTGTGAATTCGTGGTCATAAGTCACTCAGTCGTATTTGAAACATACGCGCACAAGGTTGTGCCAGCGTAGTAATGTTTAGACAGTAAAATTGTCTTACGCGATTGTTGAAAATTCACAGAAAAAAAAACGTTCTAGAGTGGAAATTGTAATAAGCGCCCTCGCATTGTAATAAGTAGTAAATGGCGTTACTGACGTTCAAGATATTTTTTTTTATTGGAATCTTGCTTAATTGCCCCTCTACAGTTAGTTATATTAAAACTCTTTGGATAACTCAAACAAGTACGTATAAAGCTGTACAAAGTACGCGCTCGCCGATGATGACTCCGCTTTGAGTTGCCGACTCTGTGGTCATTTGATACTTAGGAGGGCATAAATAAAATTATCGAAGTCCAAAAATCGAAACGGCCATTTATTACATTTCGGAGGACGTTCATCGATTTTAACGGTTCCACGTCCCCGGGTTCACTTGGCATCGCGAAATAATACGATTGTAATATAGCCACCGCATTCATACCGCGAACAATGTGCGTTTTTCTACGGCTTTTAAACATCAATAGGACGGTATTTAGATGATATTTTTTCGAGGTACGTAGGTACTGTTCTCTTATTTGCCTTTTGTCAAGATGTGGGCGCGACAAAGCCACAAACATGCCCTGCTGTGCGTCCGAAGAATTTTTTGCTATATTTCGTATTTTATTTCATTTATTGATGTTGTATAGGATAAATTCGTACGTCTTGAGGAAGAAATATGCCTTAAATGTTCTACGGTTATTCTATTCGTGGGTATGTAGTTGTCTATTATTCAAAGACAGTATATTCTTGAATATTATGACGTATATTCCATAACATAAGAATAATAACTTGGAAATTTCTATCATCATCATCAGTTTCATCTACCTTTACTTTTTAACTTGTCATGCTTGGCTGAGGCCCGCACTACAAGTGACGCAACCCCTTAACAGGGAGATTAAATAATTTTAAAATAATAATAATAATAATCCAGCGACTTCCTGCGACATTTATCAGGTCGTCGGTCCACCTCGTAGGTAAACGTCTTACGCTGCGCTTGCCGGTACGTGGTCTCCACTCGACAACTATTCTGCCCCATCGGCTATCAGTTCTACGAGCTATGTACCCTGCCCACTGCCATTTCAACTTGCTAATCCTCTGGGCTATGTCGCTGGATGCAGGCCGCTTCCAACAGGTCGAACCGGAAATCTTTGGGGGAGGCCTACGTTCAGCAGTGGACGTCCTATGGCTGATGATGATGATGATGAATAAAAATAATCATTTATTACCACAAAAAATGTAGACGTTGACACAATTTACTTAGCAGACAATTATAGTTAAGTCAGCAAATAAAAACTATACTAAATATTAATTTATATACCATCTGATAAGTATTATATAAAAAACATAAGAAGTTCTACAATAACTATGAATTTAAAAACCAATCTGTAATTGACTAGCGTTAAAAAATTACATACTAGGGTCTCACTATAAAAAATAGCACCGAATACCGAGGTAAAATTGAATAATCATCATATTTTTTATGATGTCACAACATAATTGGACACCCACACGCACCAATAGATTACTTCCGATCACGAAGACTTAAACCCACGTCAATATTGGTTGAATTATTCAACCATTTCTGGTAAAATTATTTCTCACAATTGGACCTCCCGTTTCGCGGACCTAATTTGTCACATATCAATCTTTATGGAGTTGTTACTGAAATAAGATGTCACCCTGTGTGGCATAGCCTCCCGCTACCTTCCTGTATCACGCAGAGCGCCGGACATACGTTTTGACACCATTAGAGATACAGTAGAGATAAAAATAATCAGGGCTTGACCACAATAAAGATTGCACCTTCAGAGCTGCAACAAAACAACAATAGAAGATTCAACTTTGTGTTAATGTAACAAGGAATAGATTCGCAAGTATCCACCATAAATTCGCGTGTAACCAAAAACAATTTATCATCCCGTACCCAAACAAATGTAGGTACTATCTGATCTACTTACTTGTGGACATTTTTTGCTCCGTATTGTCTCTGCGAATTCGTTTGACTTTTTGTTTCAAATCCCGAGAAAGATGGTGCAAATAAATTCGAGATACCACGCATGGTGGTTCTGTTATCTCGAAAGTCCAGATTAGAAGTGTTAAATTCGGTCACAACATGTTTTCGATATTACGGGATTAAAATTCACACAAACTAATTCAATATAATAATATATATACCTAATATCAGCCCTGTAATAATATTGTTCTACTAATGGGCACGGGCGTCCTCTACTAATTAGAAGGGTTAGGTCTTAGTCTACCACGCTGGCCTAATGTGGGTTGGTAGACTTCTCTTACCTTCGAAATTCTTGTGGATAAATTCTCGAGTATGGTTTCCTCACGATGTTTTCCTTCACCGTTATAGCAAGCGATAATTCACAATGAAAACACACTTTACATACAAAAGTCAGAAGTGTATGCGTCTTCTTGGGATTGGTCTCGAACCTCCAAACTCGTCTCAGCAATCCGTGCCATTCCCAACAGAGCTATGGCTGCTTCAAACTATGGGGTAATTACGCTAAAAGGAACCACCGGTCGTGTTCCTATTTCCTTTCGATTTCAACCGCGATTAAAATCTTTCGATATCATTAACGAAATCGAAACCTACGATGCGTTATGAATGTCGTGGCCACAATGGCAACCGCACAAAGAAGTCCAGACCGCGCAATAAAAACGTTCCCAATAAAAGTAAAATCTGAGTAAAGGAAGTGCACGGCGGGCGGAAATGCAAACTCTCATTGTGCGAACCTGCACGTGTTCCGGAATGTTTTGTGCACGCCCCTGCATGCAAAGGCACCGTGAAAGCCTGCTCAACGAAAGTATTTCTATTTTCAGACTTTATCGCGGCCAGACTTTACATAAACGCTGCGTATGCCAATAACATGTTCTTATTAATGTTAATCTAAATAAGTACTTAAACCGAGGAATGAAATTATTAAAAGGACATCAAAACTGGTAATCAAATAGGAATATTTTTTAACTCTATCTTTCAAGGGTTTTTTCTTTCTATCGGCCTGCAATATAGGGTTACCGTAACAAACTTGTCGTAGGAAGGATACCAGCTACTTGACGTCAACTCCCTCCAAGTGCTCCAGTCCCGTAAACCGTACCAGAAAAACTTCGCTCAACCTGGGAATCGAACCCAGGATCTCCCGATTTCAGTGGCGTGCAGTCCATATAGACAAAGAGATACGGTCTATACTGACAAATTGCTATTTACATAAATGATATCAAAAAATAAATATAGCAGCGTCTGGCTTACATATATTTTAAATCGTCTTAGTTATGATGATGGTTACGATGATGTAAGAGTTTAAGAAAATAACGTAACAAGCTTTTGCCTATCCTGATCGGAATATCTGTGCACGTCTCTGCCCGGTTCACAGCCCATATTCGCTGCTTGTAGACCAAGGAGGCGGTCTTTCAAGTTTTCAATTTATTTAAAGACAACGGTCATACGCAAATTTAACTATGGAAATAACACTATGGAAATAGCAATGTTCCCGTATTATCAAAAGGATCTAACAAAAGTTAGCATTCGTTAATGCCATTTATGTTCATATTATGTGTGACCGGTTCGTTAGCAAGTCTGTGCGATAAATATCGCGCCATACATCTCAGTTCGTCGGATGCTGTGCTGTTTAAATAAACAGATATGTATATCATACACGACTACGTTTAAGAAATGTATCGACCGATGTAAACGATATTTTGCATCGCGGATGCCGCAATCTAATTGATCTTAATTGAGCTATTGATATTACTGGAGTTTTCATTAAAAATATCTCTGTGGAAACATTAAAAATGCGAACTAGTAGCTCATTAACTGACCCACTGATCACCAGATTGTAGGTAATTAGGTATCATCATAGAAAAGAAAAGAAATGATTTCTTAGGTTTACGTGAATGTTGTTCATTGAAATTAAACTATTTTTACGGATTATATCACGAAAAATCGGGCATAAAAATTAAAACCAAATCGTGATATAATCCGTAAAAATAGTTTAATTTCAAAGAAAAGAAAATTTTGAGTAGTAGAGCCACGCTGTAGACAGCAACGTCTGGGCCGCCTCGACCGGTTTGATACCACTGTCTCGCAGAAAACCGACGTAAAGTGGCAGCTTGCTGTCGCGTTTCGTTCGGTAAATGACATTTCCGGTGGCCCCTTGCCCCCTGTCCCTTTCCCATTCCCATTCCCTTTTCCCTCCCCTTCCATTTGCTCCTTTTAGGTTGGCAACGCACTCATGATTCTTTTTATGTCTTGGGTGTCTATGGGCGATGGAGGTCACTTACCATCAGGTGACCCATCTGTTCGTTTGCCAGTCTCTGCTATAAAAAAAATTGTAGTGTGGTTATCGTCGCCTACTAAAATAATCGCAGATACAACTTTGCCAACATGATAGCGTCTTGTAAGATGGTGGCATAAAGGTAGGCGGATCTGTATCGCGGTGTCCCATTAGTACATAGTCAATGGCGGCTCGGCCTCCGGTGGCCCATACGCTTGCGGAACATATATATGTGCCGCTTCCAACGGAAAATTAGAACAGTACAATTCTTTCAGCGTTTTTCATATGAACTAAGATTCAAATCCACGACCTCCCACTACTAAACCAAAGAGGTATAACAGCTCTACCATATTAAAAACATTCTATTTTGAGCATGGAACCAGTTGTAGTAGTGAAGTAACAACCAATACTAGTAAACGTAAGCCTTCGAAGCTCAGATAATAAGGAATAATGATAGATTTTCACATGCCTATTCTGCAGCTATTCGCCTGAGGATAAAGTTAACGTAACGCCTCCCCTAGAGACGAGTGACATATAACAAGCTCACGCCTGTAACCCCAGGTAGGCAGAGGCGAATAGTACACCCACATTTCGCCGAGCTTAGTTCCGTCCCTGATGTGATAGGGGGCGGGCCTATCTCCATATCGGGCACAAATTCCAGACTCCGAGCTGATATGGAAAAAACCAATATCACTTTGCCCGACCTGGGAATCAAACCCGAGACCTCAGGACGGTAGTCGTACCGAAATACAACCACGCTGCCGAGGCAGTCGACATTGCGTGAAATCCTTGTAACTTCTACAGTAGTAGCCGACCGGCTCTATGCGCCGGTCTAATAAGCTTGGGCGATACTGAGCTTTATATCAATTAACATAAGAGTAAGCGGCGGCATCCATTAGTTTTATAAGCACGTAATGCGTGTAATCAGTCCCTGATTGGTTTGAATTAATCGCAGTATGCGTGACCGCTACCATTCGAGTCACCGTTCACGAAGCATCCTTCATGAGAAATTATCCATGAGTACATGTGAATTAAAAATAATAACGTAATTAAACTCGTATCTCTTTGTGCGTGAAAAAGTGTACTGAATTTGTTTTGATTACATTCATGATACGGCTCATTTATATTGCATAACGTATCAATATTTAAATGGATCTCAGCGCCGATATTTATTCATGCAATTTCATTCGTAATGTTGTGTCATTATGATTATTAAAAGTCACATTTTATTGTGAGACAAACATCTATTCGGTTGCAAGTGTTATGCAATTGAAGCTTTTATTGCAAATGTCTTGATGCAAGGATTTTGTATAATAATGTTCTTTTACATCTTAATGACTAATGTAAATCTAAACAAGATTCATATAAGTGGATGCCAACAGTAAACCTAATCAAAGCTTTGATTACATCAGTAATAGGGATCTGTTTAGATAGCTTTCTATTTTATGTATTTCTATATGTATTCTAATTATTATTATATTTTTAGTTAAGCATAACATAAATAAGCTCACGCCTGTATCCCCAAAGGGGTAGGCAGAGCTTTGTTCCGTCCCAGGTGTGATAGAGGGCGAGCCTATCGTCATATCGCACACAAATTCCAGACTACGGGCTGTTATGGAAAAATCCAATAACTCTTAATTAATTAAGAAGCTAGAATATAGCACGAAAATGCTTATAGGTAGTCGACGAGTTATATTATTTAAAAAAAATAATCATAGATATATCATATTATAAACTATGGTGTATCAGAAGCTAATACTGCTTCATTAGAGATATATTAATTTAGTATAGGAAATTAGATAAGTTAAATAATGAGTTTCTTAAACATTATCTATTGGTTATCTTAAACATCTAACAACAAACATTGGAACAAATTTACCCATTTTACTTGGGTGAAACTTTAACATTTGTTTTTCTGAAACAAATTATTTCTATGATTGAAAATAAATTTATTTTCTTTCCTTCTTCTTAATATTTTACAAGACTGGTATCAATCAAAATATCAGTTTATCGAAACATTTAATTTCTATTCTCTTACAACAATAAAATCCTTTAGACAATTTAAGTATTAGTTTCATAGTGAATTAGTTCCGAGACGTCCACACTCCGACTTTGATTGTCTGATTCGTTATGCAACTACTGCCCATTAAGTTGTTGCTACTGACGACTAAAGAAAAAATAAGAGGACCTGGCACAACTACGAAAAATACGTGTTTACTATGAAGCCGGTTCCGCCATTTTTGTTTCGCGATCTATTTACCTGTAAGTTATCCACGCATCATAAGAATTCAATAACGTGTAAATACTTATTGATTTTATTGTAAATACGGTGTTTTATTTATAATAATACTAATTTCAGAATATGAAGAAGACTGCTTAAACTGCTATATTAATGGGATTTTTCTTTTGCAACGTCGCCATTTTGGTTTCGTTTCATAATTTAGGAATGCTTCATTTTTTCGTAGCTATGCTTCGTCCTCTATCTTCTTTTGTTTAAGGTTGCTACTGATTGCATCGGATTATCTATGGTCTACCACCTAGCCGACACTGTTAACTTAACGACAAATATAACCATTATCATTGGATATAGCTCATTTAACAATTAAGATGTCCGACCATAATTTTTTGTTTATAATTGTGAGTACCTCAAACAGCTGAAGGAAAATACGGCTTGATTACAGGTGTATCAATCGTTTCCTGCTTGGTAATTCATTTAGAATAATAACTCGTTCATTAATGAAGCAGGTCGGTACTACCGAATTTCTTTTATAATTTGCCTTAATTTTACTTTACATTTACTCCCAAATGTACAGGTGTAATCTACATGATCTGGGTTTTATTTTGTAATTATGCTTATTTTAAATTATTTACAAAAGAAAATAAACGATGATAGACGTGATTTACCGAACCGGAACTACGCGGATGCCGAAGCGACTCCAACTTAACCAAACCACGTAATTTCAATTTTGAACTATCTCAAACCTCACACTTTAAATATCGCCGGTGGTCCACCTCCTACAATGAAACTTATATTATCGAATTAAATAGGTATTAAGAAGACATAAACCGACTTTAAAAAGTTAAAAATAATTTCTTAGTCTCTTTGGAGTCGTTACCGTTTCATTGGATCGGCATAGACCCTGACACTGACTCCGAAGAGATTAAGAAAGTAATTTTTGATTATTAAAATCAATTTTGAAGTTTTTTTTTTAACTTTAATTTATTTGTTTTCCAAAATATATCATCAATTCTAAACTAATAACTCTTTCAAAGAAAAGAGAGTCATACGAATTGGTCCGCGCATTTCGGAGTTGTCGGCAAACAGACGAATAGCGAAGTAAACGAATTATTGAGAGCCTCTTTTTTTTAAGAAGATTAAAAAGAAATATTCGCAAATTCAATCCTTCATTTCATGGAACAATACTCACAGAATCACAATTACCTGGGTATTTTACAACCAGAGCGAAATTATTATATTTGATGGACGTTACGGTTCACAGGACATGACTCGTGCCATACCTTGATTTACTCAGCCGAATAGAAAATTGATGCGGTCGGAGTAATCCTCCCGGATAATGACCCACTGTACCAAAATGGTTTTTCAATGTCACTGACACTTAACCTTACTAGACGGTGTGATACTAATTCGCGGTAAAAAAACAATATTATAATCAGAGATCGTTGATGCGGAAAATGGCGCCAGATTAACAAAAACAAACTATAACATTTTACTTATCTAATTCCGTGTAATCTCAACGTTATCATATTATTTAACTTTAGATACTGATAAATTAAGAGACACAGCATTAAATATTGCCGCAGCCTTATGGAAAGTTTGATCCAGATAATACTATCTAAGTTTCGACGGAAAGATATATGAAACTCGGCTCAAATTAGTAAGCCTTGTACGTAATCTACACACTGTTAAATGTGGCTCTTTATCAAATCTAAGATCCAAAGTAGCGTAATATAAATTAAAATGAGTGAACCGAGTAACGACCAAGCGCTACCTTTTAAAAATGACCATTAACAAATTGCTTTTAGACGGATATTTTTGTAATGTTACTTGTTTGTGAACGGTTCTATCTTTAGTGATCAATTTATCGGCTCGTTAGCGGCTGATAAATGTGACTCGATTGCGCTATGATTATAAAGCAATATATCAAGATGAGTGCCTTGATTAACACTGTGAGAATGTCCCCCGCAATAAGTTACTAAAGTTTTTCTCCCGACTTTTTGTGGCCTATTGTCCGAACACGCGACTCGCCGCGTCTCGCTGTATCGGTTGCATGATTGCGGAAAAGCTTGGCCTACGATTACTGCGTATATATAACCTTATAATCGGCCCTTTCATCGCGAAAGACCATGTTTGTAGGCGTTGCGTATAATCAATGCTTCTCAGTACTAACACATTAGCGTTTAAGATACCTCCAAATATACGCAGTACGCGCGAAACCGCACTGAACAAAGTGGCAGAAACACTCGCAAATTTTGGCTCGCATACATTTATACTAATAACCGTGAAAGCGGAAATTAGGTATAAGAGGATGTCGACAACTTGTTATTACGCTGCATTTATGACACGGTATGCAATAAAGGGAGTATAAAGTTGTTACAAAGTACAGATCTTTTCTTCTTTTGTAGGATACGGTTTATGCTCCCTAACTTCACACGGAGTCGGTAAATAATGAATAATTTATACATGAACTAGGTATTGTCCGCGACGTCGCGTGGAAATTTATTAACAAACCCGGGATAAAAGTAGATTATGTGCTATTTCAGACTATATATCTCTGTGCCAAATTATATCCAGATCCGCACAGCCTTTCTAGCGTTATTGAGTAACAAACATCAATCCAAAATTTCACATTTATAAAATTAAGCTGTTGCCCGCGATTCCGGTCACGTGAAAATTTATTTTATTTTTATTTTGTCATTCTATATAACTGTAAAGTTTCATCAAAATCCATCCAGTAGTTTTTGCGTGAAGTAACAAACATACAAACTTTCACGTTTATTATATTAGTAAGATTACGCATCATAGTAGTCAATACGAACTGCTACTATGATAATTTGGTATGAAAGTAATTCACATCCGTATTATTGCGTAGTGACGTGGCCTGTCGTAGTAGACGAGACAGACCTGGACCACCGGAGGCGAGCGGGGTTTTTTGAATACACCTTCGTTAGAGTCAACTCGATGACATGTTACCTCTAGGCTTAGTTAACGTTTTCCTGGACAACTGCGCAAATTCACTGTATATCAGATTTAATTCAAAGCCAAATACGTTTGGTATTTTAACGTTTTTAGATCTATGATTGGCAAACGACTTTAAACGGTTCTGAATTCGTAGGTATTTTTTATGTATGTTACCCATTAGCTCCGGCAAATGTGGACGATTTCTCAAGATATTGTGTTCGATAGTCCTTATTTCAAAAAATGGTTCCATATTGATCACGATCGGATACATTTTAAAGTCGGTTTTTAGGTTTGATTATAATTATCATATTCTTAACAACATTGAAATATATATATATATATATATATATATATATATATATATATATATATATATATATATATTTTTATTTGAATAATACGGATCCTCTCGAGATTTGTTTTTTTTATTTTTAGACCCGACGACGTTTCGAAGGCTTTGCAGTCCACATATTCACGGACAGTTAGAATCCGTATAATCTATCTATCTTGTTGGCGCAACGACCCAAAATGAGTCCTGGATTTCGACAGTAAAGACGCCACTTCTCCCTATCCTGCGAAACCTCTTGCCACGGGGTCGCTTAGAGCTCGCGTAATTATTATAAACTAGTTTTATTTCAATGTTATTTAACATTCGCGTAAACCTAAGAATTCAGCGGCCTGAGCAGGAAAAATTCTGACAACCGTAAATGTATTCGAACTCGATGCGCGTCTATGAAATTTGTATGAAATATTAACCAAACGTCATCAGTGCGTAGCGAACTCGAATACATTTACATTAGTTTTTCGTGCTCGGGCTACAGTTCTTAAAAGACGATAAAATAATTGACCGACTTTTGTATTAATAATGAAATGTTCATACACAGGATGTCAAATCACGACAGCTGTCCATTTAAGATGCCGATAAAATTAAGCAATTGTTGACTTTATTCATAATCTAGAGCGTATTATGATAGGTCAGTTGAACATTATATCGACACAAATAGTAAGGTAATTTCTTCCGTTTACTGATAGATAAGTCATAATATTTACTGTCAGTCACCACTCACCACCTGGTAAGGTCATCGAACCGGCGGATCTTAAAGAAGCGTCAAGTTTCCATTTTGAAGTTGACAGGCGTATCTTCCGAATTTGGGTGGATAAATACATAATTGACATTACCAAAATATAGTGTACATTTCGGAGGAATGTGTAAGTGAAGGTGTTCATTACAATAAGTCTTAATTCGTACATACATAACGCCTGTATTCCCAAAAGGGTAGGAAGAGGCGAACTAGTGAACCAGGGACCCTAAATAAAAACCAAGTTTGAAATAAAACTATTTTTACGGATTCTATCACGATTAGGTTTTAATTTTTATCAGAGTCAGACAGAGACAGGTCAGACTGAGGTGTTGAAGTTATCAGGTTGACCCGTGACAACGAAGACTGCAAAGCCTTCGAAACGTCGGGAATAAAAATTAAAACCTAATCGTGATAGAATCCGTAAAAATAGTTTTATTTCAATGTATAATATTCGCGTAAACTTAAGAAATCAGTATATAAACCAATTTTGACTTTTGATAACGCTAATGTTTTATTTGTATCTACCAAGATCAGTACCAGTCACGTAACTTTTCGGACGCCAGTGTAAACTCCATCAAAAAAAGACGTTCCGCAAACGTTAACGCGAACAGAAAAGGGGTTTGTCTAGGGGCACAAATCCTCTAGACCAGAGGTTCATAAACTTATTTAGTCTATGGCCACATCTCGCTGACCTTATTTTCCAGGTATGATAGAGTGAGCCGTTATCAGAGAAATGGACATTAAGCACAAATTCCAGACTCCAAGCTGATACTGAGTAAACCCAATTTCACGGCCCGACATGGGGATCGAACCCCAGACCTCACGATGGTAGTCGTACCGCGCACGCAATACAACTTAGCCATCAAGGCAGTCTTTGATAACGAGTATAAATGATGCTCGTTCGTTGAAGAGCTCAATATATCACTGATGGTTGAAAGTTTTTGTGGCGGTCGATTCTTCACAACCATTTTATGTGGTTTAATTCGATCGAATCCAGTGGCGGTATCGACCCTAATTATTTGAATAGCGCGACACGACGTCCCTTTGATTCAAGCCGATAACTTGTCCTCAAAGGGAAAGCTTAAGAGACTCCTTTAATAATTTATAAAAATGTACATATTTTTCTTGCATTTTTGTTCCACAGGAGCCTAAGACCTAAGATCCAAAGTATTTTTATTATATACAACTATATTTTTTATAATTTCTAGAATATCTGGTTTATCAAAAATTCTTTGAGTTTTCTTTTTTTTATGTTTTATTTTTCGTATCATCAGACACACTTGTAAACATAGACCCCTCACAAATATTTTCAGCCTTCCATTTTTCGTACAATCCTAAATGATTGTCGGATTTTTTAAAACGAATAAACTAATAATACTACTCGATAGAAAAGAAATAGAATTTACATTGTAAAATATAATAACAAAAGTCAACTCCATTGCTTTACAGTAATTTATAAGCTTCGAGCGCTTAGTTTTTCTGTTTCAAGTACATGTGGTCCATTTGATATTAAATTATATTACAAAAAATATATTTGCTAGACAAATGTTTAAGCTTTGTCGCCGTTTGATTTTCTATTAGTGATTAATGATCTGGTTTCTTTTATTTAAAGCGAAAACATCTGAACTATTTTACACCTAACGGTTTTGACAATTAAATGCAAAGTTTTAGGGGGTCCCGCATCTCAAAAGACATCGTGACAAGTGCCACATCTTTCTCTACATAATTGTTATTTTATAAGAATTTGGGTCGAAATTCCAGACTATTTAGATAAATCTACCTGCTACCGAGTTCCAATTCATTAAAGGCCATTAATGAGGTTTATTGCTAACCGGATTTATGGCATCGCTATGGTGGCTGATTAATTTAATAGTTAATGAATGGTACTCTGACGTGGATGCTATTTCGTTATTTTATTACAATTGCGACAATCCAGAAATTTTCGAATTATTTTCGAGTTTGTTAGCATCGGAAATTTGTATTATATTGAAAAGTATTGACGGATAAAATGTTGATTTACTTTTTAATAGATTTTATTTCTATTCAAAATAGGTTCTTACATTATTAATAAGTACAAATAAAAAGCTTTTACAATTTCCTCTACAGTGAACATCATCATCGTCATCAGCCATAGGACGTCCACGGCTGGACATATGTCTCCTCCAAAGACTTTCAGATTGACCTGTTGGAAGCGGCCTGCAACCAGAACACAGTGAAACATTGAACATACATGTAAATAATATCACATCGTTCCATTTTTGTAGATTAATACTCAAAGGCTCCGAAAATAAAGAAAAAGACATTTGTAGACTTTTCTGACGCATTAACCTTACAACCACAGTTTTTGTATGAACCACTTGAACTTGTTCGATATTCGAAAATAACACCGACTCGGCAGGCGCCTGCGCCGAATGGATTTGGGTCACATGTTTATTACCTTGCGGCCTGCACTCTTAACCAAGGACATGGGCCCTTCGGTACTTGTGCGTCTGTTCCGGATCTCGTTTTTCAGTATTGTTTTTGCGAGATTTTTTATTTGGTCAAAAGCTTCTTAAGAGATACTTTAAAATATGCTAGAATGGACCGGTAGTTGACGACACCAATTTTACGGATCAACGCTTCAAAGAAATATGAGCAATATTGAATGTCGGTTTTATAAACAGATGGCGTTTAGAATTGACAGTCTGTATTATAAAATATAGCTGTAGCCCGCAGCTCCACTTCTGTCTTAGTCATAAAAGTCTTGTCCCCAGATAAATAGTAAACTTTGTCTCTCAGAGATAGATATAGTAAGATTTAGGTTTTTTTAGTTTTTTTACATGTTAGTAGTTTTTTAATAGATAAATACATCCAAACTTACAAATTTTACCTCTTTATAATATTGGTTTCTATAGGTACATTTAAACATAGTATTGACGATTGGATTTTATCCCATTACAACAACACTAGAGCTATATTAAAATTTCTATAAATTCGCAATTTAAAGTGCAATATTTTTCCATTACCATATACATCCACAATCGTTTCGAGTGCACGTACCAGGTTTTGATTTACTTTATTGCCAACCTTGACTTCATTTATTCCTGTATTTCTCGTACAAATGTTGTTTCCACTGGACTATTATTCTATAACAACTGGTGGTATAGTAGAAAGAAATTGTTATTGATGTAGTAAACTAGAATTAGAGGCGTTGCTACTAATTGACTAATGAGTTCTGAGTGTGTATTATATATAACTTACGGACATTTTATAATGTCATAATGATAATTAATTAATACTATGTGTGCCTAACAAGATTTTTGCGTGATTTTCCATTCATCATACGAAATTAAGGTGACTCTTGGCAGAGAAACAAGCGTAGAGGTAGCACGAGCAGCTGCAAGAGCGCGCGGCGCGGCGGTGCGGCGGTCGCGTGCCCCGTAAACGCACGAGTGCCGCCGAACTTTTACGAATCACCGGCTTTAGGTATTTACAACTCGATCTTATCATTTCCTTAGATATTATATGAAACTAAATCCTACGCGTTACATAATTGTTATACTTAGAAAACCAGTTTTTCCTTTTTATTTCACTAGAACCAAATAAGAATGTGTAATGTAAACTTTAAAAAGCTGTATAGATAATTTAAAAATTTAATTGCATGTTAATGCGCAAATGACAATAAATAGTTACCCGATGAATCGTTCCGATAATTATTGCAATAATAAAAACTACATAGAATACAAAACGTTGGAGGTAGGGGAGTGATGTCCATGTAAATTGGAGGACATTATAGAGCTGCGGCTAACTGGACGAGATAATGAGGAGCGAGTTTGCAAGCGGATGCGCCTGCGCACATACTGAACAATTAATACAAAGAAAATTAAACAGGATAGCGACTAAACGTTTCGCGATTCCACAGGTGTGTGCCTATGTCATATACAAGAAACAGCTTCTATACCGACGGAAATATCCATAATGACCTGAGCTTCCCTTCCATTATCAAAAAATTCAAAACTAACTATTGCAATGATTTCGCTGGGCGGGCAATGCTACGTGATCCTGTTGATAAAATTGTCTTCAAATTAAAAGTTGCAACCATGCTTTGTTTAGGTCCCCATTTCGTATTTCGCGTGGTTTATTGTATCCTTTTTGCGAATGTAACTCGAGTTCAGACACGTGTGGAAATGCCCTTTGTTGCTTTTATTTTGTTACCTCCTGCGTGTAATTAAAGTAATGTGGATATGCCCATACATCACGTTCTTAAAATTAGAGTCATTATGCATTTGAAACTACTATTTAAGGGGAGTCACGTTGTTCTTATTATATTAATGTAAATGATGAGATCCTCTTTAAATCTCATGACAGCAGAGAGTTTCTTGTACAAAATAGGTAAGAATTTGATAGCCTCCGTGGCGCAGCGGACGAGTAGCCGGCTGTGAAGCGAGAGGCCGCGGGTTCGATTTCCGCATTGAGACAAATGTTTGTGCAGCCCGCAGATATTTGTTCCAAGTCTGGGTGTTGTGAGACCGAAAGTCTCTCATAGTCCCTGACACCCACGATACAAGTTATAGTGTGTGTTCTTGTGTCTTAGTGTGGGTTCAAGACTATGTGTGTGACTGTCGGGTGTATTTATTTATTAAAAAAAGTAATTAACCAGCAGTCACACGAATGCGAGAAACTAGTGGTCCTACAACACCCAGACTCAAATAGTAGACCACAGTGTAGACAGCTACAGTATAAATAAGTCGTCTCGGACGGTTTGGGGTACCAAGCTGCCCATTTACGACGGTTTTATATATTATAGTGGTAACTATGCTTGCTGTTGCGTTCGTTTGATTAGAGCGTTCCTCATCGAGCGTAAATCATCCCTATTCCAATCCCCTTTCTTTAAGTTTGTCAGCGCAACCTTGGTTATTTTTGTGTCTATAGACGGTGGAGATCACTAACCAATAATCACAAGTTTAAAACCTTAACTGACTGACTTCCAATTTACCGATCACGACCAAATTTATATGGGACCACCCTTGAAATAAGCTCTATCGAACACAAAAATAATTTTGAAAATCGGTCCACATTTGGCGGAGATATCGAGTAACATACATAAAAAAATACAGACGAATTGAGGACATCCTCCTTTTGTGGAAGTCGGTAGACAAGTGATCCACCTGTTCGCACTTCGCTTCACAGTATTACCATTTACCATTGGTATCAAATTGTACGTGAATAAGAGTGTTCTATCAAATATTCTATATCTTATTTATATCTTTCTCCAGCTGAACGTGGCTTTAGTCAGTTCACTTGCCTCACGTTATTTATTTGTATAGGCGTCTAAGTAAAAAGGAAATTATGCGCGAGCCTAGAATATCGTGAGAAAGAAAGTTATTTAATATAATTTATAATGTAATATTCAAGATAATTTAAGTATTTTGCACAATATTATTTTACTAGATAAAGTATTATAGAACAGCGGCCTGAGCAGAAAATTTCTGACAACTGTAAATGTATTCGAACTCGATGCGCGTCTATGAAATTTGTATGAAATCAGTGCGCAGCGAACTCGAATACATTTACATTTAGAGGTAGTTTTTCGTGTTCGGGCTACTGTTTTAATTTTTTTACTGTATTTCATAATGTGCCGAATGTAATAAGAATTATAATTTCGAAATACGAGTAGTTCTTTTATTTTGATTGTGAATGGAAAGCAATATAATATTTAAGGTTCAAATGAAAGGAAATATTTTGATAATAAAATTTATTTACAAATGCAACCAACTGGTTGTCTGGTGTTCGTTTTGTAAAGAATTATTAACACCTATTCGAATAAGTCTTACATTATTAGGAATCTCGCTTAGGGTGCTACGTCTATCTAATTACACTAAAGTCTTTGTCTCAACAGTATTCCAAAGCGACATATTTATACACAAACGCTAAACTTAAACACTAATGACTAGATAACAATTATAAATTATTAAGTAATTAAACACTAACTGGAAGTGTAGTGCAAGTCTACATACTAAGGCACAGCGGTGTTTTCATCACTTAAGGTAATACTAAATGCCTATGGAATAAACAAGTAATAGTTTCAGTCTTCGTAGTATTCCATCGATGTACGAAATGCAGTTGAGCATTCGTTCGGTGTCCACTCTCCAAGTGGAATGCATCGATGCTTCGTTATAGTCCACCATTATCCCCTCTCATTAGGAATATACTGATTGCGGTTAATTAGAGGTTGTCTCAGAGTCCCTCGCGCTCCAGCGTTCGGGTCTCACTCGAGGAATACTCGTTTTTTCATAATCACCAAGCCGCTCACAGGCCGCACTTTGATCGACACAGAACACGGTTCCTGGGAAAAAAAATAAATTATTAAAACATGTTTACATTGTTTATGAATTACGTTTACGAACATTTATAATCCAAAGCGTCGATCGCTCGTTTCAAATGACGTGTGTTCCTGAGAATATACTGGTATCATCAGATGTTTGTACAGTGCTTAGCAAATATTGTAACACGTGTGCACCGCTCGACGCCCTTCTATTTCCTCTTGAGATTTCGTCTTCCGGTACAATAAATTAATAGTCTACGTCGGCGCGTTTTTTGCCAGCTCAATTTCAAGTTTTGCTTCTGACTAATCCATCTTTTGTGACCATATGGCTACTGGACGTTACATTAGCGCCTCATGGCAACAAAAAATATATTTTCACATGTTAAACATAAAATCATGCCTTTTGTCTACTTATTATTAGAAAAGATCATTTTTATGTGCAATTTTCCCACTACATGCGGGGTGAACCACAAGGTTGTTAGAAGTAATTGCTGTTCGGCTATTGAAGAAAATAAGATGGTAGAATGCGGGCGTTATTTTATTTCTAAACTTGAAATAGAAAATAAAGTGTTTTTGAAAAAATCTACCTAACAGCGAGAAGCTTTTATAGGGCGACATATTTTAAGTTTCGCTATTGTCGGAGATTTGCTATTGTGGCCTTTAATTTTACAATAGGTAGATAAAGTCTATCTTACGGTTCAATGCACAACCATAATAGTAGACCTGTTTACTTTTTGCGTTGGGGATGAATCTTCATTCAAAATTGCGCAACATAAAAGAGTCGACCCTATAGCTAACCGTGACAAACAGGCTTCGGCAAAAAACTTCGCTTCATATTATACCTGGGTTTTCCAAAAAAGGTAATCTTAATTTTAAATATTTTTTCTGAATAATTCTCTACACTAGATAAATTGGATCGTTGTATCGGTGCGGCGCGACAAGCACAAACAATCTGATACTGATAAGGATTGTCATTATCGAAGTTCTGATAATACAAGTATTTTTGAAAACCTTTCTCGTAAATCAATAAATATCTTTATCAAAAATATTATGTTCCAAGTAAGTCAACTAGGGTAGTGATAAAGCTTACCTTTATAATCATTGCTGCTGCCAACGCGATATGACATCCAGAAGTTCTTCGTCTTCAGGACTCATCGGCTCGTAGAAGTCGTATGTGTCGTGACAGCTCGGGCCCGCTGAACTCTCCGACACGAGGGACGGGGCCGGCGAGTGGGACTCTTCGGAGGACGGTGGGGTATGAGAGCCGCTTGTCGTCAAGGTCAATCCTAACTGTGTGTCCGAACATCCATCTTCACCCTCTTCTAATAAGCGCTTTAAGCTTTTAATGTATTCCACGGCCAGTCGTAAAGTGTCCACTTTGCTCAGCTTCCTAGAGGATCCGCGCCCGCCAGCTATCGCTGCAGAGATTGCCGACGGGATGTGTTGGCGGAGCGCTGCGAATCCATTATTGACTTGTTTCACTCTGTTCCTCTCCCGGGCGTTCCTGCGAGCCACGGAAGCAGGTTGGGATGGATATGGCTGATGCAGATAAGATCGCTTCTTGCATCGTCCCGTGTCAACCGGAGCAGGTGCCAGCCTTCTAGGCGCCGGACTTTGAAGGTGTGTCAGTTTCTGATCTACACCGAGATTCTGATAAGTGTGAATCGCTGCCATGAGCATCGCGTAACGTAGACGAGAGTAGATCGAGAGCGCACGTGTGCGTGCTGCGCGGAGGTCGCCGTTGAATTGGCGGAGGTGGCGCGCACCCCCAACGCTAAGTAGCGCGCGCGCCGGCGGGCGGCGGGTGGCGGGCGGCGACGGGCGGGGAGAGCAGCGCGGCGGCTGGTGGGGCGCGTGCCGTGCGCGCGCGCACTCGCACGGGCCGCCCGCCCGCCCGCCGCCGCGCCGCGCCGCCGCACCGCTACTTGTTGCACTGCACTGGTCAAAATACGCCGGCGCTTATTATGCCATAGAGCGGTAAGCTCGCGCCGCTATTGTTGCACGTCGTTGCGCGTAATTATCCCGTCCTTTACCTTGTTCGGACGACGTGCTCCGCTCGCGTCGTCTATTTAGAAGTCGTTAGGGAGAATAGGCGCTGTAAAACGATCGGAGACGATATTGTGTTATTAATGTCTCGGAGCTTTTGTTTTGTTAAATGAGCGCTGTGGACTTTTTGCGTAATAAAATTAATCGCGTACAAAAATTGCATAAGCTTATCTGCATTTTCACTGTCTTCGCTAATCGTAAGTGCGTCACAAAACTAGGTACTATTATACACCTATCTGCTGACTGCGTTAATTTTGTATATTGTAATAAATATCTGTCGGACGTCAAAGCTGTGGCACGTGACAGTTTATGTGATCAATCAAGATGTGATCTAATTAATTTTTTCACGTTTCTTCAATCGCGGTCATTCGGTACATCGTAGCCCGTACAAGTAATGGTCATAAAGTGTGGAATGTAGCAGGTGTGTGTTTTAGCGTCATTCTAGTTCTGTGAATTGTCCACTGCGTTTTATTTGACAGTTAACTCTTTATGATAATGAGTCGTTAGATACCTACGATCCAATTAAACTTTCTGTGTATGGTATAGATAATGTTCACAAAAACAATTACAAGTATTAACATTGCTTGAGAATATGCTACGCGTTGAATTCTCTAACACTGGGAAAAGATTATGACTCTACCTCCTAATAGCGACTCAGTGAAATAGGATGCATAGCTATTAATTATCGTGTATTTGATAATAATATGTAATAATATCTATTGTTATAAAATGTAGAATACATATATTTTAAACACAATAAGTATAATTATGATAATTTCGAAACCTTTCGAAGCATTTTCTAATTTCCGGAAAATGGAAATGCTATTGTTTTCATTCCCATAATACTTTTTTAAGTCACGCTCTCAGATACATAAATAATAGATATGGTTAAAATATAAAACCCTAAGGGCCACTTGTAGCTCCACAATAAACTCTATTTATCCCAAATCTTGATTTAAAGATAGGTGAGCTGTAGGATAAATCGAGATAAGGTGTGACTCTAGATTAGTAATAGCTTTGCAAGTCGCCCTAAGTTGTTAAAAACCACAACTTAAACACACAAAATATCTCCACCATAATTCACTAACCAAAATCAATGGAAATGTCATAAACATCGGACATAAAACCCACGAACCGTTATTTAATATTAATAATTAGTTATAAATTATGGATGCAAAGCAGATCTCGTTACAACGCGTCTGTTTATGTATGACGCGGAAAGTGGGGGAATTCTTTAATATGAGAATTTTACTTTTAAGTGGCCACAAATTCCGGCAAACATCTGTAGTGTCTTGCCGGTACAGTTAGAATGTATTTCGGCATAAATTAAACTTTACATATTTAATGCAATGCAACACGTTACATAATTTTGAGATTAGATTCACGTGGTGTGGATTGTAATTTTATTAAAGACGTTTGTGGAGTCGATAATAGTTGTTTAGACAAGTTACGGTTATGTTATTGTATCAGAAATCAAATGTATTATCTTTAAAACTCTCTCGAAGGGCTTGCGGCATTACTTGATGGTTGGTTGGGACGGGTATAGAGGTATCCCTGTGTCTGCATCGGTTATCCGTCTGTATTGTCGCAAGCCCCTTGATTTGCTTCTTCCCTCTTTGGATTCGGAGTGTGAGTATGCATAAATAGGCCGGCATGATTCTGGCGACCACTGATAAACCCATTGTTAGTCAATGGTCGCTAGTTTTTTTTGGACAACAATACGCTTGCCATCAGTCCAGTAATGTCATTACTTGAAAAAGAAGTATAAATAATCTGAAAAATCTTTACAAAATAATATGTTTGAACTTATAAATGTTTTTATCTTAACCTAGAACTACATAAATAATCAAATCATAAATAGAGTTAATCGCTAATTCCAATAGAATATTCATCAAAAAACATACGTATTTGCATTTTCGAATCGAAACCTCGCATGCACTACCCAAACGAGTTACATTTACGCTCATCAAAAATATTTTCTTATCAACCTATTTAATACTAATTTACAATTCGAATATGAAATTCCCAGCGGTAGAGTGGCCGCATGCGGCATGGTCCGGCATCAAGTTTGGAGCAGGTGTGAGGGCACACGACGTCACTCGGCACACGTCGATCCACGTACCTGCAGCCGCAGTTTTTAATAGAACTTGCTTAGTAAACAAGTACTTTTCTTAATATTTTCGACCGATTTCAAAACAGGAGAAGGCCCTCAGTGCGTCTGTATGTTTTTAACATAACATAACATAAGCTCGCCTGTATCCCCGAAGGGGTAGGCAGAGGCGCACTAGCGAACTAGAACACCCACATTTCGCCGAGCTTAGTTCCGTCCCAGATGTGATAGGGGGCGAGCCTATCGCCATATCGGGCACAAATTCCAGACTCCGGGCTGATATGGAAAAATCCAATATCACTTTGCCCGACCCGGGGATCGAACCCGAGACGTCAGAACCGTAGTCGTACCGAAATACCACCACGCCACCAAGGCAGTCTGTATGTTTTTTATGTATGTTACTCAATATCTCCGCCAAATGTGGACCAATTTTCAAGATTCTTGAGCCACCGGAAATCTCACGAAACGCAGCAGCGAACTGCTACTTTACTTACTACTTTTGGTAGAAATCCGGTCGAGGCGGCCCATTCGTGCTGTAAACGTAATTGTCTACAGCGTGGCTCTACCACTCAAACTCGTGACGCCAGACTGGCAGCAGGTCATAAAAACGAAATCAACACCTTTCTGCAACATGCTTAAAAGTGTGCTCCGACCTCCCATTAAGACAAGGGCAGATGGAAAGAAAGAAAGTGTATGCATATATCCATACAAATATTACTCTATGTGATTTTAAATCGCCTTATTGGTCTAGTGGTAGCATTTTGGACGGCAAACCGTGAGGTCATGGTTCAAATCTCAAGAAATCAGAAGTGTCTGGAAGTAATCATTCGGTATTCGGTACTTGATGTGAACGGACGTGTCTACTGTCTGCTGTTCTGCCTTGCCATTACTCATTTTATTTCTTTAAATTGAAACTCGATTTGACTGTTGTTGTCGGATCCTCCTGCTCTCGCCTGAGTGTTTCGACATTGTCAGTGGGGGCCATCTTGAAGATCTACGTTGGTGAGAATTTCTCTTTCTAACGCATGTTTGGCTCCATATACCTGACAATCACCGTCGTAACTTGAACCCCGAGTAAATATTAATTTAAAATTGAAAAATCGAAAAACTTTGGGATTTGAACCGGCGGTGTCGTCGGCGACTGCGTGCGCTTGCTGACCGCATGCCTCTGGGCCAAGACTGAGTGTCGCTGCGTGTTGAATTTGGCTACCTGTTAGTACGAAGTGATATTCCGCGACAAATCACAATGCAATGTAAAGCATGTAACTTGCTTATAAATAACTTCGAATTCATCAAATGCTCTGCTTGTAAAGGCTCCTATCATAGTGAATGCCTCAACATAAGAAAAGATCAATTCCTTAAATTGAAGCCTGATTTTATTGAAGAATGGAAATGTCCATCTTGTGCGAATGTTACTCGCCGCAAGCAATCTAATCTTAATACTCCAGTGCGACAGAACCAGTTGCCTATTGCCGTGGAATCAATTGACTTATCTTTTGAACACTTGGAACATTCTAATCAGCGCTCGGGCTGTAACAGCTCTGCCGTAATGTCACACACTGATATAACTATGGACAAACTTAGCGAACTTCTTGACCAGAAGCTCAAGTCGTCTTTGGCTGAATTTACTAATAATTTTAAACAAATTTTGAAGAAGGAAGTGCAGTCTTTGGTACGTAGTGAAATGGTTAGTTTAGCGGATCATTTAAAAGAGGAATTCACTGCCACCACGGATTTTATATCTGCCGAACAATCAGGTTTAAAAGATGAATTGCAAGCTAAAACTAAAATAATAAAAGAACTCGAAATTGTAAGCACAAAGTTGCGTGATGAGGTCATCTGTCTTGCTAAACGTATAGTTGTTATTGAAAATAATTCACGGAGTATGAACCTTGAAGTCCAACTAATTCCTGAGAACCGCAATGAGAACGTTTATGAACTGTTTAAAAAGTTATGTTCAGTAATTGAAGTTCCGATATGTGACTCTGACGTTCGTGCTTGTCGTCGAGTAGCCAAGCTTAATAAAAACTCAGATCGTCCTAGGAATATACTTGTCACACTGTCGTCCTCCCTGACGCGTGACACCATACTTTCTGCTGTCCACCGATTTAATAAAACTCATTCCAACAATGCACTCAGTGCTATGCACCTCGGTTTAACCGGAGGTAAAATATATGTATGTGAACATCTCACACCTGATATGAAAGTGCTACATGCTGCTACTCGTAAAGCCTGCAAAGAGAAGAATATTAAATATGTTTGGATACGGTATGGTCGATTATATGTGCGTAGGGATGACACCAGTAGCGCCATCAATATCAAGAATATGGCAGCACTAGAGAAATTATAAATTGTATTTTTGACAGATATTTCACAGATTATTTTTCATGTATGGTGCTTTTCTAATCAGTATGCAGGTTTTCTATCAAAATGTTAACCGACTTAGATCTAAAATAAATGAGTTGCATATGAATGTCTTAAACTCTAACTTCGATGTAATCTGTTTGACAGAAACAAATTTAATTTGTAGCATATCAGATAGCGAGCTTTTTGATGCTAGGTATAACGTATACCGTCGGGATCGTTCCAGTACTAGCAGCACAAAATTGGACGGTGGAGGGGTATTGATCGCAATAAAAAAATCCTTTAATGCTACTCGCCAATACTGTTGGGAAAGTGTATACGAAGATGTTTGGATTAGCATACTTCCGAAAGTCACCGGTAATCCGATAATTAACATATGTGTCTGTTATGTACCTCCTGATACTATTACAGCCAACAGGGCCCAGTTTTTTAACCAAATTCAAAATATTATTTTAAACGCCAATAATAAAAATGAATTCTTAATTCTTGGCGATTTCAATACCCCACATATACCCTTGGTCAGTTTGCTCTCCTTTGAATAATTTAGTACCCTCTAATGCTCTCGGTCTAAACTCTGACTTACTTATAGATTTTATGTCAATTTGTAGCTTATCCCAATTCAACAACATCCCAAATAAATTTAATCGCTTCCTTGACTTAGTTCTGACAACATTGAACACCCTTCATGTACAGGCAACCAATGCATTGAGTAGAGCTGACGATTGTCATCCGGCAATTTTAATTAAAATGGAAGTGTTAAACTACAAGCACTTAAAAGATAACAACTATCATAGGGTTAATTTCCATAAATGTGACTATAATCTAGTAAAATCAAAGCTCACTAAATTGAACTGGCTATGTCTGCAAGATATACCAGACGTAGACTTAGCGGTTCAGACTTTTTATACTTATATTAATGAAATTATCTTAAATAACTTGCCTCACACAAAAAGGGGATCACATTGTTATCCCATTTGGTTTAGTGCACCGCTTAAAAAGTGTTTACTTGAAAAACATAAATACCACACAAAATACAAACGGTATAAAAATCCTAGAGACTATGACACGTTTGATTTACTTAGAGCTAGATGTAAAAACCTTATAAAATCATGTTACAATACATTTATTTCTGATATTGAGAACAATCTGGGTCATAATATAAAGGCTTTTTGGAAACTTGTGAAATCCAAACGTGGCTGTCATTCCATTCCGCAAACAATGAAACTGAATAATATAGTAACCTCTGATTCTAAAGAAATTTGTGAGCTATTTTCAAAATTTTTTGGTTCCACTTTTGACTCTTCAGCTCCCAACGCGGCTGCCAATTACAAGGTAGCTGGTTGTAGCCGCTCATTGTCAAAGATCCACTTGAGTAAGGAGTACATACTTCGTAAACTAAAACTACTTAATATTAAAAAAGGAGCTGGCCCTGATGGAATCCCACCAATTTTTTTGCGGTCTTGCGCTGAAGAATTATGTACACCTATTTATATACTATTTAACAAATCCCTCTCAGCTGGTACTTTTCCATCTCTGTGGAAAAAAGCACATATAATTCCTGTATACAAGTCAGGGGATAAATCAGATTGCTCGAATTATCGCCCAATAAGCATTCTTTCTTCATTAGCAAAACTGTTTGAATCTTCTGTGTATGACTCGTTTTATAGTCATGTTTCTCCTTTAATATCTTCCAAGCAGCATGGTTTTGTAAATCGTAGATCGACTGTGAGTAACTTATTATTATATAAAAATTATCTATGTTCCGCCTTCGCAAATCGTAAACAAGTTGATACAATTTATACAGACTTTCGTAAGGCATTTGATAAAGTAAATCACGCGCTTCTGTGCAGAAAACTTAGTGCTATTGGAATTTGTGGCGATCTTTTGCGATGGACAACATCATATCTAGCGAATAGAAGTCAACTTGTGGCAATTAAGGGTTTCATATCATCTGAAGTTATTGTAACCTCTGGAGTACCTCAGGGTTCTCATTTGGGTCCTTTATTTTTTAACATTTTTATCAACGACCTTATAAGTCAATTATCATGCCCATGTTTATTATATGCTGATGACTTCAAAGTGTTTACCACAGTTGACTGCGCTAGAGACGCATCGCGTCTTCAAGATGATCTTAACACTATATCGCAATGGTGCCGCTTTAACAACATGTACTTGAATGTTGATAAGTGCTATAGTATTTCTTTTACTAGAAAGCACAACAAGATAAATTTTTCTTATAGCATCGATAATCATGTCCTTGAGCGGAAAAAGTCAGTGAAGGATCTCGGAATAATCTTTGATGAACAGCTATCTTTTCGTGAACACTATGACTTTGTAATCACTAAGGCCAACAGACTACTCGGTTTTGTATTCCGATTCACCGTTTCCTTTAAGAAACCCAAAAGCTTACTTCTGCTGTACTATAGCTTAGTAAGATCAGTTTTAGAATACGGAGCTTTAATTTGGAATCCTTTTTACTCTGTTCATTCTAATCGTATTGAAAGTGTACAAAAAAAATGCCTTAAAGTTGTAAGTTACCGCAGTGGATTTGGCCGTAGCATTTCGTCGTACGAGGACAGACTGTCTAAGTTTGGAGTTCATAGGCTTGATACCAGGCGCAGCTACGCAGATTTAATTTGTTTGCATAAAATCATACATTCCAAAATTGACTCTCCTGAATTACTCTCACTGATTAGGTTTAACAAAAAATTTAGAATGCGTAATCCCAACATCTTCGTGCTTCGAATTAGTATTAACAATACATCATATTATAATCCTATAACTAGAATGTGTCGCTTGTACAACGATCTGGCAAAAGAACATGAACTTATTGATATAATGAATAATAGCTCTGCGAAGTTTATAAAATGCATTAAGCAAATATTGTTTTAAAATATTGGTTCTAACTTTAAAACTTTTTGTAAGTGTAAACTTGTAGGGTAGGCAGTATATTTGTTAATAATACATTTAATCTTATATTCAAACATAACATCTACTTATATGCTATAATCATGATTTGGGCACAGATTTTTGGAGTGCAATCTAGATGTAAGTTACTAACACTAGCAGTATGGATTGTGTATTTGATTGTATTCTGTATTGTGTCTTAAATAAATTAAAAAAAAAAAAATCGCCGATAGCGATAACACCGCCGTTTGTATTTTATACGTAGCATTAAGTGTTTTTCTTAGCTTATTGTTTGTTTTATGTTGTGTAGTGTATAATAAAGTATACAAATAAATAACATAACATAACATAAGCTCACGCCTGTATCCCGGAAGGGGTAGGCAGAGGCGCACTAGCGAACTAGAACACTCACATTTCGCCGAGCTTAGTTCCGTCCCAGATGTGATAGGGGGCGAGCCTATCGCCATATCGGGCACAAATTTCAGACTCCGGGCTGATATGGAAAAATCCAATATCACTTTGCCCGACCCGGGGATCGAACCCGAGACCTCAGAGCCGTAGTCGTACCGAAATACCACCACGCCACCGAGGCAGTCAACAACAAGTCAACAAATAAATAAGGTACATTAAAGTACGTAAGATAAGTTACAATTAATATTCTAGTTTCAAAAGTAATGTTCTAGAAGGTTCTAGAGTCAAAAATGAAAACTGAGTTGCCCGGTGTTCGAATTTATGTCCGGTATGATGATAAGGGGCGACCCTTATCTATCACATAATGCTATAAAAGCATATAAAAAAAAAACAACGAATTGAGATCTCTTTCTTTTGAAGTCGGTTGTAAAGACAAGCTCACGCCTGTATGCCCGAAGGGGCAGGCAGAGACTAGAACACCCACATGTCTCCGAGCTTACTTCCGTCCCAGATGTGATAGGGGGCGAGCCTATCATCACATCGGGCACAACTTCCCGACTTCGGGCTTACAATGAATTAAAAAAATCAATATCACTTTCCCTCACCAAGGGCTCGAACCCGCGACCTCAGGATTCGTACCGAACTATAACTACGCCACTGAGGCAGTCTACTAAGCTACGCAAAACAAAGGCGCCATCTACCTTCAACCCTTAAAATGATCGAACTAAATTGGATACATTTCACCAACCCCATAAACAGTTATTAGTGACGACCGTAGATGGCGTTACCGACTCACATGGCTACCTGTTAAAATAAGGGTGAGTTTACAACAGGGTGAATTAATGCAAGTGTATAAACTACAGGTGGCGTTAATGTGGAATTGGAAAGGCAGCTTCAGACTAGTGTATTGCAGTAGAATGTAATTAGTATTTCTAATGATTTTTTTAAATTGATTTCTTAGGTTTACGCGAATGTTATTCATTGAAATAAAATTATTTTTACGGATTCTGGATTCTGGATTCACGATTTGGTTTTAATTTTTGTGCCCAACGTTTCAAAAGCTTTGCAGCCTTTGTGGTCACGGGTAGGACTCGGTCGAACGTCGGGCATAAAAATTAAAACCAAATCGTGATAGAATCCGTAAAAATAGTTTTATTTCAATAATTATTCTCGTTAAACGTACTTGCAAAGTTAACAATGTGAGAGCCCCGAGTTGTTGTCGGCGCAACTATTGCAAATAGGATTCGGCTTAGTTATTACGACCGACCGCCCATCAGACATCTACCCCTCTGGTCATCTTTCTCTACAATGACGAGCAAATCGTGTTGGTAAAATACCTTTGCCTGTCATGGCTTCGAGTCCCAGATCGGATCGACAGCCCATTCACTCTGCAGTTTCGCGAAGTATTTCATTAGTAGTGATTCATTAGTTCGATCGTTTTTTGGAAAGTTGTCCGTTTTGAAAACAGAAAATTTACAGCCGTTAGTCACGCCAAAGAAAGTAAAGGACATTTTCTTAAATCTCGCTGTTAAGAAAATACATCACTACAACATTGAAATTGCCACAGTTGAAATTGGAAGTATAAACAGTAAACTTAAAATGTAAATTACATCCCAATATCGGATATTACGGATATTATCCCACGCTGTATATAGCACGAATAGGCCGGCTCGACCGGTTAGATACCACTGACTCACAAAAAACCGACGTAAAGTGGCAGCTTGCGTTCGGTGAGTGAGATTTCCGGTGCCCCTTTTCCCCACTCCCTTTCCCAATCCCCTTCCCTTCCTTTAGGTTGGTAACGCACCCATGATTCTTTTTATATCTTGGGTGTCTATGGGCGGTGGAGATCTCTTACTATCAGGTGACCCATCCGCTCGTTTGCCAATCCCAGCTATAAAAAAAAAATTGTTAACGGTACCAAACCTAATTAGTACACCTACATTTCACGGTTAAAATTACACAAATATATTAAATGAAATATGTCTATATATAAAATTATATGTTCTGACTGTCTGTGCATCAATGTTCATACGAAATCGTTGGACTTGTACTGAAATCTGACACCATATTCATTGATATAGAAAACCACTAATTTAAGGTTATGTTATGTCATTTGGAGTCACATTATCTGTCAACATTGTATGATGCATAATAATGTAAGGGGATATAACAGTTGAGTACCTACGCTCTCAGTATTTGGTGTATTATAGAATAATGGAAAATGTATTGGTGAAGATTGCCCTTAACATTAAGTTCGCCTGTACTTAAAATATTAAAATAAAAAATATTCTTAATTTATTTATTTTTTGTTAGGACAAATAATAATAATAACAAAATAATAAGAATCATACTGATTTCTTAAGTTTACGTGAATATTATACATTGAAATAAAACTATTCTTACGGATTCTATCACGATTAGGTTTTAATTATTATTCCCGACGTTTCGAAGGCTTTGCAGTCTTCGTTGTCACGGGTCAGACTGAGGTGTCATTTGTCCAAAAAAGGTTAGAGTTACAATATCTACCATCATTAAAAAATATATACAAAATCAAAAAAGGTTAATTATTTGTGTTCCGATTTATGCAGTACGAGCTCACGGTGTCTTGAGTTCTGGCAGCTGGTCTTTTGGGTTCCGATTTAATAAGATGTATAATTGGATCCCAGGTTTGTGCAAGCTTCCAACCATCTTCTCTATTGAAATTAGGATGTTTTTTAATTTCAATAGCCTCGCGTATCATCCTAGGGAGGAATCGGTGTTCTTTGGCGAGGATTTGTGGTTTATCAAATCTAAGATAATGTTTGGAGCCTTCCTCTGAATGTTCAGCAACTGCAGACTTCGTAGAGCGTCGGTGTTTTACGTCAGCTGTATGTTCTTTTACGCGGGTCCCTATATTCCGTTTTGTTTGTCCGATGTAAGAGAGAAATAAATAATTGTGTTGAGAATACATCCAATGAATTAAAGACAGAACTATCAGCACTTGATTTCGAAAATTGCAATGACAAACTAAATAAACGAGAAACATCTAAATATAATGAATGCAAAAATAAACACATAATAAAATTTAATAAATTAACATCTAAATCGAATGCCAAAGACAAAAATGATAGCAGTAACGGAACGCAAACTACCATAGACGTCCACTCTCGTGCAGCCAATGAACAACGCGCTGTGATTAATCTGTCAAAACAAACATTGGATGACAATACATTTCAGGTATTAACTAAAGGTTTAAATTTTGCTGTAACACCACGAAGGGTACCGTATGAAGACATTATTTGTAACGTAGAGAACAGTCTCTTCAAGAATAATTTAGCAAAGGAAGATTCGGAGGCAATTCGTCAAGACATCTCTTCATTATTACGTCGAACGAGGTTGCCCAAACTAAATCTTCCTAAACCACAATATATCGCGTTAAAGAACTTGCGATCAATGAAGGACCTAACTATTCTTCGTGCAGATAAAGGGAATGCGACAGTAGTAATGGATACGTCTGATTACAACAATAAAATGGAACAACTTTTGTCGGATGAAAGTACTTATGAAATAGTCAAAACAGACCCGACTAGCAAAATTTTAAAGGCCACCAGCTCTTTAATAAGCAATTACTCCGACTTATTGAGTCTCGACGTAAACTTACTCATCCCATCGTCAGCGAAATCACCTAAATTGTATGGTTTACCAAAAATACACAAAACAAATGCTCCGCTACGTCCCATTGTAAGTCAGATCGACACACCAACCTACAGACTGGCTCAGCACGTAGCAAAAGTTCTTTCACCTCTCAGAGGAAACACTAGAGCAACTGTGAAGGATTCATACCAATTTGTCAGTGACATTAAACACCTAAAATTAGCTGACAATGAAACTATGGTCAGTTTTGATGTTCAGTCGCTGTTTACAAGCTTACCAATACAAGACTGTATTGAAATAGTCTCTAAGAGGTTAACAGAGAATAACATACCCTTGGCATATGCAGACTTACTCAAACACTGCCTTACATCTGGCTATATGTTGTGGAATAATCAATTCTACGTACAAATTGAGGGCGTAGCTATGGGCTCACCTGTATCTCCAGTTGTCGCCGACATTTTCATGGAGGACTTTGAGGAGACAGCACTCAGCACGGCCCCGGTCTCACCAAGGTTTTACAAACGGTACGTAGATGATACTTTCACAATTCTACCATCTGATAAAGTAACTGCATTTTTAAATCACCTTAACTCCATTAATAACAAAATTCAATTCACAATGGAGTTAGAACATAATAAATCTCTTGCCTTCTTAGATGTTTTAGTTATCCGTAATCCTGATCAATCTTTGAGTCATACTGTGTATAGGAAAAAGACCCATACCGATAAATACCTGAATGGAGAATCTCACCACCATCCGAAACAGTTAGCTACCGTGGGTAAAACTTTGTTTCAGAGAGCACAAGGAATCTGTGATGAGGAACATCTAGCCGCTGAGCTGCGTCATGTCAAGCAAGTCCTGCGAGACAACAAGCTCCAAATCCCACGGCGCCGTCACAGAAAGCGAATGAAACCAGCCACTGTCGAACGCGTCCCGGTTGTTTTACCTTATGTAAGAGGAGTCACTGACAAGATTGGCTATATCCTGAGGCGTGCTTCTATCAAAACTTACTTCAAGCCGCCCAAGAAGATTAGTCAATTTTTACCATCTGTCAAGTGTCACATACCTCTGCAAGACCCAGGCGTGTATAAAATTGATTGCGACTGTGGTCTCTCTTACATCGGACAAACAAAACGGAATATAGGGACCCGCGTAAAAGAACATATAGCTGACGTAAAACACCGACGCTCTACGAAGTCTGCAGTTGCTGAACATTCAGAGGAAGGCTCCAAACATTATCTTAGATTTGATAAACCACAAATCCTCGCCAAAGAACACCGATTCCTCCCTAGGATGATACGCGAGGCTATTGAAATTAAAAAACATCCTAATTTCAATAGAGAAGATGGTTGGAAGCTTGCACAAACCTGGGATCCAATTATACATCTTATTAAATCGGAACCCAAAAGACCAGCTGCCAGAACTCAAGACACCGTGAGCTCGTACTGCATAAATCGGAACACAAATAATTAACCTTTTTTGATTTTGTATATATTTTTTAATGATGGTAGATATTGTAACTCTAACCTTTTTTGGACAAATGACACCTCAGTCTGACCCGTGACAACGAAGACTGCAAAGCCTTCGAAACGTCGGGAATAATAATTAAAACCTAATCGTGATAGAATCCGTAAGAATAGTTTTATTTCAATGTATAATATTCACGTAAACTTAAGAAATCAGTATGTAAACCAGTACGGACTGGAAATTGCAAATAAAGTACGCCAGTTGGAGAATTTGAAGACTAAGCGCGCAAGGTATTTATCAGCCCTTAATTTCTTGAAGAGATGCCGCGATCATAATCTCATCCCTACGTGTGTGAAGATATCACCTAAGAAAAACATACGTGGGAGCGCTAAAATTCTAAACCAGGCAAGTAAAAAACTGTTACAAGCTACCATACATGAAGCTCGATCCGACCTACATTACTTAAATAATTGTGTTGAGAATACATCCAATGAATTAAAGACAGAACTATCAGCACTTGATTTCGAAAATTGCAATGACAAACTAAATAAACGAGAAACATCTAAATATAATGAATGCAAAAATAAACACATAATAAAATTTAATAAATTAACATCTAAATCGAATGCCAAAGACAAAAATGATAGCAGTAACGGAACGCAAACTACCATAGACGTCCACTCTCGTGCAGCCAATGAACAACGCGCTGTGATTAATCTGTCAAAACAAACATTGGATGACAATACATTTCAGGTATTAACTAAAGGTTTAAATTTTGCTGTAACACCACGAAGGGTACCGTATGAAGACATTATTTGTAACGTAGAGAACAGTCTCTTCAAGAATAATTTAGCAAAGGAAGATTCGGAGGCAATTCGTCAAGACATCTCTTCATTATTACGTCGAACGAGGTTGCCCAAACTAAATCTTCCTAAACCACAATATATCGCGTTAAAGAACTTGCGATCAATGAAGGACCTAACTATTCTTCGTGCAGATAAAGGGAATGCGACAGTAGTAATGGATACGTCTGATTACAACAATAAAATGGAACAACTTTTGTCGGATGAAAGTACTTATGAAATAGTCAAAACAGACCCGACTAGCAAAATTTTAAAGGCCACCAGCTCTTTAATAAGCAATTACTCCGACTTATTGAGTCTCGACGTAAACTTACTCATCCCATCGTCAGCGAAATCACCTAAATTGTATGGTTTACCAAAAATACACAAAACAAATGCTCCGCTACGTCCCATTGTAAGTCAGATCGACACACCAACCTACAGACTGGCTCAGCACGTAGCAAAAGTTCTTTCACCTCTCAGAGGAAACACTAGAGCAACTGTGAAGGATTCATACCAATTTGTCAGTGACATTAAACACCTAAAATTAGCTGACAATGAAACTATGGTCAGTTTTGATGTTCAGTCGCTGTTTACAAGCTTACCAATACAAGACTGTATTGAAATAGTCTCTAAGAGGTTAACAGAGAATAACATACCCTTGGCATATGCAGACTTACTCAAACACTGCCTTACATCTGGCTATATGTTGTGGAATAATCAATTCTACGTACAAATTGAGGGCGTAGCTATGGGCTCACCTGTATCTCCAGTTGTCGCCGACATTTTCATGGAGGACTTTGAGGAGACAGCACTCAGCACGGCCCCGGTCTCACCAAGGTTTTACAAACGGTACGTAGATGATACTTTCACAATTCTACCATCTGATAAAGTAACTGCATTTTTAAATCACCTTAACTCCATTAATAACAAAATTCAATTCACAATGGAGTTAGAACATAATAAATCTCTTGCCTTCTTAGATGTTTTAGTTATCCGTAATCCTGATCAATCTTTGAGTCATACTGTGTATAGGAAAAAGACCCATACCGATAAATACCTGAATGGAGAATCTCACCACCATCCGAAACAGTTAGCTACCGTGGGTAAAACTTTGTTTCAGAGAGCACAAGGAATCTGTGATGAGGAACATCTAGCCGCTGAGCTGCGTCATATCAAGCAAGTCCTGCGAGACAACAAGCTCCAAATCCCACGGCGCCGTCACAGAAAGCGAATGAAACCAGCCACTGTCGAACGCGTCCCGGTTGTTTTACCTTATGTAAGAGGAGTCACTGACAAGATTGGCTATATCCTGAGGCGTGCTTCTATCAAAACTTACTTCAAGCCGCCCAAGAAGATTAGTCAATTTTTACCATCTGTCAAGTGTCACATACCTCTGCAAGACCCAGGCGTGTATAAAATTGATTGCGACTGTGGTCTCTCTTACATCGGACAAACAAAACGGAATATAGGGACCCGCGTAAAAGAACATATAGCTGACGTAAAACACCGACGCTCTACGAAGTCTGCAGTTGCTGAACATTCAGAGGAAGGCTCCAAACATTATCTTAGATTTGATAAACCACAAATCCTCGCCAAAGAACACCGATTCCTCCCTAGGATGATACGCGAGGCTATTGAAATTAAAAAACATCCTAATTTCAATAGAGAAGATGGTTGGAAGCTTGCACAAACCTGGGATCCAATTATACATCTTATTAAATCGGAACCCAAAAGACCAGCTGCCAGAACTCAAGACACCGTGAGCTCGTACTGCATAAATCGGAACACAAATAATTAACCTTTTTTGATTTTGTATATATTTTTTAATGATGGTAGATATTGTAACTCTAACCTTTTTTGGACAAATGACACCTCAGTCTGACCCGTGACAACGAAGACTGCAAAGCCTTCGAAACGTCGGGAATAATAATTAAAACCTAATCGTGATAGAATCCGTAAGAATAGTTTTATTTCAATGTATAATATTCACGTAAACTTAAGAAATCAGTATGTAAACCAGTACGGACTGGAAATTGCAAATAAAGTACGCCAGTTGGAGAATTTGAAGACTAAGCGCGCAAGGTATTTATCAGCCCTTAATTTCTTGAAGAGATGCCGCGATCATAATCTCATCCCTACGTGTGTGAAGATATCACCTAAGAAAAACATACGTGGGAGCGCTAAAATTCTAAACCAGGCAAGTAAAAAACTGTTACAAGCTACCATACATGAAGCTCGATCCGACCTACATTACTTAAATAATTGTGTTGAGAATACATCCAATGAATTAAAGACAGAACTATCAACACTTGATTTCGAAAATTGCAATGACAAACTAAATAAACGAGAAACATCTAAATATAATGAATGCAAAAATAAACACATAATAAAATTTAATAAATTAACATCTAAATCGAATGCCAAAGACAAAAATGATAGCAGTAACGGAACGCAAACTACCATAGACGTCCACTCTCGTGCAGCCAATGAACAACGCGCTGTGATTAATCTGTCAAAACAAACATTGGATGACAATACATTTCAGGTATTAACTAAAGGTTTAAATTTTGCTGTAACACCACGAAGGGTACCGTATGAAGACATTATTTGTAACGTAGAGAACAGTCTCTTCAAGAATAATTTAGCAAAGGAAGATTCGGAGGCAATTCGTCAAGACATCTCTTCATTATTACGTCGAACGAGGTTGCCCAAACTAAATCTTCCTAAACCACAATATATCGCGTTAAAGAACTTGCGATCAATGAAGGACCTAACTATTCTTCGTGCAGATAAAGGGAATGCGACAGTAGTAATGGATACGTCTGATTACAACAATAAAATGGAACAACTTTTGTCGGATGAAAGTACTTATGAAATAGTCAAAACAGACCCGACTAGCAAAATTTTAAAGGCCACCAGCTCTTTAATAAGCAATTACTCCGACTTATTGAGTCTCGACGTAAACTTACTCATCCCATCGTCAGCGAAATCACCTAAATTGTATGGTTTACCAAAAATACACAAAACAAATGCTCCGCTACGTCCCATTGTAAGTCAGATCGACACACCAACCTACAGACTGGCTCAGCACGTAGCAAAAGTTCTTTCACCTCTCAGAGGAAACACTAGAGCAACTGTGAAGGATTCATACCAATTTGTCAGTGACATTAAACACCTAAAATTAGCTGACAATGAAACTATGGTCAGTTTTGATGTTCAGTCGCTGTTTACAAGCTTACCAATACAAGACTGTATTGAAATAGTCTCTAAGAGGTTAACAGAGAATAACATACCCTTGGCATATGCAGACTTACTCAAACACTGCCTTACATCTGGCTATATGTTGTGGAATAATCAATTCTACGTACAAATTGAGGGCGTAGCTATGGGCTCACCTGTATCTCCAGTTGTCGCCGACATTTTCATGGAGGACTTTGAGGAGACAGCACTCAGCACGGCCCCGGTCTCACCAAGGTTTTACAAACGGTACGTAGATGATACTTTCACAATTCTACCATCTGATAAAGTAACTGCATTTTTAAATCACCTTAACTCCATTAATAACAAAATTCAATTCACAATGGAGTTAGAACATAATAAATCTCTTGCCTTCTTAGATGTTTTAGTTATCCGTAATCCTGATCAATCTTTGAGTCATACTGTGTATAGGAAAAAGACCCATACCGATAAATACCTGAATGGAGAATCTCACCACCATCCGAAACAGTTAGCTACCGTGGGTAAAACTTTGTTTCAGAGAGCACAAGGAATCTGTGATGAGGAACATCTAGCCGCTGAGCTGCGTCATGTCAAGCAAGTCCTGCGAGACAACAAGCTCCAAATCCCACGGCGCCGTCACAGAAAGCGAATGAAACCAGCCACTGTCGAACGCGTCCCGGTTGTTTTACCTTATGTAAGAGGAGTCACTGACAAGATTGGCTATATCCTGAGGCGTGCTTCTATCAAAACTTACTTCAAGCCGCCCAAGAAGATTAGTCAATTTTTACCATCTGTCAAGTGTCACATACCTCTGCAAGACCCAGGCGTGTATAAAATTGATTGCGACTGTGGTCTCTCTTACATCGGACAAACAAAACGGAATATAGGGACCCGCGTAAAAGAACATATAGCTGACGTAAAACACCGACGCTCTACGAAGTCTGCAGTTGCTGAACATTCAGAGGAAGGCTCCAAACATTATCTTAGATTTGATAAACCACAAATCCTCGCCAAAGAACACCGATTCCTCCCTAGGATGATACGCGAGGCTATTGAAATTAAAAAACATCCTAATTTCAATAGAGAAGATGGTTGGAAGCTTGCACAAACCTGGGATCCAATTATACATCTTATTAAATCGGAACCCAAAAGACCAGCTGCCAGAACTCAAGACACCGTGAGCTCGTACTGCATAAATCGGAACACAAATAATTAACCTTTTTTGATTTTGTATATATTTTTTAATGATGGTAGATATTGTAACTCTAACCTTTTTTGGACAAATGACACCTCAGTCTGACCCGTGACAACGAAGACTGCAAAGCCTTCGAAACGTCGGGAATAATAATTAAAACCTAATCGTGATAGAATCCGTAAGAATAGTTTTATTTCAATGTATAATATTCACGTAAACTTAAGAAATCAGTATGTAAACCAGTACGGACTGGAAATTGCAAATAAAGTACGCCGGTTGGAGAATTTGAAGACTAAGCGCGCAAGGTATTTATCAGCCCTTAATTTCTTGAAGAGATGCCGCGATCATAATCTCATCCCTACGTGTGTGAAGATATCACCTAAGAAAAACATACGTGGGAGCGCTAAAATTCTAAACCAGGCAAGTAAAAAACTGTTACAAGCTACCATACATGAAGCTCGATCCGACCTACATTACTTAAATAATTGTGTTGAGAATACATCCAATGAATTAAAGACAGAACTATCAGCACTTGATTTCGAAAATTGCATTGACAAACTAAATAAACGAGAAACATCTAAATATAATGAATGCAAAAATAAACACATAATAAAATTTAATAAATTAACATCTAAATCGAATGCCAAAGACAAAAATGATAGCAGTAACGGAACGCAAACTACCATAGACATCCACGCTCGTGCAGCCAATGAACAACGCGCTGTGATTAATCTGTCAAAACAAACATTGGATGACAATACATTTCAGGTATTAACTAAAGGTTTAAATTTTGCTGTAACACCACGAAGGGTACCGTATGAAGACATTATTTGTAACGTAGAGAACAGTCTCTTCAAGAATAATTTAGCAAAGGAAGATTCGGAGGCAATTCGTCAAGACATCTCTTCATTATTACGTCGAACGAGGTTGCCCAAACTAAATCTTCCTAAACCACAATATATCGCGTTAAAGAACTTGCGATCAATGAAGGACCTAACTATTCTTCGTGCAGATAAAGGGAATGCGACAGTAGTAATGGATACGTCTGATTACAACAATAAAATGGAACAACTTTTGTCGGATGAAAGTACTTATGAAATAGTCAAAACAGACCCGACTAGCAAAATTTTAAAGGCCACCAGCTCTTTAATAAGCAATTACTCCGACTTATTGAGTCTCGACGTAAACTTACTCATCCCATCGTCAGCGAAATCACCTAAATTGTATGGTTTACCAAAAATACACAAAACAAATGCTCCGCTACGTCCCATTGTAAGTCAGATCGACACACCAACCTACAGACTGGCTCAGCACGTAGCAAAAGTTCTTTCACCTCTCAGAGGAAACACTAGAGCAACTGTGAAGGATTCATACCAATTTGTCAGTGACATTAAACACCTAAAATTAGCTGACAATGAAACTATGGTCAGTTTTGATGTTCAGTCGCTGTTTACAAGCTTACCAATACAAGACTGTATTGAAATAGTCTCTAAGAGGTTAACAGAGAATAACATACCCTTGGCATATGCAGACTTACTCAAACACTGCCTTACATCTGGCTATATGTTGTGGAATAATCAATTCTACGTACAAATTGAGGGCGTAGCTATGGGCTCACCTGTATCTCCAGTTGTCGCCGACATTTTCATGGAGGACTTTGAGGAGACAGCACTCAGCACGGCCCCGGTCTCACCAAGGTTTTACAAACGGTACGTAGATGATACTTTCACAATTCTACCATCTGATAAAGTAACTGCATTTTTAAATCACCTTAACTCCATTAATAACAAAATTCAATTCACAATGGAGTTAGAACATAATAAATCTCTTGCCTTCTTAGATGTTTTAGTTATCCGTAATCCTGATCAATCTTTGAGTCATACTGTGTATAGGAAAAAGACCCATACCGATAAATACCTGAATGGAGAATCTCACCACCATCCGAAACAGTTAGCTACCGTGGGTAAAACTTTGTTTCAGAGAGCACAAGGAATCTGTGATGAGGAACATCTAGCCGCTGAGCTGCGTCATGTCAAGCAAGTCCTGCGAGACAACAAGCTCCAAATCCCACGGCGCCGTCACAGAAAGCGAATGAAACCAGCCACTGTCGAACGCGTCCCGGTTGTTTTACCTTATGTAAGAGGAGTCACTGACAAGATTGGCTATATCCTGAGGCGTGCTTCTATCAAAACTTACTTCAAGCCGCCCAAGAAGATTAGTCAATTTTTACCATCTGTCAAGTGTCACATACCTCTGCAAGACCCAGGCGTGTATAAAATTGATTGCGACTGTGGTCTCTCTTACATCGGACAAACAAAACGGAATATAGGGACCCGCGTAAAAGAACATATAGCTGACGTAAAACACCGACGCTCTACGAAGTCTGCAGTTGCTGAACATTCAGAGGAAGGCTCCAAACATTATCTTAGATTTGATAAACCACAAATCCTCGCCAAAGAACACCGATTCCTCCCTAGGATGATACGCGAGGCTATTGAAATTAAAAAACATCCTAATTTCAATAGAGAAGATGGTTGGAAGCTTGCACAAACCTGGGATCCAATTATACATCTTATTAAATCGGAACCCAAAAGACCAGCTGCCAGAACTCAAGACACCGTGAGCTCGTACTGCATAAATCGGAACACAAATAATTAACCTTTTTTGATTTTGTATATATTTTTTAATGATGGTAGATATTGTAACTCTAACCTTTTTTGGACAAATGACACCTCAGTCTGACCCGTGACAACGAAGACTGCAAAGCCTTCGAAACGTCGGGAATAATAATTAAAACCTAATCGTGATAGAATCCGTAAGAATAGTTTTATTTCAATAATAAGAATCACTTGACTAAAATTACAATTTGATTTGTGTTCCTTATTTTTTTTTTTACTGACTTTTCATTTTTATTAGCCAACCACATATATGTGCCAAAGTAATAAATAAATGATTTCATTTAATTTTATTTCAACCGAGAACAATTATTGGATTTTCCAAAAAAACAAAGTGAAAAAAGACTAAACTTTGAATGAAATTGTATAAATTGTATATATTTTCTAATGTTCCTTGATATAACGAAAAATTATAAAATGCTTCTGCTACCAGATAAAGAGGAAATTTGTGTATGGCGGACAGTGCCACGAGCAAAGGTTAGTGTTTAATAGAATCCTCATGCATTTGCTCATTAGACGTAGTTTAATTGTACGCACTGGTTATTATCATCCAGTTTTTACGAGCGAACCAATCGATGAGCCCACATAAAACCTGTATGGTACCTATATTTACACTAATTTGGATTTTCCCCAATAAAACTAGTGCGTGGGAAGATTTATGTTTGTTGGTAATTAACCTGCACCAAAATTACCAAACGCTACTTGAATTTATCTTAAAAAGCTTGAAAAAATATTTAATGTATTTTCGGCACATGTTTGAACACTAAATACGCTGTGGACTGGGAAGACCTGGGTTCGATTACCAGGTCAGGCAAAGCAAATTTTCTAATTTGACGTCAGGCACGCAGCCGGTTGTAAAAACTAAGCATAATCCTTTCTGCCACATACTTGAAAAGGTGTGTAGCGCCGACCCCACATTAAGGTGGGATAAAGGCAGGTAGAAAGAAAGAAAGATTTGAACACTAGATAACGCAAAAAGTGTACCTTATGTGAATTGTAATAAAGTACAAATGTTTCTTCAAACGTTGAAAACATGCTCAACTACAGGTTCAGACATCACGATTTTGTAGGTATTTATGAATTTGAAACTGTGTGGCGGCCGTATTATTATTTTGTTCTTTGGATATGTTTGTCAAAAAGTATTTGTGTAGCATTATAAAGAACGCATTATGGATACTATAAGTAATTAATGGACATCAATATATTGTATTAACAACTTATTAAGATGATTTTACAAGAACTCTACATAATGTAGAGACCATTATCACTACTTTCATTTACGTTTGAATGAACCTTTATTATTTTACAATGTAAACAATGTGACAGATTGATTTCTAATGGGGTCACTCAGTGAGCCATTGTATTGTATTTTTTGTATGTTTTTATTTGTATTTTTTTTTATTTCATACAAAACAGGTTGCAATCATTGATATACAATTATTACTACAAAAAATCATTTGTATGTATTTTCTTGGTGGTTTAGCTGCTCTAATTTATATATCTTTTTTGTATATGGTACTTTATAGGCATTTATTGTCAACTGGCATTTAAAAGAGCAACGCCAAAGTTTCTTGCCCGTTCTTCTCTGGCGAAACGGCCTTCCGAACTGGCGGTAGAGGAGCTTTGACGGAATCTAAATAATGTAGTAACATTTCATGGATTCAATAAATATTTTGATTTTGATTTTTTTTAATGCGTAGAACCTGAAATTATTCGTACAAAGTGTATTTAATGGTACCAACCTTCGCATTCTAACACCTGCAGCACACGGAAGCAGTGACGGGCCCGTTACACACATGTACTAATGCGTATGAATATTAAAATTTAATCACCATAACATCATAGTATTTGGAGTGTTTATCAAAAGTATCCTCAGCCCTTCGGCTATAGATTTTATCTATAGCTAGTTTCTTAACTGTATTGGTGCTTGAAATTCACGTTATAAATATTAAACAGGTGTCAGCCACTGCTCGCTTTGTGCTTGCAGTTAGAGCCACTCATTTCAGTATTTAATTGACGAGAGTAAAGCAATAGCTTTACACGTACCGCCGACGAGCATGAGTGCCGCTGTCAAACCTGACGTAAAACGCCTCAATCATGGCAATAACGTAATTTTAATCTTGATTACTTGATAATTTAATTGGATTAAGCTTAATGGAATGAGAACTGCCAACCATCCGTAGTTGAGTGTCGGAAACCTTAGGTTTTTGCCGACGATGTGCATATGTATGGCCACACCGTGATTACACTGTCACAATGAAAATTTATTAGTGGTTTTAATAGCCGCGACGGATTCGCTAATTAATTCTTCACCATCAGCGTTATTAATATTATTAATACCCACTTTATAACGAAGAAGCGTTTATGTAAATAGCTATTTTAATACGTTATTTAATAAATTATGCAGTCAGCTAAAGTTACATCGGGGTTTTAGTCAGAGGTACAAGCAATACAAATGATAATACCACACGCACGGACACAGACAGATTCCGATTGTCATCGAAACAAACGTTGTCCGACGCTTTCCCTGCGTAAATAACGCTAGGTCCCCGACGATAACTCTAGCCCTTTGGAGTCTGGAGGCATATCATTTACGAAATAACAATCGCAAATAAACCGCGACGCTGGTCGCACGCGGGCAGCGAGCGGGCATTAGCGGTGTGGGGCGCAAACAGCGCGATCGGGTGTATAATTTCGCGTCCGCTGACACGAAGGCTCTTCGGCGCGGTTGCCATACCACAATATATCACGGGCTCGCGTACGCCCGCCACACTGTATAATTCGTGTAATTTATAGGATAGAGTCGACTAGTAGCAAGACGGCAACACGGTTAATAGCGCGTAACCACGCGACAGGCATTCGTGCACACTCGCCGAAGCTGCTTCGAGTCGCACGCGGTCCACGCCCCGGGCGCTCTCTCTATCTCAGATGAGCATTTGATTAAACGGCCCTACATGATAGCTTACGTCTAACCAACACTGCTACTGTATATATACCTAATATAACGGTGCTTTGTAGTATCCTTCTTTATGTCATTTTGCATTCTTTACTATCCACCTAACTTCATCCAATAATGATGGTTATGTCGCCACATATGCATTAAATACTAGTATAACATAGTGTTTCGCCAATATGTATTTTTTTAAAGACCACAGCAATCAAAAGCAACTTTCTTTCTTTCTACCTGCCCTTATCCCACCTTAAGTTGTAGTTTTTACGACCGGCTACCTGCATGACGTCAACCTCCATCAGGAAGATCCAGTCCCGGGAAAATAGTGTTAGAAAAACACCACGCCCGACATGGGAATTGAAACCAGGACCTTTCGGTTCACAGCCCATATACACTGCCACTAGGCCAAGGAGGCGACCACAGCAATTAAAAGCAACATCGAAAGAAAATAGATATACACAATATTCAATGCACGATGCGTAATCCTCGGAGCTAGTTGCTAGCACAATAAATGTCATTTTAATAATATTAATATTGCAATAAATTAACCGGAGGTCTGTACCCCGTGAGTACCGCGACTGTACCATGCATAAGTACCGAGTGCTGTAGTTAAACAACGCTGCGTTTTATTTATTCCCCTAGTATAAAGTTCGCACACCATAGTGTTAAATTTTTATTTTTATTTCGATCATCCGCGGCGATTATTCATTTATCAAACAAATGGCGGAGCTTCATCAAACGAATACTTTTCACGTCTTAAAGTTTATCTGTGTAGTTCATTAATTACGGAATTTATACGAATATACAAAGCTTCAATAAGTTTTTTACTATTTTAAAAGTAACATTATCTATAGTCGTATGAACTTTCCCTTTATAAACTCTTAGCAGACTTTGAACTCTTATTAGACTGTATTAAAATATAACTTATAACCAATCATTATAAACGATAAGATAATTCTGATAAGATCACAAGATAAACATTCTAATAAGACTATTACCTGCTGTACATCAACGTGCTGTATTTCTAATCGGTTTCCACAAATGCTTTGACAAGACACCATTATATTTTTAAGCTAAATAGACATTAAGATTTCCTTCTATCGTACTTAATTATTATCTTACGCAACGGGACGTTTCCAAGTCAGTAGTTTAAATCACTACAGATTAGAATGTGGGAAAGAAACGTGTCACAATCGTAACGCTCTCGAATCTCAATAGATATGCTAAGCTGAAAAATGGGCGAATCATTTAACGCTTAAAGCTTAAGCAAGACCATCATATTTCCATTAAATTTACATAAATACATTACGTAAGTGAAAAAATAAATTCGAACAATTGAATTAATTAAATCATCATTAACACATTCTCAGTGTAATGGTTTTACATTTAAATGTTTTCAAAGTAAATTATTTTTGAGATTATGCCTCATGATAACGAAATAAAAAAATCTCCATTCAATTATCCGTATTTAACGTGTGACTCTAATTGAGGTTCAAAGTGCCGTCGGCAATAACTCAGAGATGGACAAGTTTGGTTTAATTGCCGAGCGAATTAATTAATTAATTTGATTAATTCTGTTTTGCAACTAGTGTATTTAACAATTAATGATGTTGAAATTTGAATTTATTACTATGTACGTTTTGTAAGTACATTTTTATTGGAAAGTGAAGTATACAAATTTTCATAAATATCAAACCGGTCTAGTCTGCCCAATCGTGATGTAGACGTAACTGTCTACAGCGTGGCTCTACCACTCAAAAAATGAAATACTCACATTTCTTAAAAAAATGGTTCTAGGCGAATTTGCGACTATTGAATATTCTACTCAGTAATCGGAATAAACGTTATTTTCTTATATGTATGAAATCTGTCTAATTTTATTGCATATAGTTGCAATGTACAAAGGCTGAGAATTTTCTGTTCCTGTGGTCAAATCCTAAGTTGAGCAATCGATAATGTGTAGGTATGCATATTGGTTTATCCAATTTGAAAAATTATGCTTGTATTGCCCATGTTTTAGAATTTGTACATAGCAATAGGCAGTCAACATACCTATCACCTGAATGTTTAGAAAAATGAGCTTGACGAAACGACGGATAAGCACTAATTATATTCACTAGTTATGTTCAAAAGGGAAGCCAATGCTAATTGATCTTCGAAGTGATAGCTATTTACTAGCGTAAAATTTGCAAATGGAAGCCGATAGGAATCGTGTTATCCGTATATCCGTATCCGTATATCCTTTAGCCACTGAGTTATATGCCTACCTCCTCGACGATACATGCCAGATGCTATATATGCCATATATGAAATAATTTTCTTCCAATAAGAACACCAAATCACAAAGTAAATCTTTCCTAATAGACAATATCCAATAATACGCTATAGAAATTCGAGTCACCAGTCCAGTCTTATTAATACTAAAATAGCTAAGTGACAATCGCACTCGTTAAATCGCGTTCTCGGAACTGCAAACGTATAAGCTAATGATCTAAACGCAGCTAAACAAAGTACCGTTACAGGCGTAGCAAACCGTGGCTATTGTTAAACAGAGCCTCCTATTGGTTGTGTTCGTTGGATGCCTTCCCTTCCCCTCCAATCACGGTGAGGTATTACCTAGTAATAGGTTCGCGAACATTTGTGAACAGTTAGTTTGTGTGCATAAGCTATTAGTATGGACTGGCTGGTTAGGAAATACAAACTCTATCGTGTTGGACTTTCAAGTATTTTTGTCGATGGAATCTTTTAGATTTAAAAAGGTGTTTCGACCAGTTTAAATATATTCGAATTTCAAATTGTATTTCCAACAAGCGACTTCATGATTTACCAACTAATAATAAAAAAAATAGAATTTGCTGGAACTTATTTTATTATTATTTGACAGTAAAAGAATATTTGACGTGGCTAATAAGGCTTTTAAAATGAATAGTCAATACCAGTTTTATATATCGAAACAGCTTTCTGAACGAAAGGTGTGAAAATAGAATATAGTGAAAATTGTTGGAATTTACACGTCATTTTATGGGTTTGAAATTAATAGTTTTGCTACCTGATACATGAGTTCATATTCTAATTATTAGAAAAGTTCTATAAAATATTATATACTTACGTATATTATATAGTAGAACTATGTTTGTAAATTCAACTTTTACGACTCTAATATTACTCTCTCCCACCACGAAAAAGCGGTAAATCGTAAAAGTAATAAACACAAACCAAAATTACTACATAATTGATATCGTTCTACATGACAAGAACTCCTTGTATACGTCATAAAAAATAAATTAAATCTAACCACGTTCACACATCACCCTCCCGGGCAGAACAATAAAATTCTGGCGCCAAACAGTTCGTCACAGATTATAACACGTTCTCAGTAATGATCGGGAAATTGTTGCTACGTGACAATGCGTCACGCTCCTTTGTTTTTTTAGAAAAAAAAGTAAAAGTTTCGACCCATAGAGACGCGTATTCGGAAGTTAAAATTGTTCACGTGATCTGAATTTTAATATGCTTTATGAATGACCGAGATCAGGGTATTCACAAAAAGGTTATTATTATTGTTATTATATGAAACACACACACACACTGACTGCCTCGGTGATGTAGTTGTATTACGTGCGCGATACGACTACCGTCCTGCGGACTCGGGTTCGACCAAGTGATCGACAAAGTGATATTGAGTTTTTTTTATTCAGTATTAGCCGGAGTATGGGATTCATGCCCGATATGGCGATAGGCTCACCCCCTGTGATAGGGATCACAACTGGGACGGATATGAACTCGGCAGAGGGTGGGTGTTTTAGTGCGCTAGTTCGCCTCTACCTACGCCTTCGGGGATACAAGCGTGATCTTATGTATGTAAGTAAAATATTCTTCAACGTCGAATTCTTTTTGAACTGTGCTGAATAATGTCGTTCGTAAACGAAACAGTTAATCCAAAGTAATTTATGTGATTGGATTCCTCTTCTTATCGAATTTATTGAAATGTTTTGGGTCGGGTCATTTTCTTCATGGCCCGGACTAGAATAATTTACCCACTTTTACCTGCGAGCTTTCTTGTAGAAAAGTGTTATTTTGAATTCTTGTTTTTTTGAATTCTGGTAATGGAATTCGGATAAAAAAAGTGTCACGTTTATGATTGTTTATGTACCTATACAATTAATAACATATTTAATATTTTTTAACCTACACAAAAAGAGGGGTTCAATCAATGTAATTTACAAACGTTTTACAATTAACATACATACAACTTTACAATTAAAATTGTAAGAAACCTTATTTTTAATTTTGATTCTATAGTTTTACTTCACGTGTTTGTACAATTACTCGTTTGTCGAAAATTCTTAATAAAATGGTTCATGAAACTTACCTGCATATACAGAAATCCGTTCGATCAATATTCAAATATGGTCAAAAATAAGAACATATAACGTCTATATATTATAGAGCATGTCAAGCGATTCAAACATTATTTGTTCACTATCTGTATCGCCGATTAATATTTATGAAAGAATTCCTCAACCTTGATATAATTCGTTTATTCATGCAACCCGTAGTAATAACAGTAAGATACGTACGTTATGGAAACAAGAAAATAACGTGCTTTCAACAGAAATGTTAAGAATTTTGTAGTCAATACTCGAAATGTTTGATCTACATTTTAAGTTAAAAGTTTATCTAACTTTATTTTAAAAGAAAATTTGTTTTTTATCCAATCATAGCAAAGTGGTTTTACACTTGATTATATGCAATATAATATACCCTAGATGCACAATTATTCCTAAAAAGTGGTCTCAGGACTATTCATCATGATCATTTCGTTTAAAAGGCTACTTTATAACATGTGCATAGGATTATATTTGTGTTGATTTAATTAGAACTTGTGATCTTTTTGTTTGTTATAGAACAGAAATGATCAAGCGTTCTTAAATTTGAATTTTGAATTTTAGAATTCTATCGGCGTCCGACTGTAGGGAAAAGGAGTGCTTGTGCACTCCTTGCTGTCCCATTTTCCGAGCGTCAACTGTGCATGTAGGTAAATAATACCTCTATATCGATACCAATGAAGTCCAAAAATACCACCAACCATCGACAAACAATCAGTCAATCGGTAGTCACTACTATGCCAGCTTGAAAAACAAAAAAGGTTTTATGAAATCCGGTATTTGTTAATCATATTAGAAATCAAAATTCCTTTTTTCCGCATTTTGTTAGAAACACGCAAATAGATTTCGATAAAAATACATTATAAAGCCGTGTCTCCTGCATATATTTTTCTCCTAACATCTACACAAAACAATGTTTTTCGTTGTCTCCTGCTAATGGAACATTGGACCATAGGCAAAAATGTGTATCGAAGCCATAGTTTGTGTCAGTGTTTTGTGTAGTATTTTACTGCAGGAGACGCGGCTTTATATAGACACGAACAAAACTATTTAAACAAAATCGAATTGCAATCGCGAATAAATTTAACCAAAAATGCTTTAATTAAATTCTTATTGGAATTAATTTATAAGCTTCCAATCCTCATACAAAACATGGAAATTATCGTTTCGGCTTCTTAACTGCCAGTAACCACAATTTATAAAGGGCGTGTTGGTTTGGCCCGTGCCTTATCCGGTAATATCGGTTAATACGATCCGGGGCTACTTAATTTCACCGGGTTATCTCAGATCAGTACGTTTGGATAACTTTAACCACTTATTTCGTGTTGTCAAGATTGATTGTAAAGTATTACATTTATATTTGTGAATTGTGATGGGAATGGTAGGCTCTCTAGTTTGGTATTTGGGATTGCTTACGCCTGCTGCTATCACATTATGGGACAGAAATAAGCTCAGTAAACTTGGTACTCGAGTTGCACCATGTCTATCCCATGTGTGTATAAGCATGGGGTTTAAAGTTAAGCAGTTAACTGATTTCTTAAGTTTACGCGAATGCTATTCATTGAAATAAAATTATTTTTACGGATTTTATCACGATTTGGTTTTAATTTTTATTCCCGACGTTTCGAAGGCTTTGCAGTCTTCGTGGTCACGGGTTGGACTGAGATGTCATTTGTCCAAAAATGTTAGTATTACAAAATCTACCTTCATTTTAGAATTATACAGATTTTAAAAAAAGTTAACCGTTTATGTTCCGATCTACGCAGTACGAGCTCACAGTGTCTTGAGGTCTGGCAGCTGGTCTTTTGTCAAATCGTGATAAAATCCGTAAAAATAATTTTATTTCAATTAAGCAGTTAATTAAAGAGCAAAATATTTTTTTAAGAAACGTTACAGTCTAATAAAATTATTTTAATGCCATCTACGATACTTACCAGATATTTAACGTTATTTTGAAAAAATATTAGTGACCGTGCGAACTCCAAACATCCCGCCATAAATATCTAAGTAATATTAATGTATATGTCGGACGGCCAACGCTAACGTTGTTTTTAAAAACGGGTGACGTCAGCATGGCTGACGTCACTTTTGACAATAAGATGATTACTCATCTTATTTATCAACTGTGAACACTGAAATTCACTAATTCCCTTTATTAACGGTGCTCAAGAGCACCGTCTAGTCAGGGATGTGGACAGTCCGAGTGCCGGAGCACGACTGTGTCGAATCTGCTCTGAACACTCCTTTTATAGGGTGTAATATTTGCAACTACCTACTCGATACCGAATATCGAATGGCAAAGAAATAATTATAACGATTATTTTAACTTTTTAGAATCTTTTAAGGTTTCAGCAGTTTAACAATTCTAAAATAAATTAATAACGTGAAATAACAACGGCTTTTTAAATAAGCTTGCTATTTTGCGCCGATACGGCCATTCTGATAGGCGGTGCGTGCTCTGCACCAGCCTTGTAATTTGTTGTGAATACTCGTAGAACAAAATTTTTTTTTTTTTTTCTTTTCTTTTCTTTTTCTTTCTTTCTTTTCATTTGAAATAGCACGTGCTCCTATTGAAAGTTTGTGGTTGTACGCCGATACGGTCATTTTGAAAGGCCTCGTTTATTATTGCGAATTTAAGATTCCGACTTTTTTTTTAAACTACCACCGGATCCAAACGCGGCCCTGCCTGAGAAGACCCGGCGAAACAAACTCAGCGGGCAAAATTACCTAGCTCACAAAACAATTTCCCGAATTGACCACTCTGGATTTTTCAAATTGACCACTTATGATTTTTCAAGTTGATCACCGACGTTGACATTTAGACTTCAAATATGACTGCAACAGTGTCACTTACACCGTCATCGATCAATCCTGACCATAAATCAGGTAGTTTTTTTTTTTGCATTGAATTCCGAGATGAAATTGCACACAAATCCAAATACGGGTATTTAGACGCACCACGCGCCCTGGTTTATATGGTTTTTAGAGGAGGTATCCGACCAGCCTTGCTAGACCATATTATAAACATTTGTACAAATGTTCCACACAATGCACAATCAGTAGTCAGTACTTAGTGCGAATGCTCCACGCATCTATGCACTTTTCTTACGGGGATAATGCCGTGGTCCACAGGGGTTCTAAAGGAACGGGAAGGGTTGATGCTGTGGCGCTGAGCGGTCCTGTACGCCGTGGTCCACAGAGGCTCTGAAAAGGTTTTTTTTTTTTTGTGCAAATGTTCCACACATTAATGCACTAGCGCAAATGCTCCACGCATTTTTGCACTTTTTTATTGTTAATAATAATGCTGTGGTTCTGAGCGGTCCTGTACGCCGTGGTCCACAGTTTTTTTTTCTTTGTTTTTTTTTTTTTTAGCTGTGGTTCTGAGCGGTCCTGTACGCCGTGGTCCACAGTTTTTTTTTCTTTGTTTTTTTTTTTTTAGCTGTGGTTCTGAGCGGTCCTGTACGCCGTGGTCCACAGTTTTGTTTTTTTTTTTTTTTTTGCAAATGCTTCACGCATTTAAGCACTTTACTTATTGTTAAGGATAATGCTGTGGTTCTGAGCGGTCCTGTACGCCGTGGTCCACAGTTTTTTTTTTTTTTTTTTTTTTTGCTAATGCTCCACGCATTTATGCACTTTTCTTACTGTTAAGGATGATGCTGTGGTTCTGAGCGGTCCTTTACGCCGTGGTCCACAGGGGCTCTAAAAAACTAGTTCGAAAGTATCGATCGAACTGAAAGTATCTTAGATTGAAAGTATCAGTCGGATTGAAAAATCAGTCGGATTAAAAATATCAGTCGGATTGAAATTATTTGTCGGATTGAAATTATCAGTCGGATTGAAATTATCAGTCGGATTGAAATTATCAGTCGGATTGAAATTATCAGTCTGATTGAAATTATCAGTCTGATTGAAATTATCAGTCTGATTGAAATTATCAGTCGGATTGAAAGTATCCATTGTCAGGGCAGAAAGGTTCAAGTTAAATGAGTGGGATAGTGATCCCACTTCTGATGTCGGACGGCCAACGCTAACGTTGTTTTTAAAAACGGGTGACGTCAGCATGGCTGACGTCACTTTTGACAATAAGATGATTACTCATCTTATTTATCAACTGTGAACACTGAAATTCACTAATTCCCTTTATTAACGGTGCTCAAGAGCACCGTCTAGTCAGGGATGTGGACAGTCCGAGTGCCGGAGCACGACTGTGTCGAATCTGCTCTGAACACTCCTTTTATAGGGTGTAATATTTGCAACTACCTACTCGATACCGAATATCGAATGGCAAAGAAATAATTATAACGATTATTTTAACTTTTTAGAATCTTTTAAGGTTTCAGCAGTTTAACAATTCTAAAATAAATTAATAACGTGAAATAACAACGGCTTTTTAAATAAGCTTGCTATTTTGCGCCGATATATAGTATTAAGTATCTCAGTACACATGTATATAAAAATGTAAAACAATCATGTTGAATAAAACTAGTTTTTATGGATTTTGTCGCAACTTGTTTTGTTTTTTAATTCAATTATATTAATATATTCATGACAGGATTTACACCCAATGCGATATATATTATCATACATTCTTAAAATCACAAACATATACCTCTATTATTTATTGTATCCGACGTTTCGAAGGCCTTTACAGCCTTCACGGTCACAGGTCGGACTGAAAGCAGTTGTAAAACCTACGAAGCGTCGGGCCTTAATAAAACCAAATTGCGATAAAAACAAGTTTTATTTCAATGTATAACATTCACGTAAACCTAAGAAATCATTATAACAAAAATGTATTTTTGCAATAATTATAACAATGTTGCTAAAAAATGAATGGGGACCATTACCTAAATTGAAATGAGGCGGCGGGGCTCTAATTGCGGACTGCAACAACATTCGGCAAGTAGCAATTTGACAATCACAATAAAGGGAATTGTCAATGATGTGAGAGACCGCGTGCTTTCATTCATTGAATTTACAAAAAGGAAACTGGACTTTAAGAAGCTACACGTAATTTAAAATAATTACAGACCATTTATAAAATGGCCCTTGAGATTACTCGAAATGTGAAGGCAAATTAATATGTTTTTACTAATCCCTCGAATAAGATAAATCAGATGTTGTTAGTGGAGGTTTATTTGTAGCTCGATGACGATAAAATGGTTGAAACGACTTTAATTTAACTAAGTAATACATTCGCCTACTTTACCAAAGTGAAATAGTGAACTGTCGAAGTATTATGGGATTCAATATTTTGTAGTGGTGTATTATTATAATATTCAATTTTTATTTATTTCATTATATTATACAAGTATAGATTATTATTTAATTTCTTAATTTGTATGAATTGGCGTTGTTTAGTTAGTAATATTTTGTGTCGTCTTTCTTACTTAGGTAATTTTACAACTACAATATAAATAGCAATTTCGCAAAATTTTAAATAGCTAATTTTTTTGCTTTCTACCTGCCCTTATCGCACTTTAATGTGTGGTCGGCGCAACACACTTGTTCAAGCACGTTGCAGACAGGATTTGGCTAAGTTTTTACGACCGGTTGCCTGCCTTACGTTAACCCCCTCTAGGGATCCAGTCCCGGGCAAATTAAATTAGAAAATTCGCTTTACCGGTACTCTCGACTTCCCGGTCCACAGCTCATAATTATGCTGCCACTAAACCAAGGAGGCGACTAAATTATTATTAAAATGGCAAAATAAATTTTCATTAAAAATAAAACATGATTCTTAGTATTGAAAATATTAATATACTCCATTGTCCAATAAATTGCAAAATACACAGGAAAGACTTGCGAAATTGTTGAATATTTTCTGATAAATACATGAATGTCACTCAGCTAGTAAATTCCCACCCACGTTGAAGCCGCCGCGACACAAGTAATACGCGTCGTACTTGCACGCGCAAGTACTTTATTAATTTAATACCCATTTTATAAGAAAATAATTAGTTCACTATCTCGAACAGTAAAATCGGGCGGAAATCATCACGATCTTGTCACTAAAATAAAATGTCCATAAAACTAATTAGCAATCTAAGGTTTTACGACGCTATAAACAAATAAAATGGGGACTGGACTTCACATAAGTTTTACCGTCGCTTTTTGTCTTCACTGATCAAGACGTAACAATTTGAAACTCCCAAACAGTATGCGTAACACATCAATATGCATGGAACAGAAGATTTCTATGCAAAGCCGAATTACCGATTGATTTTTTGACAGCTACACTTTGTGTTTCAAAATGCAACTTTATAACGTTGTTTATAAGATCATTATCGTATAGCAACGTTTACGGTATCTGAATGAAATGCCTAAAGATAAGAAAACATTAGGCACCTCAATAACAATCCCCGAAACAATCTTAACGTCCATTCGATTACCATTAACTAGATCCATTCTTGTACTACAGAAGACGCGGTAAAAAACAGAACTTAACAATGAAGTATTAATGAAATGCAGGTCAATTAACATGAGCCCCAGTGGGAAGCGATTCAAAACTTAATGTTTTTTCCATTAATAGTTATCACAATAATATATCTTTCAATAATTATTAAGAATGAATAGACAGTACAACGAATTAAACAAAGACACTGCATCCGTAGCCTTATTTAACAATTATAGCCTTATTCGGAGGGGAATATTTTTATATTTTTAAATGTATTTTTTTATAGCATATATTTAAAAATGTAAAAAAAAATCTTTAAAAATAAAGAATACTGAACAATTTTGATGTATATAAACAACAAATTCAGAATGACCTCAATGATTCGTAACTCTCTTACTACCAATATTTTCTATGTTGCTCTTTAATTTCGTAACAACTCTCTTATTACTTGCTGGAACACATGTTTTGGGTTATAATTATTGTCTAGAAAATTGTTGCCATAATGTAACGCATATAAATGATTTTGTAATGAAATAAAAAAAACTGATGCATAAATAACACATTTCCCTTAATCTAGGGAGCGGTCGGTATGGGTAAAAACGGTTTGATAGGTCGTAATGTACGCCCCGTGACGCCGCGCCGCGCCGGTCAGCGGGGTGTTCACGTACTCCGCCGCTAATTTACTATTCATCCATAAAATTAATACTAATTAAAGGATTCGCGATCTTATTTCAACAATGTCGGTGAATTTATTAATACATAGTTGTTGTATTGCGCTACGACCGTCCTGAGGTCTTAGGTTCGATCACTGGATCGGGCAAAGTGGTAATGGTTCTTTCGACCAACTTCAAAAAAGGAGAAAGTCCTCAATTCGTCTGGTTTTTATGTTTGTTACGCGATATCTCCGCCAAATGAGGACCAAGTTTTCAAGATTATTTTTGTGTTCGATAAAGCATATTTCAAGGTTGGTCCCAATTTGGTCATGATTATCCAATCATGACCAAATCGGGACCAACCTTGAAAGTGTGGATAAGGTTTGAAGTCGTTCCGTTAAGTTTTTTCTATTTAGTATCAGCCCGGAGTCTGGAATTTGTTTCGGATATGGCGTTAAGCTCTCCTCCTATCACATCTAGGACGCAAATGAGCTCGGCGAAATGTGGATGTTTTATTTATCTAGTGCGTCTCTGCCTACGGGGGGTAAAGGCGTGATTCTATGTATGTATGTAGTTAATATAGCTCGTAAGTCCAAGCAACAAAGTTCCAACATTCTATAAATATATATATTAAACTTTATATTTGAGTTTATGATGTTTCGTAATACACTCCAAAGCGTAAGATTGATTTTAATCAAATATGTCGTAGCAAGTAAGAGATAAGATAAAGATATTGAATTAATTCATCATAAATAATACAATATTGTTTTGAAAGGTGCATGTGGCGTGAATAGTACAAGTCTTTCGTCAACCAGTAACGACTTCATATTGATAAAAAAATTATTTTGAATTTCTTTGCTTTTATAGGCGCTAATTAGGGGTGTGAATTTGGGGGTAAATCCTTGCGATCCCTTGTCTGCATCGGCTAGTCTTGTCGTAGGCCCCTCGACTTACATCTTCCCTTAGAAGTGTCAATAAGTATTTATACCGGTCGGCATAATTCTCGTTACCATCTATTAAATCATGGTTTATCGGTATTTATGGTAATTTCTTCGGACTGCCTTGCACTTTCTATCAAATTTCAATGTTGTGTAGTGATTTTGACCTGCTCAGACGAAAATAAAACATTTTTAGGGCTAGCCCTCTGGCTGATAGAATAGCCTCTAATCAATCTAATCGAGGGAAGACCACGTAGGTACCGGCAAGCGCAGCGTTGGACGACCACTTACAAGGTGAACAAATAACCTGATAAATTGCGGAGGAAGTCGCTGGATGCAGGTCACTTCCAACAGGTCGATCGGGAAATCTATGTCCAGCATTGGACGTCCTGTGACTCATGATGATGACGATGAATCAACCCTATTAATCAGTACCTACAAACTTGCTATATCTATATTACTTTTACTTTGAACCTATTTGAGCCGTACTAGTAAGAGGATTTCCATTTTAGATTCATAAAACCCTAACTTTATACCGCATAATATCAGCCTCGACGTGCACTTAAGCAGGATTACATACTCTTTTTATTCATCAAAATGGATCGGTTAATACAGGTAACGAAATAAAGTGGCAATGGAATTACTGGATCGCTTAGTGAATATGCTTACCATTACGCGAATATAAAAGTTCTTCACTTAATAAAGTAGTAGATTTTACACAAAAACCAGATGTGCAACTTGTACAAGTCCTGTTCCGAAATAATCGCCGACAGGAATTTAAATAAGGTGCCAATTAGAAGAGGGTACGCCAGTATTGCCAATGTACTGGGATTATTGTACTCTTTAATATTTTATGAGGGCGACATCGTTTATAGCTTTATAATAAAATGTTAGCCGTTGCATCTTTGCTGTAGTAGTAGACTGTAAAAGTTTTAGCTATGTAAAAAAGAATCATTTGTTAATATAATTCAATAACACGCAAAACTTAATTAACATTTCATCAAAGTTGGATTCAAACGATCAAAGAATCAGTCATAAATGTTACTCACGAATTAATATTCATTCATAATTAATAGCAAGTAATAAAATCAATTAATTACCCGCGATTCGATTTACACAAAACTATGAAACTAAACCTGTTAATCGATAAACATGGCTTATCCATGAGTTACTTTAACAACATATTCAAATTCTAATATTTAATTGAGGCCTGTAAGTAATTTAAGCCTGAGATCTATAAATCGAACTTCGACTAAGTCTGAGTCAAAGAAACGAAATTTTTAAATCGGACTTCGACTCAGTCCGAGACATTTTTTCAAGAAAAACAGGCTGTCTGACAGACTGAGTAAAGATTTTGTTGTAAAAAATGATTCGGACTAAGTCAAAGTTCGATATAATTTGGACTAAGTCAAAGATAGATTTAAAAATTCCAAATCCTCACTGAGTTCGCCCTATACATCTCAGCCTAAACCTGTTGATCGATAAACATTGCTTGTACATGAGTTACTCTTAGGCCTGTAAGTAATTTAAGGCTGAGATCTATAGAGTGAACTTCGACTAAGTCTGAGTCAAAGAAGCGAACTCAGTAAGGATTTGGTATTTTTAAATCGAACTTCGACTTAGTCCGAGACATTTTTTCAAGAAAAACAAGCTGTCTGACAGACTGAGCAAAGATTTTGTTGTAAAAAATGATTCGGACTAAGTCAAAGTTCGATATAATTTGGACTAAGTCAAAATTCGATTTAAAAATGCCAAATCTTCACTGATTTCGCTCTATACATCTCAGCCTAAACCTGTTAATCGATAAACATGGCTTGACATAAGTTACTTAAACAATATATTTAAATCCCAATATTTCACTGAGGCCTGTAGTAATTTAAATGTCTCAGCCGAGCGGCTGTGTGTGGTACAATACAAAAAGCAACTTTTGAAACATGAAACAATAAATCAAAATACAAAAAATACGTGTTACCGCGGCCCGTTGTTTACACTACGCATCGACATTGTCGCGGGCCTTAAAAACACTGAGACCTGCACTTGCGACTGTTAAGGGAAAGCCAATATATACCTCACGAGTATAAACTTAAGTATTGTTCATTGAAATTAAACTAGTTTATTGAGCGGAAGAGCCACGCTGTAGACAGTTACATCTACAGCACGAATGGGCCGGCACGACCGGTTTGATACTGTCTCATAGAAAACCGACGTAAAGTGGCAGCTTGCTGTCATGTTTTGTTCGGCGAGTAAGATTTCCGGATTATATATGATTAACAAACCCCCTTCCTTTCCCAATCCCTTTTTCCTTCCCTATCATTTACTCCTTTTAGGTTGGCAACGCACCCATGATTCTTTTTGTTTCTTGGCCTTGTCTATGGGCAGTGGAGATCATTTAACATCAGCTGACCCATCTACTCGTTTTCAAGTGTGCTATAAAAATAAATGTTTTTACGGATTCTATCGCGATTTGTTTTGTATTTATTTTATTTATAGTCCGGACGTTTCGAAAGCTTTACAGCCTTCGTAGTCAAGGGTTGGAAAGTCGGGTCTAAAAATAAAATAAATACAAATCAAATCACGATAGAATCCGTAAAAACTAGATTTCTTTCAATGAATAACATTCCCGTAAACCTAAGATATAATTAAGTATTGTTGCTTCGAAACGAGATGAACGAACGAGTAACGTAAGGCTGCTTATGTATTTTTGAAACACTACACAAAACATGGATACGCTACACGCTTTTGTCTACGATAAATTATTGTTCCTAAAAGAGAGAGAAGGTGTGTCTAAACAGGAACATTGTTTTGTGTAGTGTCTCGGTGCAGGAAGTAACATAACATAACATAACATAAGCTCACGCCTGTATCCCCGAAGGGGTAGGCAGAGGCGCACTAGCGAACTAGAACACCCACATTTCGCCGAGCTTAGTTCCGTCCCAGATGTGATAGGGGGCGAGCCTATCGCCATATCGGGCACAAATTCCAGACTCCGGGCTGATATGGAAAAATCCAATATCACTTTGCCCGACCCGGGGATCGAACCCGAGACCACAGAACCGTAGTCGTACCGAAATACCACCACGCCACCGAGGCAGTCGTGCAGGAAGTATGTATGTATAACGTCTAGATTTCATTGTGATCTTCATCCTAAATTCCAAATTTAATTTATTTATCTAGAGATTGCATAAGTTATCATTTTACATGCCTATAGGGCCTATTTGACACATGGTGAGACTTTTGCGAAACTTTTACATTTAAGCGATAAAACCAAATTAAACAGAAAATGTTCGGTATTATGTATTTGTTATACCATAGGTACTTTTATTTATAATACCTTAACATAATTAAACCAAAATTAAAAACAGAGGAGGTAAATCTATCTGTATATTTTTTGAGTGTCAATGACACGTTATACCGTAACCTAATGAGTTTGAAGAGCTTGATCTTAAGAGATCAACGTTGTAATAAATACTTCTCTTTCCTCATTACCTTACCGCCCAAACCGTCGACATGCAGAATACAAAAACGGCAAATGACATACACCCATACACAAGGAACGAATTCACTTAGTAAAATTGAGATGTAAAAATATTTTTTGTCATACAAAATGTGCTCTAATTGATATTTTATTCAGTGCTTTTACTCGTTGGGTGGCGGAATATAAAAATATCAATAATGAATATGACACCGACGACGAAGCGGCGCTTTTATGCAAATTATAATTGCGAATGCTTATACAAACGAAATTATGTAGGCTTATTAAGTTATTTTCTTACGTTTTGGTATTGCTGGTAACTTCAAGTTACTTTGTTCGTTGCAACATTCACAGTGTTTGTTAAATATTGAATTTTCATCGTGTGTTCTATAAGAATTTCGTATTACAAATATGAATTAGTAATAATAGGAAAATACGCATAGGATTTCGCCCTTGGAAGTAGGAGTTCACTTCACTCAAAGATTCGGTACTTAAGTCATTCACGTAGGTGTGTACATAATTCAACATAAGCTCACGCCTGTATCCCCGAAAGGGTAGGCAGAGGCACACTAACTTATTAGAACACCAACATTTCGCCGAGCTTAGTTCCATCCCAGATGTGATAGTAGGCGAGTCTATTGCAAAATCGGGCACAAATTTCAGATTCCGGGCTATAATATAACTTTTCCCGACCCAGAGAACCCGAGATCTCAGGACGATTGTTGTACCGCGAACGCAACACCACTACGCCACCGAGGCAGTCAAACTTTAATTTCCTCTAAAGTACTTATAAAAAAGAGAATTAATAGTGATTGATATATTATTGTGATCAGACATTCTTAATGTAAAAAAATATATAACACGTATTTAGTGTACCCGTTTCACTAAACACAGTAACCCAAGCAGATGTTACACGCTCAATTAAAAATAATAACATGATTGAATCATACAAAAACAAACCCTTTTCATCAAAACAATTGATTTGATGTCTTGTTTGGAAATCTAAATTATACGCCTCGGTTATTCTATTTTCGTTTTATTGTACCCATTAACTAGTAGTTGTGTGGTATCAGGTCTTATTAGTTGTTACTGTTTTTGTCACAGAATTTACCAAATGATAGAAATTAATAAGGCAAACTAATTTACCGACCTTAATTTTTTAATCGCATGCCTTGTAACAAAAATTTGTTCCAACTTCCAACCCTTTCGGGCGGGTCATTTTTTATACGCATTTGATACGAAACTGATTGAATCAGTTTAACAGTGACAAAATACTTGGGGTACGGGTTCTTTGTGACGTTCGGTTTTGTTCGTACATCGAGATGTGTCTCACGATATTTAACCTCGTGTCATTATGAAGACATCACTTACCCGGTGGCTGGGAAGATCTTCCTTATGATAAAATCCTCCATTTATATCGGGTCACGATAAATGGACGAAATAAACGTTACGAAGTATTGTACTGGCTACAATGAAATATTTTAATTAAGAGTTTTTAGAGACATTTGACATGTCAATAGAGAAAAACATTTAAAAGAATTTTACCCTAATAATCCCAAGTTAAAAACTTAACGGGCCGACTTCAAATCCGATCGTAACCATATTTATATGGGAAACCCTTGAAAGAAGTCATATCGAACATAAAAATAATTTTGAAAATCGGTCCAGATTTGGCGGAGATATCGCATGATATACATAAAAAAATACAGACGAATTGAGGACCTCCTTGTTGAAAGTCGGTCGAAATCAAAAAGGCGTGAGTCGATCGGTCGTGGGCTATGAATTTTGTCACCTATGTCACTGCGCAATCGATCGTGAATGAACGATTTACAAAACGGAGAACAAAGGATACTAATTATTAAAATGCACTCAATTAAATTGTAACGACTGAGCGAATTTCTCCGAGACCACTCGCTCGGTGGTCTCGTGAGTCAATGTTAGAGCTTTACGTAAATCCAAGGTGGCTGCAGTAAATGTTACTTTTTAATGACACTGACAATTAATAACTATCTAATTTGATGTCACCACGACCGTTAATTAAACTCGTAAAGTTAATACGGTCATATTAAATTAAAATTATTGCACATGCGCGACAAAATTGCAAGGGTATTAGAATACTCGTTACAAAATTGTGTTAAAACTTATTAATGCTGTAAAATTTTAGGGTAGCATAAAGGCTACCTTTTTATTCCTGCTGTATAAATATTATGGCCCGATTGTTCTCTAATAACAAAAAATAATTTAAGCTATTCGGAGATGAACTATTGAACAACAAAGGTTGTAAAATACCCAGAGAACAAAGCATAATTATTAGTTCTATTCTTATATAATAAAAGATTGTTAATTTGGAACTACTTTTAGCCACTTTTTATTACTTCTGAGTAGAAATTGACTGGACTTCACAACATAATAATTTATGACACTATGGCAGTATGTATCACAATGTTATGGTGGTCATTGTAACAGGGATATCAGAATTGATAATCACAAATTCAAAACTTAACTGACCGACTTCAAAATCTATCCGATCGTTACCAAAATATGGGACCACCCTTGAAATAAGCTCTATCGAACACAAAAAGAATCTTGAAAATCGGTCCACATTTGGCGGAGATATCGCGTAACATACATAAAAAAATACAGACGAATTGAGGACCTTCTCCTTTTTGGAAGCCAGTCGATAAATAAACGTAGCTAAATATCTCGATTACTAAAATTGTGCGTAATATTATTAATTGTAATAAGTATTGTTTGTAAGGTGTACATGGATCTAAGATACGGATTAATTACTATAAATAAGATAAGAGCCTATATCTACCTCAAAGGCCGGTAACGCATCCATGATTCCCCCGGTATTGTGTATGTTTATGGGCGGCGGTGATCACTTAACATCAGGTGACCCACTTGCTCGTTTGCCCCCTCTTGTATAAAAAAAAAAAAATACGTCCTTATAGTCTTTATTTGGATTTGCTTGATGCATAGATCGAAATACGGTAATTTTTTTAAACACTTATAGTTACCCGGGTTTTAGACCGACTTCCGAATAAGAAAAGGTCTTCAATTCGTCTGTATTTTTATGTATGTTACACGATATCTCCGCCAAATATAGACCGATTTTCGAAATTATTTTTATTTTCGATAGAGCTTATGTCAAAGGTAGTCCATTATTGGTCACGATCGGATCAAGTTGGAAGTTTGCCAGTTTTTACACTTGTCTTTATTGCTACATAATTTCGGACTCCTATAAAGACGGCACTAGCTCAGCGTATAATTTCAACAGTAAGCATATCACAAGAAATTTCACAATTAGGCTCAAATTGAGACCATTACTTGCCAATTGGCATGCATTTCTCAAATAAAAAGGTACCGTTGGGATTTGGGATCAATCAATGACACTAATAAGAATTCAGATCGCCCCTGTTCGGGTGCCGCGGTTCCACTGTGTCTAATTTTCACAGCGAGAGACGCATCATGCTGCGCTTTTATCAATATTACATCATTAATCAAGGTCAAATTATCGTCTATACCCATTTTATTACATTTGCTTCGGACGCCATCATTTTGTAAGGGAAAGGCGTAAATTTAAATCCAAATATCATCACGCCTTATTTTTCAAGTTCAAGGTGAGTTATGATTGCGTGTGAAAAATTCGAAATATTTCCTGCGCATTCCAAAATAAATAATAATATATGTGAAATTAATAAGCACAAGTTGATAATTTCAACAACGACTCTTGGACCGACTTCAAAAAAGTTCTGTAATTCGTCTGTATTTTTTATGAAAATTACGCTATATCTCCGCCAAATGTGGACGGATTTTCAAGATATGTGTTCGATAGAGCTTATTCCAAGGGTGGTCCCATATAAATTTGGTCACCATCGAATAAATTTTGGAGTCGGTCCGATAAGTTTTTAAACTTGTGATTATTTACAATTGGCTGCTTTCCAGGTGCCATAAACCAAAATATTGGTCTGTGGACAAATATACGCCGAACGCCAGAGTTAGATCAGGTCGGGTTGAAGTCTCGGATTAGTTAAAGCGAACTTCTTCTTTCTGGTTTTAATGCTTGGTATTAGTCCAGAGACTAGTTTGTTCTTCTTTGTACATCTATGTATAGGGCTCCTATCACACATCGGAATGGAATAGAAACGGAAGAAAGGAGAGTGAAGAAGCATTTATAGAAGCTGCATGATACATAGTAGGTGTGAATGTATTGTGCATGTAAACTATTTAAAATCTTGAAACAGGTCACATAACGCGAAGTGCAGTGGCTTTGTCGCCGTCATCTTTACTTTGTTGGAATCAAAAAATATTAATAGAGAGAGAAAGAGATGTCGGTGGACATGGGTGTGAAAGAGAAGTTCGAACGTCAGGGCAGGTGTCGCGAGACATCTGCGCGTGCGCACTGACCGGCACGTGCTCCCCTATCAAAGCTTTCAGGAAAGTTCTCGGACTCAGTATGAGTAAGACAAGGAAAACCTTAACATATTTATTCTATATCTAGTTTCTTTATCTATTCTGTATCTTGTAAGACACATGGGTTTTATCATACTCGTAGTTTTATACAGGACACTAATATTCAAAAGATTCCAAATTACTTTTAGTATGAAAATATAGCAATAGTGGTAAAATACAAAAAATAAGTCATAAATAACAATAACAACACTTTACAAAACTCAATTAACAATCTTATTAGACTTAAGACACAAATACTGTGATTATGGATGTAATTTTTGCACATCCATCTTCGCTTAAGACATAAGCTTGATGGCATGTAACTTATAAGACATAAACTTAAATCAAAATAAATATATTATTGAAATTCTCGCTGAACATTGACTTAACAAACCTCCAATAAGTACTCATATTATTCATTGCCGATACTAACAATGTGTTATGGTAAAACGTATCAAGACAAATATAGTGAGCCTACATGCAAGATAAATCGCCCTCCATATGTCAATCTTCGATCATAATTGAAAAGTCATGTTAACTTTTTTGGTATCATTAAACATCGTGCGCTTGGCACGAGCGGTCGCCAATTTTATAGCCAATTTCGAGAACAGGAAGCTTGCTTGCGAGACGGGCTGATTTCAATAATAAATCGATGCCTCCACAATTCACTGGTGGACAGCGTTTGTTCGATACTAGCCCGAAATTATCGACGTTGCCACAACATTTTCTGGGCGGAGACCAACGGTTGGCTGAATTTTTATAGCGGTAGCGGTAATTGTCGATTAGGGGTTATTAAGTTTTGGCACTTTGATCCTACCCCTATTACACGTACTTTTCTGCATACGGTTTCTCTTGTACGAATAAAATTATGTGTCGTGTGGTTTGAATAATGAGTTATTTTTACATGTGATCAAAAAGTTTTAACGTAACATGTGAGCGAGTATTACAAGATTCTTATTAAAACGTAATAAACTGTGGTTGGTGAACAAGCCCGGAAATAATAAAGAAGAAGCCGATATTTAATACATGTTCTTAAAGCATAATATAACTCTTGAATTAATTTGCCTCCTTAGTCTAGTGGCAGCTTGTATTGTCTGTGGATCGGGGGCCCTGGGTTCGATTCCCAGGTCGGGCAAAGCAAATTTTCTAATTTAATTTGCTTAGGACTGGATCCCTCGTAGGGGGTTTGCTATGAGAAATCTCAGTGCGGGAATCGAACCCGCGGTCTCTCGCTTCACAGTCGGCTACTCACTCACTGCCCTACGGAGGCTGTCAAATTAAAGAGTTATTATAAAATGTCTAATACATACTTATATTAAACAAAACATGGGCAACGTTCTTAACATTGATAATTTATTATTCAAGATAAATAACACTATTAATGTAATAACTAACGCACACAATTATACCCACAACTTATATGGTTCAATAACTTCTGAAAACTACTTAAAATAAATGAAAATTGCTTGTTTTTATCTTTTGTCATCAGTTCAAAAAAATTGCCAGGTTTGTCGATGAAGCGGTGTAGCTAACCCAAGATTAAAGTCATTGGACGGCGCCATTATCTCGAAATATTCAAGAAATTGAATTACAATCTTCACAACGCTGGCGTGCTTCGAATTTTTTTCGTGTTGAAAAAACTTATCGAAAAACTTTAGGTTAACACCTAAAATGAGACGTCGGCTTGTTAAAAAGCTATTAATAATATTTTAGGAGTATTCCAATAAACGTTTTAACACCTTTTCCCTTAAGGTATCATTAGGTTCATTATTGCATCGTCGCGTCCATCGAATTTGGTCGTTGTTTCAAAACGAGTTGTGTTTTGTTCTTAATATACGATTACCAATAACATTATTTTTTTGTAATTAATTTACTTTTTTCTATCGATGTTCATTTAATTTTATCTAATATCTTTATTTATATCGTATGCCTTTTTTTAATTAAGCATCTATGTGATTTATTAGCGGCCTAAAAATGTAATGATCGTTTTGGAAGATTGTGTATGATTGAAATCGTTGTAGAGTTTTAAATGTTAAAGTTAAGCGGTATGTACTTTCGAGATTTAATTTTATAAACCAGACATGTAGTACCTACCATTATTTTATTCTGTTTATTTTTACGTCAAAATGTACCCATGGGTTTCAGTCGCCTAATTCCGTGAAAATACGTTTAGAGTGCAATAAGCTTACGCTTGGTCCTTTACCTTACCTGTCATTACCAAACCTGTCTGCCAAGCTGGTCTAATTTGGCAATTAGGGGACAATCTCTCCACCTTCCAATATCGGATCAGTAATGAAATGGGCGAAATAGGCCAGCTTAATTCGAATACATAACCGTGAGTCATACATGTCCTTTTTGCACCAACAGTAATAAAATAATAACATAACATAAGGTCACGCCTGTATCCCCGAAGGGGTAGGCATAGGCGCACTAGCCGTCTAGCACACCCACATTTCGCCGAGCTTAGTTCCGGCCCAGATGTGATATGGGACCACCCTTGAAATAAGCTCTATCGAACACATAAAGAATCATGAAAATAGGTCCACATTTGGCGGAGATATCGCGTAACAAACATAAATAAATACAGACAAATTGAGGACCTTCTCCGTTTTGGATGTCGGTCTATTATATCTGCATATGAATCAAAACAAGAGTGATTCCAAACAAACGAAAAGCGGATTTATGAACACAAGAGTATATAAAGCAATCTGAGAGTTCATTAAAGTATTTAAATGTTATCTGTGCAGTTTAAGTAACCGCAAGGGAGTCGAGCTTCCGATTCGGTATCGTATTAATTGGAACTTCGTACCGGCTAATTAGAGTAAGTTGTTACCCGCACCCGAAAATTTATTTTGATGGTGTGTAAGCGAATGTGTCGTTTTAGATTTCTTTTTCACTACGTCTCGGATAGTTAGGGCTTATTTTACCTGATTGGTTTGATTAATAGGTATATTCAATGTCGTCTTATCTTATTATTATTTCTTGTAAACCGTAATGTCCAGCTTATCCTGTTTTTTTTTTTAAGGATTAGGTTTGGTTAAGATTATGACAGACTGCCTTGGTGGCGTGGTGGTATTTCAGTACGACTACGGTTCTGAGGTCACGGGTTCGATCCCCGGGTCGGGCAAAGTGATATTGGATTTTTCCATAACAGCCCGGAGTCTGGAATTTGTGCCCGATATGGCGATAGGCTCGCCCCCTATCACATCTGGGACGGAACTAAGCTCGGCGAAATGTGGGTGTTCTAGTTCGCTTGTGCGCCTCTGCCTACCCCTGCGGAGATACAGGCGTGAGCTTATGTTATGTATGTTATGTTATGTTAAGATTATAACTGAATATGACAATCGCTTCCAACAGGTCGATCTGGAAATCTTTGGGGGAGGCCTATGTTCAGCAGTGGACGTCCTATGATGATGATGATAATGACATTGATTTAGATTGTCAGATCAGACACCCTAATATGAATTAAGTTCCACCCATTCTTTACACTCTATTGATTCGATTTTCATTCAAATTAATGCATTCATTAGTAAATAGGACTTATATTTATCAAAATATAACTGAAACTACAAAATATTCTGTTTATGAAACTTATGATTCTATCCATAATCTCCATAAAAGCATCGCCGTTAGAACCTATAGCTTATTCATATTTCAGCAACTATAATAATTATTCACTAAGAATAAAGTATGGAGACACTTTACCGGCTGACAATAACTCAAAAAACAAATATCATTTACATTAAAACGCACATAAACAGAATTCATTAATCACATAAAAGGTGCAAATAAAAGCATATGAATAAAATACTTTAATAACTACGATATAAAGGTGGTTGGCATGCGCCGTGCGTGCGTCTTCGACCGCTTTACCCAAGTATTCATATTAAATACTCCGTGATATGAATAAACAATCAACTCTATTTAAATATAGTAATAAAATATTGTTATAAGTAACCAGGAAATTGAACAATGCAGTAAACATTTACTGATTTCTAAAGTTTACGCGAATGTTATACATTGAGATAAAACTTTTTTATACGGATTCTATTACGATTTGTTTTAATTTTTAGACCCGACGCGACGTTTCGAAGGCTTTGCAGCCTTCGTGGTCTCGGATCGGACGAGTCCAAATCGTGATAGAATCTGTATAAAACAATTTTATTTCAATTTGCAATAAATCTTGTTTATTACCTTATTTTTCTGTTGGTGATAACAGTTAATACAGTACATTCTATTACCGCGAGTTTTATCCATCCTGTTTATCGTTAGGCATGGTTTTATCAAGAAAGAAAAAAACGGAAATGTTATAAGTTTCGATGCAGAAAATTGTATATACATATACATAGATGTGCAACATACACCTATAGGCGACCAACGTTAGGTAGGCAGCCAGTTGCAAAAACTATCGAATCGAATCCTGCAAAAAGCATGAAGGAGTGTGTCCCGGTGATCCCACATTAAAGTGGGTTAAGGGGAGATGGTAAAACACATACACATGCACAACAACTGCAATATTCATTGCCACAGATACTTTTAGAAGTATAATGACACCTTATTTGTAAATATTCACACGGATCATAATGACTGTCATTAAATCATGAGCCAGTGTCACCAAAGCGCGACTAAAGGTCTAAAGGGCACCAACGGATATCGAGTTCCTGTAGTCATTAATACTACGTGTCAATATAAAAACAAAATGTTTACATTAAACAGTACTATATTTTGTTTTAATTGTCTAAGTTTAAGCTGATCCGATGTTCATAATAAGTGATGAATATCATGTGTTTAGTTTATGTACCTTTAAAAATTTAAAAAGGTTTTAAAAGAATACAACAAATTTCTTGTTGATAAATAAAAAAAAATCTTGGTTGAGGGCTAAATTGACAAATCTACTTAGAATATTAATAGACATAATGTTAATGAAATTAATTGCATGGACATTTTGCCACTAGCGTTTATATGTCAAATCCCACCCTCATCATCATCATCATCATCAGCCTATACTCGTCCACTGCTGGAACTTTTTGTAAGCATAAGCTTGTAGGCTAGGCAGTATACTTGATAATAATGGATATTAATATGTAATTATAACATAACATCTACTTACATACAATAATCATGATTTGAGCACAGATTTTGGAGTGCTATCTAGATGTAACTTACTAGCACTGGCTGTGTGGATTCTAAAACTTGATTGTAATCTGAATTGTGTTTTAAATAAATAAAAAATACTACAAACTACTGGGCAATGAAGCTTATGATTTGACAGCCTCGGTGGCGCAACGGGCTGTGAAACGAGAGGTCGCGGGTTCGATTCCCGCATTAAGACAAATGTTTGTGTGGCCCACAGATATTTGTTTCAAGTCTGGGTGTTGTGAGACCGAAAGTCTCTCATAGTCTCTGACACCCACGATACAGGTTATATATACAGGTATATACCTAGTGTGGGGTCAGGACTAGGTGTGTGACTGTGAGTGTGTTTATTTATATTTATTTATGATTACCATGAGTTTAGAGATACATACTTTCGACTACGAATTCGAATTGACGACATCTTGCTACAGCCTGAAGTCAAACGGCATACTCAAGTTGCATATCGCCCAAACTTACCAGGAATTTTTCATCCTGGAATCGAACCGACAAAGTTAAGTTCTTCAGATATTTAATGAGATACAGAGCTTTTCAAATAAGTGAAGATTCTTGTACACATGTCGTGAATTATTAATAAAAATCGTGTTTATCCGGTATTTGTCGTGAGTGTGTAATGAAACAGCTGAACGAATTAATACGCACTCTATACGATAAGGGATTACCATATACTGCTAGTAGCTTATCGATAAGCAAAACTCCAGCAAAATTAAATACCAAGAAGCTATTTTTATTACATTTATCGAATATAGACATTTTGTGATCAAATAATAAGCAAGTTTCGTATTACTTCAAATAAAGATTTGAAAAGTATTTTTTGTTGTTACTTTTGCAAGAGGTCTTCTTTATTTTGTCTAAAACATTAGTCACAAAAATAGGACGTTTTATAAATATGGTATATACAACGCACGGTGATAAAAGTGACACAATCCAAAAATATAGTTTTTTGGATAATGAAGAATATGTTAATTGAAATAAAACTATTCTTACGGATTCTATCACGATTAGGTTTTAATTATTATTCCCGACGTTTCGAAGACTTTGCAGTCTTCGTTGTCACGGGTCTGACCCGTCTGACCCGTGACAACGAAGACTGCAAAGCCTTCGAAACGTCGGGAATAATAATTAAAACCTAATCGTGATAGAATCCGTAAGAATAGTTTTATTTCAATGTATAATATTCACGTAAACTTAAGAAATCAGAATATGTTAATATTGCTCCAAAGGCGGGCGCGGAAAGTACAAAAATTAAAGACAGGAATACTGCTTGGAACGGTGTCTAGAAATAATTAGTCTGTTTTTGGAAGTTTATATAAAGACTAGTTATTTTTTAACCGACTTAAAAAAGGAGGAGGTTAAGAATTCGTCGGATTTTTTTATGTATGTTCGCCGATTACTCGAAGACGCTTGGGCCGATTCGAGAAATTATTTTTTTGTTTAAAGGGTATACTTCCAGAGGTGGTCCCATTGGCACCAAGTCAGGATCTGATGATAGGATCCTAGAAAAATTGACGGCAACCCTCAAATTTTATAGGGACCCATAGTGTGTTTTATATATTTCCTAAAACTATTCAGGTATTTGCGTCTAGTACACATCATCTCATGTTGCTGAGCTGATGATAGAAACAACTCCTTAACTATTAGGAGTTGGTGGATAATTATTTCAATATTACACTAAAAATAGATAAATAATAATTAAAGTTTAACAAAAACTGAAAACCGACTTCAAAATCAAACTCTTAAAAGTAAAAAATAACTCTCTTTGGAGTCGATGCCTTATCATTTATTCTGCTTCAGCCTCAGCACCAACTCCAAAGAAAGTAAGCAGTTTGTTTTTGAAGTCGGTTTTCAGTTTTTTTAGGGTGATACGTTATGCATTTAACACAAAATATACCAGAAAATATTGTAATATTTAATTCATAAATTCTCACGCTGAATACCGATTAGCGTTTCGATAGTGTTTAATCACCGCACGGAAGCGCCACTTTCGTTCTCCCCATAGTGTTTACCCAACTTGTCACCGCGAGGGGAGCAAAATACCCACAATTAAGGGTTAATAGCGGTATCCGTGTTTAAACATTCCCACGCAACCCTATCTGCAGTGATTGTGGTGGAATTCATTGGCTTTTATAGCTGAGAGAAAGTGGGCGGAGGGGTCGCCTGGTAATCGATTTCCAACACACACTTTTTCTGAGTGGTAGAGTCACGCTGAAGACAGTAACGTCTACAGCACGAATGGGCTGGCTCGACCGGTTTGATACCACTGTCTCACAGAAAACCGACGTAAAGTGGCAGCTTGCTTCCATTTTCTCCTTTTAGGTTGACATCGCACCCATGATTCCTTTTGTGTCTTGGGTGTCTATGGGCGGTGAAGATCACTTACCTTCAGGTGGCCCATCTGCTCGTGTGCCAGTTTCTGCTAATAAAAAAGAAACAAAAAAAAAATGACTGTGATCTAATAAGAAATAATAAGTAGCCATAAATAACCACACATCTGCAAAGGTGCTAACAACTAACTAAAGAAATTACTGCTCTCATTTCAACATTCAATTTGTTATTTTTCATAGTAATTCGGAATCTTATCCCGTCGCTTTCGCTCACAAGCGATATCTACATTTATAAGAGGCTTGTCCTACAAGTGTACACGGGACCACCGGTTTTTAGTATCGACAAGACTGTCCACAATTTGCCTTTGAGACCGCCGTCTTCAATCCCTTATCAATGCATAGAAACGATAAAATCTTCAGCGGACGATTTCATCATTGTCCCGCCATTAACGCCCATTAAAATTCCAATCAACACACTTATTCATCTGTCGTCGAGACATCGACAATGTCACTTGCACCAGCTCGGATGTCTCTCGTCTCGCAATGAGAAATTACCTGTTTAATTGTTGGTATGTCACAATTGAAAGAAGCCGTCACTTATCTATTAAAAGCAATTTTGCAGGCACTTATGTTTTTCGCAATTATAATCGTGTTGAGATAAATGGCTCTTAGGCCGCGGTTTCGAACTCAGGCTGGGAGCGGCGGCGGCGACGGCGCGGCGAGCGGCGCGTTCCAATGCATAGATTTAAATGGAACTGGCCTCGAAGGCAGCAGCACGACGAGCGTCGCGTCGACCGGTTTAACAATACGTTGCCGCGCCGCTCCCCGCACCGCCGCCGCCGCCGCTGAGTTCGTGTCCACAGCCTTAGGATGTACCTGTACAATGTTGGCCGCTTGTCAGGTGTATAGTGTAAGTAGTTGCTTCTATCAAGTAGAAAATAATTATACTGATAATATAAAATAATATATTTATTTTCTATAAGATAAAATACAATATGCCCGTTAAATGCGTTTTAAAAAGTTTTTTTATAGCAAAGGCTGGCAAACCAACAGTGTGGCTCTACCACTTTAAAAAGTATGGAAATGGATACAAAAATATCTATATACGCTTTAATTTAGTCTTCTTCCAACTGCCCTTATCAAACTTCAATATGGGGTCGGAGTAACACACTTTTTCAAGCATGTTGCAGAAAGGATTCGACTTTCAATTTACGACTGGCTGCTTGCCTAACGTCAACCCTTCTGGGAGATCTAATCCCAAATCGTGTTAGAAAAACCACTTTTCCCGACCTGGAAATCAAACCCAGGAGTACCCGGTCCACTACCCGGAGTGACTGCCTCGGTGGCGTGGTGGTATTTCGGTACGACTATGGTTCTGAGGTCTCGGGTTCGATCCCCGGGTCGGGCAAAGTAATATTGGATTTTTCCATATCAGCCCGGAGTCTGGAATTTGTGCCCGATATGGCGATAGGCTCGCCCCCTATCATATCTGGGACGGAACTAAGCTCGGCGAAATGTGGGTGTTCTAGTTCGCTAGTGCGCCTCTGCCTACCCCTTCGGGGATACAGGCGTGAGCTTATGTTATGTTATGTTATGTGAGTACCCGGTCCACAGGTCACATACACTGCCACTGGACCAATAAGGCGACATACAATCTTTAAATTCATGATCGTGAATAATTAAATGATTTTTTCGTAAAATCCCACACAAGGTGATACAAAGGAAACCAATTAATAATCTCTTTATACCACAATTAACAGTTCATTAAAACAGCTTCCTAACACACTCTAATAGTTTATTGACAACAAAAAACAATATCCCCTTGATTCAATAAACTAAATCAATTTTATTATGACTGTGACGGATTTTGTTAGTTTAACGCTGGGTTTTCGGCGCCAGTTGTTGTAAAAAACAAACAAACATTCCGTAGAACTAATGAGTGTGTAATTCCGTTAGGGAGGCTCTATGTAGGCGGTCCAGAACCCTCACAGGGGATGAACATAATTAATATTCTGAGCACCACTATATACAGAGAAAAAGCGAAACTCATCACGCGACGTGGAATGTTTGTAAACGAAGAATAATAATAATATTAGCCCTGTAATATTACTGTCCCACTGCTGGGAACGGGCCTCCTCTACTAATGAGAGGGTTTAGGCCTTAGTCTACCACGCTGGCCTAATGCGGGTTGGTAGACTTCACATACCTTCGAAATTCCTGTGAAGAAATTCTCAGGTATGCAGGTTTCCTCACGATGTTTTCCTTCACCGTTATAGCAAGCGATATTTCACAATGAAAATACACTTAACATAGAAAAGTCAGAAGAGTGTGCTCCATTTTGGGGTTGGTCGCGAACCTCCGACACTTGTCTCGGCAGTCCGTACCATTCCCAACTGAGCTATCGCTGCTTAAAGAAGAAACATCGCTGTTTTGAAAAGACACATCATTCCGCTCTTGGCAGCGGTCGTGCTCGGACGTATTGTCACTGCACCTGCAGTGACTTTAATCCGATTACCGGCCTACCTGCTAGGTCGGAACGCAGCCCCCGCGCTGCATTCTCGGTAATCCGGCCAATAACAAAGCCCCGCTTTGTTATTGTCGGTTGCCGAACAAAGGGCCCATCCGCGTCCTTTTCAGGACAGGGATTAGCCCGAACTTTCGGTATTGTTTTATTGTCCCCTTCAGGGAATTAGCTCGGTGGTAAACCTCACGGTGACAACAAACCGATAGCTAGCGGTGACCCGGCCCGCGCCACGCCCCCTCAGGGCTGAAGCAAGCCGGACGGGTGCGGACAAGGAATCAGTGGAGGCACACCACTCTTTCCCCCGCATATCGCCTTCCCAACCCTACCCATCCCGATTTCCATCCCGTGTATCCGGTTGAGTGTGCGGTCCTCGGACCAATACCACTTACGGTGCACGGACTGTTAGGAACCCTTTTGCACATTGAGATTGGCAAAGGGATACCAGCTTAGGGCACACCTAATTTTAAGTACACCCCCCCTCGCCTATACCCGGCGAGGAGGATCATTCACATACTCAGCCCCGGGCACACCCACCCGGGGACGTAAATTCACGCGCCCCACCGCGACCCGCGACCCGCGACCCGCGATCCGCGACCGTACGTCAGTGCGAGCGCCGCCCGGTTTCTTGTGTGTTCTTTCCCGGGCGGAACGCACCCCGCGTCGGAACACACTCGCGCCTTAACTTCTCGAGCACTCGCAATGGCCCCGACAAAAAAGAAGTTTGCCGCGGCCCTTGCGAAGGCTTCGGAAAACCCACTTGCGTGGGCACGCATCGAGGCGTTCTTCCAGGAAATCCTGCCCGACTTTTTTGCCGACGAGACGGAGAGCCCATCAACGTACGATGGACCCTCCGCCTCGCCCACCACTCCCTCGGAGCCCATCGCTACGGCGATGGAAACCGACCCGCCCGTCTCCGCCAAAAGGCCTGCGTCTTCGTCATCCTCCGGCGAGTCTCGGTCGGAGTCGTCGTCGTACGAGGACGACGACGGCTTCACGACCGTGAAACGCGGGAGGAGGAAGAAGCCGCGTTCGGCCACCGCCGTGTCGGTGTCGACGCCGGCGCCCTCAGCGCCGACTTTCGACACCGACTCGCCGGCTTCCCCCTCACCCCCATCCTCACCTGCCGCACCACCTACCTCCGACAAGCCCTCTGCTCCCTCTGAGCCAAAGGGCAAGAAGCCGCCGAGGCTTAACATCTTAATGTCAGATGACATTACAGTCCCCACCCTCCTCGCCCGAATCAAAGAAGCGGGCATAACGCTGACCCACAATAAATTTCTAGAAGGCCAATATCTTCTATCAGTTTTTCCAGCCACGATAGCCGACCATAGGGCGCTCACCAAACATTTTAAAGCCAAAAACGTCCACTATTTTACGTATGCCCTCCCTGACGAAAAACGATTTCGATTCGTCATCCGTGGGATTCCCCTGCAGATGACGGAAGAGGAAATCCAATTAGGCCTTACCGAAAAAGGCATATCTTGCACAGAGGTACACCGGATGTACCGCACAGTCAAATCAAATACCTCTCTCAATGAACAACAACCATACACGATGGTTATGGTTGTTGTTGAGACCCCCATTGACGGCAGACACCTGTTTGACGTCAAAGACATCTTGGGCCTCCGCGGCTTCACCGTGGAGACTCCATACAAAAATCGCCTGATAGGGCAGTGTCACAACTGCCAAAGGTACGGGCACTCGTCCTTGCGGTGCTCCCTCCCCTCCAGGTGCGTCAAGTGCCTAGGGGAGCATGGCACCAAACAATGCCCACGGCCAAAGGACAGGACCTTGTGCACGGAGCCGCCTTCGTGCACAAACTGTAGACAGACAGGACACCCGGCAAGCTACCGCGGCTGCCCGAAGGCCCCCAAGAAACCATTCTCCCGAGCTCCTAAAGCTCCAGCCCCTCAGGCCAGATTCCGCCCCGCACCCATGCCGGTGCACAACCCATGGGTCAAAGCCCAAAAAGCCCAAGAGGCCCCTGGTGGAGTCACTCCCGCCGAACCGGCCACTCCCGTCACGCCTATGCCCGCTTCAGCGATCGCACCCGCTCCCGCTCCGGCGGTCACCCCCGCCCCCGCTCCCGTCACTGCTCCCACTCCAGCGACCTCCCGGACTAACCCTCCCAGGGTAGCCCAGCCGCGCTCTCAAAAACCTGCACCTCTTCCTCCTACCACGGCCGGTCGAGTACTCTCCAAAGAGGAGGTAGATGCCATCTACGATGCCATTTTAAGCCCCCCGGTCGATTTTTACACCCTTATTTCCGAAAAAATAAGGGAAATAGCTGCAAAAGGTCACCCGGACGAAAAATTAATGTCTGATTTACAAAAATTATACAGGGAACAGCGATCCTACATCGCCAGCTTAATTTTAACGCCTTCCGATGGCTACTAATAATAATATTTTTTCCCCCCCGTCGCGGACCAAGCCTCGCTCCCTCAGAGTGGGCTTTTTCAATACCAACGGTATTCGCGGCCAATGTACCGAAATCGCACATTTTGTCCGCGATAACAACCTAGACGTTTTCCTCATCCAGGAAACGTTCCTCAAACCCGCTCATAGGAACCCTAGTATCCCTAATTTCAAAGTAGTGCGGAATGACCGCACTACTGGCCCTTTAGGTGGCACCCTAATCTATTTCAAAAGGTCCCTGCACTGCATACCTCTAGATCCTCCCGAAAACCTGACGAACATTGAGGCTTCAGTCTGCAGGCTAGCAATGACAGGACATCCGCCGATCACTATCATCTCGGCTTACCTCTCACCCAGTAAGGAGCTTCACTCCAATGAAATCTCGACCTTACTGAGCATGGGGGAGTCTGTCCTTCTGGCGGGCGACCTCAACGCCAAAAACACGCTCTGGAGCTGCAACTCTACCAACAGCAGAGGTGCAGCACTAGAGCGGTGTCTTGACACTATTGATATGGAAATTCTAGTTCCATCAGAACCCACCCATTATAGTTCAATTAACGACAATCACCGACCTGACATACTCGACATAGCGCTTACGAGGAACGTATGCCTACGCGTGCGTTCCATGCGGGTGCTACAAGAGTTAGACTCTGACCACAGACCTGTGATCCTAGATCTAGCCCCTATAAACGGTCCCACAGACACAGGTCCTAACGTACCGATGAAGGTGAAAACGAACTGGCGTCTCCTAGGCACCAAGCTCGAGGACACCTCATCCCCTGATCTCTCCGCGATCCCGACCAACATAGTCACTCCTGAAGAGACGTCCGGCGCGATTCGCTCCTTCACCGCACATCTCCAAAACGTCGTGAGCGACAGCTCCGAGAGGGTGCCGGAGGCTATGCTTAGCCATTGGCACCTTCCCGAAGACGTGAAATGTGTGGTGAGGAGGCGAAACGCCGCGCTGAAAGCCTGTAAGACGAATCCCTCCCCGGATCAACGGCATCTAACGCGTTTCCTCCAACGCGAGGCCAAACGTCGCATCCAAGAGGCCGTCGATTCGAGATGGGAAACTCACTTATCAGAGCTAGATCCAACTCACCAGGCTTTCTGGCAGTTGTGCCGTTCCTTCAGGAGGAACGATACAGTCACCATACCCCCGCTCAATCGTCCGAATCAACGCCCGGCGTTTGACGACGACGAGAAAGCGGAACTGCTGGCTATCAGCCTGGAGGCTCAATGTTCACTTACCTCAGTTCCCATTGACCCAGAGCATCTTGTTGCGGTTGACACTTTTGTCGAAAGTAGGAACGCAATCCCGCCGCCACCGATACCGGTTCCGCGTCCGCGCCCGGCACCCGTCGACCCGGATGTCGACCAACCACCCGACCCACTCGCGCCGGTAACAATCGAAGAAGTCAGTTCTCTGATCAAGGCGCTCAAAAGACGCAAAGCCCCCGGGGGCGACGGTATATCAAATAGAGTCATGAAAATGCTCCCGGAGCATCTAGTTAAAATTCTCGCTGACATCTTCAATGCAGCGTTCCAAAACAGCCTCTTTCCAGACGTCTGGAAAGAGACGGTTGTGATAGGTATTCACAAGCCGGGGAAACCCGCTTTCGAACCCTCCTCTTATCGTCCCATCAGTTTACTCAGCGCTCTGGGTAAACTCTACGAGCGAATCGTCCTCGATCGCATCAAGATAGTCGCCCACCTTCACCATCTGCTCCCTCCAGAGCAGTTTGGTTTTCGTAGTAGGCACAGTTGCGTGAATCAGATTCTCCGCATCACGGAGCATATCCACGCCAACTTTAGGCGCGGAATCCCTACCGGTGCTCTTTTCTTCGATATTGAAAAAGCATTCGACAAAGTGTGGCACAACGGCTTGCTCTACAAGTTGTATACCTTCAATGTGCCCACACAGCTCGTGCACATCATACGAGAATTTTTGTCGAATCGCGGTTTCAAATATCGCGTGGAGGGAACTCTTTCCTCCCGACACACCATCACTGCCGGAGTCCCGCAAGGCTCTGCTTTGTCCCCTTTTCTTTTCTCGCTATACACTAGCGATATTCCTAAACCGAAGGACGCCCATCTGGCGCTCTTCGCTGATGACACGGCAATCTACGCTTCACGTAGAGACCCGGATAAAGTGATTCGCATTTTGCAAACCGCAGCCGACGAACTCGGTGAGTGGTTCCGCAAATGGCGAATCACTGTCAACCCCGCCAAAAGTCAGGCAATTCTGTTTACCAAGAGAATTTTCACCCGAACGCCTAACGCTTCAGTCACCATGGCTAATAAGGCTATCCCTTGGACCAACAACGCCAAGTATCTAGGAGTCAACCTTGATCGGAGACTGAACTTCATCACTCATGTAAACGCGGTACGCGCGCGAGCCGCATTCGCGTTAGCCCGATTACATTTTCTCTTAAACCGAAAGAGCAAGTTGTCAGCCCGCAACAAGATTAGGATCTACACAACGTGTATTAGACCGATAATGACTTACGCGTCGCCCGTGTTCGCTCACATACCGCCCGCTCGACTTAAGCGTATGCAAGTCCTGCAAAACGTCTTTTTAAGACGAGCGCTTAACGCTCCGTGGTACGTCCGTAATCACGACCTCCACGTTGACACCAACTTGCCGACCATCAGGCATTTTATGCAGATGGCTAGCAGACGCTACTTCGATCGGGCGGCACACCACCCAAACACGCTTGTCCGTCAAGCGTCAATATATACTCCATTTGACCGTGCGAAATGGAGACGTCCTAGATCCGTTTTGTCAGACCCTGATGACGCCATCACTCTGGCCATCCAACGTAAGATCGAGCATCTTAAATCGCTCCCACACTCCACACGTCCGATGTTCCGTCCCCGCCGACGAGGACCACGCCGCGCTCCCAGTAGCAGCCCCCCCGACCCTGTTAACAATTCCGGCCCGCGTGCCGATGACAGAAATGGATAGTTAGGAAAACACGTCCACACTCCCCTAATCGATGATGTCTTCAACATCTCCCTCTCAGTGACCGCCCCGAGCCGAGGTTCGTAACCCGTTAGTGGGTTGCCCTCAGCGTGGTCACCTAACTTTACGGGTTTGATCCATGGATCGAGTAGTGATATTGAATTATTCTACTCGGTATCAGACGAAGCCGAATTTTGTGGCCGATATGGTAACCTCCATTCGCATCTGGGACGAAAATAACCTTGGCGAAATGTGGGTATTCTAGTTCGCTAGTTCGACTCTAACAACCTCTTCAAGGATAGAGATGTAAGCTTGTACATGTATGTTCACTAGCGTAGCTGGAAAATAACTTTGAAGTAATTGCTAACTTATATAAGAAATATTTAGACTTAATATTCCGATTATTAAAGAATGTACTTATGTGCTAACTATCGAAGAAGATTAATAAATAATAAATAACACCCAACAGTCACACACATAGTCCTGACCCCAGACTAAGATACGAGTCTTGTGTCGTGGGTATCAGGTACTACGAGACACTTTAGGTACCACAACACCCAGACCCGAAACAAATATCTGCGAGTCACACAAACATTTGTCTCGGTGCGGGAATCGAACCCGCAGTCTCTCGCTTCACAGCCGGCTACTCGCTCAACGCGCCACGGCGACTGTCAAATGCATGCAAACATACATGAATAATGATTTCTTAGGGTTACGTGAATGTTATTCATTGAAATTAATCTATTCGGTCTGGGTGTTGTGAGATCGAAAGTCTCTCGTAGTTCCTGATTACCACGACACAAGACTCGATCTTAGTGTGGGATCAGGACTATGTGTGTGACTGTTGGGTATTATTTATTTATTTATTTATTTTTACGGATTATATCACGATTTGGTTTTAATTTTTTAAACGTCGGGCATAAAAATTAAAACCAAATCGTGATATAATCCGTAAAAATAGTTTAATTTCAATATATGAATAAGATAATGCATGAATACATTTTTTATTCTATTATAAAAACACAGATAAATTGGTGTAATATAAATTAATCTAAATCATAAAATTAAAATAACATGTTTAGATTTAATTAGAACCATTTACTTTACAATTCAAGAGACCACAATTTGCACTCGAATGAAAATTGTGATCGTATCTTGATTTAATTTAGAGCACCGTAACTTTTTGAAGATGGCCTATAAAAGTTAAAGCTATTAAAGTTGACTGTAAAACGGTTACATTAACCTTTCACCGGCACTATTTAACTGGAGTAATTGATTTCTTCCTCACAAAATTAATTTTTCTTTTGAATTACTTTTTCAATTAGAGAAAAGTCCGTTTGAGCAAGCCCCGTTTTCATTTGATTAGTTTAATAATTGATAGTGTTTAATAAATTCAAACAACATTTAATAACAGAATAAATTATAAACTATGTTCATAACTTGTTTATGAAAAGTTTCTCAAACGTTTATTAGAATGCAAGATTCCGTGATACATTCAATAAATTCTGACATGATATAATAACATTAAATAAATAATATTGAACATGTTATATATCAAGTTACGTATCGTCCATTAAAGTTTTTATTAAATTAACAATTTATTAGTTAATACAAGTAATGTTTCTGTGAAACCATTAAAGCGAACTGAATTTAAATGAATTTTAGTTATGAAAGGTGAAGCTATAAAATTAAACACGCTACTACCAAAAACGTGCTGCCCCTCGGAGATAAGTAATTCGTTGTCGATTAATAGACTTAATCGATGTTTAATTTGAGTAAACACGCAAAACTGGTAATGTCGAAACATTTCTTACTACTTGTTTCCTTCATTAATTAACTAATAAATAATAATGTACCCGTAGAATGAAAATACCGAATGACGAATAATTATTAATTAAAATGTTAAACATGACTATCAACATTGAGCACAAACACATTTTCTGTAAACACACAGGTAACTCACGCCTGTGTCCCCAAAGATGATCTAGAAAACTAGAACACCCACATTTCGCCGGGCTCATTTCCGTCCCAGATGTCCTCTTGAGAGCATTAGCGTATGTGTTCAAGCACTTAAAGCAACCAAATAGAAATAATCACTAGTTTAAAAACTTAACAGACCGACTTCAAATCCGATCGTGTCATTTATATGGGACCACCCTTGAAATAAGCTCTATCGAACACAAAAAGAATTTTGAAAATCAGTCCACATTTGGCAGAGATATCGCGTAACATACATTAAAAAAAATACAGACGAATTGAGGACCTTCTCCTTTTTGGAAGTCGGTCGAAAAATCTAACAAGCAAATCTGATATACTCACAGCTATTATCAAAGGCTTCATGCCTATCCACCGGAACGGCATAAACATTGATTTACACCTAAAATATAAAACATCGCAACAGTTATGAAGGTGCTTATGCGTGAACACTAGTTAGTAATAAATCCATAAATACCAAACTAATATTAGTATTGGAATAAAACCGATGCGTTAACACCAACAAGGAGCGATTTATTATGAACCATGCTTCATCGTGCAATCTCTGCTTACGTCTAAGGTATAACCACGAAAGTATCTCTCCAATCGAAAATACGTTTTCGATTCGATCGCATTATCACTTTTACATTCATTTTCATTTGCATCAACATTAAAACATGGAACATCTGTACTTCTAATGAATATACACGTATACTTAATGTTTATTAAAATGAACAGCCTGGGAACTACTTAAAACAAATTGTAGACAACCAAAAAGCTTAACAAACTTATAGATTCATTACTAAACCAACAAATTACGGAAAACGTGCATTTGTAAACTGAAGATTAGTAAATGAGATATCAGTAGAGTTCGATTGGAATGACGTAACATTACGAATATTACGATAGAGTTGGTCCGGTGAGTTCTCACGGTACAGTCTTCACTCTCGACCATGAGTTATTGACATTTCACGGTAGCGACTCCGTCAAATATTTATATGAAAAACTTTATGGACCGACTACAAAACTTATACGATCGCGACCGAATTTATATGGACCTTGGAATAAGCTTTATCGAAGAAAATAATCCTGAAAGTCGCTCCTCATTTGGCGGATATCGTGTAACATACATAAAAATACAGACGAGTCTAAGACCTTCTCCTTTTTTTAAGTCGGTCAAAAAGACCCAAACGCTAGTAGCTCGACCATGAGATTTTTTTTGTATTTCACACTAGCGTAAACACATTTCACATTTCACTACATAAAATAATTTGTATGAAAAACGTCAATTCTCCACGTAACCACTACAGCAGATCCGGTGTTTGACATACAAATATTTAGTCGCTAGCGTGAAATGTCAAAAAAACTCATGGTCGAGCTATTGATAACTAGCGGTTACGTGGGAAGTTAAGGTTTTTTCATACAAACTATTTTACGTAATCGGTAGCGTGCAAGTCAAAAAAACTCATGGTACACCTACAGGCAGGCTGGGCGAGGTGTACCAGCTAAAACAAAAGCCCATCGCCACGGCAATGAAATGTTTATTGGCTGCCGATGTCGGCTTTCGCGCCCGGAGCGTGGATAACGAGTAGTAAATGACGTTTACAGACATTCAATCAAACCAGTGATTGGACGATTGATGGCCACGGCGAATGTTCACAGTGAGATTGGACTAAGTAATTAGGTACTTTTATTTTAACTCTCAATTTAAGATTGATTGATTAGCACCTCGCAACTGTCCCGCGTAAATCACGGTATGAAAATAAATTAGACGAAAACAAATGATTTTGAATTTCACGAACATCAGACAATTAATTAGAACACATGCGAAGTTCAATCTCATTAATGAAACTCCGACTGATTTTCTGATTATTTTAAGCCTCATGAGAGACCTAAACTCATCTCATTATCTACTATACGTCCCAATAACCAACAATCGTTTCTAAATAAGGACTAATTATCATTTAATAAATTCTTATTTAATAACAACCGTCTAAAGACACTTACCCTAATTAGATTTCACGAGAAGTTTTCTCTCAATTATCATGAATACAAGGCTCGGCTATCAATTTTGTCTCGTAAACTGGTGAGAGAACAATCAGCGATTCGGACGCATGTCATTCACTCGTGCGATGCGTTAACGAGCACATGCAAATACCTCGTTGTACTATTCTTGTAATATCGGACGAGTGCCAGCTTGCTGCGTCGAACTCTTGTTAAATTGCGTCAGGTAGTAACTTCGTAGGTAACTTCAGCCACTGATTTGACGTCAATCGATATAATTTCGTATATATAGAAGGTTATACGTAGCTCTGACTGCCTCGGTGGCGTGGTGGTATTTCGGTACGACTATGGTTCTGAGGTCTCGGGTTCGATCCCCGGGTCGGGCAAAGTGATATTGGATTTTTCCATATCAGCCCAGAGTCTGGAATTTGTGCCCGATATGGCGATAGGCTCGCCCCCTATCACATCTGGGACTGAACTAAGCTCGGCGAAATGTGGGTGTTCTAGTTCGCTAGTGCGCCTCTGGCTACCCCTTCGGGGATACAGGCGTGAGCTTCTGTTGTTGTTGTATACGTAGCTCGACCTTGAGCTTTTTCGACGATTTCCAAAAAGGAGAAGGTCCTCAATTTGTCTGTATTTTTTTATGTATGTTACGCGATATCTCCGCCATATGTGGACCGATTTTCAAAATTATGTTTGTGTTCGATAAAGCTTATTTCAAGGGTGGTCCCATATGAATTTGGTTACAACCGGACCAAGTTGGAAGTCGGTCAGTTATGGTTTTAAACTGGTGATTATTGACACTTTACGTTAGCGACTATGTAAAATATTTGTATGACAAACACCCAAACGCCTCTAGCGGTTATGTGAGGAACTGACGTTTTGCATACAAATTATTTTCGTAGTCGTTAGCGTGAAATATAAAAAAAATACATGGTCGAGTTTCTCGAATTAGGACGTCATTTAATTCACATACAATTCAAAATTTCACTGTGTCGTCATATTATACATTTGTATCACAGTTACTTTATTATAAACTTCCGAGTTTCGACACTTGCGTCATTGCCCGTCATTTACACCTGACACTAACACCTGGTGGAATCGAAATTTCATTTATCAAATATTTTAATCTATAATATTTGCTATTTAAATGTGATGGCAACGTTCCATTTAATTGCTTTTGTACGTATCGCCCCTTACTTATAAAAATATTTAAGCGCTGCTTATCTTCAACCATAGGTTGTCACTTTCATTTCTAAACAATGTAACGCAAGGAAAAAAGTGACAGCCAATTCTTAGCGAAAAGGTAAGCAAAAATGTTTTTATAAGTAAGGCCCATTATTATTAACTTTATACCATATTTAATTCTGAACTACATTGAAATAAATAAAACCCAACAGTCATACATAGTCCTGACCGCACATTAAGATCGAGTCTTGTGTCGTGGGTATCAGGAACTACGAAAGACTTTCGATCTCATAACACCCAGACTCTATATTCCTTATTATTATTAAAGCCTCAACTATCCCACTCCTGGGCAAAAACCTCCCAATAGTTCCTCCACACATCCCGATCCTGGGTGTCGTTCCGCCAGGTTTAAGGTTCAAAACTCGCACATGACAGAGGCAACATCTATATTCCTTCTTAAATAAAATTTCTCCTTGCAGTGGTTTTCTTTCTCCTCGTGCAATTTAATTCATCAGTATATCAAACAGAGATTATATTATAAATCAATCATTAAAATAAAACTATTTTTACGGATTCTATCACGATTTGGTTTTAATTTTTATTCCCGACGTTTCGAAGACTTTGCAGACTTCGTGGTCACGGGTTGGACTGAGATGTCATTTGTCCAAGAATGTTAGTGTTACAAAATCCACCTTCATTTTAAAATTATACAAAATTTTAAAAAATCGTGATAAAATCCGTAAAAATAGTTTTATTTCAATGAATAGCATTCGCGTAAACTTAAGAAATCAGTTTATAAATCACTGTTCACAAATATCCTTAATGATTATTAAATTCAGCGCATACGAACTGTGAGAATTCGTAATTTTCTCTCAGGGTTCTATCTAGAAACTTTAAATTTGATCTCAACTTACGCATATTCCCATAAATAGCTTTTATTTAGTCTGGAAATTAACGTACAATACAAATAGTTTATCTGATATTAAAATATTAGGCTTATGAATGATTCAAAATGTTGATAGTCACGGGCGGCTAGGCCTCCGGTGGCCCATACGCCTATGTAAAATATATATGTGCACAAGTTAAGGTGCGCAAGACGCATGAATTTTCGAATTGTATAACCGTTCATGCATACGAGCATATTTATGTTTACTATAAACAAATTACACAGCCACCCTTCTAATATTGTAAATTACTTGAGGCCTAAGCGCGAATAATTTTGACATTCGAATTTGAATGTAGTTCGGTACAGACTGATGCCATTTAGCTAATATTGCATACATTAATGTCATAAGCCCTATTCCAATTCAATCGTTTAATTCGATCGTGCTCGGCTTCAGATGTTTTGCTTCATAAGAACGGTTTGACACACGATTTGGAACAATTTACACTAAGGACGGGTTATAGTATGTAATGTGATGTGCACATTGCACTAAAGTGACCACCATCATAACAATGATTAAAGAAAAATAACAGGACGAAGCATAACTACGACAAAATGAAGCATTCCTAATGTATGGAACGAAACTTACTTTGCGAAGGAAAGATCCCATTTATAGCAGACAGGCATCTTCTTCATAATCCGACATAACATAACATAACATAAGCTCACTCCCGTATCCCCGAAGGGGTAGGCAGAAGCGTACTAGCGAACTAGAACATCCACATTTCGCCGAGCTTACTTCCGTCCCAGATGTGATAGGGGGCGAGCCTATCGCCATATCGGGCACAAATTCCAGACTCCGGGCCGATATGAAAAAATGAAACTAAAATGGCGGAACCAGCTTCAAAGTAAACACTTCAAAGTAGCCAGGTCCTTATTTTTTTTCTTTACTCATTATATCAAAAGAAGTACTACAATTTATGTATACGGTTTACAATATTATTATGCATCACAACAAACATAACACTGTTGATTAAATCCATTTAAAAGTGTCAATAAAGTGTCTATCGATTTGCGTTATATTATGTCCGACTAATATTTTATCTTTAGTATTATATTTATTTACTTTCTCTTTCATAGACCCATAAATTGTAGTCCACAGCGGGCATTTTGATCTTATTTGTTTTGAACGACAATAAATAATACGGAATGAATGAATTCCAAACACCGCGTGATCCCGACAAGTGTACGCGACACGGTTCCTATAAAAATGATAAACGTTTGTCGCCTCGCTCTTTGATACAAAAGAACCAATAATATTGAAACAGTAGGCGATTTTCAAGAGCCGTATTTACCCACAGAAGCTCTATGTCCGTTGTTTACTCTACAGTTTGTCAGTAAACTAAGAAACATTTCTCAAATTACTTATACGACACGCATAATTTATCAGCTGTGGTACGGTAACAACTTTAACATAACTCTCTAATCAAAGAAATGGTATACAACCATTATGTTTAAATATTCAAACAGCATAATATATTATGATTTTTAATAAAAGTATATTTTATTCGTGTTCAACATTTTGTTCGATTCTGACACGTATTACTGGACGGTAAAACAACGTGTTCTTTGACAATCGACATCAGTCGTTCCGTTGTTATAATTCGATTTTGTTATGAGATGTCCACACCTCAGGTTGGGCGCCGACCTCCCACTAATAACTGATTAAAACTATAAACGAATTGCGTGGGCCATATAACATTTATTAATCTCTCATAGATATTTGTTTCGACGCCATTTTTCTTAAGATTAAGTAAATTAATTAGATTGTTAATATGCCTCCAGGAAATAACTATGAAGCACTTGAATTGAAATGGAAATACAAAAGTTACAAGCCTTATCATAATTATAAATGTCATAAAAACCATTTCATAATTTATAGCAATTCTGTTGCTTGTATCCGAATGTCACGTACCAAAATTTATTGCTTTTACGAGACGTCTACGCGTAGGCATGAAGTTTGTACAATAAACGGCGTAGGTCTTGTTGTGGATGAATGGAAATGTACTGTGTGAAACCTTATTTGTGCGGTGTACAATTTGAAAAAAGAATAGCATAATAAATATTTAAATTAAGCGCTTGTTCCAGCTTGTTGATGGAACTAATTTTGGAACAACAATGTTTATCAGTATGTTAGTGGCAACAACATTATCAAATACATTGTTACTACAAGATTTTCAAACAATGTCCGTTGAATTAAGGGCCAATTAAGTGGAGGCTGATTGTTTTATTGTCGTTGTTCGTGCCGCTAATAAACTTTGAAGTGGTGAGGATGAAATTAAAATAACAGCGAAAAGAATGCTTTAGTGTTACTAAAACTTGTATTGCAAAATTATTGTATGCATTCCTGATTTTTAGTCATCCGATGCCTCATTAAGCCTCCGTGGCACAGCGGGTGAAAGCCAGCTGTGAAACGAGAAGCCGCGTCTTCGATTCCCGCACTGAGGCAATTGTTTGTGTTATCCACATATATTATAGTGAGTTCGGTTAAGATCGATCAAAGGGAAAGATCGGACAACGCTAAAATACTGCGCAGCTGAAGACATTTTTAGATGTTTCAACTTTTATGTGCGTTGGGAACCTGGATGTCAACTTCTATGCTACAAAATTCATTTAAAAATGTCTCTAGTTTCGCGGTATTTTTTTCGGTCTAGGTTTTGTGGGGCCGTAAGTTTGTCGCAGTTCTTGATATCCACTATACAGATTGACGCTAATGTGGTGTCAGGACTATGTGTATGACTATTGGGTATAACATCATTTATATATATGTATCAAAGTCAGTTAGGGAAGATTTAAATCAGAGATAGAATGTTAGTCGTAAAATAAATACATTTTGCACGTCCGAAACATATTTGCATCGACACGTTCGCCAACGAGAGATAAATTAAAAGTTATGATCATTAATGAACCAGTTTTAATTTACGATCAATGTATAGATAAATGCCCGACTTCGTTGGAAATAGGTACGATAAAAAAACAATCGGATGGAGTTGTAGTTGCTCCCACGTGATCCAGTTTGTTTTAATTATTTCATGTTGAAATTTTCTATTTTATAAAAGATGTCACACGTCAAAAACGAATAGGCTAAGCTTGTTCTTGTTTTCTTCACTGTATTTTAATGACTTTATTTCAAGGTATGTTGAAATTTGTTAATTTATATAACTATTACGCCCGAATGGTCAAACGCTGCTGAACTTTAACGGCTTCTTACATTGATTTTCGCCATACAATTTTGACAGATAAGGCGGCCTTAAACGACATAAGGCGTCCTTAAGTGTATGAACATTCGGCAGTTAGTCACTCAACACGAACAGCATATTGCGTATATTCATTATACTATGAAACAATACAATACCAACAACATTACCCCGAAACAATTCATATTACAATAAAAATGGCACACACATAACATAAGCTCACGCCTGTATCCCCGAAGGGGTAGGCAGAGGCACACTAGCCAACTAGTACACCCACACATTTCGATACATTCCCACACATTCAGATGTGATAGGGGGCGAGCCTATCGCCATATCGGGCACAAATTCCAGATTCCGGACGGATATGGAAAAATCCAATATCATTTTGCCCGACCCGGGAATCGAACCTGAGACTTCAGGACGGTAGTCGTACCGAAATACAACCACGCCACCGAGGTAGTCACACACATTTGCATAACACAATAAATTCCTTACTCAAAAGAAATATCCGACGACAAATTATAAAACCGTCACTGATCGGAATCTCCATTAATTTGTCAATACGACTTTATCTTGTCAAATGAACGATTGTAATACGTAACAATCAGAGATCCGCGGGCCAATCCATCGCGTCGTGTCGCGTCGAATCGATAACTTGTCGACACTCTGTCATGCCCGATGTCTAACTTGTACGACGATGACAGGCGATGACAAACGATTGCATCCGACTCATCTCTTCAGACCCACAGCGATTAGAATATTTAAAGTTAGAATATGTGGTGATTTAAATAGAAATAAATAAAATATGTTTATTTGAGTGGTAGAGTTACGCTGTAGATATTTATGTCTACTGAACCCTATCATATCAATAACGTTCGTTAACGGTAAATATAGCGTTCGGCTAAATTCTTGGGGTTAAATTTGATTTTGCTAAATTATTATGAAAATAACCACTTATTTAAGTATTTGCAACATAGAATATGACCGATAATGTACCACTAATGTTGCAAACATTTAAAAATATCTCAATTTTGCAGGATTTCAAAATCCCCCTGACTTTTGACTATCGGTTCAATTGCGACTAATAATAAATTGATCACGTAAAAAATTACTAAATGACAAGTTCTCGAATTTAATGCGACTTTTTAACTCGATTTCGGTGGAATTCTAAGCCAAAAATGAAACCGTCATGGTATCGCAATCGAATCGAGTGTCAAAAGTTACGCAACTGATTTTACTATCAGCAGAAAGCACAACACAAACACTATCCACAAACAAAACAAAACACACCTCGGAAGTCGCCGTCTATTAAAACATCGGGTACCATTAATCCACCTCTTACGTTAGTCGAGATTGTGTCAGCGGGTTCCCACGAATAATGGATCGGTGGTTCCCCGAGCGATCGACGCGGCGAAACATATCGCTTCGCTTGTATCGCAATTCGCAAGCAACAGCTCGATGGTGCATAAACACCGAAATGACAACTAAGCTTGTTAATTTCAGCGGACGTGATCAATACGTGTAATCGAGTTGGTGCTGAGATTTTCTTGTCGACTATGAAGTCTTAGAGATTGATATTAAGGGAATTTTAATAATAAAAAATTTAAAAACTTAAAGGACCGACTTCAAACGCGATCGTGACCAATTGTATATGGGACTACCCTTGAAATAAGCTCAATCGAACACAAAAATAATTTTGAAAATCGGTCCACATTTGGCGGAGATATCGCGTAACATACATAAAAAATATAGACGAATTGAGGACCTTCTCCCTTTTGGAAGTCGGTCGAAAAATATTACTGCCTCGGTAGCGTGGTTATTTCGGTATGACTACTGTCCTGAGGTCCCGGGTTCGATCCCCGGGTCAGAAAAAGTGATATTGGATTTTTCCATATCAGCCCGGAGTCTGGAATTTGTGCCAATATGGCAATAGGCTCGCCCCCTATCACATCTAGGACGCAACTAAGCTTGGCGAAATGTGGGTCTACTAGTTGGCTAGTGCGCCTCTGTCTACCCCTTCCGGGATACAGGCGTGAGCTTATGTTATGTTATGTGTCGAAAAATATTAACAAGTGGTTGTGTGATGTGGCAGATAAATACTATAAAAATAGCATAAGGCGGTGGTCACATTTTGAAAAAGCTGCGGCAGGTCTCTTGCAAATACCAATCGGGCGAAGTGGAAGCTTCTAATCTGCGGCCCGAGTCGGAATATTTTTGACAGTCGAATTCGTTTCGAATTCGCTGCGCATTGATGACATCTGATTTATATTTTATACAAACGTCATAGACGCGCATCCAGCTCGATAGGAATTCGATTTAAAAAAAATATTCCCATTGGGCCACTGAAAAGCGGCTAGTGACAATATACAAGGATAACGTTATGCAGAAAGAAAATAAGCAGTATTTAGTACGAATGAGAACGCGACTTCGTAACAGGCACAGAAAACACCAACAAACCATCAATCAAGATATCCTCTGTACATGCAAATACGGATTACGACATCGATCCCTCAATCTTGATTTCGAATCCTTGCTGTTAACTCTTTTCAATCTGATTAATGATAAAATGTTGACGACATCTTCTTCCTACGGAATACTTAAGGCGCACTAAAGGCATAATCAAAATTCTCCTGTCAGGGCTTGTCGAACCAAAAGCGAAGCGTTGAAGCGAAGTGTTATACCGCCACGTGACGTAATGAAAAGAACTAGATACTAGATAGGTTTATGGGTCAGCATTTCATATGGGTTAATTTGTGTGCTTATATTCAAACGAAGCCATACTAAAAAGTTAAAAAAAACCTCACCATGCTTTTGATTCACTGTCTCTTTAACTTTTTTTCTACCTGCCCTTATCCCACGTTAATGTGGGGTCGGCGCAACACACATTTGAAGTATGTTGCAGAAAGGATTTGGCTTAGCTTTTACGACCGGCTGCCTGCCCGACGTTAATCCCCTCTGAGGGATCCAGTCCCGGACAAATTAAACTAGAACATTCGCTTTGCCCGACCTGGGAATCGAACCCAGGACCTCCCGGTCCACAGCCGATATATGCTGCCACTAGATCAAGGAGGGGACCACACTGTCTCTTTAAAACTGGCTTTAAAGACTTTCGAGAAACGACATTAATCAAAGAATAAAAATTATAATGCATTTTTCTCAAAGCAGCGCATTCAAATCAAACAAGTGATAAAAACCGATGTTGCTAACAACATCATCATTTCAACAAGCGTGTCTAATGTTATTTAAGTCGCCATATTGGATTTGAGGCATACGAAATTAATAATTGCACATACTGATTGCAGTCAGATTTAGTGATCAAAATTTTTTGACAGGTGCGTACTGACATAATTCGTTTCAGCTCATGTACTTCTAGTCACAATAATCAGCATTTGATATAAATAAAATAATTTCGTAGAATTTTGGCCGTTGTAAAATCATCTAATATTGTTGTCTGAGGGAAGGAGGGAGGTAGGGAGGGGTGGCATAGACATATTTTATAACCCAACTGCCCAAAAACTGGATGGCGGTCACCATAACACTAAGAAAAAAAACTTCAAGTGATTTTTTAGGGGTTAGGTTATGAGTCTTTACTGAATACAGAACATTGGGTAATGTTAAGACAGTAAAGACTCATAACATAACATAACATAAGCTCAAGCCTGTATTCCCAAAGGGGTAGGCAGAGGCGCACTAGCGAACTAGAACATCCACATTTCCCCGAGCTTACTTCCGTCCCAGATGTGATAGGGGGCGAGCCTATCGCCATATCGGGCACTAATTCCAGACTCCGGGCTTATATGGAAAAATTCAATATCACTTTGCCGACCTCAACTCATAAAAGTATTTAAACGACGATTTTATATTTTGACGGCATAGACTAAACTTCAGAAATAGTATTACAGTATTGTCACTTTGCCCATATAATTTTTGTTGTTGTTCTTAAACTTCATATTTACCAAACAAGCAAATGTTATCTGATGTTATTTGATAAAAATAAATAATATAAATACACCCAACAGTCACACACATAGTCCTGACCCCAGACTAGGTACAACCTGTATCGTGGGTATCAGAAACCCGAAACAAATATCTGTGGGCCACACAGACATTTACTACAATACAAGACTAAGCTGTTTACATCAATACTCAACCACTCTATATTTTGTACTATTTCAAAGTTACGTTACTTTACCGAATTAATTCAGTTTTAAACTAAATCAACTTGAACCACGGTTAGAATTTCTATCGTCATTGTATATTCAGTTCATCTTAGCATAAATTTCGTTGACATGAACTATGAGTTGGTGTATTAAAGTTTATGGCTTTCGTTTCGGTGACCCCTATTATTACAAACGTTATCTATATTGGGTTTGTATAATCACGTTTAAACTCGTTTGACCTGCGTTTCTATTGAAAGCAGTGAACTACAATTTGAAGCTAAATTATGACTATTGCATCGAATGAATATAATATTAGAGATGACAACAGGTAGCAGCAATAGAAATGAGAATCATATTGCTGTATTTATTTCGATATTTACATAATAAAGAGCAGTCACTAAACTTTCTCGATGTGAGCTAATTTATTAAGACACACTGAAAATAATACTTCAAATTCATTATAGATATTATGGTAATCAGAAGTTATATCATATAAAGAATCAAACCCGCACCAACTAACTTAGCGTTGCTAAGCTATGTGAAAGTTGATTGAATTAGGGGTTTACGTGACTGTAATGGTTTTAAATTCTTTTTTGAATATTTTTTGTTTTAATTAGGCACGTTGACGAAATGACTCTTTTTTATGAAGATTCAGCACTTATTTTAATATAGGATATCATCATCATCATCATCAGCCATAGGACGTCCACTGCTGAACATAGGCCTCGCCCAAAGATTTCCAGATCGACCTGTTGGAAGCGGCCTGCATCCAGCGAATAATATAATATAGGATATACGGTAATAATATTACTAGGTTTAAAGACACATTGTTTAAAAGCAATTTAGTAGCTGTTCCTTACGTCCTTTTTCTAGATATTTCAAGAACATTTACTGACATTATTTTTCGACCAAAGTTACATTAGACATATATTTGATCTACAACTGTAACTTAAAATGGTGATCCAAGAATATCTTACAACCCAAATTTGTTTAGGCTTTAGCACAAAGTATTCGTATGATTAAATTATTTATGCTAGAAATCTTTCCACATCACAAAACAAGCCAAATGGCGAAGGTCTCATTAGTATTAATTTGATAAGAATTCACGGTTTAACGGTCTATAAATGACACGGTAAATTAACGACGCAGCGGTAATTGCATGCGGTAGTTTCGCTCGTCTCACTAAATTAGGGAAGAAAAAGTAAAGGAGAATGTTTAATATGCATCTAAACTTTATAGAGACGGCATGAGTTAATCTATTAAATTTATTTATATGGCACAGAACGTTGAAAATTAATGAGACACTAAAGCTATTGACAAAGGTAACTGTTTTATAAATTAATTAATATATTTCATATTTAAAAATAATAGTTACGTTATACCCTAAATAATGGTTTTTAATTGATTTGACCTTTACACAGCGTTAGAGCATCGGACCAAAACTATTTTTTCATAATATAGACAGTTTAAGAGCTAAAATTCAACATAGGTTAGTTGGGTTAGTTATTATCCAAGAAAAGTGAAGGAAGCAAAAAAATATATTTAAATTAATATGCAAACACGTGATATAATTGTAAAATAATTAAATCCTAATTGAAACGAATATGTCAAAAATTCTACAAAATATTTCAGGTTTTAGTATTAGGGCTTCTAAACATTTTTTTTCTATCTTCCAATCCAAATCATCAAGTTTTAATCAAGCGTTTAATTTAATAATAATTACTTTAAATAATTACAATCACGTGTAACAAATTAATTAAATTAAAGTTTCATATATATAATTAATATTGAGTATCTCAAAACAGGCCAATGAAGCTAATAAAAGAGGCATAACAAAAAAGCATTTTAAAACGAGCACTGTTTACGATGATGCAAATATCTTCGCAGGGTCATAACCAAATAACCTTATATTACTTATGCCCCTGCATCCCCATGTTACTTCCCATCAAAGTACCGTACATAGCTTTTATATCTTAATAAGAGCGCAATTGCTTAAACACAGGAGCGGATCAAGGATTGTGTTCAGGGATGAGGGCCAATTTTGTTACATATCTAAGCCAAATTCCTGCTAATCGTGGAGGGATTCAATAGATCGCTCCTCGACTGCACTGCAGTTATGATTCTCTATGTACATATACAGATTAAAACAAGTGTTATGGCGTTATTGAAATATAGACTTAAAAATAATTATGTAAAGAACATTTTTCTATAATATGAAATTCATTAAGTTAGGAGTCCAGAGTAGGTATTTTAACTGACTGTCATTTTAACATTAAGTTCGTCGTCAACTACTTATAAAGACATGTAATCTATTGAAGTAATTTATTTTCAAACTGATGAGTATCACTTATTCTTATTAAAAGATATATGTCATCGAACTGATGATTCTAAAATTTTATACGTGAACTACTTTTTTCTTAAGTAGGGGGCAATTGCACCCACCGCCTCCCTCCGCATTCGCGCCTGTTAAGCCATCATTAAACTAAAATACGGCTTTTAGTCTACTTTAATCTCGTCTTTCGAATCTCATCAGATCCAGTCGTACAATTAAACGTTCCGAAATTCGAATTGGATTACGCATTAAGCTTTCTTATGGGAGACATAAAGTTGTTTCGGCTCGGTTACGCCGACTGCGCCATGATGAATAAAGACGTAATTAAAAATTATACCCATCGCTTGTACTCTTTATACCAAGATCAATAGAGGAAACAATTATACTTGTGTAAACTGCTTTAGAAAACATATTGTTTGTTGTGTTTTTAACTATGTACTTAAAATTATGTTTGTATTTTATTATGAGTGGTTTAACTTATAGTATATTTAGGTAAAAAGCATTTAATTGTAATTTTTGAAGGGTAGGTAAAGTTTACTACTGGTTTGATTTTGAATTACAATACTTAAATTATAGTTGCGATAATGCACAAATAACAAAATTACAGACGAAATGTAATACTTGATGAATTAAAAAACGTCCTACTCTATCTCACAAAATTAACTTCCCAAACGGGGTGACCATTTTGGAAAATCAGAAAATATTGGAAATGAGCTCGGCGATATGTGGGTGTTCTATTTCTGTAATTTCTCTGCCTATCTCTTAGGCATGATTCTATGTATGTCTGAAATAACACAATAGAAATAATTTTTTAACCAATCTGCATTTGCAATTAAGTTGTTATCGTTTCAGATATAAAAATGGAGTCAAAAGGTTATGAATATCAGCACGTAAGCATGTAATAAACAAATGTTGGAGTCTTGTGTTGTCGATAATGGACGGGCGCGTTATGGGGGTGCGCAAGCGCCTACACTGACACGACCAAAGGCGAAATCAACATGGCTACGACGCGACGTGCTCTCACTCACTGTGGAAATGGGTGACCACGCGTTATGAATATTGTGAATTATATTATTTTTATTCGGTTATACGTGACGTGGGTGATGGCGTGGCTTCAGTGGCGTGGTTGTATTTCGGTACGACTAGGTATCCTGAGGTCTCGGGTTCGATCCTCGTGTCGGGCAAAGCGATATTGTATTTTTACTATATCAGCCCGGAGTCGCCTTCTTGGTCCAGTGGCAGCTTATACGGACCAGGAGGTCCTAGGTTCGATTCCCAGTTCGGCCAAAGCGAATTTTCTAATTTGATTTGCTCGTGATTGGATTCCCCCGAAGGGGATTTACGTGCCGCAGGCAGCTAAAATAACTAAACCAAATCATTTCTGGAACATGCCTGAAAAAGTGTGTTACGCCGACCACATATTAAGGTGAGATAAGGACAGGTAGAAAGAATCAGCCAGGAGTCTGCAATTTGTGCGCGATGTGGCGATAGGCTCGCCCCCTATCACATTTGGAATGGACTAAGCTCGGCGAAATGTCACACCCAGACGCTAGGTGGTGTATCGCAAGATCTCAAGTCGAATATTTTTCAGTATATAATATTTTCATACTTATATTGCACACACCTTGCAACAGTCAAAGCTAAGAAGGCTTTTGTCAAATTCTAGTTAGAAAACATTAAATTGTCTCACACACGAGATTCGATTTGGTCATCCTACTCATGTGAGTAGTTACGTTCATCTCCCTTTAATTGATGTCGGTTTTTGAGTGTAGCAATAAGCCGCCAGCCCGATCGTTCCCGCACCTCTTCACGCGCAATGTATGGAATTTGTATTCAATAATTTAAGCATACGCTCATGCGCTCAAAAGTTATTTTATTTAAGTGTAATTTATTTAACTGATTGAAAATAGATATTATCATTTATATCACGGAATATTTTTACATTTTAAGAATTGTACGCAGCGCGTGTCTTGAAAAAGTGGACAGGAAGTCGCGTGACACGCTCAATAGTTGGGTATTTCACGAAATAATCGTAAAATTAATGATTAACGCTAAGCACTCGCGGTATTGTAAATAAATTGTTATCTCCAACCAACTAATTTCATATCGAAACTATTTATGTAATACTTTTTGATATGATAGTATTCTTGGTGGTTTAGCTGCTCTAATTTATATATCTTTTGTCAATTATTGTCAACTGGCATTTAAAAGAGCAACGCCAGAGTTTCTTGCCCGTTCTTCTCTGGCGTAACGGCCTTCCGAACTGGCGGTAGAGGAACTTTGACGGAATCTAAATGATGTAGTAACATTTCATGGATTCAATAAATATTTTGATTTAATTTGATTTATTGCCTGGCCTCTGTGGCATAATAGTTTTTTGTTTGCTTTACGACTGCCGTCCGATTCGATCCCCGGGTCGAGCAAAGTGATATAGTGTTTTTCTATTTGCTATTCAGTATTAACCCAAAGTCTAAAATTTGTGCCCGATATGGTGATAGTTTTGCCCCCTATCACATCTGGGGCGAAAATGAGCTTGACGAAATGTGGGTTATCTAGTCCTCTAGTTAGCCTCTGCTTACCCTTTCGGGGATATAGGAGTGAGTCTAAGGCTGAGATCTATAGAGCAAACTTCGACAAAGTTTGAGTCAAAGAACTCAGTGAGGATTTGGAATTTTTAAATCAAATTTCGACTTAGTCTGAGCCATTTTTTACAAGAAAAACAGACTAAGCAAAGATTTTATTTAGAAAAATGAATCAGTCAAAGTTCGATTTAAAAATTCCAAATCTTCACTGAGTTTGTTTCTTTAACTTAGACTTAGTCGAAGTTCGTTTTAAAGATCTCAGCCTAAGTCTAAGTCTGTATGTAACGCTAGGCGCATGAGGTATTCTAGATGAATTATTATCCTCAACCAAATAATTTCATATCAATGCTATATAGCAAAAAATTTTTTAAAAAGCTCCATCTCCATCAATATTGCATATATTTGAACAATGCATCATATTCCCCATCACAAAACTCTAATGTGGCGCTACGTTTGATGGATGTATCCAATAAGAACAAAATTTCAACCCCGTCCTATTTTTTACACATTTCCTGTCCGAACTACGAGCATGGAGAATTAACTCCTACCACCAAACCCGAAAAGTTCTAACTACTGTAGTATTTTTTACTTCGTATTCGAATGGATTTAACGAAGAAATAAGAACTCGATCAGGGTTGCAGTGATCAAAAACCGAGGGTAGTGGTAATAAGTACTGCATTGTTTAATCCAGTCATACCTTGGTATAAATCAGATGGTGTCAGGGAACCGTCAGCGGACGCAGGTGTTCCTGAGGGACACTGTTATTTTACAATGGCCACAAACATCAGGATTGTATTAGTTAATTAATTAATGCTCTTTTACTTTCAATCTTGCAGTTTTATGTACAGGCGAGTTTTGACTGCCTCTGTGGCGTAGTTGTATTTTAGTGCGACTACCGTCCTGAGGTTTAGGTTCGATCCCCGGGTCGGGCAGTGATATTGATTTTTTCAGTTTAGTATCAGCCCGGAGTCTGAAACTTGTGCCCGATAGGCTCGACCCCTATCACATCTAGGACGGAACTAAGCTCGGCGTAATGTGTAATGTCCTAGTTCGCTGGCGCACCTCTGCCTACCCCTTCGATGATACATGCGTGCAAGATTTTTTTCGAAATTTCGAATAATTTACAAGTGGTATCAGATTTAAAATATTTTTAAGGATGATGTGTAAATAAAACATACAGTTTACAGTTAAATAAATGCAGATTTTAATGATTGCAAATAAAGTAGAATACCATCACGATACAATTTACGCCGCATAAGATTCCGCATATGCGTCTCGACGATACACATTGAATCTATATAAATGTTACTCATACATAAGCTCACGCCTGTATCCTCGAAGGGGTAGGCAGAGGCGCACTAGCGAACTAGAAGACTCACATTTCGCCGAGCTTAGTTCCGTCCGAGATATGATAAGGAGCGAGCCTATCGCCATATCGACCACAAATTCCAGACTCCGGGCTGATAGTGAAAAATACAATATCACTTTGCCCGACTCTGACACCGAACCCGAGACCTTAAGGCGATAGTCGTACTGCGCACGCAATACCACCACGCCACCGAGGCAGTCAAATGTAATAATAACGCTCGAATGGTCAAATGCTACTCAACTTTAACGGCCTCTTACATTGATGAGGCGATAATCATATCGCCATACAATTTTGACAGATAAGGTGGCCTTAAACGACATAAGGCGCCTTAAGTGTATGAACATTCCGCTGTAAGAGTGTTTATCAAATGTAAAATATCAACATAAACCACAACCACAAATTAGTAAGCAATATTTACATAAATATATACAAAAATATGTACATGAATTATCACGATGAAAAGATAACAGATGTTTTATGCCTTAACTTTTAAGGTATCGTTAAAAATCAACCTATTAGGCGTCTTGAAGACGAAAAAAGTCATAATAAATCTGGCTTTCGGTTACGCAACCGCTTTCATCATAATTATAGAGCAATAATTAAGTATAAAGCAATCAATACCGCTTTAATTTATTGCATTTTGGTCGAAATAAAGCCGGACGCAGGTGGTATAGCAAAATAATACGGACTGTGTACAGGCGAGCCCACCTCGGGAGACTGTGTATGAAAATGTGCACTGAAAGGCGAATCACTCCCCTTATGACCTTTTTAAATGTTGATAACCACAAGTTTAAAAACTTACAGACCGATTTCTTAAGTTTACGCGAATATTATACATTGAAATAAAACTATTCTTACGGATTCTATCACGATTATGTTTTTATCTGACCCGTGAAAACGAAGACTGCAAAGCCTTCGAAACGTTGGGAATAATAATTAAAACATAATCGTGATAGAATCCGTAAGAATAGTTTTATTTCAATTAACAGACCGGCTTCAAATCCGATCGTGACCAAATTTATATGGGACCACCCTTGAAATAAACTCTATCGAACACAACAAATTTCTACAGTTTTTGTCTATGGTCCATTGTTACATGAGCAGGAGACAATGAACAGCCTTGTTTTGTGTAGGTGTTTTTAGTGTTTTGTTTAAAAAAAAAAACATTTTTGATTATCATATCTTTAAGAATAGTTTGTCACTTTTTCCTTGCGTCATATGTTTTAAACATAAAAGGAACAAGCTATTCTTAAAGATAAGCAGCGCTTAAATATTTTTGTAAGTAAGAGGCTGCAAGTGTAGTACGTCTGTCATCTGACATCAGTCGTTAAGTAAAGTTTAACCTAATTTAGTGTTAATGTAAGAACTATTGATAGGTGATGTACGGGTATAATTGTCTTTAGATCCAACCTTTCTTTTAAAGCTTTATAAGCTAAGCCTTTGAAGAGACTACTTTCTTTCTACCTGCCCTTATCCCACCGTAAATGGTCGGCGCAACACAGTTTTTTAAACATGTTGCAGAAAGGATTTGGCTTAGTTTTTACGACCGGCCGCCTGCCTGACGTCACTCCTTCTGTTCTATTCAGTTCCGGGTAAAGACTACATATTATACAATTAAAATCACAGCGTTAACTTGATATCGATTATAAACCATATCGGTTTATAAGTGATGTCGGGAATATAAGCTCTGTTTTACATTTCTTTAGTGCAGCAGTCGGCAACACGTGAAATCCTATTTGCAGCCCGTGAAGTCCTATTTGCAGCCCGTGATTGTTTTGTAAATTGGTCATAAATATCTAAAATGTTATAGATTATACCTCTATAGATAGCAAGTATGAGGTGAGGCCCGTCTTTACTGTATTTTGCCACCTTGCGGCCCCTGCCTGCCAAAAGGTTGCCGACCACTACTTTAGTGTATTGCAATGATCAACAAAGTTATACTAAAAAGGTTTTTTATATTTAGATGTATCATAAAGAATCTGAGACATTTTTTGTACGAATATTGTCTTTCTCGAAAAGGGGTTGGTATAATGAGATTGGATCCGAAACTAATCACTACAATTTCTTCGGGTCAGTATCAATTTATAAAATTATTGAGTTCAAAAGTATACACTAGCGAGACGAAATTAGATCGAAACGTTCCGAGACTTACGTGCCTATCCGCCGAATGTTCATACACTTAAGGTGGCCTTATGTCTTTTAAGGCCGCCTTATCTGTTAAAATTGTATGGCGAAAATCAATATAAGAAGCCGTTAAAGTTGTTGGTACATCCACAATGTTTATGTTTTTATCTGCAAAGATTAAGGGTGCCTTGTAGCACTATTACTAATCTAAAGTAAGTCTTAAACTCTATTTAAGTTACATCTTATTCGTATTTTTAAATTTTGAATTATTTAAGTGCTGCAAGTCGCTTTTAATGTAAAAGCAATTTACTGAGCTTTGTATTCAGTATCCCACTACTAGCTAAGAGCTTACGCTTCTGATGCGAGATAATAATAACTTATGATGATTTTTTTTAATGACAAGTTAACGTAAAGCCGTGTTTCCTGTACCTATTTTTCTCGAAACAAAACACATACGCAAAACAATTATTTTTACTGTCCCCTGCTTATGAGCAGTCTATGGTCTATGGACCATAGATAAAACATGTTTTGTGTAGGTGTTTTGTGCAATGTTTTAGTGCAGGAAACGCGGCTTAATACGAAAATCAACTAATAATTTAGTTTCATTGCTTAAGAATTTATTCAGTAGAAAGCAATTTCTGCATTTTGTCAACAACACTTATTTTTAGTTAATTCATTTTACAATAAAATTGTAACTATTATTGGGATGTAATTAAGGGGAAAACAATTAAGGCTTACTTTCTATTACTTTGTGTATAACGCACAAATGCGTATTTAGTAGCATTCAAACTATCTTAGCTTCTGGCAAACTAACAATCCATCAAAACAAGAAATACCACCCAAGCTTAGCCACTTAGAAAAATGATCGTAAAGAGATAATCGCTAGTCAACACGATCGCCTCGAGGGAATCCTTTCTTCCTAGGAGCGTCATCAATTTTCCGGTTTTGGTAATTGAATTCTGTTATTTTTTTATTTTAAATTATCGCCGCGCTTAGTTGGTGTAGTTTAGTGTTAACTGAAAACAGGTAATGATTGCGTATTAGATTCGAAAATTTGCCGAAGGCCAGGCGAAATGGAAGCGTTTTAGGAAGGTGGACTCTGACAGAAAGCCGAGAAAACGCCAGCCAGAAAAAAGCAAGATTCGAAAATTTACATTGAAATATACTAATTGAGTACAATCATGTATGTTATGATGTGAATTTTTGGATCTTAAAAATAAATGAAATAATAATAAATACACCCAACAGTCACACACATAGTCCTGACCCCACACTAAGATCGAGTCTTGTGTCGTGGGTATCAGGAACTACGAGAGACGCGCGGTCTAACAACACCCAGACACGAAACAAATATCTGTGGGCCACACAGACATTTGTCTCGTTGCAGGAATCGAACTCACGACCTCACAGCCGGCTACTCGCCCGCTGCGCCACCGAGGCTGTCCAAATGACTCCAACATAACGATAACTTCACTACCTCATTAATTTCGGTCGTTCCTTTCGTACATCATAGTACGGAAATAAGTTCGACGTCCTGTAGATTACCAGCTCACTGACATCCCGTTTTACATCTTCAGGGATCAAGGTATGAGCCCTGATATGTTGTATGTTATGGAATTTTGTTTAGACAGAATTTTAGTCACTTAAAAATAAGTAAGACTAATTATAGTGTTTTTTTAGATTTTTTATACCATACCATATAAGCAGCGATAGCTCAGTTGGGACTTGGGAATCGTACGGACTGTCGCGACAAGTGTCGGAGATTGGAGACCATCCCCAAAATGGAGCACACACGGTACACCTCTGACTTTTCTGTGCTCAGTGTGTTTTCTTTGTGAATTATTGCTTGCTATAACGGCGAAGGAAAACAGCGTCGTGAAATCTCCATACCTGAGAATTTCTTCACAAGAATTTCGAAGGTATGTGAAGTCTACCAACCCGCATTAGGCCAGCGTGGTTGACTTAAGCCTAACCCCTCTCATTGGTAGAGGAGGCTCGTCTCCAGCAGTGGGACAGTAATATTACAGGGGCTAATATTGTTATACCACTGGGTGGCTATAAAACCAAGTCAATACATATCAGTTTTGTGTAAAGGCAATATTCAGTGCAGAAATTTAAAAAGTATTATTTTGCAAGAATGTAACAATATTCAAAGAGATGTACGATCTCAATAGACTTTAAGCCTTAAGCTGATTAACATAAAGCTTTAATGATGACAACATAAAATAACGAATCCAACGAAACTATACGGTGTTCTGATTATTATAATTAATAATTCAAAGTTTGTATACATGTCATTAACCTATTTGATACCGGAACCAGATGTAAATATTCATATTATAATTATTTTTTACAATTTTAACTACGCATAAAGATAGAATACAGCAGCGATTGTGATTGATTTCACCCATATATTTGATATATGAAGTTGTATAATATGTGCGTGCGGTATATCGATAAATTGGTACATCATAAATTAAGTTAAACTTGAAGTAATAAAATTAACATTATTGATATATGCAGAAAAAGTTTTTGAAATACTTGGACTATCTATAAAGCAAAACAGCAATCCATGGATTATCTTCATAGATGTAATAGATATCATTTCTTACCACTTGAACACAGACGTTTTGTCAGTGACATATGTCTATTAGTAAACTTGGCCAATGGATCGATCGATTGTCCTGAACTACTGAAAACAATTTTTGACACGCTAAAGACAGTTATCTCAACAGCACGATTGGCTCGACCAAGTTAATACCATATCTCGATGTAAAATGGTAGTTTGTAAATTCCTGCCTCCCCTTCGGAATCTCCATTATCTTCCTTTCAAGGTTCCTCTATTAGTTAGCAATGCATAGATATGATTTTCATGGTGTCATGGGCAGCGCTCAAAATTGACTTTTCACGAAAGGGAACACATTTTCCGCTGCGTTCCTTTTTTTACCGACTTCACATAGAGAATGATGTACGGTTTTTTACGGGAACGCTGTGCGATTATTTTTATACAAAACGGAACAATTCTCACGCGTTCCCGTTCATTTCGAGGACTGATCATGAGTATCTATGAACAGTGTAGATAACTTACTATCAGGTGACCCACTTGCTCATTCGCCAGTCTGTTATAAAAAAAATTACACTTATAGCAAGCCGCATCGAAATACATTCCTGTAGAATGTATTTCGATATATGTTTCATAAAGTTGGTATAAATAATAAATACATTTACAGAGAGAATAACTAGCAATCTAAAGCTTGAAATTTCGTAAGGCTCATCGTTTTTTAATAAGACAAACTTGAATCTGTGACGAATGAAATGTTTCTGGCCCATTGGATTAGCTTCAGGACATTTGCAAAGCACTTATGGGGTAATTAATTATTCTTAGCATACACAAAGCCATTCCTATGCTAATTGCAAAGATTTACAGGTCGCATTCCGATTTAAAAATCCCTATTCTTAATAATTGATTAAAAAAATTAAGTTCAAAGACTGCCTCCGTGGTGTGGTGGTATTTCGGTACGACTACGGTTCTGAGGTCTCGGGTTCGATCCCCGCGTCGGGCAAAGTGATATTGGATTTTTCCATATCAGCCCGGAGTCTGGAATTTGTGCCCGATATGGCGATAGGCTCGCCCCCTGTCACATCTGGGACGGAACTAAGCTCGGCGAAATGTGGGTGTTCTAGTTCGCTAGTGCGCCTCTGTCTACCCCTTCGGAGATACAGGCGTGAGCTTATGTTATGTTATGTTTATGTGTTCAATTTTTATATTTTAACTTAACCATTACGCTTTAAAGTTTAAATCATTCTCCCGGTATCTGGAATTGTTATTAGTACCAACTTTATGAAACACCCGGTATAATTGCGAATTGCCTTGAAACAAAACACTAGCATATTTTGTTCGACAACTATTCACACAATGACAATAAGTGGTACTTAAATATATCTCGCGTGTACTTAACTTCATTTCTTGTTAATGTATCTATAATTTAATGTAAACGCAAACGAGCTTCGCAAATCATTCGCACGAGACCATGTTCCGAACTTATCTGCGTAACCAGTTGTCGATCGTACATTTTTATTTCAGTACATTTAAATACACACGGCGAACACGTTGAAAACCATAATTGCATGTTAATTATATGCATTTTAGAGAAATGACACGGTTAACATCCTCATGCGTAAAGTAAACAAAGACGGTCAACTGATAATTAAACTCAATTTAGTAAAGTACGTAATAATATGATTGAGTGGTTTGCTTCGTGTCACATCGTAATTTTTGCATGCTATGATTATGGGTGAGCGCTTTGAAATGTTCATCTCTTACAAATTATTACGTATATTCAAAGAATGTGTAGCGATCCAATGTTGTACTATGCCACTTAAATGGTATGTCTACATTGCTGAAATAGTGAACTTTTTTTTTATAGCACAGATTGGCAAACGAGCCTATGGGTCACCATGGTAAGTGATCTCCACCGCCCATAGACATACAAGACACAATAATGGGTGCGTTCAGCGTTGCCAATCTAAAATGAGGGAATGGAAGGAGCGGGGGAAATGGGCCTCCGAAAATCTCACATACTGAACGAAACGCGACAGCAAGCTGCCACTTTACGTCGGTTTTCTGTGAGACAGTGGTATCAAATCGAGCCGGCCCATTCGTGCTGTAGACGTTATTGTCTACAGCGTGGCTCTACTGCTCAAACTCACTATTAAATTTAAACCGACCTACTGTAAAATTTTCAATCAAAGACATTCGTCGCTGGTTTAGGGCTATGACGCAGTAGCGCAAGACTGTTTCTAAGGGAATATTGTAGTTGATCACACTCACGGCAATTATTTCATAATTCTAATGTACTTTGCCTACTTTACTTTCTTCTTTGCCACCGTATTTATGAAACTGCGAATACAATTTTTTTATCACGGCAATACAATAAGACTGCACTGCTCTTGATATAATAGGTATTATTTATATTTGTTTTTTTTAAATAAAAAATGAAGTTATGAAATATTATAATGTCCCATAAAATTTCCAAGACAGTTTGACTGCGGGACAACTCTAACTGTCGAAAGACCGTCTCCATTATGACCGAAATCGTTGTACCAGAAAACCAAGGGAAAGTGTTCAATACTGATCGCAGAGAATCCAAAATTTCGTTTTATTGTTTCACTCAAAAACACATCCAACTTTTTTACCAAAAATGATTTATGCGGCCTCCCGCTATTCTTGTTTACGAACTGATCGCCGAATACAAAGCGAAAAGATCGATATCATTTTACGTAAATGCGTGCGGCATGATGCGAGATTTTTGACACCAAACACTAAAGATAACATCTTAAAACATCTAATGTTTTAAACAAACTTTTTTATGTGGGCTAACTTAATTTTGTGGGGATGAAAAGAGATGTTTTTTCACCAATTTGGTATATTAATGGAGGATATGGATTACTGTTTCAAAAGTGGCTTTTTGCAATGAAATGAAACAGCATAAATATGGACTAATTTTATTATAACATAACATAACATAACATAAGCTCACGCCTGTATCCCCGAAGGGATAGGCAGAGGCGCACTAGCGAACTAGAACACCCACATATCGCCGAGCTTAGTTGCGTCCCAGATGTGATAGGGGGCGAGCCTATCGCCATATCGGGCACAAATTCCAGACTCCGGACTGATATGGAAAAATCCAAAATATCTTTGCCCGACCCGGGGATCGAACCCGAGACCTGAGAACCGTAGTCGTACCGAAATACCACCACGCCACCGAGGGAATTTTATTATAGAAACAAGATAATTTTATTGGAGGGGAACATTGCTGTTTAATAAGTTACCTAATAATATGAAAAGATATAAGAGCTTTAGTAGTTTTAAAATGCTAATTTTGCATATTGTCACGTCTACCGGAGGCTAACTTATTCTATTTAAGCTATAAAATCTTTATTTCATTTCAAGCGAAATATAAATTTCTTATGAGACTAATGTTTTTTTAAACCTAAACCTATAAATTCTAGAATTACTCGTGTTACTTAACTATCCAGTGGCGTGCAGTCGGTATAGATAAAGAGACACTGTCTACCCTGACAATTTGCTATTTACATAAATCATGACCAAAAATTCGTGGCCATAAAAAAATATCAATGCTTGGATTGTATTTTAATCATGACAATGATAATCATAGTAATGGTTATGTAAGATTTAAGAAAATCATTTTATAAGATATTTGTCTACCTTGATCAGAAGGCCTCGATTGCGTGTGTATTTCGGTACGACTACCGTCCTGAGGTCTCGGGTTCGATCCCCCGGGTCGGGCAAAGTTATATTGGATTTTTCCATATCAGCCCGGAGTCTGGAATTTGTGCCCGATATGGCGATAGGCTCGCCCCCTACCACATCTCGGACTGAACTAAGCTCGGCGAAAGGTGTGTGCACTAGTTGGCTACTGCGCCTTTGCCTACCCCTTCGGGGATACAGGCGTGAGCTTATGTTATATTTACCTATAAATTCTAGTATTACTCGCGTTACTTAAATATCGTGTATCATAATTAGCTAAGCATGTTTAGTCTATGATCTAGGTGTTTTTATCTGGCATGCATATGCAAATGTCTTCTATAAACAGTAGTAGAGTGACCGACGGACATGAACAGGTGTTCTTGTGCCTCGATCTTGTATGGAATGAAGTCCCAATACACTTTCGCTCAACATAGTTCGTTTAAGCTCATTAGTTATATATACACATGTAAATGGAACACAACTAATGGTCTTATACATTTCTAACATAGAGTTCAAAATTGGATTCATGTTTGTGCATATCCATCGAAGCGTTTTCCATTTTCCCTATCTAATTTGATATCAGATTTGAACAAAGTATGACGCAGTATTTCAAATAAAATGTATATAAAAAGGTAATTTAATAGATTCACATTTCGGTAAACATAAAAAATCCGACTAAGGCTAAGATCTATAGAGCGAACTCAACTAAGTCTAAGTCAAAGAAGTGAAAACTCTGTGAGGATTTGGAATTTTTAAATGGACTGGATGACTCAGATAGTCGAAGAAACGAACTCAGTGAGGATATTGAAAATCTTTACTTAGTCTGTCTGTTAGTCTGTTTATCTTGTAAAAAATTACTCAGACTTAGTCGAAGTTCGCTCTATAGATTTCAGCCTGAGACCCTGCTCATTTATAAAGTTGAATAAAAATACTTATTTTTACATAAATACATCCATAAGCTCACGCCTGTGTCCCCGAAGGGGTAGGCAGAGGTAAACTAGCGAACTTATAATACCCACCTTTCACCGAGCTTAGTTCCGTCCCAGATGTGATAGGGGGCGAGCCTATCGCCATATCGGGCACAAATTCCAGACTGGGCTGATATGGAAAAATCCAATATCACTTTGCCCGATCCGGGGATCGAACATGAGACTTCAGGACGGTAGTCGTATCGAAATACAACTACGCCACCGAGTTATTTTTACTCCACTGTAATTAGGAGCACGCATCAAATATCTACTGTACTAATTTTCCCATAACGACAAAAAGTATAAGAATCAACATCAAAATTCCAATGATTTGTAATTTAATAGTAAAACGTGTCTATTAAAAGAACATTTCACAAACGACATCAAAAATGCGGGTCGGGCTGCCTACGCTCCCTCAGATACTACCTGCATGCATTAGGATTCCGCGAGCCATTTACTACGGACGCTCACCTACAGACCCGTTGCCCGTATTCCCATTTAGCTATAAAAAATAGAAGCTGGATAATGTTAGGATCTAGTAATGGCACAGGAACCATGTGGAGTCGCATTTGCTGAATTAGCAAATAATTTTCGGCTGACTTCCCAAAAAGAACGCCTCCTCGGTCCTCAATTCGTCGGTATTTTTTTTTATGTATGTTACTCGATATCTCCGCCAAATGTGGACCGATTTTCAAAATTCTTTTTGTATTCGATAGAGCTTATTCAAGGGTGGTCCCATATAAATTAGGTCACGATCGGAAAATTGGAAGTCGGTCAGTTAAGTTTTTAAACTTGTGATTATAATGAAGTGATGTTGATCACTTCAGCATCTAATTCTCCCTCTTTTCGACCGATTTCAAAAAAGGGAAAGGTCCTCAATTCGTCTGCATTTATTTAATGTATGTTACGCGATATCTCTGCCAATTGTAGACCAATTTTCAACATTATTTTTGTGTTCGATAGAGCTTATTTCAATGGTCCCACGATCGGATTTGAAGTCGGTCCATTAAGTTTTTAACTTGTGATTATTCTTTTTTATTTCTTAGATTAATGAATGAGACATTATTTGTTCCCCTCCGTAGTCCCCTTCTCCTGTGTAATTTCTTTAATTAATTGCTTTGACATCACTTGTGACTAGCTTCAAATAGATAAAAAGAAGGCTCAAGAAGTATTAATATAAAGTTAAGAATGTTCACGGCATTTTTGTAGCATCTGGCATTGGTGCAAAACAAAACAACTACTAAATTGTCATGTAAATTTTTAATTAAATTAAATGTTTAAAAAATTAATTTAAGTGGTAAAATTAATTAACCATCCCAGTGGCAAGTTTAAGCGTATAATAGGACTTATGAGATTACCGAAATCAATTATGTAAGAATTAAAACGTTATATCTTCAAATTCTATTAGATTTGTTGGCATCTCACACATTGCATAATATATTGTTTAGCAGTATTTTTTTTTGCCTACGCCAGAGATAAACTAAAGTAATACGATTTTTAAAGTATTCTTTTCGAGGACCAATTCTCATATTTTAACGTATCGGCGTAACTAAAATGCTATATAATATTCCTTTTTAAATTCGCTCTAATTCATTAATTAACTTATAGCACCACGTCTAGCTAATTTTTTAGGGTTCATTTAATACTGATTTAAATAACATAATAATAATATTATTAAGTTTAAATGTTTTCAGTAAAGCATTTGGCTTTGATCCACTTCCAATTCATTTTACATTTTTATTTCAATAGTTGTCACGCTTAAAATATATTTCAATTATATTTTTAATATCTGTAAATTAGTATCATTATTGGCCTTGATACATTTTACTTCAAAAAGCTCTGTGGTCCTAGTAGGAATAATTTTGAAATCAAATTCTTATCGAGCTCAATGCGTTTCAATGACATTTGTATGAAATATTATCAAAATATCACCAGTGCGCCAGCCACCATACAAATTCGGTTGTCAAAATTATTCCTACTATGGCCACTGGATGTCTCCATTAAGCGCCCTGTCATAGTAACAACTGCACGTGAAGTGTGTTTTAGTGGTTAATGTGGTTGGCCGTATGCAAAACTGAACCAGTCAGCAGGTGACGTTTAGGCGTCTATTAGCTAGCTCCCTATCAACATGCAAATTGTTTCTCCAGCACTATTTATTAAGGCGTTAGGATTAAAGAGGCTCAGTGGATGCCGATCAGCATCGGGCATCCACTGAGCCCACTCTAATTGCAACATCGGTTTTTATAGCTTTTTAATTATGGATGCGTGTTACGGGGAATCTTAATTTTACAAACACGTTCTTTTCAAATATTTTGTTGGTCGTGGAATGGAATGGTGCATAATTTTACACATTTGGAACGTGGAATTCTGTTATACATTTAACTCGAGATCGGCATGCTGAGTTCGTTATTCATTTGTGTTTAAGTTTTAACTAATTCAAAGTATTTCGATTTCAAAGGTTTCACTTCTGTTAAATGAGGTTTTTTATGTCCAATTAATTAAATTCTCAATAGGAAATTATTTTTATCTGCAGAATAATTCTGACATTTTGACAAATAATGTATGAAACATGTCAAACTTTCAAAATTATCCATCAGATAAAAAAAAATCCGCTATTGAAAAGTCGTCTCCAAATTAAATAATTTTATGATATCTAATTTAGGTACTAAAATTGCGGTCAGTAGTAACGTGAAAATTATATCAATTGCAAAGACTTCTTTAAGTCAATGTCTTTCTACCTGCCCTTATGTTTGGTCTACGCAACACATTTTTTAAGAATGTTGCAGAAAGGATTTGGATTAGTTTTTACGATCGGCTGCCAATACTTATTTTAGTCAATGTATGTATGTTAGTTTATTTATGTGTAAGTAGTTAACGTTTAAATAATATTTTCTATCATCTATGAATACACATGCAAAAATAAAAAGCTATTCAAGAGTTGGTTACATGCAATTATTGACATCCGACCGACGTTTTTAGATTAGCATACTTTTTGCCGGTAACTATGTATCTAAGCATCTAGGGCTGTCATTAACTCCTTATAAATAATAAGATGATTTCGTTTTTATGTGGCAGCCCGTAATATGCATGTGTGATGTAGATACAGCCCAAAGAGATTTAATATTACTAACTATTTATACAGAGTGGCACAAACATAACCACATTAAATTTGATAATGTGTAATATAGGTATTTTTAATTATTTTAAATCTACATGTAGGTAAACTTCAGTAGGTATGCGGCGCGTGACCCTCGCATCCAAATCATGCCGGACAAGCCCGTTCATGTTTGTTATCGACAAAAGTCGTTGACCAATAAGATCAGCTGTTTTAGATCGTCCCGAATGTATATTATATGCAAAAATTGAGAAAACTAATCATTCCTGTGCCTAAACTATTTCACATATTCGACTGATTTTTGGCACAAGGCCTTCTAACGTTGTAAGTAATATTTTAGAGTGATTCAATCTATCACTTAATATAATGTGAGGGCGGTTATTACAATTTACACCATAGAATATTCTGTGAACGTTCAAGAACCACGTAAGACAATTTTATTGTCTAAATATTATCACGCTGGCACGACCTAGCGCGCGTATGTTTCAATACGACTGAGTGACTTATGACCTCGAGGTTACAACTTTTGGATTCCAAGTTTCGCGTTGTTATCCCGTCTATGTATATACTGTTGAATGTCTTTGATACTACCACAATTAGTTGATCCACCAAAGGAGTTGCACCTGCTAAAACTATAATAATTACACAAGTTAATTGTTATTAAACTGGTTTGTAGAAAAATGTGTAGGGTAGGATAAATTAGTACTATGCAATGCAATGTCTAAAGTGGGCGTTCGAATTATATTTTAAAAAGGTAAAGTCGACTTGATATTAAAAAGAAAAATGTTAAAGACTTTGGTTTAAACGTTGGAGATTGTAGAGAAAGTAGTGACGTAGGGTCCAAACCTTTGGAGGAGGCCTATGGTCATCAGTAGACGTCCTATGGCTGATGATGATGATGATGATAAACTTGTCAAATTCTATGGTTATTACGAAGGTACTTTTCTCTAACAATGTGTTGAACTAATACTGGGTCCGGCTTCGTTTAAAATAAGTAGAATAATTTGCGGTAGAATTAATCTGAAATGTTTTCACGTAAATATAAAAATTACGCTCATAAGTTTCTGTACTTTATTTGCTATCGATTTATTAACTTTAATCATCGCCGAAACTATAAATAATAATGTTTCGATTGAAGTATGCTAATAATAGAGCCGTGTAGCGGTAGAGCACTAAACACCGGCGACTATTTATAGCACGGTCAAATACACATGCAAATGTTATGAAATATTAATGAGGCGCCAAATAGCAAAGCTCAATGGATTGTACAAGCGTCCTTCTCGAAGGCCGCGTGCCGGTAAAGTGTGAGTGACCGATGACTGCCGAGTGGCGAGCGTCGAGCACAGCCGCCGAATGCTGCGCGCGCCGTCCGATCCGTGCCGATGCAACCGAGCACGGGGCACGGGCTGTGAGGCACACGGCCGCAGCACCGGGCGCGCGCGCTTTCTGCCTGCCATGCGCCATGTTAATTACTACTACCAATGATAAAAGAAAAATGAGGACTTGGCATATTTGTATATTGTTATATGTATATTGAAAAATACGTGTTTACTTTGAAACCGGTTCGGCCATTTTAGTTTCGCGATCTATTTACTTGTAAGTTATCACCGTGTCAAAAGATAAATAATGTTTAAAAACTTATTAATTGATAATACTACCTAATTCTTAAATGTGAAGAACATGCCTAACTGCTATACTACTGGGATCTTTCTTTCGCCAAGACGCCATTTTAGTTTCTCTCCATACATTAGGCATACTTCACATTTTCCAACACCTATCTTTCTATTCGATTAATTTCGCCGCGGGAGAAATACAATTTTGTATTCTCTGAGACTCGCCAAGCTTCATTGCACGGCGGCGTAAAATGTTGCGTAAGTGCGTGCCATTATTGATCCTGGCCCATAGGAGTTGCAGTGGCTGGTGTATGGGCGGTAGTCTCAATACTCCACATTTTCATGCCAAGTCCTTGTTCTTCTTTTGCCATGAATGCTACCAATAAGGCGCCCCGTCAATATATTTATTTTTTAGCTTATGAATTGTACAAACTTACCTCATTAAAAGTATGATCTGAATCGGAATCGTTTTTTCAGGCGCTAGCAAAGGCACTGTTCGGCGACCTTGATCAAGATGCCAAGATTAATTCCCCACCGGGTATTTTATAACACATACGTGCCTCGGCACGAGTTCTCATTGCGAACGCCTTTTTCGGTATGATACTTGTTGAAAATAAAAATCGTAGGGTGGCCACCGAATACCTGATCCATATATTGCAAAGACAACATTGAATAGCCTGCGAAAAAAGTTATCGACTGATCGTGAAGCGTCTACAAACTAGTCTATAGTTTTTGTTATTACTGTCGGGTTATGGTCTTTTTAAGGCTGCTTTAAATTTTTAACAATCAAACGCACAGTTGTCAATTGGACCGTGTTGTGCAGGAATGAACCAACCCAGATTTTTTATTGATGCCAAAATTATCTAAACCATTAACAGATCATATCGATGTGTTTTTTCTGTGGATTGCAGTGGTGAAGGGTTTATACAACCCGATTCCTTCCGGCTTACCATTTCCAGATTGTAAGCTAATAAATAAGTTTTATTTAGAAGTAAAGTAGCACTGGCTTCCCATTTGAATTTTTTCACCCTTCGCCTTCGGTTGGATCACTACTGCACAACACGGCCCAATTTACTAAACGGGTATACACTTAAGCCACAGTTGAAATTAGTAAAATAGAGTCATGAAATGTTTAATCCTCGAATAGGACTTGATTTTTATCGCCTGAGATGTTACAACTATAAAAATATCGTAGGTACTTGTTTTAGAATGTAATGAGAATGTTAATTTTTCCCACGAGTATTTTGATTGGTCGTCGAACTCGACAATGAGGGGATCAAAGCGAGCCGGCTATCGTCGCCTGCGCATATCGACCGGAGAATCTTTGTCATTCGCGCATGCGTCCGACCGACTCAACGCGGAGCGACACCGCGGTAACACAAGCGCCGCCGCTGTTGGCAATTAATGTAACTGAAGATCATCAATAAACATGTTTATCACTTCATCGCCTCTGACAACGGAGGTACTTAACCACTAGGGACCTTACATTATAAGTTTTGAATATTCAGTCACGCACATCTTTCAACACGCTGCGGACTCGGAGCTTTTTTATTATTTTACCACAGATAAAATATGAACTCGTATATTAAAGGAGAAACTGACTGATTAAGGTATCAACATACAGCCGAAACTAATATACATCATCATCATCATCATCACCCATAGGACGTCCACTGCTGAACATAGGCCTCCCCCAAAGATTTCCAGATCCACCTGTTGGAAGCGGCCTGCATCCAGCGACTTCCTGCGACCTTTGTCAGGTTTTAATATACATATAATAAACGAAACTACTTTTAGAACGTAGGCGAGCACTGAAAAAGGATTTTTAGAAATTCACCCCTAAGAGGGTGACAATGAAAATATGACAGGACAGACTCTCACGCGGCCGTAGTCGCGGGCAAAAGCTAGTAAATGTTATATAGATGACTATAAGTTAACGAACCTCAAAATTGATCAGATCTTAACCAAATTTATATTTTGAATTCACTATTGGAATAAGCTGCGAACACAACCAACACAACAATCGAACACAAAATCTTAAAAATAGGTCCATATTTACCGGAGATCACGGGTATATATGTACATATATAAAAAACACGAAATAAAAATAAAATAAAAGAAAAAAGACCAATATATAAAGACCTTCTTTTGAAATCAGTTGAGAACCAGTTTAGGTTTTAAACTGAAGATGAAAGAAATAGAAGAGTCGTCGACAATATTCATGAAATTAGTCTTCGGTATCAAAATGATGTGACATTTTCATATTGTTTTAAGTCAGTGGAACATCGTCTAAACCGTCATAATATGGCGAGAGCCTAAGAAGGCAGTAACCTTGACATTGGCAGAACTATCGCTAATGCATGGAAGCAAGTGATGTTTTTTAAAAAAAGAAGGCAGAAAGTAAGGGCTCTGTTCTAATGACCGTGTGTTTAAAATCCGCTTGATCAATTATGACCATTTAAACGAATGGGCTAGGCGAATGACGAGCCGCGCCGTCCGGCCGTCATGCCATCTACGGTAATCCTCGAACGATCAACGCTCGTCCCTTTCATATTGTTTTTAAGCACGTAATATCGACAGACGCCTGTACAAAGACGAAACAATTATTTATGCTATAATTTTTGTAGTGATGATGTTTGTGAATAAAACTGAATTGAAGAATTGGAATAAAAAAGAAACATGAATGAAAGAATGAAAACTTGGTGAATGCAAGAAAATCTAAACAATATATTTTATTTCAAGCAAGTTGTAATGTAAAGAAATTGCAGCATTTATTTAATGAAATATTGTTTTTGTTCAACGTGAACATGAACTAACGTGAATGCCTCGGTGGCGTAGTTGAATTGTGTGCCCTATATGACTACCGTCTTGAGGTCTCGAGTTTGATCTTCGGGTTTCGAGATCGGTTTGATCTTTAAAATAATTAAAAACAATAAGTAAAACTGACGCCGCCCTTACCAGAAGCAGAAGTGCTTCGCATGTTACCAGTTAACATCAGACGAGGTAGTCGCTCGTATTCGCATATAATTCAATAAAAAATGATTTACAATTCAAAACCAGTACTTAGATCAAACGTACGCAAATAAATATCTCGCAATATTCAAGCCGATTATAATATTATGACAAGCAGATCGCGATTTAAGTAGCATTGATACATCAAGCGATCGGAGTCGATTTATTGCAATTGAAGTTACGAGTAACCAAGTCCTGTTTGCTAATTTAAATATAAGTAAAAAGGCGTTTTCAAAAGCTGACTAGTGAAGCTTTTTTAATCTTCTTCATCAAATCTTAACTTAATTCATAACGGCGACTTACAGCACTTAGATTAATCTCAATGTAAATATAGTAATGAGCTCCAGGATACATCGAGTTTAAGTCGTACTCTAGATTAGTAATAGCGCTGCAAATTGCCCTAATGGCGCGTACGCACCGGGCCGCACGAAGGCGAACGAATCATGCCGGTTCATTCATACAACAGCGAAAGTTTGATTGTGTGAACGCAACAGGTATAGATTCGTTCGCCTTCGTTCGTCCGGTGTGTACCCGCCAAGATACGAAAAATCCCTAGCAACTGCAAAAGAATCATCAAAACTTGTCTGCTTTGACTGACATATCAAGTAACATAAGTCGCCTCATTGGTCTATGGGGGTTATGAACTGGGAGGCCCTGGGTCCGATGGTCGGCCGGGTGATTTTTAACACAATATTCCAGAAGGGTCGACGTCAAGCAAATACCTAAGCCAAATCCTTTCAGCAACATGTTTAAGTATTTTGCGACGACCCCACATTGAGGTGAGATAAGGGCAGGTGGATACACTTCGCTATGTCATTATACAAATGTTACTCCTTTTTGTTGAAAACTGGAAATTAATCATGTTCCAAAGAGATGTTGGGTTGCAAACGGGATCGATCGCGTGGCGAGATTCGAAAATCGCGCTGCCCTCGCGTCTCGCGTGAGCAGATACAAAGAGATATCGCATCGTGATCATGCGCATTGATAAATTTATCACATGCATATCGGTTACTAGCGCGCATATCGTGGGATTATCCCGAAGCTATGGAAATACTTTCGATGTATAAATAACCCTTTTAATATGTACATAATCAAACTAATATTGGACGTAGGTATGCAAAAAGGATAAGTTATTGATGGTACATACATAAGCTCACGCCTTTATTCCCGAAGGGGTAGGCAGAGGCGCACTAGCAAACTAGTACACACACATTTCGCCGCGCTTCGTTCCGTCCCAAATGTGATAGGGGCGAGCCTATCGCCATATCGGGCACAAATTGCAGAGCCCTTGCTGATACTGAAAAATCCGATATCACTTTGCCCGACACGGGGATCGAACCCGAGACCTCAAGACGATAGTCTTACCGCGCATGCAATACCACTACGCCGCCGAGGCAGACAGTCATTGATGCCAAGATGATCTTATTCAGTAGTAGATGATATTGACGTCATAATTTAACATTTTTATCTTTTTGTGATTTAGATACTTTTTGGAGAACCACGTCATCTTGCAAATACGAAATTGTATTTCTTGGTTAGTCTATTTTAAAGTAAGTAATGACATAATAACAATAATATAATTTTTAGATTTTAAATAGGAATTTAATAAATAGGGCATGTCCAAGGCAAATCATGTTAGCAAAACACAAGCCCGACCTGGGAATCGAACCCAGGATCGGGTTCACAGTTCATACTACTTGCATTCAATGCTTTACTAAGGGAAGGCAGATCGAATTATTATATCTAAATAAATGAAAATACTTTATGATACATCGATTATAATTGATGTAATATATTACAGCTTAGTGAATTGAGAAATATGCAAAATCGACAATGTGGAATTTACGTAATATGTGATTCATAAAATTAACATAAAATTATGTATTCTTAGCATCTACAGACATAGACATGTTGTCGACGGTCAGTTATGAAATCTAGTAAGACGTAGCTGGATGTTATATAGTATTATCGGCTCGATAAATCAAATATACATAATCTTACACAAACAAAATTACATTACGATTGATTGATTGATATGATTTGTCGCCTCCTTGGTCTAGTGGCAGCATATATGGGCTGTGGACTGGGAGGTCGTAGGTTCGATTTCCAGCTCGGGCAAAGCGATTTTTTTTATTTAATTCGCTCGGGACTGTACCCACAGAGAGGGCTGACGTCAGGCAGGCAGCACACACACACACACACACACACAACACATACAGGCAGCAGGTCGTAAAAACTTTGGCAAATCCTTTCTGCAACATGTTTGAAAAACTGTGTTGCGCCGACCCCACATTAACATGGGATAAGGTCAGGTGAAAAGAAAAGAAACCTTAACTAATATTATAACAGGCCGCTTCCAACAGGTCGGTCTGGAAATCTTTGGGGGAGGCCTATATGGACGTATCCAGCAGTAGGCGTCCCGTAGCTGATGATGATAAATGTTATAACCCAATGGCGAAGGGTCTATATAAGGGTATATATAAATATTATTACCTAATTCCGCTGACTCAGTGACCCAAAGTCTGTACTGATCTGTGTACAAAATACATAAATAATACACATTTGCAATTCAATAACATCCAGTATATCACACGATATGCGAATTTCCAAAAAACTCTCATGTTTATCATTACGTAATCGTTTTGCATGTGTTGTTTAGCCACGAGGGTGCCCGTGGCAGGCTCCTCCTTCTATTGTGCTGGACAATGCGCAGTAACTCCTCACTAACGAGACATTTGGGGTACATAGCATGAGCTACTGCGATTAACATGTAGCCGACTTCCCCGGAGAAACAAAGACTTCTATGTACCTATACAGCCTCCGTGGCACAACGGGCGAATAGCCGGCTGTGCAGCGAGAGACCGCGGGATCGATCCCCTCACCGAGACAAATGTTTGTATGGCCTACAGATATTTGTTTCGGGTCTGGGTGTTGTGAGACCGAAAGTGTCTCGTAGTTCCTGATACCCACAACACAAGACTCGTATCTTAGTGTGAGGTCAGGACTATGTATGTGACTGTTGGGTGTTATTTATTATTTATTTATTATTTATTATTATATTATTATTATACTAGTAGACAAGTGTTAGACAGAGGAATCAATACAAGTAAGATTATAATAATACTGCTATAAGAGGTGGTGGTAACCCCCCAGATCTCTACAGTGAGTTCGGTCAATTGACGGACACTTAGTGCGCAAAGCTTATGAATTGTACCACACCGAATGCCCGCAGCGTACTCACATTTGTAAAAAGCGTAATAAGCGCTCGCTTTTGGCATATTGTATTGACACACTATAAATATTTGCGAGATTACGCCGCGGCCAGATTGTGGCCGCGATTTAATACCGCTTCGGGCCACGAGTGCACTACCCGTGCGGTAGGAAAACCATTTCCGGTGCTATGTCGAACTCATTAGGATACCGGTAAACAAAAGTTTGGGAATCATAAATGTTTTTTTTTTCATATTTTGTAAAACTTACTATTCTATGTGGATATAATGTAGAAACAAAACTAAATAGAAGAAATGTAATTAATAAATATTTTCATTTTATAAACCTTACTTCGTAATAAAGAAATATCAAAAACTGTACCTACTGATAAATTGTTAAATAAATAAATAAATAAATAATAATAAGTACTTATTAACGTTATTAACGACATTAACTGTGTTAACATAATCATCTTCCATACCCCTATTCTAAGAATGTTGCAGAAAAAGATCGGCTTTAATTATTACGACCGGCTGCCTGTCTGGGATCAACCTCCTTTGGGGGCACTGCGTCATAATGTCATCATAATTTTCTTGTCCTAACTAATTATTTACTAGGTAACATAAACATACTTCCAATGTCTCCATGTCTTCCTCTGTGACATGGTCGCCTCCTTGGTCTAGTCGCAGCATACATGGACTGTAGACTAGGATCATGGGCAAGATTCCCAGGTCGGGCAAAGCGAATTTTATAATTTAATTTGCCTGGGACTGGATCCCCCAGAGGGGTTTGACGTCAAGCATGCAGCCGTAAAAACTTTGCCAAATACGTTCTGCAACATGCTTTTAAAAGTGTGTTGCGTCGATCCCACATTAAGATAGGATAAGGGCAGGCAACACATACTTATTTACAAACATACTTCCACTCCAAGGTACTAATTTCTTCTCTACTATGAGTAATGTTCATTGCCAAGGAATTTATAATCACTTCAACATTGTGTATTAAATTAAATATTCTCATTAAAGAAACCAACTAATCATAACACGTGTTTAATATCTGGAGGTCGAGAAATTAATACTTTCTATATATTTTTTTCACTTTGTTAATTCGAGGCAATATTCATTGAGTGAATGCGCGCGCCACCCTTAAAAAGCCTAATTTAATTTAACAGGTAGGCAGAGTTCTTTAATCATAGCCCTACCTCTAAATTACATAGTACGATAATAGCTGCCGCGCAATCAGCAATTCTTCATTTTTGCTACTGTTTTTTTATGTCTATAAAAAGCGGATTCCAATCATCAACGTTTATTTTGATACTCCTACCGTTAGAGGAGGACAGTACCTTAAATTTTGTATTTTTAAAGCTATTAAAAATATAAAACGGTTCCTGATATTTTATTTAACAACTGTAGTGAGTTGTGGTTAGATTTTATTAAAATTGAACTTAATCGTAATTATCTTGCCACATCTATTTTATAATGCGAGGACATGTGCAACTTAACATATTAAGAATAAATTCTCAATTTAAATAAAATTAATTATGGATGCCACAATTTATATCATGAGTACGCATTATATAAACTGAATTTCTAAAATAAGCTATCTATTCTTAGTTGCGTGGTATCAGAAATCCATCGAGTTTTTACAAAAATTACAGAGCGCTAGACGGCGGAGTATACGATAATATTGGTAGCGTCATTAAATCGGAATGACTATGCAGAATGTGAATATTATTATAAAACATGAGACTTAGTTATGATCTGGGAGCAACTCGCCGCATCACGTACTGATGCGAACGGGTGTCTTCGCCTCCCTTACTGAATAACACGTCCCAAAATTACAGGGGGTACGTGGAAACTTAGCACTCGTTAGGTGTCAAAATTGCCATAATTCGAGCGGCGATCAACGCCACGCCTCAACATAAGTCGAGCCGACTTTTTGCCGACAATTTTCAAAACTCAATTTTTTTAATGATTTGTGGCCGCAACCGATACAGAAATTGGTTGATCGAAAACTGAATCCCTGTTGATCGTGTGAAAATAATTTTGTGTAATCTAACTTAAAAATATTTACAGATTGTTTTACGCGTTCTTTCGGAAAAACCTACGCTAAATAATCATTTCCAACGCATTTTATTATGGTTTTAGAATACTCAGTTATTTTGTTGTTGAATGTTATTTTTTTTTATAAAAAGTTCTAATCGTAATGAAACTAGTTATAATGCATTAACTCGTGCTTCCATTGCTGTGACATCATAATATTTATGATGGTATATAAAATCAACAATATTTGATGGTCAGATTCATCGCAATAATTGTTGTATTTTGAGATGTTATATTATATTATTTATATTCGTTGTAAAATAGAATAGTCAGGCACGTAACCGGTCGTAAAAACTTAGCCAAATCCTTTCTGCAACATGCTTGAAAAAGTGTGTTGCGCCGACCCCACATTAAGATAAGATAAGGGCAGGTAGAAAGAAAGAAACAGTAAAATAGAAAAAGACTAACCCGACTAATGACTATAAGCTATCAAAGAAAATGTAGATTTCGAGGTACGAGAAAAAGTTATCAGTATAATGAAGAGACCAACAAGATCCAATATAAATAATCATAAAATTGTACCTAATACAACACACTTATTGGTGAGTGGCGACGCAAATCAACAAGTAAACAACAATACGACCGACACGCCTATATACCAAAGAATGGGCAAAAAACAAAACAAAATACAATAAAATTGTATCGAGGCCCAATAGGGCTAGTTAAGTGAGTTATTTATAATGATCGTTTAACCACTATTGTGATCCGATTCGTTTCGCTCTAATATCACGGACAGCTTTGATTTCTAACAATCAATCCACATTCATCGGTAAATTTTATATTCTTATCGTTCTTATTGGAAACATTGGGAACTAGGAGAATTAACGCTTACAGCGAGAAATGTTTCATCATCATCATCATCATCATCAGCCATAGGACGTCCACTGCTGGACATAGGCCTCCCCCAAAGATTTCCAGATCGACCTGTTGGAAGCGGTCTGCATCCAGCGAAATGTTTATTTATTTCAAATGTAGAGGTACAATAGTATGACGCGACGCGACGCACGACTCTTTTTGCGACTGTGCCCTATGACTTAATGGGCCTTAATTATAAAAACATTTTTGCTTATCTTTTCGCTAAGAATAGCCTGTCACTTTTTTCCTTGCGTTACATTGATTTAAAATAAAAGGGACAACCTATGGTTAAAGATAAACAGCGTCTAAATATTTTTATAAATAAGGGGCATAATAAATATTTTACTATGACGTACATTTTAAGTTAATCACAAGGTATCCCTAATCCATATTGACAGCCTCCGTAGCGTAGTTGGCGAGTAGCCAGCTGTGAAGCGAAATGCCGCGGGTTTGATTCCCGCATGGAGACAAATGTTTGTATGACCTACAGATATTTGTGTCGGGTCTGGTTGTTGTGGGACCTTAAGTCTCTCGTAGTTCCTGATACCCACAACACACGGCTAGTATCTTAGAGTGGGGTCAGGACAATGTGTGCGTAAAAATAAAAAATAAAAATACCCTGCAGTAATTGTTAAAAATGTCTTTAATTAAACTTCTCTTGTAAAAACATTACCCCCCTTCCGAGACAATCGGGCAAATATATTACGATTCGCTACACAAGGCTATTGAATATCATATTGTCAGCTACTGAGCAGTTTGCCGTTTCCATCTTATACTTCCATAAATCCTTTAATCGACTATTTCACACTAAATTACTCGCCACAATTACTTGTAAAACGTTGTATTTCTGTTGATGTGTATTGATAGACAACATTTTCCACGTGTATTCACTCGTCAACCAGACGTGAAATTGAAGTATGACGACAAAAAGAGCTTGCCTTTGACGGCTACGTCGAATTGTGCAAAAAGGGTTCTACCTGCAACTTGTACAACGATGACCAAAGTTGCTAAAAAAAATCATTGTGCCAGCACCAAAACTGGGGCGAAACTTTTTGTGAAATATTTCGTGTCGTCGTGGTACATTACACAATATTAACAATAGGACTCTCGAACCTACTTAAGGACCATAGTTTTTTTCATATATTTGATTTCGTCACGCGTTGGAGTCAACTAGATGGACTTACGTTCTATGGACAAACTCTTCAACAATTCTTGCGTCACGGTCAACATGGGGAGTTTTTGTGCAATTTTTTCTTTCCTTCGGGATTTCACAGAAACCGTTATTAGTCCTTCGGTTAATTTAGTAGACGCCACAGAAAGGATTTAATGTTGTAATCGGATCATCTACTTATGTGTACACAATTTGCCAGAATCCAGTAAATTTGGGTGAAATAGCTTTATTCTGTTAAGACGTATGCAATCCTTTCCAATTGTATGTAAACAGGATGCTTAATCACAGGTATGTTTTGTACAAAATATGTGGACAATTTAGATCAATCTATATTTTCAGCACGGACGTCAAAAAAAGATGGACGGAGCGCTAGGAACATTGTAAGGTGAAGCAGGATTTTCAGCTCATTCGATCAGTCACGCGCCGCCATTACGTGTCGATAGATCGAATGGGCCGAAAACCCTGCTTCACTTTCAATGTTCCTAGCGCTCTGTCCATCTTTTGTTTACGTCCGTAATTTTAAGTTAGGTACATATATGATCAGGTATAGACAGTACCTATAACTAATCATATCGGGTTTATCATCTTATATAAATAGATCTGCAAACTCATTATTTTTTGCCATAAAAATAAAAAAATAATACCGTGAAAATTGATGAATGGATTTTTTGCAAGTTACTATTTAACGCCCATTGTAAAGAATAGTGGATAACAAAAGATGGTTATCACGGACACTCGTCTCATTAGTTTTTGTGCCATGAAATTGACGGCATGTGCCCACAACGGAAGTCAAAATTGCAAGCACAATCCACAAGAGCCTAATAAACGTTGAATTGCACAACACGCAAAATCTTGTAAAGGTTACTCGGGCTGTCGGTAACAACTAACAACATAGAGCTCATAAATTGTCGACATAAATAGTAAGATTGGCGACATCCACTCACAAAGTATTTAGAATCACGCCTGTTGCTTGTGCTGTTTCGGAGATTTATGCCCTAACACAATACGGGCTGTAAATTCGTATCCGACTTTAAAATTTCACACAAAATACATAATTCCGGGAGAAGGATATAAATGGCGCACCAATTACTCACAATGCAACCGACCGGAAACTCTCGAGTATTTTATCGGCGTATCTTTTGAGCTGAACTGATTTCAAACAAATACGAAACGTACGAAGTGTCAACTAAGCTGGGAAGAATGGGGGATTACACCGAAATCCTGTTTTTGTTTGTTTTCTTTGGTTATAATTCCACTGTTGCTTTGGATTCGGTTTAATAGCTGATCGAGAATTTCAAAGTTTAAAATTTTCATATTCACGTTTAAGCTTAAGGTTTGGATTTTAAAATCGGAATATTCTTATGATAGCATTTTAGACTGTTCAATGCCGTTTGTAATTTTAACTACTATAAAAAGGTTTAATTATTTACAGATGTGGAATTTGTGCCCGATATGGCGATAGGCTCGCCCCCTATCACATCTGGGACTGAACTAAGCTCGGCGAAATGTGGGTGTTCTAGTTCGCTAGTGCGCCTCTGCCTACCCCTTCGGGGATACAGGCGTGAGCTTATGTATGTATATATGTATGTATTTACAGATACCAATAATATCGCACGATTTTTTTAATGATCGCCTTTCGTAACTTAATAAAAATTATCTACGTTATAAATAAAAAATAACAATATTATTACAATTGATTACATCTACATTAAGAGTCTAACATCATCAAGTAAGCCCTAATTCGCACGAGCGCTTTTTCAAAGCGCGTTAAAAAAGTGTTAAAATGGAACAAATGACTTTTAGTAGAACTAGAACTAGAACTCATTTGAACAGCTATACAGCAGTTCAAACGCCGGCGCTTTTAAAACGCGGCGTTTTTTTTTGGGCGTTATGTAGAATATACCTCATTTGAAACAAGACAAGAATGATATTCAAGTACTCATATGAACAGACATATTGAACAGACATTAACGCGCGTTAAAAAACTCTCGTGCGAAGGTGGGAGGGAGGTTAAAATTAACAATTAAAAATTATTAATACGTAGACAATTTCACATGACAGTTCATTTGTCAATACCCCAGCACTGTATAAATTAAATGCACTGATAGTGAGTAAAAGCATCGGCTTCTGTATCTCAGGAGAGGCGTCAGAATTATCGAAATTAATTATATGATTGAATGGTGTTGTATGCGTGAGAAACGATAAGACGGTCGTTTCGAACCCATTTACACAGTCTCAACACTTTTCAACTAAAACTTTTTCAAGATTAACACTTTACTAAATGTTTTTTAAATCTAAATGTCAACGTTACGAAGGTAATAAAAAATATTATTGTAAAGCATTGATAACATTTCTCATTCGTTATATCGACTGTTCTATACCTCTACATACAAAGTTACATGTACTTACTGACTGTCTGATTAATTCATTGTTTGACTATGGAACGGTCAAACAAACAACTAGACCTAAAAAGCTAAGCGTATTTAATGACAAAGAGAACTACTAAAGCCCTGCTTCTGAAATCTTTTTTATTAGACCATTCATGACGGTATGAAAATGTGTGAAAGACTTAAAAATATTTTTTGTTGAATTAACTTGGATGTCGGAGGTTCGAGAGCAACCCCAAAATGGAGCATACACCTCCGACTTTTCTATGTTAAGTGTATTTTCATTGTGAAATATCGCTTGCTATAACGGTGAAGGAAAAGTGTGGGGTAGTAATATTACAGGGCTAATATTATTTAATTAACTTAAAAGCCATTTATGCTCTTTTACACAGTTAAAAAATACGTGTAGGTATTACAGCGCTTTCCAAAATTCAGTCCCTATAGGAAGTAACAGATAAACGTATACTAACACAGACCAAGCCGCGATCAGAAACCTAGTGTAATATAAAAACGGCGGCACTATCGTCAACATTAATTCAACCGACAAAATAATTTCTCTACCGAGGATGCGTTAAGTGACGTAGTCTACACTTTAATCAAACAACCTCGTTTAATTGGTCCCCACTATGGGAATTCTTATATTCAATTAATAAGACCGTAATTGGATCAACAGTGTCGGTGCGTTTCACCTTCAGATGAATGATACCAATTTACACTCCGTTCTTGATAATTAGTTATCAAAGCTGTTCTTTACCACAACTATAACAATTAATATAATGTAATGACACTGATAATATAACAATGTTATCAATAACCCACTCAGTATAGAGACAAAACTGTCCATAGCAATTAAACGGGCTACAGATTAAAGGAACCGTCCGTCAAGCTTCGTCCGTCTTGAGTGGTAGAGCCACGCTATAGACAGGTAAGTCTACAACACGAAAGGGCCGGCTCGACCGGTTTGATACCACTGACTCACAGAAAACCGACGTAAAGTGGTAGCTTGCTGTCGCGCTTCGTTTGGTGAGTGAGATTTCCGGTGGCTCATTTCCCCCCCTTCCATTCACAATCCCTTTCCTCCTTTCCATTCCCCTTCTATTAGGTTGGCAACGCAACCATTATTATTTTGTGTATTGGGTGTGTATGGGCGCTGGTCACTTACCAACAGGTGACCCATCTGCTCCTTTGCCAGTCTCTGCTATATAAAAAAGCGGGAAAGTACCACAGTCTCATAGAAAACTGAGTTCGATTCCGGAGATTTATCTCCCACTTTTCCATTTATCATATCTTTCCCAATAGCTATAGGCCTAGTTTGACCCTATAGACCGACTAAAAAGGCGGCACGCATCGCACGAATCTAGGACATCTGGAGATTAGCGTTAGCAGTCATTGACAGCAATCTGTTTAATTACATTCACTAACATCGACCATTATTTTGATAATATTTTCAAGTATTCCATCACTCATGAACACCCTTTATAAATCGTACTAACAGGAGACCAATTTGCTCATTTACCAGCTCCTAAAAATGTCGGTAATCAGCTGAGGAACACCTCATGCAAAAATTTGTCTTCAATATCAAAGAATACCTTACCGTTACGGTAGCGGTAAGCGTAACAGACAGGATTTACGCTGAGCTCAGTGTTGTTTCGCTAAACTATCCCCAAACTATTGTCCAGTTGTACGTCTTTTGCAGCCACATCAAAGAAGCGGCACTGTATCCGGATCTCTACGCATTGATGCAGACGCGTGCCTCTAATCCTTATTGATATAACGGAATATTGTATGAACACCTTACGTGTTTTTTACTCACGATCTTAACAAAACATCCCTATAAGTGTATGGACCTTTTTATTATTGATTTTAGGGAACGGTACTTTATGGTGCCGTTATGACAAAAACTATATCAAAGTGTTATAATTTTCGACGTAACTGTATCACATGATCGCATCCCCATTCTCTTTCGAGTTCGACGATAAGCACCACCTATTTCAAGGTGGAAGGAAGCAATATATTTTACTTGCCGATCGACATTATGTTATTGAATTACTTTTAAAATTGATTTGGTGTTCTGGAGGTGCGTTGTTTGCAGAACGTTTGCATCTGCTGGTTTTTTGCTGGTGTATTGTGGAAAAGTGTCTCGATGTGGGCGCTTAATTACGGATCACGTTTATAAAGATAATGTAATATAATCCTCATTGCGAACAATCGTAATAGAGCAAGGTGGTGGCAGAGTATCTACGAATTTTGTCTGATGCGAGATCACCCATTATTCATCTTTAAAGGTGCGTATTTTTGGCACGCTCCCCGTTACGGTGGGCATCCGAATGTTATCAAAGTTCGAACGCACCTTGGCCTTCAGAGATATTATAAATTATAATATGCTACAGCAGATGGAAAGGGGTTATTGTGCCAGAATTATTGTTATGATTTCAATGGAACCTCGGCAAGGTGTACTAAATATTTATTTCAATTGATACTTGTCACGTGGATTGAGTACAGTTTTAAAACTTCAATTGATTTAAATAATTGAAGATATATATTTTATTATGCAATGAAACGTAGATATTAGATAGTAAAATTATAGTAGACTACGTGTAGTTTGTTTAAAATAAAGGCGAAAATTGCTTAACAATGGTATGCACTGTGGCACATTCGCACATTGTAATGTCGGCGAAATCTCAAAGGATTGGAGCCGATGACAGATGACGTATCGGTTGCACAATGTGATAAAATGAAAGGGTGGAGTGCATTGCGATGCAATTCATAGGGGCACTTCACGGCCAAATAGTGTAATTCAACACTAACCTAAATGATCGACCAGCACATGTCAATTCCATATTATGTTTTGCCACTATAGATTGGCAATGCACTCGGCACAATCAATTGGTTGACTCGATGTGTTCTCTCGATTAATCGAAATTAATTGAATAATACTGTCAGGCTTTTATATTTCATTAATACGGGACTCTTTCAATAAGAAAATTTAGGCCCACAGGAACGACACAACTATGAATTTAGATTTAAAGCTGGATTTTGCCAGCCACTTGCAACTCCGCGATAAATCTCAATTTATCCCAAATCTTAAAAATAGAAATGAGCTGCAGGATAAATCGAGATAAGATATAACTCTAGATTAGAAATAGCGCAAGTCGCCCTTATGTAACTAGATTAATACTTCAATAAATATAACTATTCTAATACAGGTTCAAAATTTTACCATCGTAATTATAAGTAGCTAGTTTTTTAAATTGTATTGGAGAATTCTTAGGCATTGTAATATCCATGATGTTTATTTCCTTCCTATATGTCGTGGTGGTATTTCGGTACGACTACGATTCTGAGGTCTCGGGTTCGATCCCCGGGTCGGGCAAAGTGATATTGGATTTTTCCATATCAGCCCGGAGTCTGGAATTTGTGCCCGATATGGCGATAGGCTCGCCCCCTATCACATCTGGGACGGAACTAAGCTCGGCGAAATGTGGGTGTTCTAGTTCGCTAGTGCGCCTCTGCCTACCCCTTCGGGGATACAAGTGTGAGCTTATGTATGTATGTATGTATGTATGTTTATTTCCTTGTACCCGAAAGCAATGGTGAAAAACCAAATTTACGTAACTTCGTTCGAAAATATTGGTTCTTTAGTTGAAAGTATTGAACTAGCAACCAAAATCTCGACGTATTCCGTACTAGGCTATCGTATTTACTATACATTAATGAAAGGTTGCGTTGGTTTATGACTATCGGTGATATTTTACGACCGATTTCTAACAGAGTACGGGGATATTGAAAACCCATTAAAATTTGAATATCGGTTATTAACCTTATTCTAGAGTTCGTGGAAGTCCTTTTTCGTATGGTTGACTGTCTAAACTTTGGAATAAACTGTATACGCGTTATTATAAAAGGTGTCTCAATATACAATACGATATGGACTAATTTTTTCGTAAATATTTAAGCGCTTATATCAGTGATTATAATTGCATTGTTATTTATTCACCACAAAAAGAAAAAGGTGGAAAAAGGTTTGAGTGGTAGAGTCACGCTATAGACGGATACGTTTACAGCACGAATGGGCCGGCTCGACAGGTTTCATACCATTGTCTCACAGAAAACTGACGTAAATTCGCAGCTCGCTGTCACGTTTCGTTTGATGAGTGAGATTTCCGGTGGCCCAATTACCCCGCTGGTTTTCCCAATATATTTCCCTCCTTTTAGGTTGGCACCGCATCCGTGATTCGTTTTGTGTCTTGGGTGTCTATGGGCGGTGGAGAACACTTACCATCAGGTGACCCATCTGCTCTGCTATAAAAAAAAGTTTAATTGGTGTTTAAAACTAAAGCCCATGATTTGCACTGATCTATTCTCATACGAATTATGGAAATAGATTAATAAATCATGTTAAAATAAGTGATAATAGTGCACATGGCTTTATCCCATTATAGAGATGAGCAAACCGTATGTAATTTTTCTAATAACATACGGTTTTCTAGTAGTTAAAGCGTCAGATTGCAGTGTTCCATGTTTGTGTTATTAGAATAACTATGGTAATCATGTATGGGTTTGATCCAGAGGTATAGCGTTTGCTTTCGTAGCGCAGTGGGCGAGTAGCCAGTTGTAAAGCGAGAGGCCACGTGTTCGATTCCCGAGCTGAACCAATTGTATGTGTACTCTACAGATAATTATTGTTTCGAGTCTGGATTTTGTGAGACCGAAAGTTTCTTTTTTAATATATGTTACGCAATATCTCCGCCAAATGTGGACCGGTCTTCAAAATTGTTAATAAACACACCATTTGACACGAACCGACCTGCAAGCAATAGCTAGCAAGAAATAAAGCGCACAGAAACCTTCAATTACGGGGTGTGCAAAAAATAGCAAACTTCGTGCTAAGGAGCAGAGTACACTTTATTAAATGGTAGAAAAAAATGGCCTAAACAAATAATACCGTTTGCACACTGGCGCCTGTAACCTGACGCCATGATGCGCTGTTCTACACCACTATTTTTGACTACCTTTTAAGTATTACGACTCTTAGACTGAGTTTATTTTTAGGATCAACTTTTAAACCCAATTGTTTGAAATATTCAACTGAAAAAGTGAAACAGACTCTGAACGTTGTTAAGGTAGATTTCTTATAGCTACGTTAAGCTACAGTCACTGTATCAACGAGATACCTACTCATCCCTATCCTCTCCAAAATAACAGTGCAACATAATAAAATGTTGGTGATCTATGTATCTTTTGTCAGAAGTTTAAAACTAAGGGTCACTTGCAGCTCCGCGATAAATCTCTATTTATCCCAAATCTTGATTTAAAGATAGAAGGAGTTGTAGGATAAATCGAGATAAGTTGTAGATTATTAATAGTGCTGCAAGTCCTAACTAAACTAAACTTTAAATTTAATTTAGTAATGTTATTATGTAAAAAAACGCGTGAAACCAAACATTGCTGTTTTAAAATATAATACATACATAGACTCACGCCTTTTTCCCATAGTGGTAGGCAGAGACAACGGATTTCCACTTGCTACGATCCTTACACACCTCTTTCGCGTCATTCAGTCTCATTACATTCTTCATGCATGCACGTCGGTTTAGGGTACTTTTACCTTGACCTTTCTCGAGTAAAATATAATGTTACATTTTAATTTTACATATTTTTACTTAAATATTAGACTGTGTGAATACACAGTATTATAGAAATATGAATATATTTCAGTCCAAAATACTCCTACACCGCAATGATAAATTTCAATTACAAAATAACTTCATGGAAATTACAGATGCAAATAGATACCAAATTTAAAAAATTTACTCCCACAATCAAAACAAATTATTTTTATCGAACCAGTTGCACCCCTTCTGATACACATGTTCTACATTGTTAACCCTTATTTACCCTATCGTCCGTACAAACTGACAGAACATTAATCACATAAAAACATAAAGTACCGCTTACGGAAGTTATCTAATATGGTTCAACAACTGAAAAAATGTTATCGGTCTTTTGAGAAGCACAGCCATTTATATTACACATAAGGTGACACACAGTCGTGGAAAATAAACAATAATTCTCTCATAAATGACATAAAAGCCATAAATGTCTTACACAATAATTACATAAAGTAATAATCATTGTATTATTATGAAGAATCGAACCAAAGAATAATTTTTAGCTTGCAGATGAAATTATACAAAAGTGAATTTTACATATTTTGGATAAAAAAAACAGTTCAAATAATTTAGAAATTTCACAATAATAATTATAAAGTAGACCATACTATTTATAAAATAGACCACAAATAATATAACAACGTAGTCTATTAACACCTTTAAGCACACAGATCCGTACATTAAAAATAAAATATTATTTAAGACATGCATTAGGTACGTATTACCTAATGTAAATGTGTTTCGAATAAAAGAAGTTGCTCATATGATGGAACCATGTGTACCGACATACGACAAAATCAAAACAATTCGGATCGCAACCTATGGAACACTGGCTCAGGTACAAATTACTAAAGACGGGGACTCCATCATTCGAGATGGTTGTCGACGATAAACAACGGTGTCAATATAAAGACATAATTTAGTCAGCGACAAAAAGTCTTCGGACAAAACTAGATGAACGATGTTGCCTCCGCGTTTTAATTAACGATTACAACCTGCGATTGAAACGTCCTGTGCGGAAATATATGCTAGCGATTAGTTTTATTGCATCTGCGTTTTTGTGGTGCCTTGTGGTTGGACATCGTGCGTTTTTGATGTTAATCTTATCGTGCAAATTAGAAAAAGTGTTTTAATTGGTTTGTCATTTTGTTATTTATAACAAACACCAGTACTGAGTTTTTAGATTTACGCGAATGTTATAAAATGAAAAAAAAATGTTTATACGGATTTTATCGCGTCCATCCGTGACCATGAATGAAGGCTGCAAAGGCTTTAAAGACGTAGGGCCTAACATTAAAAAGAAATCGCGATAGAATCCGTAGAAACTATTTTTATTTCAAATACGAGTAGGTGTTAATTCTTAATTAAATATTTCGTGTGTTATAAAATTTATTGAATAAGTGAAATACAGTTGTTCGTTTACGTTAATTTATTCTATTTATATTATATTTTACACCTTAAATGAGATGAATTGGACGCTGTAAAATGTGACTATACATTATTACTGAATACGATTAATTGGCGATGCATTCATTAATATTTAAAGTTTCACTCTCGACATATTAATGTCACAATAATTAGCAAGATGGAGATGTGGCATGCGGCATGCCACGTGCGACAAATAAAATTAATAATTTATATAAATACACGAAACAGTCATACACAGTTTTAGGTTATTATTATTTTTTTATAGAAGAGGGGGCAAACGAGCAAGTAGGCAATTGATATTAGGAACTATTTGCTTTTGACCCGGAAAACCGACACCAATTTTTGTCTTGGTAGCTGGTGCGGAAACCCAACTTGTGTCCTCTCATTTGACAGACGACTACTACTCACATGACGTTACGCCATAAAAGCTGACATAGAAGACTATATAATAGTAAAATCAGTTGATGTCATTAAGTAACAATACATGAAATTCAATAAGTACGAACAAAAAATATTAAGTTGTCAAATATAAAAAAAATATTTTTATAAAATTACTTCATTTCATAAAATGTATAGTAATTAATATCTTCACAGGCAATTCTAATTAAAATAGGATGTAACACAGACAGCGAAATAAGAAGGGAAGGGCATTAACCTTCTCAATAATCACAATACATCTTTATATCAAAGGAGCCGTCGGCACAAGAAAGGCATTCAGTTTTTACAAAATATAGCTAATGAAGCGTTCCAACTTCCTCCCTGGATCAATTGAGACGTATTTGCAACCCGGAAACGGCATTGTCGTGATCAATGCGAAAACGAAAGGGTGATTTGGGAATATTATATACCGATTTTACGCTTACAAGGATATTCATATTTGGACTTTCTGTGGTGTGAACAGTGAAATTGATTAGCTACATCCCAATGATGACAACCGATAGATAATATGTATGGCTTCGCATACATTTATAGCAGTTTACTTAGTCTACGTAAATCTGTGACGATAATTTGAATTCCCACCACAATCTATTAGACCACTTTGAAAAAAATCAAGCTTATACCGGGTGCTTCATAAAGTTGGTACCAATAACAGTTCCACATACAGTGAGAATGATTTAAAGTATAATGCTAAAGTAAAAAAACAAACTTTTTTGTTTCATTTATTTGGCTTGGGGATTTTAAAATCAGAATGCGACATGTTAATGGTCGCAATTAACATGGAATGGTTTTGTATATGCTGAAAGTAATTAATTATCCCATAGATTGTTTACAAATGTAGAGCAGCTGATCCAATAATCCAGAAAAAATTTATTCCTCACAAATTCATGTTTCCATTATTAAACCACTATGAGCCTTACGAAATTTTAAACTTGGCCTCTTTAAGTTTAGTTATTATGATGATAACTTTATGAAACACCTTGTATAATATGTCAATAATACTAAGAAATGGTAATATTAATGAAACATAGGATAGACTAAGTATAAAGAAGGAAAAATATCAAATATTAAATGAAACAGAACATGAGCGGTAGCAAAAACTTGCATCATACTTCATATCGATGAAACAATAATAAATTGCACCGAGACAAAGGCACTACGTTCACGTATAAGAAGGATATGCTTCTTTAGCTCTATGTTTTGTGCTCATAAATTATACTGGCCGATGATGACAAGACACATATTGAGCGGTAGAGCCACGCTGTAGACAGTCACGTCTACAGCACGAATGGTTGGCCGGCTTGACTGGTTGGATATCACTGTCTCACAGAATACGGACGTAAATTGGCAGTTTGCTGCTGCGTTTCGTCTGATGACCCAATGAAATCCCTATTACCCTCCTTTTAGGTTGGCAATGCACCCATAATTATTTTTGTGTCTTGGGTATCTATGGATGTTGGAGATCACTTACCATCGGTGACCCATCTGCTCGTTTGGCAGCCTTCGCTGTAAAAAAATAACATCTATTTAAAAACAAGTTCCTTTATGAGGAATTGGCCACCATAGGTGTTAACAGCCATCACAGCGTCAGCTTCGCTGTAATCAACTTTAGTAATTTGTTCACTGACCGATTACTTGTACCGCTACATCGCTTGCTACAAATTTCGTATATGTAAAATGCACCTGATCAGTTAGGCAATGGACTATCAAATATTTTTATAGCTCAACTAAGTTATCTGCGCGTGCGGAGAAATTCGGAAACAGCATTACTCTATTCTTAGCTGTAAAAAATATATCTGTAATATACCTAAAACATTTGTAACATATTAAAGTTAAATATTTCTTCATGGCTGGACTTTTAGAATTGATCCCACAGCAAAATTGTTTATGCATTCGTGCACTGTTACTAGTCGAGCCTCCACCACATACACAGGTAAGTTTGTCAAACTACACTCCAGCTAAAACTGGTTATAGTGCATTTGACAGGACTGTCGTTTGCAGTCAATGTAGTTAAACTTGATTATAAAATGTAGGGAGCTTCACATCTTGTAGTGGTATTTTAAGGCGAAAATATTAAGTACTTATCGTCACAGTTCTTCATCCTTCCTACCATAGTTTTTCGGATTGGTGCCTGACTGTTCGCCTTCTTACTGACGTCCACTTTGTCCACTTCTATAATGTGGCCACTTAACCTGTCTCCCTCTAATACGCCTGGTCTATTATACTAATAATATTAGGACGAACACAAGATCATGGTAGAGTTGGAAAGGGAGGACTTCATCGAACATTCCCTGACCAAGTCAGCAATATACTCGAGAAAGGTTGAGTCAAAAGCGCGTACATGATATGAAACTAAGACAATATAATTTTTATGAAAATGACTGCCTCGGTGGCGTAGTTGTATTTGGATACGACTACCGTTCTGAGGTCAGGTTCGATTCCCGGGTCGGGCAAAGTGATATTGGATTTTTCCATATCAGCCCAGAGTCTGGAATTTGTGCCCGATATAGCGATAGGCTCGCCCCCTATCACATCTGGGAAGGAACTAAGCTCAGCGAAATGTGGGTATTGGAGTTCGCTAGTTTACCTCTGCCTACCCCTTCGGGGATACAGGCGTGAGCTTATGTTATGAGAATTCGATTGTCAAAAACATTTGAGCTTAGACTTTGGCTTCCTCATCATAAATCAAGCCCTCCTGCGCCTAATTTAGTAACAACTAATTCTCAAGCACTTTAAAACCACCCACTCGCCACATATTAAGTAAAGAGTTCTTGCACTGTCATTGAATAATCAGCAAATCCAGACTTAATACGGTTGAAATAAATAAATATTTTGTTCGCATCGGTTGGAGAGGAAGCGTTCTCCCATCGGAGAAGGCCCTTGTAAATCTATCTCTGATAGCCATCTTGATGTACGGACGGATGCAAAACGGGATCCTACGGGCACCGCGCGGCTTTGATTTAAGGAAACGTTATATGTTGAACACAACGTGAGACTAAACTCCAGAAGCTCTTTCTTTACAAACAACGACGTTTTTCGACATCATAATTTTCTCACAAATACACTTCTATTGTTACAAAATACTGCCGTCATATGGAAAAAAAGACGTATTCGACTTTCAGTCATCAAAAAGACTTCCAAAAAGAAGAGGTCCGCGATTCGTCTGTTATTTTTTTTATGTATGTTACGCGTTATCTCCGCCAAATGTGGACCTTTTTCAAAATTATTTTGCTTGCGATAGAGCATATTTCAAGGGTGGTCCCATATAAATTTGGTTACGATCGGATTTGAAGTCGGTCCTATAAGTTTTTAAACTTGTAATTTTTTCCAAACAGAAACGTCTTTTTCTCTTATGACTCAATGTCAGTCGTTTCTTTTCTAATAACAGCAGAATACAAATAAATCTTACAAACACCAACGTTTCTTGATATCATACTTTACAAGTAAACATGGCGAGTAAAACCTTTCAGATCAAAATGAAATTCCTTATATTACTATTGAAATAATTTAGCATGACATATATATGACACGCATAAGATAAAACAGAAAAAAACCGTAGTCGTTTTCATTTATTTCAAATCATTTTATTGACTGCCTCGGTGGCGTGGTGGTATTTCGGTACGACTACGGTTCTGAGGTCTCGGGTTCGATCCCCGGGTCGGGCAAAGTGATATTGGATTTTTCCATATCAGCCCGGAGTCTGGAATTTGTGCCCGATATGGCGATAGGCTCGCCCCCTATCACATCTGGGACAGAACTAAGCTCGGCGAAATGTGGGTGTTCTAGTTCGCTAGTGCGCCTCTGCCTACCCCTTCGGGGATACAGGCGTGAGCTTATAAAAAAAAATAAAAAAATATATTTTATTGAACTGCTGCCGTTGGGTCATATTATTTCAGTATTGTCAAAAATGGTATCCAAATTACTTATCCATACAATACATGCCCTTCTGAATTAAATATTTATTACGACTCGAAGTTCGAACCCAATAAATCGATGCGTATTTATGATACGTGGAATAATAAGATGTTTGCATATCCCCGAATTATCTTCATTGTAAAATCACCTTATAAATATGTAGATTTAACAACAAAACTGAAATCTGTCTATTATCGAAGCAAATCTAATTTGATTTTAAGCACCCATGGTGAATATAACTCATAATAGAGATTTGATTATCGCCGCATAAATCAGGGGACTGCACGCAGTTCGGAATGCGCCTGATAAGATTTATGAAGGTCCAAAACAAACAAGGGCACCTTCCCACTGTCTCACTGAGCGACGAGCGTGGTTAATGTGATAATGCAAATGTGAACAAAACTAAACTAACCGCACCGAAATGAATTCTCACACAATTAACGACTTCACTTGTGGAGTTTTATACAGAATCCTACTAATATTACAAAGGCGAAAAATGTTAAAGGTGTGTGTGAGTTTGTTTGTTTGTATCCCTCAGAGGGGGTTGACGTCAGACAGGCAGCCGGTCGTAAAAACTTAGCCAAATCATTTCTGCAACATGCTTGAAAAAGTGTGTTGCGCCGACCCCACATTAAAGTGGGATTAGGGTAGGTAGAAAGAAAGTGTGTGTTTGTATGTTCCTTTGTCGCGCAAAACCTACTGGAAGGATTTTGATAAAACTTAACAGTTATATAGATTATACATCAAATAACACATAGGCTACTTTTAATCCCGGAAAATAATTTTCCACGCGAACGGAGTCGCGGGCAATAGCTAGTGTCATAATAAAAAGAAGTATGATTACCTTATTACAGGTGCGCATCCCACGTGATTTCCGCGCCCACTTTGAGTTGTTGTCGCCGAAGTTGGTGCGGGCAGCGGGCGCGCTTGGGAGCCTGCTGCCGAACCTCGAAGGTCCCGGTAACCCTTGCCGGAGTCTGTGCGCCGGAGTCGTGCGGTCCATGGCCCTGTACGGTTCACCCGTATGGGCCGGGTCCCTGAGCGCCCGCTGTGTCGCCTTGCTGCGCAAACCGCAGCGTCTGGTGGCGCAGCGGATAATCAGGGGCTACCGCACGGTCTCCCACGAGGCGGCCTGCGTGTTGGCCGGCACTCTCCCTTGGGACTTGGACGCCCGGTCCCTCTCGTCAGCGTTCCACTGGCGGGAGGGGGTGTCCCGTCATGGGGAAAGGCTTGCCCCAAGGGAGATTGCGGCCAGGTTCCGCAGAGCCGCCGTGGAGGAGTGGCATGCCAGGCTGGAGAGCCCGAGTTCGGGCTTGAGGACCGTCGCGGCAGTGCGACCTGTCCTCGAACAGTGGCTGGACAGGCGCCACGGTGCGCCTACGTTCCGGCTGACACAGGTACTGACGGGGCACGGGTGTTTTGGTGCGTACCTGTGTCGCATAGCCGGGAAGGAGGCGTCCGCCGTGTGCCACCACTGTGGCAACTGCCGCGAGGACACGGCCCAACACACTCTAGAGGAGTGCCCAGCCTGGGTGGAGGAGCGCAGCGCTCTCATAGCAGTCGTCGGAGGAGACCTCTCGCTGCCGGCCGTGGTGTCCGCCATGGTCGGCAGCCGGAGGTCATGGCGTGCGATGGTCTCCTTCTGCGAGCGCGCCATCTCGCAGAAGGAGAGCGCCGAGCGGGATCGTGAGCAGAGCGATCCCGCCCGCCGCCAAAGGAGACGTAGGAGGCGCCGGGTGGACGACTGACCGGCGTCTCCCGCCCTGTGGAATGGGGGCGTTTGGAGAATTCCACCACGGTAACCCCTGCCTGTCGTAAGAGGCGACTAATAGGGGCCTTCCGGGGTCGCGGGCGCGCAGCGGGGGGCTGTGCGCCCTTCATAGTACTATTGTACTTGCGACCCCGGGACGGACGGCAGCACGGACGGTCGGCCTCGTGCTGCCGTAGACGCCGAGGGCGTCCTTCGGCGGCGGGGGCTTCTGAGCCCCCACAAATCGGAGACGGGCCGCAAGGCGGCACCGCGCAGGGGCGGTTCCGGTAGCAATCCGAGGCTATCTCAGGATACCCCGGGGCCGCCCCACTCATGCGCCGAAGTAGGCCACCGCGGGGTTTTTAGTCGGTATTGCCGGTGTAGGGCATTTGTTAGGGACGCGGCCCAGCGTCGCCCGGATGTCGACCATCTCTCCCGGGCATCACGGCGCTGGGTCGTAAGGCCGGCGAACCCGACATACCCGCCGCGTCCACCCCCCCGAGCGCGGCGGCAGTGGTAAAACACTTTTCCCCGCGACAAAAAAAAAAAAAAAAAAAAAGGTGCGCATCCCACGTGTCTTAAAATCATTCTTCGAATAAACCGCGGTAGGGTACCAAGGCGCACACGGTTACTGCATCTTTGCGGACACTAATCATTGCTGCGTACTTTTATATGGACACCTCCAAAAAGGTTGCATAAATAAATCATGTTACACCAAAAGGATTGATAAAAACATCACCATGTTATTTTAACTTTTTCGTTGACATTTAAATAATTTGATACAAGAAAACAAATTAAATCCGCCCCATTTGGATTCAACACGTGTTGGTTATCTGTGAGATTGAAAGCTACCGCCAAAACAAAATAAAATTTTTGGCACGTTCGTTAACGACCAGCCGTGTTGATTTGGCAGATGTTATTTTTAGTCATTAGACCAAAAAAATCAATTAATAACCGCCGTTTGTGTACAAAATTGATTACTGCAGGCTTCTGAAGTCAGCCGTCTCACCGCGCCGGGGGCGTCCGTGTGAACTCTGAAAATCGTAATTTCTTAGCATCTAATCTACACTCTCCATCTCTTTTTAATGAATTCTAAAAGTGTTTAGAGTAAGTGAGATGGCCTGGAGGAAGTAAATTTTGCTTCCACCCATCGTGACCACAACTTGATTGATGAACAGAGAAAACGCCTCGAGTGAGTTAATCACAGCTAAATTTAATTTAGAATGTATATGAAAACACGAAGGCTATCTGTCATGTTTTGTTTGTTTTGAAAATAATTTAAGTTTTTTATACGCCTGCCAAGTTTTACTGCCTTTTGAATATTCCATTTGGCGAAAATGGATAAATGGCGCTAATATAAAACTTACAAAAAAAATGTATATAAACATAGATTATATAGATATTTATATAGATATATAGAGACTTTGTAACACTTCTATAAATATGTATTTATGTGTTATTAAGCGTGTCCCTTCTTCGTAATAGTAATTTTTTGTCAAATATTATAAGCAGCTTTAAGCCATTAAGGTTGCGTCAAACGATTTGTGGGAGACTAAAATTAAGATAAACGTTTCCCATTAGAGCCATTTAATGTTGGAGCAATTCGAGACTATAAACATAATGCTTTTAATCGTGGTATATATTGTTAGATTAGGAATAGAAACATTCTCAGAAATTCTAGCGCTTTATTTTTACATGACGATATTTTTTATTAGCCCATTTCGGCAAAGGATAAAACATATTATAATAATTTTGAATTTTATACGTGTAATTTAATGTAAATCATAATTATCCTAAAATGCGTCATAATTATCATATAAAAATGTGCTTCAGTCTTTGTGAAACAAGATTCATATATTAAAGCTTAACTTACATTAATTTTTTTAATGACAGCTGCAATAACCTAATTTTAAAGTCTTATTTACAAACTCCTTTACTTATTTACAATTAATAGGCATACAAACCACAGACGTAAATATTCTACTAAATATTCTTACGCTATGCAGAAAAGGTCGTGAGGGCGGCAGCCAGGGAGAATGGAAGTACTGGGGTATAGCCTAAATTAGATACGATGTATGTCATGTATAATACAATAAAAGTATTACTATAAAAATATTATATAATTGATAATAAATATTAAAATATATATATACAAATATAAATGATTAATGAGAGTGTAAAATAATTCATAATAATATTAATGTTAGTATAATATAATTAAAATACAATAATCATAAAATAAGAAATAAATTGTAGTTAATGAAAATATATAATAAAAAAAAATATATGTAAGTAACAGAACTCAAAATTGCCATAAAATAAATATTGGCAGGTGTAAAAGAAATCAATAAAAAAAAACCACAGACGTAAAATATAGTATACAGCTTGGAAAACTTAAATTTCCCGTTACATTCTTCTGTATCACGCGAGGACTTCTTCTCATGTAAATAAAACTTGACTACATCGCCTCCACAGTTTTCTTTGTCCGTTCCGTCCTAACAACCATCGCTCATCATTCGAAGATAACGCATAAATAAATAAATAATAAAGTAAATTGAAAACGTTCCCAAGTAATTGTCGGCGCGGTTAGTGTTTAATGACACCGGAACCCTTTGAGTATCCGTGCCACTTTAGGATTGTCTAAACAAACAATTTAAGTAGTTTGAGAAGATTTCCTTTTATATGGAGCACTATAAAAATAAAGTAGGTGTCGGGATCACTCTTCGCAACAGTGGAACCCTAATTAAGCCAGTATTGATTGTGTTGCATTTTCACTTGCGTTAGTTTTTTTTGTTTTTTATAGCAGAGACTGGCAAACGAGTAGATGGATGATGGTAAGTAATCTCCACTGCCCATAGACACCCATGACACAAAAAGAATCATGGGTGCGTTGCCAACCTAAAAGGAGGGAATGGAAGGGGAGGAAATAGGGATTGGGAAAGGAAGGGGAGGGGAATGGGCACCCGGAAATCTCACTCACCGAACGAAACAACAGCAAGCTGCCGCTTTACTTCGGTTTTCTGTGATACAATGGTACCAAACCGGTCGAGCCGCCCCATTCGTGCTGTGCCCAAGAATCTAGGATAGGTCATCAGACATAGTTAATTTGTAAAGGTATTCATTTTTGCCCGAATGAATACTTTACTATCACACTTCGGGGACAAAAGAAGGTTACTTATTTGAATACAGTACGAGTTTTTCCCGATTCTCGAAATCGACGATAGTTTACAGTTTCCCCATACATTTTTTAGTTCGTTGTAGTTTCTGCAAAGTGGCGCTGCTAGTCAAACGTATGGACAAATCGCAAACTATCGGCGATTTCGTTAATCGAGAACTGTCAAAATAAACTCGTACTAAAGGTACTGGTCTTAAGAATACTAACTTGATACAATGATAAAGTTAATGATGCTTAAATATTTCACACTGTATGTGGGATAATTGTTATTAGTACCATCTTTCTGCCACACCCGGTATAATTCGGTATATTTTCGTAAAATTTTCTGTCAACTAATCATTAGTAACTAATGAACCAACAAATTCGACCAGGTTTGACACAGCTTGGAAACAGGTGCCGATGAAAAGCATATGCATGTATTTTATTAAAAAAATTTTTTTTCATAATATTGCATTAATTTTTACGACAAAAACATCTACAAAGATTCGATGTCGCTAATGTCTATAAAAATCTAATCACTTGATTTTTATCAATGCACTTTCCGTTACACTCGTAAAACATGCATGGATATCAACCATAGTTATCCATAAATTTAATGCGCATTACAAGATTAAGAGGCAGGTTGTTTCACAAGGTTGGTTACCGTATAATACGTACGTCATATAATAACGAATACGTAAGATACAACGCGTTGTATTATTGATGAAAAAAATCTGTTGCAAAAGTTGTTCGAATGGATAGTCAATTCATTTTCCATTTAGCATCAGGTGTTGTGTATTGTGTTCGTCTTTGTTTATTATCGATAAACAAAGCCAAACACAAGTTCATGGTTGACGCAGCTGATTGAAGAAAAAACCAATCAGTGAGTAAAGCACCAGCTACCGTAATCGTAATTTTTATCGTACGTTAAGATAAAAGTGAAACAAACATTGTATTTTTAACATTTGTTAACGCCAGTTTTTACTGTTACCCGTGCGTAATCTAGACCCGAAACAACTAAAGCTACGTCTAATGACGTGAAGTTCGTGTTTTCTCACGATACTTTCTGACACCATTAGATCTCTGAATAAGTACTACATAAATATTTAAATCAATATATCTCATTAGTCTACGCTGAGATTTAAAACCAACTTGGGAGACGAAGCCCTATGAATTGAGTAACTACGTGTTTACTACTTTCAAGAGAATAAAATTATAACATTTTCGACGCCCAAAGCGGTGTTCTCATGGAAGGTTAAACACTCGCTACTTTATCTCGGTAATAGCTTATTAATATCTTAGAATGTCTTTAGTTTTGATGACATAAAATATTCATTTACTGTCCATTAAAGATGCGGAACACACTTTTTCAAGTACGTTGCAGAAATGATTTGGCTAGGTTTTTAAGACCGGCCGCCTAACTGACATCATCGCTCTCTCAGCAATCCAGTCTCAGCATAAATCATTATAAGCAAATTCACTTATTAATTATTGATTAACGAAATTATAATTAACGATTCAATTAAGAAAATAAAATATTTGTTTTTAACACCAACCTTTTTTCTGTCCGTACCTGCACGCTTCTCCTAGGTATTATTTTATCAAAACAGGCAGATGTATTCAACTTGTTATCTGAGTTGCGTGGGTGGACGGTACGCTAAGGTGTTGCCAATGAACTGATCTCAATGAGATCCATTGTTGGCAACCCCTGCACTACGATTAGTGGCACACGACTGCTAACCACTTCCTTGTTTACACATGTTTAAGTCGGTACACACTGTCGTATTTATATGCCGTGCGAAATGTAGGTTTGCGGGTACCGTTAGCAAAGAAAATGTTAAGTTACAAAAGTATTGAATCTGGTCACCACCGAAGCCTATTGTTTTTCGGTGGTCGCTGGTTTTTGGCCTGTCTACGTTTACGCTCAGATGTAGTGTAGTCACTTAGCCGTGTTAAGCTTAGCAAATGATCGGGAACGTTCGGTCTCCATCGCCGATGACCCTTCGCGAACGTCCTTTCTCCTTCATTTGGTTGGTGTGTCCCCACTATGAGACAAGTGTGGAAGGTTCGAGACTAACTCCAAGGAGCATACACCTCTGACTTTTCTATGTTAAGTGTGTTTTCCTTGTGAAATATCGCTTGCTGCAACGGCAAAGGAAAACCTGCATAACCGATAATTGCTCCAAAGAGTTTCAAAAGTGTGTAAAGTCTACCAACCCGCAATAGGGCAGCATCATTATTGGAGGAGGCCGATGCCCAGCAGTGAGGCCGTAATATTACAGGGCTAGTATTATGGTTAATGATAGTAACCTAGTTATATTGTCCTATTGTGCCATGTATAGGTTCTTGTAAACCTAATGATTATGTGCGATCTTAGGCCTACGGCAAAAAGGTTTTTTTTTTTCATTTTATTTTATTACATATTAGACAGCCTCCGTGGCACAGCAGGCGAGCAGCCGGCTGTAAAGCGAGAGGCCACGGGTTCGATCCCCGCACCGAGACATATGATTGTGTGGCCCACAGATATTTATTTTGGGACTGCGTGTCGTGAGACCGAAAGTCTCTCGTAGTTCTTGATACCTACGACACCAAACTCGTATCTTAGTGTGGGGTCAGGACTATGTGTGTGACTGTTGAGTGTTATTTATTTATTTATATTGTATGACTTTTATAAAAAAAACTGGTATCACTGTGATGTATATATTGCACATATGTAAGTACCCAAGCGCTTTCATATGTATAAAACCCTATTCCTAAAGTATCATTAAATATAAATTTATCGATGTTCAATCGGTTGGGGTGATTTGGATGAATCACTGCTAACCCCTGCCCCATTGCTTTAATATAACAATGTACTCTAATAACATGCTATAAATAAAAACTATAAACTTGATGTGTGTTAGTCATCACAATATTTAGTTAAAGGTAACTTTTGTTATTAATGTACAAAAGCCGATCAATGACGAGCGAATTTTCAGAAATCCACTATCTCCCAGAAATCCGACGTAAAGTGGTAGATCGCTGTTGCGCTTCGTTCGTTGAGTGAAGTTTCCAATGGCCCAATTTCCCCTCCTTTTCCCAATCTCCATTCCTCTCCTTTCAGGTTGGCTTCGCGCACGCCTCTTTTTGTGTCTTGGGTGTCCATAGGCGGTGGAGATCACTTACCATCAGGTAACCCAATTGCTCGTTTGCCCGCCTTTGCTATAAAAAACGGTTTTTGCAATACCAATTTAAACCCATTAGGAAAATATAAATGTAATATTTATCCTAAAATTACTACAATTTGGATTCAAACAGGTATTCCACTTATGACTGCAACATGCTTTGAATCTCAAAAGTCGTTTAGACGCGTGTGATAAATCTCGATTTTTACGTCCGCACACATTTTATTTAAATCTATTTTATCCGACTACGTTGGCGAGCTGTATTTTTTATTATATAGTTTATGTGCCTGAATTATAAATTGATAGATGTATGATCAATAAATTGTGATTCTATTTAAAAATTGGGTATTTACCTACAGTAACAAAATAAATATTATTGAATTTGTAGGAAGCTAGATTTATCATCGAAATCACGTGTGCAACAAGAATTTATTAAAAATAAACCAAGGATATTTTTATTTTAATAATTTAAATACTTAATTTTTTTAACACCAATTTTTATTTTTTTAGTTGTTCCACGGGGAAAGTCCGATATCAAACTGCCAATTTATTCGATAAATTTTTGTCATATCTTTTTTTAAAACTCAACCAAAGTTGAACGCGGATGTGATCAACTATCAAAAACTGATCAATGAATTACCTATTTTTTGTTTTGAAAACATCAATGACCTCTCATCGATGTTCCTTTTTTAGGTAAATGACGTAACCATAATCAGTCAACAGATAGCGTTTTCACGGCAAATTCAATACACGAAAAAAAATGTTTTTTTACCTAAAAATATGCAAATAAATTACGAAATATTTTTACATGTAAAAAAGATAAATAGTCCTGAATACTTTTAAAAAAATAGTCACGTACCCAATTATCGTTGTACAACTTTTCTTGGTAATTTATTGTTCATCTAATATTTATTTTTTAAAATATTCACAAATTCCATATTTGAAATTCGTGTGGAAGAAAAATGAATTCCGACGCCAACCATGTAAATGAATTAAATTACGTATTCACGAAGCTTAATTATTCGAATTTTGATTAACTGTTACAATCCCGTGCTAATGATGGATGCACCCTTCCCAGTAAGGGTTGCAGACCGCCAGCCGCGAGCCACCCTCCGAGACTACGTCATTACACACTCATTAGCTCTAACCTATTTTTATTGTTTTTTCAAGCCAACATTGGCGCCAAGTCGCCTGTTTTGCCTCAAAGTCGCACGATCTAATAGACAACCCTATATAATGCCGCCTATTGATTTTACTGACCATTATTCGGTCTATTTTGATTAGAATGTTGGTTAACTTGCATTTTTTATAAGTCATCGTTAGATAGAGATGTAGTTATTTGTAAAAGAGTTATATCCAATGGAACATTTTTTTTATAGCAGACTGGCAAACGAGCAGAGTATCACGGTATCACCTAATGGTAAGTGATCTCCAGGGCCCATGAAAGCCAAAACACAAAAAGAATCATAGGTGCGTTGCCAATTTAAAAGGAGGGAAACAGGAATTAAGGAAAGGAGGGGGGTGGAATTGGGCCACCGGAAATCTCACTCACCGAATGAAACGCGACAACAAGCTGCCACTTTACGTCGGTGTTCTGTGTGACAATGGTATCCAACCGGTCGAGCCGGCCCAGTGCGTAACTACAGGTGACATTCGGGAAAAATGCGACGGGCCCCAACAGTTACGTCTACAGTATGGCTCTACCACATATCACCTTAAATCATGTAGTGTATTCGAATTTTTCAGTGTGATATCACAATGTCACTTTAGAAGTGATTAATTTATCGAGAAATATTTGTTCGGAAAAAGTATTTTAAACTCAATTTATAAAATACTAAAACTTTATTTTGATTGACTTTTTTTGACTTTTTGACTGCCTCCGTGGCGTGGTGGTATTTCGGTACGACTACGGTTCTGAGGTCTCGGGTTCGATCCCCGGGTCGGGCAAAGTGATATTGGAATTTTTCCATATCAGCCTGGAGTCTGGAATTTGTGCTCGATATGGCGATAGGCTCGCCCCCTATCACATCTGGGACGGAACTAAGTTCGGCGAAATGTGGGTGTTCTAGTTCGCTAGTGCGCCTCTGCCTACCCCTCCGGGGATACAGGCGTGAGCTTATATTATGTTATGTTATGTGTTTATTTTGATTATCCTTTAAATATTAAACCATGTTGCTGAATGAAGTCTGTAAGTCAAAATTCACTTATGTTCCAAATTTATTACCCCGAAGCCTTGAGCAAGTGTGTCCTGCATTTAATTTCGGCAAATTGATGTTGTTCTTGATCGAGACCTTTTGCCCTGTGCGTGTGAGTTGTCCCATTTATAGTCTGGCAATGGTAAAATTAACTTTTGACTTCTAATCTCTACTTTATTATACTATACTTATACTAATTGCTGAATAACTCGGTTTACTTTAAAATTTACTACGCAACGGTCTAATAAATTCATTAAGTAGATCAAGAGGAGGCATGAGGATTCGATGATATCATGCTTTTTACAATATATAGATCTAGATATATAATCCAAAAGATATTGTCTTTAGAAGACTACGTGTAAAGTTGCTAGCTGTTATATTTCATAACATGAGATAACGGAAGTTAGGGGCATCATCGGCGCGTTGCTAGTTAAAAAGCTTTTACATCTCTATTGAAGCACCTCATGATGTAATCCTTTAGAAACACTTCTTCAAGGAGTTCATTCCACATTTTAGGGCTTGTAGCTCATAATTAAATCTTGATTCATCCCAAATCTCGGTTTGGACAGAAATGAGCTGTAGGTTAAAGATTAGAACTACTCTAAATTAGTAATAGAGCTGCAAGTCGCCGTTAATCATGTGTATCCGTATCAGGACTATGAATATTTTTCTTGAACATCCTCAACGCATTGAATTCATTGCTCTGATAATAATTAATAAGCGGCCGACCGACACAGCCGCCACAGAGCTCGTGACCACCGAAGGGTGTCGTGAGTGCGGCGTCTCTGACCCGACACAGATTGAGATATCAAAATTCGCAATTTCAATCCCACGGTGGGTACAAACGTTTGTTTTATAGTTATCATTTACTTTATTACTGCCGTAGGGCCATGTCGGTTTAGTTGTACACTATGTCTGCACGGATATGGGGTATTTTTATTAATTAATATGCTATCAACTACTTAGCCACGGTTTCTCGAAAGAAAATCAACGCTTAATAAATATTTATCAAATAGCATTTCAAGTCGGCATCAACATCAATGGCGAGTACATCACTCACCTTCGATTTGCCGACGACATCGTTGTCTTGGCAGAATCGCTGGAAGATCTAGGTACTATGCTCGAAGACCTCAACCGAGTTTCCCAACAAGTAGGCCCTAAAATGAACATGGACAAGACGAAAATCATGTCGAATGTCCATGTCGTTCCTACCCCAATTGGTATAGGGAACTCAACTCTCGAAGTTGTAGACGAATATGTCTATTTAGGACAAGCGGTCCAGCTAGGCAGGTCCAACTTTGAGAGAGAGGTCATTCGTCGAATCCAGCTCGGCTGGACAGCATTTGGGAAACTACGCAAGGTCTTCTCGTCCAAAATACCTCAGTGCCTGAAGACAAAAGTCTTCGACCAGTGTGTGTTACCAGTGATGACTTATGGCACTGAAACGTGGCCTCTAACTATGGGCCGCATTAGAAAGCTCACAGTCACTCAGCGAGCTATGGAGAGGGCTATGCTCGGTGTTTCTCTACGTGATCAAATCAGGAATGAGGAGATCCGTAAAAGAACGAAAGTCACCGACATAGCCCAGAGGATTAGCAAGTTGAAATGGCAGTGGGCAGGGCACATAGCTCGTAGAACTGATAGCCGATGGGGCAGAAAAGTTCTCGAGTGGAGACCACGTACCGGCAAGCGCAGCGTAGGACGTCCACCTACAAGGTGGACCGACGACCTGATAAAGGTCGCAGGAAGTCGCTGGATGCAGGCCGCTTCCAACAGGTCGATCTGGAAATCTTTGGGGGAGGCCTATGTTCAGCAGTGGACATCCTATGGCTGATGATGATGATGATTTCAAGTCGATAGCAGCAACGCTGTTGATGTTTTTGATTTTAAACCCAAATTAGTTTGACTAAAAATGTTAAAACTAAAACTGTTAAATCAATGTTTCTTTTAAAAACCGGGTATAAGAAATGTTTATATAAAACCCATATTTTTGAAAATTTAACGAATTTTTTAATATTTATTGAAGGCGGTTGAATTACGCGGAATTTTAGGATCAGCGCCATGGAGGTGTGCGGTGTAGTACCTACTGTGATACTTATGATAAAAATAATAATATCAATGTTATAAACGTTGGCACTTTCTTTAAAAACGAATACTATGTTAAACCGTATACATTAACCTTACAAAATACCTCCAATAAAGACATCCAACTAATAGTATCTCGATAAAAACAGGACCGTAACTTACGTCTCCTAACAATAACATTACATTACATTATAATGTTCACAGTTCTACACGTGGTCCAGCAACGACTGGTTATCTACCATCTACGTAATGGTGAGTGCAACAAAGCGCTAATTATTTTTGTTTGCAAATTATTATATCCGTAGCATGAAGCTCGCGATGGGCTGGCTCCGACGATAGATGCTCTGATTTATATTTCATGGCTCGAGATCTATCACGACCTAAAGCGTTAAGTGCTTACACTTGGTATCAATGGTAGCTCGCTCTTTAGTGTCGGGTAGTGAATTCTGGTTTATAACATAGACATTCGTTAGTAATAAACAATATGAAGTGTAATATATTAACATACATAGATACATACATAAGCTCAGCTCAAGCCTGTATCCTTGAAGGGGTAGGCAGAGGCGCACTAGCGAACTAGAACACCCACATTTCGCCGAGCTTAGTTCCGTCTCAAATCTGATAGGGGACAAGCCTATCGCCATATTGGGCACAAATTCCAGATTCCGGGCTAATATGGAAAAACCAATATCACTTTGCTAGAACCGGGGATCGATCCCGAGACTTCAGGACGGTAGTCTCACCGAAATACAACTACTTCAACCGAGGCAGTAATATATTAACTGCGTAATTAAATTCATTTGCTCAAGTTCATATGACATTAACCCCCAGTTTCCCCAGTGAAGCTAAAGTATTAACAGTTCAAAGGTTAGATACAAAATTAACGATAAAAGCAACAAGTAAAATTGTGATGTGTTAATAGCCGTTGCTTTTATTTTATACTTAGCTTTATCATTTTTCTGTCTGTCATTAAAAATCTGTATAATTATCGTTTGAAAAAATACCCAACGCGTTGATTTGACGTAGATGTAAGATAGTCGAAAGTGATAATTATGTTAAAATTGGTATAAGAGACTATGAAGATAATATAATTGTGAACGTAATAATCCTGTAATGTGATATTTATAAAAACAAAATATTTTCCCATAACATTTATCATTACTTTAGCTAAGTATGTTTGAATTTGTGTTTTGGCACCGAACCTTATTGTTATCCTCGTCGTATCGGGAGTCGGCGTTGCCGTAAAGTTAATCCAATATTTACTTTGGCCCGGAGCCGAGATTAAGCCATTTCATTTTGTTCTTCGAATCTAGATAAAGAACAACGCTACAAGCCTCCTCGACCGTGACTTATGGGAATATTTGTTAACCATTTTTTTCATAATAACATAACTAAATGAAGACAACAAATGAATGCCACTTTTTGTGAAACTGGTCTTTCCATGCCATTTGTTGACGTTCCGTTAGAAGCGGCACATATTATGTATGCTACAAAGCGTTTCGGTCACCACCGGCCGAGCCGTCAGTCACTATTTTTTGGTGTTCCCGTTAGAAGCGGCACAAATTATATATGTCACATAAGCGTTTCGGCGACCGGTGGCCGAGCCGCCAGTCACTATTTAATATAGACACAGATTTGGGTAAAAACGTCTCTATCGTTAGTTCAATTTGAATATCTTTAGCTGTTGTACATGGTTTTTCCTAGGTGGTATTTAAATATACTTTTATACGAGAATTTTTAGATAGAGGCAAATGCAGTTTAGTGCCCTTCCGCGACAAATATATATTTATCCCGAATCTTGATTTAAAGATAGGGTGAGCTCTAGAATAAATCGAGTTTAGGTTTAACTCAACATTAGCAAGAGCGCTGCAAGTCGCTTTCAAAATCATAGTTATATGTTTTTTTTTTCTACCTGCCTTTATCCCACCTTAATGTGGGGTCGGCGCAAAATACTCTTTCAAGCATGTTGCAAAGAGGATTTAGCATATTGAAATAAAACTATTCTTACGGATTCTATCACGATTAGGTTTTAATTATTATTCCCGACGTTTCGAAGGCTTTGCAGTCTTCGTTGTCACGGGTCAGACAAAAATTATATAATAATAAATAATAATATAATTATATTATTATATTTCAATGTATAATATTCGCGTAAACTTAAGAAATCAGTAGGATTTAGCATAGTTTACGACCGGCAGCCTGCCTGACGTCAACCCCCTATGAGGGATTCAGTCTCGGGCACGTATGTGGTTAATTATTATTTATGCAGAAATCAAAGTCTGTAAATAATGCAATCGTCGCGTCGTCGTCATAGTTCAAGGAGACTCTGTGATTTTTCCTGTCTGTGTGGGCACATTACGGTAAATAAGGAATTACTTCACGCACGAACTAAAATATGTATCAATTCATCAAATAAGTGAACAATAAAGCCTTGGATATCCAGCTGCATTTAATGTAAACGATCGCATTTGTGGGGTACAAATAACAAAAATTAAAATTCACGAATTCGTAGGGCAAGCGTACGGTACGTGCCGCTTATGACAAATATTGGCAAATTATAATATTCATGATATTTTATAGAGTCGGAAAGAGGCTTGTGAAGAACTTTTAATACGGTGAGATCACAATGATAAAATTAGTTTGTTTTTTTCATAATTTCAAATATCAGTGTTGATTCAATCAGTATGGTCACGGTTATAATTATTTCAGACGATAATCGATATTCTTTGATCTTTAACTCTATCTTTCATTCTATTTTTATTCTTTATTTCATTCTATTATTCTTTCCCTCTAGGGATCCAGTCCTGGAAAAATTAAATCAGAAAATTATCTTTTCCCGATATAGAAATCTAATCCAGGACCAAAGAGGCGTCTTCTTCTCTTTGCTTTTTAACTATTTCCACAAAATCACAAAGCGAATGCTCTGGTTTCTTCGCGATGATTTCTTTCACCGTTACAAAATGGAATGCAAGTTTCGAAACTCTCGTTAGTGCACTTCACTGTATAGACGTTACATTGATTAACGAGTATATATTCAAACTAATTAATGTCACATTATATTGTATGTGTAGTTTTATAGGCAATGGTGAATAAATTAAAATTGTATGACACATTCAGTCAACACAATAACAGTAATATCGTGCTTAAAAATCAACAATTTGCTTCGTAACTTTTTGACTTTCGCCTCGTATTTAATTTGTAAATCTAGAACGGAGTTAAAATAGCTGTAATTAAATATTAAGAGATTTTAGTATTTACGGTATAACTGTCCTTTAATAATACTTGTAGTGAATTTTAGGGCGACTTGCAGCACTTAGATAAATTTAGATTTATCCCAAATCTCGGTTCAAATATAGAAATGAACTTTAGGTCTAAGTCTGTATTAGTAATAGCTTTACAAGTCGCCCTTATTGTTCGATACTGGTAAAATGAGTCGTATTAAAAACACAATAGTAACCTCAACAAATGTGAATAGTAAATCATACATCGAAAACCCCTGAAAAATAAATAAAGCAATGCTCTATTTTTTGTTAACTGAGAGTAATATCATAATTAGCAAAAGTTGCACTCTCTCATTGGCCTGCCACTCTGGAAATCTTTGGAGGAGGCCTATGTTCAGCAGTGAACGTCCTATGGCTGATGATGATGATGATGATGATGCAATCTCTCATACTATGTAGAATGACAAGTACCTGTCCCAGGTTTTTATCAGTATCATTAACAGATGTAATTAATTGTAATTTTCAAATATTGCCATGCCAGGATGTATGGTTTAATTCAAATGCAATATTGTACGTTAATTGAAAAGAGAGTACAATTTTATATTCGTTTACATTTCTGTCGAGAAGGCAATAACACCTTATATCAGTTAATTAACGCGGGAAAACGACATTCTGATAATTACAAGATCACATAATTATACATTTCTCAATGTACGCTTAAATCTTAAATTCATGTTAATTAAGAAACTACATAGACAGAAAAGCCTTATACATATTTTCATCCGTTAATGAAGTCATTATGCGTATTTGATTTTTATCAAAAAATATAGAATCCAATAATAGTAAAGTAAGTTAAAAAAACATAATCAAACCTATCAGTATTTACAACGCAATGAAAAAACAGTAGTCACAAGAATGTTTAGTCCGGTTGTGCCCGATTTTAACGCGCAAGTCGAGATTTCTATCTTTTTCACTTCTTTATCTTTTACCATGATAGTAAAATGATCATCGGCTATTCGTTTAAAGAATTGACGACTCTGTTCTCTTTAGATAAAGTTGACAATTCTTCATCAAAATACTAGCGTATGTATTGAATGTTGTTAAGGACATGTTGAAACTTTTGTCATGTTATCTGAATTGGATCTGCCGGTAAGTTTTACGGTAATACTCTGTGTGTATTCTTAATTTATTTGTTTATGCTTTTATTTTGTTTCAAGCCCGTAGTGTTTAACTATGTAGTTGTCTGTAGTACCATAGGTACCACCGTGTTTACTTCGTTAACGTTTCTTTATTTTCTTGTAACTTGTATTAATCTTTTATCCTACAGAAATGATTTTGATAAATAAAAGTTTTCGAACATGTTTTAATTTTCAAGGGCAAGGTGATGACAACCCACCTGATGGTAAATTATTACCATCACCTAAGAACATTTTGCATTAGCATAGGCAAAACCAAGACAGTACTAAAAACAAAAGCAACTTACCACATCACGTCGGTTTTCAGTCGGTTGCCAATCTAGTTGAATCAGCCCACTTTTGTTACTTTTGGTAACGGGATGTGGACATTGGGTAGTCACTAAGATTATTGCAACATAAGATGGTACGACCTAGGTAGTATGTAAAAAATTCACATATTTTTTAGATGGACAAAAGACAGCGCGTCCTCAAATGGGATTGAGCTGGACATATGACTCGACAGGAAACCTTTGCCCAGGAGTGGGGTGAAATACCAGGTTATGGACAAAAATGATAGCTCAATCATTGTTTTCAGATCCCTCGGAGGGGGTTGACGTCAGGCAGGCAGTCGGTTGTACAAACTAGGCTAATTAACCGCGATAAGGTGGGATTAGGGTAGGTAGATATAAAAAGCTAAATCATTGTTTTCACTCCATATATCTCATCACAGTTCTGTACCGACATTGAGATATGGTGCTGATTTTGTTTTTAATTTGACTTTCAAGATCTCATCTGTTAGTTTTACACTGTTCTTTTGAAATTTTAAACCAACATAAAAACCTCCGTCCAAGGCAGCTGTGTCCCCATCCAGTTCATACTAAGCCTCTATTATGAATTCCTCTCGCATAAACATTATATCGACCCATAAAACGATTCCGAAAATTTTAATTTAACTTAATTAAGCTGTACCGCTTGCGATGATTAGTGAATAACATCTTAGTACATCTTCTTGGATATAATATGCTGTAGCTGTAAAATTAAAATAAACCTTTATCATAGGCATAGTAAAAAAAAATATTTTGAATTTAGCTTAATTATCCTCAAAAATATTAATATCCATAACATCTTAATATCCATCTAATCTACCTAGTGCTTATTCAACTTGGGTTTCAAAAACAAGGTTTGATAGGAATATAGGTATATCAAGAAACTAAATTTATCAGATTTTAAATGACCGGCTTAGAAGATCTCCAATTGCTAAACAGTTTTATTGGATGAAACAGAAAAAGTTTAAAAAAATCATTTTCAAAAACAAGTGTCTAGGACACCTACGTCAAAAATAAAACGCACTGCAAGAAATTCTGGTATAGCATTTATTAAAAATGCAGTATAAACATACATGAATGAACCTATAGACATTAATTAAGAAGATGCAGGTGTAGGCACCACTACAGGCTTGTGACAGCTAAGCTCTATCTTCGCATCGTAATTTATGAAATAATCGCAATCATGGCACCCTTGAATATCAATTACAATTTCTTTTATTACGTTTTTCAGCGTCTAAGCAAGCCTAATGAAACAACGTCAAAATTAATATGAAACAATGTAATTAGATTATCTAGCAAGATTGATTTATAAACATCAGATGTGAGAGCGATGAGCGAGGTGGTCGGGCGACACTTGCTGGACTCCGCAGATGCAATGACACACCTGGCTTTGAATTTACATCATTCATTTATAACTTGTTATATTTTACTGATTTATGAAATTAACGACGTTTTTGACTAAACAGATACATGAGAGTGTGCATGAAAGCGTCAGAGAAATCGACAACACTGAAACTACGTCAGCTAAATTGGTGATTTATTAAATATGGTAACTTATACTTCTCGACAACGACGACCATCGTTCATCATCATCATTCACATATCCACTGCTGAACATAAGCCTCTCCCAAAAATTTCCAGACCGAATTAAGAGAAACCACCCATACATAATATGAAAGTTTTTTTTTATTTTATCCAGGCACGGCAGTAACTACACAGCACCTGATGGTAAGCGTAGTGCAGTCCAGAAAAACTAGCGACCAATAAACAATGGGTTTATCAGGTGGCTAGAATGATGCTGGCCTATTTATGCATCTTGACACTTCGGATCCGAAGATGGAAGAAGCAAATCAAGAGGCTTGCCATAAAATAGGAGAATGACCGATGCAGGCACAGGGATAACCCCATACCCTCCCAATCAACCAAGGCATGCCGCAAGCCCCTCGAGAGAATATACGGTAGCCATCAGCTTTGCTGTGTCCTGGCATTCCTGTATTGAAGGCTTAGCTACCATCATGCGTATCATCAAAATAATAATAATATTACTGTCCTTCTGCTAGTCACGGGCCTCCTCTACTAATGAAAGGGGTTAGGCCTTAGACTACCCCGCTGGCCTAATGCAAGTTGATAGGCTTATCTTCGAAATTTTCTGGTATTTAGGTTTTCTTACTATGTTTTTCTTCGTCATTATAACAAGTGATGATTTATAATAAATACAAACTCAACATAGAAAAGTCATAAGTACCTACATCAATATGCTCTTTTCGAGGTTGGCTTTGAACCTCTGACACTCGTCTCGGCAGTCCGTACCACTTCCAACTGAGCTGTCGTTGCTGTTGCTCATCTGTTTATTTAAAAATCAATATTAGGTTTTGCTTCAACACAAACTAGAATAATTCTAATCGATAAAAAACACAGCATGGTAGTCATAAATATCTATATGGTAAATGATTACTTTTTCGGATTTTACAAAGTAAAAAATGATAATGTTATATATTCATATAACATGAAATCGACATAACAAGACTGAGGAAATCAAGCTGCATTTTCCAAAGCAGGTGTTTCTAACATAAATGATTATTTTAAACATAAATAAAATACGATTTAAAGTAGGTCTGTCTTAAGAGTGAAAACTCCTAAAAGTAAGGCGATTGTTAAAATGAATATATGTAGGTATGTAAATTTATTCCACTTTAGATTAATTTCTTAGAACACAAAGAAATTATACACTAGCCACTTGCAGCTCCGCGTTAACTCTCTATTTACACCAAATCTTGATTTAAAGATAGGAGTGAGCCGTAGGATAAACGGAGATAAGGTGTAACTCTAGATTAGTAATAGCGCTGCAAGTCGCCCTAATCGTTAAACAATTAAAGCGATTTTCTTATGGCAGGAATTAATATTTTGCTTAAACATTTGAACAAGAAAGTAATGGAGCTATAAAACTTAAAATGCATGGAAAAATTTTAGTTCTCTATTTTACTAATTTGGGAAACAAAAAAAGAAGATGCCTTATTTATACACAAACATAATATTTTAACTTTAAAATACAAAATATACATAGTGTTAATTATCTAAATCATAGATTGCAATCTGATTTACTAAGTTAATGGCAAATATTATTTCAATGTTACACATAGTAAGTAACGACTGCATAGTTTTCAGCCGAAGACTCGTCGGGCAGGTGCTGCGCGGGCGCACACTTCTTTCATTAAAATTAATACCAATGTCGCGTGTGCACATTCTTACTCGATAACGCCTTGCTATAATTAAGACTGACCACAAAAACAAAACATACAGAAGCTTTACAATTTAATTTAGAGCTCTGGGAGAATTTTATGATTGCATAATTTATGTTATGCGAAGTGTCTCATAACAGATACATGTGTCAATTATTAAGTAATCACGCAAAATAGGCATGATATTTGATTAGTATTCCTTAGTGTTTACCTTCACAAATTACCTTAGATTATCCATCAACTACACATATTTATGCGCACAAAATTCTAATTAATTAAAATAAATTCTTACTCTAGGAGTACATCTATTATGGTTGGCGCTCATTCAAGAAGTCTACGTTTAACAGTGGACGCGGTGGGTGGCGGTGATAATGATCATACAACTGTCATTATATACAATGTTTTAATATGATTTGTCTTCGTATCTTGTATCGTTGCTTTCTGATGTATGCAATGAATTACAGGAGGTAAAAGAGTTTAGTTGTCGCCGTATATAGGCTGTGAACCGGGAGGTTCTGGGTTCGACTTCCTGGTCGGGAAGGGCGTTTTTCTAACACCATATTCCCGGACCTGGATCTCCCATGGGAGTTGACGTCAGACAGGCAACCGGTCGTAAAACTAAACGAAACCCTTTCTGAAATCTGCCTGGATAAGGGCAGGTGGAAAGAAAGAAGGTATAAGTACGTAGATATTGAGGCTTCTGTATGTTATTGCATGTTGGTGGTACAACTGGTTGCTGAACGAGTCGGCGGCGCGGCGATGCGTCGCGACCGGCACTTGTACGCGCGTCGCGTCGTGCGCCCAGCTCGAGCTTGCCACGCGCCCCAACGGTTTACGGTACTTCACGGAACGTTTAACAAGAATTTTGTTTCCATTAATATTTTTCGTATATGGTATCAGATTAACATGTCCGAAGCGGTAGGATCCTAAATGGAACCTATCAATTCTCCCTTTTAATAAGCGAAAACGTTTTGCTTAATTCAGTTTTTATGTAAGGAGATATATTAATTGCTTTTTAATTGTCAATTAAACATTATCAAGTTTGAAAAAGCTTTTGTAATAAAAAAATAACATGCAAAATGAAACCGAAAGCGATTTGAGATTAAGTATACTGCAAAAACTGGAATCGCGCATAAATCAACGAATACTCTAATAACATTATAACATAATTCATTATAATTTCTAATGTAACAAAAGTGTTACAAATATAACGGTATATAGTGTAGAGTTTAACAAAAATGAATATTGTAAGTTGACGATAATCTTTCGATCTATCTGCAGCAGATGTAATGAATAATATAAAGTATCAAACACGTATTTCGAGTTTGTTTATTGGCAATCTGTATTCGACAGTTTATTTATGTTGGTTATACTTCACCTGTTAACAGCTCCGTAGATGACGATCTTACGTTACGATCGATCGTGGCAGAACTCACCAATAAACCTAAAGCAAAAAATATTTCACAATTTAAGTTGTATAAGGAAACAATACTAATTATCTATTTAAGGCCACCTTATCGAAGCTCCTAACGAGCTGTCGTAAAACTATAAACTGTACAAGGCTTGTTTGTCGGTAAATGGGAACTTCTTCGGCCTTATTTACCACGCTTTTTAGGGTTAGATATGTGAAATATAACGTACTAAACGATACATGTATACTCATTATCAAATGGCTCTACATTTTCTCGACACATAAACTTAGATAGGGTACATGCTATAAAATGATCGGCTAATAGTTTTTTGCCACTTTCTACTAATTAAAGTACATGTGTGTACTATTTATGTAAGACAAAATTCATTTACAAGATACAATATGATGCTGACATGATAAAAATCTGCTTTATTTCTAATTAAAATATATTTATAGCAAAATTGGTTTCGAAAGTTACAGAATAAGACCGAAGTTTGAAAGAAAATAACATCCGTCACATTTATTTGTACTGAATTCGATATATATCAGCATAAAAACTAGGGCTTATACATTATAAAAAAATGGTGTATGCACTTATGTACGAGAGTTAGAAGTTTTTGGCATGGCTAAGAAAAAAAATAAAGTAGCAAAAATGATAAAATGATCGAAAAATATTTAAATAACTCATTTTACTTTCAGCCAACTTCATACTGTCAGATTGCTGTACCAGTGTGAGCTCGCAATTCTCAATTTTACTCTCATTCAAACGCGCGAAAATAAGTATAACTTCAAAAAGTATTTACAGATCGATGTAATACATATCGTATAAAGAGTGGTTCTAGATGTTTATCACGAAATTCGACTGTCCCGTCAATCAGCAGCCATGGTCGATTGGTCACAATACGAAACCGAATCACGGCTAAAACTTATCTTAGTCACAATCGGTGTTGGTTTGTGGACTCGCCGGACGTGAAGTCGACGTCAGTGTCGGCAGGACGACGTCACAAGTCGCAACCGGGCACCGACGCGACGTCAGCAGTAGGTGGCGACGTTACACGATGGGATGTCGCGATAGCCCTCTGTTTTGCAACCGCATGGACATTGTATTTGCATTTTGGGTGTCACGTGACCTGTGTTATCTGTTCTTGAACGTGGGAAGACAAGCGTATTTTAATTTTGAATTTATAACTTTATGCAATTGTTTTTATGATTTAAGTTTTTATAACATTTCGCCAAGCTTTTTTCCGTCAGGTATGATAAGGGGCGAGCCTATCGCCATATTGGGCACAAATTCTAGGCTCCGGGCTGATACTGAAAACCCAATATCACGCTACCCAACACAAGGATCGAATCCGAGTCCTCAGGGATGGTACCACACACGCAATAAAACTACGGCACCAAGTCAGTACATAGAAGATCTTTCTGTATCATTATAATATAATGATACAGAAAGATCTTCTATAGTAGGGGAGCCCAAGCGGGGATTTCGGGATTTACTAAAGCGCGACAGATTAATATACAGGGGGATACCTTGTACCCGGTTAAGTACCTCCACAAAACATGAGGCCCATATATAAGGCCGCCCGTGAAGGATACAGGATCAGATTAGTAAAAAAAAATTGACCATCAGAAATTCTCGAGCGCGTCAGATTAAGGTAGGGTGAGTTAATAACATCCTAAAAAGTGTATATTCCACTAATCTGACAATTTGAGAGTGACGTAAAAAAAGGGGAGGGCAACAAAGTTGTAAAAAAAAAACGTCATCTCGACATTCTCGAGCGTAGCTAAATTTTTTTTTATTTTGAAGGAAATAATTCAAGAATAATGAAAACTATATAATCTGACGATTTCCGCAAGCCGAAATACTAAAAATTCGTCGATAAAGTTAAATGCGTGCAGTTGCGTGATGCCTACATTTCTTTCTCCGCGCTTCTATTCCTCTCTCACTCTTTCTCTATCTATTACTCTCTCACTCCGTCCCCACTCTGGTTTCTGCTTCCTGAGCTTTTCAATTAATTAAGTTCAACGATTTAAAAAAAAAAATATATTTTGAAAGTGGTTTTTTTGGAATAACTTTTAACCGGCTTTATCGATCAACTTCAAAAACTAATCCGCCTTTGAGCTTGAAAAACCACGTCGATCGCCACCTAGCTGGTCAAAAGCGGTCGATTCGTTCGAGAGATATCGTGAACGAAAGAAACCCGAAAAAGGGTTTTTTCGGGATTACTCCGAAATTTGTGGTTCGATCAATTAAAATTGCAAAATTACTTATGATGATGATAAAACTGCGTCGAATGCCGCCAACCGCGTGAAAATCGGTTGATCCATTCAAAAGTTATTGTGGTTTGAAAATTCCAAAAATAGTGTTCTATGAAATTTCTATTTCTTTGAACTCAGCGAGCTCAAAATATCACATAAATTATATTTTGAGCTCAAAAATGTCATAAGTACAATTTTAAGAGCCCAAGAATGGAATTAGCGGGAAGTTGCAGGGATGGCCTTTAAGGTGAACCGTTTTTCTAATTTTTTTTTGTCAGATCAGGCCAATCCCTCTAGATAATCGTCAGATTATGAGACAGTACGTTTAGAACATAAAGATGAACCATATATATCTTAATCTGACGCGCTTGAGTATTTCAAAATGGCGAATTTTTTTTGCACATTATGAAAATGGCCGCGAGTTTGCGTCCCATCGAAATCGTCAGATTAGTGAATGAGAGCTTTTTTTTGGTGCACTTAACACTCCGTTAGAAAATCTGACGCGCTCGATAAAATTTTTTTTTTTTTCATTTTCAACCCTTAAATACAACCACTCGCATCATGCAAACGATCAGATTAACATACGTACATTATTAAAAATACGTAGGGCATTGATGCTATCAATATCTGACGCGCTCGAGGATGTCCATGCAACAGTTTTTTTTTACATATTTAAAAATCTATAGCCGCTTCCCCCACCGATGTAAAGGTATATATCATATAACATTTTTTTCTTCATATCATCTAAGCTTTGCATCCCAATAGGTCTCTACGACGCTCGAGTAAATCCCCATTTAGCATCGTGGGCTCCCCTACTATATGTACTGACTATAATCTACAGCAAATCGGCAAATGAAGATACGTCATATTATTATTATTATAACCTTTTTTTTCTTTCTACCTGCTCTTATCCCACCTTAATGTGGGTTCGGCGCAACATCCTTCTTTCAAGGATGTTTCAGATAGGATTTGTATTAATTTTTACGACCGAATGCGCTGATATCAACCTCCGTTTGGGGCTCCAGTCTCGGGCAAATTAAATTAGAAAAGTCACTTTGCCCGACCTGGAAATCGAACCCAGGACCTCCCGGTCCACAGACCATATATTATGCCATTAGACCAAGAAGGGGGCCTTTTATTATTATAGTCAATCATCGAAAATATATACCAAACCTTTGTCTACACTGCGGGCTTAGCCAAGTGGCTTATGCGCTGGTCGAATAGAATAGTAAATGAAATAAGTGTACGGTATAAATAGCGTTCTCGTATGTTATTCCCATACATTTACTATTATATTCGACTAGCGTATAAGTCACTTGGCTAAGCCCGTTGTTACGACTTTCGATACATATAATTACAACACTGGACACACATTATTTAAATTAGCATAACTTTTCCACCAAAACTAATTATGGGCAGTTATAAACAGAAAATTTATTTCTACCAAATCAGATGGGTCGATTGATAGTAAGCACCTGTCACAGTTGCCGGCCAAAACCGAGTTACCCAAATAACTTCCAAACTTGCCGAAATAAATATTTAACAGAATATTAGAGAAAGTAAGATTAACTTTTTTACAATATTACGCAACACGTAATTACTTATATTGTATCTGATTTAGTACGAAAAGGTAAATTAGGATTAAAAGAGCAAATGATCATTCTATGCTCGATCTATAAAATTAATGGAGATAAAGTATTATTTTGATATACTAATCTTACTATTGGTAAATATCGTAAAATATTGCTTGCTATAACGGTGAAGGAAAACATCGTGAGGAAAACTGCATACTCGAGAATTTCTCCACAAAAATTTCGAAGGTATGTGAAGTCTACCAATCCGCAGGGCTAATATTATTATTATTATTCTTACTATTACGTTGTAAACCAATTATTGTTTAGATAACGAAGGAATGCTCCCGTTTTAGAGATACGAGCAGGAATATTTTGGACAATCAAATTTGAATCGGGCTCTGTGTGCGTTTATAGGTTTCTGTGTAATATTAACGAAATCATCAGTGTGCCACGAGCTCGAATACATTTACGATTTTTTTTTCAGAGACTGGCAAACGAGCAGATGGGTCACCTGATGGTAAGTGATCTCCACCGCCCATAGACACCCAAGACACAAAAAGAATCATGGGTGCGTTGCCATAAAAAGAGTGAATGGTACGAGAAGGAAAAGGGATTGGGAAAAGGGGGGGGGGGTGAATTGGGCCACCGGAAATCTCACTCACCGAACGAGACGCGACAGCAATCTGCCACTTTACGTCGGTTTTCTGTGAGACAGTGGTATCAAACCGGTCGAGCCGGCCCATTCGTGCTGTAAACATAACTGCCTACAACGAGCTCTACCACTCTTAAGATTGTCAGAAATTTTCTGCTCGGGCCTTGTCCCGATCTGCCTTGGTATTAAAAATCCTGACAATGACCATATTCTTTAAAATCAATCTACAAAACCACCGAATCATATTTTTATAATGATGGGAAAGCGCGAATCACGGCCATATATTACAAGCTCGTTGGTCGGAACGCTCTACGGGCTTTTGTGAAGATAGCGTTGATGTGAAATGTATAACACTTTATTAATACTTAATATGAACACCCTTTGACGTTGAGAAGAATAGGAGTCACTCAACACGTCGTTAATCAAGTGATATTTTATAGGAATCAGGTAGTTCCATTGTGGAATAAAGTCGGCGAGCTTTATAGTTATGATTTATTGAGTGGTGTAATTTTTGTATATGAGATTGATGTAAACTGTGGAATCTTCAATGAAATCGAGTATTGAAAGTGGGAACATTGCTACTAATGAAAGTTACGTGAGCAAGCTGTACCCCTAGTACGAGTTTTTTAACAGTAGTTTGACCATGATTTTTTGAGATTTCTCTGTAGGGAATATGGAGTTTTTGATATAACACACCCCCGAACACTTCTAGCGGTTACGTTGGGAATTGATGATTTGCATATAAATTATGTCAAATTATTTGTGTTTTTTTTTTATCCGGGCACGGCAAAGTGACTACAATGCACCTGATGGTAAGCGTAGTGTAGTCCAAAAACAACTAGCGACCACTGACAAACAATCGGTTTATCAGTGGTCGTCAGAATCATGCCGGCCTATTTATGTTTCTTCACATTCCGAATTCGAAGAGAAAAGTCCGATGCAGATACAGGGATACCCCCATACCCGACTCAACCAACCACCAAATTAGCCATGATTTGGTGGTTGGTTGAGACGTTGAGAGTTGAGTTGAGTTGAGTTGGTTTGCGCCAGCAAGTCCCTCGAGAAATAGTCGCTAACGAGAAATGTCTAAAAAAACATGGTAAGTTCGCTTCTCGAAAGCGACGTTAGTTTTCATTTTCTCCATATCTGACTCCCAGCGTCATTTGCGGAAACTACAATGAACTAATAAATGTATGGTAAAGATGAAAACTATCGTCGATTTCGAGAATCTGATCAATTCAAAGTTTTCGATAAAGATAGTTGAGTCTTTGTTTTGTAGTGTAACAACGTTGTATTCTGTGGTAGTATTAAATAATAATGCTTTTGTCCTTTAAAATTATGAATATTTAGGAACAAATAACTATGATATAATGTATTTAAGTAGTATCAAGGTGATCAAATTATCATTTAAATTATAAAGCATTGCTTTTTAAGCCATCATAATATTTCGCTTTCTTATTTCAAGTTCATTTGCTGACGCGTCTAGCAACTCAACGTCATCATCATCAGCCATAGGACGTCCACTGCTGATCATAGGCCTCCCCCAAAGTTTTCCAGATCGACCTGTTGGAAGCGGCCTGCACCCAGCGATTTACTGCGACCTTTATCAAGTCGTCGGTCCACCTTTTAGGTGGACGTCCTACGCTGCGCTTGCCGGTACGTAGTCTCCACTCGAGAATTCAACGTCAACGTCAACTTAAATGTTTACTTTATTTTAGCAATAATTCCGTCGCTTCCTTCGCCAGCAAATCCCCCAGAGAGTAATAATTCCCATTAGCATTCATGGGTAAAATAATAAATTGCATAAAAACAATAGTAATTTATAACGTAAACTACAATTACCGTTCATCTGACGAGTGATCCCACACCAGTGATCCGTGACTGCGTGAGGCAGATGACAGTATTCACAACATTTCGTCAACACACCACCCGCGGCTCCCACATTACCTGTTCCTCTATTAATTGTATTGCTTAATTGTTTAATTTGCCAACAATTTAAATAATGAGGGAATGTCACACAATTTCCGTTACAATGTTTATTTTTTCTTATTGTGGGGTCGGCGCAATATACTTTTTCAAGCATGAAAGGATTTGGCTAAGTTTTTACGACCGGCTGCCTGCGAGTCGTCAACCCCCTCCGGGAGATTCAGTTCTGGGCAAATCAAATTAGAAAATTTGCTTTGTCCAACCTAGGAATCGAACCCACGACCTCCCGGTCTACAGCCCATAATAATATAATATGCTGCCACTAGACCGAGGCGACTACAATGTTTAATTTTTAACCAACTCCAAGAGGTGTCCCATTTTAGTGGTGGAGCCACGCTGCAGACAATTACGTCTACAGCACGAATGGGCCGGCTCGATCGGTTTGATATCACTGTCTCACAGAATACCGTCCTTTTCCCACCCCTTTCATTCACTACTTTTCCACTCATGATTTTTTTTGTGTCTTAGATGTCTATGGGCGGTGGAGATCACTTACCATCAGGTGACCCATCTGATCGTTTGCCAGTTTCTGCTATAAAAAAAAGGTAGAAAGAGAGAATACATTTCGAAGTAACTTTTTAAACTTGAGATTATTTAAGGGCGGTCACTCCCTAATAAGACAGAAAGGTCAAAAATAGATCAAAGAAACATTTACTGCGACTGACGACCACCCTCACAAATCAGTCCAACACAATAGAGATCATTTCGTCACATTCTTATCGGACATATTACACGATATGACAAGTCACTTAACATTATTGTCAATTCCCTAATTTGAAGCTATTGATGCGGTAAATGCTTTTATCCGATGAATTAGTCATGACATGTATGATAATTTGTAGCTCTATTTTTAGGATCGTGCCATACGTAACCGACACCATGAAGCACCATTTTTTACGAATGTACTTGTGCGGTTACCAAAATTGCAGTTTAACCTGAATTTATAGCCGGCGCTTATGGCGCTCTAGCAAGAAATATATTCATGTGACTGCGATTGAACACAGAAATGCATTTTCGAAGGCTCAAACCTCATATTGAACTATAGCTGGGGACTAGAATTAAATTAGAGATCGTCTTTGCATACTAATATGCCGAGGGTCTGTTGTGGGAGATCTTCAGACTCTCGGTCGAGTCCGATGTCGGGCTCTGTTACAATCGGTATTGAGAAGGGAAAGGGCTGTTTCGACAGAAACTGTGATAGAATCATTGGGGTCTGCCAAAACGTGTTTAGGACGACGACGGATGGGCGCCTCAGTATTTATTGTACAGTGGCCCAAGCAGGAATATTTTTGACAATCAAATTCTTTTTGAGACCGATGCGCGTCTATGATATTTGTATGAAATATTTATCAAACATAATCAGTGCGCAGCTAGCTCGATACGAATTTGATTGTCAAAAATATTCGTGCTCGGGCCACTGTAGCAAATACTATAGTAGATAATATTAATAGCCTCTTTGGTCTAATGGCAGCGTATGTGAGCTGTGGACGGAGAAGTCCTGGTTTCAAATCCCAGATCGGGCATTACTAATTTTATAACACAATTTCCCAGGAAGCGGTTTTATTTCAGGCATGCTGAGGATCGTAAAAATCAAGCGAAATTCTTCCAGCTACAAGTTTGGAAAAGTGTTCGCCGATCCTACATTCGTCCGATATGTAATAAATAGTGTAAGAGACGATTGAAAAATAAAGTGTATCCTATAATATTTTGTTATGTTTTTGCTTCACAAATACATAGCTTTGTGATTGTACTCATGATATTTTTTCTTTCTACCTGCCCCCACCCCACCTTAATGTGGGTTCGGCGCAACACACCCTTTCAAGCATGTTGCAGAAAGGATTTGGCCAAGCTTTTACTTTTACGGCTGCCTTCCTGACATCAACCCCATCTGGGGGCAAATTATCCCGGGAAAATTAAATTAAGATTTTCGCTTTGTCCGACCTGGCATCGAATCCACAACCGCCCGGTCCACATCCCATACACGCTATCACTACCTCTAGACTAAGGAGGCAACCTGATTTCGCGACTTGATTGTACAATTACATAAGTACTATTTCACGATAACTTTTTTATCATGTCATTCTAATCATATTAACTTTTAAGTTCCCCCGCCCAGTTCGATTTTCAAAATATTGATTACTCATAATCATAACCATAAAAACTTATATTTACGGAACCCATTACCACTTCCCTCAGGTCATATCCGGCACAATCACGGGGCTTAACCCCAAGATGACTTGTGCCTTGTTACCAGTTAATTTTATTACCTCGCTACATATTTTTTCGTAACATAATATTATTAATGGATACATGCATAATAACATTTGTTAAGCGAAGAAATATACATATTTATTATAAAGTTTACTATGTGTGTTTATAGACGCAGTAGCTTGTCCGAGGCGTTGACCTTTAAGTAAAAGTGATGAGAATTTGTAAACATTATTACACATTTAAATATTATGTTCGGATGGAAAATGTATAGTAAAAAGCAAAACAAGTGTGTTTTATACTGCACTTGGTGAAAGGCACGCCACTTATCATTTGTCATGTCTATGGATATGTCCAAAGTCTCTACAAAATGTACTTAATTCCGATATATGTCTGGATACCATTTACTGAACAAAGGGTGTGAATATAAACCAATATTTAAACGAGGAGTCAAGACCCGATTTTATGATACGCGTTTTGTAAAACTTTCATTACGCATTTTTATTTGATTATACGTAATCATGTATTATATAAGTCATAAGGTTTTGGACATACAAACACCTGTCGATAATCAAACACAAATAAAACGGCAATAACAGAAAAGCGTACCATATCATTAACTAATGAAAACAAATATTTAACATTTCAACCACGTCGATTCAATTAGTAGATTCAAACGTATAGAATTATAGTTATTCGAATCACGCAGTATTGGCTGGAGCCGGCTTTGATCAAGAGACTAGAGATCGACGAATAAAACAAACATATAGATAAGGAGTGCAATTCACAGCGTGGTTACTTCAAGGACAAAGGAAAGATAAGGACTTCGCGTAACTACGAAAAAAGTCTTCATTTTGAAGCCGGTTCCGCCATTTTGGTTTTGCGATCTATTTACATGTAAATTATCCCCGTGTCATAAAAGTTTAAGGGACGGGCGGCCCGGCTTCCGGAGGCCGAGACACTTATGTAACATATATATGTGCCGCCTTTAACGGGTTAAATAACCTATAATTGCTTATTGATTTTAACATACTTACGGTGTAAAATTTATAATAATACTAATTTCGGAATATGAAGAAGATACCTAACTGCTATATTATTGGACTCTCTTTCGCCAAGTTGCCATTTCGATTTCTCTACGTACATTAGGCATATTTCTTTCTATCGTAGTCATGTCAAATCCTTATTCTTCTTTTGTCATTAGGTTACTCCAGTCTAATTGATGATAAGTGCGTTTAAGACACCGACCCGCGTCACCCGCGGCGGCGACTCTCACACGGCTCAAAATACCATTAACATATTTTTAAATAACACAAAAATTGTTTAAATACACATTTAGAAAGCTCAAAATTATGGTACATGTAAATTATCAAGCACTAATATCGAATTTTACAAAGTACACGGCGTTTTATGAGTTATGTATATCAAGACACAGTTTAAATAGTATTTAGTTACTTAGACTGCCTCGGTGGCGTGGTGGTATTTCGGTACGACTACGGTTCTGAGGTCTCGGGTTCGATTCCCGGGTCGGGCAAAGTGATATTGGATTTTTCCATATCAGCCCGGAGTCTGGAATTTGTGCCCGATATGGCGATAGGCTCGCCCCTATCACATCTGGGACGGAACTAAGCTCGGCGAAATGTGGGTGTTCTAGTTCGCTAGTGCGCCTCTGCCTACCTCTTCGGCGATACAGGCGTGAGCTTATGTTATGTTAGTTACGGATTAGTAGTCGAGTTTGATCGCGATTAATTTCCATAGACCCGGTTTGTAAATAACTATTAAGAGTTCAAGATACATAAACAAGCTGCAGGCAAACTGGTCGACGATGCTTACGGTCTGTAACGTGACTTTTGGTATTTACAATCTAGTAGCATCGAAGTAATTAGCAATTAATCTCAACAGTCAAATATTGGTGAGAGATTTTATTATGTTCATAAACACTTGGATACCGGTTTTAAAGAATAGTACATGTAATGTCATAAAAGGCAATATAATAATGCAATTTCTTTTACCTGCCCTTATCTCACCTTAATGTGAGGTCGGCGCAACACACTTTTTCAAGCATATTGCAGAGAGGATTTGGCTTAGTTTTTACGACCAGCTGCCTGCCTGACGTCAACCCCCTATGAGGGATCCAGTCCCAGGCAAATTAAATTAGAAAATTTGCTTTGCCCGACCTGGAAATCGAACCCAGGACCTCCCGGTCCACAGCCCATACATGCTGCCATTACACCAAGGAGGCGACTAAAATGGCGACTAAATATTATATTGCACTATTATAAATAAATAAACAAAACAAAACACCCATACAGTCCTGACCTCATCTTAAGAAAGATTCCTGTGTCGTGCAGCTCGAGCGTAAATTAAAAGCAAAAGTTACCTTAAATTAACAAATTACAGATAGGTACCCTTAAGCCGCGTCGCCTGCACTAAATCATTACACAAAACATTTATTTTTTATTGGATCCAGGGAGGAAGATGGGAGGGGAATGTAAATGTATGTATTTAATGTGTGTATGTGTATATATGCACACGTGTACACATGTAGGTGTGTACACATATGTACACATTTATAGTGTTTTTTTCTTTTTTTTCCCTCTGTGTATTTTAATAGACCTAAGTACCTAATTGTGTAACAGCTAAAACGCAATAAATGTCATTTTCTTATGGTCCATTATTCTACGAGCAGGTGACAGCTAAAATCGTTGTTTTGCGTATGTGCTTTTGTGTAATATTTCGAGAAAACTAGTGCAGGAGAACCAGCTTTACATCTACATAGTCACAGTACTTTATCCACTATTTTAAATCGATATGTGCACAACGTTAAAGTTACCAGCAGTCAGGTGGCTCGCGGAATGCATATTTTTTTTTGTCTCCGCTAATATCGCCGCTGTAATTTCATTATGTTTATGAAACAGTGGCATCGTTCGGAAATTTAGAATACTGGTTTCATTAATGTAAATGTCAATGTATTTTATCGATAAAGATGCGATAAACTGCGACGCGCTTTTATCCAGCGGATTCGACTGCCTTTATAAAATACTTTAGGCTGCAACATTTAAAATGATCGAGAGATAACGTCGGACAGATACTTAAATCGATTGATTTATTTAAAATTCATCGAAATTGATACGGCAATTATGTGACGTAGTTATTATAATATGTATGTAGAGGTAGACTGTAGAGCTTAAATTATTTAATGTAAACTTTGTATGTTCAAGCGTAATAAAAGTAAAAAACACAACAAAACATACAGCATGACTAAATGTTGCACTGACATGTACAAACAAATGCTATTTACGCTTGTCACCCCAGCTTTGCGAATAAGTCCTTGTCTCAGAGTTCTAGGTAAGCTATTAATTTTATACATTGCTCGTACGTTAACGTTCAGTGATCATCAGAAAAAACTGGGCACGCGTTAGCCACCCTTCCCCGCGCCCGTGCCGCGGCCCCCTAACCACTACTCCAGGTACGGACCCGCACGTACGAGGGGAAGGGATGATCGAAAATAATAGGGGAAGAGAATTTTAAAATTTATATTTTTTGCAGCCGGCGCAGGTGATATAACGCGTGCGCGTGCGCCGGCGGCTCACTTGTACGTGAAGCTCCACCGCCGCCGCTCGCGCTCACGTTTCGAACGAAAGCTCCCGCGAAGCCTTTCCCTATCGCGCAGTGCCTGTCCGATAGCCGCGCGGATCGGTTGTGTCCGTTTGTCACGCGCCGCCGCGTAAACACGTAAACATGTTGCAAGAAATTCAACTTGTTCAAGGTCAAACAAACTACGTCGTTGTTGCTTCGGGATATCCGTCCGCTACGCTGACGAAAACACCTATAGAAAAAAGGAATGTACCGATAGCGCCGGCTCCTGAGAAAAATTATGTTACGCACGATACGCCGCCGAACCTACAGTACAGGAAAAAGGTTCACTTCAGGACGAACCCGTACACAGGACCACAGGCCGCGTCCATCGCCAGACGTAATGCTCGGGAACGTAATCGTGTGAAGCAAGTGAACGATGGATTCAATGCACTTCGTCGGCATCTCCCTGCTTCGGTAGTCGCCGCCCTGTCAGGTGGGGCTCGACGAGGCTCCGGCAAGAAGTTAAGTAAAGTTGACACGCTAAGAATGGTGGTTGAATATATAAGATATCTTCAGCAATTGTTGGACGATAGTGACGCTGCTTTGGGTATTACAAGGAACCAGGAAAACAGAGAAAACATTCCAAGTAGTAACACAATGCAACCAATGACTTCAATGGACATGGATGATGGATTCTTTTATGGAAGCGGTTCTCCGTGTTCTGAAAAGGCCGATTCCCCTGCACCTTCGGAATGCTCCTCAGGAGTTTCGTCGGCGTATTCAGCTGTTGATCGGTATGAGGTCACAACGCAGCAGCAGCTGGGTCCCATGGATGAAGATGAACTCCTAGACGTTATTTCATGGTGGCAACAAAAGTAGTACTCATTGTAAGTATTATTATTAATTACTCTTTATTCTTATTATTCATTTATTATCAGTACCTACATCTATTCGAATTATTCAATAATCACTGTTTTACGTATTCATTTGCCGTAATTATTTTAATTACATATTATTCAGGTTTAAGAAATTTTTTTGTAATTTCATTAAAAATATGTCCTCATATCCTTAATCTTATAAGACTCTTTTCGAAACTTATATTTCTACATAATTAAAGTTATATTTTTCTTTGTTCACAGGAAATAACATCAACGTGTGCTACGACTCCCGCCGAAATAAGATGTGAATATACGAAAAGACTCTTTTGTATCTAGTCAAACCAATAGTGCCTTAAATTTAGTTTTAATGTGTACGAGCCTAATTTAGTATAATGTTATACAAATCCACCGAATTCTAAAAATATCCGAACTTTTACGATCGTGTTATAAAAATAAATTTGAGTTATAGCAACATTTCGTAATAGCTAACTAAACTACTCTGGGTTAGTGGCAGCATATTTAGGCTAAAATTTAAAAAGCGCACTTGGACTTTTTTCAGACGTTTCTTAAACTTGTTTTACGAATATATCATTAATTGAAAAAAAAAATTGAAAAGGTTGAGTTATTTTTCCTTAAAATAAGTGCGTGAAAAGCAATATTCGTTATAAAGTTTATAAAAGTCTCAGTGCGCACTATCAATTTAAACCTCAGACTGAAAATAGCTGTATACTGATTTCTTAAGTTTACGCGAATATTATACATTGAAATAAAACTATTCTTACGGATTCTATCACGATTATCATTATCAGTCTGACTCGTAACAACGAAGACTGCAAAGCCTTCGAAACGTCGGGAATGATAATTAAAACATAATCGTGATAGAATCCGTAAGAATAGTTTTATTTCAATGAAAATAGCTGTGTTCAAAGTGGGGAATCACAATTTGTGGTTGACAATAATTCAAAAAATAACATGGGAATGGAATTTATGCCCGATGTGTAGGCTATGATGTAAATGGTTGCACTACTTTCTCTACCCACCCTTTCAATGAAACAGGCGTGAGGTTATATTAACGTTATGTAGGATAGAAAGAAAGGATTATGACATTGTAAGGTCTCATTCGCACGAGAGCTTTTTCAACGCACGTTAAAAAAGCGTCTCAATATGTCTGTTCACTCTTGTCTTGATTCTAATACGGTATACATATCGCCCAACGCCGGCGTTTGAAAATGCTATGTTTTTAAAGTGCTGGTGTTTGAACACCTATTCTAGAACTCATTTGTTCAGTTGCAAAAGCTCTGGTGCTAATGAGGCCTACCTATACTAGAACTTATTTGTTCCATTACAAGGGCCCTTATTCGCATGCCGGCGCTTTTAAAACGCGGCAGTTTTTTTAGGCGGTATTTATAATGTACCTTATTAGAAACAAGGCAAGAATGATTTCAAGCAATCATATGAAGAGACATGTTGAGATGCTTTTTTAACGCGCGTTGAAAAAGCTCTCGTGCGAATGGGGGCTTAAAGTAAATAGGTTGTGAATCTAACTGTACATTGTTACCTGTTACTGAATATTACCGAGGCTTTGTAATTAATGCGCTTGTGTTATCGGGTTAGTCGATAATATTGTATATATTTGTTTTAAGTGGTTTAGATAAGATTAAAATTATTTATTGATGCTAATTACACCAGACTGAGAATTTATTTGTTATTTTATTTTTCTGTTTAAACTCTTTATTCTACACTACATACAAAAAATAAGGTGAATGTACCATGTAACACAATAAACATCAACTTAGAGTAACAACGGGCGGTCTTATCGCTAACATCTCTTTTAGACAACCTTGATAATTATGTTTATTTTTCTTCTCTAAAAACCGAAAAAGCCTTTAAGTGGCAATAAGATATGCCAATTAAGGATTGATGTTACAAATAATTGATTAAACACAAAATTTTAAGCCTAGGCTAGATATCTACTATATAAAAATAAGTCGGGTTTTCCCTTCTGACGCTATAACTCCAGAACGCACGAACCGATTTCCACGGTTTTGCATTCGTTGGAAAGGTCTCGGGCTCCGTGAGGTTTATAGCAAAGAAAATTCAGGAAAAATTTCAACAGAAAAGCGGGAAAATCTTTTTTCACATACAGCGCCATCTCTGATACATAGCATGTACTACAAGCCAATATTTTAAGTAGATGGCGCCGGTGCGTGATACATTGACAGATGGGGTGACAGACGGGTGACAGACGAGGTGACAGGCGGGGTGACCGGCGGGGTGACTGACTGGGTGACAGACGGGGTGACTGACTGGGTGACAGGCGGGGTGACAGACTGGGTGACAGACGGGGTGACAGACGGGGTGACAGACGGGTGACAGACAAGGTGACAGGCGGGGTGACTGACTGGGTGACAGACGGGGTACTGACTGGGTGACAGACGGGTGACAGACGGGGTGACAGACGTGGTGACAGACGTGGTGACAGACGGGCGACAGACGGGGTGACAGGCGGGTCACAGACTGGGTGACTGACGGGGTAAGAGACGGGGTGACAGACGGTGTGACAGACGGTGTGACTGACGGGGTGAGAGACGGGGGACTAACGGCCGAAGTAGATCATCCCATTACCTCCTTTAGAATTATTGGATTATAGGTGCCTACGACTCACTCTTTCAACCCTCTCTCTCATACGCAGACGAAGTTGCGCGGGTCAGCTAGTCCTTTATAAAATGGAGGCTACATCCTTGTACTGTAGGACAGCAAATTGATATTTATATTTTATTTTGATGTTCAGATTGATTAAAGTCGCCTCCTTGGTCTAGTGGCAGCATGTATGGGCTGTAGACCGGGAGGTCCAGGGTTCGATTCCCAGGTCGGTCAAAGTAAATTTTCCAATTTAATTTGCCCGGGGCTGGATCCCTCATAGGGGGTTGACGTCAGGCTGGCGGCCGGTCGTAAAAACTAAGCCAAATCCTCTTTGCAACATGCTTGGAAAAGTGTGTTGCGCCGACCCCACATTAAGGTGGGATAAGGGCAGGTAGAAAGAAAGTTCAGATTGATTAAACTAAGTAAGACTCCATTAAAAGTTACCATACTAATGTCGACTTCCAGCGCTATTACTAATCTAGAGTTACACATTATCTCGATTTATCCTACAGCTCACTACTATCTTTAAATCAAGATTTGAGATAAATAGAGATTTATCGCGGAGCTGCAAGTGGCCCCTATATATTAACTCGTTGGAGGCAGCACATATATACATATGTTACATAAGCGTATGGGCCACCGGATACCGAGCCGCCCATGACTATCTACAAAGTCTAAAAACTATCAGTAATATCGCTAGTCGATGTGACACTAATTACATATAAATTAAACATAAAAAAAACATAACATAATATCTCAACAGCCGGTTATAAAAACTACGTTAGACGAATACTTTCTGCGACATGCTTTAAAAAATTGTTCAAAAGCTTAAGCCAAAACGTGTTCTGCCGACCCCACATTGGAGTGGGATAACGGCAGGTGAAAAGATATGTCAAAAATTTAAAACAAAGACTCAGGAAGCGAAGTCACTGTAGTTTACTTACTAAAGTAGGTAGTACTTAGTATGGTAAAACATAATCTTCTTTCTACCTGCCCTTATCACACCTTAATATGAGGTCAGCGCAATCCACTTCTTCAAGCATGTTGCAGAATATATTTGGGTTAGTTTTTACGATCGGCTGCCTGCCTGACGTGAACCCACGTATGGTATGACGTATAGTAAAACATAATAACTAATAAAATAAAATGGTACCTATAGTATTTGTACCGAAAATATGAAAGAAGTCAAAGCTAAATCTCATTATGCAAAGCTTTTGATAATCGTCAAGCGGGTACTGATTAATATTGAAGTATAATAAGTAGGTAAGTATAAACTACAATCTCCGATTGTAATATTAATATGTGTTTGTTATGATATGCTATGACACGTTCAATCATCATAAATGATTATCATAAGTTCTGAACTTTTGAACGGAGTATCTTTTTCTAAAATACACGTTGTTTTTCTTCGCAATATATACTTCATGTATGACTACCGTCCTGAGGTCTCGGGTTCGATCCCCGGGTCCGGCAAAGTGATATTGGATTTTTCCATATCAGTCCGGAGTCTGGAATTTGTGCCCGATATGGCGATAGGCTCGCCCCCTATCACATATGGAACAAAACTAAGCTCGGCGAAATGTGGGTGTTCTAGTTCGCTAGTGCACCTCTGCCTACCCGTTCGGGGATACAGGCGTGAGTTTATGTTTTGTTATGTTATATAATTCATTTCATATTATACTTCCATCACAATATTTTTAGAGTTATTTCTTGATCTCTATACGATTTTAATTGCCAAAATAATTAGGCTGCAGTTGGGTTTATTAAAATTTGCTCTCGCTGCTTTGATAAACTTTGGCAACAATATTAGTTAAAAGACTACTTAACATTTTTTTACTAAGTTTCTACAAAAAGGCTTACACTTATATGAACTTAAAATATAGACCCTTATGCCAAATACAAAATATTCATGTTCAACGTGTTACCATACTACCGTGTTACATCTACGCTATTTGACAAACTTCCTTATTCACCTAAATAAAACGAATGTTCCTCACTATACATAAGATGGTTTTTTTGGAGATTTTTGAACTTCAAACCTTTTTTTTACACGGTTTTAGTGTGAATTATGGCTTGTATAACGATGAAGGAACATCGTGAGGAAACCTGCATATCCGAGAATTACTCCACAAGAATTTCAGAGGTATGTGAAGTCTACCAACCCGCATTAGGCCTGCGTGGCAGACCAAGGCCTCTCTTTAGTAGGGTGGGCCATGCCCAGCACTGGAAAAGTTACAGGGCTAATATTATATATTTTTTAGTGTAATGGAAATTATTTCATCCTTGATCAAACATAATTGCCTTACTCATAAAACAGTTTAACCGAGCAAATAGTAAAGAATATACTGATTTCTTAAGTTTACGCGAATGCTATTCATTGAAATAAAATTATTTTTACGGATTTTATCACGATTTCTTGGACAAATGACATCTCAGTCCAACCCGTGACCACGAAGACTGCAAAGCCTTCGAAACGTCGGGAATAAAAATTAAAACCAAATCGTGATAAAATCCGTAAAAATAATTTTATAGTAAAGAATAGTTTGTCCCTTTTATTTTCAAACAATGTCACATAAGGAAAAAAGTGACAGAGTGTTCTTAACCATTTGCTCAGCTAAACTGTTTTATAAGTAAGGCCCAATATTTCAATATCATAACGGGTACTCTGCCATATTGGGCCTTACTTATAAAAGCATTTTTAGCTGAGCAAATGGTTAATAATAACCTGTCACTTTTTTCCTTGCGTTACATTGTTTAAAAATGAAAGGGATAACCTATGGTATAAAGAGAAGCAGCGCTTACTTATAAAAGCATTTTTAGCTGAGCAAATGGTTAAGAATAACCTGTCACTTTTTTCCTTGCGTTACGTTGTTTAAAAATGAAAGGGACAACCTATGGTATAAAGATAAGCAGCGCTTAAATATTTTTATAAGTAAGGGGCATTATTACGTATAACAACTTATTTATTATTAAAGGACACGTCTTATTTTATGATGAGAAACAACAGAAAAATACAATCCATTACGTAGGCAAACAACACAGTTGTGTTGTTGGAACTTGGAATGTTGTGTCAATCCTGTTATTACCCTTTAGTGGTCATAAATCATCGCCGGCCAGATGTCGAGAATTAGCGGGATGCGATCCGATCGAGGAAATATTTCCTAAAAATAATAAAAAATACCTCACACGAGCCCAATCAACCATTATTATATGACACAACCATGAGGGCAGATTCTATTAATTTATAACCAATGTGGGTGGATAGACTGGAATTATTTTTTAACGGTCGCAGAAAACATGGATAACTGTAATTTTGTTATATTTTATTGAGATATCGGTCAACATAATCAAGGATATTTATATGCCTTCAAGGGTTTTACTGTTGGATATTGTCAAACTAACTAAAAAACTTATATTAAAAAAATATTGGACTACCTCCGTGGCGTGGTGGTACTTCGGTACGACTACCGTTCTGAGGACTCGGGTTCGATCCCAGGGTCGGGGAATGTGATATTGGATTTTTCCATATCAGCCCGGTGTCTGGAATTTGTGCCCGATATGGCGATAAGCTCGCCCCCTATCACATCTGGGACGGAACTAAGCTCGGCGAAATGTGGGTGTACTAGTTGGCTAGTGCGCCTCTGCCTACCCCTTAGGGGATACAGGCGTGAGCTTATGTAATGTTATTAAAAACATTCCTAATATTTCAATCTGCCCTTATTCCACAATATGGAATCCGAGCTACACCTTTTCCAACGTGTTGCAGAAAAGATTCCACTTAGTTTTTACGACCATTTGTCTGCCTGATCTCGTCAGTTCTCAACCCCCTTTGGAGGCTTCAGTTCCAGGCGAACAAATTCAAATATTTTACCCTACTATAAAACTTAAATTGAGCTATATCTACTTGGCGGTATATAGAGAAAGTTATGAACTTTCATCATATACGTTAAGGCCACAAATCACTTTCATTAGGCGGCCTTAGTTTTCAGTTTTTGGTTTCATGGACAAAATCGTATGATTTTATTTACGTTTGATAAACGCAGATTTAACTGTCTCAAAAATTTTACACTGTATGTATATATTTCAGCAACAAGACGTCCACTGCTGGACATAAGCCTCCCCCAAAGATTTCCAGATTGACCTATTGGAAACGGCCTGCATCCAACGACTTCCTGTGGCTAATGATGGTGATGTATATATTTACACAGTATTTGTTGGTAGAATATATTTATATAAGAATTACAAATAACTTCAAATAAAAATATATTTAAGATAACAAAATCAATACTAATATATTAAGCGTTACATGAACGATGTACGGAGTTAGTAAAATAAACCGGAACTACATGGAAAAAAGTTTATTTTTCATCTTATTCCCAAATAATATACTGAAAACATGACTAATCGTCCACGTAAATTTAATTTGATTCCATCGATAGATTCGTGGTACTAATAAAGTTGTTATGCATGTCATGTAGACCGACTATACGTGTATTATATTGTCTCTATAAAAAACTTATTGTTTTGATAAAAAATGACATGCCACACAAACATCTGATAATAGGCGTGGGCGGAGTTGCTACAAAACAGAAATGGTTAGCACCATACTAACAATACAATTTGAACTTTGATTCGGGTGTAAAATTAAGTTTTCTATCTATGGAGTCCTATTGTCCGTTCCTTTTTTTCCATGTCACACATTCGAACACAATACAAATATTTGTGTTACAAATTGTTAAAATGATACAAAATTGTTACACTTTCCGATAGTGATGTTATAAATTGACATTAATTTGTCGAAATCTTTCATTGTATCCGAACAATGCCACCCTATTGTTTGGTTTTATTTTGTAACATCATTATTTGCTACCGTAGACATAGGAGCAAACATAACTTTAATTAAATACTTGGAAATATTTTTTGGTCATACTAGTATTAAGTATTTATTAATAAGGGCGACTTGCACCACTAATACTAACCTACAGTTAGTCCTAACCTCAAGTTAAATTGAAAATGAAATATATGAAGGACTTGTAATTTATTACATGTAATGTACTACATGCAATTTTTTGTTTCAAAAATTACTGCATAAATGTCAATATTTGACCCCAAATCATCTGATTCAGTTATTTTGCTTGATTCAATGCTGTATTTTTTCAGTTTTCAACAAGAAACATGCAATGAATATATCAAACCTTCTTGTTTCTTTTTTAAAACAAAAATTGTAGATAACAACACAGTCATTTATAATGTTCACACATATTTCTACGTCTGTCAAGTACTTATTTTTATTAGATAGGAAAGAATCATAAATTTCAATACATTAATCACGTAAAGTGCGTATCTTCAGCTTCCTGCGATCTTGGCTTAATAAAGCCACTTTTAGGGAGTTTATCTTGCTAATGATGTTTTACGATGTAGCCTCACTCCACTTTATCGCACGACGTTGTCTACGGTAGCAATTCGAAGACTGTTAAACTATTTCAAAAACAGACTCTATTTCTATCACTTTTCAATTCATTTTGGATTGGAGTCGGGTTGAACGCGAAATAGGAGCTACTATTTCCCGTCGTCTGTCCCGTTGCCGCCTTTCATATCTGTAAGGTAAGTTAATTAATTGACGGATTGTGGTAGCCAGCCATCACTGATTACTGACCTTTTTGTGCGACATCAGAACTCTTTTGTCCGTCAACTTATCTTTACGATAAACTCAGTTTTAGGCCGCATCCTGAATGACTCTCGAATCGATATCGACGTAATTAACTCCCGATCGTAATAAAATATTTCGATACAAATTAATTGAATTGCTCCCCTATATGACGCCTGTCTTCGACTAGTGAAGATCGTTAGTGAGATTACACGTGGTTATCTCATAATAGATTTCAAGTCTCATCATAATGAACGAAATAATAACCCAATTGAATATTTCGGGCGTGGGGAACAAAGCCGGCAACACGGCTGTCGGCCACATTACCGGCCTACCACAATAAATTCAGGAGGTCCGTCGCCATGGGGCTAATTACTCTGAATATCGGTTGATATACTGTCTACTTAAGGACCGTGATGTATGGCTGCACTCAAAGGATCGGACGCCGCGCGCCTCCGGCACCGACACGATGCCACGATTATAAATAAGCATGTTTAGGATAACGATTGTCGACAGCGCTGCTAGGAAATCATAAACTCCTCTATATTGAATATAATAGATCCTAGTTCAGTCAATGGGGTTTTGATGAGGCGATCTTCAGTTCGGGGACTCAACGTTTTAGTGCGGTTCCAAAAACACACGTAACTTGAGCAGAAATAAAACGGTCTCCAATATACTGGTGCAACACGATAGACTAAAGTGGCCTCCTTGGTCTAGTGTCAGCATATATGGGTTGTGGACTGGGAGGTCGTGGGTTCGATTCCCAGGTCGGGCAAAGCGAATTTTCTAATTTAATTTGCCCGGAACTGGATCACTCAGAGGAGGTTGACAAAAACTTTGCCAAATCCTTTCTACAATATGCTTGAAAAAGTGTGTTGCGACCCCACATTAAGGTGTATAGGGGCAGGTATAAAGAAAGTACACGATAGACTAAAATCTTAAAATCATATTATGTTTAGAATACTTTAAAGCAATATGTTAAGCAAGAAATAGTAGATAGTCACGGGCGGCACGGCCTCCGGTGACCCATACGCTTATGTAACATATATCTCTGTATGTGCCACCTCCGACGCGTTAATATAATATTAATATTTTTTCATCATCTAGTATAATAGTTACATACATTGTAGCGAAAGGATTGTATTCATTGTTCCGTACAAATAAACGTTTACACAAAGCGCCGGTCCCCACAAACCATACAGAAATTCGACCATTCTTTGAATTTTGAAAAAGAAATCCATAACAGTTGACAGTCATCTATTATGTGTGATTATTATAATTTCGTATCTCAAAATATCGATGATTTTTATTTACAATCCAACAAACTTAATTCAAAATAGCAAGCTTATCAGTTACTGTAGATACTAAAATTTTATTATAAACGAGCCTCTTTTCGGCATCATAAAGAAGTTTTACAGATGTTAGTTGGAATTTCCACAAAAGTGAAATCGACATCGAAATATACCAACTAGTGAAAGGCGACAAACAAAAACAAAACTTGAGAAATTGTATTTATTGTTATAAATTAATAAATATACAACTGACTTTTAAAAATCTTATTGCAAACTACACCTTATCATTTTACATTTCATTAAATAAATAATAAACAATAAATTCATAAGGTACAGGACTCCAAATGGTATTTTATCCTTAACTCAACCTCATTGTAAACCACCAAAAATCACACTACCTGAATAAAACCATCAATGTAAATAAACCATAACACCCACAAACAAGGAAATAATGTAGATTCCAATCTACATTGTAATGGCAATTCGGTAAACTCAAATAATTAACTCAAAAAATAAAACTGTCAATGCGGTTAACGTAATCTGTATCCAAACTATAGCACAAAAGGCGCGATAAGATCAGAACTTCTGCAACGGACAAATTGTTCGCATTCAGGGCCTGTTAACATCTATAGAATTGTTTACAAAACATGTCATTTCAGAGAATAATTTTAAGTAGTTGTTGTGCCGTGAAATTGATTCTACCTTCCGAGGAATTAAGAAAATATTAATGCGAACTTACGCTTTACTTGATTTACGCAGACAACACCCAATAGTCATACACATAGTCCTGCTCCCTTACTCTTGACATTTGATTCGATTGTGATTTCGATTTGGTTTCATTTATTGACTTAAAATTTCACCGAAATCTACTTTTAAAGTGCGCTAATGTTGCATAATATTCGAGAACTTGTCATTTAGTAATTTTTTAACGTAACATTAATGCATTTTTTAACTCGAATTCTAATTTTAAGTCAATAAATGAAACCGAATCGAATACAAGTTCGAATCGAGCGTCAGGAGTCGACCCCCTGACCCCACACTAGGATCGAGTCTTGTCTCGTGGTATCAGGAATTATGAGAGACTTTTGCTCTCACAACACCCAGGACACGAAATATATATTTGTGGGCCACAGGAACATTGTTCTCGGTACGGGAATCGAACCCCTGGCCCTTCCGCTTCACAGCCAGCTGGCTACTCGCCCGCTGTGCCACGGAGGTATCAAGGTAAAAATTATCGCGTAAATTCAATTTCATAACTACGTTACTAGAAAGGGAAGCTTACATTTAGTTTGTGTTTTTGGGTCATAAACTTAAAATTTAGTGACGGTTTTTTTATGCATATATAAATCGCTATAAAACTCGAAAGGGAACGGGACTGTTGCAAGAATAACGTTAACCGAAATTTATGTATATCAACTAATGAAATTAACATTAATTTAACGATAATATGTATAGTGCTTATATGGCGAGGTAACGTGGGAGCAGATGTTAACGGATTGCGGGTTACAGCAAGGTGTCACTCGCTCAGGTGTCATGTAGAGTGGCACAAGCCACAGCTTTGTCATCGAATTGTACTGTCGGCGACAGAAATATTCATGACATTATTTTTTTTTATTTTTTTATAGCAGAGATTGGCAAATGAGCAGATGGGTCACCTGGTAAGTGATCTCCACCGCCCATAGACACCCAAGACACAAAAAGAATCATGGGTGCGTTGCCAACCTAAAAGGAGGGAATGGAACGGGAAGGAAAAAGTGTTGGGCAAGGAAGGGAGGAAAAGGGCCACCGGAAACAATCTTTGTTTAATTTTGAAATCCGTAGAATAATTATTCATAATGATTGGACGCAAACTGTTAATACATATATCCAAATTATTTTTTATAAAAGGTTATCCATATGCATAATTTAAAGAGGTATCCCAAACCGAAATCTAAAAACCTGAAGTAGTATATGTAACATTTTATGTTTATAAACGATTCCAGGAGTTCGTAAATACCTAAGCAAAGAATACATTAAACCACTAAATTTATAAACAGTTTAAACTAATATAAACTTATCATGATCTACAACCAGAGTAATAATTAAGAAGCAAATGCCCTACACACTAATTGGTAAATAAGTTATATTCATGCTGATTTCTTAAGTTTACGCGAATGTTATATAATGAAATAAAACTATTTTTGCCTCGGTGGCGTGGTTGTATTTAGGTACGACTGCCGTCCTGAGGTCTCGGGTTCGATCCCCGGGTCTGGCAAAGTGATATTGGATTTTTCCATATCAGCCCGGAGTCTGGAATTTGTGCCCGATATGGCGATAGGCTCGCCCCTATCACATCTGGGACGGAACTAAGCTCGGCGAAATGTGGGTGTACTAGTTGGCTAGTGCGCATCTGCCTACCCCTTCGGGGATACAGGCGTGAGCTTATGTTATGTATGTTATAAAACTATTTTTACGGATTCTACCACGAAATTAAAACAAATCGTGATAGAATCCGTAAAAATAGCTTTATTTCAAAGTTATATCCACTTATTAATAATAATACGTATATTATATTACATAACAAAAACAATTCTGCAGGTAATGAAGATATTATTTAATCTCCGAATAAACTCTGTTGTCGCTTCGGCTTCGTGTCGTCGCGTCGATAACGATTTTAACAAGTAAACATTTGTGTACGTAATTGTACGTTGTAGTCTGTATCATTTTTTCCACATCCGCCTCGAATTCAAAAACGGAATCAACGAAAGTAGCACGAGTCAATTAAAACTTTTCACGATAATTTATGTTATGTATTTATTTTGGAATTTTTCTAAATTAATCGTAGTTGACGCCACCAATTATAATATTTTACGTCGATTTTTTTATTTATGTGCGAAAAGATGGGGGAGCCTTTTGCTCCGCAGTGGGATACAATAGGGTATAAAAGAAAGAATATTTTTTTAATTATAGTTTAAATAAACAGCTTCTCTTTGTTACTTTACAATATAATTTTACTAATAACTACTAATTTTGCATCTTATGCTAAATGTTTTAATTACAAAATTGTCACAGCATGCTACAGCAGACGAAACTAGTTTGGATGTTTGATTAATCGATGTTTAATGAATAGAAATCATAGGCATACCTCGTTCGGGATGACGACAAAAGATCATATTTTAAGCCAGTCAGTACGCTTGAAAATAAAAGGAAATTGATATTAGACAACTTAACGGAGCTTTATTCAAAATTTAATTTGTAAAAATATTATATTTTTAAATATTTCCTCTAATTCCTTATTTAAATATATTTTTATATAGTCGCCTCTTTGGTCTAGTGGCAGCATGTATGGGCTGTGGACCGGGAGGTCCTGGGTTCGATTCCCTGGTCGGGCAAAGTAAATTTTATAATTTAATTCGCCCGGGACTGGATCCCTCATAGGGGGTTGACGACAGGCGGCCGGTCGTAAAAACTAAGCCAAATCCTCGTTGCAACATGCTTAAAAAAGTGTGTTGCGCCGACCCCACATTAAGGTGGGATAAGGGCAGGAAGAACAAATATATTTTTTTAATATTTCAAACCATAAATGTATGACAACAAACATAATTTTAAAAATCATTTATTAAAAGCTATCGCAATTGTAAATCAATAATACTAGGTAGAACCACAGTACATATTGTAATATACAAATAGTTTTGATAATTACAAGGCAACGTAGGCGCATTTCTAAAGTCGGACAGTTGTTCTGCTACATCAAAAGCTCATTAAAACGTCCACCGCAAATGATAACGAAATGGATAAAAGACGTCAGGTTATTTTATTAATTCTATACTTATATAAAGAAAATAAGTCTGCCTGTTAGGTTGTCACGGTTGAACCACTGAACCAATTGTGATAAAATTTGATTTAAAAGCTTGAACCCTAGGGTATAAGGGACAAGAATGATATAGGGGATGCAATTTTGTTGGAACTTTCTTTCTATATGTCTTTATTTACCCACTGCCTCGACTGCCTCGGTGGCGTGGTGGTATTTCGGTACGACTACGGTTCTGAGGTCTCGCGTTCAATCCCCGGGTCGGGCAAAGTGATACTGGATTTTTCCATATCAGCCCGGAGTCTGGAATTTGTGCCTGATATGACGATAGGCTCGCCCCCTATCACATCTGGGACGGAACTAAGCTCGGCGAAATATGGGTGTTCTAGTTCGCTAGTGCCCCTCTGCCTACCCCTTCTGGGATACAGGCGTGAGCTTATGTTATGTTATGTTTATTTACCCAATACGGGATCGGTGCAATACACCTTCAAATTTGTTGTAAAAAGGATTCGGTTTTATGTTTAAACAGACTGCCTGTCTGACGTGAAATTCAAAAAAACTTGACAAAATGTTATCCGCAATGACATAAATCACCTAAAGCCGATATACTCGTAAAGTAATTCCGAAAAATTTACCAGGCGGACAGAGTCGCGGCCATAAGCTAGTATTCTATAAATACCAACAATCTACCATAATACCGTACTAAATTTTTCCAATACGTATAATAATGTTTACAACACCATAAAGATATTTCGTTATTACATAATATTTATACGTTTCCATTGAAATGTCTTCCTTCTGAGTCTAGCACTGAGATTTATGTGTACACTCAAAACTTTATAGGGGATGGCTCGTTAACACCAATGTTAAGGTCTTTTTTATGAAATACTTAAAATGATGATGTTTCCCTTGGGATATTTCATTGTCATTTAAATGATGAGTTAAAGTGAAAGTGTTAGATCAGCCGAAGGTAACACAAGTTCTTTAGACTTTATCTCGGAGTATATAATGAAATATACTGCCTCGGTGGCGTGGTGGTATTACGATATGACCATCCTGAGGTCTCAGGTTCGATCTCCGGGACGGGCAAAGTGATATTGAATTTTTCAGTATCAGCCCGGAGTCTGGAATTTGTACCCGGTATGACGATAGGCTCGCCCCCTATCACATCTGGGACGTAAATTAGCGCGGCGAAATGTGGGTGATCTAGTTCTCTAGTTCGCTTCTGCCTACCCCTTCGGGGATACAGGCGTGAGTCTATGTATGTATGTATATAATGAAATCAACATGAAAACAGTAATTAGAATATAATGTTTTTATTTTGTGTGTGCCCTTTAGAAAAAGCCATCTACAACTTTTACGGCTAACAATAATATAATACACGAAATAACATAGTAAAAAGATAAAAAGTCACCAAGGATGTAAAAAAAGTTGGACGGCACGCTAGGAATATTAAAATTGAAGCAGGATTTTCGGTCACAACAGTCACACACATAGTCCTGACCCCACACTAAGTACAACCTGTATCGTAGGTATCAAAGGGTATGAGAGACTTTCGGTCACACAACACTCAAACTTGAAACAAATATCTGTGGGCCACACAAACATTTGTCTCAATGCGGGAATCGAACCCGCAGCCTCTCGCTTCACAGTCGGCTACTCGCCCACTACGCCACGGAGGCTGTCTTTTTCTACACATTTTTATTTATGATCCATTGTTCTATGAGCAGGATATAACGAAAATCGTTGGTTTGAATACGTGTTGTTTCGAGAAAAACTATCGCAGATGACGCGGTTTAACATACAATCAGGCATGCCTCTTTTAAGGGTAGGTGGGGATGCAACCGATGTACTCTTTATTCGCACAGTTTATTTTCGCTTCATGATACGATTAGTGTCGAGCCGGTATTATATCGAATATAAATTCGAATACATGCATTCCGTACTTTTTCTATACATCTTCAGTTAATTGAGTTTTTCATACACACCTGGAGTAGCATGCGTCCGAGAGCGCATCTTTGCAAAATCCGAAACAGTTTCAAATTGCACAAAAGGAAAGCGACACAAATAGAAAGTTTTTGCGCAAACGGTTGCAACGATGGGCCCGTGACAAGTATTCGGCACTTTTTGTTCACAATTTAACCCGTTTTGATTTGCAGCTTTGGTCGGGAATTATTTGGTAATGTTGAAATCATCTGCCGCGCGTGTGCCGCAAAATAATAATATCATTTTCAATACTTAATAGGCATAACTATCTGCCCGCCTAGCATGCGCGCCACGAGAAAATGTTGTCTCCCCTTTTTGTCATATTAAAACCGGTTTTCTCTATTTGTCTACGGACACTAACATGTATCCCTATTATTTTTGACCGACTTCCAAAAAAGAGAAGGTCCTCAATTGGTCTGTACTTTTTTTCATGTATGTTACGCGATATCAATCGATCGATTTTCAAGATTCTTTTTGTATTCGATAGAGCTTATTCCAAAGTTGATCCCATATAAATTAGGTCACAATCGGATTTGAAGTCGCTCTGTCAAGTTTTTAAACTTGTGATTATCATACAACATGTAGACAACATATCTCCAGTCGGTTATCGAAGTATATCGTGACACGCATGCTAGCCAGGCAGCCCCGGCATATATCTCGATTGGTTAGAAATAGCCATATACATAAAGCAGTATCTTCCAGAGAGTGTTGAGGTTATGAAAGCAGCTGGTCAGAAAACTAAAGCCGAATCATTCATGCTTGGAAAAGTGTGTAGCACCGACCCCACAATGATATAAGTGCAAGTTGAATAAAGTAGTTATAGAAATTAGAGGCAGTAGTCGATCGATCGAGGTTGTACCTCTGTCTCGCAGAAAACCGTCATGAAATAGCAATTTGTTATTGGATTGTATACGATGAGTGTGATACATACCTCCGAATGTTCATACACTTAATGTCGCCTTATGTCGTTTAAGGCCGCCTTATCTGTCAAAATTGTATGGCGTAAATCAATGTAAGAAGCTGTTAAAGTTGAGTAGCGTTTGACCATTCGGGCGATAGTGATTCCGATGCTGAAGTCCCAGTTTTCCTGATGTCTAATCTTTTCCTTAAATATCCTAATCTTCTTCTAGTATTAAGGATCATGAGCTGCAGAGTTCAACAACAAGCGCCCAATGACTGTAATCAAAAGTTTAAAAACTTAACCGACCGACTTCAAAATTTATCTGACGTGACCAAATGTATATGAGACAGTCCTTGGAATAAGCTCTATCGACCCCAAAAGGAACTTTGAAAATCGGTCCACATTTGGCGGAGATATCGCGTAACATACATAAAAACAGACGAATTGAGGACCTTCTTCTTTTTTGAAATCGATCATAAATACGGAATATATTACAAAGCAAGATACAAATATGTTTGTAGAATTTTCCATCAGGTAATATTATACCGAACTGCAAAAGAAGCGTGTATTCATTAAGATAAGCTTAAAACGCATATCGCACAGTGTTCATTATGATAATGAAAATACAAATATAATTTTGCGGTTGTATTATCGCAATTGATTTACTCTTCAAGTAATAAATACCATAGGAAATACATCAATACATATATAAAGTATATGAAACGTCTATAACATGATGTAATCAATTATATTCCTAAAAACAATGAAACGTAAAGCGCGTTTTCCTAAAGCAAATAAATTCTTAATGTAAGATCAATTAATTTCACATACTGAGGTATGATTCAAATACATAAAACCTTTAACACCAATATCTATGATTTACTTTAACGTTTCGAAAGTGTAAAAACCGCGATAACGCATACGTATCGTAATTTACTTAAGTGGTCGATAAAGCCTGCAAGAGAACGAAAAGTTTTTTTAATTAACACATTAAGGGCAGATATCTTAATCTCCGTGGCGCCAATTCTAAAAAGAACTTACCCTTTGATAAGATTCCCGACGTCTTTATCAAACTCGCTCTCAGGACGTTCATCTAACAACGGGACAGTAATGTGCAAAAAACCTATGAATTCCTTTTTTAATGATTTTTGTAGGTTACGTTTGTGTTTTGGACCACTATCTGTTCATTATATTGGCACTTTACGCGATCAGCTGTAAACACAGACCACCAAGACGCTTTTGTAGAGAAGAATGGTTGAACATTCACAAATCACAGCTTCATCGGCTTTTTAAGTGTTTTGGACAACTCTTTATTTTTGCATTATTATATTTTTAAATATCATGTTAAGTTTACGCGAATATTATACATTGAAATACAACTATTTTTACGGATTCTATCACGATTAGGTTTTAATTATTATTCCCGACGTTTCGAAGACTTTGCAGTCTTCGTTGTCACTGGTCAGACTGACCTAATCGTGATAGAATCCGTAAAAATAGTTTTATTTCAATCATGTTATCATTTCAAACCCCATTTTCTTTTATATACATTAGGCCATAGGACATATTTTCAAGTCTAAATGGAAACGACGCTTGGATTACGAAATCAATCTTCGAAAAACCATGTTAAAGATAGCTTATTACTTTTCTACATATCCGTAAAGTATGATTTTAGTAATCTGTCAGAAAACCGACGTAAAGTGGCAGTTGCTATCGCGTTTCGTTCGGTAAGTGAGATTTCCGGTGGCCCATTTCCCACTCTTCCTTTCCCAAACCTTTTTTCCTCCCCTTCCATTCTCTCCTTTTAGTTTGGCAACGCACCCATGATTCTTTTTGTGTCTTGACTATGGGCGGTGGAGATCACTTATCATCAGGTGACCCATCTGTTCGTTTGCCAGTCTCTGGTATAAAAAAAATATGTACCTAAAAAGTCCCAAGAGGTTACTAAGTTTACAATATGAATGTTACTGCAATGCACATTATTGAAACTAGTTGGCAATCTCCTTTTAACCATTGATGCATAAGTCCAATTTGCGCTCGACAGATCTTTTAACATCGCAAACATTAGTTACCTCCTTAAACGACTTCCTAATCTATTCTAGTGTTTACACAGTTTGCTAAATCTATCACTTCGTTAATTTTCTCTTAGTAAATCTAGACTTTAATATGTATACGGCCTAAATAAAAACCTGAATAATCACTGACACAACGTGGGAAATGGTCTCCTACGGCAGTGGCCATAAGGTGAGGTAATAAATCACACAAAATAACAACGCGAGATTTATGCGGCTTAAACGGATAATAATAATTATGGGTGAATAATTTGAGACGGTGCAGTGTACAGCAGTATTCGAACGGGAGGTGAAATGATAACGTTGCTCGGTGTTCCATGTTTATTTCTTTTCTCGGCCGACAAATGTTTAGTGCGAATTTGCGGTTTGCAACCTCTTAGTGGACATTTTAACGAATGACCAGTCACTAATTTTAATATAGATCAATTATTAATTTCTTATTTTTCTTATCACCTGTCCTTACTTCTTACCTACTTTTTATCAATGTGGGGTTGGCGACACACTTAATCAACGTGTTGCAGAAAGGAATATGCTTAGTTTTTATGACTGGTTTAGCTTATATTGGAAACACTTCGCCTTTTTCTAAGTCTGATTACATGAGCTCTGGGCCGTCGATGACTGATTAGTAACGGCCGGTTTCAATAAACGATCTCAGTTTAGAGTGCAGATAGATCGCGATAATGAACCAATCAAATCAAGTCATTTGACAGAGTCATGTTCAAACTGTATTCTTATTGGCTAATTTTTGTAATCTATCTGCACATTCGAACTGAGGTTGTTTATTGAAACCGGCCGTAAGTGATCTCCGCGGCCGATAGACATCGATACCAAAATAATCTTTTTGTGCGTTGTCAATATGAAAAGGAGTAGGAATTCTAAAGGAAAGGGTGATTGAGCCACCAGAAATCTAGCTTACTGCAAAAAGTAACTGCCTACCACTTTACGTCGGTTTTTACAGTGGTATCAAACCAATCGACCCGGCCCATTCATGCTGTCGAATGTAGACGTTACTGTTTGCAGCGTAGCTCTACCTAAATGTATTGTCATATAAGTAATTATATAATCAATATTATATTCTTTACTCGGACTGTCTCAGTGGCGTAGTTGTATTTCGGTATGACTACCGTCCTGAGGTCTCGGATTCGATCTCCGGGTCGGCCAGTGATAGTGGATTTTTCCATATCAGCCCGGAGTCTGGAATTTGTGCACAATATGGCGATAGGCTCGCCCCCTATCACATCTGGGACGGAACTAAGCTCGGCGAAATGTGGGTGTTCTAGTTCGCTAGTGCACCTCTGCCTACCCCTTTGGGGATACAGGCGTAAGCTTATGTTATGTTATGTTATATTCTTTACTATAAATCCCTTGCAACGGGCAATTACTTCAAATACAAAAGCAATTATGGATAGGCTTCTACTCTAGCAGTAATATTGTAAGAAAATACTATAACATAATGCGTTGCATACATTATGACTATATGTACTACAAAATAAAGCGACAAGTAATAATTACTGCATGAAAATGCATGGCAAGAGTAGTGCGATGCTCATTTGTATTTAAGCATGTGTTAGAACATAAGCAAGAGGAATTCGAATACGTTGTTATTCACCCGCATTTTAGTCATCAACAAACTCGAGAAATTCATTGCAATTTGTTAAGAGATATTACTATTGTTAATGAGCGATAAATTGTAAATGGAACCTTAAAAGCGTCAACAAAAAGAAAAGAAAATCAGCAAATGCCATACATAAGCGTTGTTACTTGCAATGGATGTTGTATATATCAATAATTTCTTTCATAATATCTTAAGAACTGCTTTGTAATGGATGCAATTAATTATTCCTATTACCGTCTGAGTATTGAGAAAATGGAAAAAACGCAAACCGTTTTTTGCTGCTGCGAAACGATGTAGTGTCTTTAAGTGAGCCGTATAAAGTACAAATTACTAGTTCATTTTTAAATAAATTGTGTTTTTAAAAATGTTTTAGCCATATATCACACGTAGCAATAAACTTTTGAAATATTATGGCAATTATAGAAAGTAAAAAGGAAAAATAAATAACATAAAAATCGCTAGCCTCGAGCCACGTTGCGGAGGGCCACTGTTCAGTCCACATTTAGAATATTTTGGGGTTCCTTTGTAGAGATCATCTAAATGACTTTGTTAATTAATTTCATATAAATCTCCGTGTCAATATATACGTGAATAGTTTTTCAATTCTCTTTAATTTCCTAAATATGTGAGAGCTTGTAATTAGCAACGTTGTTAAACGATGTATGTATTTTATATTTTGTTATTTGTCTGTAAGCTTTCTTTAAAATAATAAAATAAAATAAATAATAAATTTCGACCAACTTCAAAAAAAGGAAAAGGTCCTCAATTCGTCATTTTTTATTTTTCTTGAATGTTACGCGATATCTCCGTCAAATGTGGACCAATGTTCAAGGTTATTTTTGTATTCGAAAGAATTTATTCCAAGGGTAATCCTGTACACATTTAGTCACGATCAGATAAATTTTGAAGTCGATCCGTTAAGTTTTTGGTTAATATCCGATCTAACAAGTCAGATCTTATGAATTCACTATATATCACATTCATATAATATTTAATATAAATACGGAACCAACTTCCCAAAACGCCATACCACGAAGGCTTTTTTGCGCCACTTTATGAAGCTAAGACTTTATCCCTAAGATCTCCTCTGATTTATTGGTTAGAAACGCTTAGAGCTCATTTCTAATCACCGCTTGTTAGTATCCGAGTTAGATTTGCATCCAATTAAGGTCATTAGCATTTTTTACCGTGGTTTACCGACCGTTTATGTATCTTTTTTATGAGCTTAGAACGGATATAAACCCTAATATTGGGAACTTTGTGATCACGGATATAAAAAAAAGAGGACGGAGCGCTAGGAACATTGAAAGTGAAGCAGGGTTTTCAGGAGGTGTTTGTGATATTTTCAAATGTTAATGATTGAATTGTTGCTATTATGAAATTAGATTTAAGTAAACTATTGGTTCTCAAATTTGTATGATAAGTTTGCTAAAATGTTCTTATTCATCATAATTTTTTATTTACTTACTGAATGATTGGAATAAGTACACAAAATCTTAACATTTGTGCTGTTTTATTATTTTTTATTATAGTAGTAATAATTGTATTATTTTCATATAACACAGGAAATAAGCTGAAACAATTCATCGAAATACATATGTATTACATCTCTTAAAATACTCAGGAATAAAGAATTCACGGTAATCCACGGAATAACAAATGCTCCCGCTGCTAACATTTATATCACACACGAATCCAAAGACCGAAGAACACATTTTTTAAATCAATTGGTAAATAATAACTTCTTTAAAATAAATTGATATGTCCCAAGAACTTTCATTCTGAAGATAGTTTAAATCATTAATTGAGAGAAATTATATTCAGTGAAATTCAGACAGTTTTTTTTTTTTTTTTTTTTGGCCCTACAGCTGCTTGCCTGACCGAGTCGGCAAATTCAGCCACACCGGTCTGTTGGGATGAACGCAGGTGCGCCCAACCCATAAAGTTAGGTGACCACGCTGAGGGCAACCCACTAACGGGTTACGAACCTCGGCTCAGGGCGGTCACTGAGAGGGTGATGTTGAAGACATCAACGATTAGGGGAGTGTGGACGTGTTTTCCTAACTATCCATTTCTGTCATCGGCACGCGGGCCGGAATTGTTATCAGGGTCGGGGGGGCTGCTACTGGGAGCGCGGCGTGGTCCTCGTCGGCGGGGACGGAACATCGGTCGGGTGGAGTGTGGGAGCGATTTAAGATGCTCGATCTTACGTTGAATGGCCAGAGTGATGGCGTCATCAGGGTCTGACAAAACGGATCTAGGACGTCTCCATTTCGCACGGTCAAATGGAGTGTATATTGACGCTTGACGGACAAGCGTGTTTGGGTGGTGTGCCGCCCGATCGAAGTAGCGTCTGCTAGCCATCTGCATAAAATGCCTGATGGTCGGCAAGTTGGTGTCCACGTGGAGGTCGTGGTTACGTATGTACCACGGAGCGTTAAGCGCTCGTCTTAAAAAGACGTTTTGCAGGACTTGCATACGCTTAAGTCGAGCGGGCGGTATGTGAGCGAACACGGGCGACGCGTAAGTCATTATCGGCCTAATACACGTTGTGTAGATCCTAATCTTGTTGCGGGCTGACAACTTGCTCTTACGGTTTAAGAGAAAATGTAATCGTGCTAACGCGATTGCGGCTCGCGCGCGTACCGCATTTACATGAGTGATGAAGTTCAGTCTCCGATCAAGGTTGACTCCTAGATATTTGGCGTTGTTGGTCCAAGGGATAGCCTTATTGGCCATGGTGACTGAAGCGTTAGGCTTTTGGGTGAAAATTCTCTTGGTAAAGAGAATTGCCTGACTTTTGGCGGGGTTGACAGTGATTCGCCATTTGCGGAACCACTCACCGAGTTCATCGGCTGCGGTTTGCAAAATGCGAATCACTTTGTCCGGGTCTCTACGTGAAGCGTAGATTGCCGTGTCGTCAGCGAAGAGCGCCAGATGGGCGTCTTTCGGTTTAGGGATATCGCTTGTGTATAGCGAGAAAAGAAAAGGGGACAAAGCGGAGCCTTGCGGGACTCCGGCAGTGATGGTGTGTCGGGAGGAAAGAGTTCCCTCCACGCGATATTTGAAACCGCGATTCGACAAAAATTCTCGTATGATGTGCACGAGCTGTGTGGGCACATTGAAGGTATACAACTTGTAGAGCAAGCCGTTGTGCCACACTTTGTCGAATGCTTTTTCAATATCAAAGAAAAGAGCACCGGTAGGGTTTCCGCGCCTAAAGTTGTCGTGGACATGCTCCGTGATGCGGAGGATCTGATTCACGCAACTGTGCCTACTACGAAAACCAAACTGCTCTGGAGGGAGCAGATGGTGAAGGTGGGCGACTATCTTGATGCGATCGAGGACGATTCGCTCGTAGAGTTTACCCAGAGCGCTGAGTAAACTGATGGGACGGTAAGAGGAGGGTTCGAAAGCGGGTTTCCCCGGCTTGTGAATACCTATCACAACCGCCTCTTTCCAGACGTCTGGAAAGAGGCTGTTTTGGAACGCTGCATTGAAGATGTCAGCGAGAATTTTAACTAGATGCTCCGGGAGCATTTTCATGACTCTATTGGATATACCGTCACCCCCGGGGGCTTTTCGTCTTTTGAGCGCCTTGATCAGAGAACTGACTTCTTCGATTGTCACCGGCGCGAGTGGGTCGGGCGGTTGGTCGACATCCGGGTCGACGTTTGTCGGGCGCGGACGCGGAACCGGTATCGGTGGCGGCGGGATTGCGTTCCTACTTTCGACAAAAGTGTCAACCGCAACGAGATGCTCTGGGTCAATGGGAACTGAGGTGAGTGAACATTGAGCCTCCAGGCTGTCGGCAAGCAATTCCGCTTTCTCGTCGTCGTCAAACGCCGGGCGTTGATTCGGACGATTGAGCGGGGGCATGGTGACTGTATCATTTCTCCTGAAGGAACGGCACAACTGCCAGAAAGCCTGGTGAGTTGGATCTAGCTCTGATAGGTGAGTTTCCCACCTCGAATCGACGGCCTCTTGGATGCGACGTTTGGCCTCGCGTTGGAGGAAACGCGTTAGATGCCGTTGATCCGGGGAGGGATTCGTCTTACAGGCTCTCAGCGCGGCGTTTCGCCTCCTCACCACACATTTCACGTCTTCGGGAAGGTGCCAATGGCTAAGCATAGCCTCCGGCACCCTCTCGGAGCTGTCGCTCACGACGTTTTGGATATGTGCGGTGAAGGAGCGAATCGCGCCGGACGTCTCTTCAGGAGTAACTATGTTGGTCGGGATCGCGGAGAGATCAGGGGATGAGGTGTCCTCGAGCTTGGTGCCTAGGAGACGCCAGTTCGTTTTCACCTTCATCGGTACGTTAGGACCTGTGTCTGTGGGACCGTTTATAGGGACTAGATCTAGGATCACAGGTCTGTGGTCAGAGTCCAACTCTTGTAGCACCTGCATGGAACGCACGCGTAGGCATACGTTCCTTGCAAGCGCTATGTCGAGTATGTCAGGTCGGTGATTGTCGTTAATTCTACTATAATGGGTGGGTTCTGATGGAACTAGAATTTCCATATCAATAGTGTCTAGACACCGCTCTAGTGCTGCACCTCTGCTGTTGGTAGAGTTGCAGTTCCAGAGCGTGTTCTTGGCGTTGAGGTCGCCCGCCAGAAGGACAGACTCCCCCATGCTCAGTAGGGTCGAAATTTCATTGGAGTGAAGCTCCTTTTGGGGTGAGAGGTAAGCCGAGATGATAGTGATCGGCGGATGTCCTGTCAATGCTAGCCTGCAGACTGAAGCCTCAATGTTCGTCAGGTTTTCGGGGGGGTCTAGAGGTATGCAGTGCAGGGACCTTTTAAAGTATATTAGGGTGCCACCAAAAGGGCCAGTAGTGCGGTCGTTCCGAACTACTTTGAAATTAGGGATATTAGGGTTTCGGTGAGCAGGTTTGAGGAACGTTTCCTGGATGAGGAAAACGTCCAGATTGTTATCGCGGACAAAGTGTGCGATTTCGGCACATTGGCCGCGAATACCATTGGTATTGAAAAAGCCCACTCTGAGGGAGCGAGGCTTGGTCCGCGACGGGGGGGAAAAAATATTATTGTTGTTAGCCATCGGAAGGCGGTAAAATTAAGTCAGCGATGTAGGATCGGTGTTCCCTATAGAGAATTTCTAAGTCAGACACCAGTCTTGCGTCCGGGTGGCCCTTGGCTGCTATTTCCCTTATTTTATCAGAGATAAGGGTGTAGTAGTCGATCGGGGGGTTTATGATGGCGTCGTAGATGGCATCTACTTCAGCCTTAGAGAGTGTGCGACCCGCCGCGGTAGGGGGTGCAGGGTTTTTGGGGCGCGGCTGGGCTGCCCTGGGAGGGTTAGCCCGGGAGGCCGCAGGAGTGGGAGCTGGAGCAGGATTGGTAGGAACCGCGGTGGGTTGGCTGGGAGTGGCCGGGATGGCGGGAGTGACTCCGCCGGGGGCCTGGGTGGTGGCTGCTACCTCTTCGGCTTGCTTGCTTGGCAACTGCCAATGGTTGCGCGCCGGGATGGGTGCAGGGATGAATTTAGCCTGAGGGGCCTTGGGGGGTAGAGCTTTAGGAGCTCGGGTCGGTTTTTTGGGGGCATGCGTGCACCCACGATAACTAGCCGGATGGCCTATTTGGCGGCAATTGGTGCACGAAGGCGGCTCCGTGCACTGGGTCCTATCCTTGGGACGTGGGCACTGTGCAGTTCCATGATTTCCGAGGCACTTGACGCACCTGGCGGGCATGCGACAACGCAGCGATGAATGGCCATACAGTTGGCAGTTGTGGCACTGCCCGATTAGCCGTTTGCGGTGGGGGGTTTCCACGGTGAAGCCGCGGAATCCAAGAATGTCGCTGATGGCAAACAGATGTTTGGCATCAGCGGGGGTTTCTAATTCTACGAGGACCATCTCGTAGGGCTGCTGAGTGGCGTCTGCGCGGGCGGGACGGTGCATACGGGTAACCCGGACGCAAGAGATGCCTTTCTCTTGAAGGCCTAATGTAACTTCCTCGGTCGACATTTCTAACGGGATTCCGCGTATAACAAAGCGGTAGGTGCGCTCCTCGGGGAGGGCGTAAGTGTAATAGTTGATGTCTCCGGAAGACATCCACTTGGTAAGGGCGCGGTGGTCGGCCACCGTAGCCGGCATGACGGTGACTGTTTTGTGGAGGCTATTCCACCTATTGTTTCTCAGGGTGATGCCCTGAGACTGTATTTTCGCGAGAAGGGTGGGTAAGGAGCTACCATCCGGGACGCGGATGTTGATTGGGGGAGGTTTTTTGCCCTTTGGCTCAGAGGGAGCGGAGGGCCTAGAGGGTGCGGCTGGTGAGGACGGGGGTGAGGGGGAAGCCGGCGAGTCGGTGTCGAAGGCCAGCGCAGAGGGCGCCGGAGTTGCCACCGACACGGCGGTGGCCGATCGCGGCTTCTTCCGCCTCCCGCGCTTCACGGTCGTGAAACCGTCGTCATCCTGCTCGGATGACGATGATTCCGACCGAGAATCGCCGGAGGTTGAAGAAGCCGCGGGCCTCTTGGTGGATGCGGGTGAATCGGTTTCCATCGCCGTAGCGATGGGCCCCGAGGGAGCGGTGGGCGAGGCGGAGGGTCCGTCGTCCGTTGACGGGCTCTCCGTCTCGTCGGCAAAAAGGTCCGGCATAATCTCTCTAAAGAGAGTTTCAATACGAGCCCACGCGAGTGGGTTTTCCGCCGCCTTCGCGAGGGCCACGACAAGCTTCTGTTTTGGCGGGGCCATCGCGAGTGCTTGGGAAGTCGAGGTTTAAGGCGCGAGTGTGTTCCGACGCGGGGTGCGTTCCGCCCGGGAAAGAACACACTAGAAGAAACCGGGCGGCGCTCGCACTGACGTACGGTCGCGGATCGCGGGTCGCGGGTCGCGGTGGGACGCGTGAATTTACGTCCCCGGGTGGGTGTGCCCGGGGCTGAGTTGGTGAATGACCCTCCTCGCCGGGTATAGGCGAGGGGGGGTGTACTTAAAATTAGGTGTGCCCTAAGCTGGTATCCCTTTGCCAATCTTAATGTGCGAAAGGGTTCCTAACAGTCCGTGCACCGTAAGTGGTATTGGTCCGAGGACCGCACACTCAACCGGATACACGGGATGGAAATCGGGATGGGTAGGGTTGGGAAGGAGATATGCGGGGGAAAGAGTGGTGTGCCTCCACTAATTCCTTATCCGCACCCGTCCGGCTTGCTTCAGCCCTGAAGGGGCGTGGCGCGGGCCGGGTCACCGCTAGCTTCGGCTTGTTGACACCGTGAGGTTTACCACCGAGCTAATTCCCTGAAGGGGACAATAAACAATATACCGAGAATTCGGGCTAATCCCTGTCCTGAAAAGGACGCGGATGGGCCCTTTGTCTGGTAACCGACAAAACAAAGCGGAGCTTTGTTTTATGGTCGGATTACCGAGACGGCAGCGCGGGGCTGCAATCCGACCTGACAAACAGGCCGGTAATCGGTTGTAAAATCACTGCAGGTGCAGTGACAATACGTCCGAGAGCGACCGCTGCCAAGAGCGGAATGATTCAGACAGTAAGGATTTTAAGTATTTATAAAATTTATATATGTTTCTTAAAGCAGAGACTGGCAATTTCGCATGTGCATCAGGTGTAGGTGCACCTGATGGTGAGTGATCTCCACCGCTCGTAGACACCAATGAAATTGACAATTTCTTTTTTTGTCATTCATTTATTAAAACTCCATCAGAAGGATATATATTCCACGGTCCTCACAAGATTTGCGAAGCATGGCGGAATTCACATTAGTCACTTTACTTACTACTTATGTAAGAAGTACGAATCACCCAGATAACACCAACAGTTTACCAATTGCCAATCTTACAAAAATAAATAACCTAATAGTACACCTACTTACCTATGTATTAATACATGAAGCGGAAACTTTGTACCCCTTTTTAAGAGAATTGCGCGAACGGATGAACGTGAAATTTGACACAGTTAAAGTGGACGAGAAGTGCACAAAGCTGTTTTTCGACCGACTTCCAAAAAGAAGAAGGTCCTCAATTCGTCTGTATTTTTTATGTATGTTACGCGATATCTCCGCCAAATGTGGACCGATTTTCAAAATTCTTTTTATGTTCAATAGATCTTATTTCAAAGGTAGTCCCATATAAATTTGGTCACGATCTGGATTTGAAGTCGGTCTTTTAAGTTTTTAAACTTGTGATTATTATGAATTATGGTCGAATTTCGACCACTGGGCGACCGCTTATTTTAACTATTCAACTTCATTTGCATTCAATTCATTAAATTAGTTCACCAAACAATCTAGCAGTGTGTGAGTGGAACGCCGGCGGCCACCGCCAACCGCCCAGGAAGCGCAACTCAACGCGCGAATAAGAAATAAATTCCCTGGCAAGCGTAACAAAGGTAAAGTAAAAAGGAAGCGTCCAACCCCTAGGCAATGGAGTGTAGGGCACTGAGCCTCCGAGATTTATACACGTGCTTTATGTGTCAAGGGAATGAGAAAATGAATATGTGAAAAAATACTATCAAAAACATGGTATTTAAAATACCTGTGCCAAACAGATAGCGAAGCGCAGCGACGACCGTGATGAATGAAGTGGGGATCGGGGAGATGCGGAAGCGATGTTCCATTATAGGTTATCCTCGCTTTCACATATCTATGTGACATATTCTAACCAAGTATGCCAAAAATAAAAAAAACATCATTCATCAAACGTTTTTCGATGTCTGACTGAGGACATAGTTTTTGTCAGCTGTTTACTCACGACCGTGTTAAATGTTATTTATTATAAAATACCTATACTATTGAAATTAAACTATTTTTACGGATTATATCACGATTTGGTTTTAATTTTTATGCCCGACATTACATACATTTTGGACAAATGACACCTTAGTCTGACCCGTGACCACGAAGGCTGCAAAGCTTTCGAAACGTCGGGCATAAAAATTAAAACCAAATCGTGATATAATCCGTAAAAATAGTTTAATTTCAATGAATAACATTCACGTAAACCTAAGAAATCATTATACCTATAATAATATATGTAATCAAGTCAATGAAATCAATAATCACCGTAGCTTCCACCAATTCCAACTATCAATACTTATGTTCGTATCAAATACGTCCAAAGCTAGTAAAATCCAAATTATATTGTTCAGAGTAGAAAACAGTAACGGATCGTCGTGTCCAGATCTCAATCGAGAGCTTAACAAATAAATTATATAGATAGAGCGGTGTGAATGTTCAGTGACATCGGTTACACTGGGAGCGATTTGTCTTACATCAATAGATTAACATCAGTGTTACGCCTACAGTCCTACAGTGACCTCAAACAAGCCTTTGTATTTTCATTCAAGATCTCTTAAGTAAAGTCGAATCCTTGATCGTCTTTTATAAAGACTTTTATAAAGTGTATAGTTTTGTTTTATTAACTACGATTTTTTCATGTAATTTAAATAAATGTAATTACAGCCTAAATGCTTAAAGCGACTTTGGTCTGAAAGTCATAAACAACAATAATATTTTACAATGAATAGTAAGTAGTGGATTTTGTCCAATTTGAAGTCGACATCTAAGTATTTGTTAAGTATGTATAATTACCAAAATAATGATATAATAGTTTGCATGATATACTATCTAACTTTTACTGTGTAAAATAAGAAAAAATATTATAATTTTGTTATTTACCCATACCTAACAACGCAACAGAGTGTTAGTTATATCATAAATGTAAAGCTAATTGAGTTTTCGTAAGTAATTTATGTTTGTTCCTTTTAACAACTTTTGAATAAAGTCGTAAAAGATTGAACACCGAATGTTTATACAATCTAAGATACAGTGATAAACAACAATCTAAACACAATCTCCAAAGCAACACATGCTTCTTTGTACCCATACAATTGTACGACGTGTTAAATTGTTTGTATGATAATCATTGCAACACAACCCTTTTTTATTTCTTTTCTTTCAGATATAGCACTTTAAACACTGTTTATGTTGTAAAAAGTTTATTTATTTCCTTTAACGCTTATAGATTATTACAAAACAATGCGATTTTTTTATGAATATTCCACTTTATAATCTGAGACTAATGAATGCGACCTAAATTATGATAAAAATAAAGTTTCTTTTAAATAATTTTATTTTAAATATGCTTAGTATTCATAAAAATATTAGATAATTTTATTCTTTATTTCTAGCTGCCCTTATCCCACCTTAATGTGTTAATGTGGGGTTGGCGCAGCACACTTTTTCAAGCATGTCGCAGGAAGGATTTGGCTTAGTTTTTACAACCGGCTGCCTCCCTGACGTCAACCCCCTCTGGGGGATCCAGTCCCGAGCAAATTAAATTAGAAAATTCGCTTTGCCTGATCTGGGAATCAAACCCAGGACCTCCCGGTCCACAGCCCATATATGCCGCCACTAAACCAAGGAGGAGAAAAATTGTTTTAAATATTACGCAGTACACGACATTTAAGTTGTGCAACCCTCATTAAAGCACTTTAAATGCGCGTTGAGTTAACATTAAATATTAAAAATTCAACGAATTTGCAGAACATGATTCTCATAAAGCGCTTTATCATTTCACTGCAGTACTGTTACGAAGGCCGGTAGTTACGGGAACGACATGAAATTATTCCTACCAATTAAGTTGTGTGCAACCCTGGATGACACAAAGATGTCCTTTGGGCACACGCCGACTTGCAAATTGGAACACGGCAACCGATGGAGCAGTAATTAACTGTACAAATATGCAAAAATGTTACACCCCCTCCATAAATTTTACTGAAGAAGGCCATTAAGTAAACATCGAACGACGATTTGAAAATATTTTTATAAAAGCTATTGAAACGAGAAAAAAATGAACTTTTGATATCATTTTTAAATCAACAGTAAAATGAAGATTTTATAAAGAAAGAACTTTTAAAAGAATGCATTAAATTAATTTCAGCTACGAACTTTGCTGACAACTCCAATACATTGATGTTGTAAGTAATCGACCGTTAGTCCAAGCCTGAGGATACAAAGTAATAACCAGTTAAACACACATGAGACCACTTCCAATATTTTACATAATTATTGACAAAATTGTTGCACATTCGTTAATGACTGGCCGAACGGACTCTAATCATCGAGCTTCTTCCTTGAATGACGCCGAACACCATAATTTTCGATTGCGAAGAAAGTAATAACACAATGAACGAAAAAAATATTCGGAAGCTGAGCAAAATGAAAGATTCAACGAATAACACCACAAAGTGGCAATAGGAAGGGAAAAAATAATATTTTTCATTTCCTGTTTGGTGAGCAAGTAAAATTTGGAGAGCAAAGTTTTTGCATTGTGCGAGAACGCATCGTGGGAGCAACTACCTGGCACCCGCGGCGCAGTAATTTCATATAAATCGACATCGAGTGAGATATCCAGAAACGCGGCACTTTTCCCGCTGCGGGAGCGCGGCGCGTCGGCGGTCGTCCCGCGTGCAACAATGCATCACAATAGCGCACATGATCTAGATTAGTGACGCGCATTGTGTCGCCAAAGGGTTGTGCTCATTGTATGCGAACAAACGGAGCGCCCGCGCATAATGCGCCGATATCCGCAACCTATCTCGATCCACAATTCGCACAGATTCTATGAATTCCAAAAGAATATAAATATAACTTTTGACAGCCGTCCACGCATCGATGCTATCGTTATTTGTCAATTGTGATTCCATAATAGATATGAATGAAAAATAACATACTTCAATGTGTTTAAAAATAACAATTTTTATTTCAAATCATCTACAAAGTTATATGTATACGCCGTCCTACACTCTGATGTAAAAAAAGAACCTTAAGGGCATTTGTTATGATTAATTTCATTTGAGGAAATAACCAGTAATCAAGCTTTTAGCTAAATTAGCACTTGAAACTTGACAGAAGGGTAAAGGGTAAGATGGCGGTTTAAAATATTCTAATAGTTTTTAATAACATGTTTTTGACGAAGTTGAGACAACTGATAATTAAAATCCCTTTGGAAGGGTTATAAATTATAATGAATATTTCCGCAGACGTGACCACGTCGAGTAAGACAGTGCATTTGTACAAAATATCAACAATAGAAACAATTATCAAATAATTTGTATAATGCAAAATGATGTGATATTACATTGAAAGAAAAGAAGCTAGCCAAAATTATAACAAATTGTAAATAAACTCCACAAGAAATACAGTCAACATTTAAAAAATATTACATTAACCATTACCGTTTTAAACGTTAATATTTTATCTACCAACAATAAATCAAATTGGGCTTTATTACAACTTCAATAAATTAATATAATGTCACCAAGTGTAACAAATAGTTCTTATATTGGACATAAAACGGAAAAAACTCTTTTGAATTATTAAAAAACTTACGTAACCTGTTCGCTTATATCCACTAAAAGAGAAGTCAAAATATTTTATGGATGTAAATGTTAACACTTTTGTCAAACGAGATCACCCACAAGAAACACAAAGGCACCGATGTAAATCTTCTCTTTTATATGCCGCTATACTATTTAGATTGAAACTCATAAAATATAGATATGGACAAAATACTAAACGCAATAAAACTCTAAGTCGACCATTCATATGAATGAAAAAACGGAGCTCTGCATTTCGTAAAACACATCTCATGGTAATTTTTTATACTGAACCTGACCGCTGTCATTGTTAATTGTACCGTGGGGCTAAAAAATGGATGAATGAGTCGAAACGATGTCTTTCGGGCACCCAAAGGTTGACATAGTTGGAGCGATTTGTCTTACAAGTTCCGATTTGATCTTAATAATAAAGATCGTTTTTTCGCACCTCGTCTCAATTATGGTTCAATATCTATTGATCTGATTTTATTTATTTACCATCGGTGACACCTTTATTTTTTATTCAAGTTGGTTGCGTTACTTATATACTTTTATTATACTTTACTTTAAGTTACAAAGTAACACAATATCAAGCTTTTTATTCAAATTGTACCCTCTTAAATCAATGCGTGCCCATTCATCACGACAACGACACTTCTCGTTGGAACAGACACTGACAAGATTATACTAATACATGCAAAATACAACTTTACTCCACTCTCATAGAATTAATGTTTAAATATCATAGTATTGATAGTCAATTTAGGAAACTAAACGTAGATGCGAGCATTATGGTGTATACTCTATCTAATTAGATACTGTAATTAAATTCCATTCTCGCCTCTGGGTGGTAAAACATTTTGATATTATTATCAAGGAAAGAACTTAGGCCACTTTCAAAATTATCTATTCTTGAAAACCTGAGTAAGGAGTCATAAATCGACGGCATCAGACAGTTTTTATACATAAATTCGATATGTGACAATACAAAAAGACTAAAAGCAGTTCAAATAAAGTACTTTTTACACAAGAAATTAAATGCACTGCACTAAATGACAAAAAAGACGACGGAAGAGGATGGGACTTACCAATATTAGTTTTATATCTGCCAGAAAAAAGGCTGACACTTGAGAGGGCGATTGTCAATCAGAATAACAATAATAATGGGTACCCTTTGAGAATGGAGAATTATTTTCGAACCCTTTCGGTGCGCCGAGCACCTGATGCGGAAGCTATTTGCACACTACGTGGGAATATCTTGGTATTGAACGGTCTTTAAAATTTTAATTTCGATATCTACAGGAGTATCGGTAGTCAGTACAACTAGAATTTATTAGCTTTTGTAACCTGTCACTTATAATATAGCAATCGAGTTCAAATATGATCACTGTAGCTCGAGCAGGAATAATTTTACCAATCGTATCGAGCTCGATGCGCGTCTATGACATTTGTATGAAATATTAATCTCTTAAATGCGCAATCCCATATGAATTCAATTGTCTAAAATATTCCTGCTCGGACCGCTGATGTCAGATTTTCTGTCTGAGCTTGGATCAAATATGGCTATTTTCTATGCAACGAGTAGAAGTATCAATATAAAATTAATGGACGTGGTAGGACCAACTTGCTTAGCAAAGCCCCTTTTACCCGCGCTTTAAGTACGCTAAATCAGGTTGCCGACAAGATCGATAATTATATTCTCGTGTACACAGAGTGAATTCTCAAGGACATACATATTCGAAATTTGTTGATAAATACGTTCTTTTGGTAAATAAATAAATTATTTTGTTGATATAACAGTAATAAGTAAAATACAAATAAAAAGTATCTATAAAATAAATAAAAACAAACTTAGGTACTAACACTACTGTATTAGGGTACACTTAGTTGTTAAGTAGAAATAAATAAATAAATAAATATTACGTACTGAGTAGTAAAGACGATGATGCCTATCTATACCCGTAAAAGTTTACCGTCATAAAATGTTACGGCCCTTCAAAATGTAATATCAACTGAAGAATATTTAAATGTTCTTTCCAATATTCTAGAAATTTTATAACATATTAAGTAAGAGCCTGGGATTTTCTATTGAATCTCGTTAACATTCACTTTACACGTAGCTCGTTCGCATTCAATCAGCTGACACGACAATCGAGATCTTTATTTTAAGCTCAAGATTAAAAACAACGCGTCAACACATTTATCTAGTTTGCACTTCGACGTTCAATACCTGCTAACTGTCCGTCACGTTCTGAATACTGGCAACAATGAATTTACAAGAATAACAAGTAGTGAGCCTTTAGGGGCATCTAAAGGACTATGGACTTTATTTCGTTCCAATAAGGGTTTAGGAGTAGGCGCCCGCATTATTTAATACACGCGCCAATGCACCAGCGATACCACTATCTTCACACTTGACTCTTAACTTCGTGTGTTTCCTTTGACCGGTCTAATGAGCGCATTTTCTTAGACATAAACTTCAACTTTACATTTCGCAAATACACGTAGGTGTTTATATTATCTGATAGGAAAACGTCGTCCAAACCGAAAAGAGGCGAATGCCGAATTAGGCTTTTATTGCATTGACATAAAGCTTTTTCAGATCGGCTCAAGCAGATTCCTCGTCGATAAAATGCAGTCATTATCTAAACGTTTTTAAAGAATTCTTTATTTTTCATACTTTCACGTAAACTATTTCTAGTAAAAAATGGCGAATGGATCCTATGCGTTGCCCTATATTTATTATTTCTATATTATTTATAGGCACAAACGCGCCGTTGACGGATCAAATCTATTAAATATTAATTATATACAATCCACGTTAATTTTACATAATTAAATGAACAATCAAAACAATACATTTTACTTGGGCAAAGTGTAATTATTATGTCTGTGATTAGTTCAAGCAAGAACAAAAAGACGAAAAGAGCCTTAATTCCCAGTAAAATCTCAAATAACATTGTCACCTCGGTAAGTGCTTTTAAAGTGACGGAAGCAATATCTTCGATAATTTGACTGCTGTCATAACAGAGGATATTCCCTATTTAAGCTTATTTCGCCTAATTGAATCCTAGAGCATTAAGCGTTCCCAACCTATAATCCCTTTTATGAGATTCACGCCGACGTTTTTTGAGGATAAGTTTAACTGTCCTCATGAGAAATTAATTTTTTGTCGATATAAAGCAGGGCAAGGTGCATTTTATTACAGGTTAAGTAAATAGGTAAGAATATAATAATATAGTAAAGATATTTTAAAGAATAATAACGTTTTTCAATAAATTATTATTCTTCGAGTAGATGTACGTATTCTATGTGACTGACTGTGCAAGACCTTAAACTGTGCCTTTTAGGGCGACTGTCAGTACTTAGATCAATCTCGATATATCTTAAATCTCGATTTAAATATACTATGGGCCACTTGCAGCTCCGCGATAAATCTCTATTTATCCCAAATCTTTATTTAGAGATCTCTACCTGTGAGTGAGCTCTACCTAGACATGTTAGTTTAATCGAGTTTGGTACTAACTCTAGATTAGTATTTGTGCTGCAAATTGCCCTTAAACATTTACGGAAGTAAACTTACTTTGCTATTTGTTAAAGTTAATTTCGCAACTATTTAACTTCAAGTGGTGCATGTCGGTGTAGTTGAAAGTATTTTTTGTAATACCAAAAAATCAAAGCCACTAAAGTTCGTGGTTGTACAATAATTTACAATATAATAATCGTTAGAAAAAATTTAATATATTTCTTCAATAAGCCCGGACAATTTTTGTATCGAACCGCAACAAAGTGTCGGAAAAGGCGGAGGAAATAAACAAAAAATGAAGCAAACTGAACGTTATTTATTCGATGCATTTCATGCGGAAATCATTCTCAAATTGCACATCACAAAAGTGTATCTTCCGATTGCAAAGTTGAACAAACTTCAAGAGGGTGATTTTTTATCGATATAAAAAGTGCGCGTGCTCCTAAAATGTGCAACATTTCGTACAGAGCATGCAGTTTTGAATGAATAGCCACTTATTTTAATATTTCTGAAACACTATCAAATATCACAATTCATATTTAGGTAACATAATACTTTGCATTTGCGGTCAAGCGGCTTCAATTATCGTGAGCTAATTACAAGTTATAATTCTGTTCTAAACAACTGCTACTGAACAGATGCGATTACTGACAATATTTTTTGTACATTATCTCAAATATCCAAAGTAATTGCGCTCGTTTCAGCTTTAGTGATTTCTCTATCACATTCCATTCATTATACATTATAATATAAAGCTAATTTAAGCAATAACAATTAAAATCAACTAATAATCAAAGAATGAATAAGTGATCTGATTATTTTTGCTTAATTTGTATCACTAATATCAGGCATATAATAAAAAATATTAAAATATACTAACAATATTAATTATATTATTACAGTAACATCATTTTAGACTAGTAAACTTATATATGTTTGAGTTAAAGTTAAGCAATAGTTCAAGTTATTTAAATACCATTTCGTTTGTTTTCAGAACGATCAAAAAGTAAAAATCTTCATCATCATCATCATCATCATCAGCCTTTATCCACCCACTGGCCTCTGTATAGGCCTCTTCTTTGGCACGCCAAATCTAACGGTCCTGTGCAGTTCTCAACCACATGTGTCCAGCCTGTCTTACAATGTCGTCTGTCTATCGGGCTGCTGGTCTACCTACAGATTTCTTGCCATCTCTAGGCATCTAGGCATCAAATCTACATTTTTGGTGAATCTACAATAACTTTAACTTCACCCAATGAATGGTGCAATTGTGCCTTTCTTATTATAACATCGCATATCCTCAGATTATATCAAATGCAGTTTTAGCTTCATTGTCGAGCCTGCGTGCCACTTAACTTTATTCAGTGAGTAAATGATATGCGCCTGACCTCGCCTGCATCTATCACGGAGAGTTCCCAGCGCCCGCAAAGGAAGTCGATATCCGACAATTATTTATAGACTTGTCTGCCGCTAACCTTATTTCTCCAGGCTTCCAATTGCATAGGCCGTCTACCACTGTAGCGTCTCATTTTAACTGTCTTAATCAATTTAATATGAATCAAGAGTTGGTAAAAGCAAATCCTGATACTTGTCAGCATAAAGCAAATTTTTAATGAGATTTTTATTAATACTTGACTTTATTCACTTAATTAGACAGGTCCGTTATTAATCTGGAATAAAAACATAATTATTATTGTCCCATAAAATATAATTACACCTACTGCATGTCTGCAATTAAAATTCTACCTGAACATTACAAGTAACGCAAACTAAAAATAAATTAAATGCAGCTAAAGCAAATGAAAACTCATTGCCCTACAGGTATACAAAAAGCGAAAGTAAAAATAAGACAAATGAATGCGGCTATTCAGTATGTTCACAACGAGGTAGCGTTTCGAATAATATTGTATTGTCTCGATCACAGAAGTTAGTTGTGCGCAAACAATCGTTACCTCAGAAGTGGTATAATGAAAAGATTAAATCTTTAACAAAAACCAAGTCAATATTTGTAATTAACATGATCATTGGAGCATAACAAACAATTATAGTCTGTTGTTTTAGTAAAAAGCTTTTTTCTACTAACCAAAAAATAAAAGTAGTCTGTAAACATTATATAATAGTTAAACTGTCACTTTTACGTGTTGGCTGTTCTTAAATGTTTCTCTATTTTTTTATTTATCGCCAAGTTTCCAAAAATAGCACGATCTCACAAAGCTCACGTGCCCACATAATAAGATTACCGACACAAAGCGGATCTGATTTAATAGTTCCGGAGTTTGCCAAAATCATTCCGCGTTTATACAAATTTTTATATTCACAAAAAGGCAAAGCAAATAAAAGTTTTAGTTCCCTATATGCGCAAAGTTTAATCTCTACCTTTAAATAGAGAAACACGCAGGGCTTATTGAAACTTGAAAGACTTTCCCACGTGTACGCTAAAGCTTCTTAATCGCCACTAAACATATCCATTGCAATTAGGTAACTGTGGAGGCGTTAGTTAGTTTAATTACAATCAGTTTTCTATCAGTATCTTCCATAATCGTAAAGTCCAATCTACGGTTCAGCATAAATCTGTTTATCTTACACACAGTCCCTTAGAATCGCCAATTAATGCAGCAAAGACTTTTTGTTGTCTTTTGATTTTTTTACGCTTGCAGCAAAACTTGCAGCATATTGGTGTTAAGATATTAAAAACGTATTTTTAATTAAACAAGTGGAGCCAATTGACACATACTAAAATAAGAAACGTTGCAGCAGCAACGCAGCGTTGGACATGCACCTGCTAGGTGGACAGACGACCTGATAAAGGTCGCAGGAAGTCGCTGGATGCAGGCAGCTTCCAACAGGGCGATCTGGAAATCCTATGTCCAGCAGTGGACGTCCTGTGGATGATGATGATGAGGATAAGATAGATAAAATTATTGACCGCCATCAAAAACTTAAGTGTTCATATTATTTTCTCTAGCCGAATTTCTTTCCTTTTTTATAATCCAACAGCTCATAGTTCTATGATCACAGAAGTAATTACCTATCGTAACATAGACTATTACCTTGATCTACTGACTGAATATATGGACTGGGAGGTCTTTGGTTTAATTCCTACTTTGAAGAACATAATTTTTGAAACAAGATTTGCACGGAGGCAGTCGCATTAACTAAACAGGATCCTTTCTGCCACATACTTAAAACGTTGAGTTGTGCCAACTATACTGAAGCAGGATTAGAACCGATTTAATTAGTCTAAAGCTTTAGACCGGGGTAACGAAAGATAGATTAATAAACGTTTGATATTAACAAAACTTAGCCGTTATATTCTAACAACTAGCATGATTTTGATGACTCCCGCGGTGGCGTGGTTGTATTTCGGTACGGCTACCGTCCTGAGGTCTCGGGTTCGATCCCCGGGTCGGTCACAGTGATATTGGATATTTCCGTATCAGCCCGGAGTCCGGAATTTGTGCCCGATATGGCGATAAGCTCGCCCGCTATCACATCTGGAACGAAGCTGGGCGAAATATGGGTGTTCTAGTTCGCTAGTGTACCTCTGCCATTCGGGGATACAGACGCCTTTGTTATATATCATTTGTTAAACATTGTAGACAAACGTGTGTGACCATACATAAGTGGCACAATTTTTATTCAACGCGAGCATCTTTGTCGCTTTATCAGTCTCTTTTTATTCGCACATGTAAATGCATTTAGCTCCCACCACCTTATCGTGGCGAACACCATTAATCTTGTATAACAATGTACCGGCTTGGTGTCCGCACATCGATGGCTTAATCAAGGCTCGCGAAGTATCAGCTTCGACTCTTAATACATATAGATAAAGTTATTTCGCCGGTTATCTTTGTAAGGTTCATACTTCGTTAAGATTGTTTCCTTTTAATCGTGGGGCTGAAACTATTATCGCCTTTCGATTGTAGTGGGATATTATGGTTATATTCATTAATTAATCAATCAATATTTTTTAATTTTTTGGAACAATAAATGAATAACACCCAACAATCACACACATAGTCCTGACCCCACACCAAGATCGAGTCTTGTGTCGTGAGTATCAGGAACTACGAGAGACTTTCGGTCTCACAACACCCAGACCCGAGACAAATATCTGTGGGCCACACGAACATTTATCTCGGTGCGGGGATTGAACCCGCGGTGTCTTGCTTCACAGCCGGCTACTCGCCCACTACGCCACGGAGGCTGTCAAATAATAATAATAGATATGCTAAATGCAAATACTTTATTATAGTCATAATATTCAGTAATAGATGATTTATAAAATGTATTTAAAACTATCAATGTTTCGGCATAAAATAATTTTCCTATAGTTGATTAAACAACGTTGGTACGTAACGTGTGTTGCACGAACTGTAACTAACTAAATAAATGTTTTAATTATTATATTGTATAAAAAAGTGTTAAGTCGGGCAAAGTGATGTTGGATTTTTCCATATCAGCCCGGAGTCGGGAATTTGTGCCCGATATGGCGATAGGCTCGCCCCCTATCAACTCTGGGATGGAACTAAGCTCGGCGAAATGTGGGTGTTCTAGTTCGCTAGTGCACCTCTGCCTACCCCTTCGGGGATACAGGCGTGAGCTTATGTTATGTTTTATTGTATAAAAAGTTACATCCTCCGTTCAATTCGGTAACCATTTTCAAGACAAATATTCAGATTACATCACATACTTTACATTAGTAGTTACATACTTAATGATGAGTTAATCGAAGCCAGAATCTTAAAAATTTAAGTTCACCGTATTTGTAAATTAATGTATTGTAGTGTGTTTCTTTCTACCTACCTTTACCCCACCTTAATGTGGGGTTTGCGCAATACACTTTTGCTGCAGAAAATGATTTGGCATACTTTTTATGACCGGCTGCCTACCTGATGTCAACTCCTTCTCTGGGGGTCTTATGTATTGTGGTGTAATGATAGAAGATTAGATAAGGGAAATTAAAGCAATATGTTAATTTGTATTGATTTGTATATTTTAATAATGTACACTTAAATCTAAATATAAAAGTATTTTCGTTTTTACATAAACCTATTATTTATTCAATACCTATTAGGAATATATTACTTTCACAGCCTTTAATACTACAATCTAAGGCACTTTTATTCACATTAATTACAATTTTAACAATTACTATACAAAATTATAGTGAACATTTGACTAGAATAGGACTCAAAAACAACTAACTGCTGAGATATCACCACGCAATTCCGTCGAACAATTCGTCTTCCTCAATTGAATTTACTTGGCTGTGGTAATTTGGGATGTATCCTTGAGAATAAGCCGAAGAAACTCCCGAAGAACATTCGGATCCAACTGGAGAAGGTGCTGACTCAGAGTAAGGAGAATTGTCACCAAAAATACCTTCATCTGCTTCGTACTGCATTGTAGTATCCATTGATGTATAATTCTGAACTGTATAAGCTGCATCACTTTCTTCAATTAATCCTTGTAAGTATTTAATGTACTCAACCACCATCCTTAATGTGTCGACTTTACTTAATTTCTTTCCCGAACCTCTTTTCGCGTCTCCTGACAGAGCAGCCACAACCGCCGACGGCAATCGTTTTCTTAAAGCATTGAAACCGTCATTAACTTGCTTGACACGGTTCCTCTCCCTGGCGTTCCTTCTCTCGATAGACGCTGTTTGTACACCATTCTTGTAAAACTTCTTGCTTGGTACATCCAGGTTCAAATGTCTGTCCGGCGCAGGCGCGATTGGCACCAATTTTGGCATGTCCTTTTGGTAGCACGCAGTGTACTCAGACTTATACTGAAAGCCTTTGAGCATTTTGAATATTTTTACTTCGACGCTTTTTACGCTCGTAATAGACACGGTATAGAAAAGTAGAAACGATACGGACTCGTCGACGACGATGTAATGAATGAGCGCTCTGGGCGACCGAGCCGCATTATAAGGGCGCACCTTTATCGAAAAAAATTTGGATAGGGATCCCTTATTCCCTTGCTGTACGTTAAATCATTTTTTTTCTAACTATACCTGGAATATCCTTTGAAATCGTGGTCGAGCGTTGTGAACGGAACGTCTTACGCGTGCCATTGAATTTCTAATTTATGTTGACCATCTTTGCTATAATTAAGTAATAAGTTTGGAATATTTTTGAAGGTTTGAGGTTTGACCCTTGAAATAAGCTCTATCGAATACAAAAATAAATTTAAAAATCGGTCCACATTTGGCGGAGATATCGCGTAAAATACATAAAAAATACAGACGAATTGAGGACCTTCTCCTTTTTGGAAGTCGGTCGAAAAACAATATGAGTCCATTTACAAAATAATGTATAGTTCTGTTGAATTTGCTATTATTAAAATAACACCAGGGTGGTCCTCCTAGCCTGAAAGAAATCAGAAACCTTTCCTAAGAATCAGAACCAACGTCCAAGTCGTATTTACATCTGTACTGTACCTATTTCCAATGAACTTAATACCGATTACCATTTGCGGTCCGTAAACACTCCACCGATAGATTGTAAAGATAAAGATTAGGAGTTCGTGTCTGTGGAAAAGAAAGAGGAAAAAGATTTTGCACAAATGCAATTAATTGATTTTAGTAATTTAATAAAATAATTTCAAACACAATCAAACCGCGGACAGCTTCAAAATCTGTCAACAACATCATTTGACGTTAGCGTCCCTAACGCAATGTGTTACTGGCACGCGAAACAGATCGAGTCCTTCGGTCGCCAGAGCACTGCCGGTCAGTTAAGCATTCATTTGCATGAGAACTTTTTCAACGCGCGTTATAAAAGCGTTGAAATGGAATATATGAGTTCTAGTATAGGTTTTTATACCCCGACGCTATTAAAACTCGGCGTTTTTTAAATGCTGGGTGTTGGGCGGTATGTAGAATATAGCTTATTAGAATCTAGACAAGTTAGATTTTCAAGCACTCATATGAACAGATATGTTGAGACGCTTTTATAACGAATGTTGCAAAAGTTCTCGTGCGACGCTGACCCCGCTGACTACGGATGCGCTGCGTCAATCGGTGTCGCTACATGCATTACAAGTATTACAACAACGCGACGCCGCGCCGCGCCGCGATGTGAATCTTTGGGCGGCGCACGGTGGAAGCAAATTCGAGGCTCCCTTTCATAGGAAAAAAACCGTTTTTCTTAAATCTAACCATCATGTCCTCTTGAAACCGTCAATACATCAAGTAATAGTGAGATTTTGACCTGTTTTTTGATCAGAAAATTAGGAATTGTGACTTTTGAAAATTTCAGAAAAGTAATCAGTATCCAATTGGGTGCAAAATATTAAAGTATGCTCCCATATCATTAGACCTGTTCATCTAAACAAGTGAAATCCTACTAAGCTTTACAATACAAGCAGAAAAATTTATTACGGTCAAGTCAAATTAAACAACGGTTTTGTAAAGCTACACAAACAGCCAACAAAAATACCTATAAGGTCATGACAATACACTTAATTTCATCCTTATCTTTAGTTCTATAAGATTGAATATGCAATTTGGTTTTGGTCAACAATCAAAGTGCGCTATGGGCGGCAGACTGAAGAAGGTTACATTAATTTAGACCGAGGAACGCCAGTATTTTACACAGCATTGAATGGTGGAGGGCTTGCCTTTGGCACGTCCATTGTGCAGTAAAAAGATTACACAGTGAATGTGGGCCATGCCATTGAGACAGTCAGAATGAATTGTTTAGAAGCTTTCAATCATCCATTGACGGAGGCGCTAAACTCGATTTTAATAGACTTCGTGTCGCCTCTCAGAAGCGTTTCGTATGTAATTTCGTTCCATTGAGAATCACTTTACCTGCTTTTTATGTTTTGCATTGTTTACGGGGTGAAATACAGCACCAAGAACCGCATATTATGAGTAGGTACAGGTAGATTGGAATTCATTTCTATAATAGATTTTTTTTCGTAGCTCCGCCCGTGTTAGTATTTTAACCATACTACGAGAAAATGCTATCCACTACTGGGATAAAAGGGTACTACTATTTGAGTACTGAATTCCTTCCAAACCCTCCAATTATTATGGTGTGAATGTTTGTGAGTGTGAGTTCGAGTTGAATTTTTAATAATAACGTTGATGTAAACGTTTTCGAACAACATTCACTAGCTTTATGATATTTCTTCGCACTAAAAATTCCAATAGCGCCTTCTACTTTTTGAGAAACCGAAACTCTCCTTGAACATTTTAAGTAACACACATCTCTATTTTATATGAGTACATATTTCCTGCACGTTTTTTCGAAACAAAACACTAAAAACACCTACACAAAACAAGGTTTTTCATTATCTCCTGCTCATGTAACAAAGGACCATACACAAGAAATTTTTGAAATACCATGTTGTGTTTAGGTGTTTTGTATAATATTTCAGTGCAGGTGACGCGGCTTTACACAAAGTTACCTCATAAGTTGTAGTAATATCGTGACCTAACTATTCTTAAATTGACCACCAAGAATCTACAGACGTCTCCAGAGTCAAATAACTTTTCACATCCATACAATCGAGTCCCTCGGCGAATATTAGCCCCATCCATCATTACTTCTCAAATCTCCTTCCTGCAAGTGAATTTGCAAAATAATATAATAAAAATGTGGGAGTGATACATAGAGGCACAAAGTGCTACGTACAATGGCGCCGCAGGCGTGCTCACTATTCTATCGTCAAATAACGTTTATCCCACACCTTAGAAAATCGCAAAATAGAGACATCTCCTCGCACAATACCCTATGATAAAGGCCATGGAACTATAACCGATAATTACAACCTTTGTAAGTCATATTTTGGGAGTTGGGACTCTACAAAGAATAAAGCAAGAAAACGGCGTAGATTTTGATGGAATGCATTTTTCTGGTTAATTACAATGTTTTGGAGGTAAGCTGCAAGATCATCAAAAATAAATATTCATAGTTCATTATCATTCATGCCTTCACATAATATTACATGGGAATGATAAATCTGTTACAGATTTAAAGTAAGTAACAATAATATATTGTTCGTAAGCTAAGTATAACAATTTTGATTTTTTTAAATATTTATTGGTCTTTTGATGAGATAATATGATCATGCCAACATTTTGTTTAAAATAAACATACATAAAGATTTATGTTTAAATCATGTATCATATATTATTATACCTATAGTTATAACATATTAATTTTAAATAGTTTAATACCAAATTCCAGACATTCAAGAAAAATAAACTTCCATCTAATTTTAATTGCAGAATTAATGGATTCAAGTTTTATTGGTGCATTAAGGAATGCGTGTGGAACTAAGTTACCGCGAGTTTGTAATAAACTCTTTCAGAGGATTATAGAGACAAGGAGGGATCAGTTGACAGTTCCATTACCGAACCGAGGGCTAGCCAATATTTATAAAACGCAATCCACGGTACGCCCGGTGGTCCTTCGATCGATAATGTTGTTACTTTAATTACTAAACTGGTAGTCCGCATTAAAGGTACCGCAACACACGTCGGGACCTCCACGTTCCTAACTTCTTCATATCGTAGCAATAATCGTTACGAGCTCTGCTTGCAATTTTCGTATCTCTTATTGCTCTGCACTCATTTGGAATTTTGTGTAGCACTTTTTGTAATATCAAATGTAACATGTTTACTTATAGATTGTTCTTTGTTTTTCACTTGTTTATCGATATTTTTAGTTATCAATATGCAAGATGCTTTGGCACAGACTGCGCAAGACAATTACATGTTTATGAAATTTTTTCGACCAACTTCCAAAAAGGAGAAGGTCCTCGTTGTCTGTATTTTTTTTTATATATGTTACGCGATATATCCACCAAATGTGGACCGATTTTCAAAATTATTTTTGTGTTCGATAGAGATTATTTCAAGGCTGGTCCCATATATATTTGGTCATAATCGGATTTGATGTTGGTCCGTTAAGTTTTTAAACTTTTGGTTATTGTTGCTGCAACTAACAAATCAACGAATCTTTCGAAACATTGACGGTTGCGACAACTAAAATCGCTAGAAAGAGCTTTAAGTATACTGTGTATGGCTCAAACTCATAGGTACCGTCAAGACTCAAAACTAATTACGCAAGCGAATTTACAGCATATTTTAATTACGCAGGTTTGTTTTAAATTTAGGCCTCCCCAAAGATTTCTAGATTGACCTGCCGGAACCGGCCTGCATCCAGCAACTTCCTGCGATCTTTATCAGCAGTGGACGTCCTATGGCTGATAATGATGATAATGATGATGATGATGATGATGTTTTAAGTTTCGCCGTCAAAATATAAAGGTAGCAACAATAGCACTGGCCAATAATTCGAAGAGGATCACAAACAATGGGTCAGAATAGAAATGCGTAACGAGCAAGATGCATAACCTATATTGAGGATTGTTTGCAAAGAGAAGTGGTGTTTGGCACAAGCCATATAGACATGCACACCTTGCCGACATGTGTGCAATCCTTTCGCATCTGCCGATCTTGCACTGATTTTTATTTATGAATAATATGACGAATTACGTCTGAGCCTTTATCCGCGCTGGCACCTTTCCGGATGTATCGACAACGGATGTTGCCTTCCCTGTATGAAATGTATTTCATATTGCAAAAATCATAGACGAAAGATGCTTACACATCCACGAAATATCAATTAAGTTAATAATATCTTTGCATTTGACACAACTGGAAACAGAAACATCAAAAGAATTTTATATCAAAAATACTTCATAGAGTCCATGATGAAGCAAAAACAAATATTGGTGCTTAAGGGACAAATTGTGTTAATTTTTTTTTAGCATCTTTTAAATCAGGTTAGAATTGGACTTTTACTCTAATTCTTATTGTTGACACCCAGATTTAAAAAATAAACTATAAACTAGAATCCTATCATGTTTGTAAAAGATGCTTATTTAATCGACTTAAAAAAATAGGTTATCATAGACGTTCGCTTCCGAATATTATATCCAAAGACCACTTACCAATAGCATAAATTACTGTTCATCACTTCGCTTAAAAAAAAATATGTCAAGGACTCAAGGTAACCGCAAATTCCTTGAAATGATGACCTATATTAACAAAAGGGACATAAAAAGTACAAGAATAGATACATTACCTATTTAATGGCAAATAATGTCGAAACGAAGACGTTTCGTAAACACATGTGCCTATCAATCGTCCACGGGGACACATTTAACAAGATTACACACATGACAAAACCTCGCCGAATGACGTATTGTTGCGCAACGGTGCACCCCTATAGCTCTATTAGCTTTTTATTGGGCACTTTTGCTATTGTGTCAGAAGTACTCAAAAGATTATGGTTATACGCACGAGCTAAAAATGCCTTTTACATTAAAATATCAGATATATTTTATTGGATATTTATTTGCTTCCGCAAGGCACATAAGCGATTGAACTTTGTACCACGTCAACGGGATACGCAATAAAAATTAACAATTTTTGGTACATAAATTACATTTATTACATTTACAAAATCAAATTAGAAAGTTTGTAATGTGATTAGTAAAATAGTATAAACATTATCTTCTCCCCACGATCCGCGGCGCGTCCCGCGGTGACACACAAATTAAAATCCAATTATGTGCCTATAACCGTAAATACTTGTAATGTTAACTTTAAAAAATAGTTACAATGGGGAAATACAACTTAATTATTATTTTTATTGAAATAATCAACCGTTTAACGTAACTCATTATTATTAAGTACCATTAAGAGTGCGCATATTTGAACATCGGTGTTAATTAAACAGATTTCTTTTTAATAGCATTATTCGCGTCTAAAAATCTAAATTTCCTTCTAAATGACTAAGGGCGCCTTGCAGCGCTATTGCTAACCTAGTGTTTCACCTTATCTCGATTTATCCTACAGTTCACTCCTATCTCTAAATCAAGATTTGTCACGAAGCTGCAAGTGGCCCTAAGTTAGCCACAATTAACGAGCGTCTGAATTATACTATCTTAACCACTAGTTAGGTTTTGACTATAAGGGATCGCAGTTCCAACCTAACCCAACGGAAAAAAATATTTTGTATGTGTCGATATTGATATAAAACGTAAATTGATGATGAGATGTAGAATCTGTGGCTAAGATAGTAAATTAGGTGGCTGACTTATAATTTCTCTTTGAACATCACACGCATGTAATCTCTTTGTGTGAAATAGATAGCGAAGTAAAAGGGTAACGAAATAAACCGAAAAAAATGTGTGTATCAATATACTTTAATTTGGAAATAAATGCAATCGGCTTCAAGTCAAATCAAGACGACACTATTTCATTGTCATTTTTATGATATATTTATATCATAATATTATATTTATATTTCAGTTAGGTTTATATTACATAAACCTAACTGAATTATAATATAATACACATTACAGCTTCTAAACGCATTTACGAGATTGTGTTAAATAGACCAACAATTTATAAATTAAAAAGAAAAAGAAAAAATAATTCACATACCTAAATACCCATATTCAATCAAACTACTCCATGCATACATATTACAAAGTATAATATTATTTTTTTAATTTATAAGTAGTAGAGGTATTCTTGAGCGGCAGTACAACGCTGTAGACAATAACGTGTAAAGCACCAATACGCCGACTTGACTGATTTGATTCCACTTTCTTACAGAAAACCGACGTAAAATGTTCGCGAGTTATTGCGTTTCATACGGTGAGTCGGATATCCAGTAGCCCCTTACCCCTTCGCAATCCCTGTTCTCCTTTAAGATTGACAACCCACCCTTGTTTCATTTAGTATTTTGGGAGTTTTGGCGGGAATTCTAATGGTGGTGGGTGGTCGCTTGTTTTAATGATTTCATGTTATAGTCTAAAATTGTACTTGGGGTTTAAATGTGATGCGAATTTATGCGATAAACATCAACGAAGATGGACAGTATGTGGAAGCTTTAAAATAAGCGATTTTGGACGCTTTTTGTCGGGTGGATGGGTCGACCATGTTCGATTCCTCCGCTGCAAGAAAATCGTCTAAATAGGAATTGACGCCAAAACTCCAGCAGGGCCTTGAAATCGAACACATCCGACTTCATTGCACTTGCGAAAACTTAAATGTAGAAAACAAAGTATCAAAAATAATAAAAAGTATACGGCTGAAGGACATTGTATCCATGACTATGAAAAAAAAACCATTTAGTATTTATTATCGGTTTCTATTGACGTAGGAGATACCATCAAGTGATTATCCTGCTCGAATGCCAGATACTGCTTAGAAATTAAAATCATTAGAATTCTTCACTATTATTGATACATTTTTTCTCTTCACAGGGTGCATCGCCCTACAAATTGTTGCAAGGACAAGGATTCTGAGACATTAACATTAATGAACCTCCAAATAATTTCTCTAGATATCTCGGACCACCAAAACAGTGTAATTGTGTCAATTAATGTAAACAAATGTTTGTCGTCGCTCATAGATACCAAAACTCATTACTTAATTGATCGTAACGCGTTATTAATTCAAATCTTATGACCTAATCATTAAATACCCGGGGTTATGCTGGGTGGTCCGCCCGTCCAAAATGTCTTAAAATACGTTTTACGAAATGGAGCATGAAAAATCTGTACCATTACAAAGGTCAGCATTTCTACTGTTACAGTAGGAGTATAATCGCTAATGTACCGTAAAAATTTATTACTTAATAATTTAACCCTTTTATATGGGCCTAACTTTGGGAATCTTTTGAGATGTGAAATGGTTAAAATTTAATTAATGCCTCTACTGGGGTGGTATAATATTATGTAGGCGATATTTTTTTAAATAAAATCATTACGGATATGTCTTATATATACTACAAGGTACCGAAAGATGTTTCAAGCAAACTGATACAAAATGCGGAAAATGTACGAGAAATGGAACGAGCAGGCGATACAACAAACCTACACTCACCATATACTAGTGAAGTAAAAAGAATTTGATGATATTAATGTTTGGTATAATTATGTACTTTATTCATTTTATTCAAATAGCTGTCTTATTAATTCACCACATTTCGGAATCGTAATACGTTATTTACGATTTATTCGTTGATGAAATACGCCCAATTTTCTACTAATACATGAATTATGTCGAAATCTTATTCTATAAAATCGATACTATTTACTAACACCCCCAACTTAAACCCCACTTGCATTAAACATAAACATAAGCTCACGCCTGTATCCCCACAGGGGTAGACAGAGGCGTACTAGCGAACAGAAAAAAGTAAAAAACAGTAATGAAAAGAATTTACTTTATTACTTTTAATGCAAATGGGATGAGTGTGGAGTTATTCCCTATCCCTCAGAGGGGGTTGGCAGGGGAGGCAGCCGTTCGTAACAACTGGGCGTAAGTCCTTTCTGCAACATGCTTAAAAAGTATATTACGCCGACCCCGCATTTAGGTGGGATAAGGGCAGGTAGAAAGAAAGAATGTGGAGTAGTCGTATTAAAAATACATTTGTTTAATAAAGTCATGCGCCAACGTCGTTTGAATAAATGGTAAAGTCCAACCCCCTGTCAGACGTCATACGACACTGCGCTCTTAATTTTTTATCTCATTCTTTACACACATATAAAAACCTTAAATGTTCTTGCGACATTTAATACCCTATTATAAGTCTGGATCTCGTTTTATAAAGATACTGGAGAAGTAATAATATTCCAATTATTTTTTCAAGATATTCGTGTTTTGTTTGGAATGCTTCAATATTACACATCTTTACTTTGTTTTGTATGACTTTGTTAATACCAGATGATTCATCAGATAATAATAAATAAAGATTGCCTTTCTTGTTGGTGTAGTTACATATATTGCGTGGGCGGTACGACTACCGTCCTGAGGTCTCCGGTTCGATCCCCGAGTCGGGTAGTTATAATAAACTTTTATACCGAGTATCGGCCTGGAGTCTGGAATTTTTCTCAATATGGCAATAGGCTTGCCCCCTAGTTAAGCTCGGCAAAATGTATGTTCTATTCCGATAGTTAACCGCTGCCTACCCCTTCAAGAATACATACGTGAGCCTATGTAAGTACATGTATGCCTTTTAAGTTTTAACTCCTTCAGAAGGTTGTCTGGAAGAGATCGCTTTAAGCGATAAGACCGCCTATTACAACATTTTATACTTTCAGATTCTTGTTTGTACTGTTTCCTAATTACGATGTTTAATAAAGAGTTATCTATGTATGTCTTTTTATGTCAGTTTTGTAACCTACAATTAAATTGAAGCACATAGATTGTGCAACCGTATCAGGTGTGCATAAATATTATGGGAACTTAGTGCTTTATCTGTTCTCTATCTATTATCAGATCTTTATCTATCATATAAGTCACAGAGGTTCGGTTATCTCTATTTTATCAATAGAAATCGTTTAATTATTATAATTCCCGAGACTTATCTCAGACACCGTCGAATTATCGAGATATTTTGATAAGATTAAGATTATTTAGGCTGTTTAGCCAACACCTGGGAACGACAGAAAAAATAAACATAACAAAATCACAAAAATTAATCGGAGTCAATAATTACTAAACGTATGCCTCGTTATTTTAACTAGATGTAAATATACTATAAAAGTAATGATGGTGGCGCTATTTTATACACATACTTGTCTTATAGAAATACATTGATGTTATCATACGAAAAAAATCGATGTATAATTAAGCCATAAAAAGATTCACGATATCATCCTGAGTAAACAAGTTATACGTAATTGTTTTTTTAATAACACACATAAGCTCAAGCATGTATCCCGAAAGGGAGGGTATTATCGTATCGTAGGGTATTATCGTCGTCGTCGTCGTCGTCGTCTATATAGACAAAGAGACACTGTCTACCCGACAACTTGTTATTTCCATAAATAAACAATAAAAATGATGACTAAATACAGAATTTCAAGAAAGCAATGATCGATGACATTATTGTGTTTTAAATTGACGCATAGATGATAATAATAGCGATAGAGCCCCAAGAGTTGAAGAAAATAATTGTGCAAAATTTTTGTCTACCCTGATAGGAATGCCTATGCACGTCACTGCACGGAGGCTGAAACTTGTAACTTTTTAAAAATCGATACACAAACCCAACAGTACATCTTTATGAACATCATCAAACAACACAATTATTAATGTGTCAAAATTCACACAGTGGTGATGTTTTCACACCACTTAATTCATCCACGGCACAGATATTGGTAATCTTGTTAATCGGCTACATCCACCAATCATACATTATTGGTTTTTGTAATAGCAGCAGGTATAATAAATCATTATATCCCATAAACTTTAAACGTTTACACGTACCGGAGTTCATATACCCAAATTAATCAAAGATAATATCTACAAATCACTTTACACAACGCAACGTAATTTCCGCTTTGCTGGCCGGCTTATGTATTTTTATTTTGCATTAATAGACTATAAACTGTCGCCACCTTGGTCTAGTGGCAGCGTATATGGTTTGTGAACTGAGAGGTCCAAAGCCAAATAGATTCTGCAGTACTTGGAAAGATGTATTGCACCGGATTGGTTTTTAGGACCGACTGCCTACTTAGCGTCAACGCTCTCTGGGTGATACAATTTCGCGCCAACCGTGTTAGAAAAAACACTAGGTGACTTGCGATTCCAATCCAGGACTTCAGGTTCACAGACACGCTGCCACTAGACCAAGGAGGCGAACATAAATAGAATAAAAATAAAATAAACAATTTATTGAGTTTTAGCTATTACATAGTTACTGAAGTCTATAAAAAAACATTAATTACCTATGTGTATGTGCAATGTGCATATATAGATGTATATTATATACTATATTCCTTCCTTCCTCCTGGGATCCAACAATCACTAAGTCGGTCAGGCCCTGGTCACAAATAAACAAAATCAACTAACATTTTGACTAAATTGGACATTTTGAATAATTTTCATATTACATTAATGGAAACGTTTTCAGCCAATTATAGGTTATCTGAGAGACGTTAACAAGGAAGAAGTTTGCATTTTATAACGGCCATCGACTAATGAATTTTAATTATTAACCTGAATGAACTATACTGAATAAACAACAAGTTCTTCCCAAAATTCCTGCAATACCAAGATTCCAAGTTTAAATTAAGTTAAGACAGCAAGAAACCAATTAACAAAACTGGAAAATGTGTTCGGATTTGTTCCATTTTGTTACCGTGATAATAATATATTTTAATACCTATTCGTTTAACTGCCTTCGGTTATGGAACCGCCAATTACATTACCACGAACATAAATCGTGGTCGTATTTGTTCTGGCTCTGGATTAAAGCGCATCTTCAGACGCAATTGTCATAAAAACAAATTGAACTAATTGCTATTGTTAAACTTGAAACAAAAACCATTTAGTCCGATAAATGGATGCGATGGTAAAAATTGGAATGAAAAAGAAACCGAAATTATCATATCGGTAGTTTTATCGATCAGCAGCTGGCTGGTGACAGTGGATTAAAGAAAGAAAATTTATTTAGCGAATCACCATTAAACGTGGCTAAAAAATAATGTTATACGGCGTCTTGCAGTGCTATTGCTAATCTAGAGTTACACCTTATCTCGATTTATCCTACAGTTGAATAAATCAAGATTTGGGATAAATAGAGATTTATCGCGGAGCTGCAAGTGGCTCATTATGTATCACCTAATTTTCCCTTTTGCAAATTATCTATTGACATTTTACGAGTACAAATCGTGTAGTAATGGAAGTGTACGAACTAGATAAAAAGATGATTCTATTCTGCCGAATGACAATCCACAATAACTGATAATCCTCAACGTTCATAAACAAAAATGTTTCCTTAAAAAATCTCTTGAAACAAATATTATTTTACCTCCATCACAAAATGCCTGAGGTTATTTGAATAGCGAACGACGTATCTCAGTATCCATTTCGGCTGGGATCATCTCCGAGATATCAGATACTAAATTAATACTCTTTTGCTCTGATAAAACAAACAGATATTTGCATATCTGGATCAAACGTTTAGTTGATTTCCTCTGATAGGTTTATAGCGGGATGAAGCAATATTGATGCTTGACTCTAATTAAAATCAGGTATTCAAATTAAATATACCTACACGATTTACGTTAATTATTAAATATTTTTGCTAGAAAATCAACCATAAAATAACTAGTTCAAAATCTTATTAAAAAAATGTAGGATCGACCCCATTACAGCATAAAAGTCAATTGATTAGTTAGTCGCTTTTACAAATTTTCCGGATCTCTACCAATTGAGACCATGTAGCTGTGCAACAGCGAAAGTTATTTATTATTTTAAAAACTTTTAACGCTTAACAAAATAAACATGCAACTGATATTTTTTTCATCAAGTATCGAGAGTTGTAATTCCGCAAAGTAAGATTTTTACCCAGACATTATCAAAAACAACCAAGTGGGCAGAATAAGTAATAGCTTAATATTACGTTCCGTCGGTGAAGGTGGCTGGTTTGGCGGCTCAGTCTCGACAAGGCTCTGTTTAACAAATGTATGTTATTAACGATTTCTGGGCCTTAACAAACAACTACCGGTAACAATAGCTTATCCACATCAACTACAATGGAGTATTTCAGTAATTATTAGCATCATCCGCGGAGTTAACAAAACTACTTCGATCACTTATCCACTGTTGGCAATCTTTTGTTTTATAGATGCATTTACACAAATTAGTTGGTAAATAAAAAATATTAAGATAAATAAACAAACCGTTTTTAACAAACAGTTTTTAAAGTAGTAAAATTTAATGTGTTGTAAATATTACATAAAAATCAATAAACAACGCATAAACCAGTGAAGATTCTAATTATTATTTTAGTTTTACACTTAGAAAAGTTTGTAAGTAAAACAAGGTATATTATAACTTAAATAAAATGATATACAAAACATTTACTAAAATTAAAATTCTGTCCAAACACAAAATACTTGTAGTTTCCAACAATTTGGTGCGAGAATGACATTCGATATCTCTGTTTATTATTATATTATTTTGAAGCCTCTTAATAAGCTGATAAAAACTAAATAAGGTTTTTAAACAACTTACTTTTGGGAATCAACGACCTGTTTTTAATACCGGTCTCAATTAGTGCACGCGCCAAAAATCATCATTTTTTATTAAGGTCGTGAAAAAGTAACAAGGATGAAATGTGATTAGCATTTTACTTACCGCGGCTTTATAGCATATCGTGATACTTTATCAACAGTCTTATTGCATTTGATGCGAGGGACAAACATTTATACGACTTTATTTATCAAATGATTGTTTAATGTGAATTTTGGGGAAAGTAAGAGTATTATAAAACTCCTGCTCTTATATTAAATTAACAAATTGTATCAATAAAAAAAAAAACTATAATAAAATAAATTATAAATAAATACAAGGTGGACCGACGACCTGATAAAGGTCGCAGGAAGTCGCTGGATGCAGGCCGCTTCCAACAGGTCGATCTGGAAATCTTTGGGGGAGGCCTATGTTCAGCAGTGGACGTCCTATGGCTGATGATGATGATGATGATGATGAAATACAACCAACAGTCAAACACCTCGTCCTGACCCTCGTGGGCCTCAAAAACATTTGTCTCAATGCGGAAATCGAACCCGCGGCCTCTCGCTTTACAGCCGGCTACTCGCCCGCTGCGCCACGGAGGCTGTCTAAACTGATGTAAAATTGTGTTTTTACTAATACAAAAATGTTTTTACCTGTTGTTTTATTTTTTTTTATAGAAGAGGAGGCAAACGAGCAAGTGGGTCACCTGATGTTAAGTGATCACCGCCGCCCATAAACATCCACAATACCAGGGGAATCATGGATGCGTTGCCGGCCTTTGAGGTAGATATAGGCTCTTTTCTAGAAGGACTGTTTAGTGGACGATAATAATAGCTGATCACGTCACTAATATGATACAGTGTCTAGTGCCTAACGAGTTTTCTAAGCAACATTTATTTTACGAGATGCCCTAAGCGGCCACCCATCTAGCACCCCACGCGGCGTCCACCGCCACTGTGACGGATTCCCGACACGCCCCTCATTTGTTATACAAATTTTATACTACCCTCCGAGCGAAAAATGCATAAGCCTTCGAAACACTGCGCGAAAAAGAACAATGGATCGCATGACGATACCGTGACTTAGCTGTTACTTTCTGTAAAGCTTTCCACACCAGTACAAGGTATTATTTATTTTTCCTTGAAATAATTCGGAAGAAACATGTGTTGTGCATTTGCATACATTATATTATAGCAGAGACTGACAAACGAGCAGCTGGGTCACCTCATGGTAAGTGATCTCCACCACCCATAGACACCCAAGACAACAAAAAGATTTTTTTTTTTTTTTTTTAAGTTGTTCATAGCCATGGATACAATGTCCTTCAGCCGTATACTTTTTAATATTTTTGTTACTTTATTTCCTACATCTAAGTTTTCGCAAGTGCAATGAAGTCGGATGTGTTCGATTTCAAGGCCCTGCTGGAGTTTTGGCGTCAATTCCTTCCAGTTTGATTCTTTTTAGACGATTTTCTCGCAGCGGAGGAATCGAACATGGTCGACCCATCCACCCGACAAAAAGCGCCCAAAATCACTTATTTCAAAGCTTCCACATACTGTCCATCTTCGTTGATGTTTATTGCTTAGATTCACATCACATTTAAGCCACAAGCACAACTTTAGACTAGAATATGAAATCATTAAAACAAGCGACCACTCGCACCGTCACAATTCCCGCCAAAACTCCAGACCGAATACAACAACAAAAAGAATAATGGATGCGTTGCCAACCTAAAGGGAGGGAATGGAAGGGGAAGGAAAAGGGATTTGGAAAGGGGGGGGGGGAATGGGCCACCGTAAATCCCAGTCACCGAACGAAACGCGACAGCGAGCTGCCACTTTACGTCGGTTTTCTGTGAGACTGTGGTATCAAACCGGTCGAGCCAGCCCATTCATGCTGTAGACGTAACTGTCTACAGCGTGGCTCTACCACTCAAATGTTTATATGGATTTCAGTGACACAAAATACGGAACAACTTCTTAGTTAAAAAACAGTGCTATAAATAATACACGATATTTCAATCAAAAAGACAATTCAGGTTGCATGCGGTTACATGCAATCGCAAACGGAGAACAACTACCGATTCAACGGACAATGTAATCGGTGATAGCCGTGAAGAAATTTCATTAAACTCTATCACCCGAGGACAATGCAATTGTACGGAGGCAGTTGAGATTGAGACGGCAGGAATGGATTGCGCGGTCCTGCCGCGGGGTTTGGAAGTATGGTATCGCTCCTTGATTAAATAAACCTTCAAGTTTACGTCACGCCGCCGGCTGGTGATGCCAGTCTTCGGCATATTGCACGCACTCCGTGTCGCATTGCTCAGATTTATGCCTAAAAGTAATTTTAGGTATAATCCTGTATTTAATAAGTTTAAATTATCCAATGAATAAGAAACTATATAGATAATAAAATTACGATTTTTACCTATATCAAATCACTGAATCAAGACACAAAAATTGAAAAGTGATATTTTGATTCGCTTCGCTACGTTTTTGCTTAGCTTGGCTTTGGCTCTGGCTTTTTGAATAGTATAATGTTTATTACATATTAAATGTCAATTATAATAAATACTTTTAACTAATCTATCTGTATCTATCGAAGCTTTTATACTATAAAACTTTACAAAATATGTTAAACAAATAACACAACTGCGCCATGTGCCTCCCATTTTTGTTTTCCCTAACCATTTTCTGAATTTAGATAACTCTTTTTTTATATCTCAGTTGATTTTATTGTACTCTCGTTGCGTGGAATTCTAATATTATAAAAGCGCCACAAATATTATTACATATTAGTATATTAGGACAACTTTATGCAACCGGTGATTATCGAACAAAACTGAATCACATAACTTAAAGATGGTCAGCAATTTTTTACGCGGCGACTTGAGTTTCTTCGTCTATTAATATTCATTACATGTGGCAACTTGTTTACATTTTTGCCTTATAGGAGAAATGGTTCGGGCGGCATCCTTCCAGAACCAGACGACTCTGCAATTCCCCACAATTTGTTAAAAAGCATCAGCTATTTGTCTACAAGCGACGACATTTATCACCGACGAGTGTAGGCAGTAAAGTTGAATACTTCGGCCGCTTTGGCTTTCAATTTACGATTCGATTGTAAAATAACCAAACTTGCCAACTTTTTATTTGTTTATTGACTATTTAAAATAACTAAGACAGGAGTACTGACAGAATCAATAAACATACGGTTACGCGTGGTATGTCAATTGATGTTATGTTTACGGGACGATTGAATACAAACACCAATGCTATTCATATGAAACTTGCTATTCATAAATTTTTAAAACGTAGTGAATTTACTGATTTCTTAAGTTTACGCGAATATTATACATTGAAATAAAACTATTCTTACGGATTCTATCACGATTAGGTTTTAATTATTATTCCCGACGTTTAGAAGGCTTTGCAGTCTTCGTTGTCACGGGTCAGACCCGTAAGAATAGTTTTATTTCAACGTAGTGAATTGTTTATGTATAGCTTATTACCTTCCAATTTATAGTATTTACTATAATTATTACAAGATATATGTAAGTTATGTGTTATTTATATGTATCTCTGAATCTTATTGATTTCATATATAGTACTTCAGAGTAACATAATATACTGGGAAAAGACTAATTTGTGAGAAATGAACATAACGATATTGAAACAACATCGATATATCTTAGATAAGATCAATAGACGGTTACTGCACACGAAAAAAGTGATGGTATATTAGATGATATGAGGAGCAATTCATGTTTACGTTCCAAACCAATTAGACTGATATTTCGTTAGAACAAAAAATATGAGTTAATAAAACATGACGTTTATGTAACTCAACCACTGGTAAAAACTTAAAACGTAGTGACAGTTAACTTGTCTCCATAATATGGAATGGGGAAATAAATATATTCATCATGCTTAATCGACTTTTAACTAAAGACTTAAGCTATTTGCTTTCATAACACATAAGTAAATTATGAATGTTTTACGACAATTAGGCTAAACATGTGATATCCCTTATCCCCAATTAATATCTAATACCTAAACTCTACTAACTTATAACTGCCACATACATATTATTTATTTATTTATTACAGGGACAACAAACGGTTACATGTTAAGAATATATATAAACTAATCTTAAACTAAACGAATACTTAAACATACAACCCACACCATTGTCCTCATATTGACATAATATAATTTAGACTTATTTAGCAAACAACAAAAAACAAAAACTAACGTCAAGTTGAATCAAGTTGAATCAGCAAGCTTAAGGGTGGCCATTAATTTAAATTTTTGGCTTGAGAGGGAGAAAATATCAATATGTGCAAAATGTGCATTGTAATGATCTAGAAGTCAACGAAGTAGTGCTCGGGCCCGTGCGTTACTATTATGCACCATTTAATTTTGACAGATAAGGGAACGTACCCATATTACATGACCAGATACCACGCTTGGTTACGGGGGCGAATATCGTGCTTTTTCGAGCTATATTCTTATATGGCGTACAGCGTTTCGCACTTTTTAAAGTCACAGGTAAACACATCAAAATTTATTTTTTTTCTTTTCTACGACAAAAAATTTGTTAAAGCCATATTAACAAATGACTACGTGATAACTAGAGGGGGTAGTCTTGGCATATACTATGGGTGGTTACCGAGGGGGGGAAAAATGTAAAAAAAATGGATCACGTAATATGTAATAACGTCTTTAAGGTGGTCACAAATTACATAAAATTACCTTAAATGTTGAATTGCTTTAATCATGCGAACTTTAGCAAATATTTTAATCACTAATTCCACCCAAAACTTATCAATTGTTTTCAACAGCCCAAATCCACCAAATATACCAATATTAATTTGTAAGTACAACAAACAGATCTCATACCATCCCAATCTACATAAATCAGTAATAAAACAATAACATCGGTAAATTTCAAGCAACTTACACAAGTCACTTGAATATCGACATGTACCTAATAAATTCAAAGGATTGACTCGAAGCGGCACTGTGGTGAGAACTCGTACATTTACAGAAGCAATATTACAGGAGCATAAATCTAACCGGAGTTGTGTGAGTGTCGTTGGACTGGCGCTCGCCTCGTGAATGGACCCGGGATATGAAGGATGGCCACAGCCAAAGACCTCGGCCTCCGAGCCGCGTCTCAACCGCCTTAAACGAGACGTTTTGACAACTGCCGATATGTGAATTGAAATATGAAAGCCGCTGATACAAGTGACTCGCGTATTGATCTTGGAAAATAAACTACAGAATAACATTCAATGTACGGCATTCGTAATGTGATGACTAGACTGGAATGAGTTGACTAATATGTTTAATAAATTCGATTCAAACTTCCAACTTTATGTTTAGATGACTAAAACATATCGACTGTGTATTGTATAATTCAAGAATATATAGTGTGGTTTTTAAAGGCCTACATAATTATGCGCTATTCACACATTATTATGTTTATAAAACTGTAAACGTATTCATAATTGTTACCGTCGACAAGAAAAATATCTAAAATATGCCACTTTGCTTCAACTTCTATAGTTGTAATTAAGTGATGTTTCTCAATCAAGACAGTTGTTTAAGAGCAACAACTTACAAACTTGTACAATAAATTAAAATCCATTTTATAGTTCATTACTTTGTGGCACCGTGTTGTTAAAAACTAGTGAAGGCTTGTAACTTTTTACCATGGGGAAAATCTACCCTTAAATACCTACACTTCATATATAAGTAGATTTTGGATGTTTGTTTCACCAAACTTACGCAAACTAAAACAAATATTATCCACCAAAACAATATGTAGATCTACAAAAACCATTATCAGATATTGCTAATAATATGTATCAAAATATAATTTATTTCGTATAAAATTCTAACGAACCGAATTATTATAAATACATTCTGGCGTCTTTAATCATTTCTTCTATCGAGTTGACGTCGATATGGCGGCACCGACACTGAGCTGAATTCAAAGCGGAATAAAAAACACAATGGGATTATGCAGGCCTAATGGTGCTCCCAACATGGGCATTAATCTCATCATACAATATTGATGTTCCCACAATTTATAGCTCATGCTAAAGGAAAATCACAAAGTCAAAGTGCCTTATTAATGTGTGAAGACACTCACCTCCACTCGAAAGGGGGTCCTGACATATTTTTATGAACTCCAGCTCGTTAGTAGATACTTTGATATCCCCGGAATACAATTGAATGTGAACCTCAAAAACATAATTCATAATTATAATATCGAATCTATGGTTTAATGTGTATTCGTTTGAACGTCTGGCAAAAACTTACTATTCAAAAAGACACTCCCAAAACTTTTTAAATATAAATGAGGACTCGAGTTTAAATGGCGCGGTTCCATTGTAGAAGTCTCAAAGTTGACTTTAATCTTCTTAAAATCAGGAGACATTCGCTTCCAAAGCACGTTCCGAGATTGAATGAGATTTAATCTGTTTTCCCGTTCGTACAGAAATCGCTGCCTCTCTCGATGAATTCTTTAATCGTTGAATAATTTACTAGTGCTTGTTTGTTCTTTGTATGATTTCAATAAAATTGTACCCGTAAGTATAAATAATGGGGAAAATTAAGATTACGATTTATGCGTAAACCAAATTGAAAGTATAACGCGGTCCTTATCTAGATTCTAGGTGGCATGGGAAAATTTTTTTTGCTTTGTTTTCCCCTTGAAGCGTTTTGGTAGGTCATGAAGTAATATTTAGTTTGACTTCACGTCTCATATATTTTACGTGCTATTCTATGATTTTCATGTACTGTGGTAGTTATTCTACTCTTGTTGTTTCTAGAAGAAATGTATCTGATGTAATAAATGAACACTGAAGTCATAACAAATTTTGAAGATCTTATATATTATTATTAAACAATTTCATATACAAGTATAAAGCCATTCCATGCTGCTGAAATTTCGTTCAAATATATAGAATAGTCGCCTCCTTGGTCTAGTGGCAGTATGTATGGGCTGTGGACCGGGAGGTCTTGGGTTCGATTCCCAGATCGAGCAAAGCAAATTTTATAATTTAATTTGCCCGGGACTGGATCTTTTAGAGTTGGTGGACGTCAGGCAGGTGGCCGGTCGTAAAAACTAAGCCAAATCCTTTCTGCAACGTGCTTGCAAAAGTGTGTTGTGCCGTCCCTACATTAATGTGGGATAAAGGCAGGTAGAAAGAAAGATATAGATTAGTCTATCAAATAAATTAACAGCATTACATTTCCATGTATTCACAGTACACCTGCAATCCTTTCCCAGCCATTGAATTTCAATACTCACAATTCTATCAATATCAAATACCCTAGCCAAGTATTCAAAAACAACGATGTGAAAACTTGCAGTACAAACTACCGTTACAACTTACAAGTATGTTATTTAACATACGGTCGATAAATATAAATAATGTGTGTATAATTTTATTCATCATACATTTACCTCCTTTCAAAAGCACGATCATTTTAGTATTAGCCATAAAATTCGTTGTATTTTATTTCTTAATTTAAAACGTCTGCATTTATTCGGGCGGAACGCAGCTCGCTTTTATTGTGATGCAAATGTACGTTTGGTTTACTGAGAGGTATTTAGATGGTAACACGTGACGACAGGCGCTGGAGGCCAGTGTCCGGAGACGCAAATTATGGCAATCTTGACACCTACGAGGCGCTAACAGAGGGTGCACCCTACAATTTAGCCGACGTGCAGCGTGCAATGTTGCCTCCATACAGCGCCGTTCGCTGCCGGCATTGCTGCTATGCGGGCACTGATTTACCTTAATTTACGCCCATGAGAGTTCTAATTCCGTCTTTTGTGCGATTCGTATCCCATGTAAGCCGATATAAATATGTAGCAACTGTTTGGATTATTATTTAAGGTTGCTATTATAACATCAATGGAAAGTTGAATGACCAAATGACAAGCCGCTGTTCGAACGCGACTAAGGTAGCATTCGGAGGAAAATGGCACTTACCCCCAAATGGTCAAACGCTGCCTAAATATTTAGGAGGGCCTTATCGATTTAAGCACTCGTTATTCTTCAATTTGGCATGGTCAAACAGAACCTATCTCTTCACATTAAATGTAAGCAGGACCCAGTTTAAGGCCCGCTTATTTCGTAAAACGGCATGGTCAACAACTGCCTAACGTTTGACAGCTATTTAAGGCCCGCTTAACTAGCATTTGATCGAAATTAGTTTGAGATTGCCTGCGACTACTCTCAAATAAATCTAATGTTATTAACACGAAAGTTTGTGAAGATGTATGGATGTTTTGTTACTCTTTTACACCAGAATGGCTAAAGAGATCTGAATGAAATTTGGCACAGAGATGGATTAAAGTCTGAAATAGCACACAGGCTACTTTTTTCCCCGAAAAAATGTATGGTTTCCGTAGGATAGATATGTTTAAATAAATAAAATTTCACGCGAACGGAATGGCGGGCATAGGTTTGTATTTAATAATTTCCGTGTTCCGTGTAGTGTTTACCTACCCCTTGATTTCAATAAAATGTATTTTTCCTCAATATCATTATCTAAACTAGAATATAGCGCACTCGAAGAAGCCAAGACAATAAAAAACTTCACAAATACAATGATTCATTTTATTAAATCCGATAAAACACTACTGCATGTTGCCGAATTCCTCTCCAATATAATGGTTTTTAGATGGTCTGATGAAGCCGGTGTGAACTGGGACGTCCTGAATTCCATCCTCAGATCGGGCGGAGTATTTTTTTTGGGACGGACGGCAGTCCTTGACAAGAAAAATTCGAGAAGACTATTTTTATTGAAACGCTCCAAGAAATATCCTCCATATCCAAACTTCAAAGTTTCCATAATCTCTCCATCTTCGTTGATGTTTGTTACATAAAACAAAATCACTTCACATACAACAAACACAGTTATTTAAATACGAAAATAAATATAAACAAACAGGTCGCCATTCGCCAAAATTTTTTTTTTGTTTCTTCCACACAAATCATTGGCTAAGGACGAAAGAAACATTCTGCCAAGTGGTAAATATTTTAGCAACATAATAATAAATATTAAAAAAAGATCCATTTTAAGTTCCGTTTCTATTATATAAAAATGTGTTTACCTTCACAATAACAAAAGATAGACAGAGATAACATAAACATTACAGAAAAATTTACTACAGATGAAATATGATCGGAATGGCACATGGAAAGCAAAAAGGTTAAATAAACATTATCGAATCATGTATTCTGCCAATTATTTATTATAATTATCTTAAAAATAAACTAAATGAAATAAAATGATTCTACGTGAAACGAAACAAAAATATAATTTTATTAAAATTTTGTAATCGAGAACAAACTTTTATTATCTGTAGCATAATGATTGATCCTCAGCTGATTTTTCCGACAAGTCTTCTCAAGTGCCAGTGCCACGACCATGCCGCTCAAAAATTATTGGCTGCTTAACTTTGGGTAGTGCTCAAATGACTTGGATGACTGAGCACTGTTTGACCATTCGGCCCTTAAGGAGTCACTTAAAATGTCAGAAGAATTTAAATAATCAAGTAAAGAGAAACTTGCTATACTTTGTGCGTGCCTTAAGTATTGCGGTATAACGTTAGATCCATATGAGTATACGACTATTGTCGCTGTATAGTCGCTGTATAATCGCTGTATAGTATAGTCGCTGGATGCAGGCCGCTTCCAACAGATCGGTCTGGAAATCTTTGAAAGAGGCCTATGTCCAGCAGTAAACGTCCTGTGACATGATGATGATGATGATACGACTATAACCATCCTGAGGTCTCGAGGTCGATCTCCTAGTCTGGCAATGGAAATTTGGGATTCGCTGCTCAGTATCACGCTTAAAATCTAGAATTTCTGAAATGAAATCTAAATTTCACAATGAGACGGAAATAAGGATGGAGAAATGTGGGTGCACAAGTTGCGCCTCTGTCTACCCATCCGGAGACAACAGACGTGATTGTCTATGTATGTTTCTATATTTCAAATCTAATGATCTACCTATAATAATGATATTCTCTACATTAGCTAAATAAATATATAGCTAAAAAAATAGTAATTCAAGTCAAAACTGATTTAACAGATTCAACTCATTCCCATAAGCAGCCGGCGAGGCAGACTGCCAAAGGCGCCTATGTGTAACACAGATCAGTGTACAGAACAGTCCCTCGCTCCCGTCGACCCACCGACATCGAAACAATAGCTTTAGCGCAACCAAATCGATTGTAAAATCAGCTGCACAATCTCGGTGCGGCGTTATCTTACAAATATTTATTATATGTCAAAACAATATGCCGAAACGGAACGCTTATTGCGGTTTTTACAAATGTGTCTGGTTGGGAAGGAGAGCTCGTTAGCATGAGGTACGACGCATTGTGGGGGTACAATGGAGGGCGGAGCGTGGCCGGCGGCGCCCGCGCAACGCCACGCACCTCATGCAGCGCTGCTTGCGCGGGAACCTGCTCCCAGCGAGGCGCAGCTCAATGTTTCACATTTAAATCAATGACAGACCGCAACTATGCGCCAAGATGGAATTGTAATCATTATAGGCCTTACTTATAAACACAGTTTAGCTAAGCAAATTACTAAGAATAGCCTATCACTTTTTTCCTTTTGTCACATTGTTTGAAAATAAAAGGGACAGGCTATTCTTTACCATTTGCTTAGTTAAACTGTTTTTATTAGTAAGGCCCTATAACCCTCACTTATAAACACGGTACGTAACTTTTAAAGTGGTTTGTTCCTATTATTTTCAATGTTATGTAATGAAAAAGTGGGTAATTTTAAAGATTAGAACCGGGTAAATGTTTTTATAAGTAAGGAATGAGCTTCCTTCTTAAATTAGACTTTGATTTCAGAGTTTCATGATTTAAAAATGCACCGAACAGATCATGAATACTGATTTTTAAGGGCCTTACTTAAAACAGCATTTTTAGCTGAGCAAATGGTTAAGAATAACCTGCCACTTTTTTTCTTGCGTTACATTGTTTAAAAATGAAAGGGACAACCTATGGTATAAAGATAAGCAACGCTTAAATATTTTTATAAGTAAGGCTAAATAGTCAACGACGTGTTTACGTCTATAAACAACACCTATCACAATTATTTTCTTTGGATAATAAAGTTAATAAAACTATTCAAAATATTTTGTAATTATATGAGACTTCCCAGGCCTTTAAAAACATTTAAACCCGATAAAATGCATTTACTTAAGCTCAAAATTAATTTTATTGTTTCCTCGATTCGGCCCACACACAGAATATTGGAAAAAGTAAACCTGAACTTAATTCATTATTGTTATTATCTGAAACAGTGGTGTCATTAACATTTTTAAAGGCATATTTTCTTTAACTGCTAATGAATGAAATGTTTTTACAGACCCCAATCTTATGTACAAAAACTGATTATACGACCAGTATTGAAAATTATTGAAACAATTCGACTGATCGCGAGAAGTCATTTCAAGAAATGGACACAAAAACCGTATTGTTGAAATTAAGCCGCGTCTCCTGCACTAAAACATTACCTACACAATTAGTAGTAGAGCTACGCTGTAGACAATAAGGTCTACAGCACGAATGGGCCGGCTCGACCGGTTAGATACCACTGTCTCACAGAAAACCGATGTAAAGTGGCAGTTTGCTGTCGCGTTTCGTTCGGTGAGTGAGATTTCCGGTGGCCCATTTCCCCCCTCCCTTTCCCAATCCCTTTTGCCTCCCCTTCCATTCCTCCTTTTAGGTTGGCAACGCACCTATGATTCTTTTTGTGTCTTGGGTGTCTATGGGTGGTGGAGATCACTTAGCATCAGGTGACCCATCTGTTCGTTTGCCAATGTCTGCTATAAAAAAAAACACAAAACACTTACACAAACACGGTATTTTAGTCTATGGTCCATTGTTCCATGAGCAGGAGACAGCGAAATACGTTGTTTTGTGTAGGCGTTTTTTGTATTTTGTGTCGAAAAAAATATGTGGAGTAGATTTGGCTTTATATTACCTAATGTATGAAATTTTAAGACTAATAAAGTGGTAGGAGTCGACTTAAGACCACGCGAAAGTTTTATGCTAAATAATCATATTTTGTAAACAATCGTAGTAGATACATGTACTCATGCGAAGAATAAGCCTTATTTAACTGGAGAGAACTTCTTCTACGACATAATTAAATATAGAGAATATAAGGTAAAACTATCTAAGCTACCTGATCAGGACATTTTTTACAATTGAATTCCTATATAACTCGCTGCGCACTGTTGACAATTAATAATTATTTCATACAAATGTCATAGACGCGCATCGAGCTCGATACGAATTCGAATGTCAAAAATATTCCTGCTCGAGTTATTCCTGCTGCCCACTGTACTTAATTGTCGGGGTGATAGAACTAAAGATAAAAATATTATAACAGGGTATAGAATAAATGAGTTTTCTATAGTATTTTACATACATAGCTTCACGACTATTTCCCCGAAAGAGTAGACAGAGGTGAACTAGCGAACTAGAAAACTCACATTTTGACGAGCCCATTTTGTATAGTGTGGTAAATTTTCTAAATGAGACATATTTGTTATATTTTTAAACGGTACAGTAAACCCTCGTGAAACCAAATTGAACATTGCACAATGACCACGCATTTAATTAAATTGTAATACAAATTAAGTATTCGCTACCACCGTTTGGATCTTAATCGCTGCGTTCAATTAAGTACGCAAAGAAAAAATACGACACATATTTCTTCTGTAACTACAGAACAACATCCTGCTTCGTGTATAATCATCTGAAACTTGTTTAAATTTTCATTAAGCTACCTTTCGATAAAGAAATAATCATAACGATCCCGAAAGTCCCGTTGGTTCCTATATCGTTTAAGGCGCGTGTCGGTCGCGAGCAAACGCGCACAGCCTCCGTTTTACGACAAAATAATATACTTTAATTATAATGGAGCGTCGTGAAATAAAAAGGCGGCGCACGCGACATCTGTATTAAATTTTAATGGAATAACAGTTGCACCTGCGGCCGGATCGAAGATCGAGTTTGCAGGAACAAGGGCCGATATCCTCGCTTTCGGTGATCACCTCCCTGGAATCTGCTAAGTATTTGTAATTAAAAATCGCATCAACGTATATAATTTTCTCGCTTATTTTAAATTGTAACTGTACCTACTTTCCTACGTATCCCTTGAAGGCATGACGTCATCAAGGAAGATAGCTGGTCGCAAAAACTAAAGCCAAGTCATTTATGCAGCATACTTACAAATGTGTGTTGCACCGATCGACCCCACATTGCAGTGGGATTAGAACAGACAAAAGAATTTTCCTAATAGCATTGCCATTATGTATTACGTCAAAGCTCAGCCGAAGACCGCGGTGTCGAACTCAGCGGGCGCAGAGCGGCGGCGGCGCGACGAGCGGCGCGGCGCGGCAACGCACTGCTAGACCGGTCGTAAGCCGCTCTCCGCGCTGCTGCCTTTGAGGTTAGTTCCCATCTTAGTTCCATTTAAATCTATACATTGAAATGCGTCGCTCCCCGCGCCGCCGCCGCCGCTAAGTTCGTGTCCGCGGCCTTAGTGTTGACTTTGAAATGCGCGACAATTGATTATATTACGTCTGGTCACGAAAACTATAGCAACACATCAGCTTTGCATGCTAGTGTCTGTGCCGTGGACTCTAGCTGTATCGGTCACAGTGTAAATATCCATGATTTTACTTACACTACACTATTAGTTTTACTACACAGTAGTGATGTAATAAACATAAATTCTTGAGTGGTAGAGCCACGCTGTAAACAGTTATGTCTACACCACGAATGGGTCGTGGTTCAGGCACAGAAAACCGACATAAAGTGGCAGCTCGCTGTCGCGTTTCAATCGGTGAGTGAGATTTCCCCGTTTCCCTTTCCCAATCCCTATTTCCCCCCTTTTAGGTTGGCAACGCACCCATGATTCTTTTATAATGGAGGTCGAAATTTGAATAGCCTGCGTCTTCGACTTCATCAAATACACGGACTGTAAACCTACCTAAGCTATGTTTTGAAGTAGAATCCTGGAATATACAAGAATTACAGTGCGATCATGTCACTATAGAATGATACGTATCGCAGATCATAGTCTCCTGTCTCAGGTGCGTACCTTAAATCGCGCTTGTACGATCAACAATCCAATAAAACATGTAATATACAATAGTTATGACTTGGGCATAAATCTTAGAGCGTAATCTAGATATTACTTACTAACAATAGCTCTAACTAGTGTATATACAGTATAGTATATATAAAATTTAACTTGATTGTTATCTTAAATACATAAATATATCGGAGTTATTATCGCCACTACGAAAATGTGAGTTTTCTGTTAAATTTTTCACCTCTACAACTTTCTCCGTCTTAATGAGACAACGCAAACAAATTAACATAAATATGTATCTTTGTGTAATCATAAAAATATAACGCTGATAAAAGTATAAAACTAAACTAAAAGTAGTGATAAAACTGGAACAATGGAAATATATAAAGCAGATGCTTCAATTTTACTTCTTATATCACAGAGTTACGCATGATATTAGATAAGAATATAGTACATTAGATATGCTATTTATTTGTTCTATAGATATAGGCTTTTTAAAATACTGTTGTTGCGCTATGATTCTTAAAATTTTCATGTTCGTGTTGTTACGTATGTTATAATAATGAAACAAGCTTCAAAGCTTACCATTAGTAAACATAATTACAACAAGAAATAAATGTAAGTTGAAGATATAGGGGCTAACATTATGTACTTAGCTTGTATACTTAAGCAATTAATAACACAGCTGAAGAAGGTAGGTACTGGTCATTATAACTGCCTCGAGGTTCATTCTAGTTACCGTCACTTTGTATAAATTATATAAAAATAAGCACATAGAGACAAGGATAGAACGATTATGATTTGTGTATGTCAGACAGTGATAGGTGAAGTGGCAAGGGCAGGTGTCACGGGACATCTGCTGGCCCACTGACAGGCACGTGGCAGAACCCTATAAACCGACCTCTACGACTTCCATAGGAAAAAGTCGAGAAATCCCTCAGCGGCCCTCTAATACAATTAATTATGAAGGTATTTCTGTATAAAAGGTTCATTAAATATCATGTGTGTGTATGTTGTAAATAAAGAATTAATTCGCTTAGATTTTGCTTCTGATGACTAATTGATTTTCTTTTATTTGAGAATTATAAAACTAAATATTGAACACCAATTCAGAGAAAAAGATTGTTGTGCTCTGAAAATATGACAATTTAAAGTAATGTGAATTATAAATTATACAAAATCTTCATTATAGAGCTTAGCTGTAGTAGTATTTTTGGACAAGGTTTATTGTATTTAACCGTAACGTACATCTTATTTAATCAAGTTACTTTAATTTGTGAATCTACTAGACAGCTTTTTCACACGCTTATTTTGCTGTGATTTTCTATATACTTATTTATTATCGTCAAGTAATTTTAAGATATTCTCGTCATGTATTTTTTTGAGATATATAATTTTCCGTCTTTTTTTTATTTAATATTTGGGTCTCTTTTTTACACGTTGTTTTTATCTTTAATCCCAGATTATCAGAAGTTTTGCATTCTGTTCTTTTGATTTTCACTTCGCCCTGCTCTGGACACTTTGCTCGAAGACATAAATATATTATAATTGAATATAGGTACATAAAATTCTATTACCACAAGTGATATATTTTTCGAACGACTTCCACAAAAGGAGGAGGTCCTCAATTCGTCTGTATTTTTTATGTATATTACTCGATATCTCCGCCATATGTGGACCGATTTTCAAAATCAAGTAAGGGATAAGTCCCATAAAAATTTGGTCACGATCAGTAAATTGGAAGTCGGTCAATTAAGTTTTTAAACTTGTGATTATTACCCATTTAATTCATTAATAACCATCATTCAAATTAGATTGAACTGCAGTGAGATAGATAGAATATTTGGTTCAATTATCGACTGACTTCCACAAAAAGAGGAGGTCCTCAATTCGTCTGTATTTTTTTTTATGGATGTTACTCCATATCTCCGCCAAATGTGGACTGATTTTCTGAATTATTTTTGTGTTCGATAGAGCTTATTTTAAGGGTGGTCCCATATATTAATTGATCTCGATCGGATTTGAAGTCGGTCTGTTAAGTTTTTAAACTTGTGATTATCCACAAATCCCTTTCTTTACTTCCTTAGAACTGGGTATGAATGAAGTTCCTTCCTGCCCTAATCACACTCCAGTATAGGGTCGACGGAACACACTAGCTAAGCATGTTGTAGAAAGAATTCGCCTTAATTTTTATAACCGGCAGTTAGCCTAAACGTCAATTATCTCTGGAGGACAGTATGAATGAAGCTTAGATTAATAAAAGCGACCTACGGTCAGAATTGAGTAATATTTAAAAAATAATAATATTTAATCTGTAAAACGATTAGGATTACTAAAAAAATCAATAATAATATAATAATATTAGCCCTGTAATATTACTGTCCCACTGCTGGGCACGGGCCTTCTAGGCCTTAGTCTACCACACTGGCCTAATGCGGGTTGGTAGACTTCACATACCTTCGAAATTCCTGTGAAGAAATTCTCGGGTATGCAGGTTTCCTTACGATGTTTTCCTTCACCGTTATAGCAAGCGATATTTCTCAATGAAAATACACTTAACATAGAAAAGTCAGAGGTGTATGCTCCATTTTTGGGGTTGGTCTCGAACCTCGGACACTTCTCTCAGCAGTCCGTACCATTACCAATTAAGCTATTGCTGCTTATTTCAATAGTTTTAACTAATTATAACCATCCTGGTTACAATGCTACACCGATGTTTAAACGAACCAACATCCCGGCATACAAATGCGATCCCATTAAAATTACTGCGCTATATTGTAACTCGATCTGTACTTTTTGTAACCGAACGGTAAGCGGTTGTCTTCGAAGTAGATGTTAGATGTTATCGGCTTGAAATAACATTATGCCAACTTCTGTCATTATTTTTAACTGCAGATAACCTCGTTTACATAATTCGAATGCTATTTTAGACGTCCCACTATTTATTTTATGAGATTTATACCGATGGCAAGCTATTATGGTAAATAATTATCGTTTGCCATAAATCGTTTGAAACTCTAGTAGCGACTGCTGTTATTTATAAATATACAAACTTGTACTGTAACTAGTTATGTTTATACATAAGCTCACGCCTACGTCCACGAAGGGGTAGCCAGAGGCGCACTAGCGAACTAGCACACCGACATTTCGCAAAGCTTAGTTCCATCCCAGATGTAATATGAGGCGATCCTAACGCCATATCAGGCACAAAGACTCTGGGCTGATACTGAAAAATCCAATATCACTTTGCCCGACCCGGGGATCGAATCCGAGACCTCAGAACGATAGTCTTACCGCGCACACAATACCACGCCACCGAGACAGTTTTGTTTATAATGTACTAGATTTTACTCCACAAAAATTTTGGAGGTATGTGAAGTCTACTAACCTGCATTAGACCAGCGTGGTGGAAGAAGGCCAATCCCCTGTCATTAGTGGAGGAGGCCTGTGCCCAGCAGTGGGACACTAATATTACAGGGCTGGTCTGTCTTTCTATCTCCCGTTATTCTACCTTCATATGGGGTCGGCGCAACACATCTTCTCAAGGATGTTGCAGAAATTGGCTTAGTTTTTACGACTGACCCTGCCTAACGTCAACTCCCAGCCCGGGGATCTTAGATATTACAGAGCTGATAATATATTATCATTACATTTTGCTCGGTTCTTCACCCGCATTAAAATACGTTTCTCAAATGCCCACGATGAAATTTATTCACATTGACATTATATTGGTGGAAACAGTGTAGGAATGAGTCTTGTGTGGTAGAGCTACGCTGTAGACGTTTACGGATGCGCCGGATCGACCGGTTTGATACCACTGTCTCACAGAAAATCGACGTAAAGTTTTCTGTCACGTTTTGTTCGGTGAGTGAGATTTCCGGTAGCCCAATTTCCCCTTTCCCTTTCCCTTTCCCTTCCTTTAGGTTGACAACACAACCATAATTCGTTTTGTGTCTTGAGTGTTTATGGATGGTGTGGATCACTTACCATCAGATGACCCATCTGTTCGTTTGCCAATCTCTGCGACAAAAAAAAGCAGACGCTGACTGAGGGATTTTATAATAGGTATCTATGGTGTATGGAGTATGTTGTACAAACAGCTGTACCGAGATGATACTACCGACTCATATTAGGGAAGTTTTCTGATGCATCTTGGATAGTAAATTTCTGTAGGTGAAACCATTCACTATTCGTCTCCTCGACTACGAAAATTACCAATTGCAACAATGTGACTAGGAGGTAAATATTGAATTAAATTATATAAATACCTACAACTTATTATATGAAGATACTAGTTACGACATAATGATAAGGGAACTTGTCTTTGATAATACACAAGTGTTGCTCTATATCTCCTTATTAGATCAGAAGTGGGATACTCATTTCTAACAGGTCTGTTTCATTAATTTTTTATTTCATTTTAAACACGTGCCCGACTGTCAGAGCATAGTAGAGACGTCATAGTGTAACGGCTACTGTCGCCTCGAAAAGCAATGCATTCAACCATCATGAGTAGAGACCTTAGTATGGATAATTAACGAGAACGTATTCGGTTCGACACATGGTTAGCATGACCACGCAAAGAGTTCGATTTGAATATAATTTAGTCAATAGTTTCTCTTTTTCTTTGCAATGGAATGACAAGACGAGCAAAGCGCTCGAATGATGGAAAGTGATACCACTACCCATGATCAGTAGCAACACCACTCGCACTGTGGATAACAAAACTCGGAATGCACTGCACTGCGCTCGTTATAAAATAGACATTAAGTTAAGTGATTAGCCTGATAATTGCAGAAAAAAGTTTTTATAAATAATATCAGCAATAATAAATATTACTCGTATCATTGTTTTACTGCAGGACCGGACTTCCTCTACTTATAGAGAAGGTTTGGGCCTGGATTAATCACGCTGAGTAGTGCAGGTTGGTAGACTTCGCACAAATTCGAAATTCTTGTACAGAATTTTCAGGTACGATAGAAAAATCAATGATTTATGCCTTGAGCTGTGCCGGAGTTGGTTTAGAATTGACGACTTTCTCCTCGGCAGCCTGTACTATTCCTAAACTTTTTACAGTGGGTGGCGAATGGTGCAAAATAATGCAAATACACATATGTTGAACACTTCTATATTGTCACAAATTAACACAATTCTATTACAATCAATTTTGTAGTCACATTTACAGTACATAATCACTTAGGTAGCGTCTTGGTGGTTTTACGCGGCGCGAATGACGGCGCGGGCGCGACAGCGCAGGCGCGGGGGTCGCGTCGGGGTTCACACACCCGGACACGGCAGCGTCCCATTGGTTGGCAGAATCGGATGTTACACACTCCCCCTCCAGGTTGGAAAGACGTCCCGTCTCCGGCCTGGTTACCTGACGATGGCCAACTAAGGGGACTCGTCGGGGCCTACCTCGTTGCCTTTTGGGCACGACAGGCGTGGTCATGCGGTGTTCAGGAGAGGAAGGGATAAAAGGCATTAAATCCGAACTATGATATTTCCCTATAATAACATCAGAGGAATCAGAAAGGATAAAAGTGGTAGGACTAACAATCCGATTAATAACATAGGGACCATCACGCTTAGGAATAAATTTACGGGTTACACCTTTACTAGTGTTACTCAACTCATGTGTGCGGACCAAGACTAGATCACCTACCTTATACTTCGGAGCGGGGCGACGAGAAGCATCTGCAATCTGCTTACGATGATCCTGTAACAGTTCAACTCGCTCGCGAATATCATGCAAGCTATTAACAAAGGAACGTAAGTATGGAGTCGCCTGAGGAACAAAATTTTCTTTTTCCATTATACCACGAATATCATGGCGTACATCGAAGGGTGTACGCATTTCTCTAGCGAATGTTAGATAAGCTGGGGTCTTTCCAGTAGTACTACAAACAGCACTATTCATAGAAAAACGAACATGAGCCAAATATTTTGGCCAATCAGTATGCTCCGCTTTAACCAACATGGATAACTGTACCTTTAAATCCCTGTTCTTCCTTTCAACGGGATTCGCTTCAGGATGGTACACAGGTATTAATTCTTGCTTGATGTCCAGCACAAACATACATTGCTGCATGACAGCAGATATAAATTGGGGTCCGTTATCAGATATGACCCGTCTCGGCAATCCATAACGAAGAAAATATTCTTCAATAAGGATGCGAGAACAATTTTCAGCGGTGGCGTCCCTGAGAGCGTATAGCTCAACCCACCTAGTTGCAACATCCTCAACCAAAAGAATCCAGCGTTCTCCTTGTTCTCCTGGTGGTAAGGGACCAAAAAGGTCCACAGCGAGAACTTCAGATCGCTGTTGTAACACGGGAGTTTGCAGAAGCCCTGGGGGTTTCTGATTGGTCGCTTTATAGCGCTGACAATTTATACAACTTTTTAAATACTCAGTGACATACCGTCGCATACCGGGAAAGAAATAACGCTCACGTAAGCGTTGCAAAGTTCGCTCAATTCCTTGATGTCCTGCAGTAGGTGCATCATGCAGTTCCTTGAGGATTTCCTCTCTCTTGGAAACTGGGACTACTAATTGAGCTTCTTCAGAGTCGGCATCAGGGTCGTAGCGATACAGTACGCCCTGCGACATTATATAACCTCGCTCCAACCAACGACTGGAGGCGAAGTCATCATCAACTTCTAAATCTTGTATAATTTTTGAGACTTCAGGATCCTCTAATTGTGCGGTACGAAGCTCCGCAGCAGAGACCTGAGGAAGATCAAAAGAAACTGAACAAACATTGGAATCAACAGCCTCACTAGAAGGTCTGCTTAAAGTATCAGCTAATACATTAAGTTTTCCGGGTGCATACTCAATGCGGAGGTCGTAAGACTGGAGTTTGAGTGCCCATCTGATTAGACGGCCAGAGGGCGTTTTGAGAGTGAACAGCCATCGTAGGGGCTGGTGATCACTCTTCACGACGCAAGTATGCCCATCGATATAACCTCTAAATTTATCCACTGCCCACACGACCGCAAGTGCTTCGCGCTCGGTGGTGGAATAGTTTCTTTCAGGCGAGGTGAGGAGACGACTAGCATATTCAATAGGTCTCTCATCGTTACCATCTCCTTGGAGTAACACTGCGCCGATTGCATAATTGCTGGCGTCAGTTCGCAAAAGGAACGGTTGAGAGTAATCAGCCTGAATTAGAATAGGAGCTTGACACAATTTATCCTTAAGGGTGTCGAAAGCAATTTGCTGAGCCTCATCCCATTGCCAAGACTCATTTTTACGGGTGAGCTTTGTGAGTGGTTCAGCGACCTGTGCAAAGTTTGCAATGAACTTCCTGAACCATGAACATGTTTGAAGAAAAGATTTTAATTCTTTTATATTATTGGGAGGTGCTCTCTGTAAGATAGCATCAACCTTAGAGGAATCTGGACGAATACCTTGAGGCGTGATGACGTGGCCAAGGTAAGTCACCTCTTGACGAGCGAAGAAACATTTTGCTCGGTTTGCACACAGACCGAAGTGACGCAATCTGTCGAACACCTTTTGAAGGTCACGAAGATGATCTTCGAGGTCACCCTGTGTAATAATCATTAAATCATCAAGATAAGCTAATAGGGTCACATCTTGTAAAGATGCACCAGAACGGAAACGGTCAATCAATCTTTGAAAGGTTGAAGGAGCATTCTTCAACCCAAATGGCATTCGCTTGAAACGATAAGTTCCAAACGGAGTAACAAACGCAGTCTTATCTTGATCTTCAGGGGCAACCTTGACTTGCCAATAACCCGATTTAAGATCGATGGTTGACATGAAGCAGTCCCGCTTGGTCATTTGAATAAGTTCGTCGATTAGAGGAAGTGGGTAACTATCGGTTTTAGTAACCGCGTTAAGACGTCGATAGTCAACACAGAACCTCACTCCTCCATCTTTTTTAGGAACGAGCACAGCAGGCGAAGTCCAAGCGGACTCACACTCTTCGATTATACCATCAGTAAGCATTTTCTCTAACTCTACTTTCATTATTTCCTTCTTAGCAGGAGTAAGTTTATATGGAGGGACAGAAATAGGTGGATGGCTACCAGTTTCAATTCGGTGCTCTGCGTACGGTGTAGGGACTCCCCCTGCTCGAAAGATATCCTGATTTTGGAACAGGAGATCAGAGAGCAGCAGCCGTTGCTCAGCACTCAGCATCACACCTTCATCAGGACGCAGGAGATCCACAGCGGAGACGGACATGCATGACTTGGAAGAAGCTTCGTACTCTAGTGGATGGACACAAGAAGAACCTGAAAAATTCCACGTTGAGGAAGCAAAGTCAATAACAAGACCCGCAGAACTAATAAAGTCTACACCGAGGAGCGTCTGACTGTATGAGGTGTCAGGGAATATAATAAAATCTGTTAAAACTGATTTATTTTGTTTCAGTATAACTTCCAGAGTGGTAACAAGAACATTACGCATTTGAGCGGAGCCATCAGCTAACCTAATTCGTTTAGTAGCCTCCTTCAAAGGATGGTTCTTCTGCACAAGCAGATTATAAAGAGAAGAACCGGCGACACAGCCTTTTGCACCTGTGTCTAACAGAGCAATACCCTTAGTTCCTAATATCTCGATGCCTAGTATGGGCCGTCGAGCTTCACGTTGTTTGTCTACATTTTGTGGACAAATATCTTCACAAGATATAACCGTTGATAACGACATTTCATCTGACGTGGTCACACTAGTATCCTTGATAGAAAGTGTACTAATACCTGGAACATCGGTGGAGAGCTCACTAACACGGGACGGAGGAGAAACGATCTCGGCACTTCCGTCTCTCGCAGAACTCGCAGACACCATACACCTCTCGTCAGCAGCAGACAAAGAGCTGGAATGCAGGTTTACAACGTTTTGAGACAAGGTTACTATTCCGAGTGACTCTTGGGAACGATCTTGAATGACACCTTTCTGTCCGTTCGACATCATGGTTACCCTAGCATCGTTATCAGAGACATACGACGTCTTATCATTGGTCAGAACACATGAGTTTTGTATAGGATCACAAAGCAACTCGTTATTATGACGGTAAGGAATTTTAGGAACAGGTTTTTGGGAATTACATAAGTTAGGTAATTTAGGTTTCCTACGAGATCTACGCTTGGGCCTATGTAAACATTTACCATAATATTCTCGAGGCATTACAGTTTTAAAATCAGCTGGCAAATAGCTAGCATTATTATTATTATGATTTGAATAAAACAATGCCGGAATGGCCGCTTTAAAATCGGTAGGTAAATACCTAACATTACCATCAGATTCTATAACAGAGGGAGAATCTGTACATCCGCCTCTAAGGTCGGAGAGAGAATTATTTATATTTAAATGACTCACCTGGGAAGTTAAATTACCAGGGTATGAGTGTTTTGATTCGCGCCGTATTTTAGGGGATACAGAACCAACCATTGCAACGCTGCTGTAATCAAATAAACAATATTGTGAATTGCACTTAGAACATTGCGATCGAGTAACACCACCTTCGCCACATTCATAACAATTAGGAATAACATTTGTATTATTATTGGCTTTTTCGGCTAATTTAAAACATTGATCGCGGTTATGACTTCTACTTTTACAGTAGGAACAAAATAAAGATGATCGCGACATGGGCTCCGAGGCGAATCGTGTGGTACGACGATGAATTCCAGGGGTCGCGCTGTAGGGTTCGAGCGGCGACGGCACGGTTGACACAGGCGGGCGCTGCGCGGGCGGCGGGCGCGGCGCAGTCGGCGGCCGCGGTGTCGGCCTGACCTTCGGCGGCGCCGACGCTGGCGGCGAACGCGGCAGCGATGGCGCGGGAACGGCGGCACCGTATGATGAATCACTATGTCTGGAACGTGGAGTCGGACGATTAAGGCGGTCGTCTTGTGACACTTCGGCGGCGGCATCCTCAATTTCACGAAGTTTTCGGAGCAGGACGTTGAATGAATTAAATTCATCTCGCCGAACACGTTGACGTATTCTGTGATTTAATAAGCCGTAAACCATATCAAGCTCGACCTTCTCTGTCAGCTCCCCTTTTGGAAGTCGTGATAATAGGGCTCTCGCCTTTGCGACATATATTTCACTCTTTTCACTGTCTTGGGGACGATTAAATAATTCGCGATAAATGCGATATGGCGGACGAGTGTCACCAAATGCATTGCGCAGACTTTGTATTGCGCCGTCCCAAGAATTTATGGACGTTTTTACGCCCTGCCACCACGTCGCTGCGTCGTTAATTAAAAGCATTGAAATACCTCTGAGAGCATTTGCTTCACTGACGTCGGCGCACTCCTTATAAGCTTCAACGGCGTCTATAAATGTATCGAGCGACTCGCCGGGGGCTCCGCCGAAGCGGGCTGTACACGAAGAGAAGTTTCCCGATGTCGGTGACACGCCTGTTGAAGTTGGTTCCGAACTCGGAGGCTCTTGCTGCCTCGCGTTCATGAAACTAAATAAGCGTTCGAGCGTTTCTGTTTGTGAGCGAAGGAGCGACGCCATCATGGCGGCTACGTCGTCGCTAGAAAATCTTGCCGGACTTGAAGCGGCACGAGCGGTATCTTCCTCAGCGTCCGCGAAGTCCGTCTGACGCCTAGACTGGCGTCGTGTACGCGTCATTTTAGTTTTTCGACGAATTACGACACGTTTAGGTACGCGATTCTTCTCGGCCACACAGTTGGGCTGCCAGTTTTACAGTGGGTGGCGAATGGTGCAAAATAATGCAAATACACATATGTTGAACACTTCTATATTGTCACAAATTAACACAATTCTATTACAATCAATTTTGTAGTCACATTTACAGTACATAATCACTTAGGTAGCGTCTTGGTGGTTTTACGCGGCGCGAATGACGGCGCGGGCGCGACAGCGCAGGCGCGGGGGTCGCGTCGGGGTTCACACACCCGGACACGGCAGCGTCCCATTGGTTGGCAGAATCGGATGTTACAAACTGAGCTTTTCTTTCTTTTTTCCTGCCCTGATCCCACCTTAATGTAGGGTCGGCGCAACACATTTTTTCAAGCATGTTGCAAGAAGAATTTGGCAAAAATTTTACGACCGCCTGCTTGCCTGACGTCAGCTCTCTCTGAGGGATCCAGTCTCGCGCAAATTAAATTAGAAAATTCGCTTTGCCCGACCTGAGAGTCGAACCCACGACCTCACGGTCCACAGCCCATATATGCTGCCACTAGACCAAGGAACTTTGCCGCTTTTTCCTTATTGCTATTAAATTAATTGATTCAGCTGTGATGCAACACTGCCGGCCAACGCCAGGTTATCTCCACAGAATGGTGACAAGCTGTCTCGAATGTTTTACTATGCATCCAAAACCCGCTCTAACTGCATATTTTACATTTTTTTATTTAATGCACTTGAACAAAATCTGAAGCACCAAATGGCATCAAGATTTGAGTTATAAAATAAATTTTATTTCATTAAATTAACGTGTGTATAGTATAATGATGCAGGTGCATGTTGATTCTCAGGCATTACACAAGTATTGACTAATTGCATCAAGTTTCAATCGAGATGCCGTATCTATATTAGAAAGATATGATACAAAATTACAAAATTCAGTAAAAAGGTTATGCCAACTAAGTCTTACTAGTCTAATATTATATTAAAAAATATCTACGCAAAAGTTTGTAAGTATGTATATGTTTGTTACTCTTTCACGCAAAAGTACTAAATGGATATTGATGAAACCTTACAGTTATACAGATTATTATACATCAGAATGATACGTAGCCTATTTTTTTACGAAAAAATGACGAAGCCGCGGGCATTAGCTAGTAAAATATAGATTTCACTGATTATTAAATATCATAACATAAGCTCACGCCTGTATCCCCGAAGGGGAAGGTAGAGCTGCACTAGCGAACTAGAACACCCACATTTCGCCGAGCTTAGTTCCGTCACAGATGTGATAGGGGGAAAGCCTATCGCCATATCAGGCACAAATTCCATACTCCGGGCTGTTATGTAAAAATCTAATATCACATTGCCCGACCCGGGGATAGAACCCGAGATCTCAGGACGGTAGTCATACCGAAATACAACTACGCCACCGAGACAGTGTATGTTATTATTCATATTTCCCTATAAACCGTAGATATCCATACTGTAAGCCTGCATAAAATAAGTATCTCATTCATAATCCTTATCTTTAATTTATTGGCAATTTATATGCACTAAGATAGCATGTTAGGGCTAACAACCACTTTATTATATTACACAAAAAAATCTACATAGACGTGGTAATGATAACTCTCTATTATAAAATGGTTATCGCCGCTTAAAATCCAATTTAAATGCATGTTACATTGCAAAACATAAACAAGACTCCTCGAAAATGGATTGCCTATGAAAAATTCATGTGATTTATTGGCAATAAAAAATAAATTAAACCGTAAGTCCTAACGAAACAAAATGCGCCTGTCTCTATAAATATTGGAACTTGTCCAACGAAAACTAGCTTCAAGCACTGATTCTCTATTTTGACAAGTTGTAGTTAGATTTTTATTTATGTTGTAGTAAACATTGTGAAAAATTAACTACGAAATGTCATAACGTTTCTTATTGGACGTCGGTATGTATAAATTAATAAAATCAGCATACTAAATTATCATAAAACACATTTGGGCTTTTACAGAAATATTTCCCTATTATTTTTTATGAATATAATATGCATAGTTATATGTATGAATAATCAAAATATTTAGATTATAACATAAGTATCTAGTATCTACTCATTATAAAAAACTATGAACCTACATAGAAACTCACAAATTATAGTTATAATAATTATTGTTAGTCAACAAACCATTAATAATAAAATATTGCATGTTTATCCAAATTTAACGAAAATTATAACAAAATATTTAACGCCTAAGAGAGAAAGCTTAGCAAAGTTTCTTGACGTGGTATTGCTTGCACAATTCCTAAGAAAACAATAAGAATAGCAATAAGTACGATAGAAGCGTTCGATAACATGAAACAATTGTAAACCACAAATTGTTACAAGCCAGCCTATTTGGCGAGATCTAGGCCTCCTATCTATCTTGCATTATACTTTTCAATAGCGTAATTACAATTTCCAAGTGCGTTCACGTACGTAATAGGTATTCGCACCTGTATTTAGGTATTAAAAATCGACTAGCAAACTTTTAATGTTGTGTGATGGGGATCACAATGCCCAGGTCTATTTTAAGATATCTATTAAATGGGCAATCTTGTAGTGTGACCACAATGGAAAGTAGTTTTATAAAACAAGGTATTCATCAATAACATGTGCTCTTCTAAAATCAATAGAGTTTAAGAATATTTTATAGGACAAAAATAAAAAGCTATAAGCTAACCAAACCAAAATTCAAAGTGTTTAAAATGTAAACGCCTGAGACCTAAAATAGCAATTTACACAACAGCAATTTATCTATACTGTTATTACGATCATATTTTCATTTTGGTTCTAATATCTGCAACTAATATTACTAAAAAAAACTCTAAAACTCTTATTTCACAGTCCCCCCTATATTCTTTTTTGCTCTGTTGTGAAACCCTGATCATATATCTAAATGAAAATGAGTTCTGTATAAATTAATGTAAAAACTCTATCTGTATAGAATTTGATGATGGAGACTGAGGAGTAAGTAAGGTAAGAGTAGAGGATTTTAAGCCGGAGGTGTCTTTAGTCATAACTTCAAAGATTCTAGATCACATTTTTTTTACAACTGTCACACACATAGTCCTGACCCCACACTAGGTGTTACCTGTATCGTAGGTATCAGATACTACGAGAGACTTTCGGTCTCACAACACCCAGACCCGAAACAAATATCTGTGGCCACACAGACATTTGTCGGTGCACAGCACGGCTACTCGTCCGCTGCGCCACGGAGGCTGTCAACAAAATTATAAATAATTTTCCATAACATTTTGCAAGCGTGGACACACTAGCGCTAGGCACGCGACACGCCAGGCAAGACGAGTCGACGCATTGACAGGTTTCCTAAATAGGAATTGAACACAAAAGAATGCAATGAGAACTAAAAATAAAAGCTCACGTAAAAAATACCATAAGATTAGCATTTTACTTGGAGCCCAGAGATTAATGGTGCTTATCGCGTAACTACATCATGTCAACGAAGATATATGATTAGATCATCTCAGCGGGGATTCCTCGATAATGTACATCATAAACAAATACGCTAATAGTTTTACTATTTATTTTATTACTAAAATTGATGCCAAGCCAATTTTTACAGTTTTCAATGCGAAATAAACCTAAGATTCTATACCCAAATATAAAATTGGGATGTTCTTTGATTCAATAAACACCCATTATAAACTTTTAAAACTAAGTCTAAATTTGAAAAATGTAAAACTCGTAAAAGGCTGCCTAGAAAATCTGAACATTTTATGATTAAATTGTAATTTCAGCATCCACCTAATTATAGCTTACCCAAATCCCCTTCAAGAATATATACTTAGTGCTAACCTATAAAAAAAGTAATTTTACTTGCAAGTTACGATTAAGTCTTTCTTTACTATTATCAATTTATTTTATTCCCTTCGTAGGTAGAGGGTACTTAAAACTATGGCGTTAACTACGCGAAGCTCTTTCACAAGATTTATAAACCTATGCTCTTTGTGGGCTATTGAAAGGTCGAAGGCATATATTTATTAGATAGAAGTTTGCACCTCAATCAGTACCATATATGTAGACGTAAACGTATTTCAATTGTTTTGCTTTTTTAACCCCTCGTTTTTCAACGCGCTGTAAAAAGAGTTGTAATGGAACAAATAAGTTTTTAACTGCAATTGAACACAGAGGCGCCTTTTCGAAGACTCAGACCTCATTTTGAACTATCGCTGGGGAATAGCTGGTATATTATTCAAACGCCGGCGCTTTTAAATCGCGGGGTTTTTAAACGCCGGGTGTTGGGCGGTATGTAGAATATACCTTATTATAAACAAGGCAAGAATGATTTTTTAGTACTCTTATGAACAGACATGACGAGACGCTTCTTTTACGTGTATTTCAACACACAAGAGCTCTTGTGCGAATGAGAGCTAATTTTTGTACTTACCGCGCCCGCCGCGCCGTCAGTGTAAGTAACACTAATATACATACCTATCAATTCTTCATTATCCGAAAATCATTATTATGTATTTTGATGCAAAACTTTTTTCTATGATGTTTATGATGTCTATTAGCATAGAGCGTAGGAATGTAACGTTTATTAATGGCTTCTAGATTTATAAAAACAAATGATTTTATGCTATTCATAATCCACAATTATTAGGATTTTTGTAATATTTATTGAAACTCAAAATGACACAAATATTTTTTAATATTTCCTACTTTGACCTTCGGTTTTAAAAATCAAAGCAATTCGATCACAGACACACCCACTTTCATATAAAAATAATTTATTACTTTTAAATTATCTACCATGACACAGTTAAAGTTCAACAAAATATTAAAAGCCTATTTCAAAAACGGACAATCAAGTCATAAAAATAATATTTAGATAAATATGTTTGGAGTGGGTACTGATGCTGATACCAGTACCTATGGCTCTGCTGAAGCCTAATGCTGGATCCAGTATATTCGAGTTACTCTATGTGCTAGATTTTCACTGTAAGATTAGCTACTCTGACTCCGTTCAACTCGCACTCGAAATCTTATTACCTAATTGTAGTTAAGTTACGGGGGCTCATGAGCTCCCCCACAATGGAGACGGGCCGCTAGGCGGCACCGCGTAGGGATGATTCCGGCTAAAACCGGAACACCGGGCGCCTCTCGCTTAGGGAAAACCGGGGTCGTCCCAATGCATCAAAACCGGCCACCGCGAGGTATTAGTCGGTATTGCCGGTGTACATAGTGTTAAGGACTCGGCCCAACGATCGCTTGGATGCTTTTCATCTCTCCCGGGCGGCATAACGGTTGGGTCGTAAGACCGACGAACCTGACATAACTGTCACGTCTCCCCCCAGGCGTGGCGGTAGCGGTAAAACGCTTTCCCCGCAAAAACAAAAAATACAATAAGTGGCAGTAACAGAATTACTCTGAATATTAGAGTATTGATATATCACTGCTTCTATACAAAAGGGCCCCAAATAAATAAAATATCAAAATCATTTTTATTCAAGAATGCAACGCTACATGACCATATTTTAATATTTAAAAAAGACTTCCATTGAATTCTCATTTGAAGATATAAAACCATTTGAAAGGACCCTTTTGCATTTTCGTATTTGCGCGGAGTAAATATGAACGAAATAGTCATTTTGTCACTTGCGAGTTGCGACCCGACCGTTGTCACAATTGCATGTTAGTTCTATATAGGATAGGTGTATATGTCGTTAAATGTAGGTTTAAACTACGCTTCTAACGGTTATATAACATGTATACATCAATATATTATACCCTAGATGCACAGTTCTTTGCAAATATCCTCCTAAAAAGTGGTCTCAGAAATGAAACAAAGAAAACGATCACAGTTCGTAATTAAATCAACACAAATATAACCCTAAGCACGTGTTTTAAAGTAGGTTTTTAAACGAAATGAGCAAGCGTTCTTTAATTTGAATTTTGAAATTTACAATTCTATTGACTTTCGACTGTATGTAAAACGAGTGCTTAAGCACTTCTTTGCTGTCCCATTTTCCGAGCATCAACTGTGCATCTAGGTAAATAATATATCGATGCATGTATATTTTTTATTGTAAAACAATGGAGCAAAACCCAAAAAAAACATCAAACTGCTCTCCTGTAAAAAAGTATGTTTTTGATATATGTCCCTTTTGTATTGAAGCAGCGAATATGTAATAAGTTTCATTAAATATAATAACTGAAACTGACTGCCTCGGTGGCGTGGTGGTATTTCGGTACGATTACGGTTCTGAGGTCTCGGGTTCGATCCCCGGGTCGGGCAAAGTGATATTGGATTTTTCCATATCAGCCCGGAGTCTAGAATTTGTGCCCGATATGGCGATAGGCTCGCCCCCTATCACATCTGGGACTGAACTAAGCTCGGCGAAATGTGGGTGTTCTAGTTCGCTAGTGCGCCTCTGCCTACCCCTTCGGGGATACAGGCGTGAGCTTATGTTATGTTATGTTAATAACTGAAAAGGCCCATATTGATTTACGAGTATAGAATTTAAGCTGGAGCCAACAAATCTTAAATACTAATTAAAAATATTAATATTCATATTACAATAACAAAACACAAAGATGCCTTATCAGGGCCGTCTATCTGATTTTGATACTTCTTCTGAACATTCGTTAGATCAGTCTTCCTTATTTCAATTACAAATTTCTTAATTAATTAACAAGATAATATGAATTCATTCAAAGTTCTTTATCCTATTATTCTGGTTTATTTTTTTCAAAATATATAACACTGAGCAGTGAACAAGAAGGTGGATAAATGATGAATAAATAAATAATAAATACACCCAACAGTCAGACACCTAGTCCTGACCTCACACTAGGTATAACCTGTATCGTGGGTATCAGAGAGACTATATAACTATGAGAGACTTTCGGTCTCAGAACACCCAGACTTAAAACAAATATCTGTGGGCCACAAAAACATTTGTTACAATGGGGTAATCGAACCAGCGGCCTCTTGCTTTTCAGCCAGCTACAAGCCCACTGCGCCACGGGGGCTGTCGAATGAATGAAGGAATGAAGTAGTAGGTAAATAGTTTTTTAATTGTTGAAAGCGACATAATACACATATTAACTGCTCGGCCGCCAGTGGTCGAGCCGCCCGTCATGAGTCATGAGTTCATGACATCCTTTCAATTAAATATATTAGTGGCAATACAAAAACAAACAGTTTAAAGCTAATGTAGTATGTAATGGACTTGCTCTAATCGTCCAGAAATTAAAACCATTCATGCGGTTTTTCTGGAACACTAATCTCTAATCAAAGGATTGATCGGCGAGGTACAAAGCATACCTACAAGTAATTCGACTTAGAAAGCAGATGGTCTTCCTAATGAGCAGTTATAAATTAGTGTATGTTTGTATATTTCTGAACATGACATAAGCTCACGCCTGTATCCTCAAAGTGGTAGACAGAGGCGCACTAGCGAACTAGAAACCCACATTTTCCCGAGCTTAGTTCCGTCCCAGATGTGATAGGGGGCGAGCCTATCGCCAGATTGGGCACAGATTCGAGACTCCCGGCTGATATGGAAAAATCCAATATCACTTTGCCCGACCCGGGGATCAAACCCGAGACCTCAGCACGGTAGTCGCACCGAAATACAACCACGCCACCGCGGGAGTCATCAAAATCATGCTAGTTAGTAGAATATAACGACCATGTTTTGTTAATATCAAACGTTTATTAATCTATTTTCCACGCCACCGAGGCAGTCTATTACTTATTAAATGGATACAGCCGAAATGTATAAGCAAAAAGCAGTCTAGTTAATTTTCCCTTTCTTTATACTTACTTTTGAAAATAAGTATAATTGTTATAATATATTTTTTGTCACGAATAGTTTTTTATACGTGGACTTTTACGTCTGTATTCCGAGAAGACTGGCAGAACTATGGTGCTTTACAATATATTATGATCCGTAGCTAATAATTATTTGTAATAATAATGTATACCCTAGGGATCATAATTCCGACACACCTTTTTCTTTCTTCCATAGTCAATTACATTATAATATAAGCTTTCTCATGTGTACAATCAAATAGAGGTAAATTAACGCATTTTCATCTATTTGTATATTGTTCACATTACGTAACATCTTGTAAATTTTAATCCAATATACATAATACGACCTCAAATGAACACTTTAGGAACCAAAATGATCGTGTTCCGCGTTAATGTCTATGATTGCCTGCCGCCTCGCTGTTTTCAATTTAAATCAAAACCGCCGTCGATTTCACGCAATTAGACACATGTATTCACTCAATGTGGGTAATTGTACAATTTACGTAAGTAGAATATCAATTACCATAATTTTATATGATTCTCAGCAACTGTGTAATTATGCTCAACAACTTTCACACGTCACATAAAATCCTTGACGTTGTCCTTGCGGTGAATCACATTCTTTCGCATAGGTTATGTACAAATATATAACAGTACAAAGGAAATGAATACAGTAAGTATTTTACAATAGGGAACTTACATGTTTTTTTTAGTTTATTGTAAAGAACTAGGTCTCAAATATATGTACACACAAGAAACAAAAACATTGAGTGGTAGAGACACGCTGTAGATAGTTATGTCTACAGCATGGATGGGCTGGCTCGACCGGTTTGATACCACAGTCTCACAGAAAACCGACATAAAGTGGCAGCTCGTTGTCGCGTTTCGTTCGGTGAGTGAGATTTCCGGTGGCCCAATTCCCCCTTTCCCTTTCCCTATTTGCCTCCTTTTGGGTTGGCAACGCACCCATGATTTTTTTGTCTTGGGTGTCTATGGGCGAAAGAGATCACTTACCATCAGGTGACCCATCTGCACGTTTGCCAGTCTGTGCTATAAAAAATAAAAAATGCAGAAATCATTTAATTTTCGCTTTTCAGAAATGTACTTACAAAACCCCGCGATAAAAAAGGACGTGACGTCACTGCGTAGAAATTGATTTTTGTTGACATCTTAGTTGACATTGACAGCTAGTGGCATTGCCTACAATGAGGTATAAACCGCTATAAATGCCTATCGTATTCCTCATACCGAACAAAAAAAACTCCAAAAATGTTGAAGCTATTTAATCAAATAACGAAGTAAAAATAAGGTGCACTCTTGAATCCTGAGCAAAGCGGTGAGAAAGTTACAAGAAAAAAGAATTTGGAAAGAAGAGGACCTCCGCAATCTCATTAATTAATCACCATACTGAATATAACAACAGTTTTCCGCAAAATTGGGAAAAATACCACAACCGAGGTCCTGGGTTCGATTCCCAGGCCGGGCAAAGCAAATTCTCTAATTTAATTTGCCCGGAACTGGAGCACTTAGAGCCAGCCGGTCGTGAAAACTAAGCCAAATCATTTCTGCAACATGCTTTAAAAAGTGTTTTGCGCCAACCCCATATTAAGGTGGGATAAGGGCAGGTAGAAAGTACAACTTTAATTAAATAAATGGAAGACAGCCTTTTTAGCAATTGCGAGATATATGTATACATATGTAGGTACCTACATAGCCTGCGTAACCACGGGTTCTTGACCGGGACTGCCCAATAATTTATCCCCGGTACATAATAATATTATCTTGAGGCAGAAAGAAATACAATTAATGCATGCACTAGACTGACTAGACACTCGCCTACCTAATCTTTCGGGGATACGGGCATGACGAGTATACCTCTATAATAATATGTGCATAGTTGTAATTTTCTTGGCCTGTTTTCATTGTTTGAATTGAATTATTACATTAAACTACATAGTACTGGGTATCCTGTGATTAAACAGTGCAAACAACGAAGATGTAATAACGCAACCACGCCTTTTATTGCGTGTAATAGTGAAATTTAATCAACTTTATTATACAACGTTACGCTAGTTACAGTTGCATATCGCATTCAATGCTGCTTTATTAATCCACATAAATAAATTACGTTAATTTATTTAACTCTTTACTAAAGTATTAAGAATTTGTCAATGCTGTCACGTTTCGTTCGATGAGAGAGATTTCGGGTGGCCCAATTCCCCTCCTTTCCCTATTCCAAACCCTATTTCCCTCCTTCTAGGTTGCCAACGCACCCATGATTCATTGGTGTCTTGGGTGTCTATGGGCGGTGGGGATCATTTACCATCAGGTGACCCATCTACGCTGCGCTTCCAACAGGTCGATCTGGAAATCTTTGGGGGAGGCCTATGTTCAGCAGTGGACGTCCTATGGCTGATGATGATGATGATGATTATCCATCTGCTCGTTAGCTAGTCTCTGATATAAAAAAAAGTATCAAAAAAACACTCTGAACCTGTTTTCTTTCAAAAATTAGCCACTATATCTACTCTCTTCTCTTCTTTAGGTAGGTAATATGTCCGTGGAGCACCTTTTGTATAAGGACATGTTGAAGGCATTAGAGCACGAGGTAGGTCAGCTATGCGATGGACTAAACGAGTGAAGACTTCGCTGAACAGCTGCTCAATGAATGCGCACGAAAGCAGCTGCTCGTGACGAGTGGCAATTGTTACGCGTGCCACGAATCTAGAGGGATAACCACGGTCTTCCTTTTTTCTTTGCCTGGCGTTATCCCGGCCTTCTGCCAGGGTCCGCCTTCCTACTTAAACGCTTCCACGACCACTCTGTGATGATGAAAGTGTAACGAATAGCTAGAAGACGAACCTGTCCTTATCCCGCTCTACTGGTCGGCACAACAAACTTTTTCAATTAGCTTAAAAGATGTAGTTTAGTTCTACTTTTTTATGACTGGACCTGCCTAACGTCAAACCTCTATAAGTAAGAACTACAATCACGCACCACCAAATAAAGCTGATTTATACGGATTTTATTTTGACAGCCTCCGTGGCGTAGTAGGCGAGTAGTAGGCTGTGCAGCGAGAGAGTGGATTCAATTCCCGCTACGAGACAAATGTTTGTCCCCACACCACCACCCACAGATATTTGTTTCGCGTCTAGGTATTGCGAGACCGAAAGTCTCTGGTAGTTCCTGATACCATACAGGTTACACCTAGTGTGGGATCAGGATTATGTGTCAGACTGTTGGGCGTATTTATTATTTTATATCTATTTTAATCCTTAAAATTGCAATTTTAATTCGGTTTTCTTTGGCAAGGATTTGTGACTTTGTGAATTTGTAAATAATATTTGGAGCTTTCCTGTCAAAGTTTAATAACTGGAGATTTTGAAAATCGGAAATGGCGGACCAAAATATTCAATACATTAAACCTTATCACAGTATTAGCATATAAACTATTGCAAGTTGTAATTAGTCATGAGGTTTTAATGTAATATAGTAATAAACTTCGGTATAGATAAGAGAGACACCCCATAAATTATAATAATACATAAGTGAGTAGGTATTATGATATGTGTTACAAATGTCGTAACATCGAATACGAAATAACTAAAGTATGTTTGTAAAGAAACAGTTCTAATACATATTCATATTGTGATTGATAACTTTGGGTATTAGTAGTAGTGCGCATTATACTCATATAGCGGCGACATCTCATCGCAGAGTGGTACAGACTAGACTTTTTCTCACACTCACGCTTATCATCCCCGAAGGATTAGAGGTACAACTATTTTTTAAGCGACGTTTTTGTTAGGGGGTGAGCTTATCCAGATTGACCTGTTGGAAGCGGCCTGCATCCATTTTAGACACCCAAGACACAAAAAGAATCGTGGGTGCGTTGCCAACCAAAAAGAGTGAATGAAAGGGCAGGGAAAAGGGATTGGGAAAGGAAGGGGGAGGAATTTGGCCGGCCCATTCGTGCTGTAGACGTAATTGTCTACAGCGTGGCTCTACCAATCAAGACTTTTTTTGGACTACACTACACTCACTATCAGGTCTAGTGTAGTCTCCCTGCCAAAGTAAAAAAACCCTTATATGAATGCGAATAACCGGAAATTGCGGAATATTGCATAGTAATATGAACAGGTTTAAAATGATATTCAACTAATGTATAAACAGTTTTCACACATTACTGCGTCTTCACGCTCTTACAGCATACATATTGTACTTTTTCTTGCTGTTATTAGAGACCTTATCTATTATGGATTTGGTTTATTTAATGTTACAAGTAACGTTAGGGGAATGGCTAAACGAAATAAATGGCTTAAATTATAATATTTTAACTTTTTCTTCTTTTATTATTTTGAGTTATATTTGAATTTGGAACATCACATGAATACTCAGATTTATTCATTCTCACCTTTAACATAACATAACATAAGCTCCCACCTGTATTCCCTAAGGGGTAGGCAGGCAATCAAAAGATACAGCCGTTTATGCCGCAAATTTTCGACACTCGCAAGGAAATCAAAACCTACAGGGTACTTCCCGTGAACTCAGAATTTTGAAATTTAGCACATATAAAGGAAAAATTCATTATATACCTACAGGTTTGTACGGAATCCTTGTTTCGCGAGTCCGACTTGCATTTGGCCTGTTTTTATCATTCAAAGAAACATTAACTCAGCCCAAGCTTGCAAAAATAGATTTTTATTGCGTATTTTAGACATTTCAGCTCCACCCTTCGACTAAATATCTGTGTAAATAATTTTGCGTAAATAATCGCAACAGATACGCGACATAGCAATATAAATTACAAATATTACTTTTATTTGGGAAAAAATACGTTTCGCACATTCATAACTTTTGTAAGATTTGTTTCTAATAAACCATGACTATAATTCCAGTAGACATGCCATAACTTAGCATGCAGTAATTTACTATAACTATAATTCAGTAGACAAGTAGTACTAATCACACATTAGGCAGAAATTATGAATTTGAGTTGGACTTTAAAAAATAAACGAATGAAATAGTTAACTGAATTGAAATGTTTAAATAATTTTGATCTTTTTATCGCAGCACTGTTAAAAATTTAATGAAATGTGGCAACATTTTAAATGTCATTTTACTCCGTGTAATTAGCAATCGGACTATAGAACCTCACCTTTAGTCTCGCGTAATATATTGTTTCGTGTTTTTATACTGCGAATGGTGTACCTTACTATACAGGATGTGGCTGCCTAGTGGTAATTGTTGCGATTTTTATCAATTCGACATAAAACCCCATTTCTGTGGAATAAATTAATACTGCTAAAGCACCCCACGTTTTTACAATGGTGTATATCGCTCTAGATCAAACTCCTTATACTGAAAAATTATTTTCAACTTTTTTGTGCGTGTTTTAAAAGCGTGTTCTTTTCGTATTTTTAAACTATTATTTTTATTTTTTACGTTTGAAAAAGTGTGTTCCATCGACCCCACACTGAAGTGGAATAAGAGCTGATGGAAGTAGACTAGATGATTTAAATGCTTAAGTTAGAAAGATTTATGAAATCATCAACGTCATTACAATAATCGTCAACCCCAGGACGTCCACTGCTGGACATAGGCCTTCCAAAGATAAATAACTTATGAACAGTGACGCGCATAGAACTTTCCGATCAGCGGGCTTAGACAAGTGGCTTATGCCCTAGTCGAATAGAATAGTTGAGAAGAATAAATGTATGGGAATGACATAAGAGTACGCTATATGCGGCGTACTTTTATATCACTCCCATACATTTATTCTATTCAAATATTTTATTCGACTAGCGCATAAGCCACTTGTCTAAAGCCGCAGGGTAGACAAAAATTTTACACAATTATTTTCTTCAACTCTTGCGACACCATCATAGTGATCATCATCTCTGTGTCGATTTAAAATATAATCATTGCTATTTTAAAAATCTGTATTTATTCATAATTTTATTCCTTATTATGGAAATAGCAAATTGCAAGGTGTCTCTTTTTCTATATGGAATGCACGCCACTGCTTATGAAATATACTGTCCAAAATATTTATTGAATATCATATCAAAAACAATTTAGAAGGCCATATTAATGTCTTAATCATAATAAAAACACCAACCAGCTCGCCATGCAAATACACTGACCTACCTTTACTAAAGCTTTTAAGCCACCAATCCTATCACAAAATTACACAATCATTATACCAAATAAATCACTTAATTATATTATAGATTGCATACCTGACCTATGTTGTTACGCATCTACGTAGTTATTTTTATACATATTGCGCCATTTTTTCTTACAAGAACAGCCAGGACAAGTTGTTTCATGCTTTGGTTAGAGTAGATGTAAAAGCGCGTCTCTTGCACTAGTTTTCTTAAAACATTACACAAAAACACATACGCAAAACAACGATTTTAGCAGTCTCCTGCTTGTAGAACAATGGACCATAGATAAAAAATACATGTTTTGTGTAATGTTTTAGTGCAGGAGACGCGGCTCAATGTAAACAAACTTCAGCTCGAGTTATTTAGAGGTTGTTTTAAATATATTCATTTTAAGCTCGTGACTTCATTCGCGTGGATTAAGAAATCAATCTCATGGGAGCCGTACATTTTCGAGATAAGAAGTACCCTGATTACTCGCTGATTATGTAGCTCTTCGTAAGTGAAAATATTTTTAAAACTAACTCAGTAGTTATTAAGTTGATTCATTAAAAACAAAAATAAAAAAAAAATATTTTTTTTTAATATTCATCATCATCATCATCATCAGCCATAGGACGTCCACTGCTGAACAAAGGCCTCCCCAAAGATTTCCAGATTTTAAATATCAGTACAGTTTAACTTACGTCAATATCAGTAGGTCTCATGGAGAATTTTCGATACGGTTAAGCCGCATCTCTTGCACTTAAAAATTTAAACATTACACAAAACACCTACACAAAACATGTATTTTTTATCTATGTTCCATTGTTCTACGAGCAGGAGACAACTAAAATTATAGTTTTGCGTATGTATTTTTGTGTAATGTTTCGAGAAAATCTAGTGCAGGAGGCTTAACGGTTACTGTTATCTACAATCATTGACGATTGAAACAACCCACGCGTATTAGTGTACCTATTTTGATATGAAATGGCGTCGTATGTAATTATGTACATGCTAATTTAGCATAGGGTCTAATAAAGTATTTCTAGAATGTCAAAATTATAAATTAATAATAGTACTTCAATTCGTACTCGTGTAAAAAATTGTTGTTTGTTAATTTAAATTTTAATAACATGAACGGTATTAATCAGAGAACGGCGAAGTGACCAAACTTGGCTGGAGTTTAAGTACTTTCTATCATCCAGTTTCAAAACAAAATATTTAGTCATTTGTCAAATAATTCTTTTTATGAAATGTTTTTCGCCTTTCTAACTAAAAAAAATATAACCACGTATGGTAAGTGTACTAGATATAATTAATATTACTGACTATAGTTAGTAATATTAATTCACTTCGATCTAGATAATATGAAAACAATGAGTAATCCTGCAACATTGCGTCATCTAATGTTATGGTGCCATTATATGACAACTCTCTAATTTCAAATAGTTTCCATACCAAAAAAATTATCAAACGTCAACAACGCCATCTACCACTTATTACAATGCGATGGCGCTTATTACAATTTACACCCTAAAATGTTCTGTAAATGTTCAAGAATCACATAAGACAAATCTATTTAAGTTTAAACATTATCACGCGTGCACGTCCTTGCGCGCGTATGTTTCAAATACGACTGAGTGACTTATAACCAAGGGGTCACAACTTTTTTATTACAAGTTTCGTGCTGTTATCCCGTCTATATACTGTTGAATGTCTTTGATCTAGGTAGATTGCCTCGGTGGCGAAGTTGTGTAGCGTGCACGATACGACTACCGTCCAAACTTCTCGGGTTCGATCGCTGGGTCGAGCAAAGTGATATTGGGTTTTTGTATTTAGTATCTTCCCGGAGTTTGGAATTTGTGCCCGATATGGCGATAAGCTCGCCCCTTATCACATCTGGGACGGAGATAAGCTCGGTGAAATGTGGGTGTTCTAGTTCGCCTCTGCCTACAGACATGAGTCTACATATATCGACCTATCCAAAGAATAAAGTTACATATGATAATGAATCGAAATTGCTTTCTTATTTTTCTGTGCTTATTTATTGACCTGTATATTTAACTAGTGAATATTTTTTTAAGCTATGTCATAATTTAACTTGTTATTATGTCATAAATTTAAAAAAATACTAGTATTAGTTAAATATATAGGTTAATTTAAGCTCAGAAAAATATAAAAGCAATTTCGATTAATTATCATATGTAACTTTATTCTTTGGATAGGTCGATATATTGCGCTTCTAATCCGTCATCAATATTGGGCTGGGGGGTTACCATCACCTCTAATAACAATATTATTATAATCTTACTTGTTCCGATTCCCGCACACAAAAAAACGAAGTAAGATTATAATAATACTGCTATAAAAGGTGGTGGTAACCCCCCTGGCCAGAAAGAACTACATACATATATCGGCGCAAAATCGCACGCTTATTTAAAAAGCCGTTGTTATTTCACGTTATTAATTCATTTTACAATTGTTAAACTGCTGAATCGTTAAAAGATTCTAAAAACTTAAAATAATCGTTATAATTATTTCTTTAACATTCGATATTCGGTATCGAGTAGGTAGTTGCAAATATTACACCCTATAAAAGGAGTGTTCAGAGCAGATTCGACACAGTCGTGCTCCGGCACTCGGACTGTCCACATCCCTGACTAGACGGTGCTCTTGAGCACCGTTAATAAAGGGAGTTTGTGAATTTCAGTGTTCACAGTTGATAAATAAGATGAGTAATCATCTTATTGTCAAAAGTGACGTCAGCCATGCTGACGTCACCGTTTTTAAAAAAACAACGTCGGCGTTGGCCATCCGACATCAGAAGTGGGATCGCTATCCCACTCATTTAACTTGAACCTTTCTGCCCTGATACTTTCAATCCGATGGATACTTTCAATCCAACGGATACTTTCAATCCCACGGATACTTTCAATCCAACTGATATTTCAATCCGACTGATATTTCAATCCGACTGATACTTTCAATCCGAGATACTTTCAGTTCGATCGATACTTTCGAACCAGTTTTTCAGGTCCTTTGTGGACCACGGTTAATAATAAAGGCCCAGGCCACAGCATCGTCCTTCCCAGTTCCTTTAGAACCCCTGTGGACCACGGCGTAAAGGACCGCTCAGAACCACAGCATCATCCTTAACAAAAAAATAAAAAAAAACTGTGGACCACGGCGTACGGGACCGCTCAGAACCACAGCATTATCATAAGAAAAGTGCAAAAATGCGTGGAGCATTTGCAAAAAAAAAAAAAAAAATCTTTTCAGAGCCTCTGTGGACCACGGCGTACAGGACCGCTCAGCGCCACAGCATCGACCCTTCCCGTTCCTTTAGAACCCCTGTGGACCATTATCCCCGTAAGAAAAGTGCATAGATGCGTGGAGCATTCGCACTCTGACTACTGATTCATAAAAAGTGCATTGTGTGGAACATTTGTACAAATGTTTATAATATGGTCTGGCAAGGCTGGTCGGATACCTCCTCTAAAAACCATATAAACCAGGGCACGTGGTGCACCTAAATATCCATATTTTAATTTGTGTGCAATTTCATCTCAGAATTCAATGCAAAAACAAAACTACCTGATTTATGGTCAGGATTGATCGAGACGGTGTATGTGACACTGTTGCAGTCATTTTTGAAGTCTAAATGTCAACGTCAGTGATCATCTTTAAAAATCATAAGTGGTCAATTTGAAAAATCCTGATGGTCAATTCGGGAAATTGTTTTGTGAGCTAGGTAATTTTGCCCGCTGAGTTTGTTTCGCCGGGTCTTCTCAGGCAGGGCCGCGTTTGGATCCGGTGGTAGTTTAAAAAAAAAAATCGGACTCTTAAATTCGCAATAATAAACGAGGCCTTTCAAAATGACCGTATCGGCGTACAACCACGAGCTTTCAATAGTAGCACGTGCTATTTCAAATGGAAAGAAAGAAAGAAAGAAAAGAAAAAGAAAAAAAAAATAATTTTGATCTACGAGTATTCACAACAAATTACAAGGCTGGTGCAGAGCACGCACCGCCTATCAGAATGGCCGTATCGGCGCAAAATCGCACGCTTATTTAAAAAGCCGTTGTTATTTCACGTTATTAATTCATTTTACAATTGTTAAACTGCTGAATCGTTAAAAGATTCTAAAAACTTAAAATAATCGTTATAATTATTTCTTTAACATTCGATATTCGGTATCGAGTAGGTAGTTGCAAATATTACACCCTATAAAAGGAGTGTTCAGAGCAGATTCGACACAGTCGTGCTCCGGCACTCGGACTGTCCACATCCCTGACTAGACGGTGCTCTTGAGCACCGTTAATAAAGGGAGTTTGTGAATTTCAGTGTTCACAGTTGATAAATAAGATGAGTAATCATCTTATTGTCAAAATTGACGTCAGCCATGCTGACGTCACCGTTTTTTTAAAAAACAACGTCAGCGTTGGCCCTCCGACACATATGATAGCCACTATAGTGGGTTTTCCAACATTACAAAAATACCCCCATTAGTAATGAGAAAGTAGGACTTAACCTTCTTATGTCATTGTGCTATTAACATGTAAAGTATGGAGTAAAACGTTCTAACCTTGCGCCCTTCCGATAATTTTTAATTTTTAAAACGATATTAAACAGGTATTACGTTATTACACTTGCAAGTTGTGTATAATGATCTCCCACTACTTTGCATGCGTTTTATTCAAAGACATTCAACAGTATACAGTATATAGACTGTACAACAGCACAAAACTTGTGATCCAAAAGTTATGACCTCGTGGTCATAAGTCGCTCAGTTTATAAGAAAATACGCGCGCCATGTGGTCCAGCGTAATAATATTGAGAGAATAAACTTTTACTTACGTGATTCTTATCCATTGACAGAACATTCTAGAGTGTAAATTGTAATAATCGTCTTCGCATTGTAATAAGTGGTTGATGGCGGTACTGAAGTTTGAGTTCAAATTATTTTGTATGGAAACTTGCTTGTTACCCCTCTATAGTTAGTAATATTAAATCTCTTTGGTTCTATTAATGTTCAAATTTACATAAATCGAATAATTAATAGAATCCTAAATATATTTCAATTATGTTTTGTATAGAAATAATATTTCTCATCGCTGGTAAACGCAAAAGAAATATGGAAAGAAGAAAAGACATACATTAACATAACATAAGCTCACGCCTGTATCCCCGAAGGGGTAGGCAGAAGCGCACTAGCGAACTAGAACACTCACATTTCGCCGAGCTTAGTTCCGTCCCAGATGTGATAGGGGGCGAGCCTATCGCCATATCGGGCACAAATTCCAGACTCCGGGCTGATATGGAAAAATCCAATATCACTTTACCCGACCCGGGGATCGAACCCGAAACCTCAGAACTGTAGTCGTACCGAAATACCACCACGCCACCGAGGCAGTCAAGAAGAAAAGAAAATAAGACAAAATCTTATGTCATATCGAAGCTGTGTAACGAAATAATATTGGAGTTTATACATGTCTTTCTTTCTTTCTACCTGTCCTTACCTTAATGTGGGGTCGGCGCAACAGTTTTTCAAGTATGTTCCAGAAAGGATTTGGCTTGGTTTTTACGACCGGCTGCCTGCCTGACGTCAACCCCGTCTGATGGATCCAGTCCCGGGCAAATTAAATTAGAAAATTCGCTTTGCCCTACCTGGGAATCGAACCCAGGACTTCCCGGTCCACAAATAAGGGAGCGTACCCATATTACGTGCCCATTCAGGGGAGGAGAGGGGTCTTCAAAATACTACTATTCTTAGGTTTTAGTCACGTAGTCAATCCCCTAGGGAAATCTCGTGCTTTTTTTAGCTATATTCAAATATGGCGCGCAGCGTTTAGCACTTTTTAAAGTCACCGGTGGCAACACATCATAATATTTTGTTTTTTAACCTTTCTTCTACAAAAAAATATTTAAAACCGTATTTATAAATTACTACGAGAAATTAGATTATTAGGGGGGGTCTTGGCATATACTACGGGTGGTCACCGAAGGGGGGAGGTGGTATAAAAAAGGTAAAAAATGGGTCACGTAATATGGGTGCGTTCCCTAATAAATATAAGATATATCTTAAGCGCGAGGCGATAAATTTGTGATGTGGAAACTATTTTAATGCTCTGTCAGCTTCAATCTGAATCAATATACAAATGCTCGGGTGATCTATGAAAAGCTAATCAAGTTCGTCCGACCAAGGCAAATATGCCACCGTTCTGTAACGTGAGTGGTGACTGTGATATGTAAGAACGTAATATGTACATAATTGGCCTTACTTATAAAAACATTTTAGCTGAGCAAATGGTTAAGAATAGTCTGACACTTTTTTCCTTGTGTCACATTATTTGAATATAAAGGGCCTCTAATACGAGGTTTGGCAGTACAAGTTTATTAAAACGATAAGTAATTTGGTTTTCTCCATAGCTATCAGCTCCCCTTGCGGAAATGATATAAAAGCTGACGGGAGAAAACCCGAGGAGACTGAATCGCCGAAGATTTAAATGATAATAAAAAGACTGCAATAACATTTTACCAAAAACAATAACAAAATAAATCCCGGGAATCCAAACTCTACACTAAAAAACAAAAAAACACTTTACTCTAAACACAATAAAGAGTAATTTTCCAATCAAGCATCAATTTATATTGAAGATGTTTTATAAATAAAATTAAAGTCCCAATGCCGAGGACCTACAAAAATAACTTGCGTGCTTAATATTCTTAAGACAAATTATTATATTGCGATGACATGAGTTCTAAGTACTTTGGGATGCAATGAGGTAGAGGAAAATGCAAAGGATAAAATACAAACAACCTTACTAAACAAAAATACACTGAATATAATAGGTATGTTATCTGCGAAGACTAAAATAAATATCGTATGCTAAAAACTAGAATATTATTAATAGTATAAATATCTAAAGGATATCTTAATGTTTGATAGCGCGTATAAATAGCTCTACCAATAGGTGAACCATGGGGCTCGGTCGCCCAGAACCACCTCGTGTTCCTCAAGATCAGCACAAACTAGGGTATTGGTTCTGAGCGAATAAATATGTGATCCACCAACCTTGCAGCACAGAGGCGGGCGGTCACCTCCGTGGTCTCAGCAGCTCCTCAATTGTGACGGCGATTTGAATAACGAGATCTCACAGGGGCGAATTGAATGACCACGGCCAAGGGAAGAAAGAAAAAAGTATAACTATTTTTACGGATTCTATCACGATTTGGTTTTAATTTTTATGCCCGACGTTTCGAAAGCTTTGCAGCCTTCGTGGTCACGGGTCAGACTAAGGTGTCATTTGTCCAAAAATGTTAATATTACATTATCTACCTTCATTTTAAAATTATACAAATTTAGATTTAAAAAAGTTAGTTATTTGCGATCCGATTTACGCAGTATGAGCTCACGGTGTCTTGAGGTCTGGCAGTTGGTCACGTAAACCTAAAAAATCATTAAGAAAAAGTATATTAATATGTTAGTGTCAAATCATTATTTTACATGTGGTGTCGTGAAAAAATGTAAGAAGCATTTTAAGTATAATTATTCTATACTTGATAAAATATGAATTTGACGTGGTGCATGCTAGTAGTAATTATCAGAACGTACACCAAGGAGCTGGCGACCAAAGAGGTTAAGATACCTAGGTCGTGCCAACAAGATAGGAGAGCACAATGATCCATCACTCTTCAAATAAGACACGAAATGGCTCAACCAACGCCATTCGTTTTCCAATGTTTAAAACAATTGATTACATGACTGTTTGACTGTTGGTATAATTTTAGGTCCAATGCAGCCAAATTATTCATGGATTTTCATTTTTTCTTTTTCTAATGAAATGACGCAAAAATATTTTTATGAAGATTTAAATTAATAATGCACAACGAGATTTAGGTTTGAGTAGGGTCAGGTAAAGATTACATTAGCTCACAATTGGTCTTGCAAAATGCAATCTCTTTAATGATTCCGATTATGAAAAATTATTATTATAAATTCCAAGCCCCTTCCGGTTGTTGACTTTGCGGCAATGACGTTGGAACCGCTCTATAAATGCTTTGCGGTCATTTCTCGTCACGAGTCACTCACAACATACTTAAAGATCGATGGTAGGAGAGGCGGACAGAGACTTCGTTTTATAAAGTAAGGGTGTGTTAGCCACAATCAGTTGAATCTGAACACTCGTGAATAAAGCAGTTGCAGTACCATGTACGTAATTATTTAATTAACGTATCTAACTAACACTTGAAAATCGTTAAAGGCGTCGGAGTGCGTTGAGCGTCCAATTAATAATTTACGTGTGTTGTGTGGCTAAAAGTATAGATGTGGTTAAGAGAGTTTAACAAAATATTTAGCGTTTGATTGAATAATTTTGTTCCCCTAAATCGAAATTATCAGTTGATCCAAATGACGAAATATTTAACAAACAACGTTTATTTTAAATAGCTAATTAACAACATAGTATTATAACAGTGAAATAAAAATTAGAGATAAACAAGAAATTTGTTTTAAACAGTTAAAATAAATGAAGCAACTTTTTTCCAACGGAACACATAATTAAATCCATAACCATGTACATAACGTGTAAATTATTTATTTAATGAATAATCTTCATTCACAATGTTCGCAGAACGACAACATGGCGCTAAAACTGTTATTATTATGGGGGCTGGTGTCAATGGCGAAAGCATCAGTTAAACTGCAAGAAATATTCTCTTGGAACGTTATGGACTGGAAGTATCCAGATCTGTACTCCAGGCACCAAGCTATAAGCACGGGGGCTCTCATCCCCGAAAATGCATTGCCCGTCGGCATCGAAAGATGGAAGAACAAACTCTTCGTCTCTGTTCCTAGATGGCGTGAAGGTAAGGACATTTTAACAGATTGTTAGCACTAAACATGCCCAAAACAAAACTTTATTGATGGAAACTATTAAGCTTAGACTACAGTTACAATAACCTATGATTTGAAACAATCCACTCCAAATCTTTATAAAATTAGACATCATGATAATATTTTATTAAATAATAGTATATTTTTGTTAGTGATTGGATTATTTAACAGTTTATTTGACTGCCTCGGTGGCGTGGTTGTATTTTGGTACGACTACAATTCTGAGGTCTCAAGTTCGATCCCAGTCGGGCAAAGTGATATTGTGATTTTTCCATATCAGCCCGGAGTCTGGAATTTATCTATCACATCTGGGACTGAACTAAGCTCGGCGAAATGTGGGTGTTCTAGTTCATTAGTGCAACTCTGACTACCCCTACGAGGATACAGGCCTGAGCTTATGTTATGTGTGTATTTAACAGTTATTTAACCCGTAAACTTAAATCCGATGGACACGTTACAACATATAAGGTAGGTACGCTTGGTTATTTTATAAGCAAAGTTCGTAATCTTGCCAAAATTTCAAGTGGGTCAAAGTCGATTGATCGTTGAAACTTGAAAGCTGACCACGCTGATGCGACTTACATTGCAATGTCAAATGGTAGATATTTATGCACGATACAGAATTTCGAAGGAGTTTGTGAATCATATTAGCGAATATAAAGCCAGGGTGGCCTCTTCGGCCTGTATTTGTCCGACTATAGAGTTACTGTAGGGTTTGTGCAACATACTTTTTCAAGCAAAGATTGGGCCCTGACGACCCTGAGTTTCCCTAGGCGAGAAACGCCCAGGCTTCAACCGTCTCTGCGCGGTGCCATCTTTCGGCCCGTCTTTATTGCAAAGGGCTCATAAGGCTCCGCTGCCAAAGAACGTCCTCGCCATCAACGACAGCACGAGGCCAACCACCCGTGCCGTCCATTCGATGACGGGCTACCTGCATGTCATTATTATCTGCTCTCAGAGATCCAGCCATGCGCAAATCGACTTAGGACTGATTATTCAAAAGCCAGATAACTTTTATCCGCAGAATTACGAGTATTTCCCGTGTTGGCAGTTAGTGCACGGAACACATCCGTCAAAGCAAAAAAATAACCTGATTTCTTAAGTTTACGCGAATGGAAACTTGAAGCCGATTTTTAAATAGCCTGATAAATTTTATGTCAAGGTTATTTTTTTTAAATAAAACTATTTTTACGGATTCTATCACGATTTGGTTTTAATGTTTATTCCCGACGTTTCGAAGGCTTTGTAGTCTTCGTAGTCACGGGTCGGACTGAGGTGTCATTTGTCCAAAAAAGTTAGATAGTAAGTATTACAATATCTACCTTCATTTTTAAATTATACAAAATCGGAAACGTCGTGAATAAAAATTAAAACCAAATCGTGATAGAATCCGTAAAATAGTTTTATTTAAAAAAAAACCTTCAGATAAAATGTATCAGGCTATTTAATAATCGGCTTCGAGTTTCCGGGCGCTATAAACACATCATCATCATCAGCCTCAGGACGTCCACTGGACCGTCTGCTGGACCTATGCCTATCATATGGATAATATTTTTGTAACTATTGAGTTGATCATCATAAATGACAGTCCATGAACTGTTCAAAAGCACGACTACAGTAAACTTAGTATTACCTAAATTTGACGAATAATCTAGATAAGTATGCGCTCCCAATTAGGCAACGATGCACTCGTGTGAAATTAATAGACTAATTTAATTAGTTACCTAGAATACCGAATATAACCCGACAGTTAACATCACATTACATCAATTTATATTTCATAATCTGATGCATAAAGCTACCTCAGAAAATAACATTATCAAAAATCTTTCTGAGTTAAATGGCTTACTTCAAAGCTATTTATTATGCAATACTAAATAATGATTTACTTGCCTCTTTATTAAAGTTTTAGACGCTGTGAACCAGGTCCTGAGGTATATTCACAGGCCGGGATAAATGGTTTTCTAACATGATTCGCTCGGAACATGATCCCCAAACCGGGGTTAAGATCAGGCAGGCAGAGGCAGAAGATCTTAATAATCACAAGTTTAAAACACTTAAGAGATATCGAGTAACATACATAAAAAAAACAGACGAAATGAGGACCTCCTCCTTTTGTGGAAGTCGATCAAAAACAAAGGTTGATTTGATCTTAAAAGTAAAGACGTGATTTTCCTTATTCACATTGACGATTGCTATCTTACTGACACATTATAGTTAGTACGAAATAACGCGCGCACAGAAGTGTGGTCGTCAATGCATTAGGGAGACAGAAAAAAATTTGGGCTGTCACGCACGGTGTCACTGTTGACTGTTGACTATTATTATTTTTATATTTTATTCTGAACTTTTAAATATGTCTAACTATTTTTTTAGTAATGGATTTATTAAACACTGTCGTTGGCAAAATCATCAACCATTGATGGCGGCCATATTTTTTAAATAAAGAAGAAGTTAAAATTTAATTGTGTTGTTGCAGTGTTATGGTGAACAAAAACGCTTGTTGTATAAAGGATAGAAAATAAGCTTAGCGAAATATCCCTCATAGTATATATCCCCAAATAGTTAACCTCTACACCCTACCCTACCCTACCCTTCGGGAATACAGCTTATTAAAACTTCTATTAGTATGATCTTAGTTTAATGACGAGATGTTCTCTAATAAGGTTTCACGCCTACCCATAAATATTAGCAACACTACTCAAAACATTGAAATACAAAGTACACTGCAATTTACACGGTAGTACACTGTGCTCATCATTTTCAAGATGTTAAAGTATCTTAGCGCTCTGTAATTATTATAGTGCCTTCGATATTCTTAAACTTCAATCTTTAAGCACATAGGACCTTACTTATAAAAACATTTTCGCTAAGAATAGCCTGTCACAATCTATGGTTAAAGATAAGCTGCGCTTAAATATTTTTATAAGTAAGAGGCATAACTACTAATATGGGTCCTCCGTACGGCTACTGCTAATGTAAAGTGATGGGCAAAGTATTGGTACCTAGTAGTACCAAACTCCATTTTTATGCCAATTTTTACTTGTTTGCATTGTGCTTTATTTCCTAAACAATTTGTGATTAAATGTATTTGCAGGAATTCCAGCCACTTTGAATTACATACCTTTGGATGCGCCATATGACCCATCACCAAAATTAAGCCCCTACCCAAGTTTTGAAGGCAACGAGTTGGGCAACTGTCAGAGTGGACTGAACACTGTTTACAGAATCAAAGCTGATCATTGTGACCGACTGTGGGTCTTAGATGTCGGCACATACGGATATGGTGAGTGAGTTGAACTTTAAGTGGTAGAGCTTTGATGTAGGGTATTTTGCGTACTGGAGTATAGAAAACTTTGACCAGATTTTTACTGCTTTTTTAGAAAATACCATTGTGGCGTGTTTCGTTCCTGCGGAGTATCGACTAAGAAAGACAGTGCTCGTATGCGCTTAATCTAAAATCTTGCGCATGCCGCGTGTAGACCCTCTCCATACTCCCGACAAATGAAATTACGTCTTTTAGCATGTTCTCCTTACGTGCCATTGCACCATCCAATAATGTCTTAAATTATTGTAACAAACAACGATTCATGTAGGTAATTAATTTAAAGATTGCTTCGGCGTTCATAAATATCATTCTTGCTCTCCACCTTTGTCATTATTTTTTCTTTTTTGTGTGTATTCAGTTAATAAGCAGTTTTAAATGGTATAATATAAATACAAATGCCTACAATGCCTCTATGAATCATAATCACTAGTAAGTATAATCTAAACGTCGACTCTTACTTTTACAACAAGCAAATAAAGGAAAATTGCAATTGTATTGCAACAATTAACCCATTTGAATACAATAAAGAAATTTCATAATTTATGCCATTAGATTCAACTTTTATAAACATAAACCCAAGCCTATCTGTGGCATAAATTATAAACTGCCAATTAGGAGCTATAGTCCGTACTCGATACATATTTCTTTCGCATCTTCTATTTCCGCATGCATGCTGGTCGGTTACGATAGCTTGTTTGGCCTTTTCTTTAGAAGGTCTAAGTATTATACATCTAGTGCATTCTCAGCCGCAACTTTACTCACTCTAGCAACATTAACTTAATTTGTTACTCTCCCTCATTCAATACTTGGTGTTCTTTAACTAACGACGCTTACATTTTTTCCAGATCCCAACGTGACTAATCTTTGCCCCTACACACTTCACGTGTACGACCTCAACACAGATCAGCGCATTCGTAAATACGTGTTCCGTCCTGAAGACATTGTCTCCACAACATTTATCGCCAATATTGCTCTGGACATCAGATCCAACTGCGACGACGCTTTCGCCTACTTCTCCGACGAACTCGGCTATGGACTTATAGCTTATTCCTGGCAACAAAACAAATCTTGGAGGTTCAGCCATAGCTACTTTATGCCTGATCCGCTCGTTGGAGATTTTAACATCGCCGGCCTGAACTTCCAATGGGGAGCTGAAGGTATCTTTGGCATTACAACATCTCCTATCGGAGCTGACGGTTATAGAACACTTTACTTCTCTCCATTATCAAGTCACACTGAATTTGCAGTGTCCACTCGTATACTGAGAGATGAAAGTAAAGTAAAAGGTTCTTTTAAAGATTTTTCCGTTGTGGGAGTCCGAGGGCCCGACAGCCATACCACTGCCAAGGTAATGGACGATACGGGTCTCCAATTATTCAGTCTTATAGATCAAAATGCTATTGGGTGCTGGAGATCACCCCTGCCTTACAAGCCGCAAAACATAGGTATTGTTGATAAGGATGACGTAGGTTTAGTATTTCCTAGCGACGTAAAAATAGATAAGGAACGCAACGTTTGGGTAATGTCGGACCGCATGCCGGTCTTTCTTGAAGCTGAACTAGATTACAGTGATATTAACTTTAGAATTTACACGGCACCATTGGACAAGTTGGTGCAAGGGACCGTGTGTGAACCTCCTTCCCAGTACGTTGGAGGTAAAACTCAGTATAAACCTCAAACAACGATATTTCCTCAACAACAAATAACGTATTATGATACTGGTTTGGGTATAGGCACTCGCAATCTGAATCCACCAATGGTCTATTATACATCGACACCTTCCTACCAAGAATCTTTAGTTACTTATAGACCTCAAACTATAAAGAATACTGTCTCAAAAGAAGAGACTTTCATTCATATTCCGAAACAAACTGCCGTACCTTATATTGCCGCGAGGATTCCTAAGCCGATTTCAACCGAAAACAATCCTTGGAGGTTACATGGCAGTAATTATGAAGTATTTGAACATTTAAAATAATGTTAATAATTTTACAATTATAGATACAAATGAAGACAAATGGAGACTGTTTAAAGGTCCAAAATAATTATTGAGTATAAAAAAATACGGACCGATAGATAATGATATTATTTTTAAAACGTAGGTATGAGTATCCTTAAACTAGTTACCAATAATATTTTACGAAATATAATAGCCTGTATCTTGTTAGTATTAAAGAATTCACATTATCTAGATGTTCTTACGATTTGCCTTAGATTAAAAGATACTCATATTACCTTATTGTTGTGCTTTATATTCGTTGACTTATAACTTGATTATGTATTGTTTAGGTGTAAAATTGTATGTCTTGCCAAGCTATGATTTTAATATAATTATTAAATGATTTTTTTTTTATTTAATCACATTTTACTCCCTCGTATCTATATTTTAGACGTATATAATCACAATCTTGTAACTAACAAATAATGATATCTCATTTTTATAAACATTAGTTTAAGTGATTACTCTACTGTCTTTTTATAACGATGACATAAAAGGCAAACAGTTGTCCAGATTGTATTATTACTTACTTAAACAATGTAATGTTACGAACAAATTACCTTACTTGTCTTTACATCAGAAAAACGTTTACTATTTACCTATTTGTTTGATAAAATAAAAACTGGGGAAAGTAAAAAAAAAAAACAATTTATTTCTTTCTGGTCTGTATAATGATAATTGATAACCATCGTCGGTATCGAGAAGTATTCATTCGTACTAAGAGTGCTACCAACATCGGCCTGAGCAGGAAAATTTCTGACAACCGTAAATGTATTCGAACTCGATGCGCGGCTATGAAATTTGTATGAAATATTAACCAAACGTCATCAGTGCGCAGCGAACTCGAATACATTTACATTTACATTCGTTTTTAGTGCTCGGGCTACTGACCGCAGCTGTTTCTAATACGTGTCTACACTTCTCCACTCATAATTATCTTGTTCTGTGTGGACCGAGGTTTATTTCATTGAGGTGGCAGTTAGTTGATAAACATGATAAAACAGTACTAAAGTTGTAAATAGATTTAGTATTATATTACACTAAGGTATTTTTCCTCGCAATTTCATTTAAAAGTTTATATAAATGAGAAGAAATAAATAATTTAATGTTTCAATATGAAAAGTAACGAGGTTAGTCAGTTACGCTTTCTACAATATTAGGCCCTTATTATACGATCGATACTTCCCTCCAAAGGTAGATTTATGTCAGGCTGGCAACCGGTAGAAAAAGCCGTATTCTTTCTGCTACATGCCCGAAAAGTGTGTTGAGTCACATAAAGATAGCAAAAGGGCAGGCGGATAAAATAATACAATGATACTGGGCAACTAGTAACGTTATTACTAATCAAATGTTAGACCTAAATTCGATTTAGTCTACAGCTTATTCCTATATTTAAAACGAGATTTATTAAGTGCTGCAAAGAATTAAACCATTTTTAAAACAAGTTTTCAGTAGGTATGTAAAAACTGGCTTAAAATCTAGATTTTATATCTATCTTTCTGTATGGACCGTAAACCGATATTATTGCCTTGTATCAAATTGCCATGTCACTGAGTAAAATATTCGCTAATATTAATATGAACTCGACTGCCTCGGTAGCGGAGTTGTATTTCGGTACGACTACCATCCTGAGGTCTCGGGTTCGATCCCCGGGTCGGGCAAAGTGGTATTGGATTTTTCCATATCAGCCTGGAGTCTGGAATTTGTGCCCGATATGGCGATAGGCTCGCCCTCTATCACATCTGGGACGGAACTAAGCTCGGCGAAACGTGGGTGTCCTAGTTCGCTAGTGCGCCTCTGCCTACGCCTTCGGGGATACAGGCGTGAGCTTATGTTAATGTATGTTATGTTATGTTAATATTAATAACAGAGGACAGAGTTAAAAATCTTTACAAATTCAGGCCCATTTTTTAAGCACCTGCAATTACTTTTAGTCATAGATGTCTAAATACTTAGATACGTACAATGTTCAAAATTCAATTAGGAATAATATATTTCTTGATTACGTAATATCTATAAATGATAAATATATAGTTTACACTTGTGTTTATTTTGTTGTTAATTATTTCATTATGTGTAACTTAAATAAACAAAATATTTTAAATACACATAATAAGGTTATGTAATATTATTGTCATCTTTTCTTTCTATCTGTCCTTATCCCACCTTAATATGAGGTCGGTGCATGAACGGCATAACCGCACGAAACTTTTGATCCAAAAGATGTGACCTAGTGGTCATATATACCTCAGTTGTATTTGAAACATATGCGCGCAAGTTCGTGCCAAAGTAATAATATTTAGACAATGAATAAGCGCCCTCGCATTGTAATAAGTGGTAGATGGCGTTACTGTCGTTTGAGATCAATTTTTTTGTATGAAAACTTGCTTGATAGCCATATAGTTAGATTTTTTAATCTCTTTGACTATAACACATACAAATCAGCACGGACACATCGCCTTGCCTAGGCTAGCCCAGGTAACGGTTAGTAATGTCCAGGTTCGAGTTTCATCTATATGTGTGCTTTAATAATAAAAGTTGAACAAAAATTTCTGTGTTTACAAACATGACGTTTCTAATTTATATTGAAAATGACGAATATTTAACAAGGTTAAAAAATATTGAGGTTTTAATTTATCATTTAAATAAATCCCAGACATGTTTGTTACATTAGCATATTAATTAACACAATAGTAACAACACTTGGCTTTATGTAGAGCCTCGCTACTTTTATCTTAATGTCAGTAAACACTTTAAATCACGATAAATCTTCATAGCAAGAAGAAGTTAAGGCTTTTATAACTATTTTTATGTCTAGTACAATCTTAGACCTAATGATTCAAGGATGTGTTAAAATAGCTTTTAACAGTCGTATGCATAACGGGCCTACTATTTGGAGTGTTTTTGATGAATATTTTCGTTGTGTTTTTTATGCTCATCACATAATAGACGTTGTAATCAGTCGTAAATGGTACTTCGTGAACAATGAACGTCAAAAGCACAGCGCCTGAAAAGACGGAGTATAATCCGTTTGAACATAGGATAGTGGAAAAGCCTAATTCGTAAGTATTAATTTTAATTATAGTAGAAATAATAATTTTATGATTAGTCAAAGTACTGGCTATAATTGTTTTTTTTTACATTCTCCCTCTAATCTCTCTGAATATTAGAAATCACTGTCTCAGTATACGAATTAGTTTCTAGAAATAAAGAAATCAAAGACAAATAAAATAAATCACTCAATGATTTTTAATATTAGGAATTAGTGGCTCAGTACATATACTACTTCAAGACATGTGCAGCATTCATATATATATATTCATAGTTTATTTTCAACTATTTTAGGTTTCATGCAAGGAGGATCTGAGTTACATTGAGATACGTTTTTATAGACCATTATTCATTTCCATTTCAATCATAACTCTTTCTTTCTATCTTCCCTTATCCCCCTTATGCGCAACAATCTTTTTCAAGCATATTGCAGAAAGGATTTAATCTTTTCCACCCCCATCTAGGGGAGGTTATAAACATCATTGAATAAATGAAGTAAGACATTAAATATTATTAATTATAATGAACAATAAATCAAGGAAGCGTTGGGTTCAAAATCAATCTAGTTAAAGTTAATTAATCGAATAATGCAAGTTCGTCCATTCTATTTAGGAGCACATACTTCCAGTATAATGCGTTTTATTTTTCCCATGAAGGTACCTGCAAACTCTAGAATGAACTTTCCTCCTCAGCGATTCCTTATCACTGCAACCCATCCTTCTTCAACGTTTAAATTAGCATCTCCTTAGTTGTGCCCATAGGACATAATAATATTCCTGGGCGGTTACCACCACATACACGGTTACATACTTGTACCGATTCCCGTACAAAAAAAACAAGAAGATTATAATAATAGTGCTATAAGAGGTGGTGCTAACCTCCCTGTATTCTGTATTCCTGTATATTTCTGGTAGGCCTACCACGGTTTGTTGGAGGATTACGGGAGGCAGCGGCTTGGCTGTCCCCTGGCATTGCTTAACTGTATGGGCGGCGGTCCCGCTTACCATCAGGTGGACTGCTAGCTCGTCTGCTCTCTTTGGCAATAAAAAAAGGCCTATGTTCAGTAATGGACGTCCTATGATGTGATTATATAACATAAGCTCACGCCTGTATCCCCAAAGAGGTTAGCAGAGGAGCACTAGCGAACTATAACACCCACATTTCGCTATGCTCAGTCTTAGTCCCAGACGTGATAGGGGGCGAGCCTATCGCCATATGAGGCACCAATTCCAAACTCTGGGCTGATACTGAAAAATCCAAAAACACTTTTCCCGACACGGGGATCAAACCCAATGTTGTTGATGTGATTATGTGACCACTTACCATCTGGTGGGCCGTTTGCTCATCTGCCTTCGTAGGTAATAAAAAGAGTAGTTTAGGGTGAACAAGAGTGTATTTGCTCGATATTATGGTAACAGACTTTCCATTATCACAATATGAAATGGAGATTCCGTGACTAAACATAGTTGCTCAGCGTTCATATTCAGAAACACTGGTTTAATTCCATGTATAATTACTTTGTATGCATTACGTAGACTTAGTAGATATGATTAACCACTTATATTATTACATTGCAAAGGACATACAAATTCTATAGTAAACATAATAGTGCTTGTAAAAGAAAGCAAGGTTACCAATACTTGTGTGAACTTGGTACCAATTGCCACAATAATTTATTTTGGCTCTGGATCGATAATTTATCGAGCGACCTCCAAAAAGGAGAAGGTCCTCAATTCATCTGTGTTTTTTTATGTATGTTACTCGATATCTCCGCCAAATGTGGACCGATATTCAAAATTCTTTTTATGTTCGATAGAGCTTATTTCAAGGGTGGTCCCATATAAATTTGGTCACGATCGGATTTGAAGTCGGTCCGTTAAGTTTTTAAACTTGTGATTATATATTTACTCACAACATGAATTCACAATGCATTCACTTTTTGCAATTACCTTCCCTAAGTTTAGATATTGCGAAAAGCGAATTAAGTGTCCCCAGTTATAGCTACGTAACCATTCTGTTCCATCGTGTAAAAGTGTTTCTCCCCATGTTGGGGTCAAGAGGCTAGTACTGAACAGTAGCCCGAGCACGAAAAACTAATGTAAATGTATTCGAGTTCGCTGCGCACTGATGACGTTTGGTTAATATTTCATACAAATTTCATAGACGCGCATCGAGTTCGAATACATTTACGGTTGTCAGAAATTTTCCTGCTCAGGCCGGTGAAAAAACCAATATAACTTTACCGGACCAGACGATCAAACCCAAGATTACAATATGGTAATCGTACCGCGACGCAATACAACTACACGAGTACGCCACCTAGGCTGTAACAAACACAAATAATTATACATTTCGTAAATGTTAAAATAACATTAGATTTAATACACCAGTTTGCTGAGTATTTTCTTCTCACAAAATTATCATGGTTACACAGTGGCAGATTCTTATACTTATCACAAACGATTGCTTCCGGCTAAACTACGAGTAAATACATAATTACAATGTAAGGATAATGTACAACAAAATATGTATCTATTATTATTTTTCTAGACACGGTTATATTACTTAACACACCGCAAAAATAAAATCAGTATTAAGAGTTTGTTATAAATCATTGTAAAAAGCGTGGTTATCCTGAACAGGATACCAGGTCAAAATTATTAAATTATGGTATTGCTATCATACGTTTGGAACATGGTAAAAATCACGTTGAAATATTCCATTACACAGATACATTGATTATAACATAGATTGGTATCTAAATGTAAGATATTTATCTGTTCCACAACAAGTAAATAAGTTACAGTACTTTTCTGAACTGCGGGCTTGTCTAACAAGTGGCTTATGCGCTAGTCGAATAGAATAAATGTATGGGAATGACATAAGAGTACGCCGCATATAGCGTACTCTTATGTCATTCCCATACATTTATTATTTTAACCCACAGTATCCTTTTCATTATGCTAATCCTTCCACAAAAGCTTCTTCAAAAATTATAGGCTTTCTTTAAGTAGTATCTTCGTCTTTGAAGGACTTAACATGTAGGTAGTTGTCATGGATGAATTTACAGGAGCCATGTTTTACGAAACTAAAACAGAGCAAAGCCGCGTGCAACAACTACTTTATAAACACTTCGTCCAAGATAACATTGAAGATTAATAACACGCGATTATTTATTTAAGATAATTTAGAAATAATCTGTAACGTAACGAGACAAATGGAATGTAGTTTATCTGTTTTTCAGAGATCTACGTTCAGCAGCGAATGTCATCAAGGCATCTTTGGGATCAGGCATACTAGCAGGGCCGCTGGCCTTCGCTAATGCCGGTTGGGGTGTCGGCTTATTTGGCACCGTCTTTGTCGGCATAATTTGTGGACACTGTATACAGATGTTGGTAAGTGTGAAGGTACATCTCCTGCCTGGCGTTATCCCGGCCAGGGTAGTACCAGGGTTCGCTTTCCTACTTAAACGTTTTCACTTCGCTTGGTATTGAGATTTGAGCATCATCAGTTACATGGAATTAACGTTATTACGCACTGCGTCGTTATTAATTTTATAGCATAGATCTGAAAACGAGAACTTGTCTTCTCCTTGGTCTAGTGGCAGCGTATATGGGCTGCGAACTGGGAAGTCCTCAGTTCGATTCCTAGTTCGGTCGGGTGTTTTTCTTATACAATTAACCCGAGACTTGAGCCCCCATTAGAGTTGATGTCATGCGTGTAACCGCTCGTAAGCCAAATACTAGATAGCCATCCTTGAATATTTGTGTTGCGCCGAACTCAGTGAGGAAGCATAAGGCGAAGTGGAAAGAAAATTCTGCAATCGAGACGTCTTCATTTTAAGGAGAGTTATGGGTAAAGGCAAATGAATTTAAATGCCTCAAAAAATCTTACTAACCGTCCTAAGTGTAATAATAAAATACATAAAACTGAAAATATTATGTAATTAGACATACGCTTTGGTGTATGTTCCCTCTAATACCTAGTGTCAAATCATTTATCACTGTGTCGCCAAATTAAACATCACGATTTTCACAGGTAGAAACATCTCGGGGATGTTGCAAAATAGAGAAGAAACCGATGCTCGGTTACGCAGATACTTGTAAATCAGCATTTATAAATGGACCGAAGCGTGCTAGACCATATGCTGGTGTTGCTAGGTAATAACAGTGATTTAACTAATAACAGTAATAATTCATCGCAGAATATTCATGATCATACACTAATACTACCCAAATTATCAGGACTATAGAGATTTGCTGTTTACACAAACACACTGTCTGCTCTGACAATTTGCGAATTGAAACAAAATCACAATCAAAAACCGCCTTTGACACTTGATTCGATTTCTGACTTAAAATTCCAACGAAATAAAATTAAAAAGTGTTCTAGTGTCGCGTTGGATTCGCGAACTTGACATTTGGTAATTCTTTGCGCGACATTAGTGCAGTTTTTTACCTGTTTTCGGTGGAATTTTAAGTCACTAAATGATATCGAATCGTAGTCAAAATCGAATCGAGTGTCAAAAGTTACGCTACAGATTTTATGAATTTGCGCTCTTTGCTTATTGAAACGCCGTGAAAAACGAGGTTTGCTTTTTTGTCTACCCAACCTCAATACCTATACACATCAATATAATACGAAAATAAGCAGGAATTTTGTGGGAACTGGGAAGTGGGTGATCTTGAGAAATCTTCCACGTTATTTATGTGACAAACTATTCGTGCTACGGGTTCCGATTCTAATATTAAAAAATATTTTAATAAAAAACCTTATTCTCATATTCACTATAAAACTTAAAGCATGGTTTTCTGATTTGTTTCAGCGTGGTTGCTGAATTTGCTTTGTTATGTACTTACGTGGGTGTGTGTTCTATATATACCATACTTATATCGGATTCAATCAAACAGGTACACGCAGTATTATGATTTAAGTTATCAGCTTCGGTAATCTTCGTTTTAACACGTTTACCATATGCAATGAACAGCGGCCCTAGCAGGAATATTTTTGACAATCGAATTCGTGTCAAGCTCGCTGCGCACTAATTACATTTGGTTAATATTTCACACAAACTTCATAGACGCGCATCGAGCTCGAATACTTTTACGATTATCAGATTTTTTCCAGCTCGAGCCGCTGACCATTGGGGTATAATCAGTCACTCAACATAAAAATAAGTACTTACATAATCTAATGTAACCAACGACGATTGATATTGTAACAGCGGGTTTAGACAAGTAGCTTATACGCATTAGGCTCAATTGCACCACTATTATTAACCTAGAGTTAGTCCTAACCGCAAGTTAAGTTACATGTCATTCATACATTTTCTGTCAATTTGGCTTGCGGTTAGGACTAACTCTAGGTTAATAATAGTGGTGCAATTGAGCCTAAGAGTACGTGAGTGCTATATGCGGCGTACTCTTATGTCATTCCCATACATTTATTCTATTCGACTAGCGCATAAGCCACTTGTCTAAACCCGCAGATATCTCGGTTTTCATGACGCTTACTATCATATTTCTAAAATAGAAGAAAATTTTCGACGCGTATAACTTTAATTGTAGTATTGTAATTTTGATAACACCAGTGGCGAAAATGACGATGGTTCTCATTTATTTTCTTCTTTCCAGCTCGTCGACCGATACATACCCTCTGCCGTCTTGCCTATTGAATATTATAATGTGATATTGATGGTTCCACTCATCCTGATGTGCCAGATACGCTACTTAAAATTTCTGGCTGTGTTCTCAATATTGGCTAACATTTTACTTGTAGCCACGTATATAATATGCTTGTACTATATATTTGGGGATGGAATTTCCATCGCAGACAAGAAGATAGCGGGTGACCCTGCAAGATATCCGGCCTTCATCTCGTAAGTAATAAAAAATATAAGAATCACAAGTTATTTAATAGGCATGACACAAGGCTCTATTAAGTATCTTTTAATTATTAAATCAGTACTGGCAGTGATAGCTCAGTTGGGAATGGTACGGACTACCGAGACGAGTATCGGAGGTTCGAGACCGACCACAAAAAGTAGCATACACCTCTAATTATTCTATGTTAAGTGTGTTTTCATTGTGAAATATCGTTTGCTATAACGGTGAAGGAAACCTGCATACTCGAGAATTTTTCCACAAAAATTTCATAGGTATAACATTACAGGGCTAATATTAATATTTTTAGGTTTTATTTTTGTTTTCTTCCTATATAATGAAATCAAATCAAATCAAATCGTTTATTTCAACAAATTTTTCAAGTCATATAGAATTCAATTCAATTCATTAAAATCTCAATATATTTTTGTTTTTTATAAATAGTTTAATTCATTAGCCAGTACATGAATCATGTGACAATGATTCATGTACTGGCAGTCAAATCTGCTTGAGAATACCTTGAGGATGGTGTTAGGGCTGGCCCGGAGCTATATAAATGGGTTAAATTGCCTGCAGTACGGACCTTGGCGCTATATAGAGACAAACAATTGATAGGTTACTGATTTCTTAAGTTTACGCGAATGCTATTCATTGAAATAAAATTACTTTTACGGATTTTATCACGATTTGGTTTTAATTTTTATTCCCGACGTTTCGAAGGCTTTGCAGTCTTCGTGGTCACGGGTTGGACTGAGATGTCATTTGTCCAAAAATGTTAGTATTACAAAATCTACCTTCATTTTAGAATTATACAGATTTAAAAAAAAAAGTTAACCGTTTATGTTCCGATCTACGCAGTACGAGCTCACAGTGTCTTGAGGTCTGGCAGCTGGTCTTTTGGGTTCCGATTTGATTAAATGTATAATTGGATCCCAGGCTTGTGCAAGCTTCCAACCATCTTCTCTATTGAAATTAGGATGTTTTTTAATTTCAATAGCCTCGCGTATCATCCTAGGTAGGAATCGTTGTTCTTTGGCAAGGATTTGTGGCTTGTCAAATCTTAGGTAATGTTTGGAGCCTTCCTCTGAATGTTCGGCAACTGCAGACTTCGTAGAGCGTCGGTGTTTCACGTCAGCTATATGTTCTTTTACGCGGGTCCCTATATTACGCTTTGTTTGTCCAATATAAGAGAGACCACAGTCACAATCAATTTTGTACACGCCTGGTTCTTGCAGAGGTATGTTACACTTGACGGGTGGTAGGAATTGACTAATCTTCTTAGGCGGCTTGAAATAAGTTTTTATAGAAGCACGCTTCAGGATATAGCCAATCTTGTCGGTGACTCCTCTTACATATGGTAATACAACCGGGACGCGTTCAACAGTGGCTGGTTTCACTCGGTTTCTGTGACGGCGCCGTGGAATTTGGAGCTTGTTGTAGCGCAGAAATTGCTTGACATGATGCAGCTCAGCGGCAAGATGTTCCTCGTCACAGATTCCTTGTGCTCATCCAATTATACATTTAATCAAATCGGAACCCAAAAGACCAGCTGCCAGACCTCAAGACACTGTGAGCTCGTACTGCGTAGATCGGAACATAAACGGTTAACTTTTTTTTTTTAAATCTGTATAATTCTAAAATGAAGGTAGATTTTGTAATACTAACATTTTTTGACAAATGACATCTCAGTCCAACCCGTGACCACGAAGACTGCAAAGCCTTCGAAACGTCGGCAATAAAAAATAAAACCAAATCGTGATAAAATCCGTAAAAGTAATTTTATTTCAATGAATTGATAGGTTTATTCTAATTACCACCATTATAGAATGAGTACCACATTAAAGCTCATCTATCACATCTGGGACGAAAATGAGCTCAACGAAGTGTGTACCCGTCGCTATTTCGCCTCTGCCTACCCCGTGCAAGGGTTTTTATTTTCTCGGCTTTTTTCCAATACTGATATACCGGGAAAAAGTTATCATCCCAGGAATTCCTTAAAAATTTAATAGTCTGAGTTGTACTCACTTGATCAGTACGTCACCTATTATATTTTTATATTAAATTGTTAGAAGTCTTGAAGGATTGTTAGAAGAAGGACCGTTAAATGGTTAAGATTCCGTAACTGTAACGTAACGTTTATTGGTAACACTACAAAAAACCTGTACACTAGATAGGTATTGCAGTATCTAGACTTTGTAGAGTTTATTGCACCATCTGTGCTAAGCTGAGTGATATTTCATATAACAGTATACTCTCGGTATATACATACGTCACAGCCAGTTTTACTGCGTTGATTGTAGCGTACTATTATTTTATTATGGAAAATAACCGCCTTCACCTAGCCTCGCGTTTTGTAAATAAAACAATAGCCAAGTAGTAAATTGTCCTCCTACTCACGATCGCGTGACTAGCTTGTACTTTTCGCACACGAAACCCTAAGTGGCCATGAAAATAAAAAAAATAAAAATCGGCATCATAATTTGTGACGTCACAAAATGTCAATGAATGTATCTTAATAAGTTTGATAGGTATATGAGTAGATGAAACTACTTATATAGAGGTAGATGTCTATATATTATGTCCTTTTATATTTTACAGACCGTAGATAGATTGGTCATTAACGCCATGTTAATTACTTAAGCTAGTCGTTACCGCAGAACCATGGAGCGATTCTAACGTCATTGCGCTGATATGCGCCTTAATTATAAAAACAGTTTAGCTGAGCAAATGGCTAAGAATAGGCTGTCACTGTTTTCTTTGTCACATCGTTTGAAAATAAAAGGGACAGGCTATTCTTTACCATTTACAAGTTTTTAGAAGTAAGCCCCAATGTAGTTCGATTGAACCTTCACTCGTAATGTTCTTAAAGTTAAGTTTTCCGTATCAAAATGAACTTTCGTGTTCCGACTCGTATCGAAATCGCTACGCGCTTAACTTGTATGAAATTTCAAATAAACTTAGATATATATCATTAATCGTTACAACTTACGATGCTGTTTACACGTAAGAGGTGAAAAAAATTAAGAAAATTATAATATGGTGGCGTCATACGATTCCTTTTTATTTACCACCACCTCTTATAGCAGCACTAATCTTACTTGTACCGATTTCTGTAGAAAAAAAAACGTAGTAAGATTATAATAATACTGCTATAACAGGTGGTGGTAACCCCCTTGTCGATTTTAATTTCTTATGATACAGCACGGTACATGAGGATTTACAAAAAAGGTTGAAAAACATCCCCTTAAATTCCGTCTTGTTTTATTTTTATTTCTGAATACAATAACATTATTTATTGATTATTATTGAATACAATTATATTATTTATTGATTATTATTGAATTCAATTATATTATTTATTGATTATTATTGAATACAAGTTGCAATTGTTATTTTCCAGGACAGTTATCTTCGCAATGGAAGGTATAGGCATGGTAATGCCAATCGAAAACGCAATGAAGAAACCACAGAACTTTCTAGGCTTCCGCAGCGTTCTTGTCGTTTCCATGTCAGTAATAGTGTTTCTGTACAGCACTCTTGGGTTGTTCGGCTATCTTAAATACGGCGATGTACTACGAGGATCTATTACTTTGAATCTGCCAACTGATGAGTGGTTCGTAACTTTACTACTTATGTATTTGAATAAATATAAATAAATGTTAAGGTCCCTCCTTGGTATAGTGGCAGCACATATGGGCTGTGGACCGAAAGGTCCCGAGATCGATTCCCTGGTCGGGTAATACGAATTTTGTAATTTAATTTACCCGGGACTGAATCCCTCAAAGAGGGTCGACGTCAGGCAGATAGCCGGTCGTAAAAAATGAGCCATATCCTTTCTGCAACATGCTTGAAAAAGTGTGATGCGCCGACCCCACATTAAGGTTGGATAAGGGCAAGTAGAAATAAAATAAATAAATGTTAAGTTAAAGCATTCAGGTGGAAAGGTTTTCGTACGATACTAACAGGTAATATTATAATATCGTTTACACATAGATACTTAGGGTCACTTGCAGCGCTATTACTAATCTAGAGGTAGACCTAAACTCGGTTTATCCTATTCTAATCAAGATTTGGGACAAATAGAGATTTATCCCGGAGCTGCAAGCGGCCCTTAGGCATTAGACTAGTTTTAAATCTAGATTTGTTTTGTTGTCTTGGTAGATTGATTATTGATATTTTTAGCTGTACTCTCGCTTTAATCTGGGATGCTCTCCCCATAATAATAGGCTTTAGATATAGTATGAATAAAAGTCAAAACATTCATATTTTTATTCATTTATTTATACCAACATTATTTAAATCAGTACTTTGAAAAGTAACACTGACTGTTTGCTAACAACCTTAAATCATAAATAGTTTTAATTATTGTAAGCATTCTTGCAAGGCCAGTAGAAACAATAAAATATTTTTTTTTCGTTCATAGCATATAATATTAAATATGTTTTTTTCCTTAAACCATTAAGGAAAACCAAAATCATACTCAAATTTCCAGACAAACAGATACATGGTAAACTAGCAGGTGGATTACCTGTAAGCGGTCTCCAATCTCTACATACTGCTGTACATACCCATATACATCCATGATAAGGATAGAATTATATGGAAGTGGTGCCATGCCAACCTTAAATGAAGGAAATGGATTTGGGACCACAGGGAATGTCACTAACCTACTAAACGAAACGCAATAGTGGGTTGCCACTTTACGTTTATAAGAAACATTGAGGTAGACTTCTATACCGAGTGTTTCATAAAGTTGGTTCCAATAACAATTTCACATACAGGGAGAACGATTTGAAGCATAATGCTAAACTAAAAAAATAATTCTTAACATAACATAACATAAGCTCACGCCTGTATCCCCGATGGGATAGGCAGAGGCGCACTAGCGAACTAGAACACCCACATTTCGCCGAGCTTAGTTCCGTCCCAAATGTGATAGGGGGCAAGCCTATCGCCATATCGGGCACAAATTCCAGACTCCGGACTGATATGGAAAAATCCAATATCACTTTGCCCGACCCGGGGATCGAACCCGAGACCTCAGAAACGTAGTCGTACCGAAATACTACCACGCCACCGAGGCAGTAATAATTTTTGTAACCAATTATTAAGCATGAGAATTTTAAAAATTGGAATGCGACCAGTAAATCATCGCAATTAGTATAGGAATGGCTAAAATCAATTAATTACCCCAAAGGTACTTTGCAAATGTACTGCAGCTCATCCAATGAGTTAGAAAAAGTTTCCATGTTTTGCATACAAAATTATTCTTTTAGGACTGTAGTGCTAGAATTTTTCTTAGTTCTCAATTTTATAAATATACTTTTTTCTAAGTCTTTCTTTCTACCTACCCTTATCCCACCTTTATGTGGGGTCGGCGCAACACATCTTGTCAAAGGACATAATTTTTAACGCTCGGTATTATTTTCTGAGAAATGTTATTTGTTTCAGGCCAGCGATATGTGCTAAAATATGTATCACGCTTTCTATTTTCTTCACTTACCCGCTTCAATACTATGTGGTTATCGACGCATTTACAAAGTACGCCAAAAATCACATTAGCAACCAATATCAAAACATTGTACAAGTCGCAGCGAGAACCATTGGAGTTTGCTGTTGTGGTATGAGTACTTAAATCTTACAGCAAATATTTGAATTATCTTATAATTATTTGATATCTTTGGGGGAGGCCTATGGAGGCCCAGCAGTCGACCTCCGGCGGCTAATGATGATGATTTAAATTAATATCTGTTAGATTACACGAGTATTTTGAAAGCTATGTTGCAATTCGAGTTACGTCAAATATTTTGAGAGTGAAAGAGATACAACACTGTTGAAGCTAACTGCTCAGCACATTGTCTAATTTCTTCATTAATCATGGTTCTGAACGAAATTTAACACTATAACACTCCATAGTGTTATGGTTCGCTTACTTAAGAATGGGATATCTATATATATAAAAATGAAACCCGTTTTCCGTTGTCACGGCATCACGCGTGAACGGCTGGACCGATTTCGTTAATTCTTTTTTTAGAATATTCCTCGAAGTACGAGGGTGGTTCTTACGGAGAGAAAAAATTTAAAAATTGCCTAAAAAGTCTAAAAACAACACTTTTCTATACTCCCATACAATCGATTCGTAATAATACTTAAAAGTCAATTTGAACTTTAATTCCATACGATAAAGTTCAAATTTTAGTGGAGAGGTTCCGGGAAGGCAAAACAATTGAGTGTCGTTAGTATCTACTGGTTCGATTTGAAAAATTCTTTTTGTGTTGGATAGCCCAATTATCGACGGTGGCTATAGGCTATATAACATCACGCTATGACCAATAGGAGCGGAACAGAAATGAAAAATGTTTAAAGCCGGGGAAGTTGGTATCTCAGAAACTACTGGTTCGAATTGAAAAATTATTTTTGTGTTGGATAGCCTATTTATCGAAGATGGCTATAGGCTATATAACATCACGCTTTGACCAATAGGAGCGGAGCAGAAATTAAAAATTCTGCAAAATCGGGAAAATTTATATCTCAGACAGAAACTACTGGTTCGAATTGAAAAAATATTTTTGTGTTGGTTAGCCCAATTATCGAGGGTGGCTATAGGCTATATAACATCACGCTTTGACCAATAGGAGCGGAGCAGAAATGAAAAATGTTTTAAAGCGGGGAAGTTGATATCTCGGAAACTACTGGTTCGATGTGAAAAATTCTTTTAGTGTTGACCGACGGGTTGAATGATGGGGTGACTAAGGGATACCTGACGGGGTGACAGACGGGTAACAGACGGGTTGACAGACGGGGTGACAGACGGGTGACAGACGGGGTGACAGACGGGGTGACAGATGGGTGACAGGCGGGGTGACAGACGGGGAGACAGACAGGGTGACAGACGGGGTGACAGGCAGGATGACAGACAGGGTGACAGACGGGTGTCAGGCGGGGTGACAGGCAGGATGACAGACAGGGTGACAGGCAGGGTGACAGACAGGGTGAGTGATGGGGTGTCAGCCGATGTGACAGACGGATTACAGACGGGGTGACAGACGGGAAGACAGACGCGGTGACAGACGGGGTGACAGACGGGGTAACAGACGGGGTGACAGACGGGGTGACAGACAGGGTGACTGATGGGGTGACTGACGGGGTGATAGACGGGGTGACAAACGGGGTGACAGACAGGGTGACAGACGGGGTGACAGATGTGGTGACAGGCAGGGTGACTGATGGGGTGACTGACGGGGTGACAGACGGGTTACAGACGGGGTGAGAGACGGGTGACAGGCTGGGTGACAGGCGGGGTGACAGACGGAGTGATTGACGGAACCGCACCGAAGTCACGTACTATCTCTCGAAGTTTAGCAAAACATATCATTACCTTTTTAGAATTATTGTGCTATAGGTGCCTACGACTCACTCTTTCAACCCTCTCTCTCATACGCAGACGAAGTTGCGCGGGTCAGCTAGTATAATATAAAATTGGTCATATGGTGGTAAATAATCACCGCCGCTGATGAACATCCACAACACCAGAGATATCACAGATCCTGTCATTCATCTATGAAGCTGCCATTTGCAAAGAACGCAAAAAAGTAATCATGTTTAATTAGCCGACAGCCTCCGTGGCGCAGCGGGCGAGTAGGCGGCTGTGAAGCGAGAGGCCGCGGGTCCGATTCCCGCATTGAGACAAATGATTGTGTGGCCCACAGGTATTTGTTTCAAGTCTGGGTGTTGTGAGACTGAAAGTCTCTCATAGTCTCTGACACCCACGATACAGGTTATACCTAGTGTGGGGTCAGGACTGGATGTGTGACTGTTGGGTGTATAATAATATAATAATAATTAATATCGCCCGGACTCTCAGAGCGGGAGGTTGACGTCAGGCAAGCAGCCGGTAGTAAAAAATGAACCAAATCCTTTCTGCAACATGCTTAAAAAAGCATCCGACCCCACATTAAGGTGGGATAAGGGCTGTTCGAAAGAAAGATCGCCAAGTGGTGCTGCATTTTAGCTTTATGTGGGGAGTGGCCTTTGCTGCCACGTAGATGAGGTGTGAAATAAAATAACTGCACTCGGATGGTAATATAAATACATATTGCTTTATAAAAACAGTAAAGTAGGTATATAACATACTAGACTTAAGTAGACTAACCCAAGACTCTCACCTAATGGTGATCCCGACGTGATTTTTTTTATATATATAGCAGATGGGTCACCTGCAGGGTTACCACGACATCTTATAGCAGTATTATTATAATCGTTCTTCGTTTGTTTTGTATGGGAATCGGTACAAGTAAAATTATAATAATACTGCTATAAGAGGTGGTGGCAACCCCCCTGATGGAAACTTTTTTAAACTAATTCAATTATGAACGAAATTGTTTATTTTTTAATTTCCTTTACAGTGGCCATTGGTACAGCCCTTCCAATGCTGGAACAGGTCATCAATCTTGTTGGTGCGATATTCTACTCCGTCCTCGGCCTCGTCATTCCTGGAATTGTAGAAACCGTATTCCGATGGGACCAGCTAACGTGTCGCAGTTGGGTTTTATGGAAAAATATATTTATTGTTTTACTTGGCTTGAGCTGTATGGTTTCTGGTTGTACGGTTACTATAATGGATATAATAAAAATACTCTCACAGAAAACGGAATGAATACAATACAAATTAGTTTGTAATGTTGGGACTACATTGTTACAATACTCATAAAGGCAACGTTTTCTTCTTTATGAAGCTGAATACATAAACACCAGCGTTTAATTGTCCTTTGCACAATATTCAAAGTGAAACAATAAAAACATAATAAACTCAAACCGCACGAATACCACAAACGTTACATTAAATAAATCCGTGACGATCACACCTGTATTTAATTATATTTTTATCTATTATTCTTATAATGAAAATTGAATATTGAATGCACTTAACAGTTTACCAGAGTTGATAAATCGGAACGGTCAGAGCGTTATGGTTCTAATTGTATTTTATTTATATAAAATGTACATAATTGAAAAATAAATTGATTTAAGCTTAGTTAATGTGATAAATTCGTAAATCGGATTCATAAAAGGTAAAAATATACCACGTTATACAGATTTGAAAATAAACCAAAGTAAATATTTAACAAATGTTTATTATTTTATGTGTAAATTGATACTCGTTATGCTATTTCTCCGCATTTGGAGGACGGAGGTATAGTGCTCTCAAGTTTTATCTAAATTATCATAGATAAATAAGATTACGACAATAAAACAATTATGAACAAGAAACTAAATATTAATTTATTACTCAAACGGAGCACTGCAGATAGCATATGGGAAAGATTTTTCACAAATTAGATAAAGAAAATGCCTTTAAAAATGTTGTAGATATGTTAAAAAGTAATGGTTTAACTTGATAACAGATCGAATAATTATTAATTGGTTACAAAGAAGGTCGAAGAAATCTTCCAAATTGAATCATGATTGTCACTAAAAATGTATATGATAGTGATTATAATCCATTTGAACACCGAGACGTTAAAAAACCAAACTCGTAAGTACTATTTTCAAGTTTATAGAAAGTTCACACTAATTCAGACTGCTTTGGTGGTGTACTTGTATGGTACGACCACTGTACTGAGACCTCATCGGGTTCGATCCCCGGTACGCGCAGAGTAATATTAGGTTTTTTCAATTCAGTTTCAGCCTCGGAGTCTGGATCGGTATGCATACCAGTTCAATTTCATAAAATTATACCAAATGCCACTGCAACATGCTTAAAATCTGCAAAATGCGTATTTTATTAATGTTCTTACTTAGTTATCCCAATAGTTTGCAGATGTTCTTCTAGATATTGACCCTTGTCTATTGCGTATTGCTTTAAACGTCTTTGAACTATCAAAAGTGACGCCTACCTCCGATATTATGAGTGTTAATGTATATTCATTAAGCACCAGGATCTATCTCGTGTCCAATAATAAAAACACAAACTTGACCATAGATATAATTATGTTTTTCACGCCACTTTATTTTCTTTCACAGTGACATACGATCTCTAGCGAATTTATTGAAGTCGTCTCTGGGTACAGGTATTCTTGCAATACCCTTAGCGTTTGCCAACTCTGGATGGGCCCTTGGCATCGTAGGAACTATAATCATCGCATTTATATGTGGTCATTGTGTTCACATATTTGTAAGTACTTGATTTACCGCCGAATGGTCATACACTTAAGGTCGCCTTAGGTCGTTTAAGGCCGCCTTATCTGTCAAAATTGTATGGAGAAAATCAATTTAGGAAGCCGTTAAATCTGAGGAGCGTTTGACCATTCGGGCGTTATAGACCTAACTTTTTTCTGAAAAAAAAAACAAACACTAGTCTTTTTATTGAAATAATTACTAGGAATAGTCGCCTCTTTGGCCTAGTGGCAGCGTACATGGGCTATGAACCGGGAGGTCCTGGGTTCGATTCCCTGGTCGGGCAAACCAATTTTCAATTGCCTGGGACCGAATCCTACAGATGAGGCGTTTACGTCAGGCAGGCAGCCTTAAAAACGGTCTTAAAACTAAGCCAAATAATTTCTACAACATGCTTTAAAAGTGTGTTACGCTAACCCTACATTGAGATGGGATAAGGGCAGATACAAAGAAAAGAATTAGGTACTAGGATTTTATTAACTGCAATGTTTTAAAAATCATTTCTATTTATTATCGCATAAAAAATTCTCAATGAAATAAAAAAATTGTGGCAAAGCTAGCTAATTATTTGCGACTTTTGAGGAACTTTTATGAGTAAAGTTATTATAGGTGTCTCTAGTTTATTTTGTATACACAAATAATTAATATATTTTTATTTTATCTTGCGGTTTTTATTTCTAGGTCATGACATCTAGAGGATGCTGCAAGTTGGAAAGAAAACCATTTCTAAGTTATCCTGCGACATGTAAAGCGGCGTTTGCTAATGGTCCTAAAGCTATGCGACCTTTTGCTACAACTGCATCGTAAATATCAGTTTCCTACTAAGAAAATAGGTTTTATAATTTATTTTGTAATTCAAAATAAGAATTTACTGAGATCATAGAATCTAAAAGAACCTCGTTCGGTTTGAACTCGGTTTATAAGAATAGAAAATCGATATCCTTCTTTCTTTCTACCTGCCCTTATCCCACTTAATTGTGGGGTCGTAACAACACACATTTTCAAGCATGTTGCAGAAAGGATTTGGCCAAGTTGTTATAACCGGCTGCCTGTCTGACGTCAACCCCCTCTGGGGATCCAGCCCCGATTCAATATTCTTATTGAATAATTTACTACATATCGACTATCGATTCTTTATCAAAGATAATTATATTCTATTATGTATAGAATTAGGCAGATTACTGAACCAATGGCTTCACTGTAGAGCAGAGGTTCCCAAACTTATTTTGCCTACTGTCCACTTTGAAAATAAATTATTTTTAACGCCCCCCAATTTTTTATCTACTTAAAATCCACCATAACTTCAAATTAAATAAATTATTTTGAGCTATATCAGCGGAGATCCCCTTTTTTCTGGGTCTTTTACCGCCCCCCTTTAGGCATGCAGCACCCACAAAGGAGCGTTATCGCCCACTTTGGGAAAGACTGCTGTAGAGGATGCTTAAAACCAATGGAGGTGGAAGCGTTTAAATAGTTAAATGGACCCTAGCATAAAGCTGAACGCCAAGCAGAAAGAAATTATTCATTCACTAAAATTGTATCTCAAATAAAAAAAGTTCCTATGTCGTATTGAAAATCGTAATTAAAATAAAATATTATTATTTGCTCATGCATTTCCGAAAGGGGGTTAAAATTATAATCTAATTTGTTTCAGGATATTTGCAGAATTTTCCTTATTCTTCACTTACGTCGGTGTATGTTGTATTTTCACCGTATTAATAGCAGATTCTATAAAACAGGTTAGTATTGTTTATGGTTTGTTTTATTTAGATCTGAGTTTGTCTCTTGTATTACAGAGTATCTCATATACACGAGACTTGTATCTTAGAACTTGTGGAGATTCTAGCTGATATGTTTATTAATTTATTTGCTAACAACGTTATTAATATGATTACATTTTAGTTATTCGATAGGTATGTAACAACGACGAATATATCCGTGGAATACTACTGTCTGTTCATACTTGTGCCACTTAGTATAATGGTTCAGATCAGACATTTGAAGTGGTTGGCGCCTTTTTCTCTATTGGCCAACATTTTACTCATCACCACATTTGCTATATGCCTTTACTACATATTCAAAACTGAGTTGACATTCTCAGATAAGAAAATGGTAGGAAATTCTTCAAGATTTCCTGCCTATTTATCGTAAGTATTTTATTATTATATTCTTCTTAAACCGTTTATATTAGCTTTAAGTTTACAATTTCAATTTATACCTAAAGATAAAATTAAACACTATAATATACTTACTTAACAATAAAATATCGAATACATACAATATCAAGTATGTAATGAATAACTGGGGTCGGTTTTAGAGAACAATAATTAGGGGTAAAATTAGATTTAGGGCGACTTGCAACACTAAGATAAATCTCTATCCCAATTCTTGATTTAAATATAGGAATGAGCTATAGGATAAATCGAGTTTAGGTCTAACTCTAGATTAGTAATAGAGCGGGAAGTCGCCCTTAAAGTGTACTCTTAGATACTAAAGTCTTTATTTTAAAACATTACCCTCCCTCCAAGGCAGTCGAGTAAAAACTATATAATATTAAATAGAGTACCGTATAATATAGTTAACCTTATTAGGTTATCTTTCCGTAAGAGGCCCAGGTCTAAAGGTCTAATTGGAAACCAACAATTACACTTAAACTTACTTAACAAATAAAGATTATTAATTAATACATACGTGATAAAAGTCGCAGGAAGTCGCTGGATGCAGGCCGCTTCCAACAAGTCGATCTGGAAATCTTTGGGGCAGGCCTATGTTCAGCAGTGGACGTCCTATGGCTGATGATGATGATGATGATGAATTAATCTATTTTGTAGTACTGTAATATTCGCGATGGAAGGCATAGGAGTGGTGATGCCAGTGGAGAACACGATGAAGAATCCTAAACATTTCACCAGGATTCTCACGATAGCTATGTCAACAATCTTGATACTTTACACCGCACTGGGACTCTTCGGTTACATTAGATATGGCGACGTGCTTAGAGGATCTATTACACTTAATCTTCCTATTGATGACTGGTAAGAAATTAATTAAAAAAATACATAACTCAGCCCTTCAACAGCACACTCCAAAGTTTGCGAAATTTGTTCCAACTTAAAAGCAGTTAAGAAAACTTAAAAGTTACTCATGTGTAACATGCTAACGGATTTTGTTTGATTTTCCAAAAAAAATATTATTTACCTCATTAACACAATATCGGCAAAATCAGATAATCAATACGGATAAAGGAATCAGCGGGTTTAGCCAAGTGGCTTATGCGCTAGTCGAATAGAATGAATGTATGGGAATGACATAAAAATACGCTATATGCGGCGTACTCTTATGTCATTTCCATACATTTATTATTCTATTCGATTAGCGCATAAGCCACTTGTCTAAGCCCGCAGATCATAGATTAAGAGTCACAAGAAGAAAAAAATCATTAGCGGAAATGGAAAACAAACATTTTTATTTATAAAAGAGGGGACAACGAGCAAGTAGGTCACCTGATGCTCCCTAATCACCGCGGACCATACGTTTATGAATAATGCTACATATGCTATGGTAATGGGATGTTTCCAATTTTCAACGAATCCATTGACAACCTCTCTATAAAGTTATAATTTATCACCAAGGTTAAGAAAATTAATAATTATTTTCAGGCCAGCGATTTGCGCCAAATGCTTCATTGCGGTGTCAATTTTTTTTACATATCCTCTGCATTTCTTCGTCGTGCTAGATATATTTACAAGACACGTAGAGCCAAGACTACAGAAGAAATACCAAACTGTAACACAAATGGTTGTAAGGATCGCCTGCGTGTGGGTTTGTGGTAATTTAATTTTGTCTTTTTATTATACTTTTTTGACCGACTTCAAAAAGGAAGAAGTCCTTAATTCTTCTATATTTTTTTCTACCCAATGTGGACCGATTTTGAAGATTGTTTTGTGTTCGATAGAGCTTATTCCGAGGGTGGTCCTATATAAATTTGGTCACGATCAGATCACTTTTGAAGTCGGTCCATAAAGTTTAAAGTTTGTGATTATTAATGGCTTCCGAAAGTAGACAAGCAGGTGATCTACCAGCGGCTTGAGCAGGAAAATTTCTGACAACCGTAAATGTATTCGAACTCGATGCGCGTCTATGAAATTTGTATGAAATATTAACCAAACGTCATCAGTGCGCAGCGAACTCGAATACATTTACATTTACATTAGTTTTTCGTGCTCAGGCTACTGATGGTAAGTAGTTACTAGTGTTGTCAGTGGACATCGGCAATGGTAGAGGCACTAACAAGCCGCTGCCTACTGTGGAAAGGAAAAGAAAATAATAGGGATTCAGCAGGAAAGAGGTAATGTTTCTACCACTTCACTATTATATCTTAAGAAACCTATTGGTGTCACCTTATTTCCAAACATTTCAAAATTTCCAACATTAGTCAATTTACAAATTAAATGACGTTAGCACGTGTCAACTACAATGAATTGTGGCGATCTGTCGTGCGGCAGAAAACCGTAATAGATAATTTGATTTTACGATAGCATACTTTCTGCTTATCTAGATTGTCACCATTATACACTTTAGTACCTATATAACTTTAAAAGTATTTTTTTCTTTTCTTATGTGGTTACAGCCGCCCATGGACATCGGTAATCCCAGGGATACTGCCAAGAGCTGCGTACCATGAAAATACTTTTCTTTTACTTAATTAAATTTCACTTTTAGTTTACCCACTCAAATTCGTATCATGAAGAAGTATTCTTTATGTACACGATGAGGTGCGATATAGACTCGGTTCAGTATTTAGGCAGTCATGACCCGTCTTTAATTCCTTTCTTTTTTCTTCTATAAATAAATAAATATCATCGTGGATATCAGGAACAACGAGACTTTCGGTCTCAGAACACCCAAACCCGGAACAAATATCTGTGAGACACACAAATATTTATCACGGTGTGGAAATCGAACTCGCGGCCTCCGCTTCTCAGCCGGCTACTCGCCCACTACGCCACGGAGGCTATCAGCTTGATGGGATAAAATTATTTTTCAGGTGGAATAGGTATTGCACTTCCCATGCTGGAACAAATCATAAACATTGTTGGCGCGTTATTCTACTCGATCCTCGGCCTCATCATCCCAGGTATCATAGAGACGGTGTTCCGATGGGAGGACCTGGGCAAGTTCAACTGGATACTGTGGAAGAATATACTTATTGTCCTCTTTGGAATGTGTTGTTTACTGTCTGGCTGCACTGTCACCATTATGGACATTATAGAAAAGTTACATAACAAAACAGAATGAGTGTAAATTACAATACTTTGTTAAATCGCTAACACAAACCGTATTATAACTTCTTTCTACCTGCCCTTATCCCACCTTAATGTGGGGTCGGCGCAACAGACTTTTTCAAGCATTTTGCAGAGACGATTTGGCTTAGTTTTTACGACCGGCCGCCTGCCTGTCGTCAACCCTCTATGAGGGATCCATTCCCGGGAAAATTCAATTAGAAAATTTACTTTTCCCGACCTGGGAATCGAACCCAGGACCTCCCGATCCACAGCTTATACATGCTGCCACTAAACCAAGGAGGCGACTACAAACCGTATTATAACTATAACAGCTATTTCTTTTAGTTATAATAAAATAAAATATTATGTACACTTGGAACACTTATGTTAATAATTTTAAATGTTTGTTATAGTAAATAGCTTGTCTTGTTGTATACTTTGGTGTTTGATTAATGAAAATAAATTATCTCCGCAATCTATATATATATCGGGAAAATAAATTATTGAATATCAATCTAAATCACTAATTCTTATTCAAATAGCTAGCGAAGTGATGAAAAAGCAAACAATATCTAGTCGTTCTATATGAGCTTTTGTACATATTGGTTAATGCATATATGTATGTACATACTATCATGGCCAAAGTTATTTCCGCATTTATTAATTATTTGTATGTAAGTTCACTATATTTTATCAATAAACCTTTTGAACGAAACCCAAATGGTCGAAATACGTCCACAGAAACAGATTTTAAATGGATATATATTTAAAAAAACCTTTGCACGCCGATTCCCAAAAATGTTACTTTTCAAGCAACCAGAAGCCAAAAGACTTTACACATTAATATTAAGATAATTAAAAAATTAATTGACGTAAGCTTACTTGGTGTGATAACTTCGTACAGTGTATTTATAGACGGTAAAAAAATGAACCATGATATACAGATTTGAAAATAAACTATAGTAAATATTTAACAAGTGTTTATTATTCATACGTAATTGATACTCGTTGTGTCATTTCTCCGCATTTCGGAGACCGAGGTAAAATGCTCTCAAGTTTTATCAAAATTATCATATATAAAGAAGATTATAGCTATAAAATAAATTACGAACATGAGACTAAATATTCGTTTATTACCCGAACTGAGCACTGCACATATATTAAAAAGATTTTTCACAAATTAAATAAAGAAAATGTATTTAAAACTGTTAGACCTATGTACAAAAGTAATGGTTTAACTTGATAACAGAACGAATGTGTCTTAATTGGCGAAAGCTCTCAGATTGAATCATGATAACTGACAGTAAAAATGTGTATGATGGTGATTATAATCCCTTCGAACACCGACATGCTAAAAAACCAAACTCGTAAGTACAATTTTCAAGTTTATAGAGAGTTAATACCAGCGGCTTGAGCAGGAAAATTTCTGACAACTGTAAATGTATTTCAGCTCGATGCGCGTCTATGAAATTTGTATGAAATATTAACCAAACGTCATCAGTGCGCAGCGAACTCGAATATATTTACATTTACATTACTTTTTCGTGCTCGGGCTACTGTCAGTAGTTACCCGTCTTAATTGTATGTCAATAAATTTCTTGGCCATACGTGGGATTTTCTTCTACGATTTATAAAACGGAACAGCAGCGTTTTATAAAATTAAACCAAATCTCACGGCAACATGCTTAAAAATTATTGTGTCGACCTTACATTGGCATTCCGCTGGATAAGTGCAGATGAAATTAAAGAAAGTTTAGGTAGATTGATAAAACATGAACTTACTCCTCCTGAATCCTAATTAATAGTACTTTCTAATTCAACCATTAAAGTAACAGCGTATTTCAATAATGTTTTTAATTAATTATCCCAATATTCGGCAGATATTTTTCCAAAGAACAATGTTCACTTCCATACAAACTTTTACCTGTCATTCATATTTTTTAAGTTGGTTTATAAAAACATGTACTGTATCACTGTATCAAATTAATTATTGATACTAATTAAAGCCACTGTGCAAATATTATTCAATTTGACTATGAGGAAATTAAGTTCAAATTAAATCAATATTTGAGGTTCGTTAGCCCGTGAAGTTCGAATTTAATTGTTTTTTTTTGGGGAAATTGCAGATTGTTTTTTAAAAGTAAATTAATTATCGTTTAATAAAGAATGTCCTAGACTTGACGCATTTTTGTTTTCTTTCACAGTGACATACGATCTTTAGCGAATTTATTGAAGTCGTCTCTGGGTACAGGTATTCTTGCAATACCGTTAGCGTTTGCCAACTCTGGATGGGCCCTTGGTATCGTAGCAACTATAGTCATCGCATTTATATGTGGTCATTGTGTTCACATATTTGTAAGTAATTGATTTATCGAGAAATATTAATTTCTTATATGAAATTGAGACCTAACGTTCTTCTGATAAAAAAATACTAGTATTTTTGTTGAAATAATTACTTGAAGTTTATTAACTTCAATGTTGTCAAAATCATTTCATTTTTTGGCGAGATAAAATATCAATAAAATAAAGAAAATTGTAGCAAAGTTAGCTGAATATTTGAGACTTTTGAAGAACTTCTATAAGTAATGTTGCTAAAGGTATCTCTAATTTATTTTATTTACACAAATAATTAATGTATATTTTTATTTTATCTTGCGGATTTTAATTCTAGGTCATGACATCCAGAGGATGCTGCAAGTTGGAAAGAAAACCATTTCTAAGTTATTCTGCGACATGTAAGGCAGCGTTTGCTAATGGTCCTAAAGCTTTGCGACCTTATGCTACAACTGCATCGTAAATATCAGTTTCCTTCTAGAAGGGTTTAGTTTAAATTATAATAAAAAAAATTGAGATTGTAGAGTCTTTAAGAATTTAATGATTCATGAATGAGACTGTTGAATTTATATATCATTATTGGATAATTTACTATGTATCGATTCTATATATTCTTACCACTAGGTTAGAATATATAGTCTATAGAATATATACTTCTGTAGTCTATACTAATAGACTATAGAAAGATTAAAGAGCTGATGATATTATTGCAGAGGATGCTCAAAACCAGGAAAAGTGGAAGCGTAAGAAGGCGGACCCACGCATATGCCTGGACGCCAGGCAAATATAAATTATTCAAATAACTGTAATTTAACCTCAAATAAAAAAAACGTAATTAACGTCGTGTTGAAAGTCGTAATTAAAATGAAATATTTGCTCATCCATTTCAGTCAAGCGCTTAAAAGTATAAAATAATTTGTTTCAGCATATTTGCAGAATTTTCCTTATTCCTTTCTTACGTCGGTGTATGTTGTGTTTTCACCGTATTAATAGCGGATTCTATAAAACAGGTTAGTCTCGTTTACCCTTTGTTTTATTTTGGGTCTGTCTTGACTCCAGTGGCAGTGCATATAGAGGTAGACATAGAGACACTGTCTACCCTAACAATTTGCTATGTTCATAAATAAATAATAGAATTATGACTAAATACAGATTTTTAAAATAGCAATATTCAAATTATGTTTTAAATCACTATGATGGTATCGCAAGAGTTGAAGAAAATAATTGTGTAAGATTTTTGTCTACCCCGATCGGAATGTCTATGCACGCCACTGCTTGTCTCTTGTAGTGCGGAGTACCCTATATCTATGAGACACCGACACAAGGCTTGTAAGTTGTATCTTAAGCTGAGATCTATAGAGCGACTTCGATTAAGTCAAAGAAACGAACTCAGAGAGGATTCGGATTTTTTATATCGAACTTTGACTTAGTCCAAGCGATTTTTTACAAGAAAATCAGACTGAGAGACTGAACAAACATTTTCTTGTAAAAAATGACTCAGACTTAGTCAAAGTTCGATTTGAAAATTCAACATCATCACTGAGTTCGTTTCTTTGACTCAGACTTAGTCGAAGTTTGCTCTATAGATATCAGCCGTAATGTAAACTTGCGAACTTAGTGTAATCTCAACTGGCTATATGTATTTATTTTTTACATACTAAGAATGTTATTATTAATATGATTACATTTTAGTTATTCGACAGGTATGTTACAACGACGAATATATCCGTGGAATACTACTGTCTGTTTATACTTGTGCCACTCAGTATAATGGTTCAGATCAGGCATTTGAAGTGGTTGGCGCCTTTTTCTCTAATGGCCAACATTTTGCTCATCACGACATTTGCTATATGCCTTTACTACATATTCAGAACTGAGTTGACATTCTCAGATAAGAAAATGGTAGGAAGTTTTACAAGATTTCCTGCGTATTTATCGTAAGTAATTATTAGTATTTGTCGTTATTACATATTGAGCTGTAAGTTTGCAATGCCAAATTATACATAAACTCACGCCTGTATCCCCGAAGGAGTAGGCAGAGGCGCACTAGCAAACTAGAGCACCCACATTTCGTCGAGCTTAGTTCCTTTCCAGATGTGATAGGGGGCGAGCCTGTCGCCATATGGACACAAATTCCAGCCTCCGGGCCGTTATTGAAAAAATCCAATATCATTTTGCCCGATAACGGGATCGAACACGAGACCTCAAGACGGTAACCGTATCGAAAAACATCTACGCCGAGGCAGCCAATTCATAATAATATATAAATACATCCAACAGTCACACGCCTACTCAGGACTAGGGGTCAGGACCTCACACTATTTACTTACTCTTATTCTATTTACTTATACTCTAGTATCATTCCGTAATACAAGCCTAGGTCTAAAGTTCCAATTGAAAACTTACCTAACAAGAGACATAATTAATTTTGCAGTACTGTAATATTCGCGATTGAAGGCATAGGAGTGGTGATGCCAGTGGAGAACACGATGAAGAATCCCAAACATTTCACCAGGATTCTCACGATAGCCATTTCAACAATCTTGATACTTTACACCGCACTGGGACTCTTCGGTTACTTTAGATATGGCGATGTTCTTAGAGGATCTATAACACTGAACCTTCCTATTGATGACTGGTAAGGAACTTCTTATATCGAAAAAAGACATAACTCAGCCATTCAACTGCTCTTTCCGAATTAAGAAAGTTTTCGTTTGTTCCATCAACATAAAATGGATTAAGCGTTATGTATGATGTGTAGTTACTCATGCGTATCATGGAGATGTATTATTTCAATACTATTTATCATACTAAAAATATAAAAAAGATATCTTTTTACCATTTCGGCTAATTAAATGTTTTTCTTGTAGTTTTTTTTCTTTTTTAATACTTAATCAATGCCTATAAATAAAGGAATAGTATATAAAGGAATCAGATAATAGAGCTAGAAGATACAAGAAGAAAATTAAATTATCCGAATTGGGAAAAATAATTCCTTTGACAGCCTCCTTATGAGTTTATCACCAAAGCTAAGAACACTACTGGGGCTCAACCATGAGTTGTCTTGACATTTGCTAGCGATTAGGTACAATAATTCGTATGAAAAACAGAACTCCCCACGTAATCGCTGCCGGCGCGGCGTTCGGGTGTTTTAATATACCTAAATATTTTACGGAATCGCTATCGAGAAATGTAAAAAAATCTTTTTTTTTTTAATTTATTTATAAAACAGATTATTCACATTACCTTGTCATAGTAGTGTAACACAAACCAGTAGCCCGAGCACGAAAAACTAATGTAAATGTAAATGTATTCGAGATCGCTGTGCACTGATGACGTTTGTATTTCATACAAATTTCATAGACGCGCATCGAGTTCGAATACATTTACATTTACATTAGTTTTTCGTGCTCGGGCTACTGTTAAGGTTTTAAATTTTAAATTCATGATCAAGTTACGTGTCTATATTTTTTTTGTAGTATTCATTATTTTCAGGCCAGCCATTTGCGCCAAGTGTTTCATTGCGCTGTCACTGTTTTTGACATATCCCCTGCATTTCTTCGTGGTGCTTGATATTTTTACAAGACACGTAGAGCCAAGAATAGAGAAGAAATACAAAAGTGTAACGCAAGTGGTTGTGAGGATCGCCTGTGTGTGGGTTTGTGGTAATTTATTTTTGTTTTTTTACACACACACATACACATAAGCTCACGCCTGTATCCCCGAAGGGACAGGCAGAGGCGCACTAGCGAACTAGATCACCCACATGAGCTTAGTTCCGTCTCAGATGTGATAGGGGGCGAGCCTTTCGCCATGTAGGCACAAATTCCAGACTCGGGGCTGATACTGAAAAATCTAATTTCCAGACCCGGGGATCGAACCCGAGACCTCAGGACGATAGTCGTGTCGCGCAAGCAATACCACTACGCCACCGAAGCAGTGGCTTTTTATTATACTTTTTTATTGACTTATGGAGGCAGTCAAGCAGGTAATACACCTGATGATAAGAGGTCATGTATGGACATCGATGACGGTCGCGCTTGGACATGGACAATTCTATAGAAACAGAGAAGTTGCTGCCTACTTTAGAAAGAATAAGTTCTATGGAACACAAAAATAATTTTGAAAATCAATTCACATTTGGCGGAGACATCTCGTAACAAACATAAAAAAATATACATGAATTGAGGACCTGCTTCTTTACCGAAGTCTGTCGAAAAGAAACGAATATAATTTGAGATACAGGTCTGAGAGGAAAGTCCGGAGTTTATTACGTCCACTATTATTTTCGGCTTGAGCTTACGTCCAAAAATTTCAAAAGTCCAAAATTAGATCATTTATAAATGAAATGACGTCAGCACGTGTCGCTTACGAAGATTTGTGGCAATCATCTGTATTGCCAACAACCCGTTATGTATAGTTGTCATGAGCCAACACTGCAGATGGACATGCCGTTTGATTTTTAGCTGTTTTCTTCACAGCAGAGCCTGGCAAACGAGCAGTTTGGTAACCTATACTAAGTGATCTCCACCGCTCATAAATACCCAATATTAAAAAAGATTCAAGGGTGCGTTGCTAACCTAAAATGAGGGGAATGTGTTTATGTTATGTGTGGGATTGGGCTACCGGAAACTCACCAAACCAAACGCAACAGCTGCCACTATACATAAATTTTCTGTGAGACAGTGGTATCAAACCGGTCGAGCCCGCCCATTCGTGCTGTTGACGTTACTGTCTACAGCGTGGCACTACCACTCAAAAGTGTGAAAGAAACTTTACCTACCTTTATTCTTATCAAAATGTTTAAGTTAACCAACGATTTTTTTTTATTTTGTAAGACCTGTAAAATATTGCCATAAGAGCTCCCCCAAATATTCGCATTCCGGGGTCAGCCAGTTTTTTCTAGTATCTTAATATAAGCAACTAAGGGCGGTAACGATAAATCATTTTCCCCCCGTAAAAAAAGTGTATTTGACTGCATATTATACCATCAAGTTGATAACCAACAATAATTTTGAATTGCACAATTAATATGCTTTGAGATGTCTTTTTTCTACTTGCCCTTATTCCAAATTAATGTGGGGTCGGCGTAATACACTTTTTAAGCATATTGCAGAAAGGATTTGACTGAGTTTTTACGACCGACTCTCTGCCTGACGTCAACCCGAGATGATGGGATAAAAATCTTTTTCAGGTGGAATTGGTATTGCACTGCCCATGCTGGAACAAATCATAAACATTGTCGGCGCATTATTCTATTCATTCCTCGGCCTCGTCATCCCAGGTATCATAGAGACGGTGTTCAGATGGGAGGACCTCGGCAAGTTCAACTGGATACTGTGGAAGAATATACTTATTGTCCTCTTTGGAATGTGTTGTTTATTGTCCGGCTGCACTGTCACTATTACGGACATTTTAGAAAAACTACAAAATAAAACAGAATGAGTGCTTACAATAACTTGTTAAATAGATAAAGCACACCGTATCCATACAGCTATTTCTTTTAGTTTAATTAAATAAAATATGCACATATACATGGAACACTTATGTAAATAAATATTTTAAACTTTAAATATAATATGTAACTTGTCTTATTGTACCTCTATACTTTGATGTTTAATTAATTGCAAATAAATTATCCCCGCTGTCAATATTACATATATTCATAAATAAAAAATATTTAAAGCAAAATTACGTATGCATTAAAGACGTGTCGTTGAAAAATCAATAATAAAATTGTATCTTCATTGATATTCAGAATGTGTATGATAATATTTGCAACGGGCATACAAAGACTCTTAATATAGATTTCATAACGCTACACTGAACATCAAAATACGAATTGATGAAATAAGACCGCTTTAAGATAATGACAAGTTTAAAAAAATTATGGACCGACTTCAAATCCGATCGAGATCAAATTTATATGGGACCACCCTTGGGACCAATAAGCTCTATCGAACACAAAAAAGAATTTTGAAAATCGGTCCACATTTAATGTAATATAAATATGTACATACGAATTGAGGACATTCTCCTTTTTGGAAGTCGGTCGAAAATTAAGAATCTGAATGCTTTCTGTACTTCATATTTATATTATAAGATCTAAAAATATTATTTAGGTAACTATACAGTACGCATTATACAAATAGTCGATAGGTAAAACCCAATATTTGAAAAATATGTGATGATAAATACTGATTTCTTAGGTTTGCGCGAGTGTTATCCATTGAAATAAAACTAGTTTATACGGATGCTATCGCAATTTATTTTTATTTTTAGCCCCGACGTATTGTACTTCCAGGTCGCCTTTCGGGAATTCCAGCAAAAGCTTTTCATTCTTTCTTTCTGTCTGGCGTTATCCCGGCCTTCTGCCATGGCACGCCTTCCTACTTAAACGCTTCCACTTCGCTCGGTCTTGAGCATCCTCCATAGTAAGACCATTGGCTCCCATATCTTCCTCCAGAACATCCAGCCAGCGCTTTTTGGGCCGTCCACAGGAACACACCCCTGGTACAATCTGGGCCAGACATCTGCGGCCGACGTACTCCTGTGGTTTCGTAAAACATGGTCATACCATCTCAAGCGAAATTCATGCAATTTATTTTCCACATCACAAGCAAAAGCGTATTATAGCATACGCGTTATTTGATAATGTAGTAGGGTACACTTTCGGTCCCAAATTTTATCCTTGACTTATTTATTCGTGAACACGTATCGCAAAATATCTACCGACCGTCTTTAAATCTGTCTGGTAGGTATTTGAACGAATTGACTTTGGTTGTTGACCTCACAACGGTCATAATATTTATGGAGCCGCAGTTATGCTTTTCGATTGAGACGTAATTCGGTCACTTAGCTTCCAATACGATATTTAATTTTAAAACCAATTCTCTGTCAATTGAATATAGATTTGATCATCCTTTATAAAACACGGGTTAATCTTCTGTCATTTTTATAGCAGCGACTGGCAAACGAGCAGGTGGATCACCTGATGGTAAGTAATCTCCACCGCGCATAGACACCCAAGTTACAAATGTATCATGGATTGCCAACCTAAAAGGAGGGACTAGAAGGGAAGGGAAAAGCATTGGGAAAGGCAGGGGGGAATGGGCCACCAAAAATTTCACTCACCGAAAGAAACGCAACAGCGAGCTGCCACTTACGTTGGTTTTGTGTGAGACACAGATCTCATTGTCTACGAATAGATTTATGTGAAAATTTCCTGCATTATGTTGCCAATTTTTCATGAAATAAGAACATGCAGTATTCAATGCAGTAGTCGCCTCCTTGGTCTAATGGTAGCATGTATGGGCTGTAGACCTAGTGGTCCTGGGTTCGATTCCCAGGTCGGGCAAAAAAAATTTTCTAATTTAATTTGCCCGGGACTGGATCCCTCATAGGGGGTTGACGTCAGGCAGGCGGCTGGTCGTAAAAACTAAGCCAAATCCTCTCTACAACATGTTCGAAAAAGTGTGTTGCGCCGACCACACAGTAAGGTGGGATAAGGGCAGGTAGAAGAAAGAATGATTCTGACGTCTGATAAACCGATTGTTTCTAGCGACCACTCGATGCACTATACTCTTCCACGCGGTTCTGTCTTCGGCAGTCTTATATTGAGCACACTATGCCTTGAGTGTTGACGTCATTTACAACATTATAAAAATATATGTTTACACTATAAATATTTAGTTAAAGCCGTGCATGCATATCATGCACATAATTTTCAACGATTTTATATTTAGTACGGCTTAAAATGTTGTATTTTTGATATCGACGTCAGACTCCAATATTGCAGTTAGGGCTATGTCAAACAGACAGAAAAGCGAAGATGTGATGACTGGTGAGGCGTGTTACTTCAGAGCTAAGCGTGTTCATATTATATAAAGTCAGTTATCTTCGCCGCGCGTTCGCTTCTCTGTTTATCAGATATTATGTTCTGATGATCTTTGTTCGCTAGTTCACGTGTGCACGTGCAGTCTGATCACGTGTTCCGTTGCCTATTTATCAATCAACGAAAGCGAGAATGATATTTTCTTCATATCAATCAATACAAACCCACTCACACCCACAATTTAACAATATATTATGTAGCATATCCCTATATTTGTCAAGAAAAACTTGAAAAACAAAAATACTGTTTGGCATGTCGTTGAAAACAAAAAATGAGTTGACAAAGTTTACAGCTAATTAGTTTAAGAGTTAACGGTGATAAAAATAGATTCTTTTCTGGCATTAGATGTATTCTAAACAGCAGAACGTGACTCATTTCAATAATATTTAAATATAATCAATAAATATTAGAGTTCTACAATCTACATATATGACGTATATCTATATACGTCATTAGACTAAAAAGGCAATGCTTAAATATGATTTCCTTATCATTACAAAGCAAAATAACTCTATAGTCCGATTGCTAATTAAACGGAGTAAGCTGATATTTCGAATGTTGCCACTTTTTCATGAAATTTAAATAGTGCTGCGGTAAAAAGATCAAGATTATTTGAACATTTCAATTCAGTAAACCATTTCATTCTTTCATTTTCTAAAGTCTAACTCAAAGTCGTAATTCCTGCCTAATGTGTGATTAGTACATGTCTACTGAATTATAGTCATAGTAAATAACTGCATGCTAAATTATTGCACGTCTACTGGAATTATAGTCATGGTTCATTATTGACAAAACTTACAAAAGCTATGAATGTGTGGAACATAATTTTTCTCAAATAATAAAAGTAATATTTGTAATTTTCATTGTTATCATTTCGCGTATCTGTTGGGATTATTTACGCAGAAATATTTACACAGACATTTAGTCGAACGGTTGAGCAGAAATTTCCGAAATACGCAATAAAATTCTGAGCAATCAGGGTATAATATACTGTACCACAAAAACATTAAACAACCTTAGTATACTGCAGTAAATAGAAAATTCAAAGACATTCAGAATAATCACAGCTATATCGTCACTCATGACGCCGAACAAAAACCTAATCTGCCTGAATCACAACATAATACCTAAGAATTCAATAAATACGACGGCAAAGCGGTAGAGCCTCGTGAAGGTGGTAACGTTAAGCTGTGGGCAGTTATGTCTACAACATAACTAGCCTAATTAAACCGGAGTGAATGAATTTTCCGAAAACCAAAATCCATTCACATTTCCCAATATAATACAAATATTTCACAGAATATCGTTAACGGTATCAAAATAATCCAAATCATATTTAAGGACTGAAAATGGAATTCGAAAAGCCGTCAAGACAGCACACAGTGCCAAATAATTTGTTTGATTGTCACACCGTAACTATTCCTCACCTATTTATAAATCAGAAACGGTATAGTGAGTGCCAAATGTAAATATGATTGTGATAATACCGAGACAATAAAGATTTACGCAAAGATAATACGTAGGTATATGTATATTGCATATACATACACACTCACACCTGTATCCCATGGGGGCAGGCAGAGACTATTGAGCGCCACAAGCTTTGATCCTGACACACCTCTTTTGCCTCTTCCACACTCATGCATCTTTTCATACATTTCTGCCGTTTACGGGTACTCACTCACTTGCCTTTGATGGCGGGTACACCGGCCGAACGAAGGCGAAAGAATCTATGCCTGTTTCATTCACACAACAGCGAAAGTTTGTTTGTGTGAACGCAACAGGCGACGATTCGCGAACATTCGTTCGGTTGGTGTGTACCTGCCATGAGAAGATCACTTATTCGATCCATAGAGGTATATCCTCCTCGGGCGCTCTCTTCTGACCCTTCCATTCACTTTCGCATGATAAATACCTTTCGTAAGTCGCCTTTCATCCATCCTCTCCACATGCCCAAACCACCTTAGCATCTCTTTATCAATTCAGGTCACCACATCACTTTTCAGCTTACAACGATCCCTTATCATGCTATTCCTCATACTATCAGCAGGAGTGACACACATACTCCGCAGGAAACGCAATTCCACCATATTTATTCGACTTTCATGCTTCCCCTACCAAACTCAGCACTCACATACATAATATTATGTAAGTGTAAATACCTCTACACTGTATTATACAAATGACGTACGACTTCCAGCGCCGGTACCTGTGAAAATTGGCAACTTTGTTTCAACGTAATGCCAACACAAAATGAAATGGCGCATGTAAAAGTATGTGAAAGAATACTTTACGATTTGGGATGTCTAGTGTATATAAGACTTTAGTTACATTTAATAATTAAAACTTATTTACGTATGTAAATGATGAATTATTAACCTTCTTTTAATTACGATTAATTCAGTGATATTTACCAGATATTAATGAAGAATTAATTACAAGCCTCAGATAAAATTATTTTGCATGGATATGCCTAGGTGAGTGGATACTTACCATAAGTGAGAACCAAACAAAATATGTTTACGTCAACTTCGCAGCGAAAAGAAAAACCGTCTTTACTTATTTTCTTCAATAATATCCGGAACCAGAAAATATCGCCTCTTTGGTAAAGTGGTCATGTGTATTTTATACCAATAAGGTTTGGACTTTTTCTTACACAATTTGGACTGGATCACTCAAGAGGGATAAAAATACATTTCACACAGTAATTTTTCCGATGCACCTGCAAACTCTGGAAGGCATTTCCTCTTCGATATTCCCCCAGCGCTATGACATCAACTTCTTAAGACTTAAAAAAGCATTTTTCACGGTAGGCTGGGGCTTGGTTGTATCTCGTTTACCGCTGTCTACGGGCGAAGGTGACCACTTACCTGACGGTGGGACGGCTCGTCTGTTTTCTTAGGTCAATAAAAAAAGAGTTTCTGAAACATACTTGAAAATGTGTGTTGCGTAGACCCAAACAAATCTGGAACCAGTAAACACATTCTGGTGGAATGTAAAGTGTTCACAATAATACGCAATTCATTCACAACATAATGTGTTTACACGGACGTAAAAAAAAGATGGACGGAGCGCTAGGAACATTGAAAGTGAAACAGGGTTTTCTGCCCATTCGATCTATCGACACTTAATGGCGTGTGTGTCCGTAGGGCACTTTTGTACAGGCGCATTTGTGTGGGGCGACATGCTGGCGGCGAGATGGCGGCGGCTGTAGGCGAGATGGTGTCCTTCTTTTTCTTTACGTCCGTGCATGTTGACTGGTTTCATAAACTGCTGAAGAAAATACATGAAGATGTTTACCGGCGCCAATGTCGAAACGACCTTGTTGCGTGACATTCGAGGCGGCCGGAACGCCAGACTCCGCCAGAGTATTCAAGTTCACATCCGAAACCCAGACGGGTCGATCCTTGAGCTAAATATTGTTGCCAAACTAGTCCCTGAAATGGTCACGCGTGTCTTATATTTATTTTCTACTACGACAATACTAGCTACGCAAGACGACCATTGATACAGACGCCGTGCACCAAACATGACGCGTGCGCGAATTCACATCAAATTAAAAAAATAAACGTAAACAAAATATAGGAAATAGTGGATTTGTGAGTGTATGGCTTACGTGTAATTTTAGTAATACAAACTGTGATAATGGCGAACAGTTACAACATGAAGGAGTTTAGCTCAACGTATGTATTTTATTAAATGTTACTACACATATGCAGTTTTTGTTATGTATAACATTAGGAAAGTGAACTGCTTTTGTTACCTAACTCAATGACACAACTATTGAAAAAAACTAACTGCAAATCTAAATTAGATCTATCTATCTCAGCCTCGCCGTCCACTGCTGATAAATTAGATATTTTATATACAATCATGTTCACTAAGAAATTAACGTTATTCTCGTAATATCATGCTTTTATCGCCAAAGGTGCAACTACATTTCAAAGCGCTTATTTTCGTCCTTGATTGTGAATAGAGCATAAATCTAACGCCATGACATAGCAGGCACAAGTTGCAAATCCGGGCAACTCATACGTGATATTTCCAATTCAAAAACCAAATCCCAAAATTTCTTGACCTATTATTTAATGCTTTTCACATTACTCTATAATTCTCGATATTTTCTCGATCTTTATCGAGTAGATAGAATTTACATTTCACAAAGACATTAATTTATTACCGACAATACTCGCATGTTAACTTATTGCCTCGTTATTTTTAATTCACAAGGTTATCTAATTTTATAGAGAAATAAAACTATTTGTAGGACACGGGGGCGTATATAAACACTGCGATCGTTTGATCTCTTCACATCGCCGTGCATAATTGTGACTTGTTTATTTTTCACGCAACCAATGACGTGCACAAACTTTCAGGTTAGGGTAGACAATAAACTTGCAAAAAAAAAAAACAATTCTTGCAGCACTGTGATGCAACATGATTACTGCTGTTTCAGCTTAAAATAAAAGTCCAGTGCGGCACTTCTGAGAATCTGTTGTAGTTTTTTTATTATTTATGCATAATTAGAAAATTGAATAGTCTTCTGGTCTATAGAATACACAGCTGAACACGATTCATGTATTATAGGTACCATATTGAGTAAGGCGATGAGATAATTACACGACAATTTGTAATAGAGTTACAGCAAATCTATAAAAGCCATTTTCTAATAACACGATACAACAACATAATTTGAGTTACATAGCCGACTATGTGGCGAAGTAACGTCTGAATTGCGTTGTAAATTCCTTAACGCAAACAAGAATATCGGAATTTCAATATATTCCTTTGAAATAATTGATTATTCATGTTCCATCGGTTTTGGTGTCGAACTACTTGAAAATTAACATGTAACATACATACATCGCTCATTTGCTACAACATTGTTATGACAGTGTCGTCACAAATGAGCGATGTACGTTACAGTACGAGATATGTCTCGAAAATCTCGATTTTACAGAAAACGTTTTTAATATAAAGTTTTTCTGTCGTCGCAAATGAGCGATATTAACTCTTGATTTCCATTTGCTAATTTAATTGAGTACAACATATTACTGAATATATGACTGCCTCGATGCGTCTGGAATCTGTGCCCGATATAGCGATAGGCTCGCCCCTTATCACATCTGCTTCTGAGACATCTAAGCCCGGCGATATGTGGATGTCCTAGTGCGTTATTACGCGTCTGCCTAGTGCCTGCCCCTTCGAGTGTACGGGCGGGAGCTTATGTATTACATCGTCTTACAATATAGGATGGATTTTCATTCTTTCTTTCTGCTATAAACCATAGCTATCGCATGCGAGGTTTTAAATGAAAATTCCGAAAAGAAATTCCGAAATAAAATTGTGTAATAATAAGTAGTTTACGTGTACGTTGAAAGTGCTTGTTTCCACCTGCCCTTATCCCTTAATGCAGGGTCGGCGCAACGCACTTTTTCGAGCATGTTACAGAAAGGATTTGGCTTAGTTTTTACGACAGGGTGCTTGCCTGACGTCAACCCCATCTGTACGTTTAAAGTGCTACAGAATGTATCAGTCCGACCCGTGACCACGAAGACTGCAAAGCCTTCGAAACGTCGGGCGTAAAAATTAAAACAAATCGTGATAGAATCCGTAAAAATAGTTTTATTTCACAGAATGTTATTTTATTTCTCACCTATTTCTATTAACTTTACTGAGGTTTATTACACGAGATGATTATGACTTTAGGTATTATAAAAACATTAACTTCGTACGTAAAATTATAGGAAAAATCCATTATAAACATTTTGTTTACGTAAACGCAAAAAACCTTTAAAAGAAAGCTTATCTCTAGTTTTTTGTAGTTTAAGGATAATGAACACAAAATATAAAAAATTGCCTGAGGCGTTACAATTAATGAGACGATGAAATAAATTATGCTTTTAATCATAGAATGGAATACTCTCATTAATCCTAAAATAATCATTTTTTATTTATAATATTGTACACATTTGCGACATACCTATTTAATTTATTACAATTGTAAGATTAACTAAAGAAGACTTATGTTTACTCGTTTAATTAGCATCTAGATAAAGCTATACAATCGTCTTTGAGATGCTAAATGAATGTGAACAGTATAGGGCATTGTCATATATTTCTAAAGATCCATGCAAGTAGACAAATTATTTAAATTATTTTTTAATTATAACATTCTAATGATAATTTTATGTATCACATCCTTGGTTTAGTAGTAGTGTATATATAGCCTATGGACTAGGACGTCCTCGGTTTGAATCCCAGGCCGAACAACGCCGTTTTGTAACACAATTTGCCATGAACTGAAATCACTAAAGGGTGTGGGGTGACGTGAGACAGGCGGCCGATCGTAAAAACTAAGCGGAATCCGTTCTGTAACATACTTGAAAATTGTGTTGCGTCAAATTCACACTGTGGGATAAGAGCAGGCTCAAAGAAAGAAGTACATTTTTTAAAAGAATCAAAAACATTTATTCAAGCAAGCGTGACGCAACTCCGCTTACAAATATCAAAAGTAGACTTCTAGATCATGAAGCGAAAGTCCTTCGTTAAAATGATCATAACATACTGATGCAGGTTTCATTAAGCTACGAGCCTCTGACCAATATTAAAAAATCAAAGTCTATGTAGAATCGCCTTATCGCAACCAATAAAAAGATGTCTTTATTCTATAAGAATAAAGAATCGTTTTACCTCTAAAATTAAATGTACAGACAGTCGTCTCAATTTATATGAAGGATAATTTCAAAGCTTTGATAGATGTTTCATACATTAAGGGCGACTTGCAGCGCTATTACTAATCTAGCGTTACACCTTATCTTATTTTATCCTACAGCTCACTCGTATCTTTAAACTAAGATTTGGGATAAATAGAGATTTATAGCGGAGCTGCAAGTGGCCCTAACTATCTAAACATTCCTCAAACAAAAAATATCTAACTATGAAACAATTCGCCTGAAAGTGATTTGGTTATTTTGTTAAGTATGGCTCACCCTTCTTTCATGCGCTAGCGAAGTCAGAGCGATGATTTTTTGAAATCAGAGCATAAATATCTGTGGACTAGAGATTATTCCCTTTAGTTATAAAAATATTCACGCGCTATGTATTTAAGAAAAGTTTGTCCCTTTTATTTTCAAACAATATGATGCAAGAAAAAAAGTAAAAACTATTCTTAAAGATTTAAACCAAAAAATTAGCACCTAGGTTTTCCACGCAGGCGGAGCTGAAAGCATTTTGAGCCTTACTTATAAAAACATTTTCGCTTATCTTTTCGCTAAGAGTATCCCGTCACTTTTTCCTTGCGTTACATTGTTTAAAAATGAAAGGGACAACCTATGGTTAAAGATAAGCAGCGCTTTAATATTGTTATTAGTAAGAGGCTATATGTCTGCATAGTGCTCATATATACTTCGCAATATTATTTGCAACTTCTGCACACATGTCTGGTACCAACGGGTGACGTTAGTATTTAAAGAGCAGTTGGTTTTGTGGAGTCATTGAATTGTTTCCTTTGCCTGATATTACGAAATATTTGACCCACAATTACAAAATATGTAACGTGTATGTTTTCTTTACATACTATTACAATATAATACATTCAGTAGAATACTCCACTAGAGCACATTACCTCTAGTATAACATTTTCGGATTTACCCTGTGGGGTAATTTTGATTTACCCTATTTACCCCACACCGATTTTCAATACCCAATTTGGCATAAGCAACCACGCCTTTATCAGCATGCAAGAGCATATGGCCCTTGAGCTGTCGATTTTCATTCCCTTTACAACCGTTTTCAAAAGAAGGAAATTTTTAATTCGTCGATATATTTCTATGAATTTTACCCGAAATTTCCGGTAAACTGGTTATTGTGCTTTCTCAAAGGGCTCCAATCTAAACGTGCCCAAGAGTGACTCCATAGTACACAATGACCCTGAATATGACAAAATGATAAATATATTATGAGAATTTCAATTGGCACAATCATGCCTTTGAAACTAGATTGATTCGTATTCTTTTGCAGAGCAATTATAACTGAAAATGGCATCTACCCGTCAACAATATCTATCAGCACAATCAACACAAAATGCAAAGAAGAAGACGTGGAAATGAGTACATACGACCCATTTCGAAATAGGAAACTAGAACACCCCAACTCGTAAGTATAATATGGATTTATTATAAGAACCGTCACATTTTATTACTGCCTCGGTGGTGTAGTTGTATTTCGGTTCAACTACCGTCCTGAAGTCTCAGATTTTATCCCCGGGTCGAGCAAAGTGATACTGGATTTTTTCAATATCAGCCCGGAGTCTGGAATTTGTGCTCGATATGGCGATAGGCTCACCCCCTATCACACCTGGGACGGAATTAAGCGAAATGTGGGTCTCTAGTTCGCTAGTGCGCTTTTACCTAACTCTTCCTGGATACAGGCGTAAACTCCTGAATGTATATCATCATCATCAGCCACAGGACGTCCACTGCCGGACATAGGCCTCCCCCAAAGATTTCCAGACCGACGTATATATACATTTTAGTAAACACTGTGACCGTGCATCGATTGTAAATACGTGTTAAATCGTAGAAGAAAATCCCACGTATGGCCAAGAAATTTATTGACATACAATTAAGACGGGTAACTACTGACAGTAGCCCGAACACGAAAAACTAATGTAAATGTAAATGTATTCGAGTTCGCTGCGCACTGATGACGTTTGGTTAATATTTCATACAAATTTCATAGACGCGCATCGAGTTCGAATACATTTACGGTTGTCAGAAATTTTCCTGCTCAGGCCACAGGACGAAATTCGAAGACGGTAATTATGCTAGACCGAATAAACCTTTGTGATAAGCCCAGCCCAACAACTAACTAAAAATAGAAGTTCGTTGTAACTATTTCTAAATGTATACATTAAAATTCATGACTAGTACTGGAATGTAAATACCATAAAACATGTCGTCTTCCTCATTATTGACAATAGAATTAAAATATGTACATGCTCGGTTGATAAAGATTTTGTACGTAATGTGTGCTTATGTTACAGAGATATGCGATCATTTGCGAATCTTTTGAAGTCTTCACTGGGATCCGGCATATTAGCCATGCCTGCAGCTTTCAAGAACGCCGGTACGGTGGTCGGCATTTTCGGCACCATTATACTAGGCTACATTTGCACTCACTGTGTTTATTTACTGGTAAAATCTTTAATAATTTAGTTTACTACACATTACAATTTCTCTTTAATTATTTTAATCAAAAGTTACAGTTTCACATATTAGTCCATTGATAATATAATAAATACCATTACGACCGTTTCCTTTGATCCTTTGGCCAGCTAAAGGTAAACGATAGATACTTACTTCCTGCGTGGTAGAGCCACCCTGTAGACAATTACGACGTGGGCCGGCTCGACCGGTTCGATACCACTGTCTCGTAGAAAACCTACGTAAAGTGGCAGTTCGTTGCTGCGTTTCGTTCAGATTGATCGTTTGTTGCCTGCCAGCCTCGTTTGCCAGCCTCTGCTATAAAAAAGACCGTTTCTTATCAGTTAACAAAACGAAAATTAAACATCTTTGTAAGACTTATGAATAGTGTCTAATAGGTATTTATCGCAATCCCAGGTGAAAACATCACAAGAAGTGTCCAAAGTCGCCAAAGCGCCATCATTAGGCTACGCTGAAACAGTTGAGGCTGTGTTTGCTCACGGACCACGACCATTACGCAAACTGTCAAGATCTTCTAGGTAAATCACACCGATCGCGACCGATGAGAGTTACCTAACTCTTGTTGGTTGTCCTCGTTTTTGGTCTACGCTGCACTTACCATCAGGTTCGGTGTAGTCTTTTGTCTATAGGAATAAGGCTGTGATCTATAGAACGAAAGTCCAAGTCAAAGAAACGAATTCAGTGAGGATTTGAAATTTTTAAATCGAACTTTGACTAAGTCAGAGATATTTTTTATAAGAAAAACAGACTGACTGACAAACTAAGCAAAGAATTTCTCGTAAAAAGTAAGTCGTACAAAGTCGAAGTTGTATTTAATAATTCTAAATCCTCACTAAGTTCGTCTTTTTGACTCGAGACATAGTCAAAATTCGCTCTACCTCCATATGTAAATCTCAGCCTTAGCGTGGGTTGTTTCGCCGTCCATTACTTTAATAATTATACTTTAATAATTATCACAACAAAAGATGCAAGTATTTTAAGAATACGTACGTGAACCATTGCGTCTTACAACAATACATAATTACAGTCATAGACGGATGAAACAACGCACCTTTTTGTTGATACAAACCTTTAACACAGTCGCAAATATTCTGCATATTTAGTCATGTCAAGTCCGGCAGCTATATTTTACTATCTTGGATGCATAACATTTACAAATATTATTGTCAGATCCAATCCAATTTCCATTACAAAGTAAGTTGATGACAACTTTGTTGACTTAAATATATTATTTTCTGTTTCAGAATATTTATAGACTGGACGATGGCTTTCACCATTCTTGGCGCCTGCGCAGTATACGTCATATTGCTCGTCGATTCCGTTGAACAGGTATAATTGTTTATCATTGACGTAGAATGAAATGCTGACATCAACGACACGTGTTTGCAAATCCAAATAAGGAAAATTCGCATTATTAAAATGTATTTGCTTATGCCTCATTACTTAATTCATTTTTTAAATATAATGTGTTCTTATGAGACTATTTAGAGGTTCTGAGGCAAAATATTCACGAGGCTTTTTAACATTTATTTTGTAATCGTCTCAAGTGGGAAATTACAGGTCCACTGTGCCAAGTGCGAGATACCTATTAAGATTATTGACAACATATTGCTCTACAATTTACCATTATTCCATAGATAAACAATGCTTATATCAGTACGTTCCTTCAGTCCGCGATCGTCTATCTAAAACTTGGTTAGAAATAGATCATTGTGTCTCACAATTTCTTACAGGCCACGGCAACTTTAAGTGTAAATTGTTTTCATTTAAGTTGGTTGAGTCACCTGCGTGCCCGTGTTCTGTACTTGGCTGTGAATATGACCAGACTGCACATCACATTCTTTGGGAGTGTGGTCTCTGGCAAAATTAGCGCACCATCATGCTAGACAGTATGCAAATAACATCTGGAGTTGTGTACTATATGGACCTTGTGGGAACTAGGACGAATTTCCGTGCATTCCGGCGTTTTTGCCATACCTATTATACATTATCTATTTACATTGTCTCCTGCATTTTTACGGAGGGAAGAGGAAACCTTATAATTCCAACTCCTCCTTATCTTTCTGTTATTAATTTCGTTGGGGGATGAAGACAATTTTGCATTATCTGAGACTCGCCGAGCTTCATTGCTCGGTGTCGTAAAATGCGTGCCATTGTTGATCCTGGCTTACAGGAGTTACAGTGGCGGGTGTGTGGGCGGGACAGTCTAATAAGATAAACAATGCGTTCGAATTGGTAGAAAAACTTTCGCTAGACAGACAATTAATTCGATTACTTTGTATTCCTTCCACAACGGCTGGTCATCGCATTCTAAGACTATTTGATAATAAACCTCTCTTAATCCATATTACTTTCCAAAATCACAAAATAGTTAGGCAATTGATGATATGCTCTACGTAAGATACAAGAAATCTCAGCGTGATGGAATGTAAGATCTTCATTGAGATGCCGAAAGTGTTCTGACGTCGTCACGCACACGTTAACCATCGAGAGTGCCGAGATAATGTTTTTCCGTGATCCACTATAAACTATACATTATTTTCTACATATAAATATTACTGAATAATATGTTGCTATAATTATATATCTTTGTAAAATCTGTATTTATTATTCCAAATTAATTTGGTGACTCTACTATGAGTTAAATATATAAAATAATCACAAGTTAAAAAACTAAACGGTCTGGCTTCAAATGCTACTGATTGTGATAAATGGGACCACTCGTGAAACAAGCTCTATCGAACACAAAAAGAATCTTGAAAATCTATCCACATTTGGCGGAGATATCGGGTGACATACATAAAAAAACATACAGAAGAATTGAGCAACTCCTTTTTTTAATTTGGTCAAAAAGTAATATTTATATTTAAATTATGCTTCCTATATACGCGAATTTGTTGATAAATGACGTGATGGTCGTCAGCCACAGCCGTAGTGATGAGATTATTCTCGGATAAATATCCAAGCACGAGTAAATATCCATAAACATCAGATTCTACTGAGTATTTACCGCGCATTTCTTAATGGTGTTTTTTTGCAATGTTGTGATTGAAGTTTTACTATAAGAGTAACTATAACTTTTTTTTCATATGTATAAAATATATGTAGAAACACGCGAAAACTAACTTCTTTGTTGTTACGTTATAAGTATAAATTATGCGTAAGTTGAATTAATTTAATATTTGAATTCTTCAAACAATCACAACATTGTAAAAAAAACAATAAAGAAATGCGCAGTAAATACTCAGTAGAAACTGGTGTTTATGGATATTTACTCGCGCTTGGGTTTTTATCCGAGAAGAATCCCATCATTAGCCACAGGACGTCAATTGCTTAACAACTGCTTAACCTCGCTCAATGATTTCTAGACTGACTTGTTGAAATTTCAATATTAATTATAAAAATGTATTTCCAGATCGTCAATCACTTCTACAAGGACAATGAAATCAACAGGACCATGTACTGCCTCATGTTCTTAGTGCCTATATTATCATTTACACAAATCAAGAACCTAAAGTTCTTGGCTCCTTTCTCGGGATTTGCAAATGTACTCCTCCTTCTTACATTCCTCATCTGCTTGTACTACATTTGCTCAGATTTTCCGGATTTGGACTCGAGACCAATGACGGCAAATATTGGAGACTTGCCTCTATTTATCGGGTAAATATACGTGACAAGTATTTGCGTAACTTAAAAAAATGACGTAGTCACTAATTATTGATGTCTTGGCAACAGCCCGCAAATTCTTTAACAGAAACAAGTGGCAAAAAATTATTATTGCTCATACAAATGAATATTTGAAGGTTAACATTAGTTCTTTAACCTAACAATTTATTGTTATACAATGTAAAAAAACACTTTACATCACCGTCAGATATAAATAAACTGCGCAGTTTAGATTTTAAAAAATATGCAGGATAATGGCTCATTATATTAGTTGCTTTCATAACAATTTCATAAGGAAAGACATGGTAGTATTATTTCTCAGTCATTCCGTGCTCCTGCTATTAAAAATCATCAAGAATGTGTACAGTAGGCTATTCTTTCTTTCAACCTGCCCTTAACCCACAATGTTGGGTCGGCGCAACTTACTTTTTCAAGCATGATACAGAAAGGATTTGGCTTAGTTTTTACGTCCGGCTGCCTGTCTGACGTCAACTTCTGGAGGTATCAGTCCCAGTCAAATCATAACATAATATAAGCTCACGCCTGTATCCCCAAAATGGTAGGTAGAGGCGAACGAGAGAACTAGAATACCCACATTTCGCCGAGCTTAGTTCCGTCCCAGATGTAATAGGGGGCGAGCCTATCGCCATATTGGGCACGAATACCAAATCAAATTATTTCTAATTCGAATCCTTCTGCCCGACCAGGGAATCGAACCCAGGTACCCCGCCCATATAAGCTGCCACTACACCAAAGAGGCAGCTAATAATTAATTTAATTAATTAATAATAATTAATAATTAATTTCAGTACAGTGATCTTCGCGATGGAAGGCATAGGTGTGGTACTACCAGTGGAGAATACAATGGCTAAGCCCCAGCACTTCTTGGGATGTCCAGGAGTCCTCAATATTACCATGTCTGTGGTGGTTCTACTCTACATGGTCATGGGTTTCCTGGGCTATGTACGTTACGGAAACGAGGCTAAGGGCAGCATCACACTCAACTTAGACACTAGTCTATTGTAAGTTTGACTACAGTCTTTATTTATGAATAACTAGTTGTTACCCGCGACTCCGTTCGTGTGGAAATTTATTTTCCGAGTTGAAAAGTAGCCTGTGTTAATCCAGGGTATCAGCTACCTCCATACCAAAAATCATACTTGTAAGAAGTAACAAACATACACACAAACTTTCGCCTTTATAATATTAGTGTTATCATACAAAAGCAATCGTTATGTACGTAAATCATTGATTGTTTAGGGAAATATAATTTGAAACAATCCGAGGCAGTGCGGTGAAGTTTCAGCTATCCTTTTTACCACGCAACTAAAAGCTCTAAAAAACTCCTTGCTTTGGTGTTCTCCAAGCGTTATGACTTATACTTCTTTAATCGAGGTTTAAAAGTAATGCTCAACTCACAATAGGCAGCGACTTAGTTTTTCCCCAGGCATTGTTGAAGCAGTGGACAAAGGTAACCGTTAAACATCAGGCGGGTTGCCTGCTCGTCTGCTAACTAGGGCAATAAAAAAACTAAGTATGTAGTAAACTGTGGTACTATAAAGCGTTAGTACTAATGCTGTGGAAAATAGCACTTATTTTCAAATTAAAACACACTTTTTTAAAATTTTTCAATAGCTAGATTATCGGCGAATTATTTTGAAGTTAACACAATTACTAAACTAAATGCAATATTACATTTCAGACCAGCGCAAATGGCAAACGTATGCATTATTCTGGCAATCTTCTTCACCTACACGCTACAGTTCTACGTGCCCATGGAGATCGTATGGCGCAACACCAAAGAGCACGTAGCACAAAAATATCACAACATCGCACAAAGCGTCATGAGAGCTGTCTTTGCTGTGCTTACTGGTAATAATCATAATATTTTAAAACTTAATAACCTACTCCAAAACACTAATGGCGAAGGAGTTTACTCCGTACTTCTTTGTAAGAACTTGACCAAACTTGGATTGGATTAGGCTGTATCTAAGGCTCTATCAAACTTAAATTGGATCACGCTCTATCTAAGGCTCTACCACACTTAAATTGAATTACACTCTATATAAGGCTCTACCAAACTTAAATTGAATTACGGTCTATCTAAGGCTCTACCAAACTTAAATTGGATTACGCTCTATCTAAGGCTCTACCAAACTTAAATTGGATTACGCTCTATCTAAGGCTCTACCAAACTTACATTGGATTACGCTCTATCTAAGGCTCTACCAAACTTAAATTGAATTACGCTCTATCTAAGGCTATACCAAACAAATTGGATTACGCTCTATCTAAGGCTCTATCAAACTTAAATTGGATTACGCTCTATCTAAGGATAGAGCTAAGGCTCTACCAAACTTAAATTGAATTACGCTCTATCTAAGGCTCTACCAAACTTAAATTGAATTACGCTCTATCTAAAGCTCTATCGTACACAAAAAGAATCTTGAAAATCGGTCCACATTTGGAATTCAAATTTTTTTTTCTTTCTCCCTTTTTTTTTGCAAATAGGATATTTAAATCACTTTTACATGTCAATTTTATTCTTTAATAAATGGCATCGCCATTTGCCGCAGATATGGCATAGCATAATATAAAATTACGCGGCTTCCGAGGAAGTTGGGTAAAAATAATCACAAGTTTAAAAACTTAACGGACCGACTTCAAATCCAATCGTGACGAAATTAATATGGGACAACCCTTGAAATAAGCTCTATCGAACACAAAAAAATTTAAAATTGGTCCACATTCGACGGAGATATCGAGTAACATACATAAAAAAAATACAGACAAATTGAGGATCTCCTCCTTTTATGGAAGTCGGTACACAAAACATGGTATTTCTACAATTTGTCTATCGTCCATTGTTATATGAGCAGGAGACGATGAAAAACCTTGTGTAGGTGTTTTAAGTGTTTTGTTTCGAAAAAAACATATGTAGGAGACGCGGCTTAAGATAGCGACCGAATATTTTCCTTTATTATTTTTTTTTTTATTAATTATTAATTATCCAGACTGCCTCGGTGGCGTGGTGGTACTTCGATACGCCTACGGTTCTAAGGTCTCGGGTTCGATCTCCGGGTCGGGCAAAGTGATATTGGATTTTTCCATACCAGCCCGGTGTCTGGAATTTGTGCCCGATATGGCGATAGGCTCGCCACCTATCACATCTGGGACGGAACTAGGCTCGGCTAAATGTGGGTGTTCTAGTTTGCTAGTGCGCCTCTGCGTACCCCTTCGGGGATACAGGCGTGAGCTTATGTATGTATGTATGTGTGTAATTATCCAAAAATATAATTTTACTTTCAGTGGCAGCAGCTGCTACATTGCCGCGATTAGAGCAAGTCATAGGCCTTGAAGGAGCTTTCTTTTACTCCTTTCTTGGACTGATAGCGCCCTCCATTATGGACCTCATATTCAATTGGGAAAGAGGATTAGGTAAATACAACTGGATTATGATAAAAGATCTAATATTAATATTTTTCGGAACATTTGTCTTAATAGCCGGAGTAACGCAGAGTCTCAGAGAAATTATTAATACCAGGTCATAACTTCAGGGTTGCATATCAAGTATTATAAAATGTACCTATTATAATAATGTAAATATATGTTAATTTTAATATGTGAAAATAAATAAATATTTTGTTATACATATTGTTTTGAAATAAAGAAAATTATATTTTTAATGTGTTTTATTCTCTAAGAATAAATCACTTTCAACACTCCTTAGGGTACCCTAACCACAGAACACTTTATACTGAAACTGTACTTTACACATACATACTGGCCTACCTACATACAAAAATTCATCTCCACAATATCTGTTTCCAAAATATTAAGCTTTAAATTTTTGATATTTTGACAACCTCCGTGACGCAGTGACGAGCCAGACTGCCGATGAGCCGGCTGTTAAACGAGAGGCCGTGGATTCGATTCCCACACCAAGACAGATATTTGTGTGACCCACAAATATATTATGTTTCATTGGCTATATTATCTGGGTTTTGTGGGAGCGTAAATCCCTCGTAGATGTATCATATCCACAATACAAGTTAAAAGATAAACGTAGTGTGATGTCACGACTCACGAAGTACTATTGTGTGTGCGTGTGTTTGTTCGGTTATTTATTTCTATATTATTTATTCGCCTCCTTGGTCTAATGGCTGTATATATGGGCTGTGGACCGGGAAGTCCTAGGTTTGATTCCCAGGTCGGCCAAAGCTAATTTTCTAATTTGACTGGGACTGGATCCCTCAGAGGGGGCTGACGTCAAGCAGGCAGCCTATCATAAAAACTAAGCCAAATCCTTTCTGCAACATGTTTGAAAAAGTGTGTTGCGCCGACACTACATTAAGATGGGATAAGAGCAGGTAGAAATAAAGCATTGCATTTTTGTTAGAGTCTAGTAGGTATCCCCAACTAACTAAACAGGTTTTTACATATATAGTATATGTAAAAAAAATGTATAATAGGAATTTAAAATGAAGTTTTGTGCGTGGTCAGACACGCACTTAACCAGTTTTTGACTCTTTTTACTTTTTTAACCGAGCCCAAAGTTACTACCCTACACCGGATAGATAGAATTCAGTGCAGTCCAAAAAAACAATAATCAATGGTTTCCAGAATCAAGTCGACATGATATAGTATGCTTCTTCACACTCTAAAGAGGGAAGAAACCAATCGAGGGGGTTACGACAAGACAGCCAGATGACCGATGCAGACACAGGGATGTACCTACCCCTATACCCGACACAACCAACCATCAAGTCATGTCGCAAGCCCTTCGAGAGAACTGATCCTGGAACATGAACCCCGCAGGAGTGTGGGTCACTATGGCAGGTTTTAGCACCACGTGTACGGTGGTCGCCATCCGGGCGGATACATCCTATCGCTGGACATAGGTAGGCCTAAAGTCAGAGGTGTAGCCGTGTAGGTATGTTTATATGTCTGCAACTGATATCGAACCTCATAGCAATCCGTATCATATCTAATGCTACTTAGTTATAGCTGCCTTTCGTGGTGGCACATCATATTATTACACAAGATTTTCCTTGTTCTCTTGGACATAACATCAGCGTCACTACTCACTAAGCTTATTATAAGTTAGGTAGGTAACTAGATACCTACGTACTACTTTAGTATCTAGGTATATATAGGTATTTCATTGTAGGTATTGGTAGGTAAGTACTTACCTGCCTACCACCATGGACTCAATGGAAATCATGTCTACCTACCACTTTTGCGGCATAATAATTAAAAACTTGAAGTAGGTACCTACTTATAACTAAGCTAAATTTCTACCATATTCTACCGAGTCTGAGCTAAGCAGCAAGAGTTAGGACACGGACAGACAGACGACGCTACATGACGAAATTAAAGTTCATAATATAATGCCGGGTACACACCAACCGAACGTAGGTGAAAGAACGTTCGTGAAGGGTCATCGGCGAACATTCTTTCGCCTTCGTTCGGTTGGTGTGTACGCGCCATAATAGGTAAGGGTTTTCTTTTGGTATTTGGAAGGGAAACCCTAAAAACGTCTTCAGAAGACCTATAGGTATTTGTGTTTATCTGTGCTAATTATAGCTCAATTGTCATCTCCCAAACCGGCAAAAGGTACCTATAACATACTAGTACCTATATGTACCTACGTTACATTACAACTGAAACCAAAATAAATTCTTCCCGCGCTAAACGCCATTCGCCAGCTGTGAAGGCAACGCGGACGGTATTACCAGGTATTACGGAATTATTGTGTTTATTACGCAATTACCCAGCTGTTTCATTGATGTTTACTGTGATTTAGTGATCTCTTTCTGGATTTGGTGTGGAAAAGATGATTCCCGCAGTGAATTCTAAATTGGTAAGTTTACACGATACGGTTATCGTATTTGAGAGGTTATTTTTCGGCGATTAAATTGGTTTTCTTATCTTTTTGATATGAAATGGTATTGATAATGTGCATAGTAATTGATTAAAAGGTGTAAAGATATCGTGAGTGTGAACCAGTGTGAACGTATAATCAAGAAACATTAGTGCAATGGAAAGTGCGGTTAGTACATGAATTTACAAAATTTCGTAATTTCCTTACGTAGAAGAACAAATCGGTACAAATAAAATAGGCCAGTAAGATATAACTTGAGGTCACTTACGCACGCAGGCAGTACGGTTGACATTGACATATCCTCGACGCGACTGAATAAAGTGAATAAAATAATTTTTACATTGTCGAGTGTCGACACTCAATCAGCCAGCAGCCTAATTTGCCGGCACAGTATTATTGTGGTTATTTCTAGTTTATTTTTCAAGTTGTGTCAAAATGAATAACTTACAAGTGGCTGTGATGGATTTTTTAGAGAATATAAGTGTATGTATGACTTTATGCAACAAATTCATAACCAGTTAAGTTTACTTCACAACTTGTCATAACCAAAAAATACAACCTTAATTTATTTTTTTCACAATGGAATAAGCCCTAAGTGTTTTTTAACCATAATTAATTGGTACTTATCTGTGAATTGTTTTTATAGTACACCATTTACTGTGAAATAAGTAATCAACAAAGTACATAAATATACAAAAAAAGTTAGTTTATCTTTATTTGAGGTCATGGACAACCTTAAACTGTCATTGTATCCACTATAATAATGTTTTATGCCAATTGAGTTATCTCACAACATATTCTTAACTATTAAGTTGTATGCAAAGGTTGTATGAATATTTTTTGTTGTTCTTTTGTTTTACTTAGGTACTGTCATAATGTTAAAATCACTATTGGATCTAGACTGTTAGGCAAAGATCATGTATAAGCAATAATTAAATCTGTATTGATTGTGACGTCTCACTGTGTGTGTGATGTATTTGTATAGAGATGGTAAAATAGGACGACAGGTGACACACTGACGTCACTATCACACAAATCGAAATACATATTTACAAACTCATGCACACTTATCAACTTGTGCAAAGATAAACTGGAATGTTCTTACTTTGAACTTATGCTACCTACATAATGTAACATCTTTACAACTCCAACTCAAAATATTGGTGTAACATTTCATAATATTATTACTCCCATCCCATCACACTCCACTCTGTATAGAGATAAGTGTACAGAAATAATGAGCCGACCCAACTAGATCAGTAATACTGTCTCACAAAAACTAGAGTGAGTGCTTTGAGGTGATGAAGTTTCTAGAAGAATTTTAAAATCTGATTTATTTACTTAAACATTAATTTAAAAATAAATTACACACCCTAAATTCTCTTGGTATCAAGGGTGTCTATCTTATAGATATAGCAGTGATGTAAATGTGAAAAAAATTATGATTCTGCAAACATACATTATTATGCCATAAAAGAAATTTTATTCATGTAGATTTTTATGAATTTATTTCATTTCAGGTTTGGCCCATAATATTAGGTGCAGGTTCAGTTGTCATTTTGGCAACAGTGGTTGCAAACTGCTTGTGGGGCAGAAAATCAAATAAATCACCCAGATCAAGTAAGAGGATCAGTAAGAGCCCAGTGACGTTAGTAGATTCTAACGTTAAATATGCGTTACCGCTTATAGAGAGAGAAGAGATCAACCATGACACCAGACGGTTTCGATTTGGACTGCCGTCTTCTAATCATGTGCTGGGTAAGTTTATAATTAAAATCACAAAGGGCCTTAATTTAATAACTTCAAATTATATTTAAATAAATAAATATAAATAAATTTATGTATATAAAATGATTGTATTGAAGTCGCTGGATGCAGGCCGCTTCCAACAGGTCGATCTGGAAATCTTTGTGGGAGGCCTATGTTCAGCAGTGGACGTCCTATGGCTGATGATGATGATGATGATATAAAATGATTCTATACTTAGTATGATTTACATAATTATAATATTTTTTACTACATATTCAGTTTTTTGTTAGAAACAGATATAACTTCTGTCTTTTCTTTGTACCTTATCCCACCTTAATGTGGGCTCGGCGTAACACACTTTTTCAAGCATGTTGCAGAAACAATTTGACTTGTTTTTATGACCAGCTGCCTGCCTGACATCAACCCCCTCTGGGGGATCCAGTCCCTTAATTAGTACTTACTGTATTATGATTTTTATTTAATTTCATACATCTGACATGTTGACTCTTTTGAATAAATATGTTACATCCATATAATAAGAAACCTTCATGGTCTGTGCCTTCATGCCTTTAGTTAATGCAATTGGACCGTGTTGTGCAGAAATGATCCAAGCCACATTTCTTTTTTACATCAATATGGTCTATAATGGCTTAGACTTTAAGATCATGTTGGCATCAATAAAAAATGTGGGTTGGATCATTTCTGCACAACACGGTCCAATTATAAAAAGGTTGACCTTGAGACCTTGAAAGGATTAATATCATTTTCTTTGCTAAAATTGGGCACTTTAAAAACAAAACCTGTTTAATATTCCAATATGAGCATTGTAAAAAGTGCTAACTAGTTATTGTACAACAATTCTGGTCTGTGTATTATAACAGAGCATTAATTGGCCCAAATGGAAAATAATTTAATTGGAAAAAGTATTGTTAATAATTCACTGAAGGTTCCGATTTACAGTTTATACAAATATACATGCAGGTGTTCATAACAAAACCAAAGTTATTCTAGGTCATAACGAAATGTTAATATTCTGTTATAAAAACTCTAGTGATTTTTTTATGATAAATCAAAAATATAAAACACAATAATATTTTAATGCAGTGAAACAATAATTCAACATCCATTCGTTATTCTTAAGATATTTGTGTATATAAACTATTAGTCATAGTTATAGTCATAAAAAATAATACACGGTGCCTGTATACGACTGCCTCGGTGGCGTGGTGGTATTTCGGTACGACTACGGTTCTGAGGTCTCGGGTTCGATCCCCGGGTCGGGCAAAGTGATATTGGATTTTTTTATATCAGCCCGGAGTCTAGAATTTGTGCCCGATATGGCAATAGGCTCGCCCCCTATCACATCTGGGACGGAACTAAGCTCGGCGGAATGTGGGTGTTCTAGTTCGCTAGTGCGCCTCTGCCTACCCCTTCGGGGATACAGGCCTGAGCTTATGTATGTAATAATACAAAGTGCCTATAAAATCTGACTAATCTTTCAGGATTTTCTGCAATATCATTCATAAGTTGCTATGTCATTGTGTTTAATCTGTTATTTAAAATTGCAAAATCATGGATTGACAGATTTGATTGTTAGATATTTTTTATTGACACAGCTCCTCTTACTTCCTTATAAAAATGCATGTAGTGCTGACACTACTTAATATTGAATGATAACATCATCGATATATTATATACCTAGATGCACAGTTGACGCTCCGAAGATGGGACAGCAAACGAGTGCTTAAGCACTCCTTATGCCTACAGTTGGACACCGATAGAATTCTAATGTCAAATTTCAAATTTAAGAACGCTTGCTCATTTCGTTTAAAAAGCTACTTTATAACACGTGCATAGGGTTATATTTGTGTTGATGTAATAAGAACTTGTGATCTTTTTCTTTGTTTTATTCCTGAGACCACTTTTTAGGAGGATATTTGCAAAGAACTGTGCATCTAGGGTATAATATATTGTTGGATAACATTGATGATAAAATTGTTTCAGGTTTACCAATTGGTCAACACATCCATCTGTCTGCTAAAATCGATGATGATCTTGTGATCAGGGCGTACACTCCAGTGTCAAGTGATGAGGAGAAGGGTTATGTGGATTTAGTTATTAAGGTTAGTTCTTCATATCTAATGAAAAATGATGAATAATGAATTAAAAAAAAAAATTACGACAATATGGTCTATTAATGGTTTAGAACATGTTGGCATCAATAAAAAAATAAATCTGCACAACACGGTCCAAATGGCACATAGAACACTAATCCATGGTCCATAATAATACAGCTTAAATGTCTGTATCTTCTATCATGGTATAAAATCAAGTTCATGTTCAATATTTGGGAAGTATATATATAAAGTATATCTGGGTAATAGAGTTTTGTCATAAAAGGTACAATATTTTGTCACCTAAGATGGTGATATGGTGATGGTCTAGTGGAAATGCAAAGGGACATTCGAGCATGTGGCTGTGGGTTCATCTTCCTGGGAACCAAACTGTTCTTCTATCACAATTTTCCTAGGACTCAGACAGGCAGGTCACAATAAACTAAAGCCGAATCCTTACTGTAACATGCTTGAAAAAGTATCCAACTCAACTGCCGACCCCAAAATCCCACATTAAAGTGGAGGTACAATATTTTTCCCCTGCATATTAGTTTATCAATTCAACTACAATAAATATGCTATATAAATATGTATTTTTTAAATATTTTTTTTTCTTAGGTGTACTTCAAAAATGTCCACCCGAAATTCCCTGAGGGTGGTAAATTATCTCAATATATGGAAAACATGAAACTGAATGACACGATCGACGTCCGTGGCCCGTCGGGTAGACTACAGTACGCAGGAGACGGTCTTTTCCTCATCAAGAAACTCAGGAAAGACCCACCAACAAAAGTCATTGCTAGGAAATTGAATATGATTGCAGGTAAATATTAACTATTATAGAACTAATATAATAAACTGCCTCCGTGGCGTGGTGGTATTTCGATACGACTACGGTTCTGAGGTCTCGGGTTCAAATCAAATCAAATCGTTTATTGAATCCATAAAATGTCACACATTGTTTAGATTCCGTCTAAAATGTTTACTCTACCGCCAATTCGGAAAGCTGGTTCGTCAGAGAAGAACGGGCAAGAAACTCTGACGTTGCTCTTTTTGAGAATAATAACCAGTTTACAGTCAGATATTAATACACAACCAAAATAAGAAAACAAAAAATTTCAATAATTTACATTAAATTAGAGCAGCCAATCTACAACAAGGTAACCTCCATGTAAAATAAAATAAATTCGATCCCCGGGTCGGGCAAAGTGATATTGGATTTTTCCATATCAGCCCGGAGTCTGGAATTTGTCCCCGATATGGCGATAGGCTCACCCCCTATCACATCTGGGACGGAACTAAGCTCGGCGAAATGTGGGTGTTCTAGTTCGCTAGTGCCCCTCTGCCTACCCCTTCGGGGATACAGGCGTGAGCTTATGTTTTATGTTATTATAGAATAGGCGCAAACAAATCTGCCGATTTGAAGCAACAATTCAACTGCTCTTGACGCCTTGCGTTAAAGATTATTACGCCATCTATTTGTTCTGCCATACAAAAAAATCCGCATTCTAGAGGCGTTATACATGAAACACAGATTTTACGAACGTTGAAATTATACCGCGCATGTTTGAAGCAAAGAATCCAGTCCACAAAAAAGTATCGACATCAATATTATATGCTATTAATGAATCTCTTTATAACGATTAAAACATTATTGATGAATTATATCATTTTGCCATCAATAAAAAGATTTTGATTTTTATTTATCTGGCTTGGATTTTCGTATAATGACGTCGAATATGGTTATATTCACACTCACTCATTTAATTATTACTCATAAATTAATTTTAGATAAACCAGTAGTGTCGCTAATAATTGCTGCAGTGTGGAGATATTAACTGTAGTAGCCTATGGTCTGCTGCCAAGCTCTGAATTGTACCTTTATTCTCGGAATAATAACTATCGTTTACAATAAATTTGACGGCTCCGTAGAATATCGTCTTAACACATGACATAACAATTAATAAAGCTTCTTAAGTACAATTAATAAAGCTATTATACAATTTTATTTTATGGAACCTGTCGCATTGCTATCAAGATCTTAATTATTAAATTAAATAATATTAACATAATGTCTGGTAGAGATAACCTTATCACATGGTATCGTTTAACAGTTATCATTATTTTCACGTTTACTTTATCAAATACCTAGTGTTTATCGGCCATGGTATTCTATTATGTTCAATTTTTTATCTAAATCGGAATTAGAATCGGTGCCTATAAAATTATTTACCCAATTGACATAATTGTAAATAATCTTTTTTGAAGAAGGATAAAATCCTCAATATTTAATTGCCTTGACTAAAAAAATTGTTCCAATATTAAACATTTTTTTAGTTAATTTCCTATTGAAATCTGATTAAAAGTTAAATACATACGCTTTATATTCTCTGTTTTTTTTTTTTTATATTTTACTACAGAAAGAAAAATTGACAATTTAAGCATTAAATATCATAGACTATATACTATTAATAAACCTTACACTCCTTCCGAGGCAGTCAGATAACAATTAGGGAAACCAAGAACGAACTCTTATCACAGAAAAAGAACTGCATGCAACAAGTAGTTATTAATAACACAAATAATACCTGGAATAATACTAATATTTTGGCAAAGGTATTGGTGCATTCAACCCAACACTAATTACCTTTAATTCATCGACAGGTGGCACTGGCATAACTCCAATGCTGCAACTCGTCCGGCACATATGCAACGATGCCAGCGATGCCACAGAAATGAGATTATTGTTCGCCAATCAAAGTGAACAAGATATATTGCTTAGAAACGAACTGGAAAAGTATCAGAATGAACACCCCAATCAGTTTAAGCTGTGGTATACTATCGACAGGGCGACTGAAGGTTTGTATTGTTCATTATTTTGTGGCATATAATATAAAGGCAACATGAACATACAACTACCTTAAGACTGAACAAAATGGAATGAAAATATTTATAACATATAGCTGTGTCTCCTGCACATGTTTCTTTCAATGGACAATGGGCCATAGACAAAAATACCGTGTTTTGTGTAACGTTTTAGTGTAGGAGATGGGGCTTAACAATGGACCATAGACAAAAAAAATTAGAAATACCATGTTTGGAGTAATGTTTTAGTTCAGGATATGCGGCTTAACAATGGACCATAGACAAAAAAAATTGAAATACAATGTCTTGTGTAATGTTATAGTGCAGGAGACGCGGCTTAACAATGGACCATGAACAAAATATTGTAGAAATACCATCTCTGGGGTAATGTTTAGTGTAGGAGACGCGGCTTAACAAGGGACCATAGACAAATAATTGTAGAAACACCATCTTGTGTAATGTTTTAGTGGCTAAACGGAGCCAAATGTAAACTTTTTTTTAGGTTGGCAATACAGCACCGGTTTCATTAACGACGAGATGGTCCGCGACCACCTGTTCCCGCCGGGCGACGACGTGATCGTGTTGATGTGCGGCCCCCCACCGATGATCAACTTCGCTTGCAACCCCGCACTCGATAAACTCGGTTATAAACTAGAACTACGGTTCGCTTATTAGTTAACGACCGGTTCCAATAAACAATCTTAGTTCGAATGTGCAGATAGATTACAAAAATTAGCCAATAAGAACACAGTTTAAACATGACCCCGTCAAATGAGTTGATTTGATTGGTTCATAATCGCGATCTATCTGCACTTTAAACTGAGATCGTTTATTGAGACCTATGAGACGTAAATAGCTCTATGGGTTTGTTGCACGTATTTACGCGAGCGAGGACGTAAAATATTTGTATGGGAGACGTCAGTTCCCCGCGTAACCGCTAGAGGCGTTCCGGTGTTTGTCATTCAAATGTTTTACACAGTCACTAGCGAGTAATGTCAAAAATGGTTGGCCTACTGATACCAGTACCTCGACCATGTGTATTTTGACAATTCTCGCTAGGGACTCCGTAAAATAATTTGTATGAAAGACGTCACCACGTAACCGCAAGGGGCGGTTGGGCGTTCGTCATACTTATATTTTGCGTATTCGCTAGCGTTAAATGCCAAAACTCAATCGAGCTACAGCAAATTGTTATTGCCGACCAAACTAAACTTAAACTAGTTCACATCTGTCAAATAAGTGGTAAAACTAAAATGACATGCTGTTTATAGCTGTTTGGCTTTGATAGGAATTAATTTTAACTGTCTGCCTCGGTGGCGTGGTTGTATTACATTATGACTACCGTCCTGAAGTCTCGGGTTCGATCCCCGGGTCAGGAAAATTGATATAGGATTTTTCCATGTGAGCCCGGAATCTGAAATTCGTGTCCGATATGGCGATAGGCTCGCCCCCTATCACATCTGGGACGGAACTAAGCTCGGCGGAATGTGGGTTTACCTACCCCTTCGGGTATGGAAGTGTGTGTTAATTTTAATTTCGTCATAAAATAAAGTTGATTTTGAACTAAAATTTGACTTAATAAATGCGTTTTAGTTTAGTCGGCTGACAAAATTAGAAACGTATCGTTTGTGTATAGAGTGGTAAGTACGGTTTTGGATATCTTCCATTTGTCTTTTGTATAATTTATTTAATAATTTTTGTCAACCGTTTTTTTCTGGAAAATGTGTATTTGTGTGTGTGAGCATAAACCACTACATACACAAACAACTTGAAATTTCAAATTGGTGTATAACTTCGTTTCCAATAGAGTAGACTGTAGATAAAGTTTCATGTTGTTGTAGTTTAGGTGTATGGTTGTTAATTGTTATAATTGTTATTATTTACTTAAGTATCTTCTTGATTTCTTAAGTTTTGGCGCCGATCAAACTTTGTAGCTAAGTAAACAACAATTTTATTATGACAAACATATAAAAAGTTTTGCAAGTGTTCATTAGGTAGGTCAAGTTATTTTGTGCTGTCTTATATGTGTTAAAGTGAATCATTTCTTAGGATTTTATTACAAACGTTATAATTGGGTACTTTACTGATTTTTTAAAATTAATTTTATATGAAATTTACGCCATCTAAATTATAACACAAAGAAAGAAGAAGAAAAGAAAAGAACAGAAAGAAATATTGAAATTTTTCTCAAAATAAAAAAGTTATAAGCTATTCAAGTTTGGTGTAATCTTCAAACTGCGAGAAAGAGAAGTATCTGTATAATCACGTCATCGCTATAACGGTACGTGCGTTGGAAAGAGATATCAAGATATCTTCACTATGCCCCCACTCCAGAATTTAAAATATGAATTACTGCCTCATTTTTCAACCAATTTATATGAAGTTTTAACATAATAGTTTCTTTTTTGTTTTATTTGCTATTACATATAAAAATGTGTATAAAATCAAACACAGTCAAGTACCCAATTAAAGGATAATGTTTCAAATGACCGTGTATTGTCATTAATCTATGGGATAGTTAATTTTACAAGGGTCGGTATGCATTTTGTAACATTTAGGAGACTAGTAATTCCAGTGGTTTAAGTAAATGCTTGTAGTAAAATTATTATCTATTTTGTACGTAATATTTATAATCGCTTCTACAAAATGTCTTTATAGTTTGTTGACACAATTGATATACACAATATTATAAATATATTTATACTTATATAAAACAAGTGTTTTATTTTAATAGTAATTTCATTGAAAGAACAATTTCGAAGGTATGTGTAGTCTACCAACCCGCATTAGGCCGGCGTGATAAGACTAAGGGCTAACACCTCTAACTGACTGTTGGGTGTATTTATTATTACTTGAGGAGGCCCGAGCCCAGCAGTGGGACAGTAATATTACATAGTTAATATTAGCATTTATTCATTGAAATAATGCTTAATTAACAGCATATTTTAGTTGTGCATACCTACAAGTAATCTACAATTAAATTGGTGCGATCATCTTGCCATCTCGCTCGCACGTCCGCACTATAATACTAGTGACGTCACAATTAATACAAGGCTATCCCTTCTCTGCTCTTTTCTGCCATTTGACAAATATTACATTTTCCTGAAAACTAAACTGGTATTCCGATGTTTTTAAATACAGCAAGAAAAAAAAAATACATATTATGTTTATTACTCAAAGGTGTATCTTGTTTATTGAGGTGGCAACATATTTCTACATTATACTTAGCATCAGTATATTATACCCTAGATGCACAGTTCTTTGCAAATATCGTCCTAAAAAGTGGTCTCAGGAATAAAACAAAGAAAAAGATCACAAGTTCTAATTAAATCAAACACAAATATAACCCTATGCACGTGTTATAAAGTAGCTATTTAAACGAAATGATCAAGCGTTCTTAAAAATGAATTTTCAAATTTAGAATTTTATCGGCGTCCAACTGTAGGGAAAAGGAGTGCTTGAGCACTTCTTTGCTGTCCCATTTTCCGAGCGTCAACTGTGTACCTATCTAGGTAAATAATATATCGATGCTAGTTAGTAAGTAAATTGTATCACAATCATCATATTAGCTGTAATAATGCTTATCAAATGCACGGGTATTCTCGTATCCAATGTAAATATACCGTACACGGAGAACTTCGGTTGCGAATATTTAATCTCCCGAAGCATTTCGCTCGCCATCTTCGCTACTGTATCTGGAAAATTTGTTAATTTTCCGATAAGTATAGAAACTCTAGAAGATCTTTTATAGATTTAAATTCAAATCGATTTAGTGTTGATGTTTTTTTGGTGACCTACCTACATAGGTAAAAAAAGTGGCCTAACAAGCGTGGGCGTAGTGGGCCTCCGCCCACTGTCTCGCACTTAAAAGGGCCTCGTGAAGATTCTTTAAATACGATGCCCCCAGATTATACCATAGATGACCACATCATTTGATCACTTTTACGCTTGGAAACTTTAAAAGCGTGATTGTGGCCTCGCAAGAAGCATTACATTTGGTAGATGTTGGGAACTAAAGAAAAGGGGCTTCGCTGATGCGACTACGCGACGTCTATATTAGTCCACGCTACGCCACTGCTTTTATAAAGTCGCCTCGCTCTCGACTTTGTCCGCCTTACATTCCCTCGCTCGGCTATAGGTTCTTTCTCTAAAGCTATAGGCATCTGGAGCCCGAGCACGAAAAACTAATGTAAATGTAAATGTATTCGAGTTCGCTGCGCACTGATGACGTTTGGTTAATATTTCATACAAATTTTATAGACGCACATCGAGTTCGAATACATTTACATTTACATTAGTTTTTCGTGCTCGGGCTACTGATACTGGCTTTTAGCATTCGTCGGCGACACAATAGTCGCCTCTTTGGTCTAGTGGCAGCATGTACGGGCTGTAGACTGGTCCTGGGTTCGATTCCGAGGTTGGGAGAAGAACATTTTCTAATTTAATTTTCCCGGGACTGGACCCCCCAGAGGAGGTTGACGTCAGACATGTGCAACATGCTTGAAAGGGAGTGTATAATGGCAGGTAGAAAGAAAGAATATAGTCAGCCTCCGTGAGAGGCCGCGGGTTCGATTCCTGCATTGAGACAAATGTTTGTGTGGCCCACAGATATTTGTTTGAAGTCTGGGTATTGTGAAACCGAAAGTCTCGCATAGTTTCTGATACCCACGATACAGGTTGTACCTAGTGTGGGTCAGGACTAGGTGTGTGATTGTTTTGTGTATTTATTTATTTATATTAGTACTATTTATTGCTTATTGCACTACTTACCATTGATGTCATATGACAGAATACGTATACAAAGCAATTTCGTATTCTTGATTTCCTTCATAAACATGTCGTTTATATAAGCCAAAATGGTCAATTGTACGAAGTAGAAAAACGCCCACATCACCACAGTCATAGCACTGACCGTCGAATATAGCTGAAAAAAAGTAAATAGTTACCACAGACGTAAAAAAAGATGGACGGAGCGCTAGGAACATTGAAAGTGAAGCCGGGTTTCGGCCCATTCGATCTTTCGACACGTAATGACGTGTGTGTATGTGTGTGTAAGGCATTATTGTACAGGCGCGTTTGTGTGCGTGGCTTTTCTGTGGCATCCGTTTGATTAAAGGCGAGATGGTGTCCTTCTTTTTCATTATTCCGTATTAGTTACATAATACTTTATTATTCATAAACTACACAATATCTATCTCCGGAGAGATAGGGAAAGTGACTAAACACTCACATTTCGCAGAGCTTATTTCTGTCCCAGGTGTGATTTGGGCAGGAAGTGTCTTGTCCATATGGACTGCACGCCACTGACTTTTTGACTTGTCATAAGTGCGTTTTATATGTCTACGTGATCAATATTTTTTTTTATTATTTACTGGGTGAGACTATCGCCACATCGACCACAAATTCCAAATGTTGGAGTACTGGGTAGTAAAAACCATTATCACTTTACCCCACCTGGAGATCGAACCTTTTTAATAATTCATGTTAAATTAAAATAATCAAGTTTAAAAACTTAACGCACCGACTTTAAATCCGATCGTGACCAAATTTATATGGGACCACTCTTGAAATAAGCTCTATCGAACACAAAAAATACAGACGAATTAAAGACCTCCTCATTTTTTTAATTCCGTCGATATGCTTTAATGAAATAAATATTAAGGCTCAATTGCACCACTATTATTAACCTAGAGTTAGTCCTAACCGCAAGCTAAATTGACAGAAAATGTATGAATGAGATGTAACTTAACTTGCGGTTAGGACTAACTCTAGGTTAATAATAGTGGTGCAATTGAGCCTAAGTATACTAACGTTAGTGCGTATTGATATAACTGAAGTTCCAATAATGACGTATGTCCAGATGGCCACTATCGCAGTAATTATGAGCACCTGGAAACAAAAAGTATAATAATTTACATGTACTTATTGATATAATATATCTACATTTCTACAAATATATTTTATTTTTTAATTTACTAAGTAGTTATTAAAATACTTACAGATAAACTATAAATCTCCGTCATCATCTTGTAACTCTTTAGAATATATTTAAGACTATCGAAGTATTGTTGGTATGTAGGCGGAGTCTTACATTTTGCCTTATACTCAACGGCACCTCTTTCCAAGAACATGTTCAGAATATAGTACCGAGATATCCCCGATTCAGTGTAGCCCGGCATTGTATCCGCTACATATTTAATCAATAAATCATTCAAAAACCCAAGACGAAAACTAAGAAATAAAATAAAATATCCGACGACCAATATATCGACATATATTGCTAGAAGTTGAAAACCCATAAATAAAGTATAGTATGCATTAGTGACGCTTGAAAATACATGGAGCCAGTAACCGAATTTGAATGGAACCGTCACTAATATTATAAACATAATATTCAAATAGTAATGGCCATTTGTCAGATATGTGCAATAATCTAGCTTGAGCTCTCGGTTTATTTTATTGAGGAGCAAAAATATTTCAGTGTCGGCAGGTCTAATCAACATTTTATCGTAAAAGACATTTATTACGCAAGATGCGTACTGTGCAAAGGTCCCAGACACACACGCCACATACAACACGAAATTTTTGGGATAGTAATAAGAGTAATAAAATACTTGAAAGTGAACAATGGACCCCGTTGCAGCCAGTAACCAACAAATTGAATACAATTTTTCCTGCATTGCATTAGGAAAAATACGGCAATTTTTTATTTTTACGCGTGCAGAACCCAAAAATCTTTGTAGTTTGTATATTTCAGAATATGAGTGAAATATATTTTCATCAACTTTCATTTCTTCGTTTAGCATTTTGTAGTAAAATGAGTAATTTTTTAAGAGTAGCGACACGTCCGAGGTCTCAAGTTCACTATTCTTCGTGGGTAATAATTCATAGCTACTTCCTTAATTTGTTATAGGGATAATTGACTAGATGTCCTTTGTCAGATATTATAAATGATTGTAAGTATTCATTATGGTTGATTTCATTTTAATTGTTAGTTTCTTTTTTCAGATAGGATATCGAACACTACAATTAGGAGATGCTCCAATATTCATACAATAACGTCCAACAACAGTAAAATATTCATTGAAACATCTGTTTTATGAAAGCAAAATTACTAATTTGTTCCTAGTTCTCGCAATTTTGCCAATTTGTTTTTTGGCTTCAAAACAACTTGAACAAACTCTGGACAAATCACTAGTACCTACTTACTTAGCTATATACTTTTGGTATATTAACTTTGATGATACATTGCTTTTACAAAAATATTTCAACGATAGCTTGATTATATTACTCCCTGGGGTTTAACTTTATCATTTTCAAACAGTACTACCCGAGATTTGAGTCTACAATGACCACATTGAAAAACATAGAAAATCTTTCCGAGGATATACTTGAAGATGAATTTGCAGATATATTTAAACCGATTTTTATAATGCAAAGTGCGCTAGGCTCGCTTCGGATCAACATTAAACACAAGTTTATAACTGCACCGTCGCTATCAACACAACTTGTATCCACTATCGTATGGATTGTGAATATAATTTGTATATTGGACTACGTACTAAATTATCAAACTTCTGGAAACACACAAATGTTTTCTTCGTTAACATTGGGCATACTAGTGAATGGATTAACCAGCGCTATAATTGCATGGAGAAATAACTTTTTACATGGAAATTTGAACAGTCAGCTGTATGTGAAGTTACAGAAAATAGACCATGCGCTGAAGAATAAATTTCATAATGTGAATAAGACTTTAAGATGGTTTTCAACGGGAGTGGTGATGGTCGTTATTGGCTGGACCACGCCGTGGCTCATTGTGTTTAATTTGAAAATAATGAATTACTTTTGCTTGCCTATGACAATAGCAATAATGGCCAGCTTAGCAATCTACGTGGAAATTATTTTGGCATTCATCATTATGTATTTACTGGTTATTCGAGTAGAATACATCAATAAAATTCTGTGCCCAATGGAAACCAGCCAATCCAAAATATCTAGTTTTGTTAATCGTGTACTTTTCACTGAAACTGCGTTGGTCGCTGATGAAAGAGTGCCCGATGAAATTGTTGTTGGTTTGCATTGTATTTTAGATGCATTTGCTGACTTTATGGATCTTTTTCAATATGCAGTAAGTTAAACGAATTATTTTGTTGTACGAAAATGCTACTAATATTAATCGACTAATAACGTGAAAGTTTATGAGTGTGTATATGTAGGTGTGATTGTTAGGTACTCTTTCACGCAAAAACTACTGAATGGATTTGATGTTTACAGTTATATATTATATGTTATGATTATTATAATAACATATAGGCTACTTTCTGTCCCGGAAATTAAATTTTATCCCGAAGAATTAATTTCAAATTGCAACAGCTAGTATATTCAAAAATAAAACTTATACCTCTACCTACATTGCTGGTAGTAGGAAATTCGTAAACGACCGGATGGCGACCACTTATCATATGGTGCTAAAACATGACATAGTGACCCACACTGTGTGGATCGCGTTCCAGAATCAACCAGTGTACTTCCGGTTCTCTCGAGGGGCTTGCGGCATGACTTGATGGTTGGGACGGGCATGGGGTTATCCCGGTGTCTGCATCGGTCATCCGCTTGTCTTGTCGCAAACCCCCCAATTTGTTTCATCATTCTTCGGATTCGGAGTGTGAAAAAGCATAAACAGGCCGGCATAATTCTGGCAACCACTGATAAACCCATTGTTTGTCCGTGGTCGCTAGTTTTTTTGTACTGCACTATGCTTACCATCAGGTGTAGTCAGTAGTGTAGTCACTTTGCCGTGCACCGTTTAAATAGTCACGGGCGGCTCGGTCTCTGGTAGCCCATACGCTTAGGTAACATATACATATATGTGCCGCCTCCGATGGGTTAAAAAAAAACACCATATTCATAAAAAAATCGGCACTTTTTGTGTTGATTATTCTCAGAAAGTAATAATTGCGTTGCTTAATAGATAGCTTACCTTTCTATTAACAATGTTTCCATCGTCCGACCGTCGTTTTTTTGATTCCAGATATTTTCATTTGTGTACCAGATTATAGTTTGTAACTTAATTGCAGTGCAAAATCTAATATCATCTTTAAAGCAACAGGTAATCAATTATAATACGTATTTTTGTTTCGAGATACTTATATTAATAATGAGATGAGTTAACCTGTGTAGGCTATGGACCCATTAGACCAATAAATAGTTTGAGAGTTCCCGCCGAAATAGCTTCTGTATATTTTCGACCGACTTCCAAAAAGAAGAAGGTCCTCAATTCGTCTGTATTTTTTTTATGTATGTTACGCGATATCTCCGAATATGGACCGATTTTCAAAATTCTTTTTGTGTTCCATAGAGCTTATTTCAAGGGCGGTTCCATATAAATTTGGTCACGATCGGATTTGACTTCGGTCCGTTAAGTTTTTAAACTTGTGGTTATCAGAAGATCATTAATATGCAACGCGTACAATACCCAATTTGCGACATTTTACTTGCCGACTCATTCAGTCGGCGCGGCAATCAGTTAATTTGCGTTGAAAGAACCACAGAAGATAAGAATAAATAATTATTCGAGAGTCCTTATTATATTATGCTTACTTTTTTAAACCCAGTAAAATTCCTAATTTTCATACATTTTTCTTTTCAGTCATCTGGAGTTGTTCGTCTTTTTATTTGCATAATTCCTGCGTTAATATCAATGATAATCGTGATGTTGGCTTTATGTGTGATGGCGCAAGCATTTACATCTAAAGTGGAAAAAATAAGAAAACTTTGTATAAACTTTATGGGATCGCTTAAGCATGGTTCGTATCGTAACAATTTTATTATGGATTTATCGAGTCGATATCTACCGGTAATTATTTCTAACTAGTAAACATAGCTTCTGGAAATCTTTGGGGGAGACCTATGTTCAGCAGTGGACGTCCTATGGCTGTTGATGATGAAACATAGCATTATTAAAAATTATATAAAGTATTACCAGTCGCCTATTTGGTCTAGTGGCAGCATATACGGGCTGTGGATCGGGAGGTCCTGGGTTCGATTCCCAGGTCAGGGAAAGCAAATTTTCTAATTTAATTTGCCCGGGGCTGGATCTCTTACAGGGGTTGACGTCAGGCAGGCGGCCGGTCGTAAAAATAACCCAAATCCACTCTGCAACATGCTCGAAAAAGTTGCGCCGATCCCACATTAAAGTGGGATAAGGGCAGGTAGAAAAAAAAAGTATTACCAATTAGTATTTTATTCACGCGCATTGCATTATCCTCGGCTAAATCGCAGTTACAATGAGATATGTTTTCTTTTTAATATCTAAATTATGCACAGGAGTTGGTACATAACTAAAATACTTATAGGCAAAATAATTATAATCTCTTTAAAAGATAGGTACTATCGTAGATAGCTACAAAATGAAATAAGCGTAAAATAAATTGTAATGACTTGTAATTACTTACTCACACAAATTAGAAAGCTGTCACTATAATTGATGAGATTTTACTTTCTGATATTAGGTATGTACGTTTTTAATTGACATCTAAAATTGATGAAACGTGTTCAACATGAAATTACTTAAATTAATTGAATCTCCTATTCTGAATGGCTACCAATGTATGTAAATTAGTAGTCTGTTTGTTTATAATTGTAAAAGTTATCTAATCTTTCCACGTCTTGACTGTTTCACTTAAATAATTATAAAGAAGTTAATATTGTAGCGACACCAAGGTTGACCGAAAATCAATTTGATTTGAGCTGGAGCGTGTAGCGATTTTTAAAAGAAAATTATAGAAAGTATTTCTCCAATATTATTAATCTGTACCCACCAACCTATGTAAAAAAGATCATTTAAAAATTAAAACTATTGATAGCTCAACTTTTGTTGTAACATTTCTGATAAACACATTTTGTTGACAGGCAAATCCCGGAAAAACGCAAAACGAATTTTATTAATGGTGGAGGCGAAACGTAGTATGTCAATATACGACATTTTTACTTTAGGTATAAAACTGCCACTCAATTTATTTGCCGTCACCGCAAGCTATACGGTGGTACTCTTACAACTAGCTGTACTATAAACAAATTATTATATTAGAGGAAAATAAAAGTGGTCATAACTGCAATAAAAATTGTTGATAATTTTTGTCACATCTACGATCTTCATATCATCCTAATATGAAGAGTGAAAGATTTATACATAGAAAGAATAAGATGAAAGTGGATATTAAGAATACATCGGAATACGTCTCAAAGGATATTTTAGACGAAGATTTTGTGAAATCTTTAAAACCAACAATCTACTTTCAGATGGCTTTGGGCTCATGCCGGGTGTACAATAAAGATAAATTTATAACATCCCCAACAGTATATCAAAAATTATACACTATTCTTTGTATTGTGGTTACAGCAGGTTTTCACGCAATGGTACTAGAAGCATATGCATTAAAATACAAAGAAAGTCTTAACCTCTACTACTTGCTTGCATCAGCCATGATAGTTGATATAGTGTTTTACGTTCTCAATATTATTCAATTAAGATTTCTGAATGGGGATGCAAATATAGATTTTCTTATACACCTTCAAACCATCGACCGTCTTATGAAGATTGAACACAACTCCACTATTATTGGTCTCATGCGAAGGATAACCAATATTACGCTTATGTTTTTTATAATAATATTTTCAGCATTCTTAGTATTTTTAATATTCAAAGGCGGCCTAATTAATGTTTGTTATTGCGGCATCGTGAATAGCCATTTTACATTCATGTTGGAAATTGCAAACTGTTCGAATTATATTTATTACTTTATTATACGATTAAGATTTGTAAACTCTATAATAAGTAATCACTTGGAATCAGAAGCACCCAAAGAGCCTTCTAAATATTTACGTTTTGTTCCTACAAAGCGATGGATTAAGTATACATCGTCGCTAACACATAACTTCGTATTAAGCGACACTGAAAAATATTTAAAAGCTATATTCGATGGATTTAAGAAGTTCCAGGATGTCTACAGATTTCAGGTAAGTAGGTACCTATACCGAATAGTCGCACAAATATCCATATTTGAAATAAACTGCCATTATATAAGGATAGAGGTCGGCAACACGAGGCACGTGATGCCCGCGGCCATTTGGTCACATGTCTTTGACTAAGTTATATTAATTTTCCCCCTTATTCATAATGAAATTTTGGTCTTATCGAAAGCATAACCCTACTTTTGCCTACTTTAGCAAAAAGAGAACTAAAATATGTTTATCGAATACAATATTGCTGGTTACAGAAAAAACATTATTTTTATCTCTGGCAAGCTTCGAAACAAATAGGAAGTCTGGGCTGGAAACAATTCATAAAAAATATATATCAATCTTAGATAGGGTCCTAGACTATAACAAAATTAATGTCATTAAGAATGAACACCAAACTTGAAACAGCTGATCGGAATCAGCCATTTTTCACTATCGAACGTTGGAATGTTTTAACGCTATGGAACCATTATGAATATTTTTTTTAAGAAACGTACTATCGCGATCTTATTACGCTCTATTAAGTTATTATGAATAAGGGGGTTAGTCATTATTGTAATAAACATGTATATTATAAAATTATAACATTTAATTACTACCTATACTCAAACATATTTTTGTTCATCGTAATTATCATTCATAAGCTCACGCCCGTGTCCCCGAAGAGGTAGGCAGAGGCGCACTAGCGAACTAGAACACCCACATTTCGCCGAGCTTAGTTCCGTCCCAGATCTGATAGGGGGCGAGCCTATCGCCATATCGGGCACAAATTCCAGACTCCGGGCTGATAAGGAAAAATCCAATATCACTTCGCCCGACCCGGGGATCGAACCCGAGACCTCAAAACCGTAGTCGTACCGAAATACCACCACACCACCGAGGCAGAATGAAATGAATGAATGAATGATGATGATGAATAATTACTATCATGCTGATAAGGTACTTTACTTAATTCTTTTAATTTTTTCAGATTTTAACGTTTTGTGTCAAGCTAGTAATTCTGAGCTTGATAACATTTGAATTTATTTTGCTAGGCGTACAAAACAATGTAAGTATAAAAAAATATAGTAGGATGTATAGGTACATTCTACTGTATAGGAATATGGTTTCACTACAAGTATAAAATTATAATATTGGAGTTCGAATCAATAGTTACAAAACTGAGAAGAGCTAACTAGGTACTGGTAGTACCTAATTAGCTCTGCCAAAGCAATTTTGAAAAAAAAAACATGTGTGCAATTCACACGTGGTAGAAGTGAAATCTACAAAAATTTACAAACACTCACAACCGTACAACGCTGAGGCCAACGCAAACTCCCACTATGTCTTGGTGAACACGAATGGAGGGGGGTACGGAGCAGAGCACAAAGAGAATCACGAATATATGAAACACTGTATAATGCTTTCTATCTCATTTTCTCCCACGTTAAATCTTATGAATTTGTCTGTCTCTTTTTATTGTCGCTTTTTCGTTTCATCGACTTTCAAATCACAACGATGCTAAAGAAGTTCTCACATCAAACAAACAATATTATAATTCCCTTTATTTTTAGCTCCTGAAGTTAGTAGAAATATTATCCGCCATTATGTTTTCGTCGTTCGGTTATATGATGATATTGATATTAAGTGTGCGCTACGAAGTGTTTTTTCGAGAAGTTAAACTGACCAAATGTTCGTCCATCGGTATTCTGATGCAATACCAAGAAGGTAAACATTGTTTATAGCAGCATACCATATCTTATTGATCGTAGAATTCTTACCCCCAGTTTCTTCATCCAAAGCAAAAGTTAAAGACATAAAGTCCCCAAAACGAATAGCTTTACAATTTTAGCTGTTACTTTTATCCAGAGAAATTTCAGCATCTTTTCTTTTATTGCTATTGCCAACCTAATCACAAGTAAGATATTGCTTTAACTTTAGCTTAGTTATTATTTTAGCCATACCTACATGAAGAAAATAGGGGTTAGTGACTTACTATTATAATTTTGATTTATTTAGTATCGTATTTTGTAATACATAGGTATTCTATAATTACAACATAATATAAATAAAAATCACAAAGTAGTGTAATTTAGTACCTACATATCTGCTCTCGCCAATTTAGACATTTTTGTATAATTTAGATTCGCATGTTGTAATGATTATAGAAAATGTTATACCAGCCAATTACCCAATTACCAGTAATATGATAAATTTTAATCAATAATTGTTTCAGGACCACTGCGACAGAAGGCCAAACGAATGCTGAAAATGATTGAAGAATCCCCACCGTGCTTCTCTGTATACGACATGTGGTACATGGATGCTCGCATATCATTAAAACTGTTCAGTTTGATCACCAGTCTCATTGTCACACTGTTGCAGTTTGCTTTCCTTTAGACTTCACAAATTGATTTTAAATAAATGTTGGAAAAAATATAGTAATTTCTTACAAACATCACTCCTACCGTACTAGGCGAAGTTCCCAGTTTACAAGTTTTCATTGTAAAACCTTGGTCAGACTAACGGCATAAATAGTTTTGATTCAGTCACACATGAGACGTTAGGCAATACATAATTATATTCACATATTACGTTCAAAATTTAATATAGTATGCAATATACAGTGGCGTGCAGTCAATATAGATTATAGACAGAGACACTGTCTATTTGCTATTTCCATAAAAAAATGACTAAATATAGATTTCCAAAATAGCAATATTCGGCTTGTTTGTTAATGATCGACACAGAGATGATAATCACTATCGTGGTGTCGTAAGAGTTGAAAAAAATAATTGTGTAAGATTGATATCTACCCTGATCGGAATGTCTATGCACGTCACTGGCAATATACTACATATAGTATATAACTATTACATTTATGTTAATATAAGAAAAACAATAAAACAGATAAGTACTTAACAGTAGTCATGTGAATTTTATTTGTCAAATAAATCAAAGACTTATGTGCTAACCAATGCAAATTGTTTGATTTCTAAAAAGATCTACAATAGTTACAATATACTTACATAATAATAAAATTTAATATAAGAACCTTAGATACAATGTCTGTGATAAAATCTAACAAATAGATACGAAAATGTCATGTGATAATTTCCATTGTTTTAAAACAGTCTAATGTCTTTAAGGTAGTTATGCATAGTTTATAAGGCACTTACGTCACACGTGTCATCAATATTAAAATGTTAATAACCTTATCTGTCTAATAATATCTATAATCAACTAGGGCTCCATCAAATCAAACCAACTAAACATGTTACCAAATAAAAAAATAATAATCTGACAAAGATGTGTCAGCTTTACTGGTATTTTCCAGGGTATCCAGTATCAAAATTCTTAAAAATTAAGAACACAAGTACTATACAATTTCTGGGTACTTGTATCATAGACAAAATATAACATGTCTTCATGATCGATAAACAGTTTGTCTGGGAATGTTTGACTTCAATATAAATATATGTATACTTAAATTAATGGACGGAAAACACCATTTAACATTTTTTAAAGCTACTCAATTACCAACACCTTTACAATTGCAAGTATGTTGCACTATACACAATAATAAATGTGGACATGATTAATGGGCCTAACTTATAAAAACATTTTCGCTTATCTTTTCAGTAAGAATAACCTGTCACTTTTTCCTTTCGTTATATTGTTTAAAAATGAAAGGGAAACCTACGGTTAAAGATAAGCAGCGCTTAAATATTTCTATAAGTAAGGGCCATATGTGTACTCCTTTGAGATTCAACATAAACACTAACTAAATGCATATTCCAGTGTGTTTTAACTTTGTTTTATAGTTTTTAGTATACAATTAAGTACATTACATTGTAAAGTGAATTAGAATTGTAGGAAGATATCAGAAAATTGTTTTATAGAAAAATACAATACTGGATAATATTACTAAAGCTATTGATGTATATGTTTTAGACGCACCATTGCAACGGTGATCCAGAAAGCAGAAGCACCATATTGTCTCATCAAACCAATTCCTGTAAATAATGTTAAAATTAGAAAATCAGAACAATATGTTACAACACAAAAAATCACACAGCCTTATTAAAAATAGTTTTTACCTATATTATATACATCGAATATACTGATATCCTCGCCTGATATAGTCGCCTCCTTGGTCTAGTGGCAATGGTCGTGGGTTCAATTTCCAGGTCGGGCAAAGCGAATTTTTTAATTTAATTTGCCCAGGACTACAGAGCATTGCAGATATGTCGTCACACATCCCTCAGAGGGGGTTGACGTCAGGCAGACAGCCGGTCGTAAAACCGTAGCCAAATCCTTTTACAACATGCATAAAAAAGTGTGTTGCGCCGACCCCAAGGATTGGATAAGGGCAAGTAGAAAGAAAAAGATATAATATCAGCATAATAATATTGCAATATTGATATATAAAGCCCAATCTTTAAAATCCTTGTCTAAGAAATTTAAAAGTTTGTAAATTGAAATATTTATTAATTTATCAAGTACTTGGAATGATTTTAAATGATTTCATTAAACTACTTTAATGAAATCATTCAAAATCTTGTACCATAAACAAAGTTACCTTTTAATGTCTAGTTCTTTGATGGTGTTGTTTACATAATGTGCTAAATTCAAATCTTTAGCTGCAGGCCGACAACCTTCATATGTGTCGGCTGGTATGTCAGTCCTGAATGCTTTAAAGTTGCTCAGACAATCTCTTGTGATCACCTCTTGTGCTGGAAATTTTAAAATTTATAAGAGTATATAATTATTAAGAGTAGGGTTGCCAGGTGACAGAATTTGAATATGTTTTCCGACCTTAATTTATGATTTACTCTAAAAGAGATAATTATATCTGAGTCCACCTTATTTGTTTTAGGACCATGTATCCTCAATTAAGTGTGAAATTATTCTATTTGTGCAACCCACAAATCCCCCAACATAAATACAATGCAATTCATGACTAATTTCAATCTAACCAATTTATATGTGCAAATTATTTATTCAAATTGTCAAATGGTTGTACCCAAACAAACTTTGTGATCATAACAATACAATATTCAGTAACAAGATATTTATTATCCAACATACCTCCTTTTCTTTCAATGAGTTTCACACAAATATCTTCATTGTCTGGGCAAGGATTTCCCAAATACCCAATGCCCCTCCAATTGAAAGGTTCCATGCAACCAGGTGTAGCTGCAGTGCATTGGTAACACCATATGGCGAGAGCTATAAAAATAAACGACAGATTTGATTAAAATGCCATGTTTTTTTTATAACAAAGACTGACAGCGAGCTGCCACTACATTGGGTGTCTGTGAGACAGTGGCAACAAACCAGTCCAGTGAAACCATTCATGCTGTAGACATACCTGTCCACAGCATCATGTAAATGTAGCTTTAAAGAAGAAATCATTTCAAAGTTCTAAAGGTTTTTGAGATTTTTTAAACATTGAGTGATATGCATTAAACACTTCTGATTAGCTGTTGCCTATGGCTTCGTGCACATATGATTATCCCATGGAAACCAAACATTTTCCCAGTATAAAAGTAGCATAAGTGTTATTCTGATGTATGTACATAGATAAGCTTACACCTGTATCCTCGGAGGGGTAGGCATAGTATTTAATCTATATAACTGTAACGTTCCATCACAATTCATTTAGGTAGCAGTTTTTATGAAAGAATAACAAACATCTTTATCAACTATTATTAAGGATATTAAACATTGAATTTATTGTGTTCTAAAACCTAGTTCAATACATAATAGTCTTATTGTATTAGCTGTCCATGTATTAGTAATTCGATCCGTTCCACCCAGTCACCACAATACAAACACATCACATACAATAATGATGTAAAAAGCATTGTATATTGTAAAAACAACAAAACGACGTTTATAACCACACCCACAATAGTAACAATAGTTTCCACTTACTTTTACTGAAGGTGGATATTAAAGTTAACAGTATAATTTTTAAATTCATTGTACAGTGTAAAAATATATAATATTTTCCAAAAAAAACAAGGTATACAACGTAATATTCCTAAATAATTTAATTCCGACGTTGCCGACACCACAAAACAGTAAAATGTAAATACAAATTCCAAATGTAAATGACAGTTCGTAATCGTGAGTCGTGACAGTTGATTTTTTAAATATTATTTATAGCCATGGAAACTAAGTCCTTCAGCCGTATATTTTATAATTAATAAATTATTATTTTTTTAGTACTAATCTTACATCCATGATGTAATCGATTTCAAGCCCCTGCTGAAGTTTTAGCGTCAATTCTTTACAGTTTGATGCTTTTTTGAACGATTTTCTCGTAGGGAAGGAATCGAATACGGTCGATCCACCGTCACCCGGAGAAAAAGCATCTAAAATCACTTATTGCAAAGCTTTCATACACTGTCCATCTTGGTTGATGTTTATCGCTTAAACTGACATCATACATACATACATACATAAGCATCACTTTTAGATAATATAATCAACTTTAGACTAGATTATGGAATCATTCTATTAAGCGACCACTCGCATCGTCAGAATTCCCGCCAAAACTCTGTGTAGGGATGATCGATATTCATCGATGTTTAATAAACATCGATATTGTACTAGAAAACATCGATGTTTTGACATCGATGTTTTGATTTCGATAACATCGACATATCGATGTTATGAGCATAAAATATCGAAATGTCAAAATATCCTTTTTAGGGTCATCTAGCGTTGTATGTACTAGCTAGGGACTAGATTGCTATCAAGTTCAACTATTTAACGCTAGATGATGCTGATCAACGTAATTAATGTAAGCCGTACGAATAGTTATTTCTTTGCATTTCCTAAGGGATAAAAAAAAACTGTCAACTTCAACGCACAGACCAACGCCCGGTTCCAATAAACGATCTCAGTTCGAATGTGCATATAGATTACAAAAATTAGCCAATAAGAACACAGTTTGAACATGATTCCTCAAATGACTTGATTTGATTATTTCATAATCGCGATTTATCGGCACTCTACACTAACATCGTTAATTGAAACCGGCCGTAAAGGGAAAATACCTAACAAAGTTAATTTTTTTATAGAGTGTGCCTAAAAATACTTGGAATGTAAATTTTTATCTTGTATTATAACAGTAAACTACAAATAAACAATAAGAAAAAAATAAATAGAATAGACAATTTTTGCTTGCTACCGAAACATCGATGTTTTAGACATATCGATGTTTTGCTATCGATGTTTATCGTACATCGTTACTTTTGAACCGATGTTAACATCGATGTCAACATCGATGTTTTTCTAATATCGATCATCCCTAACTCTGTGCCAGTTGATTTTTTTTTTAAGTTGTTCATAGCCATGGATACAATGTCCTTCAGCCGTATACTTTTTATTAATTTTGTTGCTTTATTTCCTACATCTAAGTTTTCGCAAATGCAATGATGTCGGATGTGTTCGATTTCAATGTCCTGCTGGAGTTTTGGCGTCAATTCCTTCCAGTTTGATGCTTTTTAGACGATTTTCTCGCAGCGGAGGAATCGAACATGGTCGACCCATCCACCCGACAAAAAGCGTCCAAAATCACTTATTTCAAAGCTTCCACATACTATCCATCTTCGTTGATGTTTATTGCATAAATTTACATCACATTTAAACCACAAGCACAACTTTAGACTATAATATGAAATCATTAAAGCAAACGACCACCCGCACCGTCAGAATTCCCGCCAAAACTCCCCTGTGACAGTTGACAAGATGCAGTATGACCACAATTATGAAAATACCGAGGCCATCTCGAAAAAATACTGATTCTCACCCAGGAAAAAAAACGAGAAAAATAGTGATGTTCATAAACATATGCTCACGCCTGTATCCCCAATACATGTTGTCGATGTTCATAAAATAAGTTTTTATTCACATTTATTATTACGGTATTTTTATAATGCAGGAGACACGCCTTAATATTAATCTTACGCATTAAGCCGCATCTCCTGCACTAACATTACACAAAAACACATACGCAAAACATGGTTTCGCTACTCATTTTTGTCTGGAATAAGGCGCGTCTCCTGCACCGGTTTTCCTCGAAACAAAACACAGAAACGCAAAACAATTAATTTCGCTGTCTCGTGCCTAAAGAACAATGAACAATAGATAAAATGTGTAGCGAAACCATGTTTTGCTTAGGTGTTTTGTGTAATGCTTTAGAGCATGCGACGCGACATAATGTAAACTTCCCGTTATTTGGGTAAATAAAGATTTGGTTTGCCTGGTAACCCTAAATTATACTTACGGGATATTGATGTATGTGCTTTTATTGTCTGTCACCAACTCCGAGTTGGTGTCAGGCAATAAAACTGCATACGCAGAACGAGATAAAAAATCTCCGTCTGCCTCTATTACACTGTAAACTGCATTTATCTATCTCACTTATGCTTGATTTTACTACTTAGATCCGATCTATTACATTCTTTATGTAATGCCGGGTACACACCGGCCGAACGAAGGCGAAAGAAGCTACACCTGTTGCGTTCACACAAACAAACTTTTGCTGCTGTGGGAATGAAACAGGCATGATTCGTTCGCATTTGTTCGGCCCGTTGTGTACGTGCCACAAGCCGAAAACTCATTCATCTAACACCATACTAAACACAACAATTTTCCGCAAAATTGCTAAAAATACCCCAAACCTGGAAACCCTGCTCAATGCATTGACGTCTCTTGGGTTTTGCAATTACGTTCCAATATACGTCATTTCTAATTAGAATATTTTGTTAAATATCAAATATTTTATACTACTTTCATAATTACACATTTCATGGTTTTGTTTATTGATTTATCAACACAATTGGGTACTTGAGTGTAGTAACCAATATCAATGAATTTCTGTAGGATCATAGATTTATCATCGAAATAACGTGTGCAATAGGAATTTATTAAAAATACTCCAAGGATAATTTTATTTTAATAATTTAAATACTTATTTTTTTATCTGTGCATCACGTGACTGTAAACACAAATCACGACGCATGATGTCATATTACTCATTTTTCTTACGAATTTGTACCACAGTGGCCTAAGACCTAAGATCCAAAGTCATACTGCCAGGTTATTTGGTATATTTTTTCCGTATTTTTGTTTAAAACTCAACCTAATTTCAACGAGGATGTGATCGACAATCAATATCAATATCAATCAATATCATCAATAATGTGTGCAATACGAATTTATTAAAAATACTCCAAGGATAATTTTATTTTAATAATTTAAATAATTATTTTTTTATCTGTGCATCACGTGACTGTAAACACAAATCACGACGCATGATGTCATATTACTCATTTTTCTTACGAATTTGTACCGCAGTGGCCTAAGACCTAAGATCCAAAGTCATACTGCCAGGTTATTTGGAACTCAACCTAATTTCAACGAGAATGTGATCGACGAAATATCTGACCTGTTTTTTTTAGTTTGAAATCACACATGTTATTTCCGCAATATTTTTTTAATGTGCGATTTTGTGTCTATGGTAAGGTAAGATGACGTCACTCGTATCTACAGGTAACAGATAGCGTTTTGGCGGCAAATTAAATTATACATATTAATTTTTGCTTTTTTAAACTAAATAATATATAAATATATGAAAATAAATTACGAAATATTTTTATACATGTTTAAGATAAACTAATGAATAGCCCTGTATATTTAAAAAAAAATTGTCAACTACCCAATTGCTCGTTATATTTTTTGCGCAATTTCCCTATATAAATCGATGAAAAGTAGATAACTATAGATAGTATTTTTGAATATAGAGACAGCTATGTAACTGTGGCAATTAATGGAGTTGCAAAATTGTAAACGTTAAAATATTAAAAACACATTGCTAAACTTAACGATAACAAAACAGGATTGATAAACTTCGACATCATGTCCAAAATGTATATTGGGTATTTATATAAATAAAACATAATAAACGCAATAAACGGATTTTAATTTATTTTTTTATTTAATAAAAAAAATATATCGAACATCCAAAAATTTTTGATTCAAGATATTATATTTTGTGTTACTCGTCTTCGTCACCTGGTGGTTTGCCATCAGGGTAAACTGCTGCCATTAGCATAACTAAATCTTCCTTGTTTAGATCGATACCCATTGTACCTACAACGTCATCAATGCCAATTGTTCCATCATTACTCATGTCCACTTCCTTTATAAGGTTATCTAGCAACTTTTGCGTCAATTTATGACCTTGCTTAGACAGAACTTCTCTTAAATATTCCCTATCAACTGCACCTGTCATATCTGGGTCAAGAACTCGTAATGCAGCTCGTAATTCATCTTCGACATTAAATTCTCGCTGTCTCAAAGTTACAATTTTAACAAACTGTTCAAACGAAATGTGCCCTTCAGGATGCGGGGGTCTTACACAATAAGCTATTAATTCCTGTAACTGTTCTGGTGTATGAGTCATTAGAAGAAGGCACTTTAGCATATAAATCAGTTCTTTTTCTGTGATATGTCCTTTAATATCTGTGTAAGCTGGTGTATAATTTTGATATAACTCCCAAAGCTGTTCAACTTCTGCAAGTTGGTCAGGTCGTAGTTGAAACGGTTCTTTGAGAGCTTCTTTGGAATCACTTAAATCAAATGGCGCTGCGGGATCAGGCGGAGGCTCCTCCACATACCCTTCTTCTTCTTCTACCTGTTCTGGAGGTTTTTCTTCCTCTGTCTGTTTAACTGGCTCTTGTTCTTCTTCAACTCCTTCACCCATAACCTCTTCACCCTCTCCTACTAATTTTTCTTTATCTTTTTCATTTTCGACCTGTTCACCGTCTACATGTTCCCCTTCAAGATGCTCGCCCTCAGCCTCTTCTAAGCCTTCTCCCCCCACCTCTTCGTGAGCCGCAGCTTCATCTCCAACAACATTTTCCTCCCCTTCGACAGGCACGTCATCTTCAGTTTTTGTGCCTTCCGGTGCCTCTTCCATGTTTACTTTTTCATTTAAAACGTAATAAGCACAACAAATTTATGATTTATTACACATTTAATGCACTTTATCTATTTCATACTACAAATTTATCACCGCACCTAGGTTTCCTGAATTTTGTTCTTAATACTAAAATTAGGTTTTCAGTTATTCTTTCATATAAACTTAAACTCTCCAGGGATATGATATCTAGTATTTCTATAAATTCTTCTATCAAATCATTTCTAACATTATCTATAAAATCAAACATTTATGTAAAAAATCATTAAAAAATAAATAAATGATTTACTATTCAAGTCACGAATATGATGACATTGTATCTATCGTGTCATTTTTGCGTCATAAGTTTCAGTCAGTTTTTTTAAGTTAATACCAGAATTTGTTCATATCAAAAATAGGTTTATAAATATTGTTAAAAAAGGTACGTTATCAATATTAAATATGAAATCGTGTACGAATTAGGTATCGATTATATTATTTCCTTTGTAGTTTGGCCGAGTTGGGGTTTCGGCATAAGTGGCATTGCTGATATGACATATCACATATCTATGAGCCACGGTGACTATTTATTATAGTAAACGACTACTTACTCTCTCTCTCTACTCTCTACTCTCTGGTACTGTAATACCAGAGAGATCCAATATTATTTATTATGTTTAATGTCTTTGTACAGTACCCAATAACTGTTACCTATTGGTATTTAAACAACAATAAAACTAATCTCTCATAAATGTACATGTTATTCCGAATACAAGGCTAATAAAAAAAAAAAACTACTCTACCATCCTGAGTCCTGACACACTTCTTTTGCCTCGTCCACATTCATGCATCGTTTCATACATTTCCGCTTTGAGTACCTACTCCGAACTTGCCCTAATACTACTGAACCTAATGATTCATTGTATTATTAATGTCTATTTAACGCCATATTACATTTTCTGTGAAGTTGTAATGTTCTATTAATTTTTTTTCTCTGAAATTTACTATGCAATTGTTTTTAAATAAAAAAGTGGGGTCTAAATGAAACTAAGTCACCATCAAACACAATCTTATTCCACCCTGACATAATATTTCTAGGTCCGGCTATGAGTCATGGTCGTACCAACTCATTTATAAAACTCATAACACATAACCTCATATCTGGGTTAGGCCTATAAAGACCTAATTCGTAATGAAAGTTCCATAGTCACACTTTCTAATACATACATATATACATAAGCTCACGTCTGTATCCCCAAAAGGGCAGGCAGATACGCACGGAACTAGAACACCCACATTTCGCTGACCTTAATTTCGTCCCAGATGTGATAGGGAGGGAGCCTCTAGCCATATCTGGCACAAATTCCAGACTCCGGGCTGATATTTAAAAAACCGAATATCACTTTGTCCGACCCGGGGATCAAACCCGAGACCTCATAAAGGTAGTCGTACAGAAATAAAAGTTCGCCACTGAGGTAGTTTTATAAGTGCCTACTATAATTGGAAAAACAAAGGCATGCAAATGTGGGTGTTCTAGTTCGCTAGTGCCCTGCTGTTCTACCCTTTCGGGGATACAGGCGTGAGCTTATGTTATGTTATGTGACTATGCATACAATATGACACCCGTTACACTATATTGATGATTCGACAGCCTCCGTGGTACAACGAGCGAGTATGTAATACCTACTTGAGTGATAAAGCTGTGAGTGGTAGAGTCACGCTGTGGGCAGTAACGTTTACAGCACGAATGGGCCGGCTTAACCGGTTTGATACCACTGTCTCACAGCAAACCGACGTAAAGTGGCAGCTTGCTGTCGCGTTTCGTTCAGTGACTGACATTTCCGGTGGCCCATTTCCCTCCCTCTCTTTCCCAATCCTTTTTTCCTCCCCTTCCATTCCCTCCTTTTAGGTTGGCAACGCATCCATGATTCTTTTTGTGTCTTGGGTGTCTATGGACGGTGGAGGTCACTTACCATCAGGTGACCCATTTGTTCGTTTACCCGTCTACGAAAACATCTACGTTTATGCGATTCAAAAATAATTGTTTTAGGTCTGGCCTGGGTGATGAGACTTGTGAAACTAAAAGTCTGGGAGAACTGTCGTGTCATGATAGTATTGAAGAACCAATCTAGGGCCCTACACTTCGACACTCAAGCAAGAAACTAGATTTAAAATTTGATACAAAAATCTTATCTTATAACTAGGTTACTATGGGCCTTAGGTCAGTAAGTAATATATTTGTTGGGTACTACTTAGTATTACTTAGGTAGGTAAGTACTCACCTATAAACGTACACTCATCTAACCCTAGAAACTTTATAAACTATTAAACAATAATAGGGAACTTGCGTGTAATTTTTTTATTGGTTCATTGCAAAGAACTACGTCTCAAATAAACACACCAGAAACAAAAATATAAAAATATGCACAAATCATTTAATTATCGCAAGTCTAAATATGACTTACAAAACCCCGCGCTAAAAAAGGACGTGACGTCACAGCTTAAAAATGCCTTTTTGTTGACATCTTAGTTGACACTGACGGCTAGTGACATTGTCTGGAATGACGTTTGAATCGCTATAATTGCCTATCGTTTAAAATTTCCCCATGCCGAACAAAAATTTCCCCAAAAATGTTGAAGCTATTTCATTAAATAACGAAGTAAAAATAAGTTACACCCTTGAATCCTGAGCGGAGAGGTGGGAAAGTTACATGAAGAAGATAATTTGGAAAGAGGAGGACCTCCGAAATCTCATTCATCAAGTACCATACTAAACATGACAACAGTTTTCCGCAAAATTGGGAAAAATACCTCAACGTGGAAACACTGCCTAATGCAACGACGTCACTTGGGTTTTGTAATAACGTTCCATTACACGTAATTTCTAATTAAGATATTTTGTAAAATATCAATTATTTTATACTACAAATTTCATCATAGCACATTTCAAGGTTTTGTTTATTGATTTATCAACACAATTTCTCGTTATAATTTTCGTGCAAGTTCCCCATTGTACATGGAATGTCGACATGTACCTATTAGCTAAATTAGCTTTATTTTCTTTGTCAGAGGACAAAGTAAACTTTTCGGCTAAGACGATTTATATCTCGTCTTTGGTTTTTCTGTGATACTGTGAAAGTAGTTAATAGAGCCTCTCTATAAAAGTCATCAGGTAAATAAGTATTATCTACACCTTAGACTAAATAATCTACACACTAATTAAGACAGTGACAAGCTACTTAATATAAGTAGGTACTTAAGATAGCGTCGCCTCCTTAGATCAATGTCAACTGTCAGCATATCATTACAGGCTTTGCATCAGTAGGTCCTGGGTTCGAATCCCAAGTCCTAATCAGGCAAAGCTGTTTTTCCAACACGATTTTCCCGGGGCTGGCTCCACAGAGGGGGTTGACATGCTTGAAAAAGTGTGTTGCGCCGACCCCACATTAAGGTGGGATAAGAGCAGGTAGAAAGAAAGAATTATATAATAATTATTTAGAATTTACCTATTGTATAGTCGCTTAGATTTTCCGTAGGTTCATACATACGGTCTATTAATAACTAACATCTAAAACACACAGAATAGTAATTATTGACCTGGATAAATGAAAGGTATCCTATGTGTATTACGTATACATACCGATACATAAATAACAGTTATTAACAAGTTAGATAAAACCATATCAAAGGATTGCGCATGTCAACGGTCAGAGAATGCATAGGTACTTACCTAGCTATTACCTGCAAGGAAACATCAAACCTCCCACGGCCAGTGCTTTCATAAGGCGCATCACGTGCATTCATTCTCTCAGGAGAAAGAACCCGATTTGTTGGTTAGTGAACGGCTGGTGCCGTCTAATGTGGACACAAACGAAACCCGCGCCTCGGCCCCACTCGCGCCTGCGCACGCGCTCCTATATTTTTGGCGGCAAATCGAAAATAAGTCTTAAAAAAAAGAATAATTTAGTTTTCTTGTTTATAAATTGTTTGTATTGTTGTGTTGCAACTTCGACCTGGTTTTGCAAAATGGTGAGCGGCTTTGCTATAATTATTTACATAGATGAAGACTTTCATAAAATATTAATAATTCAGAAAATAACTTACCAAACACAACGTATAGCTGAGTTTATAATAAATAGGGCTGAATAATAATATATTCTTACATTTTCGTGATATGTCTGTCGCCTCTGCCGCAGAGTCGCGCAGTCTTTTCTTGCAATTTCTTAATGGACTTACGCTCAAATTGCTATTACCGTAATTTCATGCTTTTAAACTAATGTTCCTAATTTATCTCGGTCTTACTTCACGACTAGATATTATGTGCCTACTTAGATATATCTCAATATTTATTTCAAATAAGTACCTAGTATTTAAATAGTACATACGCCGGAGGACTATTACATAAAAAATACTGACGAATTCAGAACCTACTTCTTTGGAAGTCGGTTGAAAATATGACTATCATGTTTCGCTTAGATTTTTTTTCTTATATTTTCATAGTGTTATAAAACTTGGCCTAGTGTCACCCGGATGATTTTCATCTTTCCCGACTACGGGCTGATACCTAATATCACTTTACGCGACCCAAGGATCGAACCCGAGAGCTCAGGATGATTGTTGTACAGCATTAAAGTATGTAACTGGTATGTGAAAACTCTTGCGGTGTACCAAAATATGTTGCCAAGCTATTCATTATAATTTAAATTACCCACGCATTTGTCATAAGAAGCATATAATCCAAAATGATCTCAATAGAATGTGCCTCCATTCCATGCAAATTGTGATAAATTGTTGACAAAAAGATCAAAGTTACTATTATTAGATAAACTTTTATGGACTCTACCATAAGTGAATCCATACTTGGCGCGTGCTTTAGATACGGTCTGCAAAGGTTGTATCAGATTGCATATTCTCATACATGCGCTACTCAGTTCCGTTTCGATGTTGCGTATTTAACATGGTTCTGGAATATTCTATTTTTCATCGACTAAAAACAGGAAAATGAAACGATGCGTGAAGAATGTAATGAGATGAAAGAGGTATGTAAGGATCGTAGCATGTGGAAATCCGTTGTCACTGCCTACCCTTATGGAAAAAAGGCGTGAGTCTATGTATGTATGTAAAAAAGGACATGTTCTCAAATTAGTTTGTTACTTTTTGCGTAGTTACATCGTTAATTCCGTCGTCCGTGGATCGATTTAAAAAAGTTCGATAGATGGTGATGATGAGATGTTTACCTTCAGTATGGTCTCATATTTTAGTCAAAACCTAACAAAAAGAAATTTCAAAACAATAAAAGTATATCAAAACTTGAAAACAATTATAAATTTTGTGAACGATATCAAAAGGTTTTTTTTTTTATTTTTTTCACGACTTTTGTCTTTTTTCAGTATCTCTTTATAAAGTCGGGTTTAAGTATTGTTAATGTTATTCATCTATTATGGTATAGGTAAAAATTCTAAAAATCAAAATCATTTCATATTGAAATAAAACAGTGAAATAAAACGGGTTAGACTGACCCGTGACAACGAAGACTGCAAAGCCTTCGAAACGTCGGGAAAACCTAATCGTGATAAAATCCGTAAAAATAGTTTTATTTCAATGTATAATATTCGCGTAAACTTAAGAAATCATTTCATATTGATCAGTACCTACTCTGAGGACAATTTATAAATACATATGTTAATAGCGTTTAGGTAATACGGATGCAGACAGATTGCAAGCTTAATGTCAATCTTTGTTGACTCAGAAAACAAACTTCTATACCTAAACATGACCATGGTCTATAATGCATTTGAAAATGTCACAATGCACTTCCGTTCTGCATGATAAGTACATAGAAAATATTTCTTGAGAGACTTTTTTCGACTCTTGAGAGCTCGAGACGCTTCGCTATAATGCTAAATTATAATACCATTTCTTTTTTCCACCCAGTACTTTAAAAGTTAGATAGGAAAGGACTTTTTTACGAAATTAGGTTGCTGATATTTAGCAAACACCTAAAATTACGACTTGACTTTTAACAGATCAATTATCAATAGGTACTAATACATCCGGCTTCAAAAATGTTAGATATTAAATAAATCAAATCAATAAATTAAGAACATTGTAAAGATCCAATTCGTTAGAAGAAGTCGCTTGCATAATGCATTTTAATTTTGCTCTCAATGTTGATGAATAATGCATTTTCAGAGGTGCAATTCATTTAAAATAAACATTTTGAGCAGCTACATGATGCATAGATATAGGTATTCGCTTATACAGTAACATACATACATACATACATACATACATACATACATACATAGACTCAAATCTGTATCCCTGAAGGGGTAGGTATAGCAAAGTCGGAACTAGATAAATAGAACACCGAAATGTCGCCGATCTTACCACCCTAGATTTTTTATACTTTGATACTGAATAGAAAATCCCCATTATCACTTTTCCCACTCCGGGAATTGAACCCAAGACCTTAGGACAGTAGTGGTAGGTACCACGCACGCAATATATCTGCGGCAGTTTGTGTGTTTGGTTTTACAGCAAATGTCTGCATTATACATTTAAGTATTATTTATATATTTTTTAGTCATTGCTCTAACCAACGTACTTAACATTAGAAATTATCAGACACTCATCCATTTCTTGATTCAAATCAAGTTGAGCAATATGTGGTACTGAGTGCTGCAGACAGTTACATCTACAACACGAATGGGCCGGCTCGACCGGTTTTATACCACTGACAGACAGAAAACCGATGTATAATGGCTGTCGTCTATAATAGCTGTTGCGTTTGGTTCGGTGACTAAAATTTCCGGTGGCCCAATTCCCAATTTCTCCATCCCTATTTCCCTCCTTTTAGGTTGGCAACGCACCCATGATTTTTTTGTATCTTGGGTATCAATGTACGGTAAAGATCACTTACCCTCAAGTGACTTGTTTACCAGTTTTTACTATAAAAAAATGTCATTAATCCCGCAATATCTAATCACTATCTTGAATTAAGGTTTTGTTCATTTATTTGGTAAATACCTAAATCCAAAATGACACTAATGTAGAGTCTAGACTAGAGTACAGCGACAGAATGTCTAATAGCGGTATAGCATTCGTGCCCTTAACTTAAATACTGACTGCCTCGGTGGCGTGGTTGTATTTCGGTACGACTACCGTTCTGAGGTCGTGGGTTCGATTCCCGGGTCGGGCAAAGTGATATTGGATTTTGTCATACCAGCCCGAAGTTTGGAATTTGTGCCCGATATGGCGATAGGCTCACCCCCTATCACATCTGTGACGGAACTAAGCTCGGCGAAATGTGGGTGTTCTACTTCTAGTTCACTCGAGGATACAGTCGTGAGGTTATATTATGTTATGTTATGTTAACTTAAATACTACCTATTAAACCTCGTGTAAGATCTTATTATTTCTATTGAGGATTTTTAAATGCTATCACACATACATACATAAGCTCACGCCTGTATCCCCGAAGGGGTAGGCAGAGGCGCACTAGCGAACTAGTACACCCACATTAAATGCTATCAATTCAGTTTAAATAATTCATATGAAATCGTTCCCATTCGTCTTCGCCAAATTCATGCTCCATAACTTGGGCAGGTATTCGTATTCAACTCATATTGGACCGAGTCTAGATCTCCAGAGGTACAACTACTTATCATCCATTCATACAAAGAATGAAAAGGCGAGTCATTTATCAAACAATGTCCTTTTCACATATTTATCCGACCTTATAGTTCTAGGTCAATAACTAACAGATGTCAGCCGTGCCCCCACCCTTCACATCTATGAAGGTGATGACTAAACACGACGCTAATTGGACCGCAAACATGCCGGACGAATTAATCAAAAGTGGGCATCGAAAGTAAACAAACTAAAGTACGCTACAGCAATATTCCATTAGATTACACAATCACACCCTTGATTTGTAGGTGTGCGTGATTTTGAAGAAGATTGTAAAGTTTAAATGTGGGTGTTCTAGTTCGCTAGTGCACCTCTGCCTACCCCTTCGGGGATACAGGCGTGAGCTTATGTTATGTTTTGTAAAGTTTTAGTTCAGAAGTAAACAAAGGTTCGCGCTTTTTCCGTGGCGAGAAATAGCGAGCGACGAAAATTTTTCTGCGTAACTTAATGCTCCGCAGACCTAAAATAAAATCTGGAAAGTGCAATGGTTAGTGTGGTTTTTAATATGGACCGATATGATTCTATTTTAGCGCTTTTTCCGTAGCAAACATTGTTGGAAAAAGCAAACGATGAAAGGTTTGCTGCGTAGGACAGGTAAAGTTAAAGAAAGAAAGTGCAACGGTTAGCTTGATTTTGAATACCTTATAGACAGATAAGATTCTATGGTGGCGCTTTTTCCGTAGCACACTTTGTTGGAAAAAGCAAACGACAAAAGGTTTTCTGCGTAAGACAGGTAAAGTCTGGAAAGTGCAAAGGTTAGCGTGATTTTTAATATAGACAGATGAGATTCTATGGTGGCGATTTTTCCGTATCAAACTTTGTTGGAAAAAACAAACGACGAAAGTTTTTCTGCTTAGGGCAGGTAAAGTCTAGAAAATGCAACGGTTAGCGTGATGTTTTACCGATAAGATTCTATGGTGCCCCGGGGCCCTTGTCACGCTTGTATTAGGTACCAAAGCTCAACTCTACCATCTCTACATATTATTGAAGGGTTTGATGTAAATAAAGTCTATTCTCATTGCATTTATTATTTACTGAATAAGCAATAAGTATATTACGTAATTAAGATATTAGTTATTACAAAATTAATAAGTAACTTCCCTCTAATTCTTAAATTCTCAAGTAGGTACTATTAATGTTTATAAACGATTTCCTTATTTGTCGAATGACGACGTACTTGTATTTCAGCAATAATAAAAAAACACTCAGTAATCTTCCAAATAGGCAAAAAAATAATAGTACTCGAAATACATTTAATGAACATGTCAAGCAAGATCATTTACAGATATTTTGCGTGATCATCATGGGATGAGCCCAATTCTCCGTGACTTGTCTTGACCATGAGAAGAACTATCAAAAAACTACATCAAATAACTACCGAATTTATAAAGCACGCAATCGTGATCTGGACCCTATCAAATAATGACGAGAGGAGTAATCAAAAGATAACCTTGTTTTTGTAATTTTTGATTATAAATTAATTATAGAAATAGTAAGTCTCGACTGCTGACCGAGACTGCCCCGGTGGGCGGTGGCGTATATTTCGGTACAACTACCTATTGTTCTGAAGTCTCAGGTTCGAGCACCGGGTCGGGCATGGATATATTGGATTTTTCAATCATGACCATCAGCCATAGCACGTCTACTGCTGAACATAGGTCTTCCCCAAAGATCTCCAGACCGAATATCAGCCCGGAGTCTGGACTTTGTGTCCGATATGGCAATAGGCTCGCCCCTTATCACATCTGGGACGGACTAAGCTCGGCGAAATGTGGGTGTTCTAGTTCGCTATTGTGCCTTTCTCTACCCCTTCGGAAATACAGGCGTGAGATTACATATGATTATGTGGTAATAGTTAGGCATGATATTATATAAATATGCCTGGATGGCGACTACAGTACTCATGGTGTTACTTGCCATAGTGATCCACACTCTTTGTGTGATTCTAGTTCCAGGATCAGCCAGTATAGATCCATTTCTCTCGAGGTATGGTCAGCGACCGTATGATAAGCCTACTATCATGTATAGTACTATATAGGTAGTCACATTGCCGTGTTCGAAAAAAGAACTTGGCTATAGGACTCTCACTGTATACAGGTCTAAGAACTTGCCACAGTGACCCACACTCCTTGTGTTGATAGCGTTCCAGCATCAGCCTGTGTACCTATATAGGGTTCTCCCGAAGGGCTTACGTCACGGGTATGGCGTTTTTCTCTTGGTACCTGTGCCTGTATCGATTATCAGCTTGTCTCGTCGTAGGGTTTCGTGTATTCTTCTTTCTTGTATGTATCTATTCTTTTTACCTGCCCTTATCCCATCTTAATGTGGGGTCGATGCAATTCACTTTTTCAAGGATGTTGCAGAAAGAATTTGGCTTAGTTTTTGCGACCGGCTGCCTGCCTGACGTCAGCCTTCTGAGGGATCCGGTGCCGGGCAATTTAAATTAGAAAATTCGAATTGCCTGACTTGGGAATTGAACCCAAGCCTTCCCGGTCCACAGCCATACTGCCACTAGACCAAGGTTTCGTGTATCCATATAGAACTAAATTAGAATGTTCGCAAGTCATGTGTAACTTCATTACTTATGTTACAACTTGGAATTTATGGTTAGCTATATACACATAATATTAACTTTAAAATAAATAAAATCGTAAAACTTATTAGCTTGTTTAGCTACAAGTTAAATTTAATAACACGCCTTAGAGCAACGTGAAAGCTCGAGTGAGTACTTAAGTTCTTATTTATTTTCCTTTCTAATACGAATGTGTATTACATACTGAATATTGGTCTATGTATGTATAATGTACTTACTTACATACATACATACATAGACTCACGCTTTTTTCCCATAGGGGTAGGCAGAGACAACGGATTTCTATAATAGGTATACTTGTGGGGATTTGCCACCACTATTTTTGATGTTGCTTAACGAAATGAAATAAACACTACCTATAATGTTGCAACCGGTATATTTCTTCACACATTAACTAAAACTAATAATTACTAAAATAAGTACAATAAACGTGTTGTAAAGTGACGATGAGAACAGAGAGTGAGTGAGTACACTGAATGCCGGGTTGCCAATTTAGTGTGGTGTGTGTGTACGCCACATACTTGCCTGTGCGATTCTTCTGTTTATCGAATATTTGTATAAAACAAATCATTTTAATTCGTAGCTTCGTTGTTGCGCGAAAGGACAAACCAGTAAACACTCGCATTTGACTGTCTCGGTGGCGTAGTTGTTGCCTACCATCCTAAAGTCTCGGGTTCGATCACCAGGTCAGGTAAACTGATATAGGGTTATTCTATCCAGGATCAGCCCGGAGTCTGGAATTTATGCCCGATATTACGATATGCTCACCCTCTGTCACATCTGGGACTATGCTCGGCGAAATGTGGGTGTTCTAGTTCGCTAGTGTGCCTGTGCCTACCCCTTCGAGGATACAGGCGTGAATCTATATATGTACTTTCGCATTTATAGTACCTATTAGTAGTGATGTCATTTACGTACAGTAATGTCGGCCCTTATTTGTGTCAGTTAATCCACGTTTCCTGCACGTGTTTTTCTCGAGACAAAACATAAAAACACCTACACAAAACAGTTGTTGTTCGCTAGCTCCTGCTTATGGGATAATGGACCATATATTTAACGAAATAAAAAGATTTAACGAAACCACATTTTGTGTAATGTTTAGTGCAGGAGACGCGCCATCACACGCTCAATTTTGCCATTCATCACGCGAGGTGTGCAATCACCACTAAAACCATGTTAGATTTATCAAGCTTTTAACCCTGTCATTTACTGCCGCCTAAACAGTTTAAGATGCTTATACATCAGTCTTATCAGAAGGTAGTGAAAAGCATTGCGAAATGTGTGATACAAATCACTTTTTCATGACGCAATTAATGTAGGTAGTTAAAGAAATGTATGTGCCGACAATTAGAACGGGATTAGATGATGGTGTGAAGGTCGATGCGTTTGCGCAATGAATCGAACCGCATCTGGCAATGTAGTTCCCATTGTGGATCTGTGACGTGGATCACGAATAGCTATTGCCCCACTTCCTCGGATATGCAAGCCAATTTAATGTAGTGCAGTCGTGTCCCCTTTACACAATCATACAACACAACAAGCCTTATATATTCATACACTAAAGTATCCATACTTCGTCCATAGTACCTAACTATATAACGTTTACATTATATTAGACTAGCCGTTACCCGCTGTTCTGTTCGCGTGGAAATTTATGAACAAACAAATATATCGCACGGGAACTGTACATTTTTCTCGAGATAAAAAGTGACTTATGTATTATTCTGATGTGTAATATAAATAACTGTAAAGTGTCATCAGCATCCATCCATCCAGTAGTTTTTTGTGTGAACATATTGTGTTCACGTTTATAATATTAGTTTGATATGATTAGAAATGTATCCTGTGCTACCGAAGAAGTACGTACACAAAGTGACAACTAGTGAAGACCCAGTTGTCGAGTTTATTTTCATTTATTGCCATGTCGTTATACTAATATAATATTAACACCAGAGAAAGACATTCACGTGGATACAGCCGCAGATAAAGCTAGTTTAGCAAACTTTTATTATAGCCTTTGGCTTGATCAGATAGGCGAGCCAGCTAGAAATTGATGTCAGCCAATATTCAATAATAAATTCTAATATCATATCGTGTCAAAGTTTAATTGACTTGAATTATCAACGGTGCGACTTTATAATAAGCTATATAAATGTTCTGCAAGTAATCCGCTTAGTTGCTTCATCGCACACTGATTTGTTGTTAACACCAGCCTCTAGCTATAAATACCTATAGATAGATGACTGCAGTTGAACGTCTGTTACATATTACATAATTATTATAATTTCTGACATATTATCTCAAATCTTTTCTTAGGCTAAAACCACAATAAAATAAATTCATATCTCAACACTCATATTTTACCAAATAAGTAGGTAATTTACCTTAATGCTTCAGGATTAATATATAATTTCGAACACTACTATACAGGGGCCTGATTCTCTATGGCCACATATCAAAATAAGTGTGCAACGCACTCATCAGCATCATCAGCCACAGGACGTTCACTGCTGGACATAGGCCTCTCGCAGACATTTCTAGATCAACCTGTTCGAAGCGGCCTGCATCCAGTAACTTTCTACGAACTTTATCAGGCCACTCACATTTATGAAAATAGCCTTATAGAAAATTGTATAAAGAATGCTTTTCCGTTCAAAATTTGTTAAGTCAACATAACGTGTGTACTTTAAGTGTTTGTATTGTCAATAAAGAATAAAGGCCCAGCTTAAGTTTAAGTCTGTCTACCCACATTAGGCAACTGTAGTGAACTAAAATTTCTCTCATTAGTATAGGAGGTAAAGCTAAAAGCACAGCAGAAGAGCACTATAATATAAGGTTGATATTGTTATATTTTTTATTGAATGGAATGACTTGCACAATTTGCATGACTGCTATTCTGGTAACAGATAAGTCCACAACTCCCAGGTAGGTACTGTATAATAAGGAAACTTTACATAACACGAAATATAATGATAATCAACCACTTGGTGGTCTACATACTTTTCTTTATTTCTACCTGCCCTTATCCCAACATAATGTGGCGCAACACACTCTTTCAGTAATGTCGCAGAAAGATTTGGCTTAGTTTTTACGACCGGCTGACTGCCTGACGTCAAACCCCACCGGGGGATCCAGTCCTGGGCAAATTAAACTGGAAAATTAGCTTTGAGTGGTGATCTACTTACAAGCACATCAATTGTGGGATCGTCCACTTGGTTAGTTAGAAACTTGTGTTGCTAACCATGTAGCTTACGCGATGGAGCCACCGATGACTGGTTTGCGACACCTCCTATTAGTACCTGTCAAACTATAAAATAGGATGTGCTTCTACTTTGACGAAGCTAACAGTAAAAGTACCGCATAAACAATTTTGTATCTTAAAATTGCAACGGTTTTCTTATAGTATAATCTAACAAAATAGCTAATCATTTGAAAAAATCTCAACCGCTTATATACAATACCAACCAAATTATGGATACATTTCGAATAAAAAACGTCTTAAATTCATATCATCGGAGAAAGCACCAACAAATATATAGATCTAATATAAAGTTGACAAGTTTATGAGTTTGAATGCGCTAATTTCTTGAACTATATTTAATAAGGGAAGTCTCCTCAATACTATAGGAGACCGGAGTTGCGAGACTCAAAAATCAACTACATAAACCTGAATAGGTGACTCCACATGATGCTTCTTATAGCAAATACATTGGAAAACCCCTAATGTTTTTCTCTTTAATATATTCGTACTTAGTATGGATATATTTTACGCACGTTCAAAGCATAGAACAGTTGTAACTATTATAAAACTTTCGCCATCTAATGTATCTAAACAGAATATTAAACAAGGCGGAAACGCGGCCTTTTAATTTGATTGTCTTCTTAAATAAGGCCACATCGGGCCAACCCATTATTCGTAGAAATATATTTACTTTATCGGTGTTAACGCGCATCTTTATTTTCTCTTGGTTTTGTTTAAAACAAGTAAGTTATATTACGTGACAGAGCCAGCGTATTGGCTAATGCTCTCCTTCGACGTTTGCTAGATTATGGGCCTTACTTATAAAAACAATTTAGCTGAGCAAATGGCTAAGAATAGGCTGTCACTTTCTTCCTTGTGTCACATCGTTTGAAAATAAAAGGGACAGGCTGTTCTTAGCCATTTGCTCAGCTAAACTGTTTTTATAAGTAAGGCCCTATATGCACCAAACTTTGATTGGTGCTTAATTATTACTATGACTACGAAAATCTATTGTCACTCACTTGCACATATTTAGCATTGTAAGCAAATTGATGCGTAATTTTGTGAAATACTCTCTAAACAAAAGTATAACCGACATCAGCCTAATTTAAGTGTATATTATATTCTTTCACATTTAATTCAGATATGATGGGCCTTACTTATAAAAACAATTTAGCTGAGCAAATGGCTAAGAATAGCACGTCACTTTTTTCCTTGTGTCACATTGTTTGAAAATAAAAGGAACAGATTCTGAGAACAGAGGACAAAGAACTATTCTTTACTATTTGGTCAGTTAAACTGTTTTTATAAGTAAGGCCGGATGTATCATGTAAAGCATAAAATAATAATTATTGAGTTAAAACACTGTTGGGAAATTCTATTGTATAATATTCTACGGATTTTTAGCTCTATGTAGAGCCCCTTATTTGACTTTACACAAAAAGCAACCGTCATTTTTGTTTTTCTTGTTATCAATGAAATCATTCTAAATGGTTTATGCAGTTCTTGTTATTTTATTTTGGGATAATAACCTAAACTAATTTAGGTCCATACATGTTGCCATCCTAACTATTATGATAGATGTCTGACCTACTTAGTGTATACGTACATATAAAGGTATATCGTAAAGTACATTAATATAACAGATGTTCATGAAGAAATGTCTAAATAATCTATTGGTTAAGTTTTCCGGGGAAAGCTAACACATAGTTAAGCTAGTAGGTATATCTTCGGTTGCACTACGCATGTAATATTAGCATACAAATTACCATAAAACATGAATGATATGAAAATATAAGAGATAAAAACAAACAACGATTTACAAGCTCATTCCAAATTGAATGGTATATCTCACCGATGATTGAGGCGTTTTAACTAATTTTGATTATTGTATATCCACGTGTGCGATTGCATACTTAGATCTGTAATAAAATATATAAAACAGGTTCACCAATATTTAACAAATTTTAATGTTGTTAAACGGTCGGTTATAAAAGCCAGAGACGTTGTTTGTATATTGTACATAACTATTTAACTCTAACTTATCATTTTCTCAAATAAATATATTCAAGGGCTAATAATAATACTTAATCCGTAATAAGGAAAGTGTCAAACAAGAATCTATAGAAACGACGCGACTTATAATCTACGAAGGAGTTAAGACACGACAATTTAGGTAATACTAATGTTATGCATGGCTGTACTATAAAAGGTGAATAGCAATTTTATTTATCCTTTAATAAACTGAAAATGTCATGAGACACCTCCCTAAATGCCTGGTAAATAAGCGAAAGTGCATTGATGTCATCAACGGAGATGAATTTGCATACTTAGACATACTTTGACCGCTATGATACGCATATCCGAGCAAAAAAGATTAATCTATTCACTTAAATCGCGGACTTTTAGTTAACATGAGCGTAAATTACCTTCGCAATAGAATATTAATTCATATTAAACTAAAAGAATATTCTAAATACTAATTTTAAATTTATGCATATTTCACAATAATATCAATTGTTGAATTTGCGGTTAAGAAATTGACCCATCCTTAATTAAGAATTTTATTGGCAATTTATACAATTCCACGCTAATGTTTATTAAACTAAAATATTAGTCACCAATAAATTATATACGCCAATAAAGTCACGTGAATGATACTAGATTATGGGATGGGCCTGTTGTTACATCATACATGAAGCAATTTCTAAACCTATTCCGAACCGGATATTCTAAATTAATCTATCAATAGTAGTATTATGGTGTCACCCAAATAAAATAGAGACAAATTAAGTAGCTTATTTTTTGTAAGAGTCAAGTATCCGCACCGCCTACCAGCTAAACGGTTAGTTCTGGAAATGTGATAAAAATAAACTAATCTAAAAGGAAAACTATAACGGCTAAGCAGTCTTTACAAGTTCAATTTAACTAATAGTCCACCACAGTAAAAATAAATATTAGTACAAATTCTATCAAACACTACATAGATGAAGTTGTCACTTATGTAAAACAGGTAGTAAATATATATTTATGGACGATGTGCTTAAAATTATTTGTAATAAAATTATATTTTGGAAACATTTAACCCTACTCCGAAACACTGTCTTGTGCACGCACAAGATGCAGCTGCACTTGGCCGTTTTATTATTATAATATTTTATTCTTAAATGAGATAAATATTAAATAGGTATTTTAAGACGAAAATCTAACGATGTACGAACTAGTTATTTCGAAATGGAAATATTAAATGTTACTGATGAATGTGAATGAAGTCACTAAAACAAGAATTATTAATGAGTTTTGTTTTGCAATATATACGATATTCATTGGAATAGTGCAAATTTCGATCAGGATTACTGCGTATCTATCCCACAAGGCCGTAATTACGTCAAGATCGTCGCACTGATTGAATTTCTAGAACGTTACGGTGAATGGAAACAGATAAAATTTGGTAACAGACGTCTGATATGTTGTAGAAAATGCAAATACTTATTGCTCTCTGCGTGGTATTATCTCGGCTTCTTGAATGTCCTTTGTATTGAACTATATAGGTGCTCAGAACAAACTTTTATTTGGCTTTGGAAGAGAGTTGTCTTTTTGGACCCACGAAACACAGAAATCTTTTGTTCTATGTTCGTATCTAAGATAAGATCTGGTGCGTGCATTTGCGATTGAGTTGAGTCGTATTCTACTGAGCATCCAAATTCTTATTCCTGGCATTTATTTTTCTCTTCGGGGATGCCAAAGTTGTCGCGAATGCACTCGATACACTAAATACACTTGTAGCATTCCTCTTCCCAATCCCTTCATTGAAGGTCAACCGTATGCATGAGTCTACTTATAAGAGGTGTGGTTTATCACTTCTCATCAGGTGACACGTTTGTTTGTTTGAGAGTCTCTGCTATAAAAAAATTTCGTTTTCGCGAAGTAGATATCCAGGCCATCGCATACTCTATATAAGTATCCTACTGTAGGTACTATAATCTATTATTGCATAGATTCGGTGGCTCTACATGGAAGTCCTTTCAATTTTTATTCCGAGAGTAAAGACAAAATCTCATGTTGATTATTTGCTCCGTTGCTGCGTGAAACCAACAAACGTACTCTCGCAGATAACAATATGTATAGATGAGACACAAACAATACGCAGAATTAAGACGGCTATAATATAAGAAGTAGAAAGTCATACATTAACCATATGCATACAAATTTGCAAATCCTGTCATTATTATGAGAAGTGTATGGTTTGCCCACTGTCAGGATTGATGGCTTTAAGCGAAACGATGTAGTATTAGAATTATAAACGGCATAGTGCTTGAGTAATAGCGCCTATTGCACGTAGTAAATACCGACCGATGTGTACTGCGTATTTTAGGATATCTTGCAAATTAATATTGATAATGATTTCTTAAGAAAATTAACTGCATCGGATCATGAAGGCAATGGAACCAAGTAGGTCCGTAGAAACACAAACGTCGAATATGTTTATATTAGAGCCTTTTTCAATTTATGAATCGATTATAAGATATGTTTTATTAGGTACCTATATCAGCCCTGAGTCTGGAATTTGTGCCCGATATGGCGATAGGCTCGCCCCCTATCACATCTGGGACGAAACTAAGCTCGGCGAAATGTGGGTGTTCTAGTTCGCTAGTGCGCCTCTGCCTACCCCTCCGGGGATACAGGCGTGAGCTTATGTTATATTACCTACAATAATCGTTTCTTAAAGGAGATGCCGACCAACGAGCGAATAGACTACCTTAACGTACCGCTTATAACCTTCCACTCGTAAATGGATCTGCTTATGGAGACTAACGTTATACAAGCAGCCGGTTGTAAAAACTATGTCGAATCCTTTCTGCAACAAGCTTAAAAATTGTATTACGCCGACCCGATTGAATGGAAAATCGGAGGGGGAGAGAAAAAGTATTCCTCTTATATTACCGTCCGTCTTGTGTGCACGTAGTACGACTAGTATTACATATACGCAATGAATGCACCAGACGCAATATATTTCGTTTCGAGACATCTAAAAGCAATTTGCAATACTTTCTACGCGACCCTTCAGTAGTTTGTTTTTACTTTCTCGTCGTTACCGTCAGGCATCACTTTTACATCAACAGCATCTTTATTTAGTCTACAGTTTTTAACGTTTGAACTGTAAATTACTACCAAAGTAATCCCTGTGTGTTATTTACCAAAAACATTATGAGTTAATGGGAACATTTATTTGAAATAGTTTTTATAGCAAATACTGGCAAACGAGCCGTTGGATCACTTGACGGTAAGTGATATCCACCGCAGATAGACACCCAAAAAGAATCATGGGGTGTTGCCAACCTAAACGGAGGGGAATAGTGATTGGGAAAGGGCCGAGGAGAATTGGGCAACCGGAAATCTCATCACAAACCGGTCGAGCCGGTCCATTCGTCCTGTAGACATTACTGTCTACAGCGTCGGTCTACCACTCAATGTGTTTTTACTTTGTATGCATCCATTACGTATGGCGATAATGAGATTCAAACATTCCAAAAAGTAACATAGAATTTTTTTCTTTAAACAAATTGAAATTTGGGATGTTCGCGCCGTGTGTGTGTGTGGGTTTTTTAAAAAGAACAATATCTTCATTTGTAACCTTCCACGGTGCAGTAGATGAGTAGCCGGTATAAAACGAAAGACCGCTACTTCAATTCCAACACTCGAAAAATGACGTGTGATCTACAAATGTTAGTTCCGACTTCCGGGTATGTTGTATGCCCGAAAGCCGAAAGTCTCATGACCTAATAGCAAAGACACAAGGCTTAAATTCTCTGCGGTCAGGATTGTTTATTTATTTTGGATTTGTTATTAACATAAATCTGTAGTTGAAACGGTATCAATTCAAACGCTATGCACAAAATCTACATGACCTTTGCCAAAAATCTGTTAATTCCTATTAATAACAGTGACGAGATCTAAGCCAGTTGTTATGCATGCAATGCATCATTAATTTAAATAAATCGCTTTGGATTGGTTCTATCCGGGAAGCTACCTTATTGCCTACAATTAGATACAAATCAAGTAGACGGATATAAAATTGCACTTGATGCAGAAAAAAAATAGAAATCACCCAACAGTCACACACATAGTCCTGGGCCCACACTAAGATCGAGTCTCGTGTCGTGTGTACCAGGAACTACGAGAGACTTTCGGTCTCACAACACCCAGACCCAAAACAAATATCTGTGGGCCGGCTACTCGCCCGCTGCGCCACGGAGGCTGTCTAATGTAGATTCACCGTAAAATTATTATACAAACAACTCTGCATAACTACGCGTAACAAACAACAAAGCCATTATAACGATGAAACAAATCGTAATTGATCATGTAAACAAATTACTTTAATGAACTTGAAAATACTAGACGGAACGAATACTGACGTTCCATTAAGTGTATTAGTTCCATTAGTCAGTCATACTTTATTTTTTTTATAGCAGACTGGCAAACGAGCAGGTGGGACACCTGATGATAAGTGATCTCCATCGCCCATAGACACGCATTATATCAATAGAATCGTGTATACGTTGCCAACCGTCATCAGCGAGCTGCCGTCTGCCACTTTATCTCGGTTTTCTATGAGACTGCGGTAACAAACCGGTCGGGCCAGCCCATTCGTAGAAGTGACGTTGTCTACAGCGTTGCGCGGCCTCTCTCTCAAACCTGCAGGAATACAAAATCAGTACACAAAAGTAGGTAATGGGTTCCATTATGATTTCAATACCTGGAATGATTTTAGTAGGTATGCATATTCACTACCTTTTAGGATTTCAGTATGCAAATTATTTTTCTCTACCTCTTTAATGTAGACTTTAGCCCTAGCAGGATTTTCTTCACGAATTATTTCGTCAAGGATATTGTTATACCTCTAGAATATTCTGCTGCCGGAGCAGGATAATTTCTAACAGTCGTAAATGTATTCGAGCTCGCTGCGACTGATGACATTTGATTAATATTTCATACACATTACACATTACATAGATGCGCATCGAGCTCGAATACATTTACGACTGTCAGAAATTTTCCTGCTCGGGCAGCAGAATATTCCATAACAATATCCTTGACGAAATAATTCGTGAGCAATCTCAAAGTACAGTCATAAACGTCATGACAGATTCACGAAGCGCTCCACTTTATTCCAATTATTGAATAGTTAAATACAGATATTTAACTGCATTGATCAATTAAAGTGAAGGATTAAAAACAGAATTTTGCAATATTAAACGATCGTCAATATTGAATGAAGCTTTGTAGTGCAGTCACATAAAATTGTACTTTAACAAGTGATGCGTTGATTACTTGTGTGGATATTAATGCAGGATGATTAATTAATTTAATCACTTGAATTAAAACCTCTCTGGTCGCCTCTTTGGTCTAGTGACAGCGAATATGGGCGGGAGGTCCTGGTTTCGAATCCCATGTCGGGAAAAGATAATTTTCTAATTAAATTTTCCCAGGACTGGATCCCCCAGAGTGGGTTGACGTCAGGCAGGCAGCCGGTCATTAAAAGTAAGCTAAATCCTTTAGGTACCTATCTACAAAGTACATCAATATTCAGTTAACTAAGAGTCAGAAGTTACTTAAATAAATTAAGTTTTGTTTAATACGCATACATTAATCGATTAATCATGTTTGTAAAACGATTATCTATTGTTTTCTATCTTAATGATTTGTTAAACAATCCTCTTTTGACTAACAGCCGAGTTATTTAAAACAAACATCCTTAATCGTGATCTAACTCCCATTACCGACAAAGTTCCATATTCATACACGTGCGGTATCCATATAGGCCTTGTCTGTGAAATTACAGCATTACAATAATGTGGGGTTCACCTTGTCGAGGTGTTCTCATACAAATTCTTTATAGTTTCGATACTTAAGAGATCCATTTGTTACCTGTCTAAGGTCACGGACTGCGATGCGTGTTTCAACACTCACACTTGCTGTTGAATCTATTGTATTGTTATTTGGAACACTTTTAACAATACACAAATTTTCGTAATATGAGTAAAAAGTAAAAATATGCATACTTACAGTCTTATTCATAATAACTTAGTGGAGCTTATAAACGTTCGATGAAGAAAACATGGCCGATTTCGATCAGCTGTTTCAAGTGTGAAGTTTTTTTTATAGGCTTACGGTCTTATTCAAAATAACTTAGTGGAGCTTATAAACGTTCATTCTTTTTTATAGGTTTACCTCTAAAGTGCATTTTTACTAATTTACCTTTGATAAGGGTGGGCCTATGTCTACACGGAAGGGCTTGAATAGAAAAATACGCACTTAAATAAGTATATCAATGACGATCAATTACCAAAGAAACCTACATTTCGATCGTCTTTGATGTGTTCACGTATTCGTCATGTCCGCATGTTTTCATATAAAAAATCATTAAGAAAAGATACCAAATAGGCAGATATCAAAGCAATCGTTAAAGTTATCTGATAAAAATGTTTAATCGACTAAAACCACAGTCATTAACCGGTAGGTACAATGTATATTACGTACATACCACCGTTAGCCTCACTTTATCAGGATCTGATAAAATAAATGATGCCTAATATAAATTTCTCAATTATGAGAAGAATTAGAGACATTAGGAAATTAATTGAATTATAATTGCTTTCATTGTAATAAGGTTACGAAAACGGTTTCGAAGATAAAATATTTATTTGTTGTCCAATGTAAAATAATGTTAAAAACTTATAATTTGTTTAGCTACATTTCATATACAAATATGAAATTACTAATGCTTATTCCCTACTTTGACCCGTTAGAGGCGGCACATATATATGTTACATAAGCGTCTCGGCCACCGGCGGCCCAGCTGCCAGTCACTATTGTACATAGGTACATACCGGTCGGAGGCGTCACATAAATATGTTACATAAGCGTATGGGCCACGGGAGGCCGAGCCGCCCATGACTATTTAAAATTGAGATATTTATCTGCATTCTATGTAAAGAAGGTATTCCGCGTAAATCAACGTCGAGTAATAAGAACACCGAAACATAGACTAGCATGATTATAATTTAGGTAGATAATAATATTACACAGATTTCAATAACGCATATGAACATAGCTTTTGAAAACCTTGATTCCCCACGTAACCGCTAAAGGGGTCCGGGTTCGGGTCCGGCCAAAAAAGCCTCATGTTTGGCCTACTGATAATAACAGGTCTCCAATAGACACTTTATTGTCACCGGCACCATCACCACTGATTACCGTGAAAGGAAAGGAGTGGGGATTGCGAAGGGAACGAAGGTATTTGGGCCTTCAAAAATCACACTCACCGCATAAAACGTCTAGATACTTGCCTTCGGTTTTTCTAGAGACAGTATAGTAATAATCTGTATCAATAGATTTTGTAATAGGTCTTTGCCCTGCAGTGAGACAAAACAGGCTCATAAATAAATAATAATAATAGATTTTGTCGTAAATGTATGAAATTATTCCGTCCGTGCTTTCGCCACTGCAGAAGCAAGCAGTTCTGTTTGTGATACGTTCAATTACTGCACAGTTTCGTAACTAGCGTGAGAGTTCACAGGGAACTGAATTAACGGACAGCCACGGAAGAAAAAAACGATGGACGGAGCGCTAGGAACATTGAAAGTGAAGCAGGGTTTTCGGTCCATTCGATCTATAGAAACGTAATGGCGGCGACTAATCGAATGGGCCGAAAATCCTGCTTGACTTAATCGCTTTCAATATTCCCAGCGCTTCTTCCATCTTTTTTTAGGTCTTCTTCTTCTTCTTCTCTTCTCTCTATTATCTTAGGTTAATGCATTGTTGATAATAAGTACGAAGACACACCTTTCATTATCAATATTCTTTTACGCAAACTTTATAATAAGTTAAGTAAATACATAGATTTGTGGTAGTGTGTTACTTTTCGGTGTTTAATGCCAACTAACCACAACATGTTTGCATAAGAATGTGCAATAACATTTTTACCTTGATAGGTAATTTATAAGAAGAACATGGCCTATTTAGGAAATTATCTGGATCACTTTCTTCACAGATAGATCCCTACAGGTGTGTAATTAGTTCTTGCAATAGTGTAGATCTACGTAGGTAACCGACGAATGACTTGTGTTTGAGTCTGTATGTTCTGAAATCTGAACTCAAAGAAAAAACAATGAGTATTATGTAGTCTGATTAAGATATTTAGATACCTACATTATTCTAACACTCAAAGGCAACCCAGGTGACGGACAATGTACAGAGTAGGTATAGGTAGGGTTAGATACTTATTTGAATAGTTACTGGGTCTCAAATCTATAATACTTAACAGAGTAAAATTATTAGTAAAATCCCTCAAACTATTCAACTGAACATTTTTTATGGTATTCTTGAAAAAGAAGAGCCAGAGAATATAATTTAATTTCAATTCTATCTATTTCAGATTGCAAAACACAGAAGTTTCGAGAAGTCAATCAGTTTGACTTTGCTGGTGGTACACATGGCAGCGCGAGTGCTGGCTACCACTCAGTTTACATCCCACGTGAGCGTGATGACACCAACGAGGAGTTACAGCCATGGGGTCGGGGACCCGATCTCTATAAACAGCAGACAGCCTTATCAGAAGCCGCTACAGGCATTCTCCAATTTAGATATGCAAAGTAAGAACATCCACTCCTGCCATCCTTTCCAAAAACACAAATATTTTACGTATTAGCCAGATATAAGATATCAAAAAACATAGGTCAAAGAAATTCCACTAGAAATCAAAGTATACTGAACATCTTTAAGATGGGCCTAGCTATCGAAAGGGCCAGGTGTTCAGGATAATAAAAAAAAAGTGTTCAGGGTTAGCCCACCCTACCTTACCTACACCTGCAAGCTGTTAAACAGGATCCTTACCATATACAATATGCATATTATGCTCTACCTGCCTCTTCATAATTATGACCCTTTAATAAAGCATACCTATCTATTTAGTCGCCTCCTTGGTATAGTGGTACCTAGTATGTATGAGCTGTGGACCGGGAGGTCCTGGGTTCGATTCCTAGGTCAGGCAAAGCAAATTTTCTAATTTAATTTGCCTGGGACTGGATCCCTCAGGCAGGCAGGCGGCTGGTCGTAAAAACGAAGCCAAATCCTCTCTGCAACATGCTTGAAAAAATGTGTTGCGCCGACCCTACATTTGGGATAAGGGCAGGTAGAAAGAATAAAGCATACCTATCAGTGGCAAAGGATGAAAAATTCCAAAAGGGAAGCCAATACAAGTAGCTACATTCTGTTTTAGATAATACCTGAATAAGACATATATTAGTCTACAATTTGTCTCTGTCGTCTATTGCGGTTATATTTTTAACAATATTTTTTTACTCGAATATTTTTGCAGGACACTCCGGAGTAACATCCTCCTTCGGCGGATACTCGCGAATGAGGCCTTCGATACCATTTACCAACGAAGATATACCTCGACAAACTTCCATAACTGTTATGGGGTGGAATAATAACAATTACAGAGGTGAAAATACCGTAAATTAATTTGTAACGCGTAACGCACGCACGCACGTGCGCTGGCGTGCTGTGAAGCGAGAGGCCGCGGGTTCGATCCCCGCACCAAGACAAATATTTGTGCAACCCAGATATTTGTTTCGGGTATTTTGAGACCGAAAGTCTCTCGTATTTTCTGTCTTCTGATAAACACGATACATTATTTATCTTATCGTGGGGTCAGGACTATGCGTGTGACTGTTGGGTGCACAAACGTAAAGAAAAAGGATACCATCTAGCCTATAGTTAAACGGACGCCACAAAGGAGCCACGCACACAAACGCGCCTGTACAAAAGTGCCATTATGTGTCGATAGATCGAATGGGTCGAAAACTCTACTTCACTTTGAATGTTCCTAGGGCTCCGTCCAACTTTTTTTTATACGTCCGTGGTTGGGTGTTATTTATTTATTTTTTCTTTTACAGAGGAAACTATACCGATACTACCGCCTTCGCCGTATAAGGTTGATTCACCGGATCCCGAATCTCTATGGCCAGAGGGCTTGTCCTTGCCACCTTCAAGTCCACCACGGTTTAACAATTTCGGAAGACGTTTAGACGACGGTAAGGTATTGTATTAAGTTGAGGTATGTTTGATACATAATATTGTTTTATTAATATTTGTCTATTTATTTACGTACATACTCACGCCTGTACCCCCAAAGGGATAGGCTAACTAGAAAACCCAGATTTCGCTGAGCCAATTTCCGTCCCAGATGTGATAAGGGGCGAGTCTTTCGCCATATCGGCCACAAATTACAGATTAAAGTTGAAAAACCCGATATCACTTTGTGCAACTTGGAGATCGAACCCGAGACCTTAGGTCGGTAGTCGTACCGCGTACACAATACAACCACGCCACCGAAGTAGTCGATTATGTATTTAATTCTATAATTTTTTTTATTCTCAAAAACAAACCTGTACCTACTCTAGCCTTCAATCCAAGCAGGTACTTATAACATGCCTACTCTAATTTCTAACATGTTCATTTATAATTTAGTAAAACGGAATAAGTACTTGCACCCCAATATCGCTTAATTTAGAGATCTCAAGACCAAAATCTATGTCGATAAGTCGATAACAAAGGAATCAATCAAATATTTCGAAACAAACAATTATTTAATTCTACAGTCGCTAGGCTATGGCCAAGCATAAGTAGGGTATAATAAGTAGGTAAAGAATACTTCGATATCTACTCGATTTGTAGGCCTCGATCGCATAGTTCATAAACTATATGCATATCCTGAAAAATATGGGAATTGTCTTAATTTCGCTAAAAGAATATTTGTTTTTTTTCCACGTCCACGCTTGTAAACCTAACGTGTAGGTTACAAAAATTATTTAGCAATAGGGGGATAATGTTAGTAGCATAATAAGTAAGATTTGTTATTGCTTGTAATCAAAGACAATGTACTGTTAAATCTCTTTGCTTGTAATATGTCATTATGTTGTTTTGTGGTCCCGATATAAAATAAAAAAAGAAGCGACTCGAAAGCACAAATACTGAACTCTAGAATTTATTTATTCCATTTTTAGTTTCAGATTCAAAAGCCATCGATCCATATCTATTAGAAGGGACAGAGGCCATAGCGGCGGTACAGAAGGCATCACAACACGGGCAGCTTTACTTCCACGAGATCCCTCACATCCCATCCTTACTAGCCAACCAGGAACTACGCGCCAAGAACAAGCTCAAGCCTCATCTTATCGCCAGCATACGTCACACATGGCCGTACAACCGACCCTAACCGAAATAAAAAACAAAGTACAATCATAATAATATATTTATATAAAATACAGTGTAAAAATATCTGAGTCATTACATAATATAAACTGAGAATAAAAATTTCAATAAGTATGTTGTTTTTTTATAAAACGGAAATGGTAGATATATCACAATTCACAACGCTTTTTGTTTTCAAACTTTTACAAAAAAAACATGTTACTCAAAAATAGCAACATCTCAATAATTTAATTAGGAATCTGCCAATGTATTTTACTAAATGGAGAGTCCATAAAATTTTTACAATAAAAAAATGCATTTTAAGAAATTTACATTACGTCAAAAAATACTACGGACGCCGCTGTATTACAACAATACCAGTATTTTGAAAATACAATAAATAATACTTGACAGTTTTTTTAATCGAATTGAATCCCAACTCCCATAAAGCCAATAATAAAAACAGTTGACAAATATTTAAAATATATTCATTAAACTTACATATCGCACACCTAGATGAAAACTACGTCAACTCAAAAAGATTCTTTTCAAGAGACAAGAAAAACATCGATTTACCTCAATAAAAATACTACAAACATCTTACTAATTATACAATTTGAATAATATATAGATAAATAGTATAGAGGTACATATCACACACCTAGATCAATACTCAATTTTTAATAAATGTTTTTTTTTTAGTTGACGTAGTTTTCTTCTAGGTGTGCGATATATATTCTTAAAAAATCCTAATAAATTCAAAAATTTAAAACAAAAATATTAGGTATACATAATATCACCAGTATTGTTTACATATTTTTATACTTATAGTAACAGTATTCATCATAATATTATTATATTCCTTTGATGACGCATAAATATTGGTAATATGACTAACATCAATCATCAAAAATATTCTGTTGATTATAGTGAAATTACATTTCTCAACTCTTAATGATAACTGCAATAGTCATTAACAAGAAGTCATTTGCCTGATAGATAGTTAAGATGATAAAGTATAGTAGGCAATATAATAATCATTATTTATAACTGAACTATATTTGTAATGTAATTTGTGATGATAAAAATCTAATATGAGTATTTTCGATTATATTCGATTATATTTCAAAAAACACCCTCCTCTAAACTAAAAGAATTTTCAAAAATATATTATTATATTGCACATGACACGCCCAAAGTATCTTTTTACGAATACTTATTATATGATACACATAGTATATGGTTACAATTTAGAATTTGGTACTTGACTATGTTTCATATTATAATTATTTTTATTACCAATACCAAATAAAACAAAAAAAACTGTAAAACTGCACTTTGGTATCCCTTTCCAACACACATACCATTATGGCCGTGGCGTGATTATACGGATAATTCTCTTTCCTGCAGTTGGAAGCTTACACCAAACTCAAAGGCTTGTTACTGTTTTTAAATTTTTGGGACAATTTAAATATTTCTTTCTGTATTACATTTTAGATTACGTAAATTTCATATAAAATTATTATTTTTTAAATTGTCATGTAGTACCGAATTAATGTACTAAAGTAAAAGTATAACACTATAATACATGCAGTTACAAAGCATACGTAATAATGATACACAATAATTGTCCAATTAATCTTAAACCTGTCTGTGTTCCTTACAAAAAAATTACAACAATCTGTTTATCAGTAATTTATAATCCTGATCACAGTTATAGAGATGAAAGAAAGGGAAAAATCAGACGTAGTTATCATTCCAATAATAAAAAAAGTAGAGTAGACAGGCTGTTGTGGTCAATAGCAGAGTAAAATGTAAATATCTAAATTCTGTAATGTTGAAATAAATCTAATTACGACTTAACTTTTTGAATTATGACAAAAACGACACTTTATATACACACAAAAACAATTTCTACACATAATTTTATAAATAGATTGTGTAAATTATACATCTTCCAAAATAACGGAATGCCTTGAGATTCGCAACATAACACCCAATACAACAGTATATTAAAGCCACAAAATAATATATTACACAATATACATATGAAAAGAATTGCAAATTGTACTTACACTATGGACAGAGTATAATTTTATTAAAGAGATTCGCAACTTATAGAAGTACAATAATGCTGTAAAATACACACAAGACATATTATAAAACTGCAAATAGTACTTGTGCAATGGAAGGAATGTAGTTAATACTTAACTTAATATAGAAACTGTAATATAAAACTGTAAATATTTTAAAAAGTAATCTAAAAATATACAAATCTAAGTACAATGCCTATATATGTATATACATTTTTATTTATTTTCATAATAAAAGACATACCTTATAGTAAATTTGGAATATAACCTGTCGATAAAATGTCACTTTCACAACAGGTCCCCATCTCGCATTTCTTGAGCAATATAAAATTGTATGTCAAGCAACATACATATAGAGCGCTAATAAAGCTAGTATTGTGAATGGATATGACACGTTGGCTATCGTAGAGTTACAGAGATCTCCATTGCAGAAACACATGTAAACTTTCTTGCGGTTCCACATAGTGTATGCACACCTTTCTTCATAATCACTTGGCGGTCTTTGTAGACACATCCTTTCTGTGACTGCTCCATAATCTATAATTATACAACACTTATATTATTATACAGACTCATACATATATAGACTCACGCCTGTATTCCCAAAGGGGTAGGCAGATGTGAACTAGCGAACTAGAACACACACATTTCGCCGAGCTTAGTTCCGTCTCAGATGTGATAGGGGGCGAGCCTATCGCAATATCGGGCACAAATTCCAGACTTCAGGCTGATATTGAAAAATTCAGTATCACGTTGCCTGACCCGGGGATCAAACCCGATCGTAATACCACTATTCCAGTTATATTATTATGCTATCATAATATGTGCAATACCTTGAAATCTCACTGTATGACAACAGCTGTTGTGTGCTTGTATAATGTGAAAAAAAACAATAACGAATATGTGTAGCGAAACTATATTTTATGTATTTATTTTAAGCCAGGTCTCCTGCACTAAAACATTACACAAAACACCTACACAAAATATGCATTTTTTATCTATGGCCCATTGTTCCACGAGCAGGTGACAGCTGAAATCACTATTTTGTGTATGTGTTTTTAGTGTTTTATTTTAAAAAAGCTAGTGCAAGAGACACTTTTATGAAGTCGAATTAAACAATTCTTAAATAAAAGTATGATATGTAATTATTATTATTTAGACTTCTGAAATAACAAAACAACATGCAATCTGTTGTAAACGTAAGGATTTGTTAGATATAAAAATGATAAGAAGTTTAATATCACAATTAGGGATGCACATTTCACCCAATCTCATGTTAATCAAATTCTACTAACAGAGTATAACTAACATATCTGCACACTTAACATATTATTATTGATATATTTATTCATCAAGGCCATTCAGCTGTCACTAATCATTTATTTTATTTCTGTGTTTTGAGTTTAATTGCAAACACTATTTTTATACACTCTTTCTTTCCACCTGGCATTATCCCAACTTTATGCCAGTTTACCTTCCTACATAAACACTTTGCCTTCTTATGCATCCTGCACAGTGAGATCATTGGCTTTCATATTCTCCTTCACAACATTCAGCCAATGAATTTATAGCCATATAATAATAATAATTTTGAATTGTAACTATCAACTATTTACTAACTTATTATGATGAAAGTTCTGGTATTTAATGAGGTCTTACCGTCAGTTCTGAATGTACCCGTAGTCCCTTGAATTAACTTGCCACACCACCCAGATGGACAAGCCACTACGTGAATCCCAACTTCTGATTCAGGCTCTGTCACATTAAATGGGAATGGATCCCCACAGGTACCAAGCTCCCCTCGAGACCTACACCTGATGCATCTTTTGTTTAAACCTGAAAGAAAACGTTATGAATATACCTACTGCCTATTCTTTAATTAAGATTATTTAAAATAACATTGATCAACATTTCAAGGAGTAATTCTGAATACACCAATTCTAAGATATATTCAATATATCATTCCAAAACTACTTGCTACAAAACATCTGTTTGGAAGGAAATTAATTATTCACTAATCACATCAAAAATGTGACATTTTGAATGTAATACCACTTGCGCAGAATATTTTATGTAATGTGTGGCCTATTGTTGAACAACTCTCACTTCACCTTGGCTAAACATATCCGTAAAAAATGCGAGAACTTACAATTTGCGTCTTCTATCACAACGAAAAATACCAGAGCACAGAGAAACAAAGTGTTACACTTCATTTTCCTAAATTAAACAAATATCGACTGATGAAATCTGCGCGAACATCAACTTTTAAAACTTTTCATTTTCATTTAAAAACTTCGTACATTATGACATATACTGCGGTCAACGAGCGGTGTGCGGGGTGTGCGGGCCGCGGGGAGATTTTTTTATTATTGCATCGAGTCTGCTGTTTGACTGTCATTTGGTCTATCAGTGTCAACTAGTAATCCGGTTTACGATCGGATATTCCATGAAATAGAAACAACAAATACTCGGAATCTATGCTCTTATTCTTAATTCTTTAGGGAATTCCATTTGTTTCGCGGTTTATTATGTCTGTAAAGTTAAAAGGCTAACAAATTAGACGTGGATCCTGTCATGAGGGAGGTAAGAGCATTCTATAAATGGCCGCAATAAAATTAAACTTATGTTAATATGTTAATAATTCGGAAATAACTTTTGGTGAACTCTTCGAGCATTTATGATTGGAGTTGCCATTTATAGCATTTCCCCTCTGCCGAGATACAAGATTCAAAAAGTTAGCACGTTTATAAAAAGTGTTCGTGGAATCGATTCAGATATTGTCACTATCGTTTTCACTGCATGTCGTCTTGTGTCGTTTCCCGTTAAAAAGTCAGTTTGTGCAGTTACACGTAGAAAAAAAATCCAATACATCCAGGTGACAAAAATATGGAGTTATATTTCATATGCGATTATTTTAGTAGTAAACTATTTCCATTTTTGTAATATATATTACGTAAAACTAAAAACATATAATCGATTATCAATTGTATACGTAGCAATTGAATGACCACATCGCCCCACAATTTTATAGTGATGTACAGCTTGGCAAAAGTATGGATATAATGAGGGCGCTTAATTTGATATGATAACCTAACATACTACAATTTAAAATGTATGATTCATATTTATTATTATTACTGCCTGACTGACTGCCTCGGTAGCGTAGTTGTATTTCGGTACGACTACCATCCTGAGGTCTTGGGTTCGATCCCCGGGTCGGGCAAAGTGATATTGGATTTTTCCATATCAGCCCGGACTCTGGAATTTGTGCCCGATATGGCGATAGGCTCGCTCCCTATCACATCTGGGACGGAACTAAGCTCGGCGAAACGTGGGTGTACTAGTTCGCTAGTGCGCTTCTGCCTACCCCTTCGGGGATACAGACGTGAACTTATGTTTATGTATTGATAATTAATGGGCTTTTTAGGGGTGATTTTTAATTTCCAGGTGAAAAATATTTCTACAATAAAATAATGACTCAGATAAAAAATATTTTTGTTATAGTTCCAAAAATTATCATCGCGTTTAATCGCTCTTTTTTGCCAAGCTGTAGTATGGTGTCTAGAAATCGACATCGATAAAATATTGTGTTGTTTTAATGTTTACCTATTGAACACCATATTCAACTACGATATTAGGAATAAGGATCTAATTTCAAGTGTCCGTTCCGATAAGAAAATACCAAATTAGTAGTGAAGTATAGACGAATTGGATAATCTCTTAATTTTTTCGCTAGAACTTAAAGTAAAGAATAGACACTATAATTAAACATATCACAACGTAGATCATATCATCATTAGCCATCTGGTGAGATTATGGTCAAACGCCTTGCCGGTTTAACAATAAAAATAAATATTTTTTAAATTATAGGAAGCTCCATAATCCCTTTCTATTGGGTGTAATACTTTTTAAAATTCATAATTATGTCAGGTACTATTAAGTACTTTCGTTTGTACATTAAATTTCTTACACAACAAATCTTTATTTTTATAATTAGAGAAAATTTGATTCGCCCGACTTGGGAATCGAACCTATGACCTCCCAGTCCACATCCCATACATGCTGCCACTAGACCAAGGAGGCAACCTATTTTTATAAAAGTTTAAATTTATATTCAAACTATCGATACAACTATCGACTGTAGTCTGTCCCTGTTCGTTCCCCCTTGCTCCTTGAAAACTGTCACTTTTTTCTCAGAGTAATAGGTTCGTGCTGGGTCCATTCTTAAAACGTCCTTGATACTTGCAGTACTAGCACATACCTTTTGTTTAGGAAAATATCCGAACGTTTCGTCTTGGCGCTTCGTCTTTGGTTGAATCAAATTTACGACATCAATATGGCGGATAAATCAGAAAGTAAGTTTTGTTTTTAAGTATTTTCATATGGGTTTTCGTTTAATATATGCGTCTAAAATGGAGTGTCGATCCATAATTTACTAAATATTGGCTAGACAGTATTTTTTGGAACGCTGAACTTACTTGAACTGCTTCACAATTTTGAATTTATATTGGGTTCGCGAGATTCAAAATTTGAAAAAATTTAAATTTGCCAGTGTATTGACATTTATTATGTAGCCAATTTTTGAATTTTCCGATGCAAAGTACTTCACTAAAGTATTTTGCAATTTCGTAAAACAAATATTGTGATTAATAAATATTTTTCTGTACATTATAGAAATGGTAAATTTGTCTTTGCAGCAGACGATGAAGGTGAAAACAGTCCACCACGGACTCAATTTAGAATTAAGGATGAACCTATGGATATGGATTTTCCTCTCGAAGACGAGGAGCCACCAGCTTTTGGGCCCGCCGCACTGGGTTTGCATAGAGTGGGCACCAAATTGCCGCCGAAACCAACGCCTAGCCAACCAATGCAAAAACTGAATGCCAGAGGTATGCCTGCCCGAATTAGAACCAAAAATCGCTTTATTTTTGTGGATGAATTTGTTAATACTTCACCGCCGAGGCAATCCCCTAAGAGAACTCCAAAGATCCTGTCTAAAACACCAACTAAGCCGCCAAGTGCTAAAAAACAAAAATCGCCCACAAAAGTTCAGAAGAGCACTGAAAAGTATGATGAGAAGCCTAATACTGCAATAGTTAATTCATCACCTATAGCCAAATCAGGACAAAGGATAGGTATGAGATTGCGAAATTTATTAAAATTACCCAAAGCTCATAAATGGGTATGTTTTGAGTACTTTTATAGCAATATTGACAAAGCATTGTTTGATGGAGAAAATGATTTTATGATTTGCTTACGAGAATCATTCCCACAGTTGACTAATCGCAAATTAACTCGTACCCAATGGACAAAAATCAGAAGAATGATGGGAAAACCACGCAGGTGTTCTCAAGCATTTTTTGCTGAAGAGTGTAGAGAATTGGAGCGAAAGAGAAAAATGATAAGATATATACAGCAAAGAAAAACTGCAGATATTTGTGCAAAAGATCTGCCAAATGAAATTCCAATGCAGTTGGTTGTTGGCACTAAAGTGACAGCCAGATTACGCAAACCACAAGATGGCTTATTCACAGGTTGTATAGATGCTGTCGACACATCTAACAATACTTACAGAATAACTTTTGAACGGCCTAAATTAGGAACACATTCTGTGCCAGATTATGAAGTTTTATCCAATGAACCACCTGATACATTAAGCTTAACCACTATATCGCGAAAGTTCAGACCCCGATATGTTATGCAAGAGATACTAAACCTATATGAAACTCCAAATTCTAACTCTCAAGGAGACCCTTTGATTGGAAGTTCGGATGTTGCCAAAAATTCAGATTATAAAATTGGAAGTTATCCATTTCCATTTTTAGAACTTATTGTGAAATTAAGAAAAATACTGCATGCTAAAAGGGGTAAAATAAATAAACTAAATGAATATAATTGTGAAGCGGAGAAAAAAAAATCTTTTGGTCAAAGAATGCCTGAAGATTTTGAAAGAAAATATGCATCAGTTGTTATTGATTTGGAGAAAATTAATATGGACTTACAGAGTTATATCAATGATATACAACAATATTGCCAACAGATAGCCCCAGGCCCTTGTTTAGCTGCAATGTTAGCACCATCACATCTTAGGGAAAAGTGTCGAGAAGAAGCTTCCATGCTTGTTGAGAGAAATAATAATGGTTCAGTTAAAGATTCATCACTAATAGATCTTATCACAGATCTCACTGCTCTTATGCTTCAAGTGAAAACCTTGGCAGATTCTGACCAAAATGCATATGAATTAAGTGTATTACAAGGAACAATGGATCAGATAAAATTGAAGCTCCAACCTGAGTATCAAAAATTATTTCAGAATAATGTTGAGATTCACATGCATAGAATACAAATGGGCCTGGGTCAAATGTCGACAAGTTACAGTACTTGAAGTACAAAATGTTTTAGAACTAAGTAATAAGTCGCATTAAGATTTTATTATATGCAATAAAAAATATGTATAAAAATATTCTTTCGTATTATAGAGCTTTTAATGTAACATATAATTTTCAAAATTTAATTTTTAGATAATGTTATTAAAGTGGTTATTAGAATATTTAACATTTGACTATTTTCATATTTTGTAAAATCAAGAATGGTTTTAATATGCAGAATATAAAGGAGTGCTAACTTTATCAATATTGTAATAAACTGTAAAATAAACAATTTTTATTCAAGTATTGGAGATTTCTTACACCCCTACCCAGTATTTTATAATCAGAGGCTTAGCCATGCGTGAGGTTTCCCGCTAGCGAATTTACGCAGAAATAATTCCTCATGTAACCGGTAATGGCATTTTGGTGTTTGTTATACAAATATTTTACATAGTCGATAGCGAGAAACTACTACTACTTAAAAAACTCATGGTTGGCTTTATAACTTATTACTTTCGTAGGTAGGGGATTCGAACCCCGCATATAACATACTATTACGGACCTAGCAAATAGACCACGTAAATTATAAATAAGTCTCTGGAAAAATAAAGTAGCCAATTTTTATAATAAAGCCTAGATAGTCATTCATAATAACTACGTAGGTATATTTTAATTCAGTATAAACCAGCATTAAAATTTGAAAAAAATTAGAGAACCCTGGTCAAATGTAGGTAAGAGCAGCCTATAGAGCCCATATGCGGAGACATAGGCAGAGCCGAACTAGAACATCCTCATTCCGACGAGCTCATTTCCGTCTGTTATAGGACCTGCCATAAATTCCAGACTCCAGGCTGATACTAAACAGAAAAACCCAATGTTACTGCCGTACCCAGGTATTGAACCCGATACTATAGGACGATAGTCGTACCGCGCACGCAATACTGAGGCAGTCAATAAAATTCGCGATAAACCAGTACAGTATAATATTATTCACTGGAATTACATTTAGGAAAAAATATTTGTAATAGAATGCAATTCACTTGCGCTTTTATATAAACAACAATGAACTATCTGCGAATTTTTCGGTCATTGTGAAATGTTAATTATTTAATATATTATTGTGTACATTTAAAAATGATATTACATAAAATGTCGAACCTGGCCCTATTATAAAAATCCACATAAACATGACTGAGATGAGAACAGATGTTACAGAATCAACCAATAAGATGGTACAATCTAATTACTGGTAAGTCCATGCATATTGAGCTGTGAGACTCAAAATCGCGTGTATTTCATGAAATTACATTTCGCTTTTAAACAATAATCGAATTATAAACATCATAATATTTCAATAGATAAAAACTGGATTATTTCAAGGCGCAGAGTGATTTGCCTTCTACTATACAGTGTTTAATAGGAATTACACACTAATACAATCATATTTCTTAACATGTTCATGATTTGTATTTGTTAAGTGTTTCTAGTAATCCATCTGCTTCTTCGGCTGTTTTCACTCTAATCAACACTGGTGTTGGTGGTGGTTTCGCTTCTGGAGTAGGAATGCACACTAACATCACATTATTTTTACCCATTCTTTGTGTGGGTATAGCCGTTGAAAGTCTTAAATTGAGTAATATGTTGCCCAAAGTTGTATTGGCACGAACAAGTAACTGATGTTTGTCACTATCATCAATTTTCTTAATGTACAATGTACCCACACCTTTATCTACAAAGTTAGCATCTTTCTTAACAAATATTTTACAACGTTTATCATACACACTATTTTCTTCAGCAATTGGAGTAAATTCAACTTTTGGTGGAGTATCCTCTTCTTCTTGAGCATCATTAGTAGTTTCAGCATTATCCACTTTTTGCGTAGTGTTTGGACTAAAGCTAAAAGGTTTTCCTGTTCCAAAAGAAAATGGTGGGGCACCATTGGTGTTAACAGTTTTATTAGGTGTAAATGAGAATGGAGAAGCGGTTGTTGTTGTAGATGTGGAAGTGGATGTGATACCAAAGCTAAAACCTGTACTTGCAGTAGTGGTAACACTAGCAGAAGTATTATGCCCAAAAGTGAAACCTGTACTTGCAGTTGTAGTAACAGTAGAAGTAATATTGTTTCCAAACGAAAAACCTGCAGTTGCAGTGGTAGTAACACTGGAAGAATTATTGTTCCCAAAAGTGAAACCAGCACTTGTAGAGGAAGTTACACCAGAAGAAGCATTATTCACTCCAAAAGAAAACCCTGATGGTTTCTCTCCAAATGTGGCAGTATTATTTGAATTGCCAAAAATAGATGGTTTTGCAATTGGTGTTTCTGATTTAGATGTAAGAGCACCAGATATTGTATTGTTACTACTGACTGGAATGTTGCTTTTCAGCAGTGTTCCCTCACTTTGAGATTTAATTTTATCTTCTGGTATTTTATTGGAATCTTCTTTGTCTGGACTATCATACTCATCCTGCATCTCTTTCAAATATTTTTCATAGTCTTTAAATATTGGCGTCAGTATACAAAGAGGAGTTTCCTCCACATGTTTTTTAATCCAGTCTGAAACACATTCATTCAAACCTTTTAACTTACTATAATATGTCATCTTTTTATCATCCACCTTATCCTCAGATTTATTTTCTGCATTGTTTGAATTTGTAGTGACATTTATATTTGATGTTGCAGTTGAATTGGTTGTTTGAGTTTTGAACAATGATGTAGCATTATTTGAAGCTGCAAATAGAGATTTTCCTGGAATGCTTCTGGTGCCACTAGTGGATGATATACCAAATATATTTGATGTGACATGCGCTGTTGGCGTGGCTGTGGTACTTGTATTGGATAATTTAGTAACTTCTGCATTTGTGTCTCCAGTACTTGTAACAGGCTGTATTTTAAATGGCGAATCTTTTACTGTGGAATCTGCTTTTATAGCTGAGAAGACCGAAGATGATACTGCTTTATTAGTTGTAGAACTAAATAAGTTGCCTGTGTTTTGTGTGTTTGTGGATACTAGTGAACTTTTTGCAAGTGAGTCATTGGTACCAAAAATACCAGTTGGTGAAGTTGCAGCAGGTTTACTTGAAAACAAAGTGTTTGAGACTGGGGTATCATTATTTGCAGTTTTATCATTGTTAGCATTTTTGTTGCCATTTGTCAAATTAGCCAGGAAATCAAATGATGATGGTTGAGTTTTATTAAAGCCACCAAATCCACTGAAGACACTTTTCTTAGCCTGAAACAATTTTAATATTCATTCAACCATTAATATTCATTATTACTACTTTCTTTCTTCCTACCTGCTTTTATCCCAGCTTAATATGGGGTCGGCCAACACTTTTTTAAGCATGTTGCAGAGAGGATTTGGCTTAATTTTTATAACCGGCCGCCTGTCTGATGTCAGCTCCTCTGAGGGATCCAATTAAATTAGAAAATTTGCTTTGTCCAACCTGGGAATTGAACCCAGGCCTTCCTGGTCCACAGCTCATACATGCTGCCACTAGACCAAGGAGGTGACAATATTAGTTATTACTATATGGTTGCAATTAAGTTACCCAACATATTGTGACTATTGGCTAACTTAAATACAACAAACAAGTCCTTACTACACAGTAATTTATTATATTATGATGTGAATGATAAAACTTTCAACATATACAAATAAATTGAGTTACAGGCCTCTATTAAGATGTAATGGTCACATGGATTAAAAGCCAGAAGTATCATCTTAATTTAAACATGTTATATGGAAATCACTAATGATCAGTCTGGTTAGCAGGTCGGGCAGTGATATTGGATTTTTCAGTATTAGCATCCCCCAACCATGCCCATACCACATCTGGGATGAAACTAAGCTTGGCGAAATATGGGTGTTCAATTTCACTGTTGCATGTCTGCCTACCCCTTTGGAGATACATGCATAAGCTTATGTTATGTTTAATTATAAGTGACTAAAATATTATTTGAGCCTTTTTAAAGTGTTTCACTACTATTAGTTGTAATATCACATTTAAAATATATCTATAATCATCATTATCAACCACAGGACATCCACAAATATAGTCATTTAAAAACAGCATTTAATTTTTAAATAGTAGTATTCAGTTGAGAGTATGATGGACCACTTTAATGAATGTCAGGGGTTTGGAAGGAGCTTCAAATCCATCTTCTAATTTTACTATTTTGTTACTAATTTTAATTTTTCTTTTGCTTTATAAACAATTTCCAGTTTGACACTGAAGGAAAACATTGGGAGACAATCCGCGTACTTGAGAAATATGCAAAAGAATTATGGTGGTAGGTATATGAAGTTAAACAACCTGCTAATGCAGGCCTATTATGCCAATATCCTGGACCATGATTAACTTCTCTCATTCATAGAGGGGGCCTTAGCTCAGACAATAATGGACTGATACTATTATTAATAATTTAAATTTACATACTTCATCAGTAGACGCTTGCGTTCGTCTTTTCGCCGTTCTTATAACGCGTTTTTCTAAAATATCCTTTGACGCAGTTTTAAAAGTGCCGATTTCTTCTTCTTCGTCTGGATCTTCTCGGTCCCAATTTTCATGATTTAATTCTGTGGTTGCTTGTCGTTTTACAGACATTTTCGTAGGTTATACTTTTACTCGAGTCTAGTTTCCGGGTTGCGGTACTCACTTTCAGCAAGTAGCTTCAATGCATCGCATGCTGGCAACTGAATTTGAACAAGGATATATTATAATTACTAACATTACTTTAATGTATTAGTTTAATGTGATAGCAATGAAGCAATAGGATTATCTTTACATGGAATTACAGAAACTACAACTGTGTTGTTACAAAGTTCACATTTTATAATCATTTACCAATAAATTACAGGATTCAGTAAATCCCGACCGTCGATTACCGAATATAAATAGAATAATCTATCACTCACTACGAACAACTACGAGTTACAATGCAACCAAATGGCAAATACAAAATATCGGAAAATCGTTCGCTGTTCACCGGACACAGACCAACAGACATGACATGAGACATGAAATTTAGATTTAGAGAGAGAGAGAGGAAATCGGTTACATCTCCGTGACCTTGGCAGCACTCTGGCAGTAAAAGATGGCGGAAATTTAGTGCTTAGATAATATAGTCGATGATTTTGTCGATAAACATTTTTATATTGTTTTTATAAAGCAGTACATAAATGTTCAAAAGTGAATATTTTTTGTACGTTCATTATTTATTACTTGCTTTTATTTGATTCATCTAAGATTATTAAAGGTACGTTCATAATTTATATAAAATACTAGAGTATTATTGGATTCGTTTAATATAATCATCATCACTACTACCACAGAACGTCCACTTCTATATATTAACTCAATGACAACATCAATCATAAGAACAACTAAAAACATAGTTTGCTAATGTTTGATATAAAAGTCGTTATCTAAGCGCACTACAACTTTTTTTGAAATGACCGTACCTGCATTCAATAAGATTGAGGTTATGTTGAGCATTTATTGTAGTTACTGTGTTAACTACAAGAATGCAGATAAAATAAACTAAATGATATCCATAATCATACGAACTAGAAAATTATAGTCACTGCTTACCCTTATGAGATACAGGTATGATAAAATGTATGTAATGTAATAATATAATATTAGCCCTGTAATATTACTGTCCCACTGTTGGGCACGGGCCTCCTCTACCAATCATATGGGATAGGCCTTAGTTGAACACGCTGGCCTAATGCGGGTTGGTAGACTTCACATACCTTCGAAATTGTATATTGTATTTATTGTAATTGTAATATGTAAATAATAAAAAAAATTATATCGTAACTTAGCGAAATAAAACATTTTATCGGTATCGATAATATTCACAATGAATCATGATCCTCGTCACTAGACCGCCATTCTTACTGCCATGTTATTATTACTTTGGCCCGGGGGCGTGGCTCATTGACGGCTAAGGGACTATAGGACAAGCACATGTAACATGTCTATTGAAATTATTGAATATTGATTCTTTACCTGAGTTGACAGTTGACACCCATTAGTCTTTAAAGCTTAGACTAAATACTTTAAAGTGATAGCCTTATTTTTTGCTGATTTTATCGAAATCTATACTCGATAGATTGTTATAGACAATAGGGTGACCCTGCTGTGCCATGGAAGTAGAATTGCGATCACCGTCGGCGATGGGGAACGAACGTTTCCGATCTTTCGCGAATATTCACTGTGGCATTAACACAAACAAACCTCCGCTGTTGTGTGGATGCAACGGTCCCCATCGCCGATGGCACTTCGCAAACGTTCTTTCGCCTTCGTTCGGTTGGTGTGTACCCGTCCTAAAGAAACGCATATATACAACATCAATGTCCCGTAAATAGAATTTAGAGTTACTAAGAAAACAAAAAGCTTAACGTATCCAACTAACGGGAAGTATAAATTATGCAGCGTCTTCTGCACTAAAACATTACACACATACGAAAGACAACGATTTTAGCTGTCACCTGCTCGTAGAACAATGGACCATAGATAAATAATGCAGGTTTTGTGTAGGTGTTTTGTATAATGTTTTATTGCAGGAAACCCGGCTTAAGCAAAACATGGTTTCGCTACACATTTTTACTTATGGTCCATTCATCTTTGAGCAAGAATCAGCTAAATTAATTGTTTTGCTTATGTGTTTTTGTGTTTCGTTTCGAGAAAAACAGGTGCAGGAGACGCGCCATAGCACTGACCAAAATGTGTAGTGAAACCATATTTATTTTATTATTGTTAGTGAAGGATACGCGGCTTAATGCGTAGGAATACTATTATTATGTTATTTACACTTCAAAAATCATCGCCACCATACAAAACAAAGAAAAATCTACTTGATATCAATCTCTCACTGAGAGCATTTTTGGCTATCAGAGCGCAGTCTTCTTAATTCTAATGTCGAAGTGTCGAAGCGATTCTAATGTCATTGGCATGGAATAGAGAACAAGCCGTGAACAGTCGTGAGCATTCATTTTTATACATAGAATAAAAACCAATATTTACATTTTTTATTATTTTATTTTTCCGTTTAGAGCATTCTGTTCCGCGTATCTGTCGTAATTTTTCATAATTTAAGAGTCAGTATTTGCCGTTTTCGTGCGTTGAATGACATGACAGTTTGTACTTACAGTATGGTTTGTCGAGATTCGAGAAACATCAGTCTGTCAACCCTACGACCATACGTATTATGTAAAGTTTCTTAATGTCTCTGATACACTTGTTGTAAGGTGAAAACACCTCTTAACAAAAATACCTATCCATTGAATTTTTTACTTGTGTTGAGAAAATTGTGCAAGTTGTTAAAACTAATATATTTTTCAAAGAAAACGAAACTGTTGATAAATGTAAAATATATTTTTGTACTATTAAAGAAATATATTTTATGAACTAAACTTTATGGAAGTACTTTGTGTAAGACAATTTTAATATTGTGCGCTTCCTTTTGATGTTTGCAAAACTGGAGTTATTTCTCGATGAACTTAACGAATTTGTAATTCAGGAGTAAACCCGATGATAACAAAATCATATTTCTAAGTAAACTTTGTTTTTATTTTGTGTTTAATGATGGAAGTATCTAATGAAATAAAAGAAGATATTCGAAAAACTCAATCGGACTTGAAAAACGCGATACGAGTTCATCAGGTTGGTTCATTGTCGTGTTCTATTTTATTATTAGCATTTTCATGATCGTAAATATTGTTTGAAGTTGTTTAACAAATAAATTATGTTATGTTTAAAGGTCTGGGTTGCGCGATTACAGGAAGACGAGAACGTAAGAATTTAATTATGTATGTTAAATAAATATTGTGTGTTATGAAATTGAGGTACGTACTTTATTTAGTTACTTTTTCAGAATGTTCTTCTGAAAACAAAAGTTAAGGAAGCTGAAAAAGAAATTATTACTATTGGACAAAATCAAGTAAGTTTAGATTATTATATAATTTATAATAATGTGTTTTGATGGATGCTTCTTTTGAATATTGGGTTTAAAAAAATCTAGTACTAGGTACTCAATGTCACCCACTTCCCCCATTCTTTCAATTAGCATAAAAAGTAAAAATTATAAGTATTTCTATATCTTAAGTTCTCAACTATTTTACCAGTATAATTATTAATAATAACAGTAGTATTTCAAATATTATATTTTTAAGTTCAGCTAATTCACTTTTCTTTGTAAAATTTCTTAATCCAATGGATCTAATATCATTTCTTTGTTAAAGAGGTCTAAATTTCAAACTGGAAAAAAATCATGATTTAGCAGTTAGAAAACAAATTAAATGAAATTTTTTTTTTAAAAAGTACCAATTTTATTATTAATATAAGAGAATAAGAAGTGAAAAATAAAATTTTCAGAAATTAGTAGTTGAGAGATTGCGGAGGGAATTAGAGCTCTATCAACAACGTCTTAAAGCTCGAAACAAACAAGTCAATATCGAGAATGACAATCGCTATGTAGCCCAACAGTTAAGGGATCACCAATTACAATACCGCAGTAGAAACAGAACAGTTTCTCTCTTAAAACCATCAGTACTCAACGAAATACATATAAAAACAGAAAATCACAAGGATGAGATAAAAGAAAATATTTCAGATTCAGAAAATGAAATCAAGTCTTCCAATGAGAAAGAGAATTCAAATCACAGTGAGAGTGATGATAAAGAAAAGTTTTCAAGGAATTTCTCTCAGTTGCCAAATACTGTAAATGATAGTAGAAGTAATTTTGCCAATGCGCTTAATAAAGTTAAGGAGGCTTTTATGTAAGTATGGATCCATTATTAAATTTATAAATTAGGGATAGTTAGTGTGCATAATGACAGTTCTTTCAGATTAACTGATGTTTACCAGTTAAGATAATTTAGTAAATCTAATTGTAATGGAAGTTGAAATGCTTAAAATTAAATAACTACCAATTTATTTAAATAAATAAATTTACTGAATAGTTGTGTCCCTGAAAAAGGTAAAAATGTCATACCACAATTACCTTAGATTAATAACTCAATAAAATTCTTAAAATTCTAAATTCTTAAAAATAAAATTAAATTGCATTAAAATTCTCTGACTATTACATTCCATTACTTAAAATTGTAATACAATCTAATTAATTTTACATTTATTTGTTAGTGGTAGTAAGAATGAAGAAAACATTGAATGGCAAGAACAGAGATCGGACTCTGATTCATCGAGGTGTGCGGAGATATCGCCGACGCCTTCGCCCCCGCCACTGCCCGAACCAGGGGAACCTGTCTCACAAGAAACTTTTTTGAGGTAATTATGATTTTTAGAGAATGTACTGATTTCCTAAGTTTACGCAAATGCTATTCATTGAAATAAAACTATTTTTCTATCACGATTTGGTTGGACTGACTCAGTCCAACCCGTGACCACGAAGACTGCAAAGCCTTCGAAACGTCGGGAATAAAAATTGAAACCTAATCGTGATAGAATCTGTAAAAATTGTTTTAGAGAATGTTTTACAAAATATGATATAAAAATTGAGCCATCATGGGACACCTGGTAGTACAATTTTTTTCCAACCTAGCACCTCCATTAACTACTACCACCAACTGACCATCATACTAGATTTTCAGGAATCTCCTGCAGAAATCTTATTTTAATTATATTATTGCAGACTTATAGGTCTTATAACACCTTTACAAAAAGAATTGCTGGAAAAGAAAAGAAGTGAACGCCGGAAAAGGTCCACAACAAGTACAAATAGAAATGATTTTCTATATGGAAATTTTGATATGTTACCTGTAAGTTTTATAGTACTTAGGGCCTCGTTCACCAACTCCAAGTAAAGTGTCGATTAGTTACTTTCTGACTAGCGTTAATTGACAAGTAAGAGTTCCGAGTAACTTCTGTTAATTTCACAAGCAAAATTAGAGCTCTGAGTAGCAACTTACTGGTTAAGTGAATGATATCACAAATCCTGCGTCCCATTCGTTCAATATTACGTCAAAAGTATCTTATTACAGCAAAAAAACAGTCGTGACTCGTCGCGGGTCCGCACCGCATGACACAAAAACCTACCGGACCCTTTTTTTGCTATATAAATAGTTACACAGGTACTAAATCGTGTGTCCATAAGGTCGAGTTTTGTGTGACCCCTTCCGGACATCGGTGTTTGCTTCGCCCGAATTGCAGTTTGTTTTTGTTGAAACTACTTGATTTTTTAACCCGTCAGAGGCGGCACATATATATGTTCCATAAGCGTATGGGCCACCGGAGGCCGAGCCGCCCGTGACTATTTAAATGAAAGGCTATTTTACAGTTAACACGTTCATTTAAAATGTTAAACATCGTTATTAAGGTATGACTACTATAATTTGATTTTATAGTTTATTTAACTACGATAAAATGTACAATTAACTGTCTACTTTAAACTTTAACCGTCAAGTAAACGCGCTACTTGGCAGACGACGTGGCAAGTAGCTTACTGGCCAGTTTAATCATAAGATGCATGCTACTCGAACGTCGTGAAATTCACACGTGCAGTTACGGGTGACTTTAACTGACGATTAGCCTACTTGACACTTTACTCGAGGGTGGTGAACGAGGCCCTTAGAAAATTTATTGTTTTGTATTTAATTGGGTACTTGACTAACTTTTTTTATTCGACAGCCTCCGTGGCGCAGCGGGCGAGTAGCCGGCTGTGAAACGTGAGGTCGCGGGTTCGATTCCCGCACGAGACAAATATCTGTGTGGCCCATAGATATTTGTTTCGGGTCTGGGTGTAGTGAGACCGAAAGTCTCTCGTAGTTTCTGATACCCACGATACAGGTTACACCTAGTGTGGGGTCAGGACTATGTATGTGACTGTTGGGTGTATTTATTATTATTATTATTCATTTTGTATGAAATTTACGTCGCCTAAAATATAGAACAGAAAGAAATATTGAAATATTCTTAAAAATAAAAAAGTTATAAGCCATGAAGTTTGGTGTAACCTTCAAACCGCGGGAAAGAGAAGTATCAGTAAAATTACGTCAGGGCCATAACGGAACGTGCGTTGAAAAGGGATAGCAACATATCCCCACTACGCCCCCACTCTTGCCCATTGCAGATTTTAAAATATGAATTACTGCCTCATTTTTCAACCAATTTCGATGCAGTTTTTACAGGGAGGTTTCTATTTTGTTTTATTAGCTATTACATATGAAAATGTGTATAAAATAGAACACTGTCAAGTACCAAATTGTCTAAGTTGTTCCTATGGCTTTTATTTATTCCATCTATTTTTTTTATTATACCTCTTATTTATGTTTTATTATAACTCAATAAATGCATATTGTAATCTCATAAAACTTTCTTAATGTTACAGAAACGCAAAAAATATAATCAATTCCCATATCTTCAAACACACAACGATCCGCCACAAACACGTTCCGCCAAATTACGAAAGCAGCAAGTGAGTAAATAGGACATAATTCGCTATTTAATGATTTCCTAGGTTTACGCGAATGTTATTCATTGGAATAAAACTATTTTTACGGATTCTATCACGATTTGGTGATAGAATGGAAAAAGAATGAATGGAGAAGGGATGTCATTTAGCTATTGCCAATGGATACCATTTCTTAGTATGTACTTATATTATTCTATAAGCATTTTTTTCTAATTTACAAGAAAAATATTATAAATACGTACCTACTTACCTTTCAGAGTCAAAATAAATCGTCACGCGAAGGGTCACCTTCAGGATCATCGACTGAAAATAAAAGTAAGCAATGTTGACATAGTATTTTAACATATTGGGCCTTACTTATAAAAGCATTTTCGTTTATCTTTTCGCTAAGAATAGCTTGTCACTTTTTTTCTTGCGTTACATTGTTTGAAAATGAAAGGGACAACCTATGGTTAAAGATAAGGAGCGCTTAAATATTTTTTGGTGTGGCTAAATTGCACTATACTATTAGACGTAAAAATTCTCCATCTCATAAGTCATGCGAGAGTTATAAATCTAGAATAAACAACAGAGGAGGTCTTCGTGTTATCCCAAAATTAGGATAAAAAAATTAATTTTGTTTAGTATTGGTTGATGCATTCGTACGACCAACTAAATAAAAATTCCTGTCTCATACTAAACCACAGCATTAAATGCTTTTGGAATTCATATAGGTAGATTGGCAGTATGGAACACAACTACTTACTGTTCGTGTGACCGAGAGTTTGGTTGTTAACTAAACTGTAACAACCAAAGTCTTGCTAAATGACTGCCTTGGTGGCGTAGTTGTATTTCGATACGACTACCGTCCTGAGGTCTCGGGTTCGATACCTGGGACGGGCAAAGTGGTATTGGATTTTTTCAATATTAGCTTGACTACACACATGTGTAGCCTGAAGTCTGGAATTTGTGCCCAATATGGCAATAAGCTCGCCCTCTATCACATCTGGGACGGAACTAAATTTGACGGAATGTGGGTGTTCTAGTTCGCTAGAGCACCTCTGCCTACACCTTCGGGGATACAGGCGTGAGCTTATGTGTAATTTGGTGACAAGTGACACCAGAATAGTCATCTACTCACTTGGTTAAAGGTGACCTGTGATGTAATCGATATATCTTGTTTTAATATTGTAAATATTGTTTCAGCAGGTTGGAGTAATAACAAGCCGGCATGGGTCGCTTCTCTACCGCCTAGTTTGTCCGTAGAGCCAGTATATCCACCAGCGAAAAAAGTGTGCCACGGATGCGGGAGAAATGGTCAGTACTCTTTATCAATTAGAACCTTACTAGTATTTGGAATCTAGAAGTAGATTGCTATATTTTTTTTACAAATATCTGGGTCGCCCAACAGATATAAACGATGTATCCAATGTCAAAAGTGAAAAATGTGGCCGCTATTTTGTTTTTCTGTATATACCGAAATTCCGATTTTGGTAAAAAAATATATATAAAAACATGTGTGCAATTTACACGTGGTAGAAGTGAAACCTTCAAAATTTTTGGCTTCAACATAATGAGACGAATGTAAAATTTTGGGAAGAGGATAATTGGGTACTTGACTATAGTAACATATAGTAATATCAATGAATTTCTGTTGGAACACAGATTTATCATCTAAATAACGTATGCAATAGGAAATTATAAAAAAATACTCCAAGGATAATTTTATTTTAGTAATTTAAATGCATAATTTTATCTGTGAGTCATGTGACTGTAAACACCAATCACGATGCATGATGGCAGATTACTCTTTTTTCTTGTTTATTTGTACCACAAGGGCCTAAGAGCTAAGATACAAAGTCATACTGTCAGGATATTTGTCTTTTTTTCGTATTTTTATTTAAATCTCAACTTAATTTCAACGCGGATGTGATTGATGAAATATCTGAGCCGTTTTTTTTAGTTTGAAATCATTAATGTTATTTCCTCAATTAAACCTTTTTTAAAAGTATTTTGTATCTATGGTAAGAACCAATGATGTAACCCATTGCTACAGTTAACATGTAGCGTTTTGGCGACAAGCTAAATTATACATATTAATGTTTGCTTTTTGTAACTAAATATATGAAAAAAAAATTACGAAATACATGTTTTTGATAAACTAATAAATAGCCCTGTATACTTTTTAAAGAATAGTCAGTTGTATGTTTGGTAATAATCATAGTGATACAAAGTTTGATAATTATTTTAATTTTTTTTCGTATATTTCATTTGTATATATTACATAGATTTTATTATAAAAATGATGAAAAAAAGACTCTACAAACGTATAATACATACACGTATACAAAACACCAAGGTTGTGTGATGCTTTTTCCCAAGTTTTGTACTACGCATGCGCGCACTTTTTACTGTCGCTTTTCCGTTTCATCGACTTTCAAATCACAACGATGCTAAAAAAGTTTTCACTTCAAAAACGAAGTAAGATTATAATAATACTGTTATAATAGGTAGTAACTCCCACTGCCTCGGTGGCGTGGTGGTATTTCGGTACGACTACGGTTTTGAGGTCTCGGGTTCGATCCCCGGGTCGGGCAAAGTAATATTGGATGTTTCCATATCAGCCCGGAGTTTGGAATTTGTGCCCGATATGGCGATAGGCTCGCTCCCTATCACATTTGGGACGGAACTAAGCTCGGCAACATGTGGGTATTCTAGTTCGCTAGAGCACCTTTGCCTAGAGGCAACAAAGTGCTCTAGCGAACTAGAACATACCATAACATAACATAACATAACATAATCTGCCTGCCTGAAGGTCTACCTTCAGGGATACAGGCGTGAGCTTATGTTATGTTATGGTAACTCCCCAGATGTGCAGCATGTACTTGGCTGTTTTTTTTAATTGTCGTGTATCTGTTTGTGGTGCAGACGTGCCGTCGCTGCTGGTGTGGTGCGCGGGGTGCAGCGTGTGGCACCACACCGGCTGCGGCGCGCGCGGACGCTGCACCGAGTGTGGCGCCGCGCTGCCCGACCCCGCGCTCCCCGCGCACCCCGCACACCCCGCGCACACCCCCGCGCACGCCCCGCACCACGCGCACGCGCACGAGTCCGACCTCGACCTCGAACACGAACACGACACCGCCCTGTTCAGAGGTAAAAGCCTTAACTATTGAGTGGTAGAGCCAAAACAGTGTGTAGACAGTTACATGAGGTGGGGTTCTTCTCGGATAAATACCCAAGCCTATTATTAGACTTACATATACAGTACGAATGGGCCGGCTTGACCGCACAGATACCACTGTCTCGCAACACACACACGCATGCACAGTGGCGTGCACAGTTAATTTAGACAAAGAGACACGGTCTACCCTGACAATTAGCTTTTTAGACAATTTACGTAAATCATGATCAAAAATTCGTGACCGTAAACAAATTGTCTAAATATCAGTGCTCCGATTGTATTTTGGCAAGGCACCCATGACTATTTTTGTGTCTTGGGTGTCTATGGGCGGTGGAGGTCACCTACCATCAGGTGATCTGATGAAAAACAGATTTTCTGACATTTCACGGTTTTGTATTTATTGACTTTAATGGCCTTAAACCGCAATTGCTATAAATTTGTATAGGAGCATTATTAATATTATGACAATGGTTGGGGCGGATATTATGGAAATACATCCTTGTGGTTGCATCGGTCATACACATGTCTTGTCCCATATCGATTTACTTCTTTCCTCTTCGGAGTGTGAAGATGCATAAATAAATGTTTTTCGGTGGTCAGTGTTTATTTCACTACATTGCGCTTAGCATGAGGTGTAGTGCAGTCGATTTGTTTTGGATTAGGAAAAATGATTTTCATAGCCTAATAAGCCTAAACCACAACTGCTATGAAAAATGTAATAGGAGCAATATTATTATCAAGAAATATTAGCATTTGATTTTTGGAGTATTTTATTATTATCAAAATAATACACCTTTATGTTAACAGATAAATTGGCCGAACGTAAAAGCTTACAAGAGAAAAACATCAAGTTATGTGTAGAACTACGTAAATTAGAAACGAGAGCGGCGACGCTCAAGGCCAATTTGGACGAGCACAATGCAGAGAAGCGTCAGTTGTTGGCAGATCAGATAAAGACGCAGAGAAACCTTCAGAAGCTTCTAGACTTCATCAGCCAGTTCAAGGAGACGTCCATTAGTATCCGTTCAACATCTATCAGTGAGTCCGGCAGCGAGATCAGTAAAAGCAACGAAGAATGAAGTCGTAAGTTAATTGCATTATTTTGATTATATTTTTTTTCTAAGCAGTTTGTTGCTCAGTATTCCATTAAGGGTCTTTTTCAACCATTTGGACTGTCCCTATACACCCCATTTTTGGTGTTTCAGGTTGAATGCTCTGAATTTGTTTCCCTGTGTCTTCCAGCAAGAGGCATAATGATGGTTTGTAGATTGAATAAATGAAGTGTAGTTAGTTCAAGATATTTCTTATTTTCATGTTATATCCCTGTCATGAACTAATTTCTTTTTATGTTGAAGTTTAAATACGTTGGCTTCATATTAGTTTTATGCTTACATCAAAGCAGATCAATTTTAATTTACAACTAAATTAGGTTTTTTATTGTTATCACATAAAAAAGCATATTGTTAATTGTTTAAACCCATCGATAATTATTAGTATTAATTTGTTAAATAAAAGTTAGAATAGATAATTCTGTTTACATATTGAAATCGTCATCATAAACGTAAAAAAAAACAAAATGATTGATAGAAAATATAAATAATTACCTCTGATATACAAAGATCGAATTACATGTTAATATCATATATAATAACAAACAATCCTGTTTGTTATTATATAAAACCAGAATTGTGTTTTATTCTTATTGTTACCTGACTAATCTAAGATGTCTATATATTACCATTGGATAATCTTCTTTTAAAAATAATAGCTTCCACGCATTTGCGATGATTTAGCCAATGTCAAGGTAAAATTACCATTGTTCTTCTTCTTCTTCTTCTTTTAAAAATAATGGCTTCCACACATATGCGGTGATTTAGCCAATATCAAGGTAAATAGAGCAATTATGTTTTCACAATGACCATGAGACCCAGATGTGGATGATCTCAAGGCCCTGCTGAGTTCATGGCGGTAATTCCTTCCAGTCCAGTGCCCCTCAGATGACCTTCACTCGGCGAATCGACTGAACAAAGCCAGCCAACGCACCAAGCAAAACTCATCGAAGATCACTGGTTAAAAAATTTCCACATTGTAATTTTCTTCACTGAAGTTTGATGCATTAAACCACAACACTTATAACCAACAAACACAGCTCTAGAGAATAATATGAAATAATTTTAACAAGCGACGCCCACCCCTGTCAGACTTCCCGTTAAAATCCTACCATTGTTAAATGCGATTGAACGAAATGACAGGAATTAACTAATTTTTAGTTTGACGCGACTAAAATTAGATGGTTAAAATATAAGTTTTAGCGTATATTTATTCACCGACCATCACCATTCTAAATTTATAATTTTCCAGTATTCTTTAGAAGTTTATCCATAATGGCATTGAACTAGTATTAATTAGTATAATTTGCGAAATAAACAAAATTGTACTGAATATGACTTTAGTCAGGTGACAATAGAATTAATGGCAATTAGGTATTAAAAAAAACTTTCTATTGCGGTGCAATTTAGCAGCACAAGAGTGTTTAGAGAATCATTCTGAAATGAAGTTAATAGCCAAAAGTAAAGTGTTCAGTATTTGATTCCTAATTTTGTAAAATATGTAATTATATTCTGTTTCAAATGAAGTTAATAAATTACTAATTCATTAACAACTCCTGACCTACCTTGTAAGAATGGACCGTTAGCAAAAACAGCTTTTGCTGTCTCGTCGATTTCGCAATCTATGGTTGTCATGATTTTGGATCGTAATTAAATCTCGGACAATAACTATCGGAGATGAACGACTTAAGCCGCGTCTCCTGCAGTTGTTTTTTCGAAACAAAATACTAAAACACACAAAACGAAGTTTTTCATTGTCACCTGCTCATGTAACAATGGACCATAAACAAAAAATTTACGAAATATGTCGCGAGGAACAGCTAGTCGTAAATAAAGTTGTTGATTATTATTAAAATCATTTGAAACAGAGTTTAGATATAGGATTTGTTTATAGTTTAATGGTTTTGTTCATAGTTACGCCTCTTTTGATTGTTGTTTGTCACATAACTTCTCCGTCCTTTTCTATATGGTATCATTGGAAAGGAATGTAAGAGTTGTTAAATCATAAAATTTAAATGGCGTTTACTGATGTGGTGAGTATGAAGTTTAATCAATTCTTAATTGTCCTCTGTGATATCATTAGGTTTGCCTAGGTTGTTGATACATAAAGTACTGTGTACAGATGAACCAAGTATGTAAATAAATATTCGTAAATTGATAATAATTTTGTTTTATTTATCATTAAAATACGTATAAATAGACGACTATCACCTGACGATTTGGTACTTGAATCAATCATGTAGTTACTATTTTTTTAACATTAAATATTTCCTTTTTTATATCATTTCGAGTACCTTCTTTCCATTCATGACGTCTTTACGTAACTGTTCAATGCTACATTCCAATAAGTAACATTCATACTGTGTCAGATCGCAGTACCTTTCCATTTCTCCAGCACCTCTTTGGTTAACGTTAACAGTTCCCGACAAGAAAGAAGTACCAAAATCATTGTTTTCTATCAACGCGTTAACTTTACTGGGCTTACCGCCGAGCGCGTCGAGGATACCTCTAGTGAATATCAAAACACTAAAAGCTACGGATAACGTCGGAGCCCATCCTTTTTTAGCCTCTGTCACAATTTTATCACACTTGCGGAGTCTTGTAGTAAAGTCTAGTGTCATTTGATCATTAAAATCTTTGATTGGCTTGGTCTGTGATAGAAGAGGTACCATAGTTTTGTCTGAGTGTCCTCCGATGACGGGTACCACGCAATCATGTGGATGCAGATTGTTATCAGATGCGAACAATGCTCTAGCACGAAGCGCGTCTACCGTAGTTACACCAAAAAGTTTCCTTGGATCGTGCTCTCCATAATGTCTCATAATTTCAGCAGCCATTGGAACCAGGCGGTTGATAGGCTCAGTTACAATGCCGAAAAATGGGGTAGGCGACAATTTAGATAAACTTTTTGCTAATGTTTTAATGAATTCGGTGTTTGTTGATAGCCACGATTTTTTATTCGTGCCGGGGTTTTGAATTTCACCGCCCACTGCAAGGACGATGTCGGAATTCTGCAAACTTGCGTCAAGTGCTTGTGGGTCTGTGTAGCCTTTGATTTTTGAATCGCTGGGTATGTGCGACAAGTCGAGCAACACTCCGCTGGTGTGCACTCGTGTGTCGTGCACTACTAGCTTGGTTATACTGGGTTGTGCACGAAGCAGTAAACATAGCGTTTGTCCAATATCGCTGGCCCCACCAACCACTGTCACTTGATAATTTCTAATGGTTGTTGATAATGGTCTGAGTATTTTCCGGCTTAGTAACATACTGTAACAATTTGTGGTTAAATTGGGTTTAATAATTAATAAAAATAAAAAATCTCGCTTATTTAAAATTCCTCCATTAATTTTGACAATCTAATAATTATGAATGACAATATTGTCAACAAAGAATTTTAACGCCATTGTCAAGATGCTTGAGTGTCATATGAGTGACGTGGCCTCTTAGATTATCTTAGATTATTCTTAGATTATCCTCGTGGCTTAAATAGCTCACGGCCGCACCTACAGGCATATACCTACGCACTTAATACAACCACTTTTGAGTGGTAGAATAACGCTGTAGACAGAACAATTACAAGCAACTCTATCTCAAGCTGCTATAAGGTAAATAGCATTGACTTATGTAAATAGTAATAATACCTACTTATATAGTATCTACTATCTAGTAAATACTCTTTAACGACAAGAGCTTCGTGTACATGTCTCTGACTGCTCCTTTTTTTGTCACCTGCTGCCGAATGTCAGAAAACTGACAAGACAAATGTAAAATGAGTACCTTACGAAAATGTAAATTAATTTGTAAAGAAATACCTACTATTTAGGCTGAATATAATTTAATAAAAAACAAAAAATGTACAGCAGTAGGATATATTCTGCTTTTCCAAAATTGTGTAAAGTGAATACAGGAAGATATTACTATATGCCACAGAGAAATGTCCAAGTGTCCATTATAGGAGCAGCGGGAGAAGTTGGAGCCAATTTGGCTTTGTTATTAAAGCAAAATTTGAATGTAAACAAGATCCAGCTGTACGACGACAACGAAAAAGTTATCGGCGTTGGTTATGAATTAAATCATATAAGCGGTGGCGCACCTGTATTCACATACGTCGGAGATGGTTGCCTGGGAACTGCTATTGAATCATCAGATTTGGTTGTGATGGTGTCTAGAATACCTCGCAAACCTGGTAACACAAGGTACCAAATGATAAGCGCCAATGCGCCTGCAGTTTTAAAACTTTGCAGAGCTATGGCTGATAAAAATCATAACGCCCTTTTTGCCATCGCAACCAATCCCATCAACTCTCTATTACCTTTTGCCACAGCATTATTGTTCAAGTACGGTTGTTATAACCCATATAAGCTATTTGGTGTTACTAATATTGATACAGCGAGAAGTCGTGCGTATGCTGCAAGTGTAATTGGAGTGAGTGCACGTGAATTGTATGTCCCTGTCATCGGAGGTCATTCTGATGAAACATCAGTACCTTTGTTCTCAAATTTAACACCCAGTCAATATACCATAGATGCGTGTGAAGGAGAAACATTGACACGACTAGTTAGAAAAGCTGGGACAGAAGTAGTAAATCACAAAGAAGGCATTGAATCGGCGACATTAGCGATGGCCTGGGCTGTTAATGAATTTATAGAAGGACTAGTAGATGCTATTCTTGGTAAAGAAGTTATGGTTCATTGTTACACAGCAAGTCCTCATTACGGTACTAGATTTTTTTCCGGCCCCACCAAAGTGGGACCTAATGGCATTATTGAAACTTGCCGTAATTTACCAATGAGTGCTCACGAAAGATACCTATTACAGTGTAGCATACCAATTTTAAATCAAGAAATAATTCACGGTGAAGAGCATGTGCAATATATCGAAAATGCAAGGAGGAAATGAAGTTTTAAATCGAAATTTATGTATAAAAGTTAAGTGCAATCGAGTTTATGCACCGTTGTTATTGCTCGTAATTTTTTTGAATGTATAAAAAATATTTGTTTTATTATCTACGGTTTATCTTTGAAGTATAGTCGTTTAGATAATGTAGGTACAGAAAGAGTTTATTAGATTTTTAATATAATTCAAACCTTGAATGTTTTCAACACTGACCATGATAATAAAGAACTTATCCCAAAACTTTTTGAGTTTAATTATAATTTTTATAACAATATCATAATGGAGATAATGGAAGAAAATATTATTATATCGTATTTAAATACTAGGCAAAGCAAATGATTACCAAGAGCTCTGAATATTCTATAGTTAAAGGAATATTGCACTTTAGAGGGATATGTAATCGAAGCTGACGCTTGCGGTGCGGTAACGGTCCAATATCGGACAAATGGCTAGGTTGAGACGCAAAGCGGCCATCCGAGTCGCATCTTATTCTACGAATACTAGCTGTTCCTAAGAGCTCCGGTTACCGGTGACTCCGGTGAGGCGGTGTGTTCACATGGAACATTCATGGAAATTATTTATGTAGAGTAACCAATCTAATAGTGAAAAGTATAACATAAACTAATCTTGTTTATCCTATTATAAGAAATATATGTAGTTTAAACATAAGGGCCTTACTTATAAAAGCATTTTTAGCTGAGCAAATGGTTAAGAATAACCTGCCACTGTTTTCCTTGCGTTAAAATGAAAAGGACAACCTATGGTATAAAGATAAGCAGCGCTTAAATATTTTTATAAGTAAGGGGCATAGTGTATAATATGGTTTTGTTGACCAATGGCTATGGGACCATGAATGCATCTCCATAGTTCGAACAGTAAGAAGCAAATCAAGCGACCTACGACAGGACATAATCAGGTAATCTATACCATCCCACCTCAATGTGGGGTCGGTGCTACATACTTTTTCAAGCATGTTGCAGAAGAGATTTGGCTTAGTTTTTGCGGCCGACTGCCTATCTGACATTAACCCACTTCCAGTTCCAAGGAAATCATGGTAGAAAAATACTCAATCGTCTAAGGAATCGAAATCAGAACCTCTGTTCACAGACCGAATACTGCCACTAGAGTCTAGACCAAGTTAACATTATATTCGGACATCACGAATTAAAAACTACGTTCACTCGGAGTGTGATTCTAGCCTCGTGTGAAACGGCCCCAACTCCCAATGCAATGTAACCGCAAATAAGGATCGTAACTGGTAGGTTAACTTGGAGATAATCTGCGGGGGCCCACGGTCGACGCGTAACATTCACTTTAATGTCTTTCGGTCCTGACTCCTGGCGAATGACGACATTGTTAAATGTTACAAGTCCGTCGATTACAACATAGTATTCCATTAGTTTTGGTGAAATACCCCATATGCGTGTATGTTTAACACATTATCTATTTAAGGGTCATGTGCTTCTCTTCCTTCGTAGGCCAATAAGAAAGGTAGATTAACATTTGTGGTACTTTACTTTAATTACGGACTGCCTCGGTGGCGTGGTTGTATTTCGGTACGACTACCGTCCTGAGGTCTCGGGTACGATCCCCGGGTCGGGCAAAGTGATATTGGATTTTTCCGTATCAACCCGGAGTTTGGAAATTGTGCCCGATATGGCAATAGGCTCGCCCCCTATCACATCTGGGACGAAACTAAGCTCGGCGAAATATGGGTGTTCTAGTTCGCTAGTGCGCCTCTGCCTACTCCTTCTAGGATACAGGCGTGAGCTTATGTTTAATTATTGAAGATTGAAATTATATATTTTAACGACTTAATTACTCCAGGCACATAAAATATTTTGTAATCTATCCTTATAGATACTTACCATTTAGTAAGAACTAGTGCTGCTACATAATAAAAATAAACACAAAGCATATACATAAACACAGTAAAAAAAATTGAAAGATCTATCCTTGTAGAAACTTTTAGTACCTAAATATTATGCTATTTACTGCCTCGGTTGCGTGGTTGTATATCGGTACATCTGCCGTCCTGAGGTCTCGGGTTCGATCCCCGGGTCGAGCAAAGTGATATTGGATTTTTCCATATCAGCTCGGAGTGTGGAATTTGTGCCCGACATGGCGATGGGCTCGCCCCCTATCACATCTGGGACGGAACTAAGCTCGGCGAAATGTGGGTGTTCTAATTGACTAGTGCACCTTTGCCTACCCCTTCGGGAATATAGACGTGGGATTATGTTATGTTATCATGCTATTTCACTCAATAAAAACCATGTCCAATATTTTCACCCAACTTTATTAGCGACCTAAAATCTTCTACAAGTTACAGTATAATGCATCGAATCTAAACTAGTTCTCGCAGTTTTGCGAATTACAGCGTTATGTGAGAAGTTGTTTTGATTGGAAAAACCGTTAAAGACCCACATAGATACTTTTACGAGTAGAGTCATGTTGAGTTGTCCCACGGGTGTCATTTGTCGGCGCCTTCAGTGGATCCACGCCAGGGCTGCCTTCTGAAATGTAGGGAAACGACTTCCAAAGTTAATGTTTAATAATTATTTTATTGATTCCAAGGACGTAGCACAAGATATTTCTGTATTAATCAATAATAACATTTTGATTGTAGAATAAAATGTAGCGATAGATAACAAAAATCCAAGGATACCTGTAAAAAGGAATAACACTGAATCTAAATCTAAGTACTTGCTTACATTAGCTATACCTCTACTAGGTAAATATTGTTGATATTAGTAGAGGATTATACGTAATTATTAGACTTAAAATACCTAATTAAAAATGTTGGCATAAAAATACTAAAAATTATGAAATAAAACTAGTTTTTACGGATTAGATCGTGATTTGTTTTGTGTGTATTTTATAGTACCGTTTTAGTCTCGACGTTTCGAACTGTCCGACCGGCCCGTGGCCACGAAAGCTGTAAAGCGTTCGAAATAACATTCGCGTAAATCTAAAAAATCATTATCTAAAATTATGATCAATATGGTGTTAATGTGGTGTCTTGGACTACTGGGATGACGAGCGCAATGCTTTTCGTACAACTTGCCTATATTGTAACTTTAAGTGATTAATATTGTTATTATTACACAGAGAGTTGGCGTCAGGCAGGCAGCCGGTTGTAAAATCTAAGCCAAATCTTTTCTGCAATATGCTTGAAAAAGCGTGTTGCGCCGACCCCACATTAAGGTGGAATAAGGGCAGGTTGAAAGAAAGAATATTGTAATAATATTGTAGTACTATATGGTTTTATATCTTTAGGGGAGGCCTATGTTTAGCAATGGACGTTCTATGGCTGATGATGATGACGATAATATGGTTTTACTACTGTTTATTGGCAGGCATCGTGCTTTATTATTAGCAACCTCTCGTATCGTCGCGATTAACGCCCGGTTCCAATAATAATCTCAGTTCGAATGTACAGATAGATTACTAAAATTTGCCAATAAGAACACAGTTTGAACATGACTCCGTCAAATGACGTGATTGGTTCATAATCGCGATCTATGTGCACTCTAAACTGAGATCGTTTATTGAAACCGGCCGTAAGACGATATAAAAGTTGTATTCCTTTACGCATCCTTTTCTTAAACAAATCGACGTTTAAGTTGTGGAACTGTGTGCTCCACGCGTCTCCCACAAGTCGTTATCTCGCCGACTTGTTTGCTAAACTCGCCGCGGCAAGAATTGCAAATAGCGATAATTCTAACTACCCCGATAAATCACCTACACCCCGTTCAAGTTTTTTCCCCGAGGGTGCACCTCTTTTCTGCCATTGTTGGTGATTGATCGCGCCTTTTTCTCGTACTTAAACTCTCGAACGTACGAACATGTGTTCGGAAGTTTTCAACAATTTATTGACACTTTGACATATTATTATCCAGATTTAATGTTATTGTTGCTATTACTTGTTTTTTGAATAACAATATTGGGCCTTACTTAAAACAGCATTTTTAGCTGAGCAAATGGTTAAGAATAACCTGTCACTTTTTTCCTTGCGTTACATTGTTTAAAAATGAAAGGGACAACCTATGGTATAAAGATAAGCAGCGCTGAAATATTTTTATAAGTAAGGGGCAATATCGCTAACTGAAATTAGAGGCAAAGAGGTATTTAAGTAGGGAAACAAGTAATATATTGAAAAACATCCAAGTGTGTGTCTGACCGACCACTCATAATGAAGGCTATTTCACGTTATTAAAATAACAATGTCTAAAAAACTACTCAAGCCGTCATACTCTTTAAGCACGATGACGTGATGGACCTATAATATAAGTTAAAAGATAAAATGTTCCTCATAAGATGTAGAGACTGGAGAGTAAAGTAAGTAGTGGAAAATATTGAGCATGAGTTTATTAAAAATAGATCATTGTTTATTTTTTTCAAACTATTAAACAGCGAAATCAATACATAGTGTCATGGTCAGAGGTCACTCAATAACTCGAATACTTGCTTAATAATAAAATATCATTATTGTGTTTGTAAGAAAAACGATAAATTAAACGACAATGACGCCCGCGGGACGTATAGATGTTATGGCGATTTATAGCTGCCGCTAATTGCCCTCAATTTATAACCCACCACAATATGTTTCATCCACAATTGCCGATACGGTTCTAATAGGACATGCATGCTATCAAAATGGCATACATTGTAATGTATTTACAACGTACCATGAGACATTCATTCTTAAGTTTTAGTATAATATTTCATTAATGAATTAATAGAATTACTTGACACTGTTAAATATGCTCATCTAGTTCCAATAGATATTTTCCATACGATACAGTGTTCATAATAATATATACATAGAATGAAACTTCATTATTTAACCCTTTTTCCCAAGCTCTTTGCAGGTTTTCCAGTAAAGTGGCTGTACTCTATTTTAAGTTTGTTTATTCTGGCGTAGCAGGTAACTGAGTTATTTCATGCAGCGTGTCATGTTGATGCAATTTTGACATTAATTAACGGGGCGAACCAGTTTTATAACGTCTAGATTCCTTCATAACACTATTTCTTGTGCTTCCGGAGCTGGCAAACTTACTTTGTATTGATTTATACGTGAACAGGATATTGGTGATGGGCTGTTATTGTCAAGTAAATGTAAGTATATTTTGTATGTTTGGTACATTTATAGTATATTATGAGTGGTAGAGTCATGCTGTAAAAGTGTAGATAATTACGTTTGCAGCACGAATGGGCCGGCGCGACCGGTTTGATACCACTGACTCACAGAAAACCGACGTAAAGTGGGAGCTTGCTGTCGCATTTATTTCGGTGAGTGAGATATCCGGTAGCCTAATTCCCCCCTCCCCTTTCCCCTCCCCTTCCATTCACTGCTTTTAGGTTAGCAACGCACCCATGATTTTGCCAGTCGCTGCTTTTTTAAAAAAAAAGTTTTTTTAGTTTGTTAAGTTACTTGCCGGGACTGGATCCCCTATATAGGGGTTGATGCCAGTTCTGAAGTTCCTCAAAATAAAGCCGAAACCATTTTGCAGCATGGTCAAAGTGTTCTGTGCCTCTTACTGTTGAGTATTTTGTATGACTGCATTTTTTTTGACACAAATTACGCTTAAGTAGGTGTTTTTCGAGCGAATTTGGATCTAATTAAAACACTATATTGTATCAATTTAATATAATTAGTAATGATTTATTAAAGTATCTAATGATGTTAATGTTTTTTCCTTCTTCCTTCCTTAATATAAAAAAAATTATGCAAGATAGCGAATATTAGCTTGTTTATAATAATCATTTATTTTCTATATGCTTCATTTTCCATGATATGATGCCCATTGCACTCAATTATAATAATAGACGCACTACACAACCGTCCAATAATCCAACTTTTCGTGCAAGCCTCCACATTGTCCACATGGCAGGTCCGTGAATGAGTATAAGAATACCAGAGCCTGTTTTGATAAATTGTGAGATTCGATTGTTGGAACATGTTGGATTGTTGGACTGTAGGACGATCCTGTAATGCCGATATAAAATAGGGAAATTAAACCACCACCAAAAGCAAAAAAAAAACGTAATTTATAAAAAATTTAATAACAAAATTCTATATTCTGCACCTTAAAGCATAAACGTATAAGTAATAAGTTTGCAACTAATTAAAGTAGAATATTGCTCTGATTACCCAGTATTGTAGAATGTGCAATAATTGCAACATTCTGCCCCCGCCGCGCCGCGCCGTAGCTTTTAATAATCGATTTAATTGAGCCAATGAACAATTTAATTAAAATTCTAAAGACACGGCGCACGGCCCGTGGGATGCGGTGCGACGAGTGTTGTCGTTAAACTAAACAAACTGACTTGTTGCAAATAGTCCATGAGTTCAGTGATCAATTGCGACAGGACTATTTATATGCAACATAACATAATGCTTGAAAAAGCAATATTACAATTAAATTACAGAATATAAGTAATTATTCGTTTTTTATTTACCAAAACCTTTTTATTTACTTGGATGGTTTAAGTCTTTATTCTTTGGTAAAATGATCAAACGAGGGAAAATATATCGTGAAATTACAAAGCTACTTTTGGAAATAGATCTTAGGTTTGGTAGTGGTTTAAGTATAATTTTTTATTGGTGCCAATTTTGATAAATATACCATTTCGATTGATAAGAAATACCTAAATTTTCTGCTAGGACTTTTAAATGGGCCTTCTAATGGAAGCTCTGTATTGTGTACGTACATTGTTAGGCATGTCATTGTTAGGTACAGGTCGTCTCTAGACATGAGGTTTTAGGCCTTATTCCACATGTGTTATCTATATCTAATACGGGTTGGTATTGGAAAATCCATCTTTTTTGGTTCTTCGTCTAGAAACTTCTTATATTGTTCGATTTATGTAACTGCCCGTGGCTTATATAAAAATATGCGATTATTAAAATGTCGGCAGTACAAATGAGCGGCGTGGCGCGCGAGCTATTCAGGTATTTACGGTACGGGTTATTGGGGATCTGGCGGGAAGGATGTCTCCGTTTTTGCTGTTTTTACAACTTATTTATGTCTTTGTTTTAATGTTGTGCAGTGTGCACAGTATAAGGTAGTTGCATTGTTACATTTATCATGGATTTAGCCTGTAATTCTGTAGGGTTAACTTGTGTTGATGCCGTTTAACTTTTGCAGTATTAGAAAATTTAAATTACTGCAAAAAAAAACAGAGCAACGCGAATGGCAAGGCATTGTTAGTATTCCTGGTATTACCCATTAAAATTAAAATTAACAAATTAAAACTCATATTGGACGATTCAATATAATGTAATTATTATGAGTAGCTCGTATTGGTATAAATAATTATATTTTTGTGGATTAATTTATTTTTCAAAACTACATCCGATAGGAGTCGTGAATGTACCAAAACGCCACGCTTAAATGTGTTGAATTAAAGCATGATTATTAATGGGCATTGGCAACAATGAATTGTGTGTATCGGAAGTGCGGTCAGAGTGACCCTTACACAAGAAATGTCACACTTTCATGCGCAACGCAGTGCGGTGGAGTAAGATAAACTGGGACCCTGCGCCGCACCGCTCAGGGCCGCGCCGCGTGCAGGACGCGTGCGCCGTTTTAACTTATCCTGCTCTATGAATGTATTAGAACTGTTATTTTGTATTTCTGACAGACTGACTGCCTCGGTGGCCTGTTGAATTTCGGTACGATTACCGTCCTGAGGTCTCGGGTTCGATTACCGGGTCGGGCAAAGTAATATTGGATTTTTCAATATCAGCCCGATGTCTGAAATTTGTGCCCGATAGGATTAGGCTCGCCCCCTGTCACATCTAGGACGGAACTAAGCTCGGCGAAATGTGGGGGTTCTAGTTCGCTAGTGCGCCTCAGCCTACCCCTTCGGGGATACAGGCGTGAGCTTGTGTACGTATGTATGTATGTATTTAAGTATTTTTTTTTTGGTTAAATAAATATTTTTTTTATAAGACTGGCGTTTGCCAGCTACGGGCAAACGGGCAGGTAGGTCATCTGATGGTTTTTAATGTCTATAACACACCAAAGAATCATGATACGCTGCTAACTTAAAGGAGGGGAAAGGGATGCGGAAGGAGAAGGGACTTAGGCCACAGGAAATCTCACTCACTGAACGAAACCAACAGCGAGGTGCCACTTTACGTCGGTTTTCTGTAAGATAGTAGAATCAAACCGGTCGAGCCAGCCCAATCATGCTGTAGAGACTCTACAGTGTAGACGTTATTGTCTACAGCGTGGTTTTAGCTCTACCACTCGTAAATATTATGATACATTGTTTTGCTATTATCTTCTGTGATCATTAAAGTTAGACTGGTATAATTTCCGTCGACGGACGTAGTGTCTCGAATTTACCTGGACTGCATATATTTACCATTGGGTGCAAAGTTGACATTTCCCGTGCTAGGAGACACTGAAAATGTTCAGTTAGGCAGGTAATGTAATTTTCTACTAAAAGCATGTTTATTCTGCAACATGCATAGCTCTATCGCATTTATTGGTGTGCCCGCGAATGTACGAATGGGATCATTTAGCACGCGTCACGTTATCTGACAATCTGCGGGCATAACGCGGCACGGGCGCGGCGGCACAAGCGGCCCACAAATGAGCACAAACCAATGCATATCCCGTATAATGTGCTTAATGACGTTTGGGAACCCTTTTGAGATCCACTCCGATGTTCGAGTGCTGCGCAAATTTTGTGTCACGTGAGCTTTGGTGCTTTGTCTCTCTGTTGTTGATTTCTGGGAACAAATTACAACAAATATATGTCGGCTCCTTGGTCTGGTAGCAGCATATATGGGTTGTGAACGGGAGGTTCTGGGTTCGATTCCCAGGTCGAGAAAAGCGAATTTTCTAATTTAATTTGCCTGGGACTGGAACCCTCAGAGGGGGTTGCGTCAGGCAGAAGCCGGTCGTAAAAACTAATCCAAATACTTTCTGCAACTTGCTTAAAAAGTGTGTCGCGACCCCGATCCCACATTAATGTGGGATAAGGGCAGGTAGAAAGAATTCGTACATAAGAAAAAGGTTACATATGAGAGTGAAAATAATAAATATTCACGCAAAGATATGTAGGTAATGAAATCATGGCGTAAATCATCATCATCAGCCTATATCCGTCCACTACTGGACATAGGCCTTTTCTCAGATTGCGTTAGTGCCTATTAAATAGTATACTCCTACTCAGGCGTCAAGCCAAATTGACGAGACGACCAAGGCATCGTTATTCCTATAAAGTAATCTATACCAAACTCACAGCACAAACCTCACGTTTAAAAATACAGTTTATGTCGCAATTGTGTTATAAAAATTTAAAGTAAATAAGACTGCCTCGGTGGCGTGGTGGTATTTCGGTACGACTACGGTTCTGAGGTCTCGGGTTCGATCACCGGGTCGGGCAAAGTGATATTGGATTTTTCCATATCAGCCCGGAGTCTGGAATTTGTGCCCGATATGGCGATAGGCTCGCCACCTATCACATCTGGGACGGAACTAAGCTCGGCGAAATGTGGGTGTTCTAGTTCGTTAGTGCGCCTCGCTAGTGAGCTTATGTTGTTATGTTATGTAAATTTAAAGTATTAAACATAAATCATCCAATCGCGATCGGATTTATTTGATGCTCCCTAGTAATGGGATTGTCGCATGGCTGGTATCCCCAATCCTCATTCTGGTGTTAATAGGAACCTATGATTACGCCCCATTAGAACTGCCGGCCGCCGCACCGCAAAATAAATAAAGATTATACCAACCGTTTAAGTGACGTGAGAAATATTAGTATGTTTTTAAATCATGACTCTGTTTTGTTTACTCTTTTGTTCACAATATGTTTTTTGTGAGTGCTCAATAAAATCAAAGGCGTTGTATTCAAGATATGCAAATATTTAAATCATTAGGTACGATTATATCTACATAGAATAAATTGATAAATAAATTTGAGACTTTCAATAATCACTCACATTGTTCTGGGGGTTTACCACCACGTCTTTTAACAGTATTATTATAATCTTTTTTTTGTACGGGAATCGGCACAAGTAAGAAGTAAGTAAGTGATAACCCCCAGATCCCACGCTAAGTAGAACATGTATCGTGGGTATCAAAAACTACGAGAGATTCTCGGCCTCACAACACTCAGACCCGCAAAAAATATCTGTGGGTCACACAAACATTTGTCTCGTTACGGGATTCGAACCCGCCGCGCCACCTCTCGCTTCACAACCCGCTGCTCCACGGAGGCTATCTACAATTATTTAATACTTATATATATCTTAAAGTGGTATTGGATTTTTCAGTGTCAGACCGGAGTCTGGAATGTCCCGATATGGCGATAGGTTCCCTATCACATCTGGGACGGCACTAAGCTCGACAAAATGTGGGTGTGCTAGTTCGCTACTGCGCCTCTACCTACACCTTCGGGAATACAGGCCTGAGCCTATGTTATGTTAAACATCTTATATACAAAATTGTTTTCCCTCATAAAGTGTGAAGGTGAAGAACATAATTATGCAATCCATTGTTTGTGGGTGGTCGGTGTCTAAGGTTGCACTTAGACTGTCGTGCTTGGATAAAAAAAGAAATAAATGACTGCAAAGAATAGCAAGTTGGTTGAGCTGCGAGCTAATATGTGAAATTTCATATTGAATTGTTTATTATAAATCATTAGAAGCTTTGGAAATGAAAATGTTCCTGACGCATAATTAAATGTAGAGTCCTAGATACGAAATTCAAAACCACTCCAAGTTCATTAATATAGTCTTGATTTCTTTAGAGAACATTAATCTTAGATCGCACTTATCATTTAATTAGATCCGTGTGGAGTGCCCTTGCGGTTTCAATTTTATTTTATAACGTCATACACACGTTTCTCCCTTGCTTATGGTTTTGCAAATAATTAAATGTACTTAGCAAATGTATTCTAATGTAACAGGAGGCCGTAAAGACATGTGTATAAGGTTTAAAATAGATAACATCTCTCTCGTAAATAAGCAAATCTGATTTGTTTTGGGCACTTGGCGTGCGTTCCTACTGTTACGGTAGTCGTATTCCATTCGCCACTGGCTAGTTTGAGTAGAGCAAATTAACAGGGTTGTCTAATCGCAGAGTTATTTATATAAATACTAAAATGTTAGTAGCTTTGCTTTATCTTTTTATGTTACTGAAACTATATCATTTACTTGATAAAACAAACTAGGCTGACTAACTAGACTGCCTCGGTAACGTGGTTGTATTTCGGTACGACTACCGTGCTGAGGTCTCGGGTTCGATCCCCGGGTCGGGCAAAATGATATTGGATTTTTCCATATCAGCCTGGAGTCTGGAATTTCATACAAATGGCTTAGACGCGCATCGAGCTCGATTCCAATTCAATTGTCAAAAATATTCCTGCTCGCGCCTCTGAGCATCCTTACTAAGATCCATTGGCCCATTTGCTCGTCTGAGTTTGAAGCTAGATTAAAAATATTAATGTTATATATGTTTTTAATAACTATCGCAACGTTAATGTAACTATACTAAAAATGTTTGTAACACGTGAAAAAAAAAAAAAATTTTTTAGTTCAATAATGGCTAATTTAATTAAATTCTGTTTGACAATATAATAAAACGATTTAGTATTTTGTTAACTAACATACTACTTTTATTGATATTATTTTCAAAAACCTAGTCGCAACCCTACACGCGAGCCAAATGCATTATATGCCGGGTATCCCTGCCGAATATCATCCCTCCGAATTTAATCACGTCCCTTCTCTGTATTAAACAGACGTTTTTTCCTTACGACTCATTAAACTGTTAAATTCCCACGATTTTAATTTTTTAAAGGGCACCTTATTATTTTCGCGATTAGTTTCGTGAAGTAATGCGTTCACGCCGCATAATTTCGAAGTCGTTGGATGCGTCCGAACAAAGTAAAGTTTTTTGTACGAATGTGCGACTCATTCGAATTGAAATCACAATGAGCCAGCGCTATTTAATATATCTATTCACGGTATTTTATGCTTATACGTGGCTGGAATTGTGGCGTAGTAGATGGACAATAAATAATTTTAAATTGCATTTTTAATTTGTGTAACTATTAGAAATGTATTAATGGTCTGTGAATGTATAATCTGTATGGTCGATCTGAAAAATCTTTGGGGGAGGCCTATGTTCAGCAGTGGACGTTTTATAGCTGATGATGATGATGATGAATGTATAAGCGACAAATCTTGTTTTATAATATTTTCAAACATTTTTCGGCATAATTATTCTGAGCGGGTGGAATATAGACGTATTATAATATATACCCTGGTATTCTTGAAGTTGTAGGCAGAGGTCCAAATAATGTTTTGTTCTTATTTTCAAATCATTAACCACCACTACGCCAACTGAACTTATGAGAAGGTTTATAAAGTGGAATGAAGTCGAGAGTGATAAGTATTGAGTTAATACTTGGTGTATTTGAGGACAATATTAAGATAAATAAATCAATAATAAATATATGCTATTTTACAGCCCTAAACAATATAATTTCATTATTGTTTTGGCGTGAAACAATAATAGGATTCTACTTAACAATAAAGTCGTATGAAACGTTATTTGCGAACATAAAATATATAGCAAAAACGTACCGCAAAACTATACAAACAACATAAAAGAAAATAGAAGCTGCAGTAACTGGTTGGATATAATACAGTAAACTTCTCCGCGACCCCTCTTTCTTTTTCTTACAAAAGAGAGGGACAGACGAGTGACTAGTGCATGATACGAGTTAGTTAATGCGTTGGCTGTAGAGCTGAGCCCATATTATTTGTCAACGCGTCGGCCGCTGAGGCTACGCAATCTTAAAATCAATTTTCATTTATTCGCAGCTTAGCCTCACCAGCTTAGTGCGCCTTGGAACGTAGACTTACGAAAGTACTAGAAGTTTTTGAGTGGTAAAGCTAGTGTTGACACTTGTCTAACAACTGCTTATAGTACTAGTACATTAATAAAATGGATATAACTGTCTCACAAAAGGCCTAAATGAGAATTTCCCCTCTAGTTTTCGTAAAGGCTGGCAATGCACCTATTACTTTCTTGGCATCGTGGGTGTCTATGGTGGATATCTTATGACTAGCCCGCCTAGCATGCGCGCCACGAGAACATTTTGTCTACCTACGCTTTTTGTCCTGTTATAATCGGTTTTCTCTATTTGTCTACGTACACTAACATGCGTCCTCGTTTATTTACATACAATATTGTAGTCAACATCTCGACAGTCTATTATCGCGATATATCGTGGCGCGCATGCTAGGCGGGCTGGTGTCCCATCTGCTAAATTGTCAGTTGTTTCTACAAAAAATGAAAATGTGAATGTTTTGGTTAGCTTCGTTATAATGGAACGTGAAATCACAAAACACAAGTGTTCGTGGGTTTATTCATACAATTGCAGTTTTCTTACAGATTCCTAGACCAGGAGAGTTACCACCACCTCTTATAGCAGTATTATTATAATCTTACTTGTATCGATTTCCGTATAAACAAAAATTAAGTAAGATTATATACTGCTATAAGAGGTGATAGTAACCCCCTATTCTGTCTTAGAGATTCATAGGTCTGCGTAAACGTATGGCCACTACTCTGTCGAATGGTCTCGGGCGGCACGGGCCAGCAAAATCTTTACAAATGTGTGCCGTTATCGTGCCGCCCGATTGACCGGCTAGCGGCTGCGGCGCTCCACCGTCCGGACATTTCTCACCCTGAAAAATAACGGATTTATTTAATTTTATGGCCACGCTGCGTGCTGAATGGACGATTGCCCAGGAGGGTTAGATGACTTAAATTTTCTATTCAAGGAATTTATTTGATACAGATTTGAAGATATTTGTGTCTATTATAATATACTTAAGCTGACAGGATAGTTATTAGTATATTTTCAGTACAATATATTTTGATATGTCGCCTCCTTGGCCTAGTGGCAGTGTATATAGGCTATAAACCGGGAGGTCCTGGGTTTGATTCCCAAGTCAGGATGGGTGTTATTCTAACACTATGTATTTTTCCGGGACTGGATCCCCCAGACGGGGGTTGAGGTCAAGCAGGCAGCCGGTCGTAAAAATTAAGTGAAATCCTTTCTGTAACATTCTTGAAAAGTGTGGTCTGCCGACCCCACATTAATAGGATAAGGGCAAGTAGTAAGAAAGAATATATGTTTTTAGTTACGTGAAGTTCATCAACCCACATACTTTGTTAATTGATAATGTCAAGAAGAACCCCAAATTACAAGCTAGGCGTATAATAAGAATAATTTTATTCATGAAAGTGTTCGTCATTTTATACATTTTACACGCTTACAAGCTGTTTATTTTTTTTATATACATATTATGTCTATTAACATTAGGTACCTTTAGTTATTTTTTAAACAGTCACACTACGTATTCCTGACCTACATTAGGTTTAACCTATATCCTATCAGGAACTACGTAGGACTAACAGTCCCACAATACTTACAAATTCAAATTCAAATCATTTATTTTGCAAATAGGATATCACTTTTACATGTCAATTACGAGTTTATATTGAAAAAATAATGATGACGTCGGCATTTCTATCCCTGAGAAGAAATGCCGAAACAAACTCAAGGGTTATCGCCTCTTTTAAAGTCCAGACAATATATGATATATAACATCACAATTTAAAATGTCAACTTATTTCTAAATACCTACTATAATATATTAATATGCCAATAGAGCAGTCAGAAAAAAAAAATATAAATGTACAATATAAAACTGTGTTGATATAGCCTTATAGTGTCAGGAGTGAGCTGGTCAATCCTAAGCATTTTTGTCTTGTAAATAATCTTTTACATTATAAAAACCTTTTCGGCATGCACATAAATAAGCATGTACCTGAGTACCACTGTTTACCAACTAATTTGCGGATTAATTCAAGCATAATGCGTGTTGTTCCCTATGTTTACATTTCCCATGGCTGCGGCAACAAACGTGGGGTAGGACTGATCTCGTAATTTTAATCTCCGTACAGAATTTTTACCATTTGTCACGTAACATCGATTTGATTTGCACGAAATACAAATTAAAGTGTAAATACTACACACAAAAAATAGTTTCACATGGTAGAGACGCCTCGGTCGAGTAGTATTGTGTGCGCGGTGTGACTACCTTCCTGAGGTCTCGTGTTCGATTTTCGGATCGGAAAAAGTGATAATGATATTGGATTTTTCAATTCTGTATCAGCCTGATATGGCGATAGGCTCGCCCCATCACATCTGGGACGGAAATAGGTAAGCTTGGTGAAATGTGGGTGTTCTAAATGGCAATATGTTCGACGAAATGTTCTAGTTCACTGGTTTGCCTTTGCCGATTCCTCGTTGATACAGACGGTTGTGTTATGTATGATAAAATTGCGCTTGTCAGTCGTTTGGGGTTATAATTTCGATGTTTGCTTTTTGTGCTCCAAGTATAAGTTAAAATCGATGACAGTCTTTCTTTTCTCCGTCGGTTTATTTTAGTTTGTTGTAGTTTCCGCAAGTGGCACTGCTAATCTAATGTATTGAAAAAGCGACAACTATATTATTTTACGAAACTGCCAAAGGTCGTACTAGAGGTACTAACTGGTGGGTCATGTTTTTAAGGCTTATAATAAACAACTTTAAATTTTAGTTCAGGTCAACTTTTCCTAAAATATATTTCAAGGAAACTTACTTTATTGATTAGCTAGCAATACAATTAAATAGTGTTTTTTCTATGAGTTTGTAAAATTAGGTGTTAATATTTCACGGTTGTTGCGCATGCGCCTTTGCGCTAATATACTTTTTTTTTATTCCGTAACAATGCTAAGTTAAAATTGGTTATTTTACACTCAAATGAACCGTTTTATCACCAAGTCTAAGTTAATTTTGCTGCGGCCTTATTTTTTTCGTAAGTAACGCTTTTTTGTCAAATAAATCATTCAAAACCATTTAAATATTGAGATCATGGTAATGTTTCTTACACAACAAAGAATATCTTTAAACCTTTTTTGTTATGTAAGATAACAATTATTGATGGCATAATAGTTATAATAGCATTTTTGTCTACAATAACTATTGATTTGATGTATGTTATTCATCAATATATTATACCCTAGATGCACAGTTCTTTGCAAATATCCTCCTAAAAAGTGGTCTTAGGAATAAAACAAAGAAAACGATCACAAGTTGTAATTAAATCAACACAAATATAACCCTATGCACGTGTAATAAAGTAGCTTTTTAAACGAAATGAGCAAGCGTTCTTTAATTTGAATTTTGAAATTAGAATTCTATCGGCATCCGACTGGAAGGCAAAACGAGTGCTTAAGCACTTCTTTGCTGTCCCATTTTCCGAGCGTCAACTGTGCATCTAGGTAAATAATATATCGATGATGTCATTGCATAAATAAAATTAATGTAACTGTAAAAAAAAATCCTTAACCATGAAGTTTCTGACATTTCACGCTAGTGATAGCGTAAAATATTTGTATGACAAACACCCGAACGCCTCTAGCGGGTTCGTAGAGAATTTGCGTTTTTTATACAAATTGAAAAATCAAAAAACTTATAGTAGAGTATGTAACTGATATGGTTTTGAGCTTTCTAAAATTACATTCATATATAAAAATATGCTTCAGCATAAATAATTTCGACAATCGTATTGGAATCGAACTCGATGCACGTTTTTGGCATTTGTGTGAATTTTCATCCAAATCTCATCAGTGAATCTTAGAAGATGATCAAATATCAGTATACTGCATATAGCAACTTTGATATTATACGTTAATGTTATACGTTTGTTGTTTCACAGACAAAAAAAAATATTTAATTTTGTTCAATTTAATTTAGACATGGGCTAATTCTAGTCAGACATGATATAAAATAATACTTTACGAGGGAAATGTTTTTATTCATAAAAACATTGTACGAGAGTTTTCCCATTTCCCTATTCCCTTTCCCAATCCCCTTCCCTCCCCTTCCATTCCCTCCTTTTAGGTTGGCAACGCACCCATGATTCTTTTTGTGTCTTGGGTGTCTATGGGCGGTGGAGATCACTTGCCATCAGGTGACCCGTCTGCTCGTTTGCCAATCTCTGCTATAAAAAAAAAGTCCAATAGATGCAAACTCAAACTCTTGCCGCAAACATCGTAACTTAATTTGATTATAGAATAAATAGCTTTATTGCAAGTTTTGTAACGTAATTGCAAATTGAAATACTCGTAACAAAAGCGGCGTATTAAAATCTATTTAACTCAAGGAAGCGTGTTAAAGTTACTCAAGTAAACAAAATTCAAATAAGTTGAGATAACTCACGGCTCACCACGGTACATCGCTTCGCTGCCATCATTTGCTTATTAGGCTTCTGCAGATGTTACAAAACAACGTTTTTTTAACCGATATGGAATTAGCGATTTATTTTAAATTAAGCAGCGATAGCTCAGTTGGGAATGGTACGGACTGACGAGACAAGTGTCGGAGGTTCAAGACCAACCCCAAAATGGAGCATACACCTCTGACTTTTCTATGTTAAGTGTATTTTCATTGTGAAATAACGCTTGCTGTAACGGTGAAGGAAAACATCGTGAGGAAACCTGCATACCTGAGAATTTCTTCACAGGAATTTCGAAGGTATGTGAAGTCTACCAACCCGCATTAGGCCAGCGCGGTAGACTAAGGCCTAACCCCTCTCATTGGTAGAGGAGGCCCGTGCCCAGCAGTGGGACAGTAATATTACAGGGCTAATATTATTTATTTTTAATAATTTACTGATTTACTTACTGCATGCACGAAATGTAATGAAACCGAATGAAGCAAAAGAGGTGTGCAAGAATCGTGGTAAGTGGATATCCGTTGTGTCTGCATACCCCAATTGGAAAGAAGCGTGACGATGTATTTATGTATTTATACTTACTTTCATTGATGGAGGGAAATATCGTGAGGAGAATTGTATACATGTAATTTTTTTATATGTAATATAATTACTATATTTTAGGATAGGTATAGTAAGGTTTCGGCGTGGTGGACTAAGGCCTTATGAACAGAAAACATTACCCTCTTTCCGGCAGTCGGGTAAAGAGACCTGCCCCCTGACTTTTGACACTCGATCAGATTTTTACGATTCGGTTTCATTTATTGAGTTAAAATTCCATCGCAATCGAACCTACAGTACCCAGCAGAAAGACAGATTGATAACCTATACTTGTTTACTTCAGTTACGAATCTCTGTTATCTGTTATAATCTGGGTGTTGTGAGACCGAAAGTCTCTCATAGTATCTGACACCCACGATACAGGTTATACCTAGTGTGGGGTCAGGACTAGGTGAGTGACTGTTGGGTGTATTTATTAAAAAAAAAAAATAACGCTAAGAATACGGCTTTTGTAAGACCCATGCAAAAATATTTTTTATCCAATTTCTTAATTAGAAATAACAAACTGCTGTCCATTTTGTAAACGTGGGAAGTTATTAAGACCACTTATTTATAAACCAATTTATTATTATAACTTCCTCGAAATCTTGCGTAGGAGTTACTTCAATTTCCTACATTTATAATAGTTTAATTATATAAAAGTGTTAAACCTTAGCAGCTGTGTGTAACTTGATATCTGAATCGCGTTCGCGTGAAAGCCTTAAGCCGTCATTAGCACACTTTGTGAACAACCGAAAGGTGCCTTCATTTAATTTATGCAAATTCCAGTTTTGTTGTTTTCTTTGCTAAGGCTTATTGAGCGGTGGCGTTTCAAATGCGTAAGCAGATAATTTATCAAGATTTTTAACTTGACACATTGTATGCGATTTTTGTTTACATCATGAACATTAACAGCCTCCGTGGCGCAGCGGGCGAGTAGCCGGCTGTGAAACGTGAGGTCGCGGGTTGGATTCCCGCACCGAGACAAATGTCTGTGTGGCCCATAGATATTTGTTTCGGGTCTGGGTGTTGTGAGACCGAAAGTCTTTCGTAATTTCTGATACCCGCGATACAGGTTACACCTAGTGTGGGGTCAGGACTATGTATGTGACTGTTGGGTGTATTTATTTATTATTATTTATGAACATTTTTGGCCACATGTAGTAACACATAATTCAAATAGTCAAATACTTTTGTATGGAAAATATTCAATAGTATTTTGTCATTATTTTCCTATAGTTTTTACACTAAACCTGAATTAGTTGTGATAATTTTGCTATTTTAATATAACAGTTAGTTCATTATGTGACTTAATTGTAATTGCGGGACTAATGCCTCTGTACCACTAGTAGAGGAGGCCATTGCCCACCAATTATAGTATTAAAATTAAAATTATAGGGCTCATCTATTTAATATCATCATCATCATCAGCCACAGCATGTCTACTAGTGAACATAGGCCACCCCCAAACTGTAGATAGAAGTATATATAACCCCAAAGATAGAAAGAAGAAATTTTAAATATCAATTTTTATTTACAATAATAAAATACATTTTAGGGTATCTGCATACTTAATATACGAGTAGGCTATAGTCATATCACAAATTGAATCAGCATTAAATGAATGTAACTTATAGCAACCGCATTTAACAGTAAGGCTTCAACGTTAAACGTTACAAAAGACTAATCGTAAGCTTATACGGAGCGGTCTAAGGCGTCATCAGTTTACACCACAATGGCCGACAACAATAGTCGAAAATGGCTCACAGGAGCTCACAATAGCCGCGTTTAGTCCCACAACAACGGCTCAATGGTCAGCCGTCGATCCCTCCAGCGAAAAACTCCAAGGAAACAACTTGATAAGAGTGATTAATTGGTTTAAGCCGAATTCAATGAAAGCCGGCTCGGAAACACCGAGCCCATTTTTTCTAGGTCCTCGGATAAGCCACCTTAAATCGTTTAAGAACGTCTATTCCATTTTCGTCGAATGATATATTGGGTTTGAAATGTTTGTGTGACTATGCAGTGAGTAAACTTATTGTACTAAGATAATTATAATATGGCTAAATATATATGACTGCCTCGGTGGCGCGGTGGTATTTCGGTACGGCTACGGTTCTGAGGTCTCGGGTTCGATCCCCGGGTCGGGCAAAGTGATATTGGATTTTTCCATATCAGCCCGGAGTCTGGAATTTGTGCCCGATATGGCGATAGGCTCGCCCCCTATCACATCTGGGACGGAACTAATGTCGGCGAAATATGGGTGTTCTAGTTCCCTAGTGCGCCTCTGCCTACCCCTTCGGGGATACAGGCGTGAGCTTATTAATGAATGATGAATGATGATAATTATAATTTTCTCGCTTGACACATTAATTGTTTTTTATTAGAGTGCAAAGATTTGTATAATGTATTAGGTTTGTAAACATATTTGCCGTCCATAACTATTTTTAGTTTACAACTATACAAAACGTAGGCAATAATCTGTAGAGTTCTATTTTCATAAAATAATCAGATATTAAATTGCAACATTGTCTTAACATAACATAACATAAGCTCACGCCTGTATCCCGAAGGGGTAGGTTGAGGTCCACCAGCGAACTACAAAAGTCAATTTTCTATTTATAAATTGCAAATCCTCATTAAGTTCGTTTCTTTGACTTAGACTTAGTCGAAGTTCGCTCTGTATATAGATCTCAGCCGTACTATATTTAATGTTGTCTAATATTGTGTTATGGTACGTCTAGACTTGTAGCATTTCACCGAACAAAGCTTTGTAGCTGTAGCAACGACGCGTGTCTGCTACGATAGTGTGGACCTAATTTGCTACGCGAAAATTTCAGCTATGATGTTATCCACCCAAAACTCCAGAAGAAACTGCCAAACATCGAACTAGAGGCGAATACTACTCGGCGTAGCAAGTTACAAGTGTGGTGGTCTCTGCTCTGTTTAAAAGAATTTTACACAAACATAACCTTATGGAGTAAATTAAAAACTTTTAATAAAAAAAAAACAACAATGTATGTAATGTAAATAGACAAGAAACTTTGATGTATTTAAACATAGTAAACGGGTTGAAAAACGAAGTAGATAATTGAATATTGCCTTCGTATATAATCACATGTGAACTCTAAAGAAATGATTGTGTTGTACTATAACTTAATAAACAGTACAGTTAAGTAGAAACAGGTTTTGTTTGTACTATTTGTATAAAGGAAATGAAAATTATAAACCATTCAACACATCACGTTGAATGAAAAGACGTAGAACAAACTTCACACTTTTTAAACTACTTACCATTAAACTTTAGCTTCTATTCATAAACACTTAAGAGTCACAATTTAATTTACTGCCAGCAAATGATATTTGTTCAGTAAAAAGGCCCTTTCATAGTAACCCTTCTTCTAGAATTCGTTTTCGAATGAGCGGTTGACAAAACGTCGCTGAAAACGCGTAAAAGCTCAGTTGATTTGTGAGCGTACATGTCTCGAGTTACTCGGCAATAAATTAAACGCGTATAGAAAATGAATGCGTCAATACACGCCGCCGTACCCCAGGCACGGAACCTTGTATAGTGATGTACGTTTGATTTATCGACCAGTTTCATATTAATGGATATCATATTTACTATGTTAGCCTGACGTTTACAAGATTTAATTGACGTACGGATGGAGCTCGTGTTGCTTGTTTTCATGATTAATTTATTGACAAAGCGCCTTTGTTGCTTATGATTTTATTAAATAATACGGTTTAGCTGTTTTTATACAATATATCAATGCGGCAATGCGTAGTATTGTTTCATGTCATTGACTATGAATGTTCACGGCCAAATACTTTGTTATTTATAAATGCTTGATCAATTATATGAGTGGTAGAGCCACGCCGTAGACGGAGATTCTACAGCACAAATAGGCCGGCTCGAACAGTTTGATACCACTGTCTCACAGAAAACCGACGTAAAGTGGCAGTTTGATGTCGCGTTTTGTTCGGTTAGTGAGATTTTCGGTGGCACATTTGCCCCCCTCCCTTGCCCAATCCCTTTTATCTACCCTTCCATTTCCTCCTTTTGGGTTGGCAATGCACCCATCTTTGTATTTTTGGTGTCTATGGGCGGTGGAGATCACTTACCATCAGGTGACCCATTTGCTCGTTTGCCAGTCTCTGATATAAAAAAAAATACGTTTTTTTTTATAACATTAAACTGCAAAATGTATTAGTATTATGAAAAACAGATTTTTGTTATTTTTAAGCATCTGCAAATAGACTTAAATAAAAATATTTACAGTAATACCATAGTGGATGAGTTGACTAATGAGTCAATTTCAAAGGCAAATCAGATAGTATCCTTGTATTGACTTAGAACGATTGCTATAAAACAAAGAATAACTTATTCGTCACTCATTTTTATTATACTACTCATTGTATTTTCGATACACAGGTATCTAAAGATCTTTTTAATACACGTCCTTATACAAAGTTATAATATCGACTATCGATATTTTTTCGATACATCGTGCAGCACAGCCTTGATTTTTGCGGGTCGCGTACTGAATGGATCACAAATTGATACAGAACGCAAGGCGTGCTTTCAGATTTGTTTAGCATGTAATTTAAACGTATTCACAAAACAGATGAATTGTGTTTTACAAAATTGGAACAACATGTTAATATTTTTGTATGGCTACTGTACGAATGTGGCTAACCCCTGAATACTGAAACGCTACTCAACTTTAACGGCTACTTACATTGATTTACGCCATATTATTTTGGCAGATAAGGTGGCCGTAAATGCCGTAACACGACATCAAGTGTTTGAGGTGCATTTTAGTCTTCGGGAAAATGTTCTAAATTAAATCTACGCATTTGTATATATTATACAAGTTTTTCATATCATAAACTTATTCTAATGCAAATAACTAAAAAAAAATCTTTTTACGCGAGTGTTATATATTGAAATAAAACTAGTTTATATGGAATCTAGCGCGACTTGTTTTTTTGTTTCAAATTTTGACAAAAAAAAAAAATTTAACCCCGACTAAAAAGAATGGTGTTATAACATTAACTACTGAAGTTTGGTTATGTTCCATAAATATATCAACTTAGATATATTCATTTATTATTTACACTGCATTTAAAAACAATAGCCCCGTCGCAGATTTATTTTATAATATGGATACAAATATTATTGTGAATCAAAATAAAATCAAACACATTATTCGGATATAAATTGTGTAAAAAATAAATATTTAATATTAATATTTAAGTAACAAATTAATAATAAGCCCCCAAGGCGATGTGGTCAGGCAGGCGGCCGGTCGAAAAACTAAAGCCAAAGCATTTTCTGCACAATGCTAAAGATCTGTGTTGTGCCGACCCCACAATCGAGTGGGATAAAGGCAAGTGGAAGAAGGAGAAGCATTTGAATAACAAAATAAACTTAACAGTATTTTCCATACATGTAATCGATTCTTATAAGTACGATGATGTAATAACACATACATATAAGCTCACGCCTGTATCCCTGAAGGGGTAGGCAGAGGCGCACTAGCGAACTAGTACACTCACGTTTCGCCGAGCTTACATAGTTCCGTCAAGGATGTGATAGGGGGCGAGCCTATCGCCACATCGGGCACAAATTCCAGACTCCGGGCTGATATGGAAAAATCTAATATCACTTTGCCCGACCCGGGGATCGAACCAGAGACCTCAGAACCGTAGTCGTACGGAAATACCACCACGCCACCGAGGCAGTCGATGATGTAATCTTGTTCACTTATATGTACCCTCTTGAAGTGTAATTAAAAACTATTATGATCGCCAGTCATAAATCATTCTTTATTGCACCCCTTTACGTCGCGTCCGCTTAATTGATTCAATAGAGAAATGCCACCATAAAAAAGATAACAAGGTGAACCAACTACTTTTGGTAAGATATGCCCTTTTGGTTTCTATCTTTTTTCATGTTACCATTTAATCACGACCGCCATAAATATTCGTAATTAAATTATAATATTACATCGATTTTGCTGATATATTATTTTACAGCGACTCTACATTTGAAATTTACTTTAGCATGAGTGTATTATAGGCTTTTAAATAAATCTATGGTACTTATATAAACAAATAAGCATAATATGTAGTAATAATAATTAAATTATACAGAAATTTAATGCCGTAAAGGTTGGTTTTTGTTTAACTATAAAACACATTTATTTACCTGTTTATTAGATCCAATAAGCATTACAATTTACAATAAATATTAGGTTAAATGCTATAATTTAATGCGTATGTTTATAATACAGAGTGTTTTAATATATGCAAAGAAAACTACCAGTGATATCCCCCAGTACGCCGCCGGCGGGATCGACATAATGCAATGAATGAGGTGTCACCGACTAGTTTTATCAATGATGAATAGCACGGCTCCACGACCCGCACTCTATACAATATCAGCTTTAATTCTTTTAATATGACCATTGTGTGAAGCGGTCTTGCAGTTTTTAATCTGACAAAAGGCTGTAAAGATTTTTTTCTAAAAAATTTATTATGTCATGGTGCTACATGCTAATCTCTAGCCATATGTGCTAAGTAAATGATAACTGACTGAAGTCTGTGATGTAGAAATGCGTGAAAACATATTATTATATTTACTAAAAAATCATTAGAGAAAATGTAAACCTTATGTGATAGAGTCGATAACATTTATTTACAAATCTTATCACCGCAAGTTGCAATTTGCAGCAAAAACTTACAAAACTAACCCCATATCGTGTTAAATAAACTATCTACAAAATATCGAAACGATCGACTGAATGCAATTGGATTTAGTATTTTTATTTAGGCCTAAATGCAATACTGAACAAAATCTGCCCACTTACAGTGTTAAACGACTGTGCGATACCAAAAGGGCGTAACGGTTAAATTGGCGCCGTGCGAAAAGCTCCACAGTCTCGGAGCTTTTGCAGGGGAAAAGGAAGGGCAACCCCGCCTGGCTGGTAGGTAAGGTCGCGTCGCGGCGCGGCGTGCCTCCTCCCGCAGCGGCTCGCATTCGCTCTCGGCCGTGGTCGCGATTGCACGTCACCGCGCGCTCCGTCGACGCTTCGCACTCGATCGCGAAAAACTTTTCTGTGTGGTGTAACATAACAATTTTCACGAACACAAACATGAACAAGATTTTTTTGTGTTGTGATTTTCATCCGTTTGTGTAGAGACTGATTCCGTCGTAAGTGTTTTGAAGGGGCTAATTACAAGTCGCTAGGCTAATTGGCGAGCCGGCGTTTCATGAAGGTGAGCCCACTTTTATTTCCGTTCGGCAATCCCTCTAATTGCCTCAATTAGTGTAATGCGACGACAGGTTTGAAGAGTCGCTTAATGATCTCTACCATTGGACTCGTACGGTATTTGAAAAACTATTAACTTTAGTGTAGGGGCACGTACCGGCTGTGGTTTTAAAATAATTAGTTTAATCATTTGTGATGTTTATCGTCGGGGCATTTTAATTTATTAAATTATTACTTATTTAACGTAGTAGCAGTTAATGCTTTTATGGTGCTATTGCCGAGTAATTTGTGTTATAAAACTATTTTCTTATCATTGATTTATTTCTAAACCTTTTTTTGGGTTATTTGCACTCTTTGTGATTTTAATATTGGAATAAAATTTAGGAATTTACTTGTTATTAATGAATAGGTACATGTATGTTATGGGTGAATATTTGATAACAAACATATTAAGTAGGTACCACGAATGCATATGCAAATCAATAATATTATATATGAGTTAAAAATATGAAACATTTATATTTCAACTATATATCCAAAATAAAGTACCTAGTTGTTGAATGTAGAATCAGTAGGTATCAGAATTGTTTTTGATATTAAACATAGTCAAAATCAGCGTAAGATAAAAAATATTGATAATTTTAATTAACCCCAAAGCGGCACATTTAGCACAGATGTATTATTTTTTCCTAAAATAACTCTCCTATCTTTTACAAAATCTATCACCAACAAATCCGACTTTGACAATATGTAAACTTCAAAAAAAGAATATTTCGTTAATTATTTTTGTGACAACCAAAACGCAATTATAATTTGGTTCGTTTGTATGAAATGTTATTTTAAATTGACAGGCGTGAACTGCCTTCACTAATTATTCCCTACTCATTAGTTTTAATTAAAGGCGTAACAATAAAACAAAAATACCGAGGAAGCGGAGATAACACTCGCAATGGTAAAGTTTCGTTAATTGATTCAATTGTTTTGAAGATAGCGTACGCTTGGAAAACAATTTCATAATGAAACACGTGTTTTGTATAGAGAGACAATTTATAGTCTATTTTAATATAATTGGTTTTAATTAAATATGAAATGGTTGTCTACTTGGCCTGGTTGATGCGTAAGTCCGGAGTCCGGGGTCCGGAGGTCTGGGGTTCGAATCGGTAATAGTTTGAGTGTGTTTTACTATTACGATTTTCCCGGGTTCTTCCATAGCGGGTTGACGTCAGACAGGCGGCAGGTCGTAAATCTAAGTCTAAAAGGCTAACTAAGCATGAAAAAGTGTATTGTCTGAATCCCATATTAAAGTAAGATAATATTAAATTGCTATAACGTTGAAGGAAAACATCGTGAGGAAACCTGTATACCCGAGAATTTGTCCACAAGAAATTCGAAGTATGCGAACTCTACCAACCCGCATTAGGCCAGCGTGGTAGACTAAGGCCTAACCCCTCTCATTAGTAGAGGAGGCCCGTGCCCAGCAGTGGGACAGTAATATTACAGGGCTAATATTATTATTATTTTTAATATTAAATTTAAGAAAACTACATAGATAATTAAATAATCATTTTAATGGGTTGTGGTAAAAAAAATCTATCTATATTTAAATGTAAACTTATTATATTCTCACTGTTACATCACTGGGTAAGCCACTGCTTAGAACATTAATTAGACCCCTTTGAAGAAGAAATTAACGCAAAAACACAATCACACAAACATAATTCATTTATTCCCCGACTCCTCATTAAGACGAAATCCAAAACAAGACACCACCTTTTTGTTACAAAAAGACAGGGCAACTGTAGCGCGGCTTCGTGTCATGGTTGTCCCAAAAGCCAATTAGAATCCTGTATCCGGCTTGTTTATTCTCTAATTAGCAAGTAGCTCATTAGAGCTACATCACTAGACCAGGCTTGCTTCATTCGTTTTAATTATAAACATTGGCTCCTACTGTTCAAATAATTACCGTGCACAATTTAATGGACAACATTTTATTGCTTATCTTACGTTGTAATGGCTGTTTATTTATAAAATGGATTAACGACGGCAGTATTACTTTATCAGATATTCTTTGTTTTCTACAGTTTTTATTTAAATTATAAAGTTATCATAACTAGTTAAAATTAATTGATTATAAACAAATATTATCGTTTCTTTGATATTGTACGTCGTGAAAAATTATTATTTGGCACAAAAAACCAAAGGCGTCTAGAAATGTCCGCTTTAATTGACGCTTCCTATTTTTTTTACCCGTAGTAAATAGTAACATTTAGTATCAAATATATAATATGATAATATTACTTTAATGCATATTTATTCTAATCAGGATTAATAACCGTTCGGCCATAAAAATATATTTAAACAACATTTAATTACCAAAACCATAAGTTAACAAAGAAACGTTTGATTAAATGAAAATTTCAATCATGTAACGATTTTACAATTATAATTTTAACACAATAGGCTTCGGGATAATTATGCATTTCCATTAATTAACTTTTGGCTAATTAATAAACGGCTTAACGAGGGTGTTACAACGAATTAATCAACGGCTGCCCGCTGGTGTACATCGCCCCGTCTCACTTGATCTAATTTCACTTCATTAAAATGTATTATTTAATTAATCTTTAATATACGATCAATATCTACTAATGTCGAAATAATCACAAGTTTAAAAACTTAACGGACCGACTTCAAATCCGATCGTGTCCAAATTTATATGGACCACTTTTGAAATATGCTCTATCGAACACAAAAATAATTTTAAAGATCGGTCCACATTTGGCGGAGATATCGCGTAACATACATAAAAAAAAATACAGACGAATTGAGGACCTTCCCCGTTTTGGAAGTCGCTCAATTATTTCGAATGGAATCAATATGCAGTGATCATACTTGTAATGTCAAAAATAATTGTATAATTTTCAAAGTAGTTGTAATTATAACTACTAAAACTAGTTTTTTACTACTTTTTATTACTCTAATTACATTAATATCTAGTAGTAATTACAAAACCTACTAATTAATATGGTCTACTTAATTAGAAAATTCATTAGGTAATATAAACTAAAAATAATCATAGTCATAATAAATGGCAGATAACGCTCTAATAAGGGATGAAACCGTAAAGTCACCAATATTGAAGGGCAACACAAAGATACAACGTCTACTCGACCATTTGATAAATACGTAATTGAAAAAACATCACAAATTCAGAACAAAAAAGAGAGAAAAAGAGTTTTAAAACTACCGCGCTCAGCTTATATTAAACCAAAACCAACATGATGATGGTTATTAAAAAAATAGAAAAATCTACTTATCCTAATCTAAATTCCTGTGCATATCACTGCTAAAGCCTTATAACTTATATCATCAAATAATATAATTATGCCATTAGAGACATCAGACAACATGTAGGTAACATACACCAACACGCCCGATTTCATTTACTTACACCAGTCCAATTTAATTAATCCAAAAAGCAGGCCAGCGAATTAACATTTTAAGGAGTAAGCGTTTATAAAGGCCGTAACTTATTTTTTATTTGTTTCATTAAAAATAATTAAAGTGACATGTGACCCTCGCGCGGTAGGGTTGTCATCAGAATTCTCGCCACACGGGGTCACCGGTCGCACTAATTGGTCTGACTGCAGCGAGCCAGCCTTCTCTTCTCCGTACTACAAACAAATTAGCCCGAGAAACGGATGTTGACGCTGTTTTAGGGTTACCACCCGGGATGGGATTACTCTTTTGATTATTTTTCTCAGAAATAACCTCTTGTACGTCACCTATTTGTGTTAAAATAATAATCAGCAGGAAAAAAGAGCCTAAAACTTATTTGTTTAATTAGTATAACGTTCCATCGATCATCGACGCTAGTTGGACGTTCTGGAGGAAGATATGAGAGCCAATGGCGTCGTTATCGAGGATGCTTAAAGACCAGGTGAAGTGGAAGCGTTTAAGTAGGAAAGCGGACCCTGGCAGAAGGCCGGGATAACGCCAGGCAAAGAACGTTCCATCAGTAATATGTATATGCAAATCAAATTTAAATTTGTGTAGTTTTATTTATTGAACCGAAAACCTAATCGAATAAGGATGGAATGTACAAAATATCCGCGCACGTAATTGACAAAAAATTGAAACTATGTTTCATTCATCGGAACGGCTTAATTTACAAATCCAATTTATATTCAATACTGTTGCTGTCAGTGAGATCTATTGAATTTTGATGATGTTGTTTTAATTGTGGAACAAAAATATGTGGACTATTTTGTGTTTGGTTGCCTCAGCCGGCAACCCTGTTGAACGAAGGTCACCAGTAATTAGGTTGTAGGTAGCTGTTCTGTTTTTCAGCACCGGTGCTTCCTCTTGTTATTTATTTAATTAGACTGTCTTACGGTCCGTACTTACAGTGCCACAGACGCATTAATGTTCCACGTCGTACCTGCAGTAATTTAAAAATGATTATGTATAATCATGTCTTAATAAAACTGGAATGATTCGTAATCACTCTTAATTTATCGTTATTCTGGTAAGCTGTGGGTTGTAATGTGTTACATTATATTTACCTTTTCGTCATGGTATTTTTAAGTCACGGACATGTAGTTTTCTCTTGAGGATACATTTTTTGAATATATACCTAATTTGTCGTTAAAATTACTTTATAAATTATAAAATACACAAAAATATAAAAACTATGATTACAATTAAAATAGACATACTCATTAAAACAAATATTGTTATTGAGACCATAATAATTATAATATTGTTTGTTGCCGATTAGTACTTTGATTGTGTGGGAAGAAATCATAACATCATTAAATATTTTTAATCGCTAACGAAGCAAGATGAGCAATTGTTCCACTTGATGCTGACACTGAGTGGTTTTTGTCACCCATGGACTTTGCCAATGGTTAAGGCATAGCTAAGCCGGTACCTACCATAGATACAAAATTAAAGGGGATTCATAAGAGGAGCGTACGAACTGCATAAACAAGCTGCAGCTTCACATCGGATTTCTGTAGGACAGACAAAAAGGCAGCAAAAGATTTTTAAATTGCTACTAAAATACACCTATGTTAGCAGCAATTTTATACACCTTGAGCTTGAACTTGAGCTTCATAGTTGCTAAACATTCTTACAAGCTACACAAATAACGTTTTAACCTTTACGAAATTATGTAAGTTTGGTGTTCCCGGGCTCTTGGTCTACAATTACAGTGACAGAAGACATAAATAGAATTTCAATAATTCAACATGTCAAGATTATGTCAACAATTTTATCATAACGTATTATTGCCTGTAATCAAGTAAATTAGAGGCTCATACGTAATTAGAAAGTAATGTTAACCCGAGAGCCCTCATTAGGGCATCCTGAGAGTACACACGGGTGCAGATAACCTCGTGTGGCGTGATTACTGACGTGCGCTGACGTACGTATTGTTTGTATACAAGCCCAACTGGCTTGCGCATACATAAAAAACAATGTAAAATAATAATATTAGCCCTGTAATATTACTGTCCCACTGCTGGGCACGAGCCTCCTCTACTGATGAGAGGGGTTAGGTCTACCACGCTGGCCTAATGCGGGTTGGTAGACTTCACATACCTTCGAAATTCCTGTGAAGAAATTCTCAGGTATGCAGGTTTCCTCACGATGTTTTCCTTCACCGTTATAGCAAGCGATATTTCACAATGAAAATACACTTAACATAGAAAAGTCAGAGGTGTATGCTCCATTTTGGGGTTGGTCTCGAACCTCCGAAACTTGTCTCGGCAGTCCGTACCATTCCCAACTGAGCTATCGCTGCTAAAAAACAATGTACTCGTCACCATTAATGATTCAAGCGATTGACTGTGTCACAAAAACCGATGTGAAATGACTGCTCGCTATTGAATTTGTGTGGTGAATGAGATTTCGGGAAGCTCAGAACCCGTCCACATTTGGAAGTCAAATAAAAAGGACATGTTATATAAATAATTTCATAAAAAAGCTGGCATTTTAAAAATTGGTCATATGGCCTTTTGAAAAATTATCCGAGATAATGACCCAATGTACTACTTATACCAATTATGTAATTTTGATAAAAGGTTATAATACATATTTTTCCAAACAACCGATAATCGAAAAATTATAATGTAAAATAATTCGAAATAATTTTAGTAGTTAATTTAGGAAACTCATAAGAATTGTATGTTAATTAACATAAGCTCACGCCTGTATCCCCGAAGGGGTAGGCAGAGGCGCACTAGCGAACTAGTACACCCACATTTCGCCGAGCTTAGTTCCGTCCCAGATGTGATAGGGAGCGAGCCTATCGCCATATCGGGCACAAATTCCAGACTCCGGGCTGATATGGAAAAATCCAATATCACTGCCCGACCCGGGGATCGAACCCGAGACCTCAGGACAGTAGTCGTACCGAAATACAACCACGCCACCGAGGCAGTGTATGTTAATTGAAGTAATGAAATATCGTTTTCACATTTATTATCATTTAAAACTGTTGGCTCGACGAAATCGTCAAATAAGCATTGAAGTAAACGATATTTTCCATCGATCTTACCGACTGCCTAATTGGCTCGAATGCAAATACTCTGTTATTAGGCAGGTTAATTAAAGAGTTATCGGTTTTAATTAACCCGTTTCGGTACACTACGTGTGCCTATGGCTCGTTCAAACTTCGAAACACTTCTAATTAAGAAATTCCTCCTTCATTAGTTCAATTAGATTTATTCACGTCAGAAATTACACACAAAATGAACACGTCTGTATATGGTCGAGTTGTACTTGTCAGTTTATGACTGCATTCAAGGATGATAATATCGACGTATTAATGAGAGTTAAAAGAACGAGTACTAATTAAGCCAGTCTTTGAATTCTTGTGCCGTTCGTGAGGATTCTAATTGAGTAAACATAGTTGAAAAACACATATCGGATGAGATTCTTGTTGGGATCGTATGAGAGACTAATTACATGACTTTATTTTTATTTAAATAATAAATTAAATACATCGTTACTAGATGCCATCAACCTACACGTAGTTAGTGCACTTTTAGGTTTACAGGTTTTTTATTAGCGGTTTTAGTTTTTGTCTGGTCTTAAGGCTATAAAAAGAATGTTATCTTCTCAGGTTAATTTCAATTATAAATAGTTCAGTACGAGTTAGTTAGTCGCCTCCTTGGTCTAGTGGCAGTGTATATGGGCTGTGAACTGGGAGGTCATGGGTTTGATTCCCAGGTCGGGTGAGGTGTTTTTCTTCCCGGTACTGGATCCCCCCGATGGGCGTTGGCGTCAGGCAGCCGGTCGTAAAAACTACTCCAAATCGTTTTTGTAACATGCTTGAAAAGTGTGTTGCGTCGACCCCACATTAACTTGGGATAGGGGTAAGTAGAAAGACAGAAAGATTAATAGATCAGTACGAGTATACCAAAATATACAATGAAGGCTCGGTTTGATTGTTTGCGTCATTCATACCTTCTAATTACAATGTTTTATTTTTTATTTTTGAGAAAACGCTTTATTAATATACTAAATACACGGTATTTGGATTAAAATAAACTTAATTGATCCATTGTACTATTTTAAAAACAATCTTTTTATAGAGGGTTTATTTCTAAAATACTCCTGATCCCGATATAAGATATAGTCGAAAAACAACGGCGCGGCGTCGACTCGTTAATAAGCCTATTATTATACTCAGGATAAACAAAATAAGGCTATCAATTCATAGTAAAATAACACAACTAATTAAGTGGGATGTATCTTGGAGAGTGGAGGCCAATTGACGTATCAAACAAATGTGGTCGGAAGGAAGTCATGACCCGTCGAGAGTTATCAATAAATTGAAAATTTACTAGTTTGCGTCAAACGAGAATGTTGTATAACGAGACTATAAAATAAATGGAGTAGCTCTAAAGGTTTAATGCATGTCACTTGAATAGTAAATTGTAATCAAAGACATTTAACAGTATATACGGGACAACAGCACAAAACTTGTGATTCAAAAGTTATGACCTGGTGGTTATAAGTCGCTCAGTTTATTTGAAATATTCGCGCCCCAGATCGGCCAGCGTAATAATTTAGAGAGAATAAACTTGTTTTACGTGATTCTTAATTGTTCACAGAACATTCTTGGGTGTAATTTGTAATAATCGCCCTCGCATTGTAATAAGTGGTTGATGGCGGTACTGAAGTTTGAGATCATTTTTTTCTATGGAAACTTGCTTGATAACCCCTCTATACTTAGTAATTTTAAATATCTTTGATTGTAATACAGTAATCGAAGTGTTTTATACCTTAGTTAATATAAGAGTATTTTTTACTTTTACGATGGAAGAGTTAATTGTCTTATCTTAACACTTAAAGCACATTGAACCATCGAGTTGTAAGATGTTTTTTACCCAAAAATGTAAGGGTGAGTATACACTAGAGCTTTTAGTTTCAATAAAAAATCAAGGCGCTTTACTGTAACTAATGTAGTCATTAACGTACATGTTTGTTACGGAAATATTTGTTGTTGTTCCAATAAATATATTTCATTTCATTTTACAAACCAATGAGTGAATTTGTATTTCATTGCACAAACACCAGCCACATGCAAATCCAACATTCCAACAAAGAGTAACGTAAGATAGAAATAAATGTTACAAGTTACAACTTACAAGTAAATGTTGAGCTGCATCGAGCATACGCAGATACGATGCATTGTCTACATGAAAATATAATGCAATATACTGGAAAAAATGTTCTAATTTCAAACTTCTGTTAGTATTGTACCATTTCTCAGGTACGATGTTACATGAAAGTGCTATAGTGTATACTCACCATAAAATGATAGTAAGAGCAAGATAAAAATACACATACAACCACAAAAAGGTTAAGGGTTGGTATTTAAAGTTTCGAAAATTAATATAAATTTCTCATCGTGATAAACCAACGTGAACCCAATAATGATCTCGGTATCTTCAATGTCAACTTTCAAGTGTTCAAATGCACTCTTCAGAGTGTTTTTTATTTCGACGCTGATATGAAAAAGGTTTGACCTCTTTTATTGGATCCGCTAAGAGATAAATGAGCTTTTCAACATGTTATGATTTCGAAATAAATATTTGTTATTTTTTGTTGGTTTGAGATGTAAAAAAGTTCAAGTGCGTGTCCGACTTCGTAGTATAAGGTTCCGTAGTGATGAGCATTCGCCGTCAAAATTGTAAGTTAACAAACTCTCGTAATATTCTGTTATCTCAAAACTATACAACTGATAGTTGATCAAATAAACCTTTAGGGACAACGATATAATTTTTGAAGAAACTACGCCTTATTTTAATTGATTTTATAATTTCATATCACCAATATTTAACGATATATTACAAATATATTTTTATCTTTGAGGGAGGCCTATGTTCAGCAGTGGACGTCCTATGGCTAATGATGATGATGATGATGATGATGAATATATAACGATTAATAGAATATAACCATATATTTAGGCAAATGTATACAATCCCAATGGTCATAGTAACTGTGACATACAGACGAACATATGCAAAGATGCACTGATTAGAGTTTAGACGTCTAAACGGAGTTGATAAGGTTTTATTTTATCCATTTGTCTATGGAACCCTTAAAACTATATTAATAAACAGTGTATTTTTTATTGAATTAATTAAGTCAAACATTGGTGCGAGATAAAGATAACTTATGAACTTTTTATAAATAGAATCGAATCGACTGCATTGTTCAAATATTTATTCCGATGTTTGAATATAGTCGTGAGTCGTGACTAACTCAGATTGTTGTTGTCACTTAATTAAGTCACGGCTGATTAATTGAAGTAGTTTATACAATAGCCTTTACTACTTCGAGGCTAGAAACAAGAATTATCTTTTGATCTTGTACCAATTTAATTATTTCTGTTATTTTTTTTATTTGCCAACGAAGGCAGACGAGCAGACGGCCCACCTGATGGTAAGTGGTTACCGTCGCCCATAGACATCGGCAATGCCAGGGGCACAGCCAAGCCGCTGCCTACCGTGTTATAGGTGTAGCCCACGACTTTGTAAGCATAGTCCTCTTTTTAATAGTAAAAATGTTCAAAATGTCACCCTCATATAGGGATAGAAGTCTTTCAAAATAAAAAATCCCAAAAATCCTTTTTTAGCGCATACGTTATAGAATAAACCTAACATGTTAGTTTTCTATATTTTGTTGTTTGTTATGCGTTCAACATTTTTATATGTAAAAATATCCAATATATTATATATAAAATAATTTTAAAGATCAAAATAAATAATAAATACACCCAACAGTGACACACCTTAATTAATTAGTAATCTGTGCGTGTTTTATATTATAATGATAGATAATAACTCTTTATTGTAGATACACACAGAAGACAGGTAATATTAAATAACTTATAAACTGTGCCACAAGTGACGGCCTTATAGCTAAAAGCGATATCTTCCAGGCAATACTACAATATACGTATTGGTACACAATATACCTCTATATAGGTAGATATACAATACATAATATACGAATATTGTATACTAATACATACTAATAGCGCAATTTTATAAAGGATATAATTGATAATATTGGAGATAAGCAACGACGACGCTAACGACGACATATTATACCAGTTTTTAACATTATTCTTGAAAACATTAATTGAAGGTGATTCCTTAATTTCAAGCGGTAACGCGTTCGATAGCTGGACAGCTAGTACAGCAAACGAACTACGAAAAAAGGTTTTGTGTGTTTCGGTGTTTTGAGAGTAAAATTCTCCGACGACCGAAGACAATAATCACAAGTTTAAATTAAAACAAAACGACTTTAAATCCGATCGTGACCAAATGTATATGGGACCACCCTTGAAATAAGCTCTATCGAATACAAATTTAAATTGGCCCACATTTGGCGGAGATATCGCGTAACATACATAAAAGAAATACAGACGAATTGCGGACCTTCTCCTTTTTGAAAGTCGGTCGATAAAATCAACTTAGATATCCTATTTCTCCTTTCCTAATGTGTTCCGTAATATAACAGATTTATCGTTTTCTCTTTGAGTAGACACGGTATGATTACGAACAAGGAAAATACAATATTCTTTCGCATACGCACGTAAACGTGAGTAGATTTGCATAAAATTGATCGAGAATCTGTTCCGAGAAAAAATAAGACCCTCTCATTTATAGCTATTTCGATTTTACTGCTTTTAAAGTACAGTCAAAAGTTCGTAATGGTGGGCTCCGGCGACAGATTTTATGCAAATGGTATGGTGACATTAAGTACAGTAACAAACGGTGTCCACTTTATACTTTAAAGATCACTTTTTACTTAAAATTTTTCTTTACGACCTAATATTTTGAATTTTGTCGTGCGTAGGCCGTGACTGTACTCAATTTTTACGCGTTTTTAAAATACACCTTTGGAGTTAAGGTAAGAGTGAATGGTTGTCTAATAAAACATTTCTGTTTGGGGTAAATAGTAGTAATAGTACATCTAGTTTTTTTATGTATTTTACTGTGGATTTTGGTTAGGCCAAAGACATTGTACGTAGACGGGACAACAGCGTGAAATTTGTGATCCAAAAGTTGTGACTTCGTGGTCATAAGTCACTCAGTCGTATTTGAAACATACGCGCGCCAGGTCACGTCAGCATGATAATGTTTAGACAATAAAATTGTCTTACGTGATTCTTGAATATTCACATAAGATTGGAGTGTGTAAATTGTAATAATTGCCTCGCAATGTAATAAGTTATAGCGTTACTGACGATTGAGATTTGTTTTTGTATGGAAACTTGCTTTATAGCGCCTTTATAGTTGGTAATGTTAAATCTCTTTTGGTAAGGCAGTCATTTTGTAATAAAATTAACTAGATTTAACAACGTTTTTGTCAAATAACACACAGGCACCTACTCACGAGAAGTATCGCTAACGTAAAAGACCATCTCCATTAACCGATCAGTTGTGTGTACAGCGGATAAGTGTCAATTAGGATCTATTTATCCAATCAAAGAGTAGGAAACTTTGTCTAATGTGTTTATCAAGATAGAGTATTATTTCTAGTTGTGACTTTAAAGGTATGTTGATAGTAATCGCACAAAGAGATTAAATATTACTGACTGTAGAGGGGCTATCAAGCCAGTTTCCATACAATTTTTTTTTATCTCAAACTTGTACAACATGTACCATTTATTAAAATGCAAAGGCAATTATTACAATTTACACCCTAGAAAGTTCTCTGAATGGTTAAGAATCCCGTAAGATAAGTTTATTCTCTCAATTTATTTCGGTGGCCGGCCTGGCGCCCGTATATTTCAAATAAACTGAGCGACTTATGACCACTAGGTCATAACTTTTGGATCACAAGTTTTGTGCTGTTGTCCCGTCTATATACTGTTGAATGTCTTTGTAATCGCATTATATAACATTTACAATAACGTGTATTCAAATTAGGGTAAGCTACTTATTTTCAAATGTAAATGGCATGTTTGCTAATAAATTCTCGTCTGAATGATACGACATAATAAATTTAAATTAGGTTTCTTTTAAAAAATGTGTTCGCGAAGCCACGCTGTCGCTGTAGACAGTAACGTCTACAGCACGAATGGGCTGGCTCGACCGGTTTAATACCACTTTCTCACAGAAAACCGACGTAAAGTGGCCGCTTGTTGTTTCGTTTCGTTCGATGAGTGAGATTTTCGATGGCCCAATTCCCCTTTTCCTTTCCTAATTCGCCCCCTATTAGGTTGGCAACGCACCCATGATTCTTTTTACGTATTGGAGATCACTTAACATCAAGTGACGCTTTTGACCTTGTTTGCCAGTTTCGAATCAAAAAGTATTGACAACTACGAAAAATATGTTTAATTATTTTCAGCATTGATCAGCCTTTGCAAAATCGGGGAAAAATGAAGCTCAAATAAAACCTGGTACTGTACGCAAAAAACAACATCAACAAATCACAAAAGGTATAACGAAGTCGACAAACAAATTAACAATAGGTGGGTCGTTGGCCCGTTCACAGAAATCGTTCATTTCCTCATGTTGTAGTTCACTTGATTCGTGGAGTAGCAAACATCGGGCACGCCGTAATGAACGGCCGGTATGGGCTATGGCGCATCGCCACGGCAATTTGAACGTTCAGTGGGCCGGCGCGCAGTCCTCGAAATTACTACCGCACGGTACTTAGTACTTACTGCACTCGATACTTGTACTCGCCTCGCGTTTTCATTACCGACTTAATTAGGGATTGTTCGACTGAGCCGACTCAAATCATACCGCGTATTGCGATACCCAACTTGCATTGAAGATCATCTCGTCTCATTAAGTATTCCTATATAGGTCGATCATGGTGCTATGAGCTTTACAGTTTCTGTATGCCGTGATGTGCACAGGCACTTAGATTACGGTAGACAAACATCTTGCATAATTATTTTCTTCAATTTATTCTTCCTTTACTTTAACCATCATGAGCATTCTCATGTCAATTTAAAATAATACACCGAGCGCTGTTTGAAAAACTTTTTTTGGTGATCATTTTTCTGTCATTTAATGTAATTTTAGCAAATTATCAGGGTAGACATTGTCTCGTTGTCTACATGAAATGCACGCTACGAATATTTACTAATATTTGTTTATTTGACGGTACATCTATAGAGCGTATCATCCATAGACATTCAAGACAAGAAAACCTGGATGCGTTGTCAACCTAAAAGGAGGGGAATAGGGATTGGGAAAGGGAGGGGGGGGGGAATTGAGCCGAACGGAACGAGCCGGGAAATCTCACTCACCGAACGAAACACGACAGCGAGCTTTCTGTGAGACAGTGGGATCAAAACGGTCGAGCAGGCCCATTCATGCTGTAGACGTAGCTCTACCACCCAAAACATTCAAACGTCGTGATATAAATGGGCCTCTTATTTTTTTTTAATTGTAGGTATGTTCGCCTGAAAAATAACAAATAACTGCTGTATTCCCATATGTAAATAGTACAGAACATTTTAATATCAGCCCGGTAGTTTCGCGAATATTAACAGTCCGCTGTGTTTACAAGTGGATATCCATGTAGCGTTTTCCGCGAATTCTCGTAGTTCGTAGGACACGGATTCAATACTATTACAAACCATTTTTTTGCAACCGACAAACATTTTAAAAACTAATAACATAGGTTATTATTTCAAACAAATGACGCGCATCGATTTTTTATAACCAGTGTAACCGAAACATTAAAAAATGTTTCACTAAAATAACCCCCGATAATAAAAAGCACCTTATAATGGTACAGAGGAGAATTTTATTTCCATTTTTTATACCAAAAACTGAGAAACGAGCCCGTGGGTCATCTTATGGTGAATGATATCCACCGTCCATAAACACCCATGATGTCAAAATAATCATGGGTGTGTTGCCAATCTTAAAGGAGGGAAATAGTAATTTGGAACGGGAGAAGGGAGGGAGAATTGAGCCATCTCATTCTCCAAACGAAACGCAATAGCGACTTGCCACATTACGTCGGTTTTCTGTGAGACAGTGGTATTCTGTCGAGCCGACACATTCGTGCTGTAAACGTTACGCTGTAACGTGGCTCTACCACTCAATTCTCTGGCCTACACATCTATATAATATACCCTAGATGCTGAGTTCTTTGCAAATATCCTTCTAGAAGTGGTATCAGCAATAAAACAAAGAAAAAGATCACAAATTCTAATTAAATCAATACAATTATAACCCCTATACATGTGTAATAAAGTAGCTTTTTAAACGAAATGAGCAAGCGTACTTAAATTTTAATTTTGAAATTTAGATTTCTATCGGCGTCCGACTGTATGCAAAAGAAGTGCTTAAGCACTTCTTGTTGCACACATGTCCCATTTTCCGACCGTCAACTGTGCATCTAGGTAAATAATATATCGATGGTTCCACATAATATATTCACACTGTAAATCTAGACATACGGCAGTGAGTCAGTCAAATTCCCAAAAGGGCGACATACATTCTAATCAAATATTTTGCAATTGCACATGCCTCTATTATTACAAAAACCAAAACGAAGTGCTGACTCGGTTTGCAAGGCAGAATTTCAAAGCGTCACACGTCCCAGTTTAATTGGAGTAAATCGCCGTTGGAGTCAACAGTGCAATACCGACTCGGATCGGCTTTCTATTTAGTGGAATTAATAACAGCACAAATAGTGGACGGTGCAGCGGCGCGAAGGGGGGAGACAGGACTACCGACTAAGCAACAACCCGTACACACACGCTGTTTGTCTGTTACTACTTTTAGCATCGAGTTCTAACAGAGTACAAGCCAACAACTCATACGCTGTTAGTACTGTTTTAGTTAAGCCGCGTCTCCTGCACTAAAGCATTATACAAAACTTCTACACAAAACATGGTTTTTCTTTTGTTCTTTGAGCAAGAGACAGCGAAAATCATTGTTTTGTATATGTGTTTTGTTTCGAGAAAACAAGTGAAGGAGACGCGGTTTTAGCCTTGAGCTCTAACAAATTAGGTACAACTCATACGCTGTTAGTAGGTACTGTTTTTATTAGTAATGAGCTCTAACAGATTAGGTATAGCCAACAAGTCATACGCTGTTAGTACTGTTCTTATCAGCATTGAGCTCTAACAGATTACTAGCCAACAAGTCATACACTGTTAGTACTGATCTTATCAGCCTTGAGCTCTAACAGATTACTAGCCAAAAAGTCATACACTGTTAGTACTGTTTTTATTAGCCCTTAGCTATTAACAGATTCATCATCATCATCATCATCAGCCACAGGACATCCATGGCTGGACATAGGCCTCCCCCAATTATTTCCAGATTGACCTGTTGGAAGCGGATTGATTACTAGCCAACAATTGTACTTCGTTTAATAACTGCGGCCTGAGCAAGAAAATTTCTGACAACCGTAAATGTATTTCAGCTCGATGCGCGTCTATGAAATTTGTATGAAATATTAACCAAACGTCATCAGTGCGCAGCGAACTCGAATACATTTACATTTACATTAGTTTTTCGTGCTCGGGCTGCTGTTATTAATGAATGTTTTCTTATTCGTGGGTTTCCTGTTTTACATTTATTTCGAACTAGCAGGTGGATGTAATTAGTTCATCCGAGTACAGCAAAGTGACTACAAGTTATGACAGTAGCTCAACATTAATTCCTTACATAACTACTGTGCGGGTGTTTGTAATACAAATATTTTGCATTATCGATAGAGAGAATTGAGGTAAAAAACTCATGGTTACGACAACTGCTAAACAAAATATTAATTAATATCATTCAAATAATTAATTGTTCATAAGCAATAAAGGATTAGGTATTTATAAAATTTTATTTTATTTTATTTATCTTATTTTTCGCTTTAAAGGCTTTCGATCGCCGTATTGTTGGAGTAAGACTCTAGTTACATACAAAGTTCTATAAATACCAGAACAATTCAATTTTTATTCGAAGCTTCTCAACATATTTGATTTAAAGTCCCAATAATTGAGAAGACATCGTGGTTGTAAAATATAGATAACATATCCAAATTTTAAATTACTTTACGTAAATACTGAAGCTTTTCTTTCTGCCTGGCGTTATCCCGGCCTAGTGTAAATACTGAATAGCAATATTTTAAAATGAAATAATGTTTCTCTAACGAAAAATCTGTAAATGTATCATGACAACATAACATAACATAAGCTTACGCCTGTATCCCCGAAGGGGTACGCAGATGTGCCTTAGCGAACTAGAACACCCACATTTCGCCGAGCTTAGTTTCGTCCCAGATGTAATAGGGGGCGAGCCTATCGCCATATCGGGCACAGATTCCAGACTCCGGGCTGATATGGAAAAATCCATCACTTTGCCCGACCCGGGGATCGAACCTGAGACCTCAGGACGATAGTCGTACCGAAATACAAACACGCCCCCAACGCAGTCAATCATCATCAGTAAATTTATCATAACAAAATATATAATATTAAATATACTAGTAAAACCAAAACCAACAGAGCCGGATATTTCCAGTACAAATACGTCGGTTGTAATTATCGAGAATGGCTTCCCTGCAGAATATCCCAGTCTAGTGCGGAACGGTGTTTGTCAACGTTTGGTCCATTCGTCAAACATCGTGAGATGGACTGGGTGCCCAATTAGAGCGCTAAGCTGAGCGTACCTGACTACCAACTTGCATTGACTAAAAGCACCTCTAATTATTATTGATACGGTCTCTAAGCTAATTCCCCCGTGTTTTGAATTTGCGGAGTACAGCAATGTATGCATTGCATGAACATAAAGATTGAGCTGCTGTACCAAAATTTTGTTATGGAGTTATTGTACGAAATGCTTAATTGATTTCGGGAATGGCCGTGCACGTAAAATAACAGGAATTTTTAGTGTCAAACATTTTTGGTTTGCAGTTTCCAGAAAATATAGATTGTGAAACGAAGCTTACGTCAAAGGGATTGACGAAACTATGTTCGAAATGTTCTGTATCTGAAAATGTCACTTTGCAGCTGCAGTTATGGGTTTCATTATAGGTTGAAAATGCTTTTTTATGAGTTGAATATCTAAATTCGCGTCTCTTGCACCTGTTTTTCTGGAAACTAAACACAAAAACACATACGCAAAACAATGAATTTCGCTGTTTTCTGCCGACAGGACAATGGACCATATATAAAAAATTGTAGCGAAACCATGTTTTGCAGCTTTAAGTGTACCGTTGTTTATACATCATTTGTTTTATTGACCTTGTGACAATGTACTTAGCCTGTGAAATCTGAGTTGTTGGTATTTGCGTCTAGTATGCCGAAAGGCTAGTCTCACAACGAGACCCGGTTTTGTCGTAGACAAACAGCTTTCCCTATCATAGGATTTGAACACAGGACCTCCCGATCTACAGCCAATGTACACGCAATTAGAAGGAGGCGGCGACAATGAAGTATTAAGTTGTTCTTTCTTTCTACCTGCCCTTATCCCACTTTAATGTGGGGTCGGCGTAATACTTTTTTTCAAGCATGTTGCAGAAATGATTTCGCTTAGTTTTTACGACCGGCGCCTGCCTGACTTCAACCCCCTATACGGGATCCAGTCTCGGGCAAATTTAGGAAATTCGCTTTGCCAAACCCAGGACCCCCCGGTCCACAGACCATATAAGCTGCCACTAGACCAAGGAAGCGACTCAACTCGACTGGGTCAATATATTTAAGGTTCAATAACAGAAACGCAATGTTACTGTTACATGTGTACACCGAGTGGTTCCACGAATCAATTAAATGAGTAAAGCGCTGCTCCCAGCATGGATTTCCACTGTACCTCTATATAAAACATAATATTCATTATTACTTTTTCTCGGAACTGACTGCCTCGGTGGCGTAGTTGTATGACTAGCGTCCTGAGGTCTCGGGTTCGATCCCGGGGTCGGGCAAAGTGATATTGGATTTTTCCATATCAGCCCGGAGTCTGGAATTTGTGCCCTATATGGCGATAGGCTCGCCCCCTATCACATCTGGGACGGAACTAATCTCGGCGAAATGTGGGTGTCCTAGTTTGCTAGTGCACCTCTGCCTACTCCTTCGGGGATACAGGCGTGAGCTTATGTTATGTATGTATGTGTTTTTCTCGGAAATGTTAGCAGCTATTTCACGACAATAGTTTGAGCTAATTATAGAATTGATGAGATTGATAATAAAATATATTTTTCGTTTTGTGGTGGCCCCCTGACTTATGACACTCATTTCGATTTTGTCTACGACTTGATTTTATTTAACTGAAATCGTGTTAAAAAAGTACGCTAATATCGCGTTAAATTTGAGAACTTGTTGTAAGTAATTTTTAACGCGACATGAGTGCACTTTTTTACTTGATTTCGGTGGAATTTTAAGCCACTAAATGAAATCGAATCGTAGCTTGGTCGAAATTGGGTCGAGCGTCAAAAGTTACCCTACTGTTTGTAATAAAATAATCGAAAAAATATTGCTATTAAGGACTATGACAAAATTGATTTATTTCATAAATGTATTCAAATTCATTATTATTTTATACAACTTAATTCATAATATATACAATTGATAAATCAAAGCCAAGTTCGACAATTTTCCACAAAAAAAAAATCAAAAAGATTCAATTCATAAATCGTTTTCTGTATTGGTTAAGGTTAAGTGAAATGCATAATAAGCGGAAAACGTCAAGCATACTGCATAAGTATATTAAAGTAGGGCTGTGTTGTGTTACCGCGTGCCTCCGCTGATGTATGGCCGCCGCCGACAAATTGAAAACAGTAGCAAATGGCCCGATCGCGGACCCCCGAGCTTGCATCCACAGTGGACACAAATTACATTGAATTCATTTGATATTGTATAAACTCAAAAAAATACGCAGGTTGGTGTTTAGTGACGAAATATAATTATCCAAATGATCTTTTCTTTCTACCTGCCCTTATCCCATCTTAATGTGGGGTCGGCGCAACACACTTTTTCAAGCATGTTGCAGAAAGGATTTGGCTTAGTTGTTACGGACGGCTGTAGTGTTTGGAAATGATAATGTCTGAACATCAAACATCGCACATAGGCTGATTGACCGATTTGATTCATAAAATAGTCTAACCGAAGTTTAAGAATCGCCTTCGCCTTATGTTGCATTCGTGTTGTGAGGTTGGGGTTTTTTAATTTTCCATCATGCTGCATACACCCTCACCAGATGTTGATAATTGCGAATACCCTGAGAATGAACATTATATCGAAGGATAATAAGATAAAATTATTGAAGGTCGACATTTTAAAGATACAACATAGTTACGTAGAAATACTAAACATAATTTAAAATGAAGCTTACAAAATAATTATAGGCATATTTCTTTAGTAACAGCCATTTTAACATTATAGGACCTTACTTATAAAAACAGTTTAGCTGAGCAACTGGCTAAGAATAGGCTGTCACTTTTTCCTTGTGTCACATCGTTTGAAAAGAAAAGGGACGGCTATTCTTTACCATTTGCTCAGTTAAACTGATTTTACAAGTAAGTTCCTATAACAACAGGTAATCGACTAAAAAAATTACAAATTTAGAGTAATTGTATTACAGATGTAGAGTCTAATGTAGAGTGGTTATTCTATTAGAATTGTATTCAATATAGAGTTTCGTTCGCGCAGAAAATTATTGTGGGACGGTTGAGCGGTGCGGCGCGGCGCGGCGTTCATGGAGCTGCCTTTGATACTGAAATCTAACCCCCGAATATAAATAATACAACCAAATTACTTTAATGTTTTAAATAACATAAACATGACTGCCTCGGTGGCGTGGTGGTATTTCGGTACGACTACGGTTCTGAGGTCTCGGGTTCGATCCCCGGGTCGGGCAAAGTGATATTGGATTTTTCCATATCAGCCCGGAGTCTGGAATTTGTGCCCGATATGGCGATAGGCTCGCCCCCTATCACATCTGGGACTGAACTAAGCTCGGCGAAATGTGGGTGTTCTAGTTCGCTAGTGCGCCTCTGCCTACCCCTTCGGGGATACAGGCGTGAGCTTATGTTATGTTATGTTAAATAAACACACTTAATTTAATTGTTTTAAACAGTTTGATAATTGATTTAGCGTTTCACATTTTTAACAGTTTTAACATTCGCGAATCTTCACTGTTGTATGAACGCAACAGCGAAGTTTCTCGAATGAGCGGGAACGTACAGTCCCCATCACCAATGGTCCTTCGCGAACGTTCTTTCGTCTTCGTTCGTTGGTGTGTACCCGCCATAACATCCAGACCTGAATCAAGTGTTTAATTGGGCATCACAGTAATCATTTTTCTCTATGCAGGTATACAATCCTCTCGCTTCATTGCCAGTTATTCGTTCAATGGACTGCGAAGACTGTACTTTTTAAAAAAACAGGAAAGGAATAAATTTACTAGATATTTAGAAATCTGTTCTACTGTATAGATCTATCTAATTCAAATATAAATAAATAAACCATTCCTTCAAATAACATTTTGTAAGATTTAGGTATGTCTGTATATTTAAACAAAACTTCAGTTGTAAGAAAACGGAATAACATCATAAGGGTTGTTTGTCCCTCGCAAATAGTTAGATTATATAAATAAGGCGCTCGAAATAGCGTAACCGATAGCGATCTGTGGGCGGCCGTGGACGGACGCGCGGTCCACAATACATCTACTGGTTTTTATTACAAAAGCAGGTTTAAATCACAAAACTGTTGAGTTAGGGCGACTTGCACCGCTAATACTAATCATGAGTTAAACCTAAACTTGATTTATCCTACAACACACTCTTTCTTTCTACCTGCCCTTATCCCACTTTAATGTGGGGTCGGCGCAACACACTTTTTCAAGCATGTTGCAAAGAGGATTTGACTCAGTTTTTACGAACGGCTGCCTGCCTGGCGTCAACCCCCTAGGAGGGATCCAGTCCCGGGCAAATTAAATTAGAAACTTTACTTCGTCCGACCTGGGAATCGAACCCAGGACCTCCCGGTATACAGCCCATTCATGCTGCCACTAGACCAAGGAGCCGACCAATTTATCCTACAACACACTCCTATATTTAAATCAAGATTTTTGAGACATAGAGATTTATCGCTGAGCTGCAAGTGGCCCTAAATCGCATATTCTGTACCAAATAGCAGTACAGTAAAATCTAACACAAGACACATAATCATAGTTCATAAGCTTTTTGCAGAAAGTCCGTTATTTATTTAATGCGCTAATTGTGCTTCAGCACAGCAAATATGAATACTCGGCAAGATTCCTTTTATGCAACTTATTAATATTGTTTCACTTAGTCAGGGCGAAAGGATTCCGCGAAATTTAATATTACTTTATAATATGCGTTAATTATTACTTCATATAAAACTGTGCTGCATGAGGGTAATAATATAGTAGGTAAGAAAGATTTAATAAGCGTCTGACCTCACTTTGTGGTCTGTCCGTACACATGAGAATTCTTGGTAGTATCGAATATGTAAAATTATAAATAGCTCTGACCGTAGGTCGTGTTCAATAAAGAAAATCTGTGGTGTAACGAGGACTTGCTGGAGTTGGTGGTTGTGGTAATGTATATTTTGCGGTTAGGTTGGCTCACTTCGCTCGTCGGCTCGTACGCCGCGCAGCGTCGAAGAGGTAAGGCGATAGTACCGTGCGCCGAAACGCGTCGCCGCCCACCACCGGACTGGTTTCAGTTACATTCTGCTCTGTTCACTGGTACGTTACAAATTGATCTGTTGACATTCAATACGTTTTATTATGTCCATGTTGATTGGACCCGGAATTCGTACCACACCGTCTTTTAGCTACGGTGAAACCAATGGTTCGTTAAAATATCTACTTGTGAGTAATTTTGAAAAGCTGCACTTATTAATGTTTAATGAAATACAATCTACACCACTGTACACTAATTTGAAACTAAATTAATTCTATTCATTTCGGATGCACGTTTATAAAAGAACTAGATTGGATTATTTCTTTACGCTTTGTTATTTAACAATAACAATGGTAAAGTACAAATAAACTAGGTAACTGTATCTTATTTAAATCAAAATTACATTACTGTAATACAAACTAGCAGTATTTTACCGCTAAACAACACTAGGCTCCGCGTAATACAAATACCGAAACAAAATTCGGTAACGCAAATAAGAAAATGCAATCTTGTAGTGGAATCACACAAATAGCGGAGTATCTTGAGCGACCAATTCAAATTGTAGGAACTATCAGGCCCCGGCACACGCCGGGGAATGGAACCCAATCAGCGAAACTAGTTCTACTGATGCCTATCACTAAACTTTCACATTCAAAGATTTGTTTCTCAAGATTAAATCAAAGGCGAATTACAGTAGCGGCGAAAAAGAAATATGGCGAGTCCGGCCCCGCGTGAGGGCGGGGGTGTCCTGCTGAAATTGCTTTTCAATCCCTCGGACTTTGGACTTGTAAAGAAGTTATTACCTTCCAAGGAGATAGCGGCGGGTCCGGCGATACGGATATATGTCTTTTTCATATGTAATATTCCTTTTTCGCGTTTTATTAATGGAAAATGTTTCGTGGGACAGTTCGGCCAGCTCTCGCCTCCGATATTAAAAAACCTACTGTCGACTTAGTGCGGCTTCTTTTATGAGATTGTCATAAAGTAGTTTACGAGTGTTTCTTTGGGCCGGGCGCTAGTGTTGCGCCGCGGCATCCCTCGCTCTTGACATGCTTTGCGAGTTATGAATTATAATGGAGACGTCAATGTTTACGTATGTTCACATAAAGCCGGGTCTCCTGCACTAAAACATTACACAAAACATATATTATTTATCTATGGTCTATTGTTCTACGAGCAGGTGACAGCTAAAATCGTTGTTTTGCGTATGTGTTTTGTTTCGAAAAATCTAGTGCAGGAGACCCGGTTTATATACGTACAATCGATTTCAAATAACTGATGGGTATAATTGTGACGAGATATTAAATTCCCTATTGTGTTTTGTACGTATTGTGTACGTATACCTGTGTATGGTTCGTTTAATAATGTTGCCTACTCTAATTAAGTCCACTACACCAATGTTTGGTATTAATTAGTGTATTGTTTAATTGGCATCTCTTGTTATCTGTTTGTTTGGTTTATTTATTCATTAGTGGTGTTTGTGACAGCTGCTGCTGAGGTAGACGCCATTACAATCAATATTATCCATACAAACACTTTAACAATCGTTATTTTTATTTAGTTAGGGACCGGTTCTCTTAGATCAGTTAAAGAAAGTTTGCACTTTTTGTGAAATCTCTTCTACCAATACACAACCGTGTAAAATTTGAAGCTAATTTGGTGTCACTTTTCGATTTTGATCAATGCTAATGGAAATTGTCGGATATTTTGTATTAACATAACGGACAGTTCACCATTTTCTAAACAAATCCATCAAATACCTACTTACATATATAGTTAGATGCTTTTGTTCAATTTATTACTTGTTCCTTATAAATATTTACGAAGCATCATGTGGTAACATAAAGGGTCACCTTGGTCTAGTGGCAGCATATGTGGACTAGTAGGTCCTGGATTCTATTCCCAGGTCGGGCAAAGTGAATTTTCTAATATAATTTGCCCGGGACTGGATGCCTCAGTGGGGGTTGACCTTAGGCAGGCAGGCGGTCGTAAAAACTTACCCAAATCATTTTTACAACATGATTGAAAAAGTGTGTTGCGCCGACCCACCCCACATTAAGATGGGATAAAGGTAGGTAGAAACAAAAACGAATGTTGTGACATAAAGGGATCATACCTTTTTAGGACTTGTGGATGAAATAATACAACCGTTGTCTTAATGTTATAATTTTCCAAAAATCCAAACTTAAAAAAAAAACATAACATAAACTCACGTCTGTATCCCCTAAGGGGTAGGCAGAGGCACCAAAGTGAACAGTGAACACCCACATTTCGCCGAGTTGAGTTCCGTCTCAGATGTGATAGACTTTTTAAAAGCTCGTTAATTATTTAGGCTTTCATCATTAAGGGAATTAGCGCCTAATTAATAGGGTTTTCACGGTGAGTGCAGGGCCGGCTGTCAGCTGCAGGAGTGATCGCGGGGTCCTGTCCCACGGGCCACGACGCAGGCCCGCAGCACAATGCGGCCGCTACATCGCACGCAGATTGATTACACCTGTCCGTCACGATTAATAGAATATTGTGTGTGATTCAAATTGAATTAGCCGACCCATTGTCGGATCGCTGCATGTTTCGTATGGACTATTGGTTTTGAATATTTAGTAGCCAATTTAGATTGCGTTAGTATTGTGATTTGCGAATGGTTTAGTTTGTACATTCTTAATGAGCTTACTGTAAGCTTATATTGTACTTAAGCCTATAGGTCTAGAATTCATGCATACATAGATCACGCCTGTATCCCCAAAGGAGTAGGCAGAAACAATCTAGAGAACTAGAACACAATTTCGCCGAGCTTATTTCTAGCCGATCCTATCGCCACATTGGACTCAAATTCCAGACTCCAGGCCGATACTGAATATAAAAACATAATATTACATAAAATCCCAATATACTCGGAATCGAATCCGAGACCTTAGAACGGAAGTCGTACCATGTGTGCAAGCAATACAACCTCGCCACCGAGGTAGTCTAGAACAATAGTAATTTATTCAGTATTCAGTTTAACCTAATTAGTATTAGGTTAAACTACATTAATTCAGGTAATCGAACGAATCGTCTCGCCACTCAATTTTAGTGTGAAGAGAAACCTACATTGTTTGTTGGATGCGTTATTTTGAATTGATCGGATGATAAATTCCGAACTATACGATATTCTGGGATGTTTAGCGGAACTAAATATTGCTGTCCGTGTCAAACAGATAGATGGGCGAAAGCGTAGCGAAGCGACCGAGAAAAATATAATTTGGCTCAAGACACAAAAGAGCAAAACTCTTTTGCATTTCTGTATGTCATGATTGAATCGATTCATAGACATTCTATTATATTACGTAATTAATACGAAAGTTTGAATATTTGTTATTTTATGGATTTAACAACCGTTAACTAATAATTTTAAGTTAAGGTATTTTATCTTTGTTTAACAACCGCATGTCTACGGTTGAACCGATTTGGATGATGTTTATACACAAGTACAACGTGATCTGAACTAGAAAATATGGACTAGATAATTTGTTGTGGCTTGCTTTACAATTAATCACGAACACAAATATTGCATTATTATGTTAAAAAGTCAGTAATCTTGAGTGTTTGCACAGCTGCCTTTGTGTTTGTCGGTTTGTTTGCAGTTTTAATGTTACGCTTAGAGATTTTGAATATAGTTTCTGGTGACCATTGAATCGTGAGGTTAGGCTAATGCAAACATACTATTTTATGAGGGTTATATTATGTTTGTAAACGATTTTAGATATTATCTACCAATGATTATGATATTAATAAAATATAAAGATTAAGTAATATTAATATTTTTCACGCTTTTTAAAAGCTTCACTAAGCACCAATTAACAAGACAATGATGAACAAATTGCGAAAATAGAATAAAGATTTGTAATCAAACGTCCGTTTTATTAAGGGGATTATGAAGTATCTTTGTAGTATCATATTTATTACTTAATCTCGCGTGGAATTCAAACGGAAGTTATTCATTCGGACCAAACAAATGGACTATGGAAATCATAGTATAAAGCACAGGTAAAAGCTCAAATAGATATATAAAGATGTTTTGCTGCTATGTTACGTTCACAACGTAAGGCAACCGTGCAGGGTGAAAAATATCAAAAGTGCAGCCACTTCTACTTTCTTTTCTAGGTAGTACCTAGATAAAACTAATTTCATCATCATCATCATCATCAGCCATAGGACGTCCACTGCTAAACATAGGCCTCCCCAAAGATTTCCAGATCAACCTGTTGGAAGCGGCCTGCATCCAACGACTTCCTGCGACCTTTATCAGGTCGTCGGTTCACCTTGTAGGTGGACGTCCTACGCTGCGCTTGCTAGTATGTGGTCTCCACTCGAGAACTTTTCTGCCCCATCGGCTATCAGTTCTAAGAGCTACGTGCCCTGCCCACTGCCATTTCAACTAATTAAAAAACTAATTTATAACTTTCATTAAAACTAATTTATTAATCTACAGTTTGAAAAAGCGGAAGCCGGTAGGAATTGGGTTGTACAAACCCTTCGCCACTGTAAGGCAAGGCTTGTTATTGAACGGAAAATGAATTTGTAGTCTATAGAAAATATGTTAAACAAAGTATAGTAATAGTTGCTCGCATTAATGTGTATCATACAACTATCAAATGTACATCAATCTTGTACATTAGGTTTGAGATGTTCTACAAACGACGCTTAATATGAACACAAAGGGTATCGGGCACGGTTCTTGTAACGGAATACGGCTGTTAAACTAATTTACCTAGAAGATCATCTTCGTAATTAATCCACTTAGCAAGAGCCCATGCGGGGAGGGGCCAGGGGGGCTTTGAAACTGGATGCGCCATGTTCCAGCCGCGTAGAGTTGGGCTTGGGAGCTCTCTAGTGGAGTGCTCGCTTTACGTGTGTAATAATTACTGCACGTTTAAATGAAATATCTCATTAATTGCTAAAAATTGTTTATCATTTTCTATAGTTCAATTTGTTAATATTAATCTTCTTAGCTTATGCTATATAGCTTATGGGGCATTTCACGTTAAGCGGGCAACGAAAAAAAAAGTGAGGTTCTGAAATTCGTTCATATTTTGCTTATTTATACTTCTAGAGAGTATGAACGTGTACACAAAATATTTTTTTTATAAAAGGTTTAATTGTCAAATTATGGCCTTCTAAAATATTGACCTCACCGGTGTAAGGGTTCCTTTGGGAGGTATTTTGCGTATTGAAGTAATTTATAATAAAATAACAAATCTAGTATTTTGGGTAGTAAACTTAATGGACTTTTTGATTTTTTGAACCGATTCGAAATTCAAATTTTTTATCATGTGTTAAACCGGAAATAAAGATTTCAAAACGAAATTTTATTAGTTTGGACCACAATATTTTTAATATTTTTTATTCGAAAATAAAGCTTGATATACACAGATTCTACCATAACAATTGTAAATGGGGTGCCACATTCGTTAAGGAATTATATCAATTCGAGTACGTACATATCGTACTGATCGAGGTACCTGACGCTTGCTAAAGTCGGCTATTTTGCGTAAAAAAGAATACACACAGTAAAATCGCTTTGTAGTCACCTTTTTATGCATGATTATAATATTTTCAGTTAATTTTATATTGATAACCGACTGATCCTGAAGGAGGATAATATTTTTCGGGTATAGGTTTGTGTTTATGTATGTCAATTTCTTTCGCGCGCTCTACAGGTCAAACGGCTTGTCGAATTTTAACATATGAGATGTCATTTCATTCGTCTCAGTAGTGGGAGTAAAATAAAATATAATAACATTTCGATAGTGTTGCTATCTGACAAAAAGTGTTGCGAGTTTTCAATAACGATATAATAATAAAAAAACTTTTTTATTCTCCTTTTCCATTTTAATGCGCAGGCGCAACAACTGAATATTACATCCTATATTATTTCCACTACTTAGGCGAATGAAATGACATCTCATATGTTAAAATCCGTCAAGCCGTTTGGGCTGTAGAGCGTGCGAAAGAAATTGACATACATAAACACAAACCTTTACCCGAAAAATATTATCTTCCTTCAGGATCAGTCGGTTATCAATATAAAATTAACTGTAAATATTATAAACATACATAAAAAGATTACTTCAAACCAATTTTACTGTGTGTATTCTTTTTTTACGCATAATAACCGACTTTAGCAAGCGTCAGGTACCTCCACCAGTACGACATGTACGTACTCGAATTGATATAATTCTTAAACGAATGTAGCACCCCATTTACAATATTTATGGTAGAATCTGTGTATGTCAAGCTTTATTTTCGAATAAAAAATATTAAAAATGTTGTGGTCCAACCTATTAAAATTTCGTTTTGAAATCTTTATTTCCGGTTTAACACATGATAAAAAATTTAAATTTCGAATCGGTTCAAAAAATCACAAAGTCCATTAAATTTACTACCCAAAACACTACATTTGTTATTTTATTATAAATTACTTCAATACGCAAAATACCTCCCAAAGGAACCCTTACATCGGTGAGGTCAATATTTTGGAAGGCCATAATTTGACAATTAAACCTTTCATAAAAAAAATATTTTGTGCAGAAGTTCATACCCTCTAGAAGTATATATAAGCAAAATATGAACGAATTTCAGAACCTCACTTTTTTTTCGTTGCCCGCTTGGCGTGAAATACCCCTTATGCTATATGCTGCTATTAGCCTTTCTTAAAATAGAGGATTTCTAAGAGGGGCTTTTGCCCAGCAGTGGGATACTAACGACTAAAATAAATACTTAAATATCATTTTTTCATACTGACTGCCTCAGTGGCGTAGTTCTATTTTCGGTACGACTACCGTCCTGCGGTCTCGGGTTCGATCCCCGGGTCGGGCAAAGTGATATTGGATTTTTCCATATCAGCCCGTAGTCTGGAATTTGTGGCCGATATGGCGATAGGCTCGCCCTCTATCACATCTGGGACGGAACTAAGCTCGGCGAAATGTGGGTGTTCTAGTTCACTAGTGCGCCTCTGCCTACCCCTTCGGGGATACAGGCGTGAGCTTATGTTATGTTATATTATTTTTTCTTATTATAAGAGATTGCAAGATGACCTCGATGCCATCCGCAAAGACTGGTGGAAGTTTGCTACTGTTCATTTCAGAAAATTCTATCCCGGAAAATAAATTTCCACGCGAACGGAGTCGCGGGCAACAGCTAGTATAACATATACCTATTCAAAACATTCTAATCGTTAGGGAGGTGCTGATATAACGTCAAATGACACGATGCCATACCAAATATAAGTTTGTTATAATAATATGTCGCGTGACATAACTAAGTCCACCACCCATAAACTCAGTTGATACCAAAATAATCGTGGGTGCGTTACCAACCTTAAAGGAATTGAGAAGGAGAGTGGGGATTTAGACAACTGAACGATACGCAACAGCGAGCTGCCACTTTACGTCAGTTTGCTGTGAGGCAGTGGTATCAAACCCGTCAAGCCGGCTCTTTCGTGCTGCAGAAGTTGCTGTCTACAGCGCGGCTCTACCATTAAAAATGCATATCCTATGCACTTAATAATTAAATATGAAAATAATTAAATAGAGTTTAGTTAAGTTTAGTTTAAGAGTTAGATTGAAATAAAACTATTTTTACGGATTCTATCACGATTTGTTGTAATTTTTATGCCCGACGTTTAGAAGGCTTCGATTGATAGAATCCGTAAAAGTAGTTTTATTTCAAAGTATAGCATTCGCGTAAACTTAAGAATCAGTATAAATAGTTACAGTTTGAGTGGTAGAGCCACGTTGTAGACAGTTACGTCCACAGTAGGAATGGGTCGGATCGACCGGTTTGATATCACTGTCTCACAGAAAACCGACGTAATGTGGCAGTTTGCTGTCGCGTTTCGTTCGGTGAGTGAGATTTCCGGTGGCCCATTTCCCTGCCTCCCTTTCCGGATCCCTTTTCCTTCCCCTTCCATTATCTCCTTTTAGGTTGGCAACGCACTCATGATTCTTTTTTTTTTAATAAATACACCCAACAGTCACACACCTAGTCCAGACCCCACACTAGGTATAACTTTTATCGTGGGTGTCAGAGACTATAAGAGACTTTAGGTCTCACAACATCCAGACTTGAAACAAATATCTGTGGGCCGCACAAACATTTGTCTCAATGCGAGAATCGAACCCGCGGCCTCTCGCTTCATAGCCTGGCTACTCGCCTGCTGCGCCACGGAGGCTGTTTTGTGTCTTGGGTGTCTATGAGCGGCGGAGGTCACTTACTATCAGGTGACCCATCTGCTCGTTTGCCAGTCTCTACTATAAAAATAATACTTCAATTAAACTCTTCTCATATTATCTATAAGGGAAACATGCGTATGTGTGTAGCTTGCGATCGGACTACTTAATATTAAATTGCTTCACACATTGCACTACTAGTAGTAGGGGTCCTGTTGATTGATGGAATTATTCACTATTCACTCGCGCTGTTACTACTTAATTTCCTTTCTGTGTTCATTCTCATTGTAAATACTTGAAAATCATTCTACGTCCGGCTGTACCAGAGCCATCGCAATTGATTTTAGACTTTAATTACGCTATATTAGAGTTGCTTATCGATATTGTGTAGACAAGTGATCAACTGCCATTCATGCTATAAAACGTCAATAATGCGATAGAACTGTCGCACAATGAGCTATTGTGCAAATGATTCCCTCTACAAAGTAAGCGTTAATTAAAATATAGGGATATGTATTTTTTATTTAGTGCCGAGGAGTTTGAATAGTGAGGTAATTTAATAATTATTTTGTGTATACCGTAGCTCCAGCAGGAATACTTTTGACAATCAAAATCGTATCGAGCTCGATGCGCGTTTATTGCATTTGTATGACAAGTATCATTAGTGCGCAGCGAGCTCGATATGAATTGGATTGTCAAAAATGTTCCTGTTCGGGCCACTGTATGGTTTTTATTTACGAATGAAGGTTCGTTTTTTTTAATATAATTAAATTATTATGAATTGTTACATGTGTTTGTCATCATTAATCATCGTTAAAAGTCTATTGTTAACACAATTCCTAAAATAAGGCTAATTAATAAAAAATATCATAAGCGTAATACAGGTTGGTTACTGTTTTTCATGGTGTTTGCCCTTCGGGGATACAGGCGTGAGCTTGTTATGTTATGTGATCTACATTTTATCACCTGTATCAAAACAAGGGATTCCTGACATGAACATGCTTTTAACAATTCGACTTAACATTAGATTTGACAGATGTTTCTTTATTTCAGATTATTTTTGGAAAAACCAGACAATAAAGTATCTATCGGAAATATTCCCAATATCCAATATCAAATAATCAAACTATGATTTAATTAAGACTACCACTCACCACGAGCAGTTTGGCGCGCTCGTCGTAATCAAGTAGGGATGTAACAATTTAATTTAGTACTTATTGCGTCCGTTTAATCGATGTCCGTCATCGATCCAATATCGAATGCAAATTGTGCTTTAATTATAATTAAGTAGTTAATGGTATGTGGGTGCTTAATCGTTTTCCGTTTTACCGTACCTGTAATATCAATTTAGTATTAAATACTTAATTAGCTGAATTGGTCTGCGTTTTAACTATCACTAATTAATTTAATTTTGGGATGACATTTCCACTTGCTATGGAAGTTAATTTGACCATGAATAATTATTGCCTAGTGCTTACCAGTTGGAGTACTTGGTTGTATTATAATCACACGTTTAAAAACTTAACACACCGACTTCAAATCTTAACCGATCGTGACCAAATTTATATGGGACCACTCTTAGAATAAGCAAAAAAAAAAAAAAATTTTTTTTTAATCGGTCCACATTTTGGCGGAGATATTGCGTAACTTCCATAAAAAAATATAGACGAATTGAGAACCTTCTCCTTTTTGGAAGTGGTCGAAAAAACACAGATGAATTGAGGACCTTCTCCTTTTTGAAAGTCGGTCGAAAATAGTTCCTCATTAATTACTTGACGTGTTTAAAATGATATGGGTGATAGTATTTCTTCAGAGCAGACAGTTGTTAAATAATAAAGCCAATTTTCAAGGATAGTCCCATATTTATTTGGTCACGATCGGATACATTTTGAAGTCGGTCTGTTAAGTTTTGAAACTTGTGTTAAATAACGTGTTTTCGTGATACGTGCTCTTCCTACAGTATCGGACATCGATACTAGTCGTAGTGCTGGGACACATATATTTGGTCGCGATCGGATCAATTTTGAAATCGGTCCATATATAGGTAGTATAACCTGTTTTCGTGATACGTGCTCTTCCCACAGTATCGGATATCGATACTAGTGCTGGGACACAATCAATGAACGTCAGATTTGGACGTGCAACATTCGATCGCATTACTGACTGATTAGCTGTGTCGGTGGGCGCGCATGTTATGCACTCAATTAATCATCCAAGCGAATTAATCGACATTCAGCCAGTTTGAGACTAAACTCAAGGGATGAGTGATTTGTTTAAAGCTGACCATGGTTAGTTGCATTACATAAGTTACCACTTAGCAAAATGAACTATAGGAGATATAGAAGTATGATGTTATCGATCGACTTCCAAAAAAGAGAAAGTCCTCAATTCGTCTGTATTTTTTTATGTATGTTACGCGATATCTCCGCCAAATGTGAAACGATTTTCAAAATTATATTTGTGTACGATAGAGCTTATTTCAAGGGTGGTCCCATATACATTTGGTCAAGTTGGTAGTCGGTATGTTAGGTTTTTAAACTTGTGATTATTTTGCTCATCGAATCGTATGCAAAAATTGACGATATGCAAAATATTTGCATGGGCCTCGAATAATTAATATTAATGATAGGTATACTAAGCTTGTTTTTCAAAACTAAATAGCTATGTTTACTTTAAATGTTCGTGCATTATTGTAATATTATTTAAATCAGTTCTATTTTTTATTCATATTACAGTTAAAATTATCTTTTCTATTGTTTGCAAAGTTGACGCTATAAAAAATGCGTACGTACCTACTCGTAATATAATATCATATTTATGGTTTTGCGGTTATGCGACTATAAAAATATTACACGTTTTGGTTTCAGATTGCACAATTCTAGTGTAATTGGAGTACCTACTAATTATAACTGTGTAGGCGTAGAGTAGTGCTACAGTAAAAATGTTGATATAATATTTACATTTCTAGAACAATAGTGACAATGCAAGTTGTAACATTTTGCGTTCAACTTGTTTATAGTCATTAATATTCTGATGACGATATTGCTTTCTACTGGCAACTCAAATAATGTTGACAACTGTTTTTAAGTAATGAAACGAATGATAGACATGTTATTTCTTTATTATTTTACGTGTTTTTAACATGTCCTTATATATTTAGCCATTAATACAATATACCCTAGATGCACACTTCTTTGCAAATTTCGTCCTAAAAGTGGTCTCGGACAATAAAACAAAGAAAAATATCTCAAATTCTAATTAAATAAAGCATGTGTTATAAAGTAGCTTTTTTAATTAAATGAGCAAGCGTTTTTAAATTAGAATTTTGAAATATTGAAATCTCTCGGCGTCCTACTGTAGGCAAAAGGAGTGCTTCTTTGCTGTCCCATTTTCTGATCGTCAACTGTGCATCTAGGTATATTAATATATCAATGTTAAGTACATTGATATATTAATATACCTACTTTCGACTAAAATTCAATATCGGCATTAGCCACAAAATAAATAGGTCGAAGTGTTCCAAATTAGAATATTTGAAATTGATATCCGCACATGAATCACGCGCGGTATCTACTCGTAGTGAAACCGCATCGGTTAGGGATTGCACCAATAATACGCTCAATTAATTAGCGAGGAGACTGACATGTTCCACGTACTTACCTAATTAATGTCCCTGAACCGAGCCAATAATACCACTGTTATTATAATAATAGTAATTACTGACGCTGATTGAGTTTTACCCCAGAATAAACAATGTATCTAATGTATGATATTTTGTATGGAATTGCATTGTTTAGGTATGTTGTAATTGGGTGTAGTTATTGCTAAATTGTTATTAGTGTGTCGTTTTTAGGTCGCCTCCGTGGTGTAGTGGCAGCGTAAATGGGCACTGGAGCAGGAGGTTCTGGGTTTGAATCGGTCGGCGAAGGTCGTTTATTGGCACGATTCCCCGGAACCGTATTCCTTAAAAGAGATTGACATCAAGCAGGCAGCCTATATAAAAAACAAGGCGAATCCTTTCAGTAACTTGCTTGAAGAAGTGTGTTGCGCCAATCCCACATTGCAGTGGGATAAGGGCAGGTGGAAAGAAAATTGTATTGTATTTTTGGAATTAAGAGAAGAAATGGGTACTATCGTTGTACAGACAGGTAACTGGGAGCAGCTTATGGTCGGATTAAAAAAAATGTAAGAACTGTATTGCATTTCGAGTAATTTTGGAATACAAAACCAAAACTGAGTGTTTCAAAGGATTGTCAATGTGGTTCGTCAGTTATTTGATGGCTAATTTAGTTTAAAATTTATTAAACCTAATTTTCGTTTACATTTACCTTTTCTAATTACTTAGCGTTCATCTTTTTTTTGTAAAAGAGCTAATAATAATGTGTGGTAATATTCATCGATATGTAAGATAACAAAAAACCCCGTGATCGTAATGGTCATGAATAGTGGAAACATAAGCAGGCATTAAGCGGATAACGTGGCATATTTAGATAAAATAATATATAACAAAATATTTGGCGTTCCGTTTCCTGTATTGAAATACTACGCTTTGTTCGCGACTTTACCTTCGTGGAATTTTTACTCCCATATGTTTGAAATAAATAGGAGCTTATGTCATTTTCGGATGTATAAACTAACTCCTAACAAAAATTCGTTCCTTAGCAATCCTTGTAAGTGTTAATGAAATTATAGCACATCTAGCTTTCAACTGGTGTTCCATAAACTGTTTATTATTTCAACATTGTAAACCCCATTCTATAATTCTATAATACCTAACACGATGGTGGTATAAATTGTGCATTTAGCGCATACCTACACGTCTAAATCGTCATATCAAATATAAAACGCCATCCGTCGTCACATAGTAAATCTATTCAGAAACTATGAGTTAATCACTTTCAAGAAGACTTTCAAGGTTAATTAGTATAAGTATATGTAGGTAGTATAAAATTATAATTTACGTAATGATGCTTCCAAAGAAAGCGTTTACTTCACATGGCTTTAAAGTGGAGCATTTTATTTCTTGGGCGACTTGCAGCGCTATTACTAATCTAGAGTTAAACTTATATAAACTCGATGTACCGCCCAGTTCACTCCTATATTTAAATTAAGAGTTAGGATAAATAGAGATTAATATCGTGGAGCTGCAAGTGGCCCCAGAGCTTGAGAAAGGACCGTTAAGATTTTTAAATCTTATGGCCTTTACTTATATAAATACTTACGCGCTACTTGTCTTTAAAAATATTAGTCTCTTTTTTTGACATTGTTTCAAAATGAGAGGGACAAACTAGTTTTAAAGTTAACAAGCGCGTAAATATTTTTATAAGTAAGGGGCTATAACATTTTGGGCATTTTGAAAAAGCATTTTTAGCTGAGCAAATGGCTAAGAATAACCTGTCACTTTTTTCCTTGCGTTACATTGTTTAAAAATGAAAGGGACAACCTATATTATAAAGATAAGCAGCGCTTAAATATTTTTATAAGTAAGGGGCATAGAGAAAAACATATAGAACCCAAAGCAATGACACGTTGAAAGCAATATTGTAATAAAATGTATGCATTCAAAATGTTTTATACTCTGATCACGCATTGTAGAGTGCACGACATTAAATCGAGCGATAAGAATAATATCACCTCACGCCAATCCATCCGTACAATATATTGCTTGTTATAATGACAATGGAACGAACCTAAGGAATACGACTTTAAATCGCGATTAACGACTGATCTAAAGTGGATCTCATTTATAACCGTATCTTAGTATTTTGTTGGCTATCATAAAATATTATTATGGAAAATATTTTGTTTATTAAGGCATATAGGGCTGGTTCACAAATATAGCTATAATGTTGTAAACGTCGCAAATTAGGTGAGCATGTGTGCACAAAGAGCATTTCATAATAATAATATCCCCGTAATTATCTAATGGCGAGTTTCAACTTTTAAAGGGAATTTAACAAAGAAGTTGACATATGAGTCAATTGATCATATTGAATTTCTCAATATAAATAATATACGAATTTCTATTAATTTTCTTTCTTTCTTTCTACCTGCCCTTATCCCACCTTAATGTGGGGTCGGCGCAACACACTTTTTCAAGCATGTTGCAGAGAGGCTTTGGCTTAGTTTTTACGACCGGCCGCCTGCCTAACGTCAACCACCCATGGGGGATCCAGTCCAGCATATTAAATTAGAAAATTTGCTTTGCGCGACCTGGGAATCAAACCCAGGACCTCTTGGTCCACAGCCCATACATGCTACCATTAGACCAAGGAGGCGATTTCTATTCACTATTTATATTAAACACCTGCTTAGTATTGTCGCCTAATCTATTGCTTCACAATAAAATGACACAACGATTACGTACAACAGTCGGTAAGTCAACTCCGAGCCACGAATCCTAGGGGCGAGGGGAACAATTTACCAGCAATTTTAATAATAAGTCCCTGGTATTTCTATTATAGCTGGGAGGCGATCAGGTGGGCCGCCGCGCTACGGGTTTAATAACTCACGATTAGCCTATTGGAATCGCTGTGAATGTTTGCTATTTTTTCTATATTGCCTACACGAGTGCTCGCGATTAATTGAATGGAAATTAAAAATTGTTTTGTAGCTATGAAATTTATATATTCGACGTTATGTGTTTTGATGTTTATGTTGACGTTTTTAGTTTTAGAGATATTTTAACATTCGTGACAGAAGTACGTAGTAAGTAAGCTCCCGCCTGTATCCCCGAAGGGGTAGGCAGAGACGAAGTAGAGAACTACAACACCCCCGTTTTGCCGAGCTTATTTCCGTCTCAGATGTGATAGAAGGCGAGCCCATCACTATATCGGGCACAAATTCCAGACTCCGGGCTGATACGTTTATATATTCAATATAAACACAATATCACTTTGTCCAACCCGAGGATAGAACCCAAGACCTCGGGATGGTAGTCGTATCGCGCAAGTATTACCACTACGCAGTGACAGATTGCTTATATATTTGTCATTACTTATTATTATCTCATTTGCATAAACTACATAAATGCTAAAATATTGTGAAACATCAGAAATGTACTTGAATGAAATATAAATTATTTTAATTAATTCTGATAAGGTCGGTAATTGGAGGGGTTTTAAATTAAATGCATACTTAAGTTATTTATAATTATATGATTCACTGTTCCAATGATAACAAAGTCGAGTTTTATGTCGTAGTTGTGACCGCAAAAGAATTTTTATTAAAAATGATTATTCGTAATGTAAAGTGCAGTAGGCTTCTTTACTCCCTTTTCTGTACAAAAAAACGTTCACAGAAGGTTTACTTCACGTGGATAATTTTTTTGTTTTGTTCTTTTCGTTTTGCACGGTTGTATTTTTGAAAACAATTTATGCGTATAATATAGGCTTGTATGTTATATATTAAATTTTATTTATTTTCCCATGACCAAATAATATACAATGGATAATTTTACAACGTGTCAACGTGATAAATCTAGCGTAGTCTATAAAAAAAACTGCGTTAATTCAAAAATAATTTTAATAGTCCACTGCTGGACACAGGCCTCTCCCAAAGATTTCCAGATCGCCCTGATGGTCGTCTTGTGGCTGATGATGATGAGGATAAGATAGTAGTAAAATATTTACTTTCCGTAAATTTTTAAGTAAGTAATCACAAGTTCAAAAACTTAACGGACCGACTTCAAAATGTATCCGATCGTAATCAAATCTACATGGGATCACCGATGAAATAAGCTCTATCGAACATAAAAAGAATCTTGAAAATAGGTCCACATTTGGCGGAGATATCGAGTAAAATACGTAAAAAAATACAGACGAATTGAGGACCATCTCCTTTTTTAAAGTCGATCGATAACAATTACCTTCTTGCCCAAAAAGTATTCCTGAGTGATGTGAGCCTTCTGTACTGTACGTTGTGCTACATGGATGGGGTGATTTTTAATTATTAAAATTCTACGCCGCGCCGCTGGCGTCTGCCGATATTGCTTTGATATGGGCCCCATCGAGATATTACCGCCTATTAATTTCACACACTGTGTACTACTTACATATCTACGCTTTTATTAAATATTGATATTTGTTTGTTGCTTCCTTGGTCTAGCGGCAGCGTATATGGGCTGTGCACCGGGAAGTACTGGGTTGGATTCCCAGGTCGGGTGTGGTGTTTTTCTGACAATATTTTCCCGGGACTAGATCCCTGAGATGCGAGTTGACGTCAGGCAGGTCGTAGAGAGTAGGCTAAATCCTTTCTGCAACATGCTTTAAAAAGTGTGTTATGCCGATCCCACATTAAGATGGATGAGGGTAGGTGGTTTTGTGTTTTAAAACCTGTTTTATAAAGTATGTTGTATAGATACATGATTTCCTTTGATATTTAGATAATACCTTACATTCGTATACTTGTAAAATTACAACAAAACATAGTGATAAGAAGTTGCCCAAATTTGGCTTTAACCGCAAATAGTTAACGCCTCGTAATTATTATATATAATTGTTAATGAATAAATATTTATTAAACAACAATCGCAATGCAAGAAGCGGGAATACTTCATGTTTCCACCGAGACCATTAAACATTTTTATTCGTCTCGAGGTGATAAAATAGGAATGTTTAATATAAATTTTATTTAATCTTCCATACTTGCGGCGCGGTCACCTTGTTCAGAACTGTACGCTTATTAAATTCCCATAGAACAAGATAACTCGACAACCGCAGTTTTTCCTTAACTTTGGCGATGCAGAGGTTACTTATAGTGACTAATAAAAACAACCTGTAGCGCGTGGTTTAGCTCACGTCTTGATTTGTACTGGTCCTTCTCGGGGAAGTTTGCATGAGCTAATCTGGGGCATGCTCATTTTGTCATCAAATATGTCTGTATTTAGTGTGGTAAGGTTGCAAAAACTAGGTAAACAAAGTATGTATTAGACTTCGTTAATTGTTATTTGTGTCAATGTATATTCCATGTTTTCAATCTAGGGTCTATTATTGGATATAAAATGATGTAGGTAGGCTATAGGCTCACTCGCACGAGAGATTTTTCAACGCGCGTTAAAAAAGCGTCTCAACATGTCTGTGCATATGAGTACATGAAAATAATTCTTGTCTTGTTTCTAATAAATTATATTCTACATACCGCCCAAAAAAAAGCGTCGGCGTTTGACTAACTATACTAAAACTTATTTGTCATTACAACGCGTTTTTAACGCGCGTTGAAAAGCGCTCGTTTACGTATTTTTAATTTCGTTTCATATCCCATGTTACATAAAGTTGAGTATCTATACCAACATGTAATGCAGATTTCTATTAAAAATATTTTTAATTACAATCACGGCTGGCAGCCCTAATGCACGGAGTCCCGTTCTGTCCCGCGAAATGAAAATAATAACGGAATGTTTTAATTTCCCTGCGAGTGACGGGTCACGTGCCCCTCCCCCCTCCGCACTGCTCACCACCCCCTTCACCCTTCGTGCAAACTGTCATCATCACTGCTGTGGACAATTAGCTTGCTCACGAGATTAAACAAGTTGAGTGCGTTTGTTTGGCCGGATTTTTTATAACCGGTCGCGTTGCCTGCAGCATGTGTAGTGTGCACTTACCCTTGTTTACTCGGATGTAATGGATGTAACTCAATGGCGCTATGATAGATATGACAAGCATGAGTAACGTGTTGAGACTTTGTTCACATGATGAGTTCGACGTTACGTGAAATCACAATGTGACTGGGAAGTGGGAAGTCAGTTTTGTGACTTATTTTGCAACATGATTATTGGACTATGAAAAGGCCGAGTTGAAGATTGAGTTTGTAGGTACATGAATTATTCAAAGACTGAAATGGGAAAGAAATGATTATATAGGACATTCTTGGAATAAGCTCTACGAACACAAAAACATCTTGAAAAATCGGTCCAGATTTGGAGGAGATATCGCTTAACATACATAAAAAAAATACAGACGAATTGAGTACCTTTTCCTTTTTGGAAGTCGGTCGATAAGTAACTTTGATGCAATATTACTTAGGTCACGATTTGTTCAGATAATAAATATAGGGTAGGTAATTAACATAATCACATTTTAGACGCATAAAAATTGGGCTAATTTTAGGTTTTTGGGAATTAGGTCATTGCAAGCAGTGTTGTTTATTCCGCGTGGTTTACAAAGTGGGAAGTTCATATGGCTGTTTTATATTTGTTTCGTATTAATCATAATGAAATAAATTTATCCTTCTCATAAGTTCATTTTGCTCATTAAAATAAAAGTCTTACGTAATACACTATGAATAACATTGAAGTTGTTTATATACATTTTCCTTATAGCAAAACATGAATGAATTATTGACTCGGTTATTCCACTATTATTATAAGTTTGAAAACACATTTGTCACAGCTTCAATGTAATTACCGTGGAATATATGACACGATATTCCTTGTACCAAGCCTCTGTGTTGCTATTTAAATACCGTTCTTGTTTTAGCTCAATAGGTGTGTCAGTTGGCATTGACATTGTCATCGTAAGGTATGACTTTGAGTAAACCAAATAGTCGCAAACGAAGTCCTGATACTAATATACGAGACTGATGTCGTAGGTTCCTGGAACTTCGAGAGACTTTCGCTGTCACAACACCCATGCCTGAATAAAATATTTGTTGATTATTCTAAACATTTGTCTCGGTTTTGGGAAGCGAGCTCGTACTGTCTCAACTCTCAAGTAACAACCAACTTCTCTCCCAATGGGAATGACATGACAGCCACCTGTCACAATTGACAGATGGCTGTCATGTCTTCTCAAGTCATATTACGACGTTTCAACACAATTTCTATGCTAATTATTAAAAGTCACTGGTTTTTGTACCACTTATTTAATTGTGATCAATAATTAATTAGTGTCTTACATTAATTACAGATTAACAATTTCTAAAGCCACTTTTGATAGTACAAAATTATGTCAAGACAGGCCAAAAGGTATTTCACGTCATACAATTTTGAAATATTTGATGAGACCTCATAAAAAACGACTTCCTCGTGTCATTTTTAACATAATTGTTTATTTTTATAATCATTCGTGATTGAAATCTTCCTCAATGCTTTATTATTTAATTTTAATTACATTTGAAAAGACGTGCCTAATAACTTTTCACATGAGAACGCAATTGGCTTAGATCAAGCGGGCTGTCACAGCGCAAGCGCACACTGTATTCTGTGTTAGTGTTTTAATTAATGTATGTGAGCAATGAATGAGATTTCTTCACGTTTCAATTTGAAGTGACGATTACAAATGCAGGCGCACGAGCGGAAAATTGAATGCGAATGCCCGCGATGTGAGAGGCTATAATGCCGGGATTAGTAAATAAACACTCCAGTAGTGATCTTTTGTATTTATTTATAGTAAGTATCCTAACTAAATAAATCTAAGCTGGAACACATTGCATAACGCATACTTGAATTGGGAAAAGGATGGTATAATATCTTGTCTACAATTAATTTATTAGACGATAATGCGTCGCAAATAACACTTTGGAATGTGTTTATTCTTTATATAATTATAATAAAGTGCGAAATTTCTAAATTATATATGTATAGATGTTGAAAGAGTTCCAGTTGGCGTGGCCCCTCGTACAAAGCTAGTCAGTTTCAGAACAGAGGCCAGGTAATACTGGTGACATTTGGGTAGAAGACAGAATTCGCATTGGATCGCTGTGATGCCGGGTATACACCAACCAAACGATCGATCGCGAATCTATGCCTGTTGCAGTCACACATCAGCGAAAGTTTGTTTGTATGACAGCAACAGGCGTAGATTCGCTAACGTTCGTTCGGTTAGTGTGTACATGCCATGAGACTAAAGTACTTAAAAATCTAAAACAAATATTTTCGACGTGTAAAATAATAATTTTAATGCACCTATTCCGTATGACAAGAAAGTGCGTGCAAGCAAGGGCCATAATATAAGCATTGCAATTCAGTCCAATTAAAATTAATTAGCTTTGGTACACGCCGCGCCAAGCCACGTCACAAATGAACGAAAGATACAACACTGGATAGCCGTGTTCGAGGATAAAGTACACCACTTCGAGAAAGCACATCGTGTTGATGTAAATTCGAATCTAAATTGTGATGGCACGGTCCAAAATACGGTGACCCTTTAAGTTACCCCAGTGCATATTAAATTTTATTTATCTTAATCGTATTTCATTTATTACAAGAAGTTTATGTCTTTTGTTTACCTGACAACTGCGGCTTGTTTAATATTTTGTGCTGATAAATAATATCTATTACGTACTGATAAACAGCGATCGTGCGTGGGTGAAGTATCGCTACTTGGAAATCGTTAGGAATGTTTTTTCTACGCCTTATTAAGAGGATTAGAAAAGCTTTCGTTGCTTCACTCATATTTTTCCAGTTATAAGTCTTGTTTTGATATACCTATTTTTAAATACCTACCTAAGAATTGAACGTAAAAAAAGATTTTATTTAAGTGGTGATTCTTTTTATTCAATAAAACATAAAGCATTTCATAATATAAATGGGATTTTTTTATTTTGTGGCACTAATTCACATTCATACTTTAATTTTTTTTTTTAAATCAACCGCTTTTTTCCTTTTTGTTCGTATTTTTTCTTGTTATCGACGTTTTACATAATCCTTACTTCCTTACTAAATAATAAAAGCGAAAATAACTCTGTCTGTCTGTGGCGTTTTCACGTCTAAACCGCTGAACCGATGTTGATGAAATTTGGTAAGTGGGTACCTTTAACCCCAAGGACGAACATAGGGTACTTTATTTTTTTTAAATCACCCCCTAAAGGGATGAAATAGGGGATGTTATGGGATTAATATAAAATAAGTAATACTTATTAATTTTTTTACCCAACTGCCCGAGAAGGGGGTAATGTTTTAAGTATTTCTTATAGTATCAATAGGCCCAATGTGAAATTTGTTTTACGTATAAGTTTCGTTTCGTCTATCGTAAGTTGTAACAGTTATAAAATAAGAGTTATTTTCGTAGTCAATTTATCACCTCACCGTGCGGGAGGAGACGCTGTTAATCATAACCGGAGCAATTGCCAAAATAACTTGTATTCCTTCTGAATAGTGATTTATGATGGTAAGCTAATTTCAACGTCAGCTCTGTTAGGTTCGGGCTAATTGTGTGCCTAATTAAATGTTCTATTATTGGAATCATAACTATGTTACTTGATAATGTTTTAATAACTAGCGACTTTGATTAGTTTTTATGACAATAAGTATAGATGATATTGACATTAAACATTGTCATTAAAAGTTGATAGAATTTTATGTATTTTATTTTATAATTCTGAGTTACATTACACTTACGTGAATTTCGGTTATGTTTTATCACCAGTTTTTGTAACTTGTTTTAAAATTATACCAGCTACTGTTATTAGCTGAGATGTTAAATGAATTTGTCATAATACCCTTTTATACTATATACGACCCTTTAAATAGAAATTAAGGATAATTTCTTTACTATATCTTATGTTGTGTTAACTTTCAAGTGTAAGTGTTTTACAGTCAATAAGTTATGGTAACTGGAACTAACCCAGACTTATGTAGATAGTATCGATATAATTATAATATTATCTGATTGTAACATAACATCCTCGTGTTGTTAATGAGATTGTATGAGCTGATTGTATGTAATTATTTCATACACTTGTATGTGATCGGGGAAATCTTTTGCTTAACTCATTAGGCATTCATTACATTGGATACTTTTATAGAAAGTTATAGATCATTTTTTTTCTTTTTTTGTCGCCACCTTTGTGTAATGCAAGTATATAGTACAGATAATTCAGTAAGTACTTTGTAGTTGAAACTTTTGGGCGGCCTATCACCTCGATTCGTCATTCTGATTTGTTTTATTGATTTTTATTATTAATGGAAACCATACGACCAGTTTAACAATGCTCAGCTCAATATGCGTTTTCTCCTTAATCTTACAATCTAGACAATGTAACATGTTTTATGATATTGCGTTTTAGTATTCGTTTTCATTATAGTGAACGGAAAAAGCGTTGAGTAGGTATACGGTAAATCGTAATTATTAAAACACACGCGTCTATTCAATAATATGAAATAAAAATCCAGCATTAAAAATAAAATCTCGCTGAGCCAGGTCTCATTTACCACATGTGCGTTAATAACTTCTCAGGTGTTGTTACGTATAAAAATCCGAGCAATTCAATTAGCGGGAAAGCTTGGAGGGCGGTGCCTAATAAACATAATATAAATAATCTGCGGCGATAAATCTGCAGCGCTTTATGGCAAGAGTGGGTTGTCACTCCGTCTAATTAGCGCTAGTGCTGCTGCGAGCGTGTTACAATTAAGCGATGAAGCGCTTCATCTATTCGCTGCCATACGTGGTGGTGGGTTCTTGGATTATTTTAAACTAACCATTAATCGAATTAATTGACAGGTTTTTATCATTATTTTTATAACATTTATGGAGTTAGCTTAAAACTTTAAAAACAGCATTTTTTTGTGTCTGTAAATGTTACCAAACACAACAGATGTTATGATTGAAACACGAATTTTATTTACATAGTACTTACATGATTTCATAGCATTGCGTAAAAAAAAATATAATAAATTCATTTTTGACATTGTATTTTTGTATAAAATTCTTATATAAAAGCGCTAGAATCGCTGAAAGGTCTCCTGACTCGTCAAAGCACTCTTCATCGGGCTTAGTTAATTATGAGGACATATCAGCTTTATTATAATTACTCATTTTAATGTCGCTGCGCCTAACAACTATGTCGTGCCCGATCGCCCGCTACACTGTCATATTCAAATGGAACGTGCTTCGACTGGTACAATGTAGGTACATCTCTATATCTTGTTTACAAGCCGGATATTAATTAACACTAATGTAATAGATTTTTGAATTGCGCACAACCTACGTAATTAACATTTTACCAGTTTTATTACGTTATAAAGGCTGTTCTCACGAGAACATTTCGCAGTGTAATAAAACATTGAGGTTGGTCCTGTATTATTTTTGCTCCTATGTTTATTCGCTGCGATGTGCAAAACAATGGCTGTGATGCGTGTCGCAAATAGCTTTTTAGGCAACTAAATCATTTTTGCTCACGCCACTGTACATTTTCATAATTGCGACCGTGACGTCATTGAATATTATTTTTACTTGTGCGTTTGCGTTAGCCTAATTATCTATGAAGGGCAAAGTTGCAAAAATAAGAAATGGATGAATTCTCGGTAAGGATGGTGGAGGTCAAATCCTATTTTGGTCTTCGACACTCAAAGCCTGCGGAAAACACTTTCTTTAAGCATATTACAGAAATGATTTGCGTTAGTTTTTACGACCGTTGTACTAACGTTGCATCACCACTGCTTTGGAATCCGGTCCCAGGGAGTCGCGTCAGAAGATCTGTTTTATATGACTTGGGATTTGTGGCTCCTCCTAGTCCACAGCCCATACACGCTGCCCCCAATCACGAGGACCAAAGAGGCGACATTCTACGACACTCTTCTTCTACCTATCTGCCTTTATCCTATTCCACGGCGTGATGGGCGCACTGAGCAACATATTTTTTAAGTATATTACAGAAAAGATATAACGGATTTAGATTTAACTACGGGTTGCATCTCAAACGTCAAGCCCCTTTGGGGAATTCAACACCTTTTGGGGGATAAGTGACAGTATACAGCACTGATCATGTAATAAGTTAAATCGTAACCCAACTCTAGGATCGAGCGTCCTACTTGACGTTGAAGATGTAGTAACGATAAGTAAAAGTAAAAGATTAAGAAAGGAATAATTCGATAGTTTGACCATATTGAAAGGATGGATTAAAGGAGAGTAATGAAAGTGAATGGTAGTGTCGACCAGAGACGTCTTAGACGTGCCTTTATGGACCAAGTTTGCGTACCTAAAAAGGGCCAGTACCTCTAGTACGAGTTTATTTTGACAGTTCTCGATTTTCGAAATCGACGATAGTTTGCATTTTGTCCATACATTTGATTAGCAGCGCAACTTTGCGGAAACTACAACGAACTAAATATGTATGGAGAAACTGAAAACTATCGTCGATTCCAAGAATCAAGAAAAACTCGTACTAACGGTACCAGTGGCGCAGGGTGAAAAGTTTGAAAAGGGAAGCCAGTGCTACTTTATCTTTTATATATTACGTAGATAATACTTATTTACAAGCCTACAATCTGACAAAGGGAAGCGGATAGGAATCGAGTTGTATGGACCTTTCGTCACGGAAGGGTACAGTTAAACTGTATGAACGATTACTGTGAAAGTAGCGAATGAGGTGTGCTTTAGTCGAAGTGCTTGGTACTCCATAGTCTCTGCCCTATCTCAGCTATAGACAGGCGTGAGTTTATGCATGTATGTTGATGGGTAGTGTAGAGCGCGATCAGATTCAGCCTCCAGGCACTATGCACTAAGCAGGTCGGCAGCCGCAGTACTCAGGTGTTACGTTACACAGAGTGGTGGAGCGAGTCGTCCCGCCACTGGTATCACTCGCACGCACCATTACCTCCATAATTTAATTAGTTTCGAGTGATCATTCCATTAATAGAGGCGATTTTGGCGAGCGCTCCCGTTCGTCCGCGGCTTTGTCAATTTTAATTAAACTCTGATAGGTGGACCAAAATGTTGAAATTCTTCGTTAATTAGTCCGGCTCGAGATTTCTAATAATTTAATTAATGGTGGGAGTTAATAAGCCCGCGGCCATCCGGTCGGTATTCCTGTAACGTGTCGGCATTTACGCCTGTTACGGGCTACCCCATATCGGAGACAATTTAATTTGTACCGCGTTATCTCACACACGGCGTACATTTAATAAACATTCATCGAATGACGACATACTTTAGAACAAATACTTGTGGTATTAACGTTCTAATAAATACATACGTACACAAGCTCACGCCTGTTTCCCCGAGGGGTAGGCAGAGGCAAAGTAGAGAAGTAGAACACCGACGTGCGCCGAAATTATTTCCGTCCCAGATGTTATAGGGCGCGAGCCTATCGCCATATCGGGCACAAATTCCAGACTCAATCGATATTAAGCAGAAAAACTCAATATTATTCTACTCGACCCGAAGATTAAACCTGAGACCTCATTTCTTAAGTACTTTCTTGTGTCGTCGTTTCTTGAGTACCAAATATTTCTTAAAATGTAGAGCTTAGTCAACCTCAACCTTAAGTCTTTGTAACTTATTTTCTGTATGAACGTTTTTTTAAGTTTATTTCACAGCCTCTGTGGCGTAGCGGGCGAATAGCCGGCTGTGAAGCGAGAGGCCGCGGGTTTGATTCCCGCACCGAGACAAATGTTTGTATGGCCTACAGATATTTGTTTCGGGTCTGGGTGTTGTGAGACCGAAAGACTCTCGTAGTTCCTGATACCCACGACACAAGACTCGATCTTAGTGTGGGGTCAGGACTATGTATGTGACTGTTGGGTGTTATTTATATTTATTTATTTATTGATTGTAAATCTTAAAATTAGCGACATGATATATTTATAGCTAGAACTACAGTGGACACTGAACGTCGCACAAGTCAAAACTAATTCTTATATCATTTATAGTTGTTTTAAGTAAATTGTACATCATTAAAGTAATGTACCGTGTATTCAGTAGTGTTTACGATGCACACCATTCTTTTCATGGTAAATGGCATGCAATTGTCGGGGAGCCCTTTTCAAACAGAATGTCAAGCAAATTACCGACGTTTGTTGCATAATCTTCGTTAATATTGTACGACGTTATTGCTCGACTACGTTTACATTCATATGAGAAAATATGACTTTTATGCAATTGTACTGTAATAGTGTTGTATTTTCTTTTGATGAGCAGATTTGAGACTTTTTGCCCATTAGCTATTCTTTGTTATCTTGCGGAAATATAATAGAGGTAGGATGTGGATTTTGAAATATTGGTAGTTTTATAATTCTTTCTTTCGACCTGCCTTATTCAACTAATGGGGTAGATTCACACATCAAGATATTGCAGAAAGGATTTGGGTTGGTTTTACCACCGGCTGCCTTTCTCTTCCTCTGAGGGATCCAATCACGGGTAATTATGTAAGAAAAATCGCTTTGGCTGATTTAGAGATTGAAGCCAGGGGACTTCTCACACCTCATCGCATTTATGATTTCCAATTTGCCTGGGACTGGATACCTCATAGGGGGTTGACGTCAGGCAAGCCGCTAGCCATAAAAACTAAGTCAAATCCTCTCTGCAACATGCTTGAAAATGTGTGTTGCGTCGACCCCACATTAAGGCGGGATAAGGCAGGTAGAAAGAAAGATTTCTATTTATTCGTTTTGTGAAATGCCATTATTTAGTATTATAATTATTGCAAATTAATTATCAGTGACCCGAGCAGGAATATTTTTGGCAATCGAATTCGTATCAAGCTCGCTGCGCACTAATGACATTTGGTTAAAATTTCATACAAATGTCATAGCCGTGCATCGAAGTGGATACTAATTCGATTGTCAAAAATATTCTTGCTCGCACCACAGGGTATCCTTATTTTGTATAATCTGAATTGAAACGTATTTTCGATGCAAAATTACTCTCACACCGTGACTGTTATTGGATGTTAACAGTTATAATGCAAAAACAAAAGATCGAAGCAAACCAACGGAGAAGAAAAAACTTAGTTTTAAGCCAACCGAAATTGACTGAAGAATTTTGGTTTTTGTATGTCACAATTTAATTTCCTCAACTACAGTTTTAAATTCGGCAAAGGTCACCAAAAAATAATATAAAAATGACTTCATGCTCCATAGGTTTTGACTTTTTGTCCATTCTGTAAATGCATATCCCCCGTATCAGAAAACGAATAAAATGAATGGCCGGTGGTAATTCGCGACGCTCTTGTGACCGTACTGAGAGGAAATGGCGAATTGAAAACGTGAACCACGCTCGTCAGTTACCGATTACACGCAATTACAGAAGTGAGTACGATTCGCCCCGCGTCGCTTCAATGTCCACGAGCGACAGACTGGACCACTCCGGCGAAAATCTGTGGGAGTACTCGTTTATTATACAAGCATACAAACGCTTTCCTTATTGATTAGTATAATAAATTTCGAAGATTTTGTGACAGCCTTAGTGGTAGAGCCAGAATGTAGACAGTTCGAGTGGTAGAGATAGTAGAGTCTACGGCACGAAATCGGCTCGACCGGTTTGATGCCTCTGTCTCACAGAAAACTGACGTAAAATGGCAATTTGCTGTTGCTTTTCGTTCGGTTCTCTTATACAATCTCTATTTCCCTTTCTTTAAGGTAGGCGATGAACATATTATTTTGGTATCATAACTAGACGCCCATAGAAATGGGGGGTGATCACTCACCGTGATTTATGACATGATTGATGATATGATATATGACCGATTTGGTTGTTTACTAATCTCATAAAAAAACAAATAATCAAATAGCTATTTCTTTCTGAATCCTAATATTTTTCTTAACGAAGTGGCTTGGCTATGCCCATTGCGTTTCCTATACACGAGCGATGGTAACAACTATCACAGCACGTATTTACGCGAGCGAGGACGTAAAATATTTGTATGGAAAACGTTAGATCCCTGCGTAACCGCTAGAGCCGTTTGGGTGTTTGTCATACAAATATTTTACGGAGTCGCTAGCGAGTAACGTCAAAAAACTCATGGTTGGCCTATAGGTGTCCTGTCTGGTCAAAAGACATGATATTCTACAAAGTATAATGACTATTAATGGGTATCATTATATTATATTTACTTTAATAATATACCAATTTAAATAATGATGTTGCAAGTTATTAAATATAGTTCTTATTATGCATTGCAGAAGTATACAGTAATTTTTGAAGATTTCTCTTGTGATTTTCATCCACAAAAAAGTTTTGTGGTTGTCGTCAAAATATGTTTTTAATATCAAGGTTTTATGAGACCTTATAATTAAAGACTGCCTCGGTGGCGTAGTTGTATTTCGGTACGATATACGTCCTGAGGTCTCAGGTTCGATCTCCGGGTCGGGCAAAGTGATATTGGGATTTTTCCATATCAACCCGGAATCTGGAATTTGTCTCCCGATATGGCGATAGGCTCGCATCTGGGACGGAACAAGCTCGGTGAAATGGGGGTGTTCTAGTTCGCTAGTGTGCCTCTGCCTACCCCTTCGGGGATACAGGCGTGAGCTTATGCATGTATGTATGTTATAATCCTCATAATCCTGGTATTCTGCAAATCAAATGCGATATAGAATAATAAAACCGTGATAAAAATACAACTCAACTGTGATGATATAACAGTTGGCTATTTATGTAGGTATTGAAATTAATTAAAACCCCTCAATTATCCGAATAAAACGGATCATAATACAAAACTCGTAATTAACGTACTGATCTCTAATAACAATGGAGAACGAACCAATTAAGTACGTCGATGCTTAAATTGGCGATTGTTAACGCTATACGTGTGTGTATCTGTGTACAATCGCGCCCAACAGATAATAAATGGGAATTTTTTTGTTTTATAAAATGATTAAGTATATCGTAGTGATGTCAAAAATTTGCGAAGTATTTATTAGTCATTGTACAAACAGAGATTTAAATAATTCTTATTATTATGTTCTATAATATTTAATTTTTAAGAACAATATAAAAAAAACTAGTTAGATTATTTTAGTACTAAATAAAACATTTAATTCGTGTTTTGGTTGAAGAAACTGCCTATAAGCAGCTGTTTTAAAATAACCATTGTGCACTTGCGGATGGATTTATTCATGTTTATAATTGCACGATTTGTCGCGGTCTGTCAGTGCCTTAAAAGCGAGTGGCTTGAAACGACTGCACTAAACGAATTACTGCATAAATGTACATTACTTGTCTCGACTCTCGACACTGCAAACTAAATGGGTATAAATCAACTCCAAGACAAATGTTCGGTTATATTCACTGTATGCAATCTGGTTACTTTGATTTTAATACGTTTTTTTCTAGCAGAGACTGGCAAACGAGCAGATGGGTCACCTGATGGTAAGCGATCACCAACGCGCGTAGACATTGGACACTCAAGGCACAAAAAGAGTCATGGGTGCGTTGCCAATTTAACAGGAGGGAATGGGAGGAGAGGGAATGGGAGGGGAGGGAATATGGATTAGGCAAGGGAGGGGGTATTGGGCCACCGGAAATCTCACTCACCGAACGAAACGTGGCAGCAAACTGCCACGTTACGTTGGTTTTCTGTCAGATAGTGGTATCAAACCGGTCGAGCCGGGCAATTCAAGCTGTAGACGTAACGGTCTACAGGTATTCGAACTCAGGACAGTCCACAGCCATAGATGTATCATGTTCCTACTTTACTAAAGAGTATAACACTAGATATTGCCAATTAAACTTATCTTAACAAAGCTCTTAATATATGTAGGTACTTCAAGGCTAATTTAACAGTTGCACATCAAAAGTACGAGAACTGGCAATTATAGTATATTAAAAAAAAACTATGACGTCGATAGTGCGGTTATTCCGCAACCTAATCCTGCGGCGGACGCGGCGGGAAAATGGCGGAAATTGAAAATAAACATTTCATCTGCGCCCCAGCACGCACTGCCCAAATTGACAATACAACCAATTTGCCGCCGCGCGCACCGACCACCTTTGTATGGGAATTGAAAAATAATATTACTCTTTTTTCTACCACTGCACGTGGCCGATCTCAAAAATAAACTACAATCTTTAACGATCACTTCCGGTTTGGAGATCCAGTCGATGCCGATGTAATGAACTTTGTTGTGAATGTACTTTATAATATTTTGGATTTAGTGAAATTGTGAATTGGGATGTCGTAACTTTCTTGTAGGGAAGCGAATAATGTTTTTTTTAAAAAGAGAATGCAACGTTCGTATCTATTTAGAACTAATTCCATTCAAAGGATCTTGTACGGATCTCAATCGGAATCGTGTTATAATTATGGAACGTTGATCAAATTATATGAAAATACTATATCATAATAATCATCATCAATAGGACGTCTACTGCTGGACATAGGCCTCCCCCAAAGATTTCCAGATTGACCTGTTGGAAGCGGCCTGCATCCAGTGACTTCTTGCGACCTTTATCAGGTAGTCGGTCCACCTTGTTATAATAATAATAATAAATAATTACACCCAACAGTCACACACCAGTCCTGACCCCACACTAGGTATAACCTGTATTGTGGGCATCAGAGACTATGAGAGACTTTCGGTTTCACAACACCCAGACTTGAAACAAATATCTGTGGACCACACAAACATTTGTCTCAATGCGGGAAACGAACATGCGGCCTCTCGCTTCACAGCCGGCTACTCGCCCACTGCGCCACGGATGCTATCAATATCATATTTAAGAAGACCATTGTATGTCTGATAAAGGTAACAGGGCATCGCTGGATGCAGGCCGATTCCAACAGGTCAGTCTGGAAATCTTTTGGGCTATTGTTTAGCATTGGACATCCTGCGACCAATTACGATGACAATTGCATATTTATACCAGTAATTACATTTTTATTCTTAAAATAACATTCAAGGATATTGTGTTATATTTAATACTTGAATGAATTAAGGAAACACCACTGTACTTTACCGCTATGTAATCTATAACTCGATTATGTATTTGCAATGCAAAACTTACGTTTCCAGGATATTATAATACACATTTTCCTGTGTTATTAAACTTCATTGAAGTGGTGCGTAAAATACGATGTATTCATGACTAATGTATTATTGTGTCCTCATTATTGAATACTGAACTTTATTGTTTAAGCACGTAGGTTTATATTTACTTATTTGAATGGTATTATATATAGCGTTATTAATTAGTTAATGTGATCGCAAGTAACAGACATCTCATTAAGCGGAGGGTGTTATCAAATCGGGCAGGAAACCGCGATAGAGGGCCGTTCATTCAGTTTTTGAACGGAGTGCGTTTTGTAAACACGTTTGTGAACTTGTCTCGTAACTTACAATATATGTGAATATTAATTAAATTAAAAATATATCTTTTTTGTTTAAATTATAATTTAATTATTCATAGTGAAAGCGTTGCCGTTGTGAAAGAAATACTATTTAGACAAGTGTTTTTAAGAGTTGTTACAAGTGGTACGTTTTATTTTTATATTTTAAACTTTTCAAAGAATTTATGTATTTTTAGTAAGGTATATATATATCTTTGGGGGAGGCCTATGTTCAGCAGTGGACGTCCTATGGCTGATGATGATGATATAATTATATTTAATTGATTTATTTGGAACGAGATAATATTCTCACAAAATGAAATTTGTATATCGTACGTTCAATGGGACATTTCTTTATCAAATTTATTATTTTGTCATACGATCTGCTATTTTAAATAATTATTATAAACGTGGTTCTTATTGGTAATTACAAATACATCAATATTGTACTTTGAAAATTTTACCAACAAATACCGAATATTTATAATATTCATACAAAAGCGGAAGGGAAGATATAATAATATACAAGGATCACCTCGCTGCCAATTAAAATTAGAAAAGTAAAGCCAATTAGAAGTCTTTAATTAATAACATCTGCAAATATAACAACTGCCAATTAATTAGTTCTGCATCTATAAAAGTAAAAGGAATTAATAGTTGAATGTTAGGTACGTTAAGAAATCTTGAGAAATTATGGTAAAACCTTGATATAAGATGTATTATTGAAAAGAGTAGTCGCCTCCTTGGTATCGTGGTAGCATAATAAAATTATATATTTACATATACAGTGTGTTTCATAAAGTTGTTATCAATAATAACTACATTGAAAGTGAGGATGACTAGCAATCTAGCGGTAAATTTTGAATTTCGTAACGCTCATACATAGTTATATAATAATATAAACTTGAATTTGTGACGAAAAATTGATTGCTGGCTCATTGTGTCAGCAGCAGTGCATTTGCAAACCACTTATGGAGTAATTCAATATAATTATTTTTAGCATACATAAAGCCATTTCCATGCTGATTGTGACGATTTACAGGTCTTATTCCGATTTTAAAATCCGCATACTTAATAACTGATAAAAAATGTTAAATTTTGATTTTTTAGCCTGTACCAACAACAGGTTGTCAAAACTAAGTTTAATCCTTTCTGCGACATGCTTGAAAATTTATGGTTGCTTGAAACCACATAGGATACCACATGCATATACGGTCTTATAAGATTTTAAACGTTGCCAAACTTAAACCTTTTTTTAAACTCAGATTATTGAATGTAAGAAATGGACAAACACCTTTAGTTAAGCACCGCCTAATTTTTATTATAAGTACGTACGTATAATTTCACGTGAGAATATCCCAAAGAATTCGTGTACCCACGGCCGACGGTTCGCTACATATAATACTAATAATATTTTTCAATAGAATGTCCAATCTAAACGTTGTTTGTCCCAAATTGCGTAGAAAATTATTTAATTTAGTTAATAGCTCATTATGTCACCAATACTAATACACATAGTAATTAAATTAACCGCACTAGATTAGTTTGTAAAGTGAGCGCGAGTAATTAATTTGCGTTAATTTTGATAGAGTTTTTTAATAACGCTAATTGTCTGATTTAATTAAGTCAAATATTACTTTGTCAATGTTTCTCATTTATCAAATATAATTGCTTAGGCAATGACTTGAGCGAAGAGAATAATAAAAAAACAACTAAGGACGAATTTATGATCTGTGTGAGTTTTGATATAATGTATATAATGTTTGTGTAAACGGACATAAAGATTAAAAATACAATTATAATTAATCTAAATTACTTTTATGACAGTGTATTATAATAATTATTTTTATAGTATCAATCAGGTTATTCTGTCTGTTCGTAGATAATGTATGATATTATAATTGTGATGAAAACTTATCAAGGATCACGTAGGAAATAAAAGCTGCAGGGTAAATCTTGACATTCGATTTGAGTTCTTCTTGATTTCAGTTTGTTCCTTAAAATTCCATCGAAATCGAGCTAAAAAGTACGCTAATGAAATATTGATCATCTTCTCCCTGGGGTTTACAGTTTACCAGGAGCACCAAAAAATATCAACTTGTATTTTAAACAACATGTAGTACTGCTAAGTGTTCTGTGACAATACATTGAAGTTGTAGCCGGGAACTTTGCATTTGTTGAAAATGAAGATAATATAACATAAGCTCACGCCTGTATCCCCGAAGGAGTAGGCAGAGGCGCACTAGCCAACTAGTACACCCACATTTCGCCGAGCTTAGTTCCGTCCCAGATGTGATAGGGGGCGAGCTATCGCCATATCGGGCACAAATTCCAGACTCCAGGCTGATATGGAAAAATCCAATATCACTTTGGCCGACCCGGGGATCGAACCCGAGATCTCAGGACAGTAGTCGTACCGAAATACAACCACGCCGCCGATGCAGTTGTTGAAAATGGAGTGATATAAAAATACTCCTAATTTCAACATTCGTTGGTACTTTTAATTATGTATGTTATTTGATATCTCCGGTAATGTGGACAAATTTTCAAGATTCTTTTTGTGTTGGATAGGTGACACTTCAAGGGTGGTCCCATAAAGTTTGGTCAAGATGTAATCAATTTTAGAGTAGTTTAATTTCTTTCTTAAATATAAATCTTTGTACATATTTATTTAACATGTTTTTATATGAAAGGGAAATTGAAAGAAACCCCCACGTCATGCAGTAATTTCCAGTACTGTTACTTACTTATTTACGTCTGACTCAGAGAACAAATTTGTCACTACTTACTGCATTATTTCAAAACCGTAACCAATTGGGAATTCATGAATGCATTTTTTTTATTATTAGCAGAGACTGGCACACAAGCAGATGGGTCACCTGATTGTAAATGATCACCGCCCATAGACACCCAAGACACAAAAGGAATCATGGGTGCGTTGTCAACCTAAAAGGAGGAAATGGAAGGGGAGGGAAAAAGGGATTGGGAAAGGAAGGGGGAAGTGGGCCTCCGGAAATCTCACTTACCGAACGAAACGCGACAACAAGCTGCCACTTTACGTCGGTTTTCTGTGAGGCAGTGGTATCAAACCGGTCGAGCCGGCCCATTCGTGCTGTAGATGTAACTGTCTACAGCGTGACTCTACCACTAAATTTCTTGATTATAAACATTGAAAAAACTACTTATGTCAATTGTAATACCCCAATGATGATAAATAGCATTTAGAACGTTGATTTATTCATATTAGCCTAATTTTAAGACAATATACTATTCGAAAAAATTATGGATATCCTATAAAAGGAGAGTAAAGCGCGTGTGAAAAAGCTAGTATAATATGCATTAATTGATGCCACTGTCTAAATTATGAATAAATGTAATTGGACGCCGTTCGATGCACAACAAATGAATGAATGTTTAATTGAATGACTCCCCACAAATAAAAGCAATTTTCTTACAGCCCTGCCCATAGCAAACGCAATTTAATTAATGGATCGCATAACACTGATTAAACAATATTTGCCGTTTTACTGAGTTTACAAGCCACGTTACAGCTTAAAATCTCAACCGAATATATTTTTTATATTTGAATTAATAAATTAATAACGTATTGTTCATATGATAATATCTTCAGTACTAGCGCCCCGGCCCGGCTTCGCACGGGTGCAATTTATACATATAAACCTTCCTCTGGAATCACTCTATCTATTAAAAAAAAAAGCATCAAAATCCGTTGCGTAGTTTTAAAGATTTACGCTATGTAGTGATACATCACAGAACTTCCTATACGATTCGATAGGTTTATTATTATTACAATTATATTGTGATAAAAATGTAGCGATCCCTGAATAAAAACATTATCTCAGACAATTGTACAAATATAACTTCTAATTTTGATAAAATGTTGCCGCGTTCCCACAATATCACGGTTATTTATCAGACGCCTTAACACAGAAAATAGCAATCCAATAAGAGGTCATAAATAAAACATTCGAGCTCGATACCTCCCGATAGCTTTTGTCTAATCTAATAAATGTTTAATAAGAATTAGGTGAAAGTGGCATTCGCTAGCTAGGCACCGGGGATTTTCATTGCATTACAAGAGGGCTGCATAATGTCATAGTTGACACTCCATTGTGGGGTATATTGTACGCTCCCTCGACTAATACCATGTTTACTAGATGTCTTTTTACAATTTTTAGTGTCATTTTATCACCATTTTACACTTTCAATTCTACAACGATTTAGATTTCATTTCTTTATAAACAGTATCTTTAAACATAAGAGTGAGCCAATTATGCGTTATTGTACAATTAGCAGCCAAGAAACCTCTTAGACTCGTATCAACAGTAAATGAGCAACCATAATCCTAATTAAATCCACGTTCATAAATGAATAGTAAATGAAGGTGTGACAGGTACGTTAAAAGCCGTCTAAAAGTTGTAGAGCGAATAACGAGTTCACGGTTTAATTCAATCGCTACGTTGATGCAATTACGAATAGATAATACTGTAATATCGCCACGCTATGTAAGCAGCTGTTATCTAGGAAACAATTTCATTCGATTATATTATCTGTCAGAAAAACTCGTTCTTTAATCGATAGATTTACATCTCGATTGAATTTTAATTGAGTCAACGAGCGAGTGCACTCCAATAATGGAATAAGTTAATTATAAAAGGCAATTGATTTAAAAGGAGCCGTATCGTGGTCGCGGTATGAGTAACAGAAAAAGTTTTCAATTTCACTAAAAGGGACTGGTTTGTGTCTCAGAAGTCTCGTCTGGTTATCGGCTTGTAATGTATGAACTTACTCGCCGCGGCTTTATTTTATAACTCACTTCACGTAATAGGCTCCGAGTTGCTTTAATTCACTTTGCTGTTGTCGCGCGAGCCGTTTACTAATTTGTCTTCACAACTCGCAAAAAATATTTACGTTAAAATATTACTTTGAACATTACTATGACGCACGCACTTGTTTTATCGACTGTACCATGCATAGAAATTTCTGCATTGTGTAGTCAGAAATCGTCATAAACTCATCCATAAACATGGTCGATAAATTATCACGACAACGATTTGGAACATTTTACAACGGCCATCAAAGATTCTTTATGGACTATAGGGATGTGACTGCACCGAGTCTCATAATTAATACGAGACGTTTGTTTTATATTGTCATAAAACACGAGCTGGATCAGCGATTGGTGACGTTACATCACTGTCATTACGATTAACGTGAACGCTTTCACGCACATTATTTCTGTAATCGTAAAACGCTTTCCATTTTATTAGATTTACGCACAAAGTGTACATAACCGGTTCAGTATCTATTTACTTGCTAATAGAATGAAACGTTAATTTGAAATTGTAACTTGGACGAAGCTATTATAAGTGACAACTCTAATGAATATTAAAGTAATTGCGTTCCATTACCTGACTGGCCAGTTTTAATCAACACACTTTAGTTTAATTATAAAATGAAAAACGTCAATGTAATTAAGAAGCTATGGTGACTCGACGAATAACATGAGATGGAAGAGATCATAGTGTAATAAGTTCTAAAATATTAGTTCTCCAATCGAAATTGAGTTGGACATTTCAAATAGATAAAGCGGTATCTATCCGTTATTGAGCGAACTTTATAGTTTTGTTTTTGGCAGTTTTGACACAGCTTCTATCTACTTATTTGTTCCTTCAGTTGCATCTAACTGCGGTGAAACTTTTAACTTCCCCGACGTATATTCTACCTGAGTATCACTTACGTAGACTGCGTTGGGACTTTGTTTATCATTCGCTGTCAAGTTTCGACATTCTGCTATTACTTTGTGGAACTGTATTTTCAGCTTTATTAATTTATAATAGAGTAACATTTCTTGTTGTAATTACTAACCGGAGTCTGGTGAATATTAGCAATAACATTTCCTGGGTGCTTCTCAGCCGAGATAAGACCGGGGCATTGTGCCCTTCCTTCAGACAGGACAGCAGTAGACACCTGAAAACAATATACACAAAATAGCGACAATAATCGGCCCTCATGATCAACGCAACGACTGTCAGACAATGGAGCAGATTACGCGATAGGGGTTTAACCGAATAGCAGCTAACTCGATTATACGGCCATCCGTGATTGTGTTTGAGCCTATTAATGTTTGAATTTCGTTATATTATTGCGGCGGGCGGGTGCCGCCAGTAATCCAATATGGGTCGGTATTAACGAAATTTCGCGTTGAGTTCGCGGTTTACTCTGTGGCGGGCGAGTGATAATGCTAGTGACATTTGCGTTGTAATCACAAACCAACGTCTACGACACGGTACTACGAGACTGTGCGATACGTGCGTGTAAAGGGCCCTTTATGGCTGCTACACGATTATCATTGCGTGTTATGTTTGAAATAAAATGAATGTCTGTTGTGATATTGTGGCTTTAGCTGACTTCGAAATCTAGAGTTCTCAACTCGACGTGTAGTTTTAAAATTGTGTTTATTATGCTTGTGAATATTTGTAATGTTTCTTTCCTGCAATTTCATGTTTGAGAGTAAACGTAACGTCTATACAAGCAGTAGCTCGACTATCAATATAATGTACCCGAGATGCACAGTTCTTTGCAAATATCCTCCTAAAAAGTTGCCTCGGGAATAAAACAAAGAAAAAGATCAAGCTCTATTTAAATCAACACAAATATAACCCTATGCACGTGTTATAAAGTAGCTTTGTAAACGAAATGAGCAAGCGTTCTTAAATTTGAATTTTGTAATTTAGAATTCTATCGGTGTCCGGTTGTAGACAAAAAGAGTGCTTAAGCACTCCTTTGCTGTCCCATTTTCCGAGCGTCAACTATGCATCTAGGTATATAATATATCGATGACCTCAACAATGTTTTTTTTGACATTTCTCGCTAGCGACTTCGTAAAATATTTGTATGACAAACACCCGAACGCCTCTGGCGGTTACGAAGGGAACTGATTTTCATACAAATTATTTTACGTAGTCGCTAGCGTGAAATCTAAAAATACTCATGGTTGAGCTACAGCTCTTACCTTACATTAAGCATACTCGAAACGAATCACACTCACTTCGCGCTTCCTCTCATTAGGCGTAGTGGCACTAAGAATAAATGACTTCTTTAATAATAGATACGAGTTCCGGATGTGCAGATGACTTTGTTGTGACAGACAGACTGACAGAGGGTGTGAAGAGCAAACCCCGCGGCCGCGGCCCGTGCGGCCGTGTCTAGATTAAAGAACAACTTAAAGGAAAGCAATCTGCTAAATAAGTACCGCTCATGTACAACGGTGTGGACGTTGCTTTACTTAACATTAAATACATTGATATTTTTTGACAGCCTCAGACGAGACGCAGACGCAGCGGGCGAGTAGCCGGCTGTGAAGCGAGAGGCCGCGGGTTCGATCCCCGCATCGAGACAAATGTTTGTATGGCCTACAGATATTTGTTTCCGGTCTGAATGTTGAAGACTCGTAGTTCCTGATACCCACGACACAAGACTCGATCTTAGTGTGATTTCAGGACTATGTATGTGACTGTTGGGTGTTATTTATAATAATAATTATTATTTAATGAGAATTATATTAAAATTAGGAAGACTGAATGAAAACCTTACTATGTTTTATGTTACCAAACGAAGGGGAAATAGGTATTTTGATTTAGTTTTATTGACTTTCGTATGAAAGTAGGCATACATATACCTACTTATAAGCTTACGCCTGAAGAGGAAGGCAGAGGCAAACTAGAACACCTAAAATAATAATCTTCACAAACTTATACAATATAATCTTAAAAACAGTGGAACTATACAATATGTCTATTTATAATATAGTAGTCGCCTCGTTGGTCTAGTGGCAGCATGTATGGGCTGTGGACCAGGAGGTTCGATTCTGAGGTAGGGCAAGGCGAATTTTATAATTTAATTTGCCCGGGACTGGATCCCTCAGATGTTGACGTCAGACAGTCAGCCAGTCAAATCAAGTCAAATCCTTACTGCATCTCGTTTGAAAAAGTGTGTTGCGCCGACACCACATTAAGGTGGGTTAAGGGCAGGTAGAAAGAAAGAAAAGAATGTAACATAAGCTCACGCCTGTATCCCCGAAGGGGTAGGCAGAGGCGCACTAGCGGACTAGTACACCCACATTTCGCCGAGCTTAGTTCCGTCCCAGATGTGATAGGGGGCGAGCCTATCGCCATATCGGGCACAATTTCCAGACTCCGGGCTGATATGGAAAATTCCAATATCACTTTGCCCGACCCGGGGATCGAACCCGAGACCTCAGGACGGTAGTCGTACCGAAATACAACCACGCCACCGAGGCAGTCTTAAAGAAAAGAATGTCTATTTATAATATACCGTATTAAAGATTCGCAATACAATAAACCCTTTATATTCATGGGAAGTCATAAAACATGTCTTTAATACCGTAACGAAGAAATATTGGATACAAAATATATTTAAAGATGCTTAATTGAACATAATTGGTATTATTACCGGGCGAGCAGTGTTAACCTCAGTACAGTGATCAAATTCATATGGCGGGTATCTGAAACAGAATAATTACGTATAAACTTCATTTCGGCATGTTTAATTAAAATACGTAAAACTTAATTAAAATTATGTTTCTACTGTTTAACTGCAGACTTATAATATGCGCTGTGGTTAATTATGCGTTTAAAATGAATTAAGCTAATAAGCAATTACATTCTGTTCCGCACATTAGCTATAATAAAAATATCAAGTGGAGCAGTATTCGTAGCGTTGTTAGTTGGTTGAATTATTTAGCTTCTCGTCTCGTTACTTTAGCGCCGTTTCCGCAGGTGTGGCGATCATATTGTTTCTCAGACTCTCGCACACTGCCACAATTCATGCACATACAGAAGGATCATATAATATGTAGTATAGTTTCTCTAACGCATTTATTTTTGAAGAATTAGTACTCGAAATGAACGGAAACTACTTTCCCTTTTGTAAAAAATAATCTCCTCCTCCTTTTTGAAGCAAGTTAAATACCAAAAACGTAGGAGAAAATGCGTTCCCTGTCTGAAAAAGTCAATTTCGAACACTGTAAAGAATTTAATATAACCTCGAATTGTGAAAGCTTCTGACCACAGTGCTTCTACAACAGGCTTAAATTTATTGGAGTAAATTTACATAGACCTGGATACTGTATGTAATTAGTAATTTTATCCAGCTAATGTAAATTCGGGCAAAGCTAATTTACTAATTTAGTTTGCCTGGGGCTGGATCCCTCAGAGGGAGTTGACGTCAGGCAGGCAGCCGGTCGTAAAAACTTAGCTAAATCCTTTCTGCAACACACTTTTGCCTTTATCCCAATAAAGGCAGGTAGAAAAAAATAAAGAAAGATTCCTAAGCGTGTCAGTAGTTTCAGAGGTAGCGCCTTCAACAAATGCTTGAGCTTTATGATATAAGTGTATATTGTTGTTTTATGCTGTGTAATAATTACAGTAATATTATTTTAAAAGTGATGTGTAATTTAATTACATAAGCTCACGCCTGTATCCCCGAAGGGGTAGGCAGAGGCGCACTAGCGAACTAGAACACCCACATTTCGCCGAGCTTAGTTCCGTCCCAGATGTGATAGGGGGCGAGCCTATCGCCATATCGGGCACAAATTCCAGACTCCGGGCTGATATGGAAAAATCCAATATCACTTTGCCCGACCCGGGGATCGAACCCGAGACCTCAGAAACGTAATCGTACCGAAATACCACCACGCCACCGAGGCAATCAGTAATTTAATTAACAGAAAAATATGTTCTGCTTAAAACAAGTATCACTTTCTTGTTTTTAATTTTGGTTTTTGGCCGGAGCGCACCTTCTGCACAAGAATTTTCCGTAAAGTGTTGTGAAGAAGGGGCGTCCCGCGTCGCGTTCTACGAATCTCCCTCATCGCACTTATTCTTTAATCTCGCTGATGAATTATGATTAGCAAAGTGCACTCAATTCCATTAATTTTATCAACTTCTTAATACCCAACGTTCACTTTATTTAACGCTACTTTATATAAATAAGACGCGAGTATAATAAAAAATAAAAATAGTGCAGTAGTCTTGATTCCGAAGTTTTAAAATAGATTTGAATGTCGAATATCTGGTTTATAAAAATTGTAGTCCCATCAGCAAACAACCGTGCATTTTCCGTAAAATTGTTAAACTTAATGCACTTCCCACACCACAATGCATTCGAAACGCGCATTAAAATTCACCGGAGGCTCAACAAAAACCTTTATGACCGGCACAGCACCACGTAATAGCTCGCCGTGGGACCACAAACTCCGATTATCCAAACATAGAGCTCCCGAAACAGCACTGTGAAATTTTAACGTATAATTGATTATGAAGTTGGCCACTAATGGGCGAAAATAGTTCTAATTTGGAGTGCGGTGGCGGCAGGTAATTGGTCTCTGCCCGCTCCTGTGTTAATCATTAACGTTCCTGTGCGGAGCGGACATGCGGACGCGGGTTCCCTCGCGACCACGGTTCCTTCAAATTTAGCCCGTTTGCACTGGTGCGCCGCTGCGTCCGTGCACAGTGCATGCCTGCCAGTTTTATTTCGCTTATACCCCACCAATTTCCCAGTGACAGTGACGCGAAATTACTTTTGCATAGTTTTATTCCCCTATACGGCTGACGTCCGTTAAATCCTAATTCGTGCGTATTGACGTTTCCAAAGTCACAGTTAATGGAGGGCGTGAGCTTTTTTGCTTCGACTGCGTCTAATCTCGGTTAGCTGCATTCGCCATGGGTTGTTTTCCGAGTGGCGTGACGTGTTTCTGTCACCGATTGGTGGGTAATTATTCACGAAGGCTCGCTTCACGGACGGTCTCCTTGGTAAAAAAATGTGGCATTGTAGAACGTGCGTATAGTACCCGGATTATTGCATATTCAACAAGCTTTATTTTGATATCACACTAATATTATAAATACAGTTTGTGATGTTTGTATGTTTGTAATTTATCACGCTTAAACGACTGGATCAATTTTGATGAAATTTGGCATAGAGGTAGTTGACACCATGAATTAAAACATATTATGCTTTTAATTCCAAAAATATGGTTCATATAAGAAATATCCGGAGCTGTAATAATTACTATTCAATGAAGCACTATAATATAGCCCTATATCACTGAGCACGGAACTACAAACGAAAGGTCTAGTCTTAGTCCACCTTGTTGTATCGGTCAAATGCAGCAAACATTGAAATTCTACAAGAATAATATTTTTTTTTTATAAAAAATATATTTAAAACGGAACATGAAACCTTCGATTATACTCTTGTAATAATAGCAAAAATTGCACAATGGCCGAGCTGTATTAAACTCGCAAAAAGTTAATTGCACGTTACATTATTTCTACCATTGCAATGATTTATTAATTTTATATGGCAATACCACTAATTAGTTGTTTCATGCATGCGGTGCGCTACAATACGAGTTCTGATATGAACACTTATGTTCTGTACCTATGCTATACTGAAATAAAATAAAACGTATAATTAACGCATATTAATTACTAAAGCAGCCTACTAACAGCTCGATGGACAGATCTTAATGAAGTTGTTTAGGCTTCGTAGTTCAAACTGTTCTGTTCCTACAAAAGGCAATCTATAATGCCCATACATTGCATTTGCATATCTCAACGTTACACTAATATTAAACATTTAAAGAGGCGATAACCTTTTGAGTTTGTTTCGGTATTTCGCAGGGGTAGCAATAAAAACCCATTATCGACTGGTATCAAAAAATGAGAAGGTCTTCAATTTGACTGTTTTTCGTGTAGACTGAATGTGGACCGACTTCCAAGATTCTTATTGTGTTCGATAGAGCTTATTCCAAGGGTGGTGCCATATAAATTTGGTCAGGATCCGATAAGTTTTGAAGTCGGTCCGTTAAGTTTTTATTTTCAGACATAAAAAAGTGACATGTAAAAGTGAATAAATCTCCTATTTGTACAATAAATTATTTGAATTTGATTCATTGACACAATTTGCTGGAGCATTGTGTACGCTTCCGGTAAATATCCGTATCCCATTATTAATGGCGGGCCGATCGGACGCACTCTCCACAAAAATAAAAGACGCAAACCATTCGTCACGGGGCCTTACAATGGGCGGCATTGTTTCAGGCGCGGCGGACCTCAATACCCGATTCCGTTGTACCAGAAAACGAGTTAGGCTGCGTTAAAAAACAACCAGAGGTCGCGAGACTGACGCCGGCAAAATAGTGCGAGGCTGGAACTGTTGCCAAATTTAATTGAATCGTATTTAAAATATTAATTAACCGTGACGACGCCGTCGGTGCTTGGCATTATCGCTTACTTTTTTCCCAGACACGATCTCAATTACTAAGTTTTTTATTTATTTATTCGATATTTTAAAGCACATAATTTGCTATAGTTCAGAAACAGCGGGTCGTGTTTCACGTTCTCATTAATCGCTTGAGTAGTTGTGCTAATTTTTTCGAGAAATATTACAGGCGATAAATTTCATGGTTCTGGATTTTATGCTGTAACATAAATGCTGTAACATGGCCTCTGTGTACTGTTCGGAGTTCATTACTGTAAGTTATGGATTCGGTATGAATGGATACCGATACGGGTATAAGAGAAAACTGAATTGTTTCCACAGAAATAAAACGTCTAGACTTGTATTTTTATCTTTTGCTATATTAGCGATCAGAAATAGAATTCAACTTTTTAGGAAATCAGTTTTAGCAGTGTTTGAAATCAATCATAGGCATAGGTACAAAACCCCTACTATTTTAAATGTAATATTATATTTATTGAAATTAATAATAATGAATCGGTTTCGATCTATGACGTGTTTAAATAATATTCACTAATTTGCTATAACCGTTCAAATTAGACAAATCGAGTTTAGTTTACATTTGAAAATATATTGACCTATGGCGACCTTTAAGCTAGTGTTGCTAGTCGTTCCACTTTTGCCGAGACATCCCGTGATCAATTCCGCAGGATGGATCCTACTCAAGCCCTGAGTGGGGCGTTAAATATCCTAGGGTGTGTTGCAGCACTATTACTAATGTAGAGTTATGCCTCATCTCGATTTATCCTACAGCTCACTCCTATCTTTAAATGAAAATAGAAATTTATCGGCAAATTGCAAGTGGCCTTTAGTATTCTTAATGTTACAATGATTTAAAAATACCTTTTAGATGAAAGAGTGTGTATGACGCATGAAACACGTGGGTGGTGCGGTGGATGGCAATCGGTTTTTTCGATTCAGTCTGATTTAAAAAAATAACGATATTTAGAAAATTGTGGTTGACAACACTACAACGATTTTGTTTTTAATTATTATTACTTATAATATGTGTCATCCGATTCCAAAAGTTGGACAATTCAAAAAAAATTGTATGTTTCCCGATATCTAGCAAATGTAGATCGGTTTTCAAAATTCTTTTTGAGTTTAATAGCTTATTCCAAGGGTGGTTCTATATAAATATTGATAGACATTTTGATGTGATAAGATTTTTAAGTTTCTATTAAGTCCTGAACACAATGTTTATTGTTTGTGCAGTGCGAGAGGCGCACGCCGCAACAGGCAAGCGGCGGTAGTCCAGGCTCGGGCGCGTCATCAGTCGGCCCCCACATGCTGGCCATGGACGTCACCAAGGAGGCGCGCGCGTCGCCGCTGCCGACCTCCACTCAGCCGCCATGTTCTGCGCCGGCGCAACAACCTCCCCCTCAGGTACTTATTACATCTTTTATACTGATATTCTTTTACTGAATGATCATGTCCAGACATGATGGTAAAGACAAAGTCCGAATTTCGACCGTCGAGTCTTTGGGTGGCAGAATAGTGTCGAACTGAAGTTACTGTTTTCACGATGTTGGAAAAAGTGGGTATCAATAATTACTACATTTACAGGGAACATGACTTGCAAGTCATGTCATGTCAAGTATATATCGGTAGAATTTAAGAATTCGTAAAGGTCAAAGTTTTTAGGTAATTTTAATTTGTAATGAGAATGTCGTTTATATGCAACTATTTCACTGCTGTATATTAACAAACTAACTTTTATGTAATTAAGTACCTAAGTTCAACGTAAACACAGCTAATCTAATACAAAAATTATAATATTGTTTGCCTGTATGTTATGTGATTGGAATTTTGCGTTTACTTTGATGCATTGATTTTTCCTAGATATGTGCCGGGTGCAGCAAAGTGATCACAGAGCGGTACCTGCTGAAGGCTTTGGACCAGCTCTGGCACGAGGACTGTCTGAAGTGCGGCTGCTGCGACTGTCGGCTTGGTGAGGTTGGCAACACGCTTTACACGCGCGCCAACCTAATACTTTGCAAGAGGGATTATTTGAGGTAAGTCAGTGTGAAATTATATAATTACATTTTTGAGTTACTAGGCATTATATATTGATAGAATTACAACGTCTAATATTCGTAATCTTTGCGCATTTTTTTTCATGTTAACAATTTCATATGAGGAACGTGCTGTATTCAGAAATGGATACCTTTAAACAATGCAACGAATAACGATTTCTAGATAACACGTTTTAAAAGAAGAATGAAATTATATTCTTCTTCTTTCTCCATGCCTCTTCCCCAATCATTTTGGGTCGGCCCTCTGAATATATTTTCACCATTCGGCTCTTTCATTTACGTCGGCTGGTATTAAACGTGTAATTTTCTCCACCAGAAATTATATTCATTATAATTAATTTTACTTACTTACAATATTTATATGGCAGGCTATTTGGCAACACTGGGTATTGCGCGGCGTGCAACAAAGTGATCCCAGCGTTTGAAATGGTGATGCGCGCGCGCAGCAATGTCTACCACCTCGAGTGCTTCGCGTGCCAGCAGTGCAATCACAGGTAACCTTACTATTCAAGTGATTTGAATACTAATATTGTATTCTCACAATGAAAATGATTCACTATTGGACGCCATTGAGGTAACTTTTATGTATGTGTGCTTATTGGTAATTTTATTCGAGACAACACTTAGATGCTGGAGATTAGCTAAAACATAGATTTTATTGTGTTACTTTACTGATCTCGTAGATACTATTTCCCGAATTAATTTAATATTATATATCTTAAAGTTCGAAGTTACCAACTGGACTGCTTTCTTAATTCTTAACCACTAAACGTAACGGAACTAAACGGTAAGGCAGAACAGTTCAGTTTGTTTATTCATCTCACGGACGCCAAACAAAGAGCGCGATTAAATTTTCCGCTACATAATACGAATCTCACACGTAAAAGAAAATGTAATAGGATTTGGGGAGAGGATTTAAGTACAATCGTAAATACAGGACCAAGATTTTATATAGAGGTATAACCAAATTTAGCAATGCAATGTTTTCAATCTATAGGCACTGGATTCCCGCTCAGCGCTCTGCCTGCGTTATTGCCATACTCCCCCTTAAAATAGAAATTTCCAAAAATCATTTTTTAGTTTATGTTATAAAATAAACCTTAGTTCACGGACGTAAAAAAAGAAGGACACCAACTCGCCTATAGTTAAACGGACGTCACATAGAAGACACGCACACAAACGCGCCTATACAAAAGTACCCTACACACACGCCATTACGTGCCGATAGATCGAATGGTCCGAAAACGCTGCTTCATTTTCAATGTTCCTAGCGCGCCGTCCATCTTTTTTTACGTCCGTGCCTGTGTTATAAATCTAGGCTTATGTGTATTGGTAATAGGAGTCAATAGTCAGAACAGACTATTTTAATTTAAAACATAGATTTAACAAGAACATGTAGGACGTACCGGGAATACCTTAGTGATATATAATCGGTGCCAGTCTGTATTTTCTCGTGAATCCGAGGGAGTTGAGATATTATTATTGAATCAATTTTATTTATAAAGTACTCTAATTGGACAGGATATCTGATTGCAGGCAACATAGTGTACAATAAAATGATTTCATATTTATGAAACTAAGACCTCATTCGTACGATAGCTTTTTCGACGTACGTTAAAAAAACATTTAAATGGAACTAATGAGTTCTTGTACAGTTATTCAAATATCGGCGGTCTTAAAAAGCGGCGGTTTTAAACGGCAAACGTTGGGCGGTTTGTTAAATACACCTTATTAGAAACAAGACAAGGTTGATTTCCAAGAACTCATACGAACAGACATGTTCAGACGCTTTTTTAAGGAACGCGCCGTTGAAAAAGCTCTCGTGCGAATGAGGGCTTACGGGGCAACTGTTTTGAAAAGATTTTATCAAGTTCGCAGAATATGTTGTTGATCCATAATGTGTAGGCAGGAAAGCTTTGCTAAAAACGATGTCATTAAAAAACGAGCCTTTTTCCAGAAATGTTAACAAATACATAACATAAACATTAACATAAGCTCACGCCTGTATCCCCGAAGGGGTAGGCAGAGGTGAACTAGCGAACTAGAACACCTACATTTCGCCGAGCTTAGTTCCGTCCCAGATGTGATAGGGGGCGAGCCTATCGCCATCATCATCATCATCATCAGCCATAGGACGTCCTCTGCTGAACATAGGCCTTCCCCAAAGATTTCCAGATCGACCTGTTTGAAGCGGCCTGCAGCGCCATATCGGGCACAAAATCCAGTTTCGGGGATACAGCCGTGAGGTTATGTGTTCAATAATTATTTTGAAACCCTGTTATAGTGATCAACTACTATTACACTAAGTTATATTTGCTACGGAATTGCATCTAACACAATAGATATAATCAGTGGGTAAATATTTATTTAGATAACGACCTATTTACGAAAAAATGCACATTTTTTTATAGAAAAGAACTCAAAACTATCCGGTGCCAACATCTGCTCGTAATATCGATCGATGTAGGTCTCACAGGCCCATTTAGCACATCGAGTTGTCGAGTAAACAAGTAAACGGTGCTTGATTTCCCCGGCGCGCACTCAATCTCAACTTATGTTAATATTCACTCATATTTATGGAGCTCTCCACGATAACTCGATTTGAGGCCTTCTAACTATCCGTTAGCAATTAATTATTTTTTATAGCAGAGACTGGCAAACGAGCAGATGGATGACCTGGTGGTACCTAAGTGATCTCCACCGATCATAGATACCCCAGGGTCAAGACACAATAGAGTCATGGGGCGTCGCCAACCTAAAAAGTAGGAAATAGGGATTGGGAAAGGTACGGGGGAATTGGGCCACCGGAAATCTTACTCACCGAACGAAACGCGACAACGAGCTGCCACTTTACGTCGGCTTTCTGTGAGACAGTGCTACCGGTCCAGCCGGCCCATTCTCTTATCACCAGTGCTGATATTCCTGCGGGTTTAGACAAGTGGTTTATGCGCTAATCGAATAGAATAAATGTATGGGAATGACATACGCATAACCCACTTGTCTAAACCCGCTGACTAGTCTACCTACGGCTAGTAAATGCTTAATGTATGTATAATTACGTATCTGTAAAATAAATTAGTAGTTAATTAATTTGGTCACTTCAGGTTAGTAGACATTTGTAAAGTCTAATACTACATGCATAATAATAGCGGATATAAATTTGGTGGAGATTCGTAGCTGTGATGATAGTTAATAAAGCCAAAACCATTCAGGTTTGAAACAAGTCCTTTATGAAAATAATAATAATAATAAATAATACCCAACAGTCATAACATATTCCTGACCCCACACTAACATCGAGTCTTGTGTCGTAGGTATCAGGAATGACGAGAGACTTTCGGTCTCACAACAACCAGACCCGAAACAAATATCTGTAGGCTATACAAATATTTGTCTCGGTGCGGGGATTGGACCCGCGGCCTCTCGCTTCACAGCCGGCTACTCGCCCGCTGCGCCACAGAGGCTGTCGAAAATGAAAATGCAGGGATCGAACTAGTAAAAGCACATTTTACAGCATTATGCGTTATAAATGCGTTTTTGAGTGGTAGAGCCACGCTGTAGACAGTAATGTATAAGCTCTATAACACGAATAGGCCGGCTCGACTGGTTTGAACCACTGTCTCATAGAAAATCAACGTAAAGTGGCAGCTTGGTGTTGCGTTTCGTTCGTTGAGTGAGATTTCCGGTGGCCTAATTTCCTTCAAAACTTTTTCAAAACCCTATTTTTAGTTGCCAACGCACCCATGGTACATTTGTGTCTTGGGTGTCTATGGGCGGGGGAGATCACTTACCATAAGGTGACCCACTTGCTCGTTCGCCAATCACTGCTATAAAATAAATAATGTTATAACCATAATAAACTGCCAAGCTAATAGAGTAAACAACAGTCACCGCTGTTAATCTACATTTCTTTTAATTACACTTTCCTTGACATTGATTTAAGATACGCCTCCTAACACGGTACATAAAAAGTAAATTCTCATAAATATGCAACAAAGCAAATTGAACAGCTTAACAAAACATGAGTATATTAACGTAAAAGTTTAATTATAGCGATGAAGGCTACATAACTTACACTCGTTGTGAATTTTTAATTAACATTCTTATTAGTAAAATTTATAATACAGTCCGCGAAAGATAACCTGCTTTTAAATTCGTGAAGCCTCTGTTAATTAAATTAATAAAACAACGTACATTTATGAAACGACATAGTTTAATGTATTACTTCTCTCTTGATTACAAAAACTTCGTAATCTCCAAAAATTAGCTAATTGGACGCGTATACTGAATAATGGTCCGATATTTGAATTGAAAGAGATTTCATTATAAAGGATAAGCACAGTAATTATCGGCTATTCAACTCGCGCCGAGTTAATAATAATATTATTTTATTCGTTTAACAAAGATACTCAGGTTTTTCGAGTAATATCTTTCTACCTGCCCTTATTCCACCTTAATGTGGGCCCGGCGCAACACACTTTTTCAAGCATATTGCAGAAAGTACTTGGCTAAGTTTGTACGACCAGCTGCCTGCCTGACGTCAACCGCCTCTAGGGGATCCAGTCCCATTCATGCCTCGGTGGCGTGGTGGTATTTCGGTACGACTACGGTTCTGAGGTCTGGGGTTCGATCCTCGGGTCGGGCGAAGTAATATTGGATTTTTCCATATCAGCCCGGAGTCTGGAATTTGTGCCCGATATGGCGATAGGCTCGCACCCTATCACATCTGGGACGGAATTAAGCTCGGCGAAACGTGGGTGTTTTAGTTCGCTAGTGCGCCTCTGCCTACCCCTTCGGGGATACAGGCGTGAGATTATGTTATGGAATCGAATCCAAGACCTCCCAGTCGACAGCCCATACATGCTGCCACTAGACCAAGGAGGCGACTTGTTCGAGTAATACCTCTATTTGAGACAATCATTATCAAAAAATGTTACCATGTCTGTGCTACCAAAATTTAATCAATCCAACTTGTGAGAATTGTTACTTGTGTCTATTGCCTGTTTTCCGAGTAAGGGTGCAGGCACACACGACAATCTTACTCTACTGCGTCCGTTTAAATAATAGAAAGGCCGCGAAGATTGGAGCCGCTCTGAATGGTTAATATGTCACTCGTGGACCTTTCTCTTGTTAGTGGATCGCGCGCGAGTGCGACATTCTCACCGGATTATACAGTGTGTTTCATAAAGTTGGTATCCATAAAAGGTACACAGATTGAGGTTCTGTCTGACAACATATCCGTGAAGAGAAAACAAATTTATCGCGCGATTTCGAATTTGTATACGTTTCATACTTAATATTTGTGGAATAATAAATCGTGCAACCCTAATCAGCTGACTTCATTGACGACGCGACGCGCGGTGTAGGTACTTACACCACAGAGCGCGTGTACTCCAACAGATTGCACGGGCGGTGACGCCGCGGCAGCGTGGTGGCTTTCTATGAGGATTATTTTTTTTATTAAATGTAATTTATTTCCTTTAATAGAGAAGAATCGTCGTGTACTGAGTTTAAACAATGTATTAAAAGATTAGTACTGTACTTGTCCACTTACCACATGTTGCGTTTCGTGCAGCACAAAGAACTTTGCACTACACTTTTCTATGAACACTTACTTCACAAATAGGGTTCGAAATGAGCTCCTCCTTTTTCCAAACACTTAATTATTCTGTGGTATATCAAGGACCTAGTGTTTCTTAACATTTGTGGGGTTACTGATTCAAAAGCGGATTTTGATGTAACGTGAAATGCCTCAATGAAACGCCACCGATACAGCTCCCGACCCCTACGACAGCTACCCCCAGCAGCACCGACACATAAAATAATTTCATAGTACTAGCTATTCAAATACACACTCGATCGCGACATTTTTATAAAAGTTGAGAGCGACTTCACAACTTTACCGTTAGTAAGCAACTGACGAAATGAAGGTACATAATTTTCAATATGGCGGTAGAGTTCAACAAGGCATAATTATGAAACCCCAATAGGCTACTATGAACTGAAGAAAAAAAAACATTCAACGGAAATTAAAAAAAACATCTTGATACGTTTTTATTTATCCGCATTAAGCATCATTAAAAAAAGTCAGTATTATAGGATAAAAATCAACATTAACTACAATTACAAAATTATGCAGAACCATTTTATCTTTTTTCATAATTTTTTAGCGTTCTGTCGTGTAGTGTGTTTTTATTGGCGGCGAAAAGTTTGCCGACTTCCTATCAAAGGATTGCCGCACGTAGCGGCACGTTGGCAAAGAGTTAAAAAGTGCCGCGGAAAAATGGCAGACCGAACATAGTGATGCTCTAGTATGTACTATTCGGATAAACATTAGAACTAGGTACTAAATATTCTAATAATTTTAATGTAAATCAATACTACCTCCCGGTAGGTAAACAAAATCCCTGTATGAATGACCGAATGACCGAAGTCCAGGTTTCGGGTAAAGTTATTGCAATCACCACATTATTCGTATCAGCTCAGAAAATAAAATAGTTCGTAAAGATTAAGACAATGCATCATATAAAGTCATCATACAAGTAAAAGTTGTACTTTATTTGTAGAAAGCGAAAATTACGATTAGTACGGATGTAAATTTTAATTCGAATAATGAATTAACTTTGGTATTAAATATTGAATCATTCTAATCGATTGAATGATTGAATAAATCAACTCATTGCATATTTATCAACCGCCCATCCCTAGCGCGGTAATACAGGCAATACTCAAAAGACACAGCTACCGCTTTTGAAATATGTGCCGCTAATGTCTGATTGGCGTAAAACTACCGACTTTTCTTTGAGTTCTTGCGACAGTCCACGTGGACTTCATAGGTATAGCGATCGCCGCTCTTTAGGTGCTGCGCACGTGACTAGCAAAGAGTAGTGAATGTTCGTTGTGAAATATGGACGATTTGATACATGCCTAATTAGTTTAGACATTTAAGAGGTGCTTTTAAATGAAAGAAGTGAAAAGTTGAACAATATTTTGTTGTCACTAAGCAAGTGTAATATTATAATTTACGCATTTCCTTTAAAAAACAATTCGTATAAATTTGAAGTATGTAAAATACTTCAATTTTAGTCATCGCGTACAAAGCTAAATAGTTCCATTCGTTCATTTAGTTGAGTTAGTAAAGTTTTGTGTGTAGGTTTAGACACATCTAGTTTTATTTAGTCTTTATAACCATGTGTTGTTGACCGCTGCCAGCTGATCTAGGGTCATCACAACGAGAGATTTAATATTATTTTCGAAGTCTGATTACTCAGTAACTATAAGGCCTATGCAGTTTTTACCTTCACGAAAAAGTTGCCAATCACCGGCTCTGTGTGTGGACTTTTCATGGGTACCAACTTTATGAAACACCCGGTATATTCATTCGAGTGCTGTTTGAATCGAGATTCAACAGTTGGATAACAGTCGAGCCAGCAATTTACTTTCGGTACTTCGCCCAAGAGTACAACGAGAGTGTATTTATTACCTACAAGTAGAATTAACTCGACCGTCATAAGTTCGAGATGTTTGTGGTTTGCATTCGAATATGAATTTACTTTTATAACGTGATTTATTATTGTCTTGGATTTTTATTTTGAAATACTAGGGTTACCTCACACCGGCGCAGAGTAGAAGCGTCGCGACGCGTTATGTTTTTTACGATGCCCTCTGGTGTGGTCGGCGTCTGACGCGCGACGACGCGCGATTCCATTTTTGCATAACACTTTGAACCTTAATATTAAAAAAATAGAGAATGAATATGCAATAGGCGAAAAACATGACGCGTCGCGTCGTTAAAAGATGTATATCTTTTATATGCGTTAGCTATTTTCAACCGACTTCAAAAGAAACAAGTAATCATTTTTCACTCACTCAAGTAGTGAGTATTTTTATGTATGTTACGCGATATCTCTGCCAAATGTAGATCGATTGTCAAGATTTGTGTTCGATAGAGTTCATTCCAAGGGTGGTCCCATATAAATTTCGTGACGATCTCTCACGAGACTTCAATAATCTGCACATCGAAGCTGCAGAAACAGTTCACATGCATAATGTTTAACGATATCGAGTGTATACTATTAAATATCACGTACAAATCAATTTCCACGGCGGGCAGAAATCTGAATCCAATTTGCGGGCTGTCCGATCGAGGCGGACGGCAGTTATCACGAGCGAATATCGCTAAACGGCTAAATAATTTAGTAGCAATCTGGCGGCATGCGGCATACACCGAGTGACGAGTGACGACGACGCGGCCGACGCCCGCGGCGGAAGTCGCGCTGCCGACCGTGCCTCCCTAGTCCCTACCAACCTACTTACACAAACTACGCATCTTTATGACAAATACTCATCCATATATTATTTACCTAGATGCACAGTTGAAGCTCGGAGAATGGGACAGCAATGAAGTGCTTTAAGCACTTCTTTTGCATACAGTCGGACGCCGACAGAATTCTAAATTTCAAAATTCAAATTTATGAACGCTTTCTCATTTCGTTTAAAAAGCTACTTTATAACGTACATAGGGTTATATTTGTGTTGATTTAATAATCTTTTTCTTTGTTTTATTCCTGAAACCACTTTTTAGGAGGATATTTGCAAAGAACTGTGCATCTAGGGTATAATATATTGATGCATATACTACACATTTTATCTGTCTGATTTTGTTTAGACTTTATTAAACACTGTAGGGTTTAGACACCTTTACCTTTAAATGAAACTCATATTTTTTACTCGTTAAAACGCAAAGGTTTGCACTCGAGCTAATTTCGTGTGATGTTGCGAGATATTCAAAGTGGCCTTTTATTTTGTTGTAGCTTAATACTCGACTTCAAAGCGAACAAAAAAATAATTCCCTCGATACGAGTTGGCGCGCACACTCGCGCTCACTCTGTTTCTCGCCTCTTCATTCGTTACTCGTTCATAATTCAACAGCTACCTGAACGCTATTGTCTTACAGCAGAGGGAAAACGTTCAATAGAGGCATCCGTTTAACGCAAAACGTCAAACTTGGCGTCTCCAACGTCGCGACGTGGCACAATGCGGCACAGCACAAAGCTTAACTTGCACCCAGTCATTAAAATTTCGTTTTCCATCTTTTCCATTACGCGGCTGCAGACAAAAAATAGCGAAATAAAAAAAGCGACAAGCCTGAAACAAAAGTGGGGAACGAAGAGTACAGGAAATAAAGTTAATTAAGAGCGGCGAAATCGACTGAGTTGCGGTGGAAATTGGTCCCTTAAAACAGAGACATTTGTTGCGAAGCTATTGCGCTTAATTTTTGTGACAAGTGAAACAAAAGAGTTGGCAGCGAGAGTTGAGACGCGGGGGTGCGGGGTGCGGCTGTGGAAGACGGGGGATGGAAGGAGGGGAGATAAGGTTGTGTTATCACCGCGGCGGTTCCGGACGGCGCGGTACGATGCGGCGGCCACTGGCGAGTCGAAGGCGATACCTTTTGTTTAACCACATTGAGGGATGCGCGTTCGCGTGACGTTATCGCACCGCTCGCTTCACGCTGACCTCTCCACTCGTGATAGTAAATTTTATTCCTTAGACGTTTTATTGTGGCTTCTTTTTGGCCGTTTCATCAAAGTAACGATACTTGAGATAAGATCTAATGTTGGAACTGTGTAAGTTGTAAACAAAAAATGCCAGTATAATTAGATTAACAGGGAATCCGTACGAGTTTGTACACTAATTGGATCTTGCACCATACTCCTGTAGTTACTCAGGGGTATTACATTGCAGGCTTGGGTGACGTATTAACGTTGATTGTTTGTTGTCAGGTTCTGCGTGGGGGATCGGTTCTACCTATGCGAGAATAAGATCCTGTGCGAGTATGACTACGAGGAGCGGCTGGTGTTCGCAAACATGGCGTACAACCCGCCGCCGCTCGCGCATCTCAAGCGACAGACCACGCATCTGCCACCACCACCGGTAAAATAAATATTTAATTTATTTTATTATTTATCCATTTTTATGACAGCAACCCCTCAAGTTATAGTAGTATGCTTTTCATGGGATAATCATAGTTAACCGAGCCCTAGCTTATTTGTGCTGTAGACTCAACTCTATTCTATCTCTTGTTTTTACTTCTGTGTATTTTTGCGATAACTATTTATTATTGGACTTATAGTCATATTAGTTTCTGTTTTAGGCTTAATGTAGCATCGTGATTGTAATATGTACATATATGAATGTGCGGATGTTTTTCTTGAGGTCTCAGGTCCAATCCCCGGGTCGGGAAAAATGGTATTGGATTTTTTCAATATCAGCCCGAATCTGGAATTTGTGCCCGATATGGCGATAGCCTCGCTCCCTATCACATCTGGGCCAGAACTAAGCTCGGCGAAATGTGGGTGCTTTCGTTCGCTAGTGAGCCTCTGCCTACCCCTTCTGGGACACAGGCGTGAGCTTATGTTATGTTATTTTTGGAGTGATGTTTCAAAAGGGTTCTGGTAACTTGTTTATGCTATTATTTTATATTACTTAACTAAATGTTTCTTTATAGCAAACTAGCAACGCGATGGGTGCTCTAATGAACGGCTCAGGCCGCTCAGGTGATCTCAACAACAACATGTCGGGCTCCTCGCCGGCCCCCTTCGCGGCGCCCCCGCACCTCAAGCCCCTCGGCCTCTCGGCGTCCAGCTGAGACTATCGCGTATGAGACGCGTTCCACCCTTACGCCAAGTATCAAAACTGATTACGCGGAGTAAATGAACAATAAATCAAATATACGCAAAAACAATATTGTGACATTTGATCGTAACAATTCTCGGAACGGACGTGATTTCAAAGTGTTTATAAATGTATCATAACTGTACTAAATTCAAAGTAAATGCCAAACTGTAGCTACAATTATCATTGTTTAACGTAACGTATCTACGTGTTTAAAATATTAATCTTCATTTTCAATGTAATTACGTTGGATTTTATATGTGTAAATAGTTCTTTTAAGTTTTATTAATCTCAGAATTTGATCTCAAATGGCAATTTTGATAACTTAGGTAGTGCATTTGAAAATTATTGCGTTAGAGATCTAGTGGGATTTCTTTCCTATATATAAATTGAATTGACACATAAAGCTGAGTATACACATACCTGTGTGTGAAGAAGTTTACGAAGTGAATCTAAGAAGTGTTATATTTCAATTTTGGTGCAAGTGTAACTTCAGCTTTATAAAGAGCGGGTAAAAGACTGCAGTGGTTCATCAAGTGAAGAATATTTGATGTAGTATTGGTATAAATGTTATTGTAAATATTTTATATTAATCTAGTGTACATTAGTACAAGTAACAAATCTCGGAATCAATATGTTATTTGATCAAATTATTATTAGATATTTCATTTTCTTGAGAGATGTTTGGTAAAGTCATTTATAGACTTAGGCTGAGATCTACAGAGCGAATTTCGACTAAGTCTGAGTCAAAGCAACGAACTAAGTGAGAATTCTTAATGTTTAAACCGAACTTCGACTTAGTCCGAGACATATTTTTACAAGAAAAACAGATTGACAGACAGACTAAGCAAATATTTCATTGTTAAAATGACTCGGACTAAGTTAAAATTCGATTTAAAATTCTAAATCCTCACTTCATTTCGAGTTCGTTTCATTGACTCGGACTTAGTCGAAGTTCGCTCTATAGATCTCAGCCTTATTTCTACATGTCTGAACTACGTAATATTTTTGTTTTGTTATGATAAATTCATTTTTATTGCATCATGTGTTATGTGATTAGTACAGTTGCTTAATAATTACATTAATTAGAACCATACTACGCTAGTGGTATATATCCAGACTTTATGGACTGGATATTAAAAGATCAAATTATTAATATTGTAAATTGCTTCAACTGTTACGTTTTGTAAAGTTCAATATGAAAAAATAACAATTTTAAAATTCCTTATTTTAAATCATCGGTAAAGTTAAATAGGGTTGCCAATTTTGCTACACAATAAAATTACAATTGTCTTCATACTATTTTAGTAATCTTAGCCCTGTAATATTACTGTCCCATTACTGGGCACGAGCCTTCTCCACTAATGAGAGGGGTTAGGCCTTAGTCTACCACATTGGCCTAATGCGAGTTGGTTCATGCTATCTGTATACAACTTAAATTAAATGGTAAAATAGCAACCTTATTGTTTACGTCGTGGTTCATATAAAATTAAACGTAGCTATGCAAAAAGGACCCAACCCACAAAAAAAAATAAAAAATGTTATTGATGCCTTAATGATCATAATTATTCATTATAATAAACGGTAGACCATAAATGGACCGTGTCACGCATAAATGATCCAATCCATAAAAATACAAAAAAAAATGTTGACGCCAAATATGGTCTATTAATGGTTTAGAACATGTTGGCATCAATATTTTTTTTAATTCTTTTTGTGGGTTGGATAATTTCTGCGTAACACGGTCCAAATATCCGTGTCGACAACATATTATTGATTTTTGTTAGTTGGATCCTTTTTGCACAACTACATCAGATAATGAGAAGTGAATAGTATTTGTTTCAATATGAATCCATTGCGAGAGTTTGAAACTAACTTGTTCAAACTTTTGATGGACTATTTGGATTATGTATATTTTAATTACATAATATATTGGCACTTTCTTACTCTTTGTTATTTCGTTTTGTACCTATTCTATAAGCTGTTAAGTTTATTATAAACATTGTTATGATGTTTGTATTATTTATGTAAATAAATCTAATAAGTCTAGATTATTATTATATATGCATTGAATATAAAATATTTGAATTAACTAGTGAAATGTAATATGTGTTGACAGATACATAATATGTATGTACGTACGTGCTGAATAGTTCAAATTAGTTTCGTTAGTGATATTTTAATGTCTTAACATATTTCTGATTAGTTTATTCATAATGTACAGTTGCCAAGGATTTTCAACATTGTAGAAACTTGCCCTTATATATTTATCAAGGGGGTTTTACATAAATAAAGGTTCTAACTTTATATACTGAAACGCCTCTTAAAAATTAAGTCTAGTTCGTATGTCATTTGAGGCCTCATTCTTTGCCGAAATTATATGGCGCATGGCCCCAACTTTCTTCAATGGAGGTTGACGTCAGGGGCAGCCGGTCGTATAAACTAAGTCGAATTCTTTCTGCAACAAGCTTAAAAAAGTGTGCTACCCCGACCCCACATTGAGGTGAGATAAGGGCAGATGGAAAGAAAGATTTTGATTCTTAATTTTTATCTACATGCCGTTATTCCACGCTAAGGGGCATAACACTTATTCAAGCATGTTGCAGAAATGATTCAGTTTTAATTTTACGACCATCTGCCTACCCGACGTCACCCACCTTCAGGGGTGTAGTCTACATTATGAGTATAAAATTATTCATTGTTTCCATTAATCAAGAACGTTATTGTAAAATTGTATTATAACGTATTGTAAATTAAATAATAGAAGTTGGCGACTGTACAATGTCATGCATTCCTAAAGATGCACGTATGCTTAGTAAATGTTCAACACATTTGTATAAATATGAATGTGTCGGAATCATTTTAACCAATGATATGACCAAAGATGTAGTCCATTAAATCCTTGTTCAAACGGTATTTTGACTCTGATTTCCACTCGTAAACCTTAAGGGCTTGGTTAAACAGACAACATAGCGAAAGCATGGCCGAGGAGGCCGAGAAATGTTTTCGGTTTTTATTTTCAAGAAAGTAATATATCATACTAATATTATAAAGGCGTTTGGTGAGTGTGTATATTTGTTACTTCATCCCGCTTAAATGGCTGGATCAATTTTGATGAAATTTGGTATGGATGTAGCTGACACCCTGGATTAATTATAGGCTTTTACAGACTTTTATATCCCTGAAATTAAATTTCCACGCGAAGGGAGTCGCAGGCAACAGCTAGTTATAAAAATACAAACCACCTCGCTATAATATTGCTTTGCTCTCTGTTTCATTTGGTTTTCTGCTCCATAATTTTTGAGACGTATTAAATTCCTTCATAAGAAGGAAGCTGATGCGTATAAAAAGCATAATATCTCCAATAGATACTCATAATATTGTGGTTATATGATATATATCAGGAATCGATGGGTAAAGGATGGGTATATAATATAATGTAAGCATACAGCTTACAGCAGCTTAAGACAGCCTCCGTGGCGCAGCGGGCAAGTAACCGGCTGTGAAACGTGAGGTCGCGGGTTCGATTCCCGCACCGAGACAGATGTCTGGGTGTTGTGAGACCGAAAGTCTCTCGTAGTTCCTGATACCCACGACACAAGACTCGATCTTAGTGTGGGGTCAGGACTATGTATGTGACTGTTGGGTGTTATTTATATACATGGATAAAGGGCCTGATAAAGGTCGCAGGAAGTCGCTGGATGCAGGCCGCTTGCAACAGGTCGGTCTGGAAATCTTTGGGGGAGGCCTATGTTCAGCAGTCCACATCCTGTGGCTGATGATGATGATATACATGTTAACAAAGATTTTGATGGTAAACAAGTGCCACAATTATATGAAAGTTGGGAATCTATTTTCATTCTCTACATGCGTGTATGTGCAGTGAACTTTTGAACAATCTGAGATGAATGATGTCTGAATCACTGCATATAAAGTTGAAAACAATAAATTACTGCATCTATGACGCCTTTGACCTTTGACCTTTCGTTCAATAAAGCAACAAATGGATGAAAAACCTCGTTACGGTCCACAGAGGCGAACGGAAATTTGAAAAGATACTTGTTTAGTGGGTGAAAATGGAGACCAACGCGACCTCATATCGGGGGCATAAAATGTCCTCGGTGGCATTGTAGCACTCTCTGATACTACCTGAGAAGTACGCGCCGCATCTTCAATGGACGGTCAGTAAAAAAGTGTGATAACTAATCGATTTCATTTGGAAAATACAAATTATTTTTGTCACTAAATTGTATTTCAAATGAAATCGATTAATTTATTTTTGTTACTAGTCGCATCAATCATTTCTGCAACATACTTGAAAAAGTGTGTTGCGCTGACCTCACATTAAGGTGAGATGAGGGCAGGTAGAAAGAAAAAACAATTTACTTTTGTTACTGTACATATAACCCAGAATAGTTGACCTAAAGCGACAGTATACTGAATATAGTCCATCTTTCTTTCAACCTGTCCTTATCCCACACAGCGTGGGGTCGGCGCAACACACTTTTACAAGCATGTTGCAGAAAGGATTCGGCTAAGTTTTTACGCCGGCTGCCTGTCTGACGTTTTTTTTTGACGCCAGTCCCGGGCAAAATAAAAGAAAATTAGCTTTGCCCTACCTTGGAATCAAACCCAGGACAGTCCATATATGCTGCCAGTGTGTTGAGAGTAGAAAGTGTTTTGCGTCAACCCCCACATTAAAGTGGGATACGAGCCAGGTAGAAAGAAAAAAGGTTTTCGAAGTAATTTGTCAGTCACCCATTAGATTGTATTAAAAATATAAGGCGCGCAACGAGTATAAGGGCAATATTACATGTAAAATGCATTTGTAATATTATTGGTACGTTATGCTTTATGACCTGAACCAATCGATTGTATCCACGTTTATTATCCATAACCTGGGTCAATATGTGAGTATCGAGCACTTTCCACTCTCCAGAATTATTAATACAGTTTCTAACATTTTGGAATGCACCTCAACTTGTATGTAACTTATTATCAAGCATTTTCAAAGGAAATAGCAAGTAAATATAAGTATATAATTTTATTTTTTCTTTCTAAAATATATGTATTTAAGAATTATGGTCGAATTTCGATCACTGAACGACCACCAGTTTGTTGTAAACCCATCGGTGACACAAATAAGCTTCAGCACTACTACCGAGAAACGCCAAAGAAACTCATGGTTGATCGTGTGGCTGGATTACTGGTATCAAATATTGATGCTGACCTTACAGTTCGGCAACGGATGTGCAGAGGAGAAAAATCACCCCAATTTCCCGCACCCCGCCTGCGCGTCATTGTCGGCCCACAGCACCCTGATAGAATTGTTATCGATGCCATCTTTAATTTCGTTAGTACAAACATAACCGCGCCATTAAACCATTCCATTTATAACAAATCCGCGGCATTTTTAAACACATAACATAACATAAGCTCACGCTTGTATCCCTGAAGGGGTAGGCAGAGGTGCACTAGCGAACTAGAACACCCACATTTCGCCGAGCTTAGTTTCGTCCCAGATGTGATAGGGGGTGAGCCTATCGCCATATCGGGCACAAATTCCAGACTCCGGGCTGATATGGAAAAATCCAATAGCACTTTGCCCGACCCGGGGATCGAACCCGAGACCTCAGGACGGTAGTCATACCGAAATACAACTACGCCACCGAGGCATTTTTAAAATAGCAGAAAATTAACGACGGATCGCACTCCATAAACAATACACATTGGAATGGAACAGGGACGCAAATAAAGGTGTGAGTTGTGACGGGTGAACAAGCCGGACACAGCCGGACCTCTCGGGCGTGAACGACACAATGAGCCGCGTGAAAAATGGCACCGAGCACCGACCGAACCGACGGCCTACAAATCAAAACTGCGAAACCGTTCGGCGAAATAAAAATAAAACAACGTAGGAAGCTGGGCGCACACCACTGATGGCTTCTTGCAATAATTTCCGTTTTCAATGAGCGCGTTTTTCTTTTTCTTATCACCGCACGAACTAGGATGGTTGGGAATAAATTGAAATACAAAATTGATTGTTGACTTTTCCCCGGCGCTTTATTACTGTCACAAATAGGAGATTGAAAATTGTCTACAGACGACGTTGTTGACTGATTCCTTGATTCCTTCGATAATAAGTATTTTATTATGAGTTTATCACGAGCCGTGACGTAGGTATTACTTGCCTACTTTATGGTATGAAAGGTAAGGAAGTTAATTGACTTTGATAATCCTCTTGCAAAACTTACATGCTGATGGTAGGGTATTCATATCCGACTGGATGGTGACCACCGTACACATGGTGCTAAAACCTGCCATAGTGACCCACAGTCCTTGTGTGTTTCGCGTTCCGAGACCAGGATTGATGGTTGGTTGGGACGGGTATTTTTGTGACTGCATCATCATCGTCCGCCTATCTTGTCGCAACCCTTCCAATTTGCTTCTTCTCTCTTCGGATTCAGAATATGAAGAAGCATAAATAAACGGGCATGATTCTGGAGACCCAATTAAACCCATTGTTTGTCAGTGGCAGCTAATTTTTTTAGACTGCACTACGCTTACCATCAGGTGCAGTGTAGTTACTTTGCCGTACCTGGATAAAAAACATTGCTATGAGTGAGTGATACTATACTACTACACTTTGAGACACGTTGTAAGCGTCTACAGCATGATTGGGCCATCTCGACCGGTTTAAAACCACAGTCTCACAGAAAACCGACGTAAACTGTCAACTCGCTGTTGCGTTTCGTTCGGTGAATGGGATTTCCCGTGGCCTAACTCCATCCTCTCAATACCAATGCCTATTCGCCTCTTTTAAGGATGGCAACACATCCATAATTATTTTGGTGTCATAGGAGTCTATGGGCGGTGGAGATCACTGACCATTAAGTGACCAATTTCTCGTTTGCCAGTCTCTCCTATAAAAATACCTTATTATGTTACATTGCTCATTAACATTCAATATAAAAGCCGGGAGATTCTAAACCATGAGATTCAATGCAAGTTTTTTGTTATTATGTTGATAAACAGACAAGCTATTATTTTTACGAGCAATTCCCTGTTTACACTCTTTAATGGTCGGTCAGAATGAGTTAACGACAGTTGTCAGTTCTTTCACCCTCCGGCTAGGGATTTATCCGGCAAATGGTTCTTGCACGAAGGCTATTCAACAATGATCTCAGAAAAATTAAATCACCCTCATTCCATTCCTATTTTTGTATACAATCCTACGGAGAGAGGAAGGGCTTTCTATGTTGGTCCACGATCCCTTGATTCTCCTATTTTATTCGAGTTTTAATTATTAAAAGTTTTATGAACTGCTTATTTCGTTTTATGAGATTGTTGAATTAATTTCTTTTTTGTTTGTCTAACTCATTTCGTTTCACATTATCTTTAATTACTAAAAGTTTGTATATTAGGTTTGTGTTCCAAACAGGACCGTTTGGCTTGGAATTCTTCGTTTCATTCTGCTATAAGATTGCTATTACAACGCGTCAGGCGTGGTTGGTAAACACGTGAAATACTTGGATTAAATGTAAATAGTAGGTAATAAAGTGAATTGAATATCTTAAACGTATTCCAGTCGAACGAGTTATTTCCAAATGTACCGTTATCACGTCCGTTGAATATCATAAAACATTTTAAAGTTCGCGGAGAGATATTCTCTTGGAATCTTCATTCGGTGCCGCAAGTCCGCTGTAAGTAAATTTAACTTTAAAATATGCATAACAGTTTTCCGATGCGATCCCCTTTCGGAATTTAAACACATCGAATCGTATTAAGATACATTTCGATTCGCTGCACTTCGGAAGTTTAGAAAGAAAATGTTATTCAATTTTGTGTTTTGTAATGCCCTATTCGAGAACATTAAAATATTTCTCTATATTTATTCAATTTGTGAGTAACATTTATGTATCTACAAAAGATATTATCTGAATAATGAATAAATCTAAACACAGAACTAGAAGGCAAAGATTTCCCGTTCTTTTTTATACCAAAAAATAGCAAACGATAAGGTGGCTCACCTCATGGTGAGTTATCCCACCGCTCATTGGCAAACACGATACTTATCATCAAAATCATGGATGCGTTGCCCACCTTAAAAAAGAATAGGGATGGAACAGGTGGGATGGAAAACAACAAATCTCACTCACCGAGTAATATGAAAATGTATTAAATTCTACTTAAAATTAACCTCAACATTATATAAGCACATGAAATTCAACGAAGTATATTTAAACAAGATTTTAACACCTCCGTAACAAATTACAGTAGGCTTGTAGACTGGGAAGTTAAGTGTACTTAACCGCAACTTGTGAAAATGTAAATGAGGTGCTTCTCCCGGCTCGGGAGCCGCAGCCCTGCGACCAGGGATCGTCCGCGTCTGCCACCAGATATGCTAATTAAGCTTTCCGCTGTGTTGCCAATTACTAACATTTATAACATTTTACCTTACATCATACTCGTATTTGAGCGAAGATTCATCTCTTTATGCAACAATTTGAAGAGATATCAAATTTAAGAGATATCAAAGTATAATAAATTTTTTTTTGTTCTTTAAATGCGCAACCGTGTGCTTTTGGTATGTCCCCAAGATACAGGCCATGCCTAGTTTGGGGCCCCCTGTGAAAAGTTGCAATCTTTTAATTTTGTTAGCACTAATTATTGTATTACATACCTGTATTCTTATTGTGTAGCAAAATAGTGTATTTTGTGCATAAATAAACATTTTTATTATTATTATTATATTTTATTATCTGTTATCATTTAGGGTGATTTAAGAGTATATTTTCAAATAATAAGTACATACTAAAAGGTTTCCAAGCTAGCAACAATGAAGCCATAATCTTCCTTCGCGTTGTAAATAAGAAGACATGCAAAATTTAAGTAACAGTGCAAATATTCCTTCAATACGGTCTGGAAACTTGTTAATGCTATTAGAGCAAACAACGGAGGCGTTAAGCTTGCAACCTTACTTAAATCTACTTATTGGGCAAACTTTCACTAGGGAGCCCGCGCCTTATGATGTGCCACCGTGCCATGCCGTGCCGCGAATCGGGCGCATCCCACTACTGCCACACCTAATTTCCTTTTAACGCTTGGTTCATGTCATTTCTGTGGACCTTACATCAGATGTTATTTGAGAACAGCATAGATGTAGAGTGCTCTCAGATGTTAGTCGAATTGTACTTATTATGAGGAAGGTATCTGGATCAAACTTAATTTTATATTAAGTGTAGTTTTTAAGGGCCACTTGCAGCTCCGCGATAAATTTCAATTTATCCCAAATCTCGATTTAAAGATAGGAGTGAGCTGTAGGATAAATCGAGATAATGTATAACTCTAATTAGTAATAGCGCTGCAAGCCGTCCTTAGAACCTAATTTAAGAAAATAAATTGGGTTTTAAGGACGACCTCATTTGAGAAAATCTTAGAGCCACGCTGTAGGCAGTAACGTCTACAGCACGAATGGGCCGGCTCGACCGGTTGGATACCACTATCTCACAGGAAACCGACGTAAAGTGGCAGCTTGCTGTCGCGTTTCGTTCGGTGAGTGAGATTTCCGGTGGCCCATTCCCCCCCCCCCCTCTTTCCCAATCCCTATTCCCATCAGGTGACCCATCTGTTCGTTTGCCAGTCTCTGCTATAAAAAAAAAATCATGGACGGAAACAAAATTTATTTAACATTTTGCACTAAATTAAAATAAACATTAATGTTATTAAGAAATCTAAGCCAAAAACGTCGAAAATAATAATGCAGATAAAATTGTTTGCAGAACGCACATCGTGGCTTTCGTTCCGCTACGTACTGTGGCTACTTGTTGAGCTTCCATAGTAATTCTCCGTTCGATTTCTTTCATTTCTTCATTTTTATCGGTTGGCCACTCCTGTGGTTCTTGTGTATCATCATCATTTGATCTCGTAGGGTCCGGAGTGTTAGTAGTGGTATGTAGTTTCCTTGTAGTGGTGAGATCTTTAGTTGTAGTAGTTATGATTGTTGTTTTAGTCGGAGTCACTATCGTGGTGTCATCTTGTTCGATTATTTTCTCTGTAATAGTTACCGTAGTAGGGCTATCAACAATCACAGTCTCCACAAATATAATTTCATCTTGTGCCTTCTGTGTATGTGTTACAATATGTTCTGTAACGGGATTGTCTTTGGCAGCAACGATGCAAACGTTTGTGCACTTTTCTTCGTGACATGCGTCATCTGTACCGCAAGTTATGAAATTGTCCCATGCAGACATAAGCTGGTATAGATGAGGTTGCTTGCAGTTGTTTTCAATGTAAGTTTGAAGACCGATAACTTCGCTACCACATATAAGAGGCCCACCGCTGTTTCCCTAAAAAAATATATTTTGTTAATAGTTCAAAAACTTAACCAATTTATACAAAGCCAGGACAAATAGATAAAAGAAAGATTAACTTTAAACATTCAGTACACATATTATAGACCGGAAAAGGGCGACGTCTTTAGAAATATTTTGTATTGGCATAGTCAGATGGTAAATAAATAAAGTCCTCCATCAGCCTCCAGTCTGGTCACTTACTTGGCAAAAATCGGGGTCGTAAGCGATCTCCTTATTTTCATTGCTGTCAGCGGCACATATCATGGTGTCTCCCACAAAATAACTGCCGCACGCCTCCCTCGTACTGGGCAATAGATCGACGGACAGCTGCATCAGTATTTTATCTTCTGTCAAGTTACCGAAACGTTTCTGTAATTAATATTAAAATACAGGGTGTTAAGTGTTTGTTATACTTTTGACCAGTGTTAAATCATTGAAAAAACACCAAGAAGGCAACCGTCCTATGAATAGAAACATTTTCATTGAACTCAGAAATAATACAAAGTTTCTACAGTTGATCAGCTCACTGAAAGATCTTTCAGACCCACCTTAGGTGTTAGGCCTAGTTTTTACGATCCACCCCTCTGGGGGATCCAATCCAGGGCAGAAAGTGTTAGAAAAACACCACGCTCGACCCAGAACCTAGACCCAGGGGTCACAGCCCATATACGCAGTCACTAGACCAAGGAGGCGAAGTTTCAGACAAATGCATTACTTAAGGTTAGAGACCATTCGATACTATTGTACAGAAATGTATGTATAGTACTCCTGGATAACACTATTTTGTTTGAATTGTTTCCAGCAAAGGAAGAGGTTCCGGATTCGTTAATTATTTGAATAACTCCGCCAAATAAGGATGACAAAAAAACTTTGTGTTATCTAAATTAAATATTAAAGTCCTTACGCTATAAACTAGAATGAAACAATTCTTGTCATTGAAGTCCGTCTTGAAGTTAAAGATAGCGACGTTGACGGCAGAGGTGATGTTGAAAGGCATGAGGGTCTTCATCAGAGAAATGTCAGTGAGCCACCACTGCGTCGCACTGTTGTTGTATGGAAGGACGATTTGGATCACCTGTTATGTATAAAAAAAAAACTTGAATGAAATAGAAAATTAAATCAGAATTAGAAAAAAATAAAATTTCACATATAACATTTTCTATGAATATTTGCAATATTGATATTAAATACAGATAAAAGTACATATTATTTTCCTTTAACTCTAGAAATACTTCTAATTTAATTAAAATTGATTCAAATAAGATATAGGTTTAAAATTAAATAGAGCAAAATTTTACTACAATGTAGGAAAGGTAAAATTGCAATAAAACGCACTTATTTGCTTATCATATAAGACGATATTATCTAAGATTAACAAAACCGTTTATAAGTCGTACTTCTCTCTCTTGTTCATCCTCATCCTCGTTTAGAGTGATGTTGGAGTCGATAGCAACAGCGCCAAGTCGAGCTAGCAGAGTCTTCTGAGGGAATTTTGCATAATCAGCGTTAAGGATGCTGGGACCAACAGCTGACGTCACCAGCCAATCAGCTCGAATAAGTACTGCGCTCCGAAGAAATCTGAGTCCTCTTGCATCGACTATCGTCTCATCCGGATAGTATATGAAAGCCTATAAACATATTTAATATACTGTCATCCCTTTCTTCCGCTGCGTTTTTGATACAACACCTAAACCAAATTGTAAAAGATTCGCCATTACTTTTTTACATGTGTTACATACCATGAATGGAAATACTCCGCGTTTAACTTCATTTTCGCCTTCAGCCAAAACGTTTTCAGAGCAACAAACTGTAAAGTTAAAAATACGCGTAGTTACAATACCTTGGGCGTTGGCTGTCTTCTATAAATAAGGTAATACTGTTAATGTTAAAACCATGATTAGACTCACCGAAACACAAAATAATCGAGATGTAAGTGTACATATTTATCGAAAACAGTCATAAAAAGCAGAAAAACAGAGTGACGCATCAGCGTCAAACGCAAACCCTCTGACAGTAAAGCGTTTAAAAGAAGAAGGGGGAAACATTTTAAATAACCATTTCGGCCAGATGGTAAATAATCGCATAAATGATGAAACTTCTTTTTTAAGAAATTTATAAATTGTGATCACTGTTCTAAATCTTGTTGTAAAAAGCGAATTAGTCGAGTCACGTCCCTTTATTTTTCTTCGCTATCTTTCACGAAGTTGCGCCGACTCGAGTTAAAGGCATTAATCAGAATCACATCCAAGCCAGGACGTATTATCCTCAATAAAGCGGAAAGAATGACTTTGCGAATTTTAAACGCGTGTCCTACTGATAACGGGGATAATAAATTCAGAGAACATCTAATTATTCATGTTAGGGGTGTTTAAGTGCGTGTATTAATACAGCGGGGATCGCGACGTTCTTGGGAAATATGTCAAAATATAAAAAGTGCAGTTTATTTAAATTATCGTTGGCGGAAACATGGCTTGGGCGGGAACTGAACGTCGAAACCGCTTCGACGGTCTTTCTTTTTTAAATCCGGTAGATGCATAAAACATTCAATAAAATTGGACGCTGCAGCTTTCCGGTATTTTGGACATTTATAACTTTACATACACATTTGAACCCATTTAGTTATTTGAATGTTTACAAATCAGATACAAATATTTTAATGGCACAGTTACATAAAATAACTGAATGTTTGGCGTAATATTGTTATAAAAAAATCTTAACAAACATTACTTAATACGTGAATTAAACATATGGTCTGGATTGCGTATCTGGCAGTAAACTTTAAAAGAAGTTTAAAGGAACACTAACATCGTGTTATCCACAAATGAAGGTGGATATTGTTCGTGAACCGCTGATGTGGCGACGACGCTCCGTAATACTTGCACAAACCGCTATTACACGACCAAAAACAGAAGACCTGTCTTAATGCCTTCCACTGAACCAACTTACTGATCCGAGGTTTCTATAAAATTGGCGTTGTTTTAACGACCCCAATGAACGAGCTACGTGTTTTGGCGGCTACCCTCAATTGCTTTACACATTTCCTACGACAACACTTCAGTTCCTCAGACCTTGATTGTGTCTATAAAATGTTGCAACCGATGCAATTGTATTTTCGCTCCCTTTATTGATTTTATGAACGGGTAATTGAACAGTTATTTATAGGCAATCCGTTACAGAGGGCGATTTTATTGTTTTATCGACGAATATAAAATGATACTGGTTTTGGTTAATTGATCGCTTCCCATTTCCACGCACCGATTGACTGCTAGTCTGCTATTGATTTAACTATTTCAAATAGCCGCGAGGTTTATTATATCTAAATTCATGGAGCGTTCCGCCGATATGTCTGCTTTAAAGAGCTTCAAATGCATCGTAAAGTTACCTTTGTGCGATTTGCTTACATTGTTTCTTGGTTGAAATCTTGAAGCCGTTTTGTTCTTTATATCCGTGCCTTTGAAATCAAATCGTCTTAATTTTGTAGTGAACGATCGATGTGGTTAGATCATTTTCCTAACAAAGTTAAGTGAGCTATCTAATGTCTGGACGGAGCGACGTTGCAGACCGTGCCCCGCGGGACTATTGAACGAGAATGGTAATGGAGCTACACGACCATTCAAATTTTATTTTATCTCACGGTTACCGTAAATGGGTACCGACTCTTTTGAAAGTCTAACAGGTTTGACATCCTGTAGCGATAAAAATGTTCAGTTTATTCTGTAATTCATATATTCTTTCTACCTGCCCTTATACCACCTTAATGTGGAGTTGGCGCAACACACTTTTTCAATCATGCAGCAGAAAGGATTTGGCTAAGTTTTTACGACCGGCTCTCTCGTCGTCAATCCCCTCTGGGAATTCATTCCCGGGCAAATTAAATTGGAAAATTAGGTTCGCCTGACCTGGGAATCGAACCCACCCCTTCCCGGGCCCCAGTCCATATATGCTGCCACGGGACAGAGGACGCGACATGTAATTCATATCTGTGTGAAATAAAATACGATGTGATATTCGGTCGGCCTGTTTGCTAATTTCCTTTGCTAATTTCACTATAATGATATTTTACATGACTTGTTTTGTATTTAATTTTTATTCAATAAAAAAAATTTTTTGGTGTTTTACGTATTATAGTACTATTTATTCTATAATGTATTTATATATTTTCAAATATATGATTATAAAAAATATTAAATTCAAATTTATTATCAGTTTTATATCGACATACTCATTGAGTCTTGCTATAAAATTAGATATTGTATTCATCATTATCATCAGCCACAGGACGTCCACTGCTGGACATAGGCCTCCCCCAAAGATATGTATTATAAAGTAATTATTCGATCTCATGCAAATCTTATTACAATAATTTAGTGCATGGCTTGTGAATACCGTCACTGAGTTCACTGGTGGAACTTTTCGTCTCAGTACGGGGCACCGTCGGTGATATGAATATTAAACACTCGAAGAATTATAAGATTTATACGACAATTCGGAAGTTGGGCGGACCTCGCGCACTTAAATGAATGTTTAACATTATCTCCTGAGTTTTAACGGAGTTGAGCCTCTTAAACAACTTGCGAAGAAACTTTAATAGAGAGAGGCTCTCGGGCGATTAATTCGGAGACGTGGAATGAATGAAGGTGGACGGGAATCCGTAATGAGAAAGGGTGAACGAGTGTTCGAGTAATCACTGATTTATTTGGGTTTGTTTTTCCTTTTTATATCCGGAGTAACAATTATTATGGCGACACGACGACCGAAGGATACTTTCAAAATTTGAAATTATCCTGATATTACACTGCATAACGCGGTCAATATTAATTAACAGAAATGATATATAAAATAGAGATGTAGAGGTACATTTAATAAAAAATATATCTATTTGCTCAAAATATGCAGCACATATTTATTAATTGAATAGTAGAGATTACCATTTGATTTTTCCTTGATAAATAAATAATGAATTTTTTTTTACTCTCTGTAATATTTTTATATTACCCAGCAGTAAGACCTAATAGCATAGAAAAGAAAAAGGGAAGAAATTCTTATAAAAAAGCAGTGTTTATCGTGCTCTATGAAAACATTTCTACATTTGTTTTTTAACATCAGATAATAAAATAATAAAACTTACAATTTGCAGTTAATATAAATATTTAATACATACCTACATAAGCTCACGCCTGTATCCCCGAAGGGATAAGCACTGGCGGTGGCAGTGGCGGTGGCGACACTGAGGTGCACTAGCGAACTAGAACACTCACATTTCGCCGAGATTAGTTCCGTCCCAGATTTGATAAGGGCCGAGTCTATCGCCATATCGGGCACAAATTCCAGACTCCGGGCTGATATGGAAAAATCCAATATCACTATGCCCGACCCGGGGATCGAACCTGAGACCTCAGGACGGTAGATATACAACCACGAGACCGAACTACAACCACGCCACCGAGGCAATAAATATTAACAATACAGAAAACCTGAAGTCTTATGATAGGTATATATTCATATAAAAACCGCAAAACATATCGTTAGTCGTTACTCAGTAGAGTATAAGTTGATGTAGAGTTGCGTGACGACTGGCGCGGCACTCATTGTTTGCCGGCGTCATTTTCCGATGTCCCGTCCCATTCTATTGTGCTGCACTTTATTGAATTTGATTTACGCGCCAATTTTTTGTAGGCTTCGGTTTTTATTAACTGACCTCGTGCCGATGTAAACTTAATTGAATCCACCAACAAAAGGCATTGAATGAAAAGAGCGTCCAGCGGTGTGCGATGCAGATTATAATAGGTTTTCCAAATTTGCATGGGCTTTAACTTACTCGATATTCGATATTTGCACGGTGGTCGATGCATTGTATTCGTATCGAAACTAGCGTCGATTGATATTCATTATTGTAACTTCATTAATTGTAATTGGTTATTTAATAATAGCTTTATATCGGCCAATTGTGTAATTACAAATTAAAAAAATATTAGCCCTGTAATATTACTGTCCCACTGCTGAGCACGGACCTCCTCTACTAACGAGAGGGGTTAGGCCTTAGTCTACCACGCTGGCCTAATGCGGGTTGGTAGACTTCACATACCTTAGAATTTCTTGTTGAGAAATTCTCGGGTATACAGGTTTCCTCACGATGTTTTCCTTCACCGTTTTAGCAAGCGATATTTTATAAATGCAAACACACTTAACATAGAAAATCAGAGGTGTATGCTCTTTTTTGGAATACGAACGAATACCTCTTCTTGGCGTTGGTTAAAATAGACAAACAATGAATACGAAAGAACATTAACATTAGCTTACATCAAATTTTCTGCAACAAAAGCGAATTATACGCTGAAAAGCCGTAATCTGAGTTAATTATCTGAAATTCGGTCGTATTTAATGTCGTTTCAAAACGAGTTTCACAATTGGAGTGGAGTCAAAAGAGCTTTCTAAAGGAACCACAAACACAATTAGCAGCAAGTTGTTTGTTGATATTGTGAGAAAGAATGTGTATGACGTACTTCCGGTATAAATCAATGTGCTGCAATCAATGCTATAATATTAAATAATTTCATACTGGTAAATTCATAACGGGGAAAATACCTAAATTAATATTAAATTTCTTTATACTTGCCCTTATCCAACCTCAATGTGGAATTGGCGCAACACACCTCCTCAAGTATGTTGCAGAAATGATTTGGCTTAGTTTTTACGACCGGCCGGCTGCCTAACGTCAACCCCCTCTGAGGGATCCAGTCCCGGGCAAATTAAATCAGAAAATTTGCTTTGCCCGACCTGGGAATCGAACCCAGGACCTCGCAGTCCACAGCCCATACATGCTGTTATTAAATAAATGTTTTAAATTGTTAGTCACCTTCTTAGTCTACTGACAGCGTATATGAGCTATGAACCGGGAGGTCCATGGTTCGAATCTCGGACGGACAACCGTTGTTTTTCGGGCATGAACTGTTCGGTGCTGCATCCCTCAGAAGGGGTTGACGTCAAGCAGGCAGCTGGTTGTAGAAAAATCCTGGAGGCCCTGGTTTCGATTCCCAGGACGGGCAAACCGAATTTTCTAATTGAATTTGTCTAGATCCCCTAGAGGGGTAGACGTCAGGCAGGCAGCTGGTAATAAAAACTAAGCTAAATGCTTTCTGCAACATGCTTGAAAAAGTGTGTTGCGCCGAGCCCACATTAAGGTGGGATAAGAGCAGGTAGAAAGAATAGTCGTATTTATAATCAAGTAACCATTATTACTTCAGTAAAAGGCTCGTTCAGACATGACGCAATCAACCCGCGTTACATCTGAACGCAGCTTTAGTTAGTGGTTCGGATTGTGAATGCCAGTTACAGAGCAATGTAGGTGGGGCATGACGGTGTGACGGTCGCTAAGCTCGTTATTATGATTGTGCCCTATAGAGAGATACAGAATCAAATCAGCTGGAACAATGGGGATGCAATTAAACCCGCAAGGGGCGACGAGACGTCTTGAAGACCGCGGCGACAAACCATCCGCGATTCGCCCCGACTTTTTAGTCGCAGAGGCTAAACGTGTGGTAAAATTACAAAAACAAGCCGCTTTGATTTACATTCTGTGTTCGTGGCCGCTAGCCAATAATGAATAGGGTACAAAAACAGGTACCTTTACCCTTTTAGCATGACCCTTTCCACCAGCAAGTGTAGATCTAGTATATCACAATGGTAGGCACCTATATAATAATAGGTGTATAAATTAAGAAAAAAAGAAATTAAGAATGTTATCAGCCAATATCTCATAAATACTACGTAGTATAGTTAGTGCGTCGCTGGTCTTCGAAGTTACCGACCACTCCATAACTTTAAACCCTTATATTGGCTTTCTGAGTAACTATGTTTTTCGACCGACTTTCACAAAAGGAGGAGGTGCTCAATTCGTCTGTATTTTTTTTATGTATGTTACTCGATATCTCCGCCAAATATGGACCGATTTTCAATATTCTCGATAGAGCTTCTTTCAAGGGTGGTCTCATGTATGGTGGTATCCATAATTTGGTGACGATCGGAAAATTGGAAGTAGGTCAGTTAGTTTTTAAAATTGTGATTATCTTATAGCAAACGAGCATACAGATCATGTAATCGTAAGTAATCTCCACCGCCCATAGACGCCCAAGACGTATAAAAGAATCATGGTTGCGTTGACAACCTAAAGGAGGGGAATAGGGTTTGAGAAAGGGAGGGCGTAATTGTGCCACCGGAAATCTCACTCACCGAATGAAACGCGACAGCGAGCTGCTACTTTACGTCGGTTTTCTGTAAGATAGTGGTATCAAACCGGTCGAGTCGGTCCATTCCTGCTGTAGACGTAACTGTCGCGTGGCTCTACCACTCAAAAAGGTTACCCTGTTCTCGACTTCATGAAAACTGAGGTTTTACTTGGAGCAGAGAGTAAATTTTTGGTAGGTGGATCAATCGATTTAAACCAATCCTTAAATAAAATACGGGAACATTAATAAAAACAAACAATCTCAACCGGCGCTGTAACTAAATTAAAGTCAAATTGTTACGTTCGTCGAGACGAATGCAAATCTTGTCTGAATACGGAGTATTTACTTCTTTGCCCCTTTGTTTCAGCCGTAACGAGCAGAAAAAGGGCCCATTCAGAACATCCGAACCTAATTACCCTACCCCCGGTTACAAAAGAGGGTTTCTAATTAACGATATTATGTCAAATAATTTGTTTGAGTCGACGTCTTACTCGGTTATACGCGGATTGGATTAAGTTTGCTTTCGGTCGGGAACGTTTGTTTTGTAAAGAAAAGCTGTTCACCCAAAATAATTGTTGGGAAAATGGATGAACGTAGTACAAAATTTTACTTGATTATTTTACTCTTTTGTTAAACTGGTCGATGTATTTGTTTTTGCTTGTTAAACTTTTCTATGGAGTTTAAGTAATATTATTGTTAATTTTACGTTTTGAATTATGTAATGTTACAAAATTGTCGTACGTCTGGAAGTTATAAATTTAGTAAAATTTTGTACAATTAATATTTTAAACTTTATGATTTCTTATCGTTAAATATTTCTTATTCCTATTATATGAGCTTGGAGCACGAATAATTTTTGACTATAGCGTTAGGATCGCGTAATTGCTCATGACGTATGTATGATAAAACAATCAAATGATATAATAAATGCAAAGTTAGCTCGATTCGTGCACATGATCGATACATAGTTATTCTAGCGATGGCCTTAGGTATGAATATAGCAAACTTTCAATTTGTTCAATGATCGCGTAAAGGCATCGGGCCGTAGACCGAGAGTTCCTGGGTTCGAATCACAGATAATGCGAATTTTCTATGATTTTCAACACCAAAGAGGTTTGATGTCAAGCGGTAGATTGTAAAAAAAAACTAAGATGAATCCTATATACAACATTCTTGCTGGCGTGTGTTTGTCACACTTGATGTTGGCAGAATTGTCCTAAAGGACGAAGCTATATACCACAAAAAACAAAGGCTTCCTTTGAATAATTAATTTATTTAACACACTTTTGAGGTGACACTGCCATATGTGATGGTTTAAAAAAAAAACACTATTTATATGTATAAATGACAAAGACATTGGAATCGCTCATATTTCTATCATAAATGATAAATTGCGTTTTGTTTTATACATGCAAATATAACAAAATATAGTTCATCCCAAGGAAGTACGAAAGCCTTTCGGTCTCTGCTCAACACGCAGACCCGAATCAATTTCCAAAGATTGCGTTAACAAACGTATGGTACATGTAAACACAGGCAACGTTGATGGATGCGCGGTGTCACGTGATCACGTCACAGCACCTCACGCCTCATACCCCGTGCCTCATGCCTCGCGCCTCGTGCCTCCTGCCTCGTGCCTCGTCAGCCGAACGTTAACAATCTGTCATTGCTAACCATGCATTTGTCATTACTATTGGCCATTACTAATTGGATTATTACAATTAGACATTCTGCATGTTTCGTGTGGCTATTGTATATTGTGCTTTCAGGTGTTATACCGTAGGTGTAGATTTCAATACAGTAGTTATACTGTTGCTGATTTGTACGGTTTAAAGAATATACAGCACGATTTTAAGTGTAATATCATCAGAAAATAATTATAAAAATATATAATACTAGACGTTGCTCGCGGTTCTGCTACCGTAATAAAATTAATGTCCATATATAATAATACACTTAACAGTCACACACCTAGTTCTGACCCCACACTAGGTATAACCTGAATCGTGGGTGTCAGAGACTTTCGGTCTCACAACACCCAGACCTGAAACAAATATCTGTGGGCCATACAAACATTTGTCTCAATGCGGGAATCGAACCCGTAGCCTCTCGCTTCACAGCCGGCTACTCGCCCGCTGCGCCACGGAGGCGGTCAAATATAGACAAAGAGAAGTGTCTCTTTGTCTTTATTTGATCACCTCCGTTAGACAGTGGTCTAACCTTACAATTTACTATTTACAATAGTGATGACCAAAAATAAATGTTCAAAATAGCAGCGCCGGCGTATGTTTTATCTTTTAATTCGAGATGGGTTTGATTATAGTATTGAGGATGTAAGAATTAAAGAAATTTTTTTGTCTACCATTTCTAATATATAAACTATGTGACCTTCTAATAGCGAAAATATGTTTATTAGTAGAGTTATAATATTATGCATGTAAAAGTTTTAAAAACTCTACTCGAAAACAGTCCATCCTAAAATCTTGTTAATATATAAAATTCTCGTGTCACAGTTTTCGTTGCCGAGCCGTTTCGGAGGAGTATCCGAAACGGCTTGACCGATTTTGATGACATTTTTTGTGCTTATCCGGTATCTATGAGAATCGGCCAACATCTATTTTTCATCCCTCTCTCTCATACGCAGACGAAGTTGCGCGGGTCAGCTAGTATATATATAAACATATGCTAGCGCCTGTATCCTCGAAGGGATAGGCAGAGGCGAACTAGGAACTAGAACACGCATATTTCCCAGATGTGGTAGGGATCGAACCTACTGTCATATTGAACACAACTTCCTGACTCCGGGCTGACATTGAGTAGGAAAACACAATATCACGTCCGACGGATATCAAACCCAAGACCTCAGAACGTCATACCGCGGAATACGCCACCGCACGGGGCAGTCAGCATAAAATAACACTAAAAAAAACATAATCCAAACCTGCAGAATGTCCACGAGTTCCGAGTACTTACATCCCTCTATACAGAGTTCTCACCGCGTCGGTCGCGCCGGCCGGGCCAGTCCCCATAAGATTAGCAGACATTTGAATGCAGAGCCAACCCGTCTCCTCACTAATTGAGTTAATATTTGGTTATCGGCGGCGCACACTCGGCCTCCGCGACTAATCCCGATGAATTAATGACGCGAATGTATCATTATTAATGCCTACGTGAGCCCGCATCGCACCTGATTTCGTGCTTGGATCGCGTCGGACTGGCTTACATGGTCACGTTTGCGGTGAACTATTTAAATCGGAGTGTTTAATGTAGTAAATTATTTATAATGAATTTAAACAATAATTTCATTTAACACTAGCTTCATCAATGGCGTGACTATGGGGTGGCATTCGGGCAAAAATGCCCTGGACTCCCGATCATAGGGGCCTCAGCGCCACCTACTTTAAGAGGCCCCTGACCATGAGCGGGGGTCCCTGGCCGAAAAGGCCGTGAACTTTAAATTACCACGGTCCCTCAACAGTATAGTTACGCCACTGGGCTTCATAGCACGACTTCAAAGAGTCGTACGCGGTAGTGCCTCGCTGTGGAAACAGAACGAATGGGTCGGCTTGACCGGTTTGATACCATTGTCTTGCAGAAAAAATCGTAAATTGGCAGCTGGCTGTCAGGTTTCTTTTGGTAAGGAAAATTTCCAATGGTCAAATCCGTGTAAGGTGTTCCCAATCACTACATATTCCCTTCCATTCAGATTGGCAACACACCACTGGCGCTTTTCGCATAGACATGCGTCATATACCGACATGGGCGATAGAGATCGCTTATAATCAAGTTTTTTTGTGATCGCTGGGCTCTCTGTATCATCATCAGCCTGTACTTGTCCACAGCTAACAGTCCTCCGTCATCCTCATCCAGCCGCTTCCTGCTCTGTCCCGCAAGTCATAGCTGATGCTTGAATAGACGTGGCCATTTGTCATATAAACATCAAATATCAAGTTATGTGGACATTTGATACCACATTCATTTAAACCACGATGGAGCGCTAGGAACATTGAAAGTGAAGCAGGGTTTTCGGCCCATTCGATCTATCGACACGTAATGGCGCGTTCACACCGGGCCGAACGAAGGCGAACGAATCGATCCTGTTTCATTTGCACAATAGCGAAAATTTGTTTGTGTGAACGCAACAGGTATAGATTCTTTCGCCTTCATTCGGCCGGTGTGTACACGCCATAATGGCGATGACTGAGCGTGTTATGAGTGTTAATGTGTGCGTAGGACACTTTTGTATAGGCGCGTTTGTGTGCGTGGCTGCTCTGTGGCGTCCGTTTTAACTATAGGCGAGATGGTGTCCTTTTTTTACATCCGTGATTTACCAATTCGAATTAGATAATTATTAATGCGGAGGGCGATACTCGGCGGTAGGTGTTTTTCGTGTGAACTTGCCAATGTAGACGTCAAGTATGCACTTGACTATCGGCTATCCGCCGGTTTTACGGCTCGAATACTGGCGCCGTATATTCAAACTGGGCTCAGTTACGGCTTTATGACTATTTTTTATGACAGCACTAGTTCATATTTCGACAGGGTTAAAGGATTAAGAGGCGGCAATTAAAACAAACGGGAGAGAAACAAAATTGAACTGGGTTTGCGTCGAAATAAATAAATATTAAACAGTTAACAATATGCCATATATTATTTAAACTAGTTTGATGTACATTTTACCTATTTCTAAGAACTATAAAAACGTGGTTCATTGCAAACTATAATCATCATCATCATCATCATCATCAGCCATAGGACGTCCACAGCTGAACATAGGCCTCCCCCAAAGATTTCCAGATCGACCTGTTGGAAGCGGCCTGCATCCAGCGATAAACTATAATACATGTAATAAATAGAATACCGAGTATGTTGTATTAAAGAAATTGTTTCATTAAATCATAATTATGACTCCTTATTATTGTTAATTCTCATGATTACTTTTTGAGGGAATGCCTATGTTCATCGGCAGACATCTTGTGGGTGATGATGATGATGATTATTATTAAATTCCTACATTTTATTGAACAAACCCTAAACTTATATCAACAAAACCTGCTGCACGAATTAAGTAACAGACATCGAAAATTATAACAATAGGTAAATAATCAGACTAACTGCCGAATGTTCATACACTTAAGGTCGCCTATGTCGTTTAAGGTCGCCTTATCAGTCAAAATTGTATGGCGAAAATCAATGTAAGGAGCCGTTAAAGTTGAGCAGCGTTTGACCATTAGGGCGTATGAAAACAAATGGTTATCTTATTCTGATAAACTGCTAGCCTATCGTGTATTATTACAGGTCGATTGCGCAAGTATTGGCTTGTTGTAACGGGCACGGCACGGCTTAAAGTGCTGGCAAAGAATAACTGGTGAAGTTGGACATGCCTAACTCAAGCGTAGTGTATGTGTGTGCTACAGAGTAGAATATTATGATTTTGCTGTTGACATACTTATTACATTTTTTCGTCGTGTTTCTACATTTACAATTAATTAAAAGAACAACTAAATTAAAACAGGTTTATAGAGCTACAATGCCATAGACAAGCACACAGCACCACTTATGACACCTTTAAACTTATGACACCTCGTCTTTTTGGGTTGGAGGTAAAAGCGGACATTCAGCGCCTACATGTTTCCTGCGACGCAGATATTATAAGTTATTGGAAATCACCTTTCTAGAAAAATAGAGATTAGTAACATGCTCAGTTAGTTCTTAGTAGAGGAGTGAACATTTTTCAAAAGAGAAGCAATGTTACTTTCTCTTTTGTTATCTTAATACTTTGTTTTTAGCAATTTGGCAATAGGAAGCCGTAAGAATCGCTTTGTACGAACCCTTTGAATTCTTATAACTATGAAATCTCGTGTTATTAGATGTAACGACACAATACGCAAACATCCGTGTACAGCTAATCTATGTATTTATATTGTAATATCAGTTGTACGAAAATGCAAGCTTCAAAATGTTTGCCTTGATTCGTGATATTTCCACAGTCCATTTGTTCCAAATCCCTTATACCTAGAAGCGGGATTAGGCTTATATCGACAGACTGTGTATTTTGAACTCCATTAAGGCAGCGAGGCGTGTGGTGTTTTATTTTTTAATTCCCCATGCAGAAAAGGATGCTGAGTCTAATTCTATTTGTGAACCGTCAGATGAATCGATTTTAAAAAATCTACTATTGTTTTATATGCGGTTTTTACTTGATGGGTTTTATATCCCGAATAAGGCAACTGATTCATTCGCATGATCTAAAATCCAAGACAACAAATAGCACAATAAGAACAGAGCACGTCCATAGAAAGTAGGCACTGAATGCTGAATGGCATATCACTGCGCCAGCCCGAGACAAGCTTTAGAGCTTTACCAGTCTTCTTCCACCAGCCATTATCCCACTTTAATGCGGGGTTCGCGTTAGAGTTATAATGTTAAATAGTTAGTTAAATATGTTGCAGTCAAGTTTTTTATTTTTCGACCGACTTCCAAAAAGAAGAAGACACTCAATTTGTTTTTTTATGTATGTTACGCGATATCTCCGCCAAATGAGGACCGTTTTACAATTAATTTACAATTAATACAGTTTACACAGTTTACAATTAATACAGCTTATAAAAAACACAGAGGTTTATGCTAGAGAAGTATCTATGATGCTTCACTTTAGTAACATAACCGTTACGTCTCCCCCAGGCGTGGCGGCAGTGGTAAAACACTTTTCCCCGCGATAACAAAAATAACGGTAACATAAATCACGGTATAAAATGTACAAGCCCATGTCCAAATAGTGAATAATTACATATAGATTTGCGTCACAAACGCCACTTGTAACTGTACTCGAGACAAATTAGATCAAGTTGCACATGACAGTGCGTTATTGATTGTGCGCGGGCGGCGCGGCGCGGGGTGGCGGGGGAAGCGGGGTGCCTGTGCGGTGCGGCGGGAGGGAAGTGGTCACTGTATAATGACGTCACGCGTGCCCGTGTCTGGTAATTAACGACTGATTAACGCACAATTAGCGGTGTGATCGCTGATAACAGCTTCGGAACTGCCTTGAGTGCCTCTACACTAATGTTGAACCGATTGTAATGGATGATTGAATCTTAGCATGGGCGAATATTGGGGAATGTTGTATCTTATGTTGGATCTTGTTCTATGAATGTTGAGTATTTTTTGTCCTACTTCAAAAGAAGAATTCGTCTCTATTTTTTTAATATGGACCGATTTTCAAGATTATTTTCGTGTTCGATAGAGCTTATTCCGTGTAAATTTGGTTACGATCGAATAAGTTTTGAAGTAGGTCCGTTAAGTTTTTAAAATTGTAAATATAATATGGATTATTTTAAGGTTTGATTTCGCTGTCGCCTCCTTGGTCTAGTGGCAGCATATATGGGCTGTGGACCGGGAGGTCGTGGGTTCGATTCCCAGGTCGGGAAAAGCGAATTTTCTAATTTAATTTGCCCGGGACTGGATCCCCCAGAAGGGGTTGACGTCCGGCAGGCAGCCGGTCGTAAAAACTTAGCAGAATCATTTCTCCAACATGCTTGAAAAACTGTGTAGCGCCGACCCCACATTAAGGTGGGATAAGGGCAGGTAGAAAAAAAGAATTTTAAGGTTTGATTTCATTTCATACTACCTAGTTTACTTAAAAAAAAACATCATGATTTGATTTAGAGTCTGCAGGATGGATTTTTCATTAAACATTTTGTCCGCCCACAAAGAGATTTCGCGGGTTCCTGTTTCAGAGAAATCTCAATCTTCAGCCATAGTAAAAAAAATATTCTATATTTAAAAAATAAACATAACAAAAGACTAAAGAGGTTATAAATACGTATTGTTAGAAACAGCCAGTTGTACTGGCATCATTATGACGATATTAATTAATTAATTTGGGCACAACAGATGGATTACGGCACTGGAGCGGATGCTACGTTTGAATTTATTTATCGCACGACGGCAGCGCTAATGTCGTCACACGGTTCGACGCATCGGGGCCCGGGACCAGATTTCTTGGGACCAGCTCTATGTGCATATTTATACTGTTGAATTGTATAATTATGTTGATGTGATTTCAACTTAATAAACTTTTGGCAAAGGTTAATACACCTGTTTTTGCTACCTGCCCTTTTTATTAATGTGGGGTCGGCGCAACACACTTTTTCAAGGAGCCAAAGCTCTTACAATGTGGACAATGCAAAAGTGGAACAAAAGTGGAACCGATTAAATAGGAAGGCGGATCCTTCTATAGGCCTGACATAACGCCGGGCAGAAAGAAATGATTTTGTATGGTTTTCTACAAAAAAAAAATTGAAACACTACCTGCACTAGGAGCCCAACATAAGATATTGGTCTCCAGACTTCTTAGCAGAAACACTAAAATGAAAATATATAAAACAATTATAAGACATATTCTCTTGTACGCCTCTGAGGTCTGGACACTAACATGCAAAAAAGAGAACAAGCTTTTGGTGACTGAATGAAAAGTTCTGCGAAAGATTCTGGGTCCATTGCAAAGAGTAGATGGCAGTTGGAGGCAGCGGAAGAACGGAGAAGTGGAGGAGCTGATGGCCGGGCCTAGTATAATCGGGGAAATTAAAGCGAACAGAATTCGCTGGCTCGGCCACCTGGAGATCACGCCGTGAAGAGCCTAGTGGTCCACGGCCTGTGGCCCGCCCCAAGTATCGCTGGTGTGACGAAGTAGCGAAGGACCTGCACAGTGAAGAACAGTGGCGACTTCTTGTATCGAAGGCCAAGACCCACTTTGGGTCGCTGCGCTATAGTTAGTTAGTTACCTGCGCTAGGAAAAAATATATTATGAAGTCTCCATTGACTATTATTGCGAGATAAACTAATCGCTTTCAAAATTATGAAAACAAGCCCTCAAAGTGATAGGCTGACGCAGTTGTAATAATAGCCAATTGTGAGCACGGTAAGGTGATAGGATTGCTCTCGGGATCCGTTCCAAATATTCGGTTCGGCTCAGTGTCAGATCGGATTAGCCAAACCCGTTCATAAATCAGCCTCCACTCGTTTGCTTAATTGTTCTGACGGGAGATGGGGCCTGCTGGGAAAAATCCATATATTCCTATACAGGTTCTATGTATATATAGACCGTGTTATAATTTCGAGAAACGAAAGCGGTAGATGTCGGCCTTTTCATTTAGCTTTATGACAACATAATAGGGTAATTAAATAATACTGTGTCGATGGCGTAGTTGCATTTCAGTACGACTACCGTCCCAAGGTCTCGGGTTCAATTCCCGAGTCGGGCAGTGATATTGGATTTTTTCAATATCAGCCCGGAGCATGGAATTTGCGTCCGATATGGCGATAGGCTCGCCCCCTATCACATCTGGGACGTAAGCTTGGCGAATTGTTGGTGTTCTAGTTTACTAGTGCTCCTCTGCCTTCTTCTTCGGTGATACAGGCGTGAGCTTATATAAAGTAATAATGTATAGAATTCATGACTGACCCACCTAATAAAATGTTTACACCATTATCTCAGAACGGCTGAATAGATCTTGATGTAATTTGGCACAGATGTATGTAGATTATACCTTGTCTGGAAAAACACATACTTTTTATTTTAAAATGTACGGCTCCCACATCCCGATCCTGGGTGTCGTTCCGCCAGGTCTTCTTAAAGGCGTCTAACTCGTCGCGCCATCTTTTTCGTAGTCTGCCATGCCGCCTTTTTGCTTGAGAGCTAGTAGATATATAATAATTTGAAATACATGATTAAACAAAGTTATAAATTAAATATTTAAAATAATATATCGTTAACTCTTAGACATAGATATACGCCATAGGTGAAATTCTCGTGCCCGATCCTCAGGTTTTACTATCTACATGCTGACTCCTTAAGATAATATGTTGAAGATATTAGTGAGATAAAATACCGTATCAAATAATTGTCGTCATTTCGCATAGATCAAAGGCGAGGGGCGGGAATATCTCTGCTGTTATTCTTGTAAAGGGTTAGAATGCCAGCTTTAAGGCATACGACACCCGGATGCGTTGTTGTAAGTTATTGTTACAATGCTTTAATATTAAATACATAGATAGATAAAAAAAACTCTTTATTGTAGACACACACAGAAAACTGGTAACAGTAAAGTAAGTAAAGCTTAGTGGTCTTTTTCAGGCAACCATTATTAATATATATTTTGTTAGGCTCTATGAATAATATTTTCGGTAGTAATGTTATTATAATATTACTGTGATAAGAGTAAATAAAGCCCTTAGTACGAGTTTTGACAGTGCAAAAATGATGATAATTTATGATTTTTTTCACAGAATCGACAAGCAGCACAACATGCGACAACTATAATTAAATAAATGATAAAACCTAATTAAATGTAGATCGTTTAATAGAGTTTACTTCAAGAGTGGTCCTATATAAATTTGGTTAAGAACCGATGAAGGAGTCCAGTAATATCCTTAACAAAAACCCAATGACTAAAGTAATAATAAGAGGACCCGTATTTTACGAAAATACGTGGTTACTATGAAGCCGATTTATTTTAGTTTCGCGATCTATTTACAAGTAAGTTGTCATAGTGTCATAGGAATTAAATAACGTGTGAATACTTATTGATTTTATTGTAAATACGGTGTTTTATTTACAATAGTATTACGGAATATACAGTTATATATATATATATATATAGTTATATATATATATATATATATATAACTGTTATATTAATGGTATCTTTCTTTCACAAAGTCGCCATTTTGGTTTCGTTCCATACATTAGGACTGCTTAATTTTTTGTAGTTATGCCCTGTCCGCTATCTTCTTTTGTCTAAGACAAAGACCAACAGCGACGTCACGGTTGAGGTTAGAAAGAAGTTTACATAACATACGTATTGTAAATAAATGAGTATTGGTAATTACGTATGATCATGGCATATCTCGTAAAATTTTATCCTTTACTTGAAAATGTAATTTAATATAACAACGGCTAGTTACCATGATCTGCCAACATTATTGTTTAAGTATGCAAGGTGGCACGCTTATGCCAAACATTTTCTCAAAGAGATTCCCTTCATAGCCGCTTTGTGACGCTTTGATAACTCTTTCACTTGCTTAAATTTATATTATTTTGTTATTTTAATATTCCAAAATAGCCGGCTTAAAATTAACAGCATTCTTAATATTTAGACAAGGAAAATATATTAAATATTAAAAAAATATTTACAAAAGAATTTAATATAAAATAATATTTAAAGATTTTGTAATGTTATGTTGATATTAATTAATGTTGACAGCCTCCGTGGCGCAGTGGGTAAGTACAGGCTGTGAAGCGAGAGGCTGCGGCTTCGTTTCCAGAATCTAGACAAATGTTTGTGTGACCTACAGATATTTATTTCGGGTCTGGGTGTTGTAAGACCGAAACTCTTTCGTAGTTCCTGATACCCACGACGAAAGACTCGAATCTTAGTGAGGGGTCTTAGTGTGTGACTGTTGGGTGTTATTTATTTATTATATTACCTTTTAAGAGTACCCATTTTTACACCAAAACATCATAAAAAAGTAAAATTGTAGTAAAAAAAAATTTTAGTGATTAGGCCAATAAGTGCCCCTATTGGCCTTTAAATATGAAGTTTGATTCAGGGATTTATGTATATACCTGACCAAAGCCTTCGCATTTTAATTAGTTACTTAAACAACGATACCATTTTTTTTATTCAAGATACAACCCTAATATAGTAAACGCCGACTTGATTCCAAAGGCATTATCTAGTCTCTAACAAGTACCATAAGTTATACTACGGTGCTATTGATATTAAATATGGTAGGTATTTCAAATTTATAAAAGCTTTTAAAGAGAACCATATGGTTCAATATAATAGCAAGTTTAAAACAAAACAATTTACATGTAATCTGACAGGTGCAAAAATAATAAAATACTTTATATTTGATTTAAATATATTAGAAATAGCTAATTAGTGAAATAATCTTTGGGGGAGGCCTATGTCCAGCAGTGGATGTCCTGATAATGATGATGAAGTAGCGGAAGCTACTTCTTTAAATGTACCTACAACTCTCCTAACAATGTTAAAATAGATGTATGAAATAACAATTCACGATTGTATTGGTTGGTTGAGGGTTTATTGACCGACTTCCAAAAAGGAGAAGGTCCCCAAATTGTCTGTATGTTTTTATGTATGTTACGCGATATATGTAGAACGATTTTTAAAATTCTCTTTGTGTTCGATAGAGCTTATTTTGAGCATGGTCCCATATAAATTTGGCCACGTTCGGATTTGAAGTCGGTCCGTTCAGTTTTTAAACTTGTGATTATTCAAATATAAACAGTGTTAATGATTTATTAGGTTTACGTGAATGTTATTCATTGAAATTAAACTATTTTTACGGATTATATCACGATTAGGTTTTAATTTTTATGCCCGACATTTCGAAAGCTTTGCAGCCTTCGTGTAGCCAGTCTGACTCGTGACCACGAAGGCTGCAAAGCTTTCAAACCGTCGGGCATAAAAATTAAAACCAAATCGTGATATAATCCGTAAAAATAGTTTAATTTCAATAAACAGTGTTGTTTTATAGGTTACATAACTCTACGAAATTAATATGTAACGTGACAAGTGCATAAAAATACTTAATAAAGTTAAAAGCCGTAACGAGATATTTATTTATGAACGTACATCGTGCACGCAAGTATCAAAACTCATTAACACGCTCATATTTACATATTAATTTCTATAAAACTAGTTTTCAGTAAACAAAATATTCATAGATCAATTTATCTATTCGAATAAATTTTATATTCGTATCGATGGTAGCAAATTACTTGATAAAGTGTCCTTAACGACGATACTTCAGTAAGCCCCGCCTATCTGTCACGCGTTTTCGTTCAGCGGGGCGGGTTTGGTGAGTGGGCGGGTGTTGGCGAGTTTGTGCACGCCCACCCGACGCCCCGCCCACCGGCTGACGGTTCAGTCACCAGCGGAGCGTCGCGTCGGATGATACTGTCGACCAAGACGTGCATGACATGAGACTTCCAAGCCATTGACGACATGCGATGTCACTTTCACATTTCAGTACTGAAATTGATGAACGAAATAAGGATAGGTCTTGCGGGTTTCCAATTTTAAAAGAATATATCCCATTGATTTTTGGTATGTCTAAAAACAGATAGTTATACATTAAAATATTTTGTCGAGTCTCTACTAGAACAAAATTTTCACCCTTTTCACCTGCCCTTATCCCACTCCAACACGCGGTTGACATAACATAATTTTATCAAGCATGTTGTAGAAAGGATTCGTCTTAGTTTTTACGACCGACCGTCTGGCTGATTTCAACCAGTGGCGTGCAAGCTATATAGACAAATAAACAGTGGACACTCGTAGATTTACATCAGAGTTAGGCATATACTACCTTCAAGTCCTACAGTCCAACTACTTCTTTGGGTATAATTTTCCATCGTGCTAGACGGATACTTCATATTTGGTCGCTTTTCAAAAGTATAAATTAATTAATAGATATGATTAAAAGTGAACAAAAATAAATAATTTCGCTGAAGTAACTCTGGTACTTTTGCAGGGAGTTATTTTTATCTTGGTTCGTATTTTACGTTTAATCTGCAATGATTAATTAAGACGTAGGCGGAGGGTACACCGCCCAACAATGCATCATGATATTGTCTTAGATGCTTTATTCGAATACAGGGACGAATGTAAAAAGACTTGGTTAAAACGTGCCTCTTATATGCACTATAATCGCTACACAACTTTACTGTATATCTCAAACTAGTTGTGTACACTTTGAGCTCCAAAGGGAGACTAACTCAATAATGATAGCTCCCGCTCTTTTATACCTTTTGCTTTAGTTTATAAAGAAATACCTTCTACAAATATTATGAATTACTTGGTGGGTAGTTAATATAAATATAATTAACATACTACCCTTCAATATCGTGTACTAAATCACAACAATTATCCGAATTCGTAACATTCGGCCATCCGATACCGTGCTATCTCCGGAGCACGCACTACTATATTAGTAGTTACGTACACAATAAAGTAATCATAACACTCTTGGTTCTTGAAAAAGTTAAACATTTTGTAATTTTATAAGTATACTGATACTTGGGAAGTCACTTCTAACTTTTACCATCGTTATTAAAATTAGTCTTACGGCCAAATGTCTTTTCGCCATATCAACTTCTGAAATAGTTTGTGATTTAACTTCAATCACGTCTGCTTTTGTTTAGGCCATAGGCTCAAGATATATCTAGACCAACTAAAGGTCATAATTGAACACCCTACTAGTGTGTCCATTCGATTAAAGCCAAGCACTAAGCACATAATATAACAAGTCAATCATCTAGATCTGACTTAATTCAAGTAAACCTAAAGAGCACACATACATGGCTCTTGAATAATTTCGAGCACGCCTGCATGGCTCAATTTTGAGCACATCCGCAAGGCTCTTCAATCATTTTGAGCACACCTTCACAGCTCTTCTGAGCACACCTGCATGGTTCTTGAATAAATCTGAGCACGCTTGCATGGCTCTTAAATAAATCTGAGCACACCTACATGGCTCGTCCATAAATCTGATCACTACAAGACTCTTCAATAAATCTGAGCTCACATACATGGCTCTTTACTACATGACTTCAATAAATCTGAGCTCACCTACATGGCTCTTCTTTAAATCTGATCACACTACATGGCTCTTGAGCACACTTACATGGCTCTTAAATCTGAGCACACTTACATGGCTATTCAATAAATCTGAGCACATCTACATGGCTCTTCAATAAATCTGAGCACATCTACATGACTCTTCAATAAATCTGAGCACCACATAGCTCTTCAATAAATCGGAGCACAACATGGCTCTTGAATAAATCTGAGCGCACCTACATGGCCTTTCTATAAATCTGATCACAACATGACTCTCCAAAAAATCTGAGCTCACCTACATGGCTCATCACTACATGTCTCTTCAATAAATCTGAGCACACCTACATGGCTCTTCAATAACTCTGAGCACACCTACATGGCTCATCACTACATGTCTCTTCAATAAATCTGAGCACACCTACATGGCTCTTCAATAACTCTGAGCACACCTACATGGCTCATCACTACATGTCTCTTCAATAAATCTGAGGACACCTACATGGCTCTTCAATAAATCTGAGCGCACCTACATGGCTCTTCAATAAATCTGAGCACACCAACATGGCTCTTCACTACATGACTCTTCAATAAATCTGAGCACACCTACATGGCTCTTCACTACATAACTCTTCAATAAATCTGAGCACACCTACATGGCTCTTCACTACATAACTCTTCAATAAATCTGAACACACCTACATGGCTCTTCACTACATAACTCTTCAATAAATCTGAGCACACCTACATGGCTCTGCACTACATGGCTCTTCACTACATAACTCTTCAATCAATCTGAGCACACCTACATGGCTCTTCACTACATAACTCTTCAATAAATCTGAGCACACCTACATGGCTCTTCACTACATAACTCTTCAATAAATCTGAACACACCTACATGGCTCTTCACTACATAACTCTTCAATAAATCTGAGCGCACCTACATGGCTCTTCAATAAATCTGAGCGCACCTACATGGCTCTTCAATAAATCTGAGCGCACCTACATGGCTCTTCAATAAATCTGAGCGCACCTACACGGCTCTTTAATAAGTCTGAGCGCACCTACATGGCTCTTCAGTAAATCTGAGCGCACCTACATGGCTCTTCAATAAATCTGTGCGCACCTACATGGCTCTTCAATAAATCTGAGCGCACCTACATGGCTCTTCTATAAAATCTGAGCGCACCTACATGGCCCTTCTATAAATCTGATCACTACATGACTCTTCAATAAATCTGAGCACACCTACATGGCACTTCTATAAATCTGATCACTACACGACCTCAATAAATCTGAGCGCACCTACATGGCTCTTCTATAAATCTGATCTCTACATGACCTCAATAAATCTGAGCTCACCTACATGGCTCTTCTATAAATCTGATCACTACACGACCTCAATAAATCTGAGCTCACCTACATGGCTCTTCTATAAATCTGATCTCTACATGACTTCAATAAATCTGAGCTCACCTACATGGCTCTTCACTACATGACTCAATAAATCTGAGCTCACATACATGGCTCTTCACTACATGACTCAATAAATCTGAGCTCACATACATGACTCTTCACTACATGACTCAATAAATCTGAGCTCACCTACATGGCTCTTCAATAAATCAGAGCACAACATGGCTCGTCAATAAATCGGAGCACAACCTGGCTCTCCAATTAATCAGAGCACAACATGGCTCTTCAATTAATCAGAGCACAACATGGCTCTTCAATTAATCAGAGCACAACATGGCTCTTCAATTAATCAGAGCACAACATGGCTCTTCAATTAATCAGAGCACAACATGGCTCTTCAATCAATCAGAGCACAACATGGCTCTTCAATCAATCAGAGCACAACATGGCTCTTCAATCAATCAGAGCACAACATGGCTCTTCAATCAATCAGAGCACAACATGGCTCTTCAATTAATCAGAGCACAACATGGCTCTTCAATCAATCAGAGCACAACATGGCTCTTCAATTAATCAGAGCACAACATGGCTCTTCAATTAATCAGAGCATTACATGGCTCTTCAATCAATCAGATTAATTGAAGAGCCATGTTGTGCCTCTTCAATTAATCTGAGGACCTTCATCGTCGAAAAACACGGTAGCCATAATGTAGCACTACCACTAAATACTAAATATAAATCGATTGCCACAATTTCGGGGCACACGGTAATTTTGTGGGCGATGATAGGCTTTTAAAGCCGATCCCGCTTCTGATATGTAAAAAGACTTGGTTAAAACGTGCCTCTTATATGCACTATAATCGCTACACAACTTTACTGTATATCTCAAACTAGTTGTGTACACTTTGAGCTCCAAAGGGAGACTAACTCAATAATGATAGCTCCCGCTCTTTTATACCTTTTGCTTTAGTTTATAAAGAAATACCTTCTACAAATATTATGAATTACTTGGTGGGTAGTTAATATAAATATAATTAACATACTACCCTTCAATATCGTGTACTAAATCACAACAATTATCCGAATTCGTAACACGAATTAATATGTCTAATGAATAAATATTATATCAATTAAAAATCACCATGATACGACGAACCAGTCAACATTAGATTTTTACATCCTTCATTCATATGTACTGTAGAGTGTTCTTCTGTTTTAAATATTTTTGTAAAAATACATAATTTTATAAATCTACATAGAAGTCACCTAACTTCGGAACCTATATCATACTAAGAAGAGTAAAGTGACTGCATCCATGAGAGGATAATTAGTACAGAACCAATAATTTATCCGATAATGGGTGTTCATTCAGATAGTGGTTACTATAATATTCGATGACCATCGCGTTGGTAGGATATTTGTAAAAGCTTTCCTTCCTGAGGGACTGACGTTTAAGGTAGACACAAAAACTAAGGCGGAATCCCTTCTGTAACATACTTGAAAAAGTGTGTGCCTAACCCACATTGGGGTGGGGGCAAGGTAGGTGAAGGGAGAAAAAACACTATCGCAAGACTAGAACATGAACACAAAATAAGAATGTAATCTTTACATTGCTAAATCCAGCCCTGTTGGAAAATTAGCAAAAGTGATTAATTAAGCGGCCGCAAAGATTGTGCTAAGTCCTTTATTTCAGAGTGGGCTCCGCACTGAGTATTTTTTAATTCCCCAGAATTAGCATTGTCTCGTACGTTGATTTATACCCAGGCGGAGGACGCTTGCCGTCGCGACGCTACACCGCGCCGCGCCCCGTTCCTGAGCTTCTCAAATAGACCGAGATAATGGCCCTTTTTTAACACCTTAATTAAAATGTACTACGCTTAATTTACGGGTCGTGTTTTGTTTTCTCTGTGCTTCACTTTTATATGCACTTGTTTTCATCTGGGGTTGCGTGGAAATATTCTGTATTTTTACGTGACCTTAAGAAAAAAAACTAATTATAAATACATAGGAAACCATAAAATGATATAAACAATTTTCTTGGTGTCGGAGAAAAAAGAAAAGAAAACATAATGTACTTAAATAAATATAAATACAAACTAAGGCGTTTTGAATCCATTAATAATCATCATCAGCCATAGGACGTCCACTGCTGAACATATTGAATCCATTTGCATACAAAAATATTATTTTGGTCCCATTTAATTTCAGATACCTATTTTTTTTTATAATAATAGTTTGCAGGATTTTCTAATTTAATTTGCTAGGGACTGGATCCCTCAGGGTTGACGTCAGGCAGGCAACCGGTCATAAAAACTAAGCCAAATCGTTTCTGCTACTTGCTTGAAAAAGTGTGTTGCGCGGTGCGCCGACCCCACATTAAGGTGAGAAAAGGGTAGGTAGAAAGAAAGAGTTTGCAGGATTTTGGAGATATTCTCTAAAAACACATATACAAAGAAATGTGCTACACAAAACCTTTTGACGGAAATTTATCGGTACTCGATAACCTATCCCTACAAATACGTTGTCTTGGTGAGTTAATGTTCTGATACAGGGTTCGGTCAACACCCATCTCCCTCACTCTTATCTTGTACGATTAGATCTCGACGTCTCAAGACAGTCGAATCTATGGTACGTCGTAAAGCAGTAAATCCCGCCACAGAAAACGCCGTCAAATGACGTAATTTCCGATAGTAAATAATCTTGAAATATTACTGATCCACTGCTGGATATGAATCTTCTGTAGTAATTACGCTTTAGCCTCTAAGTAAAATAGCCGTCTTTCTACCTGCCCTAATCCCACCTTACTATGAGGTCAGCGCAACACACACACAACTTTTGAAGCATGTTGCAGAAAGGATCTGTAAGTAAGTTTTTAAGACCGCCTGCCTGCCTGACGTCAACCCCCTCTGGGGGATTCTTAATATAACCATGTACCGTAGTGAATAAAAGCGTATAAAAGCTCTATATTTTTATGCGTATTACGCAACAAACAAAGCCACTGGGACTCAAGATTCATAAGAGCCAACCGATCGTAGGTATTGTTCTATTACTTTTTCACCCTTTATAATGAGACGTAGGTCTGGCGTTCGCGTGATCTTGTACTTCCAGATCTGTTATATAACATGTATGTGTGTATGTACTGCGGCCTGAGCAGGAAAATTTCTGACAACTGTAAATGTATTCGAACTCGATGCGCGTCTATGAAATTTGTATGAAATATTAACCAAACGTCACCAGTGCGCACCGAACTCGAATACATTTACATTTACATTAGTTTTTCGTGCTCAGGCTACTGATTGAATAATATAGTAATACCAGCAACTACATTCAATTTCTCTCATACCTACGTTATTACTCTATGCTCATACCTTACTAATTAGTTGCATTTCCTAGTATTGAGATACAGCGGGAGAACGCCATTCAACAGTCATCGATGAAACGCAAATTTAGCACCAATTAATTAGCATACAAATACTGAATATAATGGAACAGGACGAAGCGATTATTGTGTAATTATTCATTGCTGGCCAATTAGTTGTGTTTTTAATGATATTGCTTGTTTTACAGACATCTATAGTTATACCAAGTGTGCACAAAATACACCGCCGTGTTTTTTCATGTTATTATTACATGCCTTAATAATTTAAAAATTTAACGACTGACTCCCAACTTGATCCGATCGTGGCCAAATTTATATGGGACCGCCCTTGAAATAAGCTCTATCGAACACAAAAATAATTTTGAATATCGGTCCACATTTGGCGGAGATATCGCGTAACATACATAAAAAATACAGGCGAATTAAGGACCTTCTCCTTTTGGAAGACGGTCGAAAAGAGAACATGGTGTTTACTAAGATACAAGTATTAAATCGTAAGCAATCTTATTTTGTCAAGGTATCTTTATGTTGGACATATGCGATTTACATTACAACTATTATGCCCTGCTTAAGCTCTATCTTCCATAATACACTATTAAAATATTTCATTACTCACGTAAAAAATGGGGTTTTCTGACACGATTTGCTTGGGTTTGAATCACCCAGAATAAGGTTGATGTCAGTCGTCAAGCAGGCCGTCGGTCTTAAAACCTATAGTTAAATCCTTTCTGCAACATGCTTAAAAAACATGTGTTGCGTCGATCACCCATTACAGTGGGATGAAAAAGAGTGAGAAAAGAAGTAGATCGTATTCGTAAAATTAAATAATAGTTTAAAAAACTAAAAAAACACGCTTTTATAACACCGCAGTAAAAAAGCTTAAATATAAGTTCATCAGACGTCGGGAAGATGGTGAAAATCACGAAAGATTCCATCACATAGATAAATTGATACCTAGATACATACAGGTGAAGCTAATTTAAAGCGTGTAACAAAAATTACGAAACATAATGTAGTCAATAACAAGCATTACAAAATTCAAATATCTGACATTACTCCGATTGAAGTGCAGCGAGTGAATGCCAACCACAAACCGCGTCTCAGTTTCATTTATATCCAAACGATTTAATTGCCGGAGCGGGCGCTTTCAGCGGGAACGCCGGGAACCCATCAAGGCACAGTTAGGTTAACACACGAGCTCTCAACCGCTGTGTGTGCTCTAAAACAGCATCCTAATTATAGCGCTTGGGCCGCCAATTTGCCGCCGGTTGCGGGCACAAGCGCTCGCAAAAACTCTAATTAAGGTAAATAATGTTTATAATTAAAATAACACTCGTGGCTCTCGAGTCGGGAATCAAAGCAAGATTTCGAGCGACTGATGCGTTTAATGCCGCCACTTCACTTTATGAGCGATTTTTTAACATCCCGCTCAGTGTCTTTTTGCGCTTATAACGTTGACAACATGGATGTTTTAGAGCGGGTTATTCTGAATACAATTTTGCGAAGATGTTTTTGCTGGGTACATTTTTTATTAATTAATAATAATATACTTTAACAACAGTCGCCTCCTTGGTCTAGTCGCAGCACATATGGGCTGTGGACCGCGAGATTTTGGGTTCGATTCCCAGGTCGGGCAAAGCGAATTTTCTAATTTAATTTGCCCGTGACTGGTTCTCTCAGAGGAGTTTGACGTTAGGCAAGCAACCGATTGTAAAAACTTAGCCAAATTATTTCTGCAACATGCTTGAAAAAGTGTGTTGCGCCGACCCCACATTAAGGTGGGATAAGGGCAGGTAGAAAGAAAGAATATAGTTTAAAAACAAGAAAGAAAAATCCGACAGTACCGAACGGGTAACGGGAACGTGGGAACGGCTGAATGTAATTCACGAAGTCACTAACGAAATTTTAAGATCATAACACAAATATAATGACCACCATATAAAATAAAGATACAAGTCGTGTCCAAATTTGGTAGAAGATTGTTTCGTAAAATTTTGTGTGTTAGGACTTAGGAATTACGAAAGGCTTTCGGTCTTACAGCACCCAGAACTGAATTTTATTTTATTTCTCAATCACGAAAATATTCTTGGTGATTTCGTGACTTCTATTTTATTTTTTTTAATTTACTTGTTACAGTACTTATGATTATCACACTCAAGCACAGTAACATAAAAATGATCCATGTCAGTGTTACTTGGTAGTATAATCCAATTCAATAATCATCTGGGGTGACCACTAATTTGCGCCGTGTGTGTGGTTTGCAGCACAGCACATCATTATATTGTTACAGCCATGACGCAAACTTCAAAAGTACATTTTTAATAATTAATAATTATTTAATGTCACTAGTTAAATAATATTGTTGTTTGATGGCGACTAATAAATCGTTTTTTTTTTCTTTCTTTCAGTGCATTATTTCTATCATCTAATTTTGAGAAAATAAATAATAATTGATATCAAGAAACACGCAGGATAATCCAATAGCGTCTCACGTCAGAAAGCACGCACGAGCTGCGAGGAGCAAGCTGCGAGCGCACCTAGCCGGCATGCAGTCCGGAGAATGCTAATTACCACACCGCTGCCGGTGAATCTGTGTGTGTACACAGTGTAGAAATACCTTCACATTTACGTTTTTTAATCATTCTAAAGAGGACAAATTCCTGTTTTTATAATCTGTGTCAACTAAGGTTAAATTAATAGTCCCAGTAATTACTACGCAGCGTAAACACGGTTTTTCTAATTGGATCAACCTTAGGGAGTTGATGAGACAGGCAACCGGTCGTAAAAACTGAGCCGAATCCTCTGCAACGTGCTTAAAAAGGGTGTTAATAAATAAAACAAATCACAATATAATCTTTATTAATATTGCATTAATTACCAAAACCTTACATAATTCTCATTACCACAGTATTAAAATTTCCACAAAACTTTTTGCAACTCTTCCCCATTGTTAACGGAACAGTAAACTCATTTACATTTCAAATTACGGATAGCAGTAAATTTTAAAGCAAACATGTTTATGCTAAGGTAAAGTAACAAATACCAAGTTAAATATATTTTCAGCAAGTCTGAAATCACTTAACTAGCAATAATTAACTTTATTTACATTTCGCCTCCAGATAATTGCGGAACCCTTTATAAGGGTGGTAACGTACCGGGAAAGAAAAGCCACATTTTGTATTTGCAATGTTATATAACAAAGCAAAAGGAAATATATGAATAGAATTTTCAACGCTCAAATATAAACACTATTCACAAAAAATTAAGACCTAAAAAATCTTTCAATAAAATAATCACAAGTTTAAAAACTTAACGGACCGACTTCCAAATTGATCCGATTGTGACCAAAATATGGAACATCTTTAAATAATAACTATAGTATACGTCATAATCACTCTTTTTATATTCCGGAGACACTGGCAATCTCTGTGGGCCACACAAGGCCTCTCGTTTCACAGCCGGCTACTCGCCCACTGCGCCACGGAGGCTGTCAAAATCAATTCTTCAGGGGTTTTCCTCTCAGTGTACCATAGCCCGAAGTGGTTCCGCCGGATGTGTAATTAAAACCATCCTTTACTGATTTATCGCGTCCACAATTTATTCCTTTATCTTGCTTCGGACCAACAATATATCTTAATTCAGCGCTGCTGTCGCAGATAAAATTTGCGAATTTGTTCGTACGACTCTTCCGACCACGAAGCCACTTGGTTTGTTAGAAGGGTTGGGTAGATAACAGCATGGAGTATTTTAAACGGATTCTGTTTTGTGGAAGCTTTATTTATACAGTTTTTAGAATTCTTCGTATTATTTTTACTCTAAAAAGTTATTTTAGAATTGTATCATTATATCATTATTCTCACATCTCGTTTTATTAATACGAGTTTACTTCTTTATTTGAGATAACAAACAACCGCACACTAAATACAATTTACGCTTTGTTACTTAAACTTAAGTGAATACATGTACAGGGGGGTTACCATCACCTCTTAAAGCAGGATTATTATAATTTTACTTGTACCGATTCCCATACAAAACAAACGAAGAACGATTATAATAATACTGCTATAAGAGGTCGTGGTAACCCTGCAGATTACGAGTTACGAGGAAAAAATAGATTTTTTTTATTACAACATTAAATAAATACACCCAACAGTCACACACGTAGTCCTGACCCCACACTAAGATTAAGTCTTGTGTCGTGGGTATCAGGAACTACGAAAGACTTTTGGTCTCACAACACTAGACCCGAAACAAATATCTTTAGGCCACACAGACATTTGTCTCGGTGCGGGAATTGAACCGGCGACCTCACGTTTCACAGCCGGCTACTCGCCCGCTGCGCCACGGAGGCTGTCAAAACGTAATGTATTTATTCCCTAGCCAAATGCACGCACATATTCTTATTAATTTAATTATTGTACTGAAAATTGTACGAAGTTATTATCAACAATCAACAACGCCTCATCACCGTTTTAAATCACAGAGAAAATTCCCCGGCAATAAATCGAAAAGGCGATTTATTAAATTTTTCATGAGCGTGGCCATGTTTAGTGCGACTCGATAAGGAGATTAATAATTCACAAGTTTACGGTGTTTAGTGAGGCATTGTTGCATGGCGGCGCGTTATCGATGCGATCTCATGGCGAAATGCCACCCTAGAAAATGCATCTACGGCGTAGAATAAACAACCACTGGATGGGACATCGACATATTTTTATAGTATACTTGTATATCATTCTTTAATTAGGAGAAATCAAGAAGAACTCGTGTCGTATCCTCAGGTTTGATAGTTCATTTTAAATACACTGTGCTTAGGTTCCAAAAATGAATTGATTTGATACTTGATAATACTTAGGTAAAAAAATATTTGGTTTGTAATAACAATTCTGTGCATTTTGAAAACTTTAATGATTATTATTTGTTACTGAAACCTGACTATCCTTAAGAAATAGCATATCACCCTAGAACATAAAGTGACAGCACTGGACCTGATGCAAACGAATGAATCTGTTGAATCTAAAATCACAGTAAAAATTCTAAACGTGATTTGTCTATGAAATCAGTATAATGAAATCACTGAGATGGGGTAAACGATTTACGTCAAAATGTCAGGCTGGTTGCTGGTTGAAAAAATTAAGCGAAATCCTTCCTGCGACATGTTTTAAAAAGGTTTGTTGCGCCGACACTACATTGATATGGGATGAAGACAGGTAGAAAGAAAGATCCAGTATCGCGATGATCGTTGTGTCCGAAAGAGTGCGGCAGTCGGCTGCGTTGTTATGACACCTAATATGCGTTTAGCACGCGATACCGTGCGGTTTACTTAGCCCTTTTTAATGGCTTGCTGAAACGACCGCGCCGCGCCGCACCGCGCCAGAGCGTGTTGAATGGACGATTTGCGATTGATGCCATTCATTTATAATTGTGATTTACTATTTTTGCTTTAATTTGTTGCTCATTGTGCATTTTACATTTCAGACTTTAATATGAAACTTCCAAATAATAGTGTTATAGCTCGGTTGGGAGTGGTACGGAATGGGACTGCCGTGATAAGTGTCGGAGGCTCGAAACCAACTTCAAAACGAACATGAACCTCTGACTTTTCTACGTTAAGTGTCTATTTATTATGTATTATCACTTGTTATAATAGTGAAGTAAAATTCCGAGAGATAACAGGTAAACCTCAGAATTTATCCTCAAAAATTTCGAAGGTACATATATGAAGTCTACCAACTCATATTAGGCCAGTGTATAAGACTATATTCTAACCCCACTACGTTAGTAAAGGGGTCTAGTAAAAAGACAGTAATATTGCACAACAATTATTTACTACTAATATTATTTGATGAGAAAATAATGAATATTGTTTATAAATCTTAAATAGTCGGATTTTTTTTTATAGAAGAGTCGGCACCACATTACCAGACTAATCATGGATGCGTTGCCGGCCCTAAAAGTAGGTATAGACATTTTCTTGAAAGTATTTTCTCTTTTCTAAATAGCAAGTAATTTAGATGTCCATGTTATATTACAACAACAAACTATCGGTATATTTTTATTATTTGTATATGGATTTCATATTTTTGTCAACATAACACAAAGACCAGAGGCCTGAGCAGGAAAATTTCTGACAACCGTAAATTTATTCGAACTCGATGCGCGTCGATGAAATTTGTATAAAATATTAACCAAACTTCATCAGTGCGCAGCGAACTCGAATACATTTATTTACATTTACATTAGTTTTTCGTGCTCAGGCTACTGTAGGGGTGACTTTTGACACTCGATTCGATAGTGACTACGATTCTGTTTCATTTATTGACTTAAAATTTCACCGAAATCGAGGTAAAAGGTGCACTAATGTCGCTACTGACACATGACAAATTACCGAATGTAATGCGATATTAGCTCATTTATAACTCGATTTCGGTGTATTTTAAGCCAATAAATGAAACTGAATCGTAGTCAAAATTGAACCGAGTCTCAAAAGTCAGTGGGCAGTTTAGATTCATGTACAAAGCGCGAGTTATATGCATAAATGCGGCATGTGTTAATTAGTTTACTGTCTGTGACGATTCAAAAGTTGTTAATATATTTCTGTTCCGCAAATTGCCGTAGGGTTGTGGCAAACATTTCATTAAAACTGAACTGTAATTATTGTACTGTCGCGCTGAACTGTTAAAACTGTTTGTCGGAAAACATGAAACGCTTATCACTTTTTTTATGGAAATTGGTATTTTGTAAAGTAATTAAATTGAGAAATGTTAACTTAAATTTATCATAAATGGAGGCTGTCTTGCATCTGAAATTTTCAGATTTTTTCATCTACAAGAAATTTTTCTTGTACCTCTTTTACATATAATTGTTGTTTTTAAGTATAGATTTGTGTGGTAAGATGAATAGCTGAAAACATAAATTACATGTGTATTATAAATACACGTACGCTTAAACATGTAAACCTTTAGTAGTTTTGTTATAAAAATAATATCTTATCGAATCGTAACGAAGCTAAGATATTAAAGACAGCATCAAGTGATGGTTCGATTTTTGTGTCGGGTGTCTCGACGGCTGTAAAGTGTAAACGACTAGTAAAACGGCGACAGCTTCAGGATGCGGACACGAACTCAGCAGGAGCGGGGTGGCGGCGGCGGCGCGGGGAACAGCGCGGCAATGCAAAGTACTGCTAGACCATTCCCTCTTTTTAGGTTGGCAACGCACCCACGACTCTTTTTGTGTCTTGGATGTCTATGGGCGGTGGAGATCACTTACCATCAGGTGACCCATTTGTTCGTTTGCCAGTCTCTGCTATAAAAAAAAAGACCGGTAGCCACGCCGCTCTCAGCGCCGCTTCCTTCGGAGCCAGTTCCATTTAATCTCTGCATTGAAAGCGCTGAGTTCGTATCCGCGGTCTAAAGTGTAAACGAGTAGTAAAACAAAAGCGGCGACAGCTCCACAGTCGCCACAGCCTGCACAATTACTCGCATTCAACTCGTACTTATTACGTACATATTTGCTCGACAACCGGTCCATTAATCAATTTTTGCATTTTTAATTCGCCTCTCATTATTTGCCTGTGAAATTCATTTCCACTGTTGTTTCACCATTTTAAAATTTAACCCAAACCTGCCTCCAAAACACACATTTCCAAGTAATTTACAATTTATCATGTTCGCCTGCAAATGAGCAAATATTTTTCGTATGTTAAGCCACTTGGAATTAATATATGTTTAATTTTTATTAAAACGCGGTTTGCGATCTATTCGATTATGGTTGAAGGTTTAATTGTGTAATTAATTAATTTGTAACATATGATCTATATTATAGATATAAAAGCAATATCATGTAAAATGTGTTCTCAATCTTTGTGCCAAAAATGTATACAAATATTTACGTCTTTTAAATACTTTATAGAACGTGTTAATTTTACAAGGAAGATTATCCCGACCTGTGTATGGTATACTATAATACAAAGTTATATGCGCTACGCAAATAGCAACGCTACGCAACATTTTTGAGTGGTAGAGCCACGCTGTAGTCATTTACGTCTACAGCACGCATGGGCCGGCTCGAACGGTTTGATACCACTGTTTCACAGAAAACCGATGTAAAGTGGCAGCTTGCTGTCGCGGTTCGTTCGGTGAGTGAGATTTGTGGAGGCCCAATTCCCCCCTTACCTTTCCCAACCCCAAATACCCTCCTTTTAGATTGGAAACGCACCCATGATTATTTTTGTGTCTTAAGTGTCGATGGGCGGTGGAGATCACTTACCATCAGGTGACCCATCTGGTCGTTTGCCAGTCTCTGTTATAAAAAAAATTGCAAAAATATAATAGAATGACATCAAACATATTTTGTAAATGGGTATATTTTGTACGTATCTGTTTACATTTTTGGAATAACGATCAAGAAAACACTTCACGTAGTTTTCTGTGTATGTATATCGGGTAAATATGAATGCAATGCGACTTCGTTTGGCTGACGAAAATTAAATCCGTTGCAGCCATGAAGGGCATCATAAAAAGATTAATAAAACGAACTTGAATACAGTTGTCAACTATTGAACGCTGAAAGTTGAGTACCATCAAAAACATACTGGAACATGGCTGCCCTGTTTTTTATTTTATGTTTGTAAAATGCTTTAGCATTCCAAAACCTTTTATATGAGACATTTATTTTCCGATTTCACTGTCAGTAGTTTATAAAGGAACTACTTCAATCTGTATATTAATAATATGAGCAATATGTATGTACAATTTCAATCACATAAAGATACTAACCATCATTACTGATACTGATACTGATAGACTAAGGCCTAACCCCTCTCATTAGTAGACGAGGCCCGTGGCCAGCAGTAGGCCAGTACAGGGCTAATATTGTTGTTGTACTGACCATTATTTTTCGAGTGGCTAATAATTAAAAAGATGGATACGTTGTATTTATCGACAAGTATTTCTAAATAATTATTTAACACGAACGTAAAAAAGGAGACAAGGTGGACCGACGACCTGATAAAGGTCGCAGGAAGTCGCTGGATGCAGGCCGCTTCCAACAGGTCGATCTGGAAATCTTTGGGGGAGGCCTATGTTCAGCAGTGGACGTCCTATGGCTGATGATGATGAACGTAAATAAAGATGGATGGAGCGCTAGGAACATTGAAAGTGAAGCAGGGTTTTCGGCACATTGGATGTATCGATACGTAATGTGCGTAGGGCACTTTTTTACAGCCACGTTTGTGTGCGTAGCTGCTCTGTAGCGTCGGTTTAACTATAGATGAGATGGTGCCCTTCTTTTTCTTTACGTCCGTAAAGTTTTTTACGTATTTTTCCTGACTATATACGTGGCACATCGCGCTCATTGGCTACGCAAATAATCTGGTATTTTATTATTCACCATAGCCAGATACAGCTAAACCGTGAAATATTAAACGATCGCCCATGTAACTCTTTTTTCGCTTGAATTTTTTTGACGCGGGCCTGCTGTAATTGATAAAGGCAGAACGCGGGAGCCCATGACATGTCGTATTTATGCGAATTTAAAAGCTTCCGACTCACGGAGTTTAAATCTGAATTAATCCAACGTTTTTTGATCACCCCAACTGTCGAGTATTTAATGGTCGTTATTTAATAATCAGCTCGCAGTATTGGGCAGGATGGAGCTAAATAGCTTGGTTGTGTTGAAGGGTATAAAAAAAAGTGAGAGACTTTTGTTCTCACAACTCCTAGACCCGGAAAAAATTTTCTCGGTGCGGAAAAAATATCTGTGGGCCACAAAAACATTTGTCTCGGTGCGGAAATCAAACCGTCGGCCTCTCGCTTCACAGCCGGCTGCTCGCCCATTGCGCCAGGAAGGCTCTCATATATATCATCCAGGAATAAACAATAAATATTTTTCTAGAATTAAACGTCTAAAACATTATTACCAAAGAACTCTTAAAAAGGCTTACAAGTAGTAGCTACTCATGTATGTCTTATCTGAATGCCTCGGTGGCGTAGTGGTATTGCGTGCGCTTTACAACTGTCATCCTGAGGTCTCGGGTTCGATCGGGTTCGTATCGGCCCGGAGTCTGGATTTTTTTCGCGATATGGCGATAGGCTCGCCCCCTATCACATCTGGGACGGCACTAAGCTCGGCAAAATGTGGGTATTCTAGTTTGCTAGTGCGCCTTTGACTACCTCTTCGGGGATACAGGCGTGAAGTTATGCATTATGTCTTATCTTAGTTTAGGATTTAATTCGAGATAGTTCGTCAAAGCCGGCGAGAGTTAAGTTCATTTCGTATGAATTTATGTATTCCATGCAAATTCGAAGCAAAACTTAAATCTTATCGCGAGTTAAACGCGCACAACTACTGCTTATTACCTTACTGTGTGTTCATATTACACGTACCAAATGTTATAGTAACACGTTTTATGAGTTGTTATGATTTGTAACACGTTTCATGTGTTGTTTAATTTTAGTAACAAAAGGAATTTGGTATCTTTCTTTCAACCTGCCCGTATCCCACACAGTGTGGGGTTGGCACAACACACTTTTACAAGCATGTTGCAGAAAGGATTCAACTAAGTTTTTACGACCAGCTGCCTGCTTGACGTCAATCCTCTCTGGAGGTTCCAGTCCCGGGCTAACTTAATTAGAAAATTTGCTTTATCCGACCTGGGAATCGAATACATTTAATACAGGTCTACATTTGGCAGAGATATCGCGTAACATACATAAAAATATACAGTCGAATTGAGGACCATCTCCTTTTTTAAGTCGGTCTAAAACTACGAACTGATTGATATAAACCATATATAAACACATATTTTAAAACTTAAGTGCTACTTCCAAAAATGCCTGATCATGACCAAATTTATACCTTGGAATTAGCTTTATCGAACAAAAAAATAATCATGAAAATATTAAAACGAATTGAGGACCTCCTCCTTTTTTTTAGTCGGTCGAAAAATAATCCTGAATAATCATGACGATAATTTACAGGTTCTCAACAAGACATACAAAAGGCTTTAAAGTTGCGTGTGCACTCTCCGATAACTTTAGTAGGTAATCACACGTCGCGCCTAACTCAGCTCTAAACGCCTTAATAATCATGACAACTTGTTTCAACGTGGGCACAATGCTAACTAGTCGGCACCAACTTTAATACATAAAACCATGTTAATTATACCACAACATATACAAAATGTATTCAAAAATCAGTCTTAATACCAACGCGTTTGAGATGAGTCGCAAATTTATACGCATTAAAGAAAATTTGCACGCATGTACACAAACTTAGGCTAACTTGGAGCTGTCAAATTTGTTTAGCGGTAAGGGAGAGCCGCTTAAGTTGCGAGGCAGGGCGCCGGCGGCGTATAACTAAGTGCTTACTTGCCTACAACTAAATTGTTACATTTGAGTTGTAAAATTAATGTCGGGATTTATGGGCGTCCGCTGTAGCTATCGGCGGAGGTAACAAATCAATATAGTAGGAAACATATTTGACTAGGAAACCTCTCATAAATAGTTAAGTTGCTAAGCAGAAACTGGGCGTACAAACGATCGTGTTTCACAAAGGCATTGCACGGGATTCCCTGGTCAAAGTTCAAGAGAAGCCTTACCGGTGTGGCCGTGAGCTAATTACAAAAATTTAAAAAGTCATTCGATATGTTGAGTAATCGAGAATTCGTTTTAAAATATTTTTCAGGTAACGGCAATATCATTTGCACTGACACTAATAAACATGCCGAGGAATGTACGTTGAATTTTCTTTTAATTCCATAAAAATGGTAATACATTTTCTTGTAATATTTTCCTATATTTTTGAAAGTGCTTATAACACGAGTATGGTATAAAGCAGTATGTTACGAAGTTAAATCACATACTAAGCCCGGTGTTACAGCTCGTAAACGATTATGCTTTTCGTCAATGGTTATAGCCGTATTTTTTACCGAACCCTTTTGGCTATAAAAATGTATGATATGTTATCCTCCAAAACACCTGTGTTACCGTTTAGTTTCAAAATTACTGAATTGTATTTTCTTTCTTTTCCTTCTTAATGTGGGGTCAGCGCAACACACTTTTCAAGAATGTTGCAGAAAGGATTTGGGTTAATTTTTTACGATCTGCTGCCTACCTAACGTCAAACCCTATGTGCGGGATCCAGTCCTGGGAAAATAGTGTTAGTAAAATAACCATCCCGAACTGGAAATCGCACCCAGGACCTCCCAGTCTACAGCATATATATGCTGCCATGGCCAAGGAGGCGACTAAGACTAAGAAAAGACTGATTTGTATTTTCTTTACTAAACAAAAATGGATAAACTTGTCAGATTTATATGTATATCCAGGCCTCTTCCAACAGCTTGGTCTAGAAATCTTTAAAGGAAGCCTTTGTCGGCATTGGGCATTAAGCGGCTCATGATAAGTTTATTTTATATAAAATAGCAGTTATTTAAAAGACTTTTAAAGTTTTTCCTTGGTCAACATACCACAACCAAGTCTAGTGGCAGTGTATATGGGCTGTGAACCGGGAGGTCCTGGGTGCGATTCTTAGGTCGGAATGGGTGTTTTACTAACACTATTTTCCCCAGACCAGATGCCATAGATTGGGGTTGACGTCAGGTCGTAAAAATCAAGCCAAATCCTTGCAACATTCTTGAAAATGTGTGTTGCATGTCTAAGGGCAGGTAGAAAGAAAGAAGCAGTTATTTAAAAGCATTTGGAAATATATTAAATAGTAACTAAGGATCGATATTTAAAAACAATATTCTTACCTTTTTCAAACTTGTCATTTACAAGTGCAAAAACTGCCATAATTAAAAAGAAAATAATAGTGGCTCCTGATATTAAATCGGTTTTCTTTATAGAAAGATACCGTCGATTACTGAAAATTGAATTGATACATAAGTTAACGTATAGCCTCGTAAAAAAGTCCATTGTGTGTGAAAGCATAAAACAATATCAGCGAGGCGATAAGGGCAGTTCCACACTGCGTCATATTTTACGAAGTGCCCTAAGTTCGGCAGTTAACTGGCACGGTTATGGCGTTGTTAACACGTGTTCGCGCCCTACGTCGTGTGCTACTCTTACTAAATCATAACGTTAAACTGAAAAAATAATGTTTACAGAGGAAAATCCCCTTAACCATCAATCAGAAAAACAAAGCATGGAAATAAAATGAACGCCGGTATTATAAAACTAGGTTAAATAAAATAAATAAATAACACCCAACAGTCACACACATAGTCCTGACCCCACACTAAGATCGAGTCTTGTGTCGTGGGAATCAGGAACTACGAGAGTTTTGGTCTTACAACACCCAGACCCGAAATAAATATCAGTGGGCCGCATAAATATTTGTCTCGGTGCGGGGATCGAACTCGCGGCCTCTCGCTTCACAGTCGACTGTTCGCCCGCTGCGCCATGGAGTCTATTATTATATATGCGAATGCGTATTATATTGTTATCATTTAAATCTAATTAAATAAATTGAATTCATTTATTATTGTACGCATTATCTTTACGAAAACTATTTACATAAAATAGAATATCTTGTTTCCATGGGTAATGTAATTTTATTCTATTATTCTATTGTCATAGACATGGGTAGGTCTAAAGGCTACAAAGGTAAGAGCGGGTAAGTTCTTGACAAAATTTTCATAAGAGCACGGGTAAAGCGTCGCCCGGGGCGACGGCGGGACTCCACTTCAGATCACTTTGTAGCATTAAACGGGCCTTTATCGAAACCAGGGACCAAGCAGCTAGTTGCTGGACAGGCATGTCGCTCCAAACTGAGAACGTAACTGTCTTCAGTTATATCCTTATAACATTGAATTTTTAAATATATGATAATTGGTTTTAATCTGATGATAAATAAGGTAGTTTCTACTAATAGTCATTAGCCGTACAGTTATTATATTTTTAGTTTAATATTATTATTTAATATTTATTTGAAAGAATAAAATAAATATGTTCAATAAGTTAACGTAATTTCAAACAAGATTCGTTACTAAGATGTTAGATGATAATTAGAGTATAAATTTGGTCAATGAGTGGTAAAGCATTATCCTATGCTATAAAGAAACATCAATATTTTTTTTACTAAATTACGCGACCAAAAAGCTCTAAACGTACATTTTATGAAACATGTAAAGTTACGTAGTATGGCCGGGTATGTCCGTAAAGACGTCGTCATGAATGAGTGTGCTGGAGCGTGAACGAGACATGACAGTATCATATCTGGAGCGGCTCTGTGACTAGTGCCGGCGAGTGGACGCTAAATTAAACTTTATTGGACACTTTTATATACACAAAATTGCTTTGTATTGCTGAAAAGAAGAAAATATTAAAAAGATCGAAGAGGTTCACAATGCCGTCTGGTCATAATTGTGAAGTGTACTATATAATTTTACATACTGTCAAAAATAATGTAAGACATTTAATCATAATAAATAATAAATAAATAACACCCAACAGTCACATACATAGTCCTGACCCCACACTAAGATCGAATCTTGTGTCGTGGGTATCAGGAACCACGAGAGACTTTCGGTCTCACAACACCCAGACCCGAAACAAATATCTGTAGGCCATACAAACATTTGTCTCGGTGCGGGGATCGAACCCGCGGCCTCTCGCTTCACAGCCGGCTACTCGCCCGCTGCGCCACGGAGGCTGTCAAAAAAATCATCAATATAATATACCCTAGATGCACAGTTCTTTGCAAATATCCTTCTAAAAATGGTCTCAGCATTAAAACAAAGAAAAAGATCACAAGTTCTAATTACATCAATACAATTATAACCCCTATACACGTGTGATTAAGTAGCTTTTTAAACGAAATGAGCAAGCGTTCTTAAATATAAATTTCGAAATTTAGAATTCTATCGTCGTCTGACTGTATGGAAAAGGAGTTCTAAAGCACTCCTTTGCTGTCCCATTTTCCGAGCGTCAGCTGTGCATCTAGATAAATAATAATATATCGATGTATTTAATTTTCAAATTATGTAGTAAATTACAATAGGTCACCCCAATAGACTAACATAAGTACCTACGCATCATAAGCGATATAGCTCGTCTTTGTGACGTGCAAACTCTGTAATCATCTTATTCACTCGCATGTTTACGGCGTATTATTTATACCAATTTAGTCCCAAAAGATACAACATCATCAAAATATTGTCAGAAATCGAGCCTACAACTATTAAACAGTAGAACATAACATAACATAAGCTCACGCCTGTATCCCCGAAGGGGTAGGCAGTACACCCACATTTTGCCGAGCTTAGTTCCGTCCCAGATGTGATAGGGGGCGAGCCTGTCGCCATATCGGGCACAAATTCCAGACTCCGGGCTGATATGGAAAAATCCAATATCACTTTGCCGACCCGAGGATCGAACCCGAGATCTCAGGATGGCAGTCGTACCGAAATACAACCACGTCACCGAGGCAGTCAACAGTAGAACAATTGTTAAAAATACCAAAACGAATGTAATTGTGATATGGTGTGCAATAAATGATAACTATATTTATTCTCTTTATATGCATCTAGCATACTATAATAATATACAATAGGCTAACGTCAAAGGGTCACAACAAAATAGTTTCGCAACAAAGAAAAATTCAAGTTCCATCCGAAATGAAATAGCTAAAACGTGGACGATTTCCTTCAGCGGACGATTTCCGAAATGTGTTTACAATGAGGGCCGGCGCGGAGTGTACGGACGCGACATATTTCATCATTGCTAACAAATACCTCCGACTCTATAAAAATGGAACGACGTAAAACGGTACAGCCGGGTACAGCGAAAATACTAATAGCACTAAATCATTTGTACCGACTTTTCATGTACCTTACCTATAGATGGTAACTTTGGCCATGGTTTCAGGTGTGAAATGAACTAAAGTGTGTTGTAGTTTGACGTTATAACTAAAGGGAGTAGCATGATATTATTATATTCTTTAAATGTACTTTTTTATATAGCTTCTTATTTACTACTTTTTTTTTTACTTACTCAGGAAACCCTGAAAGAAAATTGTAATATGAAAAATCAGTGTATTCGTTACTTAATAAAAAATCAACAAGAAATACCGTATTTAAAAAAAGCTTTTCAAAATGCGCAAAATGTTGTCAGAATTGTGCGTCCGAGCGTACCGCGTAGCCGGGAGGCAGCGGCGCCTACCCTCGACTTCCGGTCACTATATAATAAAGTTATTCTCCTTATTTCGATAAACTTCAGTTTGTCCGGTGATAAATTACACGGTCACATTCGCGGAAGTTGCTCCGGGCTCGCCAAATATTGGCTTAACTTTGAAGAATGGTACAAAATCTTGTTGCGGATTTCATAAGAATATAGTGTATTTGTTACTGTTTTATTTCTTGTAAAACAACAAAAAAGGTTTTATATGCGATGTAATTCATTCAAAAGTTTCAGGACCTACTTTCAAAAACCCTTTTCTTTGTGTTGGAGTGTATAAAATTGGCTGCCGCGGCCGCAACGTGTGCGTAGCAAACTACCGTAGACGCGCTACGCCACTATGCTACGCGTAGTGCTACGAAGCATTCGGATCGGTTCCCATGACGTCATTAGCGTAATTTGTTTTTTTTATAATAAATAAGATATGAATCAAATATTTTTTTTTTTTATTGTAATAAGATTATTGTAAGAAATAACCGATTTATTTTTTATATATAAAGTTTTAATTATCCGTCATTTATAATGTGTTACACAGGTTTGTAGCCTCTAACTAATATAAGTAATAAACAAAATAAAAAAACCTGTACCATACTACTGTGGATGACAGTGCAAACAAATTAATGTATATTTTCATAATATTTATTGTCAGGTCTGTCTGTTCTCAGGTGCATTGTTTGCGGCAGATACCCCTGTATCTGATGGCGCGGCACTAATGCCGTATGAATGAAATTTACTGTCAATATCTGGGCCCGCATGCGGCTTTGTGACGCAAACTGTCCTCTTTTATATCCGTTATTATTCCTCTTTTTATTTTTCCCTTTGCATTTTTCAGTGTATTTGTTTATGAGTGTCGTCCGGCTTTTTATTTTGTGCGTTCTGTCTTAGGCTTTTTGATTGCTTATTTGTATTCAATATACTTTTAGAGGGGCTACTCATTTTTAATTTTATTCAGGAAACATTTTTTAAATTGTGTCTCTCCAGAAAGAAAAAGTTTAAGCCGTTCAAAGTAAATATTAGAATTTACTTTAAAAAATTGTTATTAAAATTATTAACCGTTGTTATTAAGTTACAGTCATTCAGTGATTTATTGCTGAATATCATAAGTAATATTTTACTTCAGAAGAATCAAGACAAAATACTTATTATCTAAATTAGACGACCTTTCATTTTATTATAATTGTTGATATTTATTTATATAATAAATAAATGACACCCAACAGTCACGCACCTAGTCCTGACTCCTGACCCCACAGTAAGATACCAATATTATGTCGTGGGTATCAGGAACTACGAGAGACTTTCGGTCTCACAACACCCAGACCCGAAACATATATATGTGGGCCACACTAACATTTCTCTCGGTGCGGGGATCGAACCCGCAGCCTCTTGTTTCACAGCCGGCTACTCGCTCACTGCACCACGAAGGCTGTTTGTTTTATTGGAATTATACAGATAATTACTTATTTTTTTCGAAACTGTAGTGAACTTTATCATTCAGGCTTTCACTTTACATTTAATTATTATTTTGTCCTCGCGTACCTTGCAGAATATCACCTCAACTGACTGTTAAATAATGATCCACAAAACCCGGAGCCGCAATAAGCACCCCTATAATTTGTACGAGATTATCGCGAGACGGTGCGCCCGAATCCCAGCGATTAGTCACAAGTATCGCGGGATTCAGTCGACGACGGCGATGCCGGCTTATCGTCCTATCCCTGGGTAAAGCGAACTTCCATTGAATACTGATTGCTTCGTGCTACAAATTAAGTATTCAGGTAAAGGTGTGGAATTATCAAGATCGTCTATTAATATCGCTTTTCTCGGATTATGGATTTTATTCTGAACGCGTGCGGGGTATGTATCGTTGTTATTGTTTGTCATGAACGGATATTTACATAAATTCTATTAAAGTTATGGTTTTCTCTACCAGAATCTAAAACCGACATCAGAAGTACATATTGCTTATGAAATCGGTAATATAAATAATATTGGAAGTTTAAGGGGTTGACGTAAGGCAGGCCGGCAATGAAAATTGAAGCCTAATTTATTCTGATTTCACATTCTTGAAAAAGTGTGTTGCGCCGACCCCTCATTAAGGTGAGATAAGGGCAAGTGGAAAAAATACGACTTATATTAAGCAATAATATTATATTAACCAGATGAACCACATTAAACTCGTCTGATATACTGAGTATAAGAGCACAAAGGAACTTCTACTGCCAAAAGACAACTAGTTACACCATCAGTCCAGCCTTCGATATATCACTGAGTGGAATTTCCATCATAAAACTAAAGCTAGTTTGTCAGTAATCACAATTTAAAATTGCTCATCATCACCAATTAAGCATAAAACATGTAATATTTTAGTGCCTTTCTTGCCTATAGAAAAAAATGTATAAATACAATTCTAATGATGATTTAAACATCTGCTACATAATTTTTTAATTTAAATATCATCATTATCATCATCATCATCAGCCATAGGACGTCCGCTGCTGAACATAGCCCCCCCCCCCTAAAATTTCCAGATCGACCTGTTAAAAGCGGCCTGCATCCAGCGACTTCCTGCGACCTTTATCAGGTCGTCGGTCCACCTTGTAGGTGGACGTCCTACGCTGCGCTTGCCGGTACGTGGTATCCACTCGAGAACTTTTCTGCCCCATCGGCTATCAGTTCTACGAGCTATGTGCTATTTAAATATAGGTATTCTAAATTAGCTTTAATTTTTTGGTACAGCCCTATATGATTATCTCGACAGACATGCGGTACATGATAACATAATTATAAACCAGCTAATAGACAATTATATAGATACATAATCGGCTAGGTCAATCAAAGTGTCGGAGATTCCTGGGCTCGTGTTCGGGACGTGAGCCACCGCAGCGGCGGCGTCGGCGGCGACGCGGCTTCGTGCGGGCTGCGTTGCGGCCTGCGGAGAGCGAAGTGAGGAGTGCGGAGTGCGGAAATCGGCCTGCAGAGGTCGGAGTGCGGACGCGAATTAATTGCGGCCCGCGTCTGAGGTGTGCCGTAATTATCGTGCCTGTGGACTGTGGACACTGTAACGGTATTGGCAGCGGTGTCGCTTGCCGGTCTAACCGGTAATGCAATTACCTAATAAAATAACTAGGTACAATAATGATTAAGAAGCTTAGACTACGTAACAGTATATTGGATGATGCGTAATGATGTAGATTAATATTCTGCCAACAAATTATTTCTTCCAAGTTGTTTTACTCGCTGGATGCAGGCCGCTTCCAACAGGTTGATCTGGAAATCTTTGGGGGAGGCCTATGTCTAGCAGTGGTCATCCTGTAGCTGATGATGATGATGATGAAGTTGTTTTAGCACCCTATTTAATATATAAAACTGTATCTACCATAATTTATTTATTTCTAGAAAATATCTTTGCTGCTAAAATGTAATAAATAACTTAAATATTCCATGTACGTTTTAAATAAACCTATAGAAACTGTCCAACCCAAACTAAATTGTTTGCAAAATATCAATTAATCGCATCCCGCGTTTAGCAAACAAAAGATACACAGACCCTAATGAATTCGTAATCTCGGTAATCTGTTCAATGAGAAATGGCGTTTTCCAAATAGCTGTGCGCCGCGCCGGCAAACAAATTAAACCTTAGCCAAAAATGAATTTATCACGTAGGAACGACCGCTGGCTAGCCTCGCCGACTATCCATTTGTACTCACGTTTGGACAATGCTCGTGCCCGGCAAAGGCTTAGAGAATGTAAACAATTGAAATTTTACAAAAGTTCTGACTAAAGGCACTCGAGGTGCATTGTATATTTGTTTTTGGATTCCATTTTCAAAGAGTAAAAAATTTATCAGTAAAAGTTTTTTCTAAAATTACGTTTCATAAATACCCAAAAATTATCTATGAGACTATGCAACATTATTCTAAGTTATATATTACGGTAAAGCAGACAGAAGTAGTATAATTTTATAATATTGTAAATTCAGAACTGTGTTTCTAGCCACTTCTATTCTTTCGTGTAACCAGGAACCAGCGGATCAACATGATTTTAGTATAGTACCTTAACTGACTAAAGAGCTAAAGTTAAGAGTGATACTTTTATTTATATCGGACCTTTACACAAAAGGACTTGCGACCTAAGGCCAGTAATTTAATAGCATGTTTTTAAATGCATCTTTCTGCCTGCCCTAAATCCACCTTAATGTGGGGTCGGCGCAACACTCTTTTTCGAGCATGTTTCAGAAAGGATTTAGCTTAGTTTTTACGACCGGCTGCCTGCCTGACACCAACCCTCATCTGGGGATCCAGTCCCGAGAACATAGTGTTAGAAAAACACCACACCCGGCCTGGGAATCGAACCTAGGACCTCCTGGTTAACAGCCCATATACACGGCCGTTTTTAAATACATACTGTTAATTAATTTTAATATTCGCCCCCTATCACATCTGGGACGGAACTAAGCTCGGCGAAATGTGGGTGTACTAGTTGGCTAGTGCGCCTCTGCCTACCCCTTCGGGGATACAGGCGTGAGCTTATGTAATTTTAATACCAAAAGCGGACTATTAGCACCAAATGTTGCTTGGGATCCCAAGTTAGAATATTTTAATTTAGGCGTAGTCCAGTAAGACTGACCGGCGGGCTGCGCGGCAGATGGCGCCGTGATTAATATGCACGGTGGACACTGTCCGAGCTTCCGGACGCGCCCCATAATACTCTTGCTTGTTTTCCGTCATTTTAATTCCTATTTGTCGTCTCCATTGTCTGATTTAGGATTTACGGGTTATTGGGTAGGTATCAATGATCGGGGCATTGCAATTTTCTACTTTATGAAGCTATGTATTAGCATATTTAATGTATAGCAAGTACCTAATATAATCAAAACTTCTTTAGTTTTTATTTGCACACCTTGTATTTTCTTTCTACCTGCCCTTATCCCACCTTAATATGGGAAAGGCGCAACACACTTTTTCAAGCACATTGCAGAAAGGATTTGGCTAAGTTTTTACGACCGGCTACCTGCCTGACGTCAACTCCCTCTGAGGAATAATCAAACTACTGTACTGAATGTTAGAGCAATCCGTTAAAGAAGTTTTTTATCGACCGACTTCCAAAAAGGAGAAGGACCTCAATTCGTCTGTATTTTTTTATGTATGTTACGCGATATCTCAGCCAAATGTGGACCGATTTTCAAAATTGTGTACCTATTTGATAGAGGTTATTTCAAGGGTGGTCCCATATAAATTTGGTCACGATCGGATTTGAAGTCGGTATGTTAAGTCTTTAAACTTGTGATTATTTATAACGCAGTCTGTTCAAAGGACACTGTAATGATGATAGAGGCATAAACAAACATCCTTTGGCTGGTGTCGTCAGCACAAATTAGAGCTCGCCACGTGCCGGTAACTGCGTAACTGCGCCGCTCTCCGCTCGAAACGCTTTCATTACTACACGTGTGGACTGTCTACTTAGTTTTTTAATGCTGCATTTTAATTACATCTAACATAGGTTTTATATCTATAAGCGTCGATTGTTTCAAATTTTTAAGGCAGAGACTGGTAAACTTAACTAAAGAATAACGGGTGTGTTGACAACATTTAAGGTAAGGGTCCACTGTGGATAAGAAACCAGGAGATTTTTTTGTAAATAATGTAAGTTCCTTAAATATTACATGACCCTATGAAAGAAGAAATGAAAGGGTAATTAATCTAGCCTAATATCTAATAAGTGTTTTAATTGATTCTAAGCTTCTAATGGGACTATAACTGAGAATATATGCGTTAACACTGGAACTCGGAGTTGAAAAGAAAAACCTTGGATTTAGGCCGCCAGAAAAATCGATAGTGCAAAATAACTGTTACAGAAGATGCAATGATTCGCTTCACATTCTAGTATGAAAAATACGCATCTTTTGCGCCACGTTTAACAATATCTATATTGACGAGTTAAATATAATATACTTTCTTGGAATAAATTGTACTTTACCTTTATAAAAGTATTGCGTTAATTAAGAAGAAACATAGAAATTAAGAAAATAAATTTCATCCATTGCTTTATCTTGTTGCACATTATAGCACAAAATGTGAATTAGGATTCAAGTTTGCACAATAAATAATTGTTTCCCGAGACGTAATTGCCGTAATTTCATGAATAATTACCGCCACAGAGCAATTAAATAAATTACAGAAGGAATAACGACCTCCTTCGGGGTTTAGTTTAAAGTTAGGGCACCGGCTGTTGCAGTTTACCATGCAATAACTCTTTAAATTATACTTACTGTTTGTACTAACCAAAATTAAAGTGAACTTATCTGCGGTCCGAGCATGTAAATTGCTGACAATCGTAAATGTATTCGAGCTCGATGCCCGTCTATGAAAGTATAAAATATTAACCAAATGTCATCAGTACGCAGCGAGCTTTACGATTTTCGGAAATTTTCCTGCTCGGGCCGCTGATCCAAAAATACCGGGATATACTTACATACAGACGCGCACTCACTATCCCCGTAGGCAGAAGCGAACTAGATCCCCCACATTTCGCTGAGCTCATTTCAGCTAGCCTGATCATTTCCCTCCCAAATGTAATAGTAGGAGAACATATCATATCAGGCATAAACTCCAGATTCCGATTAATCCCGAGACCTCAAGAGATCAGTAGCCCGAGCACGAAAAACTAATGTAAATGTAAATCTATTCGAGTTCGCTGCGCACTGATGACGTTTGGTTAATATTTCATATAAATTTCATAGACGCGCATCGTGTTCGAATACATTTACGGTTGTCAGAAATTTTCCTGCTCAGGCCGCAGGAGTGGAGTTGTACCGCACAGTTCACAGACTATAGTCTCAAAGCTTTATATTAAGATCAATAAATTCAACAAACAAGTATATGTTAACCCCACGTCGAATCACAATCACAACCCCTATAATCATAGTTTGAAATAAAAATAACCAATTGAAAATATAATTTGACAACAAAATTGGTGCAAAACCAACAGCGTGACAAATTGTGGGCAGCGTGCAATCTAAACACGTAACCACAAATCGCACCAAACCCGGTCGGCTTGAAAATATCAAAAAGAGAATCGCCACTGTCATACGCGATATGGCTCGCTTCCAAATATCGGCGGCGGAGGAGTGAGGCAGGACGCGCGGGACGGGGAACGCGTCCCCACATGGCCAGTTAGTTACGCCGCGAATTATAGGGGCCATTACGATTCATTAAGGCCAGTTAGGCTTAAACCGGTGTTTACTCACGCACACAGCCTCAGATACGAGTACACACACGAGCGGGATTCTGCAACAGTTGGTATTGTTTTAAGCACGGCAGACAGGGACGGAGATATGTAGAAGGGTTGCAATTTGAAATTTTAAGCTACAGAATTGTGGATGTAATTAGTGGCGGTCGTAACGAGCTTAGGGTCTTGGGCACTGAAGTGTGAATTTTTGATTTCCAAACACGTTTTTAAGGAGCCTGCGGACATTTTACAAAATTATAGCAGCAACCAAATTTTTTGGAGAGAAGTTTAACCATCAATCTAGTAATGACGCAGTATTCGCGTAATTTATTGTTTTAGAACCTTAGTAATTAGTTAATGACATATTTAATTAAGTTTTGGTTAAAATAAGACTGGTACCATATGGCATGCACCATAGAGGTATTAACGTCATCAAAAAGAAAAATGTATAAACGCGATATCATTCAAAACATTATATCAATCAATCTTCATAGGAAAACTTAAAAATAGATCGCAGCCAATATATCTAAACTAGTAAATAGCGATTATGTTCAACGAACATAACAGGGTGTAAATTGTAATAAACGCCCTCGCATTGTAATAAGTGGTTGACGGCGGTACTGAAGTTTGAGATAATTTTTTTATGGAAACTTGCTTGATAGCCCTCTATATCTCTATATTTAGTAATATTAAATCTCTTTGAGTCCCGGTCAGTATTAGAAAAACACCCCCCCCCCCTGAACACAAGATCTCCCGTTTCACAGGCCTTATATGCTGCCATTAGACCAAGGAGGCGACATATGACAAGATAACAATCCCATATAATATTTAGTAGGTCGGGATCATCCAATGGGTTCGTATGTAAATAGCCGTCATAGCGTTCATAGCTGGAGGGTTGCCAGTATTGACACTATCGGTTATCGGTGCTGGCGCGGCGATTCAATACCGTATAGAGAAATTTAACGTCGGTTACCTGATACTGCATACTAGGTTACTAAAAGGTAAGTCCTTGGAGCTTCAGATACTGTGTTAAGGAAACGCTTCGGTTAAGTATGTGTATTACATTAATTACAATTCCAAGGAAAATTATTTTAATGTGTAATTATTATATGAAGTAATAATTATTCGAATACAACGCTATATGTAATATAGCAAATAATGTTAACTGCTCTTTATGCGGACAAGCAAATTAATATAAAAATGAATGATGTTATGATTTGTTACAATTTGAATATATGACTTTAAAATCGACCCTACAACAGATTAACAATCAGTATAGCACCCCTAATACGAGTGTTACTAGTTAGTTTAGACAGTTCTCAATTCTGGAAGTCGAAAATAGTTTTCATTTTCGTCATAATTTTTTTTTAATTCGCTGTAGTTTCCGTAGTGGCAATATTTCATTTATCGATTATTGTTATTATTCGAAACCAAAATAAAAATCAAATAGAAACATATCAATCAAAATTATTCGCATGTAAGTTCTTTCCAATAAAAGGTTAGTAGAAATTTACGAAAACATCGCACAGGCAGCTATAACCCGATCATGGTGAAGTCAAATCGAGCGTTTACTCCCGGTATATGTAAATACGGCTGATGTGGTAAGAAATAGACTTTACTGACTACGTGATAAGGTTGATGGCTGATGTAAATATATCGTTGTAAACGTAGCATCTGCCAATTTGTAGCCCGCTGCATGTCGCAGGTAAATAACCGACGCGCAGTTTGCCGATGCTTTTGACAGCCGTAGTTTTGAGCAAATATCGGAACATTTGTGTTCAACAGTTTTTTATTTCACTATTTTTGATTTGTAAAAAAAAGATTTAATTGATATTACTACGACAGAGAATATTGCAAATTCTATGCAATTAGAATCCAATTTATAAGTAGAATTACAGCTAAAATCTTTGACTGCGTAAATAAAATTATCTACAATATTCCCTTGCGGATTAATTTACTCCACGTTTCGTTAGCTGGTTAAACTATTAAAATCGAAATTCGTTTTGCTATACCTATAGATATGACTAATAAATCACGCTGACTAAACGAATGTAGATAAAAAGCTCGGTATTGTCTAAGATATAGATTAAAAAGAGCAACGTCAGAGTTTCTTGCCCGTTCTTCTCTGGCGAAACAGCCTTCCGAATAGGCGGTAGAGTTCAAATTTTATGGAATCTAAATGATGGTTGAACATTTTATGGATTCAATAAATATTTTGATTTGATTTGATTTATCACAAATGTACATTCCAATTTGGTAGAAGTGATACGACGTTCATGCGAGTTAAACCGCAAGTAACTTCATATCTCTATATAACATTTTCTTTACTAATATCAGCATTAAGTTAATACAACAATCCAAGAGTTACGCATTTAATACTTAATTATCCATCCAAACAAAACGTCCGATTTAACCCTCAGCGGGTCTCATTTAACATTGTCCGGGCAATTTATTCTCAAACCCAGACGCATTAACAAAAACCTGTGCGGTGGCCGAAAAAGTACGAAAAAAACACATAATCCGGGGATTCAACTAAGCCCAGAGGCTATCTAATAACATTTATTACTGGGCCTGCAGTCCCCGGTGTCCACTTCCGTTGGCTGATAAACTGGCGCCATTTTTGCCGTATTTATTTATAGGTGTTTGCGAGGCGATAATGTCGATCCGCGAAGCGTTCATTACGCGCACAGTCGGCGGATGCATCCATGCGTTGCATTTGCGGGCAGCGGTGGTGTGCTGTGAATTTGTTACCATTGATTCAATATTTATTATGCGATTTTGATCGCTGTAAAGCCTTGTTTCGATGTATACATACGGGTTCATAAAGATATTAAAAGCATATTTTTTCAACTTATTTCATCGACAACAACCCGAAAACGTACTAACAACTTTATTCTCCTTCTTCCATATACCTACACTGTAATGTAGAGTTGGCGCAAAATACGTTTTGGAATGTTGCAGAAAGAGCCCGGCTCAGATTTTAGTACCGGCCGCCTGCCAAATATAACGCCTTTCAGGGTATTAAATCCCAAATAAACCGCTTTGCCAGGCCCAGGATTTGAACTCAGGATCTCCTGGTCCACAGTCCATATACGCTACCACGAGACCAAGATTAATAAGTGCTATCAACTTTACTAATCAATAATAATTTATTTGATTATAAGTAATATTGTGTCACACAAAGCGCAAGCTGAACGAAGCAGTAACTATCCTCAATCGGCGATTAATCATATCGATGTGAACAGCCGAGTGTTGGCGCAATTTATGTGATCGCAACTTTTGTGCGTCGCTTGCAAACGCTACCGACTAATGACTGTGATCACGTACGAAATCACATCACTTGGAACAAATATGTATTTACAACCTAATATTTGTACTAAGTATACAAATAGATATATTTTGTCCTAATTGATTACACTCGAATAGAGGCAAGATTAATAGGCGAAGTTACAGAAAAAGACAATAATTGACTTTGTATCTTTGATCTGTGAACGCATTTGGGCTACGAATACGTATCTAGATTATACAATCGCCATTTTACTATATTTTGTCTACTTAAAGAATATTGTTTGTCTTAGGAATATCTTGTAATATCTTGCGAGCGAATAAGCTATATTATAATTTAACACAATGTTTGTTTGAAGTGGACAGTGAAATCCCGGACATAAATCGCGAAAACCCGGCGCACCCGGCCGGTAGCGAGTACGGTAAAGCGCCCCCGGGGACACGCCACACACAAATCATGCCGTTTGCTACTTGAGACGAAATGTTACTATGGTAAAGGCAATCTTGAGATTCAACCACCAATTTATATGATTGAAGATTGTTTGATTTTAGTATAAATGGACGGATATTATTGTTTGTTTAGTTTATAATAAAGTTTTAGTTACGTACAGCGATTATTTTGTACTTCCGTGAAATAATAATTGTAACATTTGATTAATTATACATTTGCACATACATACATAAATAAACATTATAGATATGTTTTAATCTTTACCTAATTAATAACCATTTAAAATTACAATTCACAAGTTTAATTACAGTGGATAAAACATTAAAGGAATTTCATAATACAGATTATTCAAAATAAAATATGGTATATACACGGCATTTCCTACTTATAGTAAGTAGTGTAGAAGTGACAAGTAGAGAAGGATCCATACAACACAATTCCTTTAGAACGTTCTACTAATAAATACGAGTATTATGTATAGAAAAGATAATTTAAGGCTGAGAACTATAGAGCGAACTTCGGAAGCCTAAGTCAAAGAAACGAACTCAGTGAGAATTTGGAATTTTTAAATCGAATTTCGACTCAGTCCGAGCCATTTTTTACCAGAAAATCAGACTGTCATACAGACTAAGCTAAGATTTTCTTGTAAAAAATGACTCGGACTAAGTCAAAGTTAAATTTAAAAATTCCAAATCCTCACTCAGTTCGTTTCTTTGACTTAGACTTAGTCGTAGTTCGCTCTATAGATGTCAGCCTTAATATTGACTGCCCCTAAGTCTCACCCTTCGTCTCTGGCAGAACATACTGTTATCGCAAACCACTTTGTAATTGTACACTTCGCAAAGAAAGATTTACTGTAACCAGCCAGGTGTGCGGTGGTCCAAGCATCCCACTGATGCAGGTCCATTTCGTCCGCTAAGGGCCTCGCCATCCATTCTCGGCTGCGCTGACCCAAGCCGCACATTAGCCGGCCCTTGTCTTTGCCACTTTGATTTGTAGAGGGCAGGGAAAGATCAATTGCTACCGAACCTCTTAATCACTCTTTGTGTAACATAGACCTGGCCTTATGATGTTAATTATTGCTAGTTGTATATTACTGTTTATATATTACACATTATAAACAGTATAAGTAGCACTTAATATTAAGTATTATATTAGTAAGATATATATCACTTAATATATAATATTAACTTAATATTAATTAAGGCGGACCTGCCGGAATCCCGAATATTATGGTATGATCAAAATTTTCATAGGATTGATTTTTAATTGTAAAACATACCTAATAGTATATCAATATATTTAACTTGTTTCTAGTTTATATAATCTGGCGATAAAGAAAAATCAGTTCTACGAAAACCTCTTTACTTCTAAGAATTATTATATTTTATTTTTATTTTTATTGTGCATCTAAGAATTACCCATTACCATTACATACTATTTGACTGCCGCGGTGGCGTAGCGGTATTGCTTGCGCGATACGACTATTTTCCTGAGGTTTCGGGTTCGATCGATCGGGCAAAGTGATATTGGATTTTTCACTATCAGCCCAGAGCCTGGAATATGTGCCCGTTTGTTTTGTATGGGAATCGTTACAAGTAAGATTATAATAATACTGCTATAAGAGGTGGTGGTAACCCCCCCCCCCCCGAAGACATAACTTTTCGTAGCTTATCTACACCGTAGCTTCACCACCCAAAAGTTAAATTATGTATGTACATACATCCTACACATACATCGTACATCCATACATCCTAATATGTACATATTAGGATTTGATCTGTCATTTTATAAATAACTTATCGACTAACTTCACAGTCTCGCACAATTTATAGCCATGACAGTATTGACTTTGAACAGGCTGATTCATAATTAATGATAATATCCGACAGTTGCGGATTTTTCATCCGACGAGAAAAATGCCTCGCCGCGGAAAATAATCGCTAAAAGCTATTTATCACGCTGAGTCAGACACAGAAATATGAATGCAAGGTTACATTTTTAAATAAAATTTAGGCAAAATGTTACGGAATGACATTGTTCCGTTCTACAGAAGCTTTTATGAAGTACAAAGATGACCGTAGGTATTATACATAACATAAGCTCACGTCTGTATTCCCGAAGGGGCAAGCGGAGCCGCATTAGTAAACTAGAACACCCCCATTTCGCCGAGCTTAGTTCCGTCTCAGATGTGATAGAGGGCATGCCTATTGCCATATCGACTACAAATTTCAGACTCCGGGCTAATACTGAAAAATCCAATATCTTACTCTTTCACGCAAAAGCACCTAAATGTATTTTGATTATAGTTAAATAAAGTATACATCAGAATAACACATGGGCTAATTTTTTATCCTGGAAAATGTACTCTTCCCGTGGGATATTTCCACACGTATGAATCCGTGGGTAACAGCTAGTTAATAATAAGATAAAGTAAAAACAGAAAATTTTTTGCACAAAACTCATAACAATACTATACTATGAAATATTAAAAATACTATAATATGATGTAAATAATTTAGATACCAATGAAAGTAGTTACTATAATATGCAAAAACATTACGTTTATTAAAATTAAAAAGAATAATTACCTTAAAAAGTATTACTCCAACTTTTGAGAAAGATTCGATGTAAGCGACAACTAAAAAATTAAAAGGCTTTTATTTGAGTCGTGTTCAATCCTGCGTGACATCGGCTCCTGTGCTAAAACGGAAATACAACCTTTAAAAAAAGGAGTAGTCGCAACCGGAAGTGACGGGCAGGAAGACGCCGACGACAGCGCCGCGTCGCCGGCCGACCGAATTAAAAATTAAACGAGGATCCGGTTCCGGATACCGTGACGTTGACTGCGCTTGTTTTTTTGCCAGTATTTACCAGATAAATGTTCATTTAGATTCAATTAAATATACAATAGGTTTTACGTTACGAACAAGTTATATTTAACTTTGAATTGTTTATAAAAATGGATTTCAATTTCTTTTCTCAGTCATATTTAATGAAGTTGCCAACAAATTATTTTGTTTCATGATATGATATATTTTGCTGATAATGCAATAATACAACAATGAACTTTATGATACGTAATTTAAACAGTGCTCGAAATGGAAAAAAACGGAAGTCCGTTCCATTGCACGAAACTATTAGCTATCATTAGCTAGTCTGTACTATACATACAATAGTTCAGTGTAGTCAATTTGTTATACCGGATTATAAACTAAATTTGCTTTTCTGCATTCGAGAGTACAGTTTGCAGGATAAAGTGGATTTACAACGACTATGCGACGTGCAAAAAATGCACGGTGACGGTCACAAATCGTAAGTTTGGATTGTGAGCTTTCGTCCATAACCAATACGGGAAAATTAAATATTTATCACGAATAATTAATATCTTGCAAATATTATTGAAATATGACTTTCTTTAAATAGTCAAAATAATTTTATCGACCGACTTCCACAAAAGGAGGAGGTCCTCAAATCGTCGGTATTTTTATTTTTATACCTCTATATGTTACTCGATATCTCCGCCAAGTGTGGACCGATTTTCAAAATTCTTTTTGTGTTCGATAGAGCTTATTTCAAGGGTGGTCCCATATAAATGGTCATGATCGGTAAATTGGAAGTAGGTCAGTTAAGTTTTTAAACTGTTATATTATAGATTTTTTTTTATATAAGGTAACTTGAATACTTGATTATTGATAGATTATTTCAAATGTATGTTCATAATTAGCGTAGTGAACTAAGGTCTATTACCGGCTGAATGGAGGAGGCCCGTGCCTAGCAGTGAACAGTATATTAAATCATTATGTAAATAAATCGAATTGATTCCATTAATTTAATAAAGGAGAAACAAATCTTAAAATAAAATATATTAAAGGTATCCCAAAAATAATTAGTGGTATTCCAAAAAACTCCAAGCAGAAGTTCGATCAAAACCTGTAACCCACCTTTTATCTGCAAGTAAAAATAACACCACCTATCAAATAACAAATACTTATAGTGAAGTAATGATTACAAAGAAATCCCTGAAGATCTTCTATGCCAATATTCGCTCTGTAGTAAAACCCGGAAAATTTGAAGAACTAACATGTGTTATACAATCATTCGCCAGTATAATTCATGTTGTAGTATTGACCGAAACATGGATAAAAGCAAAAGAAGAAGCCTCCAGATTACAGCTATCAGGATATACACATTATTACAACTATAGACCGAATATCAGAGGGGGAGGTGTTTCGATTTTCGTGCATAACAGCTTGACCCATCATTTGATTGAAGAAGAATACACTAATGAAAATCATTACCTATGGATTCATATAAGCAAATTCTGTCTGGACATCGGAGCAATATACAAACAACCGCGTAGCAGTGTCAAGGATTTCCTCGAAGTCTACTCAACACAGCTACAAAAGAGAAAAAGAGCTATAATTTTCGGTGACTTCAACTTGAACTTATTAAAACCAGATCAGGCTGTCAAAGACTACAAACAATTATTGAGAGAATCCGGTTTCAATATCCTTAATAATGTTAAAGAAACTTATTGTACACGCGAAACTGTATTGACTAAAAGTATTTTGGATCATGTTTCTTCTAATTTAAAAAATAATGGATCCCACCTTGCTATCATAGAGTCATCAATGTCGGACCATAAGCAGATTTACTTTGAGTTGCATAAGGAAATATCTATACACCCCAAAATAATAACGTATGAATCTGTTAATTATAATAAATTATACGATGACTTCAAAAATAGCGTAATGCTCATTAACGATAGCGACTATGATCAGTTAAGTACAACTTTAATATCTTGTATCCACAAAAATAAGACTAATAAAACCAAAATACAATATCCACCTCGAACCGACTGGATTAAAAATAATATCATTACGTCTATAGAAAAACGAAATACAATATGGCATAAATTAAAAAAGAACCCTAATGATGAACTCAAATCAAAATTCTTAATTGAAAAGAATAAAGTTAACACAGTTATAAAAAACACTAAAACGCAATACTACCTTAAAGCTTTTGAAAATTGTGCTCAAAAACCATTGAAAATGTGGAAATTAATTAATAACCTGTCTAATAATAAATTAAAGGGAACTGATGATCCTAATAAATTAATTGTAGGGAATGATGTAATTACTGATCAAGGTTTAATTGCTGAACATTTTAATGTATTCTTTTCTACTATCGGTAAAGTTCTCGCTAGCAACATCCCGCAAAAATATCATAATAGTAAAACTTTTGTACTCAGCAATACTAACTGTCCCAAAAAACTAACTAGTTATCGGCCCACACATATTTGTGAAATTGACAAAATAATTGATAGCCTAAATAGCAACACAAGTTCTGGTATTGATGGAATAAGTACTAACATAATAAAACATATCAAGAACTTAATTGTAAATGGTTTAGCTAATAGTATAAATGTATGTCTTAATAAAGGAATCTTCCCAAAATCTTTAAAATTAGCGAAAGTAAGCTGTATCCATAAATCTGGTAGCAAGACTGATCCGAACAACTATCGCCCTATATCTGTACTGCCCGTGGTATCAAAAATATTTGAAAGAATAATTTATAATCGTCTAGATGAGTATCTTGATTCAATAAATTTTTATTATCACAAACAATACGGATTTCGAAAGCATTCAAACACACTCTCCGCTACAATTGACCTGGTCACGGAGATAAAAAATAATATAGACAAGAAAAAGATTGGTTTAGGTATATTTATCGACTTGAAAAAAGCATTTGATACCGTAAGTCACGATCTACTTATACAAAAATTAAATAGTATCGGTATATCTGGTACAGCTCTTCGCATGTTGGAATCATATATTACAAACAGAACCCAACAAGTAAAGGTTGGATCTTACATAAGCAGCCCTCAATCACTCAGTTATGGTGTACCCCAAGGATCAATTTTAGGCCCACTACTGTTTCTTGTTTACATAAATAACATACATGAGTTGATTCTTAAAGGAGATCTACAGTTATATGCAGACGACACATGCATGTTTTATTTTGGTCACTCTATTGACACATTAGTAGAAGATGCGCAGAATGATCTAAACTTATTACATTTATGGTTTCAGTGTAACTTATTAACTATAAATACTGCTAAAACGAATTACATAATATTTAAAGCAAAAAACAAAAAAATATTTAATCATAATTCTTTAAACATAAACGGAATACCTATAAACGAAAGCAAAAAAGAAAAATACCTTGGCTTAGTTCTCGATGATCACTTAACCTGGAAGCCACATATTCAAAAAATCAGATCGAAAATGACGGCCTTGGCTGGATTATTACGAGGTATATCAAGTAGCCTTCCACGCAAAGTGAAATATATTATTTATAATTCTCTCATAAAACCTCACTTTGATTATTTAGTTGAAATATGGGGAACGACTGCAAAAACCAATCTGCAAGGTATCCAAATTTGTCAAAATAAACTAATAAAAAATTTATTTAATTATGATTTTCTTAGCCCTACAAATGAAATATACAGTAATACTAAAATATTTAACATCACTCAAACCTATCACTACAAAACATGCATTCTAATATATAAAATACTTAACAAAAAAATACATACAAAAATAATTTTGAGTACGAAGTACTCCATTCCTCATATGCGTCGTCTCAGAAATTGCCAAAACATAAACTTACGCCCACCTCGCACTAATTACGGTAAAAAGAACATAATGTATGAAGGGGCACAAATATTTAATAAATTACCGATTAACATTAAACAATCACATACAATACAAACTTTTAAGTCACAATTAAAACGATATATTCTGTTAATGCAACTACGCTCATGAGCCAATGGCGCTTTTTGCTGGAATAACTCTGTGGTAAATATTTTAATAGTACCTACAAATAGTAAATATAAAAAAAATGTTATTTTCAATTTAGTTACTGGAGTAACATTGTTAAATTAATATAACTATATATAATTTGAATTTTAGCATTAAGAGATATGGTTTTAGTTTATGTGAATGTTAATTTTTAACCATTTCAAATAATAAAATGTAACATTACTACTAAGTACGCCATCACGATTGTTACATCATGTATCAGCGCAAATATTTCTCAAGTAAGTGAATTTCATGTAATTCTTTTGAGAAAATAAAGACTATTTAACCGTAACCGTAATTTATACTGTCTACAGTATTACGAACAAAGCACCAATGACTTACAAACTTAAACAGAACATTAGTATAGTACAAGAACTTATTGATCGCCGCCAGTATTTCGGCTCGGAGCCGCCATTATCTCTTTATCTGTAGGTGTAAGTATACAGTAAATATATAATTATATAAGCTTTATATGTGTGTGGCAAATTATATTATGTACCAAGGCTAATTCAGCTAGAGTAGTATGTGTTAGGTGGCACGCACACAATGAAACTTGTATACTGATTCTATCAGAGCAACGGTTTATATAATACGAAAACTGAAGAAATGTCTCACTCTAGTCCTTTCAGGAGGATCATTGTGGGCGTGTCGTAAGGAGGGCGGGGCTAAAGACGGATACTCCTAGAAATCCTCTTTTTTACCTCATCGCGTTCTAGGTACAAGCCAAGCCAGCCAAGTCGGAGCTCTGACACCTTAACTATAGATATGCGAACTTCGGTCAGCGAAGCTCTTGCAAAAGTGGTAATGTTTAATGTAAGCGGAGTAACAAAGCACCGAACAACTTCGGTCGTTATCGCGTTTATAAAGTTCTCGAGACAATTCCATTTTATGGGGTGTTTTGCTAGAGATAAATTTTTATTTCTTTTGTCTTGATACTTTTTGTTTTGTTGCATGTATAAATAACAGGATTTATCATATTTCATCGTCAAAATTATGGACATCATGAAAGCACGTAATGAGATGTAACTTTGATTTTCTTCGCAATATTTTAGAACAAAGAAAAATAATTTATTATCACAACAAAAATTGTGACAATTAGGTGATCAACTCAGCTTAATGTTGTGTTGCGACGCTTGCCACAACACAGCGCTGGTTTTCAGTGGCCACCTAAGTGACTACTTGAAATGTTTAAAGTTATATAATATGAGTTTTATAACTTATATGAAGATTTTGACGCAATTGATCAGGGATTTAAAACCAGCGGCCTGTGCAGGAAAATTTCTGACAACAGTAAATGTATTCCAACTCGATGCGCGTCTATGAAATTTGTATGAAATATTAACCAAACGTTATCAGTGCGCAGCGAACTCGAATACATTTACATTTACATTAGTTTTTCGTGCTCGGGCTACTGTTTGTAATTGAAGGTAATAAAATTGATATTTATTTGTATGTATATATTTTCTTTTTCAAAATATAATTATAAATTGCTAAATAGAATAGATATTACGGATGTTTATTGGCGGCGGTGATCACATAAGTCACATAGCATCAGGTGAAATCAGGTGACCCACATGTTCGTTCGCGCACTCTTTTATGAAAAAAGTACATACTTACGAAAAAGTACGTTATTATATTTCAATAAGTTATCTGTTTCTATTAGTCACGATGGATATGACTTTTTGAGAAGGATTCCACGCCTCTTTTTTGGCTACAATGGCCCTAACATGAATATTTCTATGTCATTTATATGAAATATTAACCAAACGTCATTAGAGCTCGGTACTAATTCTATTTTCAAAAATATTGCTGCTCTGGCCGCTCTTTGTAACATATTCATACAGAGACTCAGGGCACTAAGTAAATAAAAACAAATTCCACATATATCACGCGAACTAGCAGTTCTGTTATAAATGACCGACGTTCATAAATGTGGCGTCAGAAAGATTGATTGGGCAACATAAACGATACCAAGCTTATCTTCATGAGGCTTATTGCAAATAATACAAAAGAAACTGTGTGGTGATCGATGGGGTCGCTGAAAGGTTTCCATTACTCGAAAAGAAATTGTTATCATAATTATTCGCTTGCAAAAATGGCAATTAAAAGAATAGGAAAGAATAATTTATATATTTATGTATTTCTCACAAGTCAAGCGAACACACTTTTGAATAATAAATAAAAAATAAAAAATTGCATCGAGTCATAAGACCGCCTATTGTATTCAAGTATATTTTTTTCTTTTTCTTACCGCGTATGTTCTAGTTTACAATAAAGATTTACAATAAATAAAATAAATAAATAAAAAAACATTTATTTTACGATACTTATTGTTACTGTTTACTTTCTTTTTAATATTTTATCTAGGTAGGCACTGTCGCTATATCTAGACTATATATAATTAGTCATATAATTCGCTATATATAATTCAGAAGACAAGCAACAGTACGACCTGTCAATATTTCGTCACCACAAAATATTAAATTACTGTGACTAGTCAAACAATTCATACTATACTGCTTCGACTGACTGACTGCCTCGGTGGCGTGGTGGTATTTCGGTACGACTAGGGTTCTGAGGTCTCGGGTTCGATCCCCGGGTCGGGCAAAGTGATATTGGATTTTTCCATATCAGCCCGGAGTCTGGAATTAGTGCCCGATATGGCGATAGGCTCGCCCCCTATCACATCTGGGACGGAACTAAGCTTGGCGAAATGTGGGTGTACTGGTTCGCTAAAGCGCCTCTGCCTACCCCTTCGGGGATACAGGCGTGAGCTTATGTTATGTTATGTTCATACTATATCTGGCTGTGATGTAGGTAAATCTATTGTGTACCAAAATGTATCACATTGTTACTGTACTTTTGATCTCACTAGTAAAGATATTGGATGCATTATTTTTCACAACGAATATTAATTAAGTACATTTCCCTTTAATGTTGGTTATCTGCCCTAATACTCATGTTCATTCAATTCGGCACTTACACCCCATTATAACAAATTATTGATGTCACCTACATTACACTGTGAACACAGCCCTATAAGTGGCATTCAAGTTTGTTTGTGTGCGTGTGTGTGCGGGAGGTTTTCACAGAGTTGTGTGCGTTATCTGAAAGATTCCGCTTCATTTCCCTCGACCCGCGCGTGACGTCACATGTTATTTACTCCATATAACCTATATTGTATGAGACACTTGCGTATTTATTATACTATTTATGCTGGTTCTTAGCAGAATATCTGTGAAAAAGAGCAAGTTTAAAATTATTTATCTTCATACAAAAATCTCTACATTTTTAAACGTAACATAACATAAGCTCACGCCTGTATAAGCCTGTATGCCTAAGGAATAGGCAGAGGTGCACTAGCGAACTAGAACACCCACATTTCGCCGAGCTTTGTTCCGTTCCAGAAGTGATCGGGGTTAATTTTTATGTTATGATTTTACAATCCGAGACGCGTAGACCGATTTCGATTTGTTTTTGGTTGAAAGAATATTTTTAGAGTCCCATAAAAGTTTAAAAATGCTATAAATAAAATTAAGTTTTATAAAAGTTAAAAATCGACTCAAAGTCAAAAATATTTTCTCTTTGGACTCGGTGCCAGGGCCAATGCAGATCAAATCAAAAGGCACCGATTCAAAAAAAATATATTATTGAAGTTGGTTTTTAAGATGTTAAACTTGATTAGTTTATTTTATTCATTTCATTCATTATATTATTATAGTTGTTCTTTATTTACTATAGTTGATATGATATTCTTCTCAGCCATCTGCAAACATTCCGCGTCATCAAACTACACCATCATTATCTATTATGTAAATATTGAATGATCAAAACAAAACTCGCATATTAGTACTTGATTTTATTAAACATAAACATTTACGCTCACTGGCTTGTACAAATAAGTGAAATGAGTCTAATGTGATAGTTGCAATCTGAATAAACACATAAAATTCAAATAATTATTTGTAAACCACTTAAATTTTGCGGGAATAAATAATGCTATTCAATACAAATTTATTTTGGTTTTTATCGTTAATAACAAACAAAAGAGCCTATGGGCTATTATGCAAATGACATTAACGTAACGAAATGTTGTTATACGCTTTGTTCGTAATGCTACAATAATTTATTATATAATAACTTCTTAATTTGAGTTGGTAATAAATAAAATATACAAGCAATAATAAACTAAATCATAATAGAATTCAAGTATTAGTTCATATTGTAAATTCACAGCAAAGATATGCACAATTTTTAAAGGCATGTTAAAAGATGCACAACAGTGTGTTTGTGAAAATTCTGGAAATGTGTACAATTTACACCAAAGAAAGCTACATTATCTGAGGCTAAGTGCTATAATTATATGCATAGTACCCGTGGCAAGTAGTCATAAAAAACGAAGTCGAATCCTTTCTGCAACATGCTTAAGAAAGTGTGTTGCATCATATTCAGACAGAATAAGGACAGATGGAAAGAAGTTAGTATTATTGTGATAAAAGCAAACACTTCCAATACATTAGGGATATACATTTCAGTAAACCACTTGCAAATCTAGCAACTCATAACATCACTAGTTTATTTTAATCAAACCCTAAAAACGGCTATAAAGCAGCGTCTCCTACAAAACATGGTATTTCAATATTTCCATGATTTTAAGAGCAGGAAACAATGAAAACTTGACAGAATTTGACAGCCTCCGTGGCGCAGCGGGCGAGTAGCTGGCTGTGAAGCGAGAGGCCGCGGGTTCGATTCCCGCATTAAGACAAATGTTTGTGTGGCCCACAGATATTTGTTTCAAGTCTGGGTGTTGTGAGACCGCACGTCTCTCATAGTCTCTGACACCCACGATACAGGTTATACCTAGTGTGGGGTCAGGACTAGGTGTGTGACTGTTGGGTGTATTTATTATTAAAACCCTTTGTGTAGGTGTTTTGAGTGTTTTGTTTCGAAAAAACATGTGCAAGAGACGCCGCATAACATCAACAAGGAAAATAACTGTTTAAAAGTATCGCAAACGATGTATACAAAGGTCTATTCGACAAGCTAGGCGCGGGTAATGAAGCCGTATCTTTAATAGCCGCGATAAGGGCGCTAAATGTTTGTGCACACGCCAAATAATAAGCGGACCGATCATTTGCGAGGGGCTGGAACTTTTGACGAGAAAAAAAGTGTATTTGGGTGCTGATGGAAACCGCTTATCGATAAATGAGATGTTGGCATGAGGATGTGGGAATTGAATGAGGTTGCGTGTTGTTTGTTGGTAATGATTGTGTGGATGATGGTGGGATTATTTTTAATGTTCTTTTAAGCAGTGGGTTAAACCAGGTGTGTGTGGTTTTGTTTTATTTGAAATTAACTGTATCTGCAATAAGCTTTAAAACTTTGATTAATGAGTTTCAATTATATTGACTGCCTCGGTGATGTAGTTCTAGTTATATTGCGGTACGACTACCGATCGAGATCTTAGGTTCGATCCCTGGGTCGGTCAAAGTGATATTAGGATTTTAATCAGTATCAGACCGGAGTCTGGAATTTGTGCCCGATATGTCGCTGGATGCAGGCCGCTTCCAAAAGGTCGATCTGGAAATCTTTGGGGGAGGCCTATGTTCAGCAGTGGACGTCCTATGGCTGATGATGATGATAGACTCGGCCTATTACATCTGGGGCGGATATCAGCTCAGCGATATGTGGGTGTTCTAGTTCACTATTCGCCTCTGCCTACCCCTTCGGAGATAGAGGCGTGAGTCTATGTATGTATAATTTTATTTCAATGAATAGCATTCGCGTAAACTTAAGAAATCAGTCTCTAGTCTATTGTCTCAATCCTTAACTCTCATATAAGCTGAAGAATATCGAACAGCCCTAGGCGCGTCAGCATGATTGGCAGTTAACTTCCCAATAGATAAAAGCAGATGGGTAATGTTCAGCCGATATCGTCTATCGTTCGACAAACTTCGCCCTTTATCGTTATACCGTCATAAAAGGAAGTTTAAGTAAAAACAAGTTTACAGCCATCGTTTTATACGAACATTTTATGTGACGCGGTTATTTTTACGGATCATCGTAAGTGTCATAATTGTTTTATCGTCTGTTTCAATAATATATTAATTTACGATCCTAATATAATTTAACGGTAGGGATGGAGCGTTTAGTCAGTATTATGCCTTGTAAAACTCCGAGTCCGCTCTTTAAATGGATTACTTATATTTTTATTATCATCGCTTAATAAAACAGCGGTACCACTCATTCCTAATAACATAACTCGCAGAGTATAGTCATTTTTTTTTAAACAGAGACTGGCAAACGAGCAGATGGGTCACTTGATGGTAACAAGACAAAAAAGAATCATGGTTGCGTCGCCAACCTAAAAGATTGGAAAGAGAGGGAAAAGGGATTTCCGGTGGACCATTTCCCCCCTCGCTTTCCACATCCCTTTTCCCTCCCCTTCCATTCTTTTAGATTGGCAACGCAATCATGATTCTTTTTGTGTCTTGGTTGTCTATGGGCGGTGGAGATCATTTACCATCAGGTGCTCCATCTGCTCGTTTACCAGTCTCTGCTATAAAAAAACAATATTAAGTAGATATTAACTAAGTCTTTGATATCACACTGATGAAGAAAAGCATTTTTTTTAACGGACACGGCAACGTGACTACACTGCACCTGATGGTAAGTGTAGTGCAGTAAAAAAATCTAGCGACCACTGACAAACACTGTGTTTATCAGTGGTCGTCAGAATCATGCCGGCCTATTTATGCTTCTTCACACTCCGAATCCGAAGAGAGAAGAAGCGAATCGAGGGGCTTGCGACAAGACAGGCGGATGACCTATGTAGATGCGGTATCCCTGTATACCCCCATACCGGTCTCAACCAACTATGAAGTCATGCCGCAAGCCCCTCGAGAGAACCGGAAGTACACTGGCTGATCCTGGAACGCAAACCACACACGGAGTATGGGTCACTTTGGCAGGTTTTAGCACCATGTGTTCGAATATCTCTTCGAATATCCTACCACAAGCAAAATTGCTTAGTCAGTTTGTCAATCTGTTTTTCTTGTAAAAAAAATGACTTGGATTATGTCGAAGTTCGATTTAAAAATTCCAAATCCTGACTTAGTTCGTTGTATTGATTTTAACTTAGTCGAAGTTCGCTCTATAGATCTCAACCTTAAACCATAACAAAAGTATACATAGATACATAATATATTTAAATGGCAAGCGACAGATACCGTCGTGGGCGTCATCAAAACTAAATTTGAGCAACGAGTCGCAATCCCACATCAAATAATGGGAGGAATAACGGAGAGAACAAACTTCACACATCCCCGAAGTGATCACACAGACGTTATGCACCGCCAACATGCTCGACTACTTACTGGTAGTATGATACAGCGCAAAGTTGTTAAAATTGCTATTCAGCGATTTTCGTCTCTTTCACAAACGTTAACGCGTCTTTATTATAGCGTACTAGAATGCTTTTCCATGGTTCCTAGAAAATGAAGGGAATTATATTTTTACCTGCCGTTCCCGGAAAAAATATTTTTCTTTGGGTATATATTGTGTAGGATTCGGGTTTAAAAAATGAGACGTCTTCTCAAACAATATTATTTTGTATCCAAAATTACGACTTTTCTTATTTTTCTAATACACCGAACTGAACTCCTACGACTTCCTTCCTTCACTCTCATTTCTTTTCTCATTCATTACTCGTTCACTCCTAACCAGTCACTCCACACTCACTCATTCTTAACCGTTCCTTGCGTTCGAATACATTTTGCTAAAACATCAACTCACCTTTCATATACACACGCTCCCACATTTACGTAGTTCTTGCTTTACATCGTAATAATATGTATAATTATTGCAATTCATTCTTCCAGTTAAAACTTAAGGTCTTTGTTTGACATGATTTGAGAAAAATTGTTACTAAAAAAACTCATGATCGAGCTACTAAAATGTATGTCAATCTCGACATCCGTGTGTATAGCAACTAAATCGCCAGATGAATATTGTTTCAAACGGAATTAAGCACGCGCCGCAGGGACGGGGATCACTTATAATTGTTATTTTATTCATAGAAACAACAGTCCTGCGGGACCCTGGATAGGTGAACAAATATTTTAACTTGTCAAGTACCTTTTAGCGAAAGTGATGTTGTGAATGACGCGTCGCTTGAATTACGTTCCTTTACTTGCGCAATATAATTTCACGCATTTTATACGCTTATATACAGATGATGAAAATCTTTGGGGAGGCCTATGTTCAGCAGTGGACGTCCTATGGCTGATGATGATGATGATGATGATGATGATGATGATACAGATCTTGTATATTAGATTATAAAATGTTGATTTGGGTCTAACGATATATCTAACTTGGGACTTAGGTAAGTCGGTCGAAAACAGCAACTCAAGAGTTCGAGAATCTTTAAGAACGAAAATATATAAGGAGTTGTATTAATGAGGAAATGGGAAAATTGATGTGTTATCATGGTAGTTGTGGTACTCAATAGTCTCTAGGTCATTGTTCTGTGCGCAGGAGATAGCGAAAATCATTGTTTTGCGTATTATTTTTGTGTTTTGTTTCGAGAAAAACAGGTGCAGGAGTCGCGCTTTAATGCTAAATCAAACAAAAATAATAATTTTGCTTTCCACTCAAAGTTAAAATACATATATACATACATACATAATATCACGCCTGTATACCATAGGGGTAGGCAGAGACTATAGATTTCCACTTCGCCCGATTCTGACACACTACTTTCGCTTCATCTACTTTCATCAATCTCTTCATACATTCGCGTCGGTTAAGGGTACTTTTTATATTTCCTTTAGTTAATATATCTTCAACTTGCCTTAAATATGTGTGATGCGGTCGACCTTTACCGACTTTTTCTTCCACTCTCGTTTTGTGTATCTCTTTCGTTAATCTCCTATAATCCAGTCAAGTTAAAACACACCTCCTCATTTTCCTATCTAGAACATGCAAAAGCAGATTCCACTGCCGTTCCGCGACACCTGTATTCCGAAGATAACCTTAAGCTTCCTCTGAGCCGCTGTCGGACTTTATCCCGCGCAATCATCCCGCAAATCCCGGAACATTAAGTATCGCTAAGAAAGCGATTCGCGGACCATTACCATGTTAATAACGTGGGGGAAATGGTGATTAATCAACTTGACGTCTAGTTGGATCCTTGGCGTGTAACTAACCGCACTGATACTAGCAATTTATGCATTGCTTGGTTTTAGTTTAATAGAGATTTAAGTCGGTTTTGAGTGTGAAGCATTTGGAAGCAAGTTTGACCAGTGATTTTGTTGTGCTCAAGTATCAGCTGAATTAAACATAAACGAATGGTATAAGTATTAGGGGGTAGCGGTGACGAATGTTCCATAATGAGATTCCTACGGGATTTTCTGTATTTTCACCAATTTATAATTTAATTAATCAAATTATAAATTGGTGCTATGAACTGTTAAACTAGAATAAAAAATGGGAAAATATTTGTGCCTTCCGGCTTCTCTTATGAAATTTTCTAGGAGTCACTGAATATAGATCTTTTCTGTGTGAGAGTCTATACCATAGTTTCTGTTTCTGCCGTAAAGAACACAGTATAAGCACCCTTTAAGAAAATTATAGCAAAAGAAACACTGGACATTACGCGACTTCTATATAGGAGTGAGAAGTTCCATACTACGTAGTCAGTAGGTACTTAGATTCTAAATAAAGTAGATAGAAAATAAATAATAATCAAGCGACGATGAGCTACTTGTAATTATAAAAACACAACACTAAGAATTTAATTTATGTCAGATGATCATAACAAAACTTGTTTTTATAAACCACTCAACATTTAGAAATGCTTGAGTATTTAAGCGACGTCCAAACGTAACTCGTTCTGGACATTTTAATATTGTATAAATAAAAAATACATTTGTTCCTAACCGCGGATTTTACTCGTGACTTTTATTTGTACGCAAAATTAAGCCACAAAATTATTCCGGGAATTTTTTTACCCCTTTTTAATTCCACTCACTTAAATTATAAAACCTGGAGAGCACAAATACGAGGCACCTACACAACATAATGTAGATAATCTGCGGAGGCTCGCGGCGACGGTCAAAAGCCGATATTTCTCCTTTTAATCCCTGTCAGATTATTTAAATTCCCACCTGCGAGCTCCTGCTCGACCATTTCCCGACTCGTTTTTATTTAACAAAAATAAAATATAAAAATATTCCTGTATTTGTTTTGGACGGGTGGAATCCTTTAATTTTCGGCACGGTCGCGTCACAGTGCGCCCACTGGCCGCCTGCAGTTTTTGGGTCGCCGAAACAAAAAATTCCTTGTTTATATTTCATAATTGTAATGCCTTGAAATATTTAAAAACAGTGTACACTGACAACAATTATGTTGTGTTTTATGTATTTTATAATATGTTGCATAATGCCAGTGGTGAAGGGTGAGTGTCTAAAAGAAAAACGATACTGGTTTATTAATATCTACCCATTAATTCCAACAAACTCGGCAATTCAGGTAAGCCGGAACGAATAGTATTGTATGGACTTCTTGCGTCCATAAAAGTTAAGGGTTAAAATGAGTTTAATTTTAATACAATGCATATTTTTAAAACGGAAAAATGCAGTCATCCATTAAATCCTAAAGCAAAAGCACATTATCTTTCGAAAAATTAAGTTTTCTGCAGAAAAATGCTTCAAAATATGATTGCAGTGGACAATGCTACGATATATTAGCATTATAACAATTGTACAAAGCGTGCATTTTTGTAGAAATCGCGCCAGAGGCGAGTGTACTCGTTTAACAAAAGGAAAACTGAAACTTAGTTGTCCAAAGCTTTGCCAACATCGACGGCTGTTCTACAATGTACTAATATTTAATGCACTCGGCTCTATGTAAATAAATTATATAAAATAAACCAATAAAAAAATAATAGGCATATAGGTTTTACAATGGAAAAGGAAAAGAGCATACTTCAAAATAGAAACGAATTACAAAGCAGCAAAGATTGACAAATGACGACAATTATTGAATGTTAAAATTATTATAAATAAAATAAATAAATACACCCAACAGTCACACACCTAGTCCTGACCCCACACTAGGTATAACCTGTATCGTGGGTGTCAGAGACTATGACGGACTTTCGGTCTCACAACACCCAGACTTGAAACAAATATCTGTGGGCCACACAAACATTTGTCTCAATGCGGGAATCGAACCCGCGGCCTCTCGCTTCACAGCCGGCTACTTGCCGGCTGCGCCACGGAGGCTGTTGAATGTTTTGATTCAATATACACTTTATAACCCATAGAAAAATTAAAATTTTTGCAATCATATTATCAAGAAAACTAAAGATATCTAAACATTTTGAACTAGTGTAGTGTAGTGTTTAATAATAGCAAACTGATATACAATAGTGATAGTGCTATGTTTATAACACACGAACAAAGAGTTTTTATGTTATCAAACTTTAAGAAAGTGCCAAAGACATTATTCTTAGTTTAATTAAACATTTACCTACGTAGAAAACTAAACATACATACATACATAAGCTCACGCCTGTATCCCCGCATGGGTAGGCAGAGGCGCACCAGCGAACTAAAACACCCACATTTCGCCGAGCTTAGTTCCGTCCCAGATATGATAAGGGGCGAGCCTATCGCCATATCGGGCACAAATTCCAGACTCCGGGCTGGTATGGAATAATCCAATATCATTGTGACTGACCCGGGGATCGAACCCGAGACCTCAGGACGGTAGTCGTACTGAAATACAACCACGCCACCGAGGCAGTCCTAGTAGAAAATTAAGTTAGATTAAAAACGATTTTAGGGCTGAGATCTATAGAGCGAACTTCGACTAAGTCCAAGTCAAAGTAACAAACTCAGTGAAGATTTGGAATTGTTAAATCGAACTTTGAATTAGTCCGAGTACTTTTTTTACAAGAAAAACAGAAGCAAAGATTTTCTTGTAAAAAATTACTCCACCTAAGTCAAAATCCTCACTGAGTTTGTTACTTTGAATTACACTTAATCAAAGTTCGCTCTATAGATGTCAGCCTAAGTCTCATAGGCTAGATTGTAATTAATTATTTAGAACTTAGTTCTTTAAAACAAGAAAAATACTGCCAAAAGTTATTATCACGCGTGGTGCTATTGTGGATTAGCCGCGAAGGACAGAACAGAGCCGTCGCGAACCGTTCCGAGGCTGGAATGTAGCAATTGTTGCCACTGGCTTTATCCCACGACTGTCGCTACAGTTTTATTTGCTCTATTCTACTTTAAATTCTTTCTCTCAGCGGTGCTTTATGCGAGTTGCTCACAGTTCGCAAACACACGCGTTCGCAACGCGCTCTGTCGCGAAAACGTACAACTAAAGCTACAAAATATTTTTATTACTTTATACACGTCATAAATGCTCTGAACGTTTATGTTTTGTTGGTGAATATTTTCTTTAATCAGTCAAAAAATTGCTGGAAATTTTATTTATAGTAACGACATCTATATTTTAAACCTTATAAGTTAAAACATAATTTGAAAGATAATTTAAAAACATATTAATAAAGAATAGGTATAGAGGTAAAATTATCCACATAAGAAAATTCCTTCTTTCTACCTGCCTTTATCCCACCTTACTGTGGGGTCGGCGCAACATACTTTTTAAAGCCTGTTGCAAAAAGGATTTAAGATCTCCAAAAAAAACACAAATATGAATGGATATTGGAAAAAATTACGGCTCCTGGTCTATGCCGTAATGAAACCAACTTTTTGAATTAACGTCGCTGTAAGTGCTCGATTCAATTTTTTCCATTTCGCTTTGTTGAAAATATAAAACTCGTGTATCGTTTTTGAAGTTTTGTAAAAAAAACAGTTGAATATTTCAATTCATTTTCCCATTTCTGAACATGTCGCGACCATGCAAACTCCGTATGCAATGTGTATGGAAGTTAATTTATTTGTGTGTGTGATTACTTCTATACAGTATAAAGTGAATTAACACATAAGTTATAGGTTATTTTTAAATGAGACTAAATTCATACCTACACGTTTGTTATATTACTTGTCATGTGTTAAGCTAAATATGCACGCTAAGTGTTAGGTATAACAGGAGATTTCACTGAAAACATTGAGCATTGAAATGAAAACAATTCTGTTTTAAGATTAATTCATAAAATTAATAGTACAATCCGCATCTTCAATGTAATAGTATTTTAATCGTTAAAATATTGATTAATAACAATATTTCTACTTTATTTCCAACTTCAAAAAGATAAAATGTTTGAATAGTTTAGCTCATATCGTATATACATACTTCATACCTACTGATAAAAAATTTAAAGGTGACTGTTTAGTCAATTAAATTGCCTGTCAATAGGAAAAGCATAAAATAAAAAACAGAGGGGGTAATTATAAAACAAACTGTCTGAAAAGGAAAATGTTCACAAAAAGTTCGGGACAAAAGACCATCGTTCTTGAAACGGCACAGAACAGCCGATTGCGGGCGACACCTCACAACCAGTCCGGTTCAGAACGAAACCGCAGCAAGGCAACCGATAAATCACCGCCAACTTCAAATAGAAATGTCATATTATTTCCACAAAAGATTTAACTTGAAAATAAATTATATTTTCCCCTTTTCCCGCCATTGTTCACCGACGTGTGGAAGCCTCACCATTCTCGAGCGATATTTAAAAAACCATTAAGTGCACGTTTTTTGTACAAAAACACAAACAGCTAAAAAGCCAAATGTTATTTTAATTATCCAAGCCATAATCTCAAGAAATGGTAAACAGTACAGAAATTTCACGATAATACCATATGGAAAATAATTAAAAACGAATATTAATAATAGGTTTATTATATAAAACCAATCTGCCAAAAAATCAAAACTGCGTTTCTAAATCCCTTATCATTTCGAATAGGGGGTCAGTGCAGAAAAAAAAAGAGTTCGCAACAAAAACCAGGACCTCACATCTTCGTTGTCAGTTCTAATTATAGATACAAAAAGATATATATTTATTTATTTGTATTTAGAGCGTAATATCTTAAACTACATAATTTACTTTAAAAAATCTTTACTGTAGAATCGTTACATTCTAGAAAAAGATAGAAGTGTTAACTTCTATTCTTTTTCCTGGCTACCTTTTCCTGGAAAACAGAAAAGAGACCTAGCAAAAACAAATCAATTTTTAAATAATCGTATTAAAGTGCAAAAATGTTTGTGTCCCTCAGTATGTCCCCGATGGTACGTGTTTAGAGACGTATCTACGGTTTTGTCATAAATTCGGCGTTAGCCTGATTTACGGGCGGCGGCTAAATGTTTGATTTGCGCTCGTAAATCGAGATGAGCGTTTGTCACAAGCACGTAGTTCAACGGTTTTGTTTTTACAAATTTAAGGGTTTCAATGGAACGAGCAATCGCATCGTTAATTTATATAAATATTTTTGCAAATACCTACATAATTTAGTGTATTTTATTATTATTATTTTGGAGATATACCTCTGTTCTTTGGGACAATTCTGCCAACATTAACCGCCGAATGCCCATATCTTTTATGGTTGGTTACCTTATGTCGTTTAAGGCCGCCTTGTGTGTCCAAATTGTATGGCGAAAATCAATGAAAGATGCCGTTAAAATTGAGTAGTGTTTGACCATTCGGGCGTTAGTGTGACAAATACACGCCAACAAGTGAAGTTATATAGAAAATGCCTTTATCCAACCTTAATGTGAGGTCCATCTTTGGTCCATTTTTGTAAGGTCCATCTTTTTCAAGCATGTTCCAGAAAGGATTTAGCTTATTTTTACGACCGAATTTAGTCCCGGGTAATTTAATTAGAAAATACGCTTTGCCCGACTTAGGAATCGAATCCCGGTCTACAGCCCGTATATGCTGCCACTCGACCAAGAGGGCTAAGAGGGTAATGTAAACCGATATTAAGAAAAAAAAACTTTGAAAAAAAAAAAAGAAAAAAAAAAAAATATTCGCTACTAACTAACTACTACATACACACCAGTAGCCCGAGCACGAAAAAATAATGTAAATGTTAAAGTATTCGAGTTCGCTGCGCACTGATGAAGTTTGGTTAATATTTCAAACAAATTTCATAGACGCGCATCGAGCTGAAATACATTTACGGTTGTCAGAAATTTTCCTGCTCAGGCCGCAGTATTCATGCAAATAATAAATGAGGAAATCAAAGCAATATCCGCAGTATTAGTCAAGTAAGTCTGCAATATATATAAAATTATACGATAATTTGATTGCAAACTGTATTAAGCTATAAAGTTGTGTATGTAGACAGAAATCTGTGCTTAACGCGATAATAAGTGGCAACTTTAATTACAGTCGTATTCAGCACTAAATTCAGTCAAACTTCCTTCCTGACTACTGACTAGCCTCATTCATAACTTGTATTGTTATGATTGATAAACTAAGTTTTGAATGCTTATTAGAAAATTACATTATTTAGAGCATTTTCTTACCTTTATTATACAATTTTGATTGTTAAATGAACATACTCATACTTTCTAACCAGATTAACGTCATGTAGAAATAAATAATTCCGTTTTAATTACCATACTAAGTACCGTATTTAGCCAAGTTAAATATTATGATTATAATAAATACACACCCACAGTCACACACCTAGACCTGACCCCACACTACGAATAACCTGTATCGTAAGTGTCAGAGACTACGAGAGACTTTCGGTCTCACAACACCCAGACTTGAAACAAATATCTGTGGGCCACACAAACATTTGTCTTAATGCGGGAATCGAACCCGCAGCCTCTCGCTTCACCGCCAGCTACTCGCCCGCTGCGCCATGGAGGCTGTCAATATAATGTACATAAATAAAATTAAAAAATATATATTACTGCGTCTGATACAAAAAATGATAAAGAAAAAAGTAAAACAAGAAAATCATAAACATCTAAACTATTCTCCGACTGCAAAATAAACATCCTTCGAGCCGGATTTGAACCAGCGACCTATGGATTACAATTTGATTTCCTCTACAGTCCACCGCTCTACCAACTGAGCTATCGAAGGTATATGAATGTGTGTCGATACAAGGCATATTATAGAACTTAAAAACGTTACGCAACGTCTAAGATTTCAACATGTACTTTCGAAACATTTTATTGACGACACGAGCAGATTACTGGCTGATGCTAAGCGCCACACGTGTCTAAGTTATTTTTATTGTAGAGACTGGCAAACGAGCAGGTGGGTCACCTAATGGTAAGTGAAGACATGAAAAACATGGGTGCGTTGTCAACCTAGAAGAAGGGAAATAAGGATTAGGAAAGTGAGGAGTTGGAGGTCATCGGGCCACTGGACATCTCACTCACCGAAAGTAACACGACAAAAAGCTGCCACTTTATGTCGGTTTTCTGTGAAACAGTGGTATCAAACGGTCGAGCTTGCCATTTCGTGCTGTAGACGTAACTGTCTACTGCGTGGCTCTACCACTCAAGCTTAAGTCCGCAAAGAGTTAGTAGCACAACTCAGAACATAATTTAAACAAATATAAGGTTTATGTGTTCATCGTCATGAGGTTCGAGTGGTACAGCCTCGCTGTAGACACTTATGTCTACAGCACGAATGGACCGGCTGGGCTCGTCACAGAAAACCGACGTAAAGTGGCAGCTTGCTGTCGCGTTTCGTTCGGTGAGTGAAATTTCCGGTGTCCCATTTCCCACCCCCCCCCCTTTTCCTAATCCCATTTCCCGCGCACCCATGATTCTTTTGTGTCTTGGGTGTCTATGGGCGGTGCAGATCACATACGATCAGGTGACCCATCTGTTCGTTTGCCAGTCTCTGCTATAAAAAAATCTCACACTTCAACACATAGCGCCCTGATGATGCTTACCTACTCACAGAAAGCCTGTGCTATACAATAAACTATATACTATTCAATCAAGGTTATACTTATTATAGCTACTATCTATGAGTAGGTGTACATTTATTATTCAATAGATTTGTTATAAGCTCTTCCCATAAATAATTTATTACTTGCAAAAACAGAAACTTAGTAGGGTACATACTTGCATTAACACCCAAACCATCTATACATGTGAAAACTAAAGCTTATTGAGCTGTTTGCTCGCAAAACGCTGGCTAGTCACGGCGCGACACGAATAAATTAGCTAAATAGCCAAATGTGTCGCCATGCAACGTCGTTAATTCTCCGATTTAAATCGAAAATAAACGATAAATTCGCCATTTAGCAGTGAATGTGCTAATAATAATAGTTGTTGTAATGATTCCATACCATTAACAGTTGACCGGTGTGTGCGATTCAGTTCAATAGTCAATTTCTTTTCTCAGACAGCCTCCGTGGCGCAATGTGCGAGTAGCCGACTGTGAAGCGAGAGGCCGCGGGTTCTATTCCCGCATTGAGACAAATGTTTGTGTGGCCCACAGATATTTGTTTCAAGCCTGGGTGTTGTGAGACCGAAAGTCTCTCATAGTCTCTGACACCCACGATACAGGTTATACCTAGTGTGGGGTCAGGACTAGGTGTGTGGCTGCTGGGTGTATTTATTCATTTATTCTTATTTTATTTTTAAATGTTTACCAATTTTACCTTTCTTTCCACCGGGACTTATCCTACTTAGTTTGGGGTTGGCGCTACACACTTTTTTCAAGCATGTTGCAGAAAGGAATTGAATTCGTTTTCACGAGCTGCTGCATGCTTAACATCAACCTCCGTCTGGGGAAATGTTTATAAATTTTATCATAAATGTTTAATAGTTTAAAATCAATATTTTTATCATCTGTGTTATGGCCAAAAATGAGCAATAAATAGTAAAAATGCACCGCGGCCCTACTGTCTATAGTTTAATATATCCAATATTTTATTTGCAGAAATGAAACATAGGATTGAGATAAATAAAATGGTTTCTCACCCCATTACAAAGCGTAGTCGAATTTAACCCACGTTCAAAGGAAATCACGTCGAAGTTTATATTTTTTATGATTAAGTGTCATCAATATGTATGACACGTACTCTAAACACGCATAAATAAGACAATAAGAAGTAATATTATATTGATAGGTTTGATTTTGAAGTCGACGCCACGCCGCGCCGCGCCCCGTCCGTCGCTTTTTGTTCGTTATTTATGGCGCGGGAGATACCGATAGAGCCCGCGGCGATATCATGAAATATTAAACGCATTACAACTGGCATATAGTCCGGAAGATGAGGTAACGAAAAAACGTTTGCTTTCATTTGGTTTTGGTTGGTTAGAAATGTATGGATCGACAGATTTAGTATTCCTGTACTGACTTTGTAGTTTATTTAACAAGTCTGTTCCTGTGCCAATGAGTCTGGCCTCTTCTGCTAATGAGAGAGGTTAAATAATAGTGACTTTTATTGGGTAATATTATCTTTCTTTCTACCTGCCCTTATCCCACCTTAAAGTGGGGTCGGCGCAAGCCACTTTTTCAAGCGTATTGCAGAAAGGATTTGGTTTAGTTTTTATGAATGTTCGCCTGCTTGACTTCACCCCCCTCTGAGGGATCCATTCCCGGGAAAATTACATTAGAAAATTCGCTTTGCCCGACCTGGGATTCAAACCGAGACCCTCCCGGTCCAAAGCCTGTATATGCTGCCACTAGACTAGGGAGGCGACTATTATTACTACAGGGTATATTATATTTTAACTAAATTATTAGTGTAGGGACACATTGTATGTATTACGTAGAATTTGTATTTGGCTGACTTAGCGCATTTAGACAGCGCGAGAGTTCGCCTGCCAACACTCGCCAGTCGTTCCCTGTCACGCATTTAGTTAACCCGTCGCTACCCAGTTTAACCCGTTGCTAACTGTAAATTAATGTAATAGTCATCGATATATTATTAACCTAGATGCACAGTTGAACCTCGGAAAATGGGACAGCAAAGAAGTGCTTAAGCACTCGTTTTGCCTACAGTCGGACGTCAATATAATTCTAAATTTCAAAATTCAAATTAAAGAACGCTTGCTCATTTCGTTTAAAAACCTACTTTATAGCACGTGCTTAGGGTTATATTTGTGTTGACTTAATTACAACTTGTGATCGTTTTCTTTGTTTTATTTCTGAGACCACTTTTTAGGAGGATATTTGCAAAGAATTGTGCATCTAGGGTATAATATATTGATGGTAATAGTATATAAAGTAATTATTGTACAACAATTGGTGACTTTAATATAATTGTAATAACGCACCACTACTTTCATTTAACAAGCTTCTGAGAGTCATAGTAAGTTTACGTACTAAAGACATTCGTGTACACAGCACACTTACATTAGTTTAGCAAATAAAAAATTGTAAGTCCAAATTATACCTAACATAAGCTCACGCCTGTATCCCCGAAGGGGTAGGCAGAGGCGCACTAGCGAACTAGAACACCCCCATTTCGCCGAGCTTAGTTCCGTCCCAGATGTGATAGGGAGCGAGCCTATCGCCATATCGGGAACAAATTCCAGACTCTGATTCATTCAGATATGGAAAAATCCAATATCACTTTGCCCGACCCGGGGATCGAACCCGAGACCTCAGAACCGTAGTCGTACCGAAATACCACCACGCCACCGAGGCAGTCCAAATTATGAATTTCTTTAAATCTCACATCTTGGCAAAAGTACTTTATAATTCACTTTAAAAGATTTCAAACATAAATTCTTTAAAATTTATGAAACTGTGTTTACTGATTTTAAACTGAACCAACAACATCTTTATTTAAGGGTACTATTATTCTAAAAAACATAATTGTACATGCAGTATTCCATAAATACTCATTCAAACTTAAGGATATAGTAAGTACTTATACACACTCAAGTTTAAAAACTTATCAGACCGACATCAAATCCGATCGTGTCTTTAGCTTTTTGTATGTGTTGTCCCAACAAGCTAATAAATGGGCAGCCGGTTATTGGTTGGAAGGGCGGACAATGACGACACAATTGTACACTGTAAATGTTTAATCACGACTATCTATTTGCGACTGCTTAATTATTGTGGGCGCAGCCACTTTAAATTATTGCACACGCGTAAAAACAGATTCATGCACCTCGCACACATGCATCGCGCTAATATGACCTACATACAATAATAATGATGTGTCCCTACACTATTCCCCCCCTTTTACAAAAATAATCCCATATCGAAAGAGGAAAGGAATAAAATTTTATAACAATTATGTAAACACAAAACAAAATAAAAAAAAGAACAATAACTTATGACACATGTAACCTACATAATCATATTGCTTATAGTGCAAAACGTAAAGGTATTTTGATGACGCGGCCACTTCGTGTTGTTTTCGGATGTTCGATTTTTCTGGAAGTGTCCGCGTTATCAGAACAAAATTGTTTATTATCATTATTACAATTATCATTAAAATTATTAGTAGTCTGTGAGTCGTTGATTACATAAGCTGGCTTAAGTCTATCTATTGAAATACTTGTTTCTCTATCACCTATTTTAATGACGTAAGTTTTTCCATGCCTTCTTAAGACGCTGTATGGGCCTTCATAAGGAGGTTGCAAGGACTTACGCATTACGTCATTTCTCACGAAAACACTTTTGCAAGTCGCAAGATTACTGGGAAGAAACAAAGAACGTGCATTTTTATGACTAGATGGCCTAGGTTTCAAATTGTTGATAGTGTCTCTAAGTTTTTGTAAATACTCAGAATCTGTACCACAAAATTTAACATTATCATAAAAATCACCTGGTAACCTAAGTGTTTTTCCATAGGTCAACTCAGCTGCGCTCACGCCACTGTCACTTCTAGTCGCGGCTCGCAAACCTAGTAGTGCGGCCGGCAGTTCGTCGACCCATGAAGTGTTGCATTTCAAACGTGCCATAAGAGCCACTTTTAGTGATCTATGCCAACGTTCAATCATGCCGTTACTCTGTGGGTGATAAGGCGTTGTGCGCAGTTTATGAATACCTAAATACTTCATCAGATGATGAAAAAGATCGCTCTCGAATTGCCTACCCTGGTCGCTCGTTAGCTTCTCAGGGCACCCATAACGAGAAATCCAACCTTCGAATACTACCTTTGCTACCGTTTCCGCCGTAATATTACGTACGGGAAAAGCTTCAGGCCATCCCGTAAAACGGTCTATCATTGTTATGCAGTATCGATAACCATCAACTGATGTACTAAGTGGGCCTACGATGTCAATATGCACATGTGAAAATTTGTCAGATCTGTCAAATTCTCCTAAACCCGATACCGTGTGTCTAGTGGTCTTGACTTTCTGACATTGAATACACGATCTTGCCCAATGTGTAATATCTCTGTCCATGTCTGGCCAGAAAAACTTTTGTTTAATTAATTGTTTACTCGTTTTAATGCCTGGATGGCTGAGATCATGAACAGAATTGAAGGCTAATTTTCTAAATGGTTCCGGTAAATATGGTCGAATATATTTTGTGGATGTTTCACAATAAATATTTACATCGCAGTCCGACAAGCATATTTGCTTAAACTGCAAATTAAAGTTGGTTTTGTCATTGCCTGAGCGTAATGCTTGTTGCAAATATTTATCGTGTGTTTGCAATTTAGCTACCTCAGCAAAATCAATTAAAGTAGGACAACTGATGGTATTGACCCGTGAAAGTGTATCGGCCACAACGTTATGGTTGCCACTAACGTATTTTATATCTGTAGTAAATTCACTGATGTATGCGAGTTGTCTTATTCTTCTAGGACTTTCCTTGTCACTGTTCAGTTTTGAAAAAGCGTAAACAAGGGGTTTATGGTCAGTAAATATTGTCAAAGATCGGCCCTCCACTAAATTTTTAAAATGTTTGATGGCCATAAATACTGCTAATAATTCCCTATCGTACGTGGAATACTTAATTTCCGTCTCAGTTAACTTTTTCGAGAAATACCCGAGTGGTTGCCAAGCATTATCAACATATTGCTGTAAGACGGCTCCAATACAAGTGTTTGATGCGTCTGTCATCAGCGCTAAGTTAGTGTCAGGCCTTGGATAAGATAATGTAGCGGCGCTTTTTAAGCTCTCCTTACATTTCTTAAATGCCTCATTTGATGTATCGGTCCACTCTATAACAGTTTTATCATTCTTCCTAGTGTTATGCAAGTATTTATTTAACTCTAATTGGTATTCGACAGCCCTAGGAATATGCGATCGATAAAAATTAACCATACCTAAAAATCGTCGCAGTTGCGCTACAGTCTCAGGTTTCGGAAAATTTATGATTGCTTGCACTTTGTCGTCAAGCGGTCGAACTCCGGTCGTTGACACTTCGAAACCTAAAAACTCAAGATTAGATTGACCAAACGCACATTTAGACACATTTATTGTTATTCCGTACTCATTAAATCTTTTGAAAACTGCATTCAAATGCTCTTTGTGTTGTTCGACATTTTCACTGGCAATGATGACGTCATCGATGTAATTAAATAAAAAATCTAATCCTCGCAATACCACGTTGTCCATAAATCTTTGAAATGACTGCGCGGCGTTGCGTAACCCGAAAGTCATTCGTGGAAACTCGAACAACCCAAATGGCGTTATGATTGCAGTTTTCTCAACATCCTCCGGGGCAACTGGAATAAAATGATATGCACGGTTTAAGTCTAATCTAGTGAAAATAGTTTTTTTACCCGCTAATAAATACTTAAAATCATGCAACCGGGGAATCGGATAACGATCAGGCTTAGTTATCGCGTTCAACCGTCTATAGTCACCGCATGGTCGTAGTTCGCCGTTTTTCTTCGGTACTACGTGCAAAGGGCTTGCCCATGCGCTCTTAGATGGTCGACAGATACCCAACTCGGTCATTATCCGAAATTCCTCCTTAACTTTTGCATACCTATCCGGTGGTAGAGGTCTCGCTTTTGCATAAACCGGCGGTCCCGATGTCTCAATAACGTGACAAACCGAATGCTTAGGTGTATCTTTGTATGATACTGGTTTAGTCAAATCCGGATAGTTAGACAAAAGTTCGTGCCATGGATTCTTACAATCTACAGTCTTAATTAATGACTCACAACTACTATTACTAACTATAGAAGCGAGCACATTTAGATGGGTAATTTGATCTCTTAGTTTCCGCGCGCCTAAATCAACCAACAACTTATAATGGCCTAAAAAGTCGGCACCAATTATAGGTTGTTTGACAGCTGCTACGATAAACGTCCATCTAAATGCTCTCCTTAAATTAAGATCTAAAACTAATGTACGCACACCATAAGTCTTAATCTCCGTACCGTTTGCCGCGTATACTTTATATGTATCACTCGCGATATTTTTCGATACGCACTCTTTAGACACTGGAAGCACAGAAACGTCAGCACCCGTATCAATTAAAAATCTAAGTCCAGTTCTTTTGTCGGTCACACACAGGCGGTAATTACTGGTATCGACACAAGCCCCCGCCCCTGGTTGTATCGTGGCTAGTTTTCCGATGAATGCGGTGTTGCCTTGGTCCTTTTCCAATTACACGGTTCTATGCACCTTTGAGCTTTGACGCCGTACCGATAATGGTAGAAACATAACCAGTCTGGATGTCTACGACTTCTGCTCCCGTCCCTAGTCCTCGACCTTGAACGATTAAATCGTCTCGGCCTTCCGCGGTCTCTAAATTGCTGTCGTGATTGGCGTAATTCGGCAACTTCGAGACTCAATTTCTCAAAAGCTGCTATGAGATCGTTACTGGTTATGGGGGTCGGTGATGTCGTGTGACTCGAGAGCTCTACAACATCAGCTGGTCTTGACGCCTCCATAACTTTATCCGCCACTATGGCCAGGTTCTCCAGGTCCTTAACCTCAGTCACTGCTAGCACAGCTTGCACTGCAGGTGGAAGATGTCTGTTCCACATAATCTGGAGAGTAGGATCAGGAATTTTTCCTCGCGCCAAATCTCTCATACGTCGGAGCAAATGGGAGGGTTTTTGAGTACCCAATTCCATTTCCCCCAACAGTTTTTGAAACTGCCTAGTTTCCGACTCTTCAAAAACCTGTAGTAAGCGATCCTTGAGAGTGTTGTATTTCCTCGATTCGGGTGGTGATAAAATTATGTCACTTACTTGTTGTATAGCAGTCTTGTCCAACTTTGTGACCACGAGGTTATGTTTCGATGCATCGCTGAGTTTTTGGTTTTCCACGGCTGCCTCAAATTGGACAAACCAGAGTCGCGGTTGGTCTGTCCAAAAGTCTGGAACTCTAGAGGTGACGGTGATGCTTGCCAGAGCTGCGTTGTCCCGCTCGCGCATCTCGTCCTGAGAGTTCGATGGCAGATACGCAGCGTGCGTCGGCATGTGTACGTTTTGTGGGTTCATTTTCCGCAAAATGTTCTACGATTGTCCGTTACAAATTTTTATTATGTCCAAAATGGGGGTCACCAGTTTAGCTTTTTGTATGTGTTGTCCCAACAAGCTAATAAATGGGCAGCCGGTTATTGGTTGGAAGGGCGGACAATGACGACACAATTGTACACTGTAAATGTTTAATCACGACTATCTATTTGCGACTGCTTAATTATTGTGGGCGCAGCCACTTTAAATTATTGCACACGCGTAAAAACAGATTCATGCACCTCGCACACATGCATCGCGCTAATATGACCTACATACAATAATAATGATGTGTCCCTACAGTGTCCAAATTTATATGGGACCACCCTTGAAATAAGCTCTATCGAATACAAAAATAATTTTGAAAACTGGTCGGCGGAAATATCGCGTAACACACATACAAAAAATACAGACGAATTGAGGACCTCCTCCTTTTTGGAAGTCAGTCGATAAAAGATGAAAATTATTACGACGATTTATTGCATTAATGCCACGTTATTCTTTCCGCTAGGCGCGTCGCATAACAAAGTTCTCTATGCTAGAGCGGTATCTGCTTACGAATCGCACACAAGTTTATTCGTCTTTTATCGCAAACACTGTGGGCACGTTAGCGAAAATGATTTATACGATTTATCATAAATAAGTTATTTGGATTCCATTTCCAAAACTATTGCTTCAACTATTCAGCTCTTTGTATTGGAAAACGAGTTTTGTTACAGTTGGTTTACTGAATGCTGTCAGTGTGGAATATTGATGGGTTTCGTTTTGAATAACTACTCGTACTTTATACGTTTTGTTTAATGGCCTAGGACCCGCCATTAATAAGAATTTCACCTAATGTTTCATAATAAAAAATCAACAAAATTTTATTTTTACAATATATTCGAAAATTAGAGCCTCGTCTCTATTATAAGCGGTATACATATATAACGACTCTCATAAATTCGAACATTAGGAACTAATATCTATATTCCCAAATTCTGAGTAGGCATGAATAATTTGACGAACCGACTTACAATATTGTACGAAAACTGATATCAATTTGAATATGTGGACATCACTTATCTCCAGGTGACCCAACTGCTCGTTTGCCAGCATCTGCTATATGTAAAAAAAAATGTCCAAATTGATGATTAGTCTACATTTACGTCTGCTACAGAAATAAATCACTATGATATAATATGACATAGTTATTATAATCACAAGTTTAAAAACTTAATTGACCGACTTCCAACTTCCCGATCGTGACCAAATTTATATGCGACCACCCTTGAAATAAGCTCTATTGAACACAAAAACAATTTTGAAAATCGGTCCACATTTGGCGGAGATATCGAGTAACATACATAAAAAAAGTACAGACGAATTGAGGACCTCCTCCTTTTGTGGAAGTCGGTCGAAAAAGGTTCAAAAACGCATTTACCAAACAAATACAAAACGAAAGGCCAGAAAAGAGTTATTGAAAGAACACAATAAAGTATCGACAGTGCGGCAATACTTCTAATATCATTGTAATCTACATATTATTCCAATAAGTGGGTTTTCCTCGGGCCGATATTGCGCCCCGGAGTGAAGTGCTCGACCCTCGCGCTAAGTTTTTACCTTTTATTGTTTTATTTATAACTTTTTGATTGATGACGGTTGAGAGAGAACTTGGCTTCATAAATATTAAGGCGAGAAACTCATGCTGCGCAATAGTTTTCCACACTGAATCTTTTGCTTACGTCGTGATGTTGGATTCTCTTCATATGTTATTTATTGTAATGTGGAAAATGAAATGATGAATGTTGTGTGTATCTTCTCTGAACGTTACATAGTACAGGCAATTTTCGAAAAAACATTCGTATCGATATGTCAATATTTGTTTGAAATTAGCGGATGTATTGATTCAGGTACTTATTCGTACTTTGTTCGGGCTGAGTACCTATCTGAATAGGACTGCGGGCTTAGCCAAGTGGCTTATGCGCTAGTCAAATAGTAAATGTATGGGAATGACATAAAAGTACGCTATACACGGCTAAGTCCGTTGTTTTGGCGGAATTTTTTATTTGAGAAATCGGTTGCAAGTAGCCAATTATAGATATTCAAATTTTAATGTGAAGCAAAAAATATGTACTGAATTCTGATATATTATACAAGATAATCGTGTCTTATTTTTAAGCTATGACCATGTGTGTGTTTTTTTATTATCTGGATTTTTTTACTAGCAGTTGTTGAAATTCCGTGAAGTAAAGACTACTTCATATTTCGAGGATAAAAATAGTCTTAATAAATGACATCTATGCTCCACGTATATGTGAAGTCACACATATATATACATACACATATTTCAGGGAATTTCAACAAATGCTAGTAAAAAAATAAAAAATTTACTTTTTTCGAAATATACATGGTCTATGCAAACAAATCCGTTTAATAATCCATTGCTACGTAATGGAAACCATCAATCAATTCTTAAAAAAAAAAACATTTAACCATAATTTTAAGTACAAAATACACAAGATTTATATAATAGTATATATTCCACATTTGTGGTATATATAGATATCAATGTGTTTCAGTGTAACTATGGATTCGTGGGTGGAAATACAAACGTGCAAATTGCAATCACAAACGAGACCATGCAGTGTTATCAAGAATCAACAATCAGCAGGACTTTAGTCTCCTAGTCCGACTCTCGAGTGTGCACGGGCGCTTGTAACTAACATTTCCATAGGCCTTCATAGGTTCTTCCATTGCAATTTGAAATTACCTTGATTACACTCTTTATTTTAGACTAAGCCGGCATTCAAAATGTAACAAATCTCATTTTTCCACGTACCCTTGACCCATTACAAATGTGGGGTCGGCGCAATAAATAATGCAGGAGATTCAGCTAAGTTTTTACAATCCACTGCCATCAACAAATCTCCGTGATCCAGTCTCGGGTGAATCTTGTTAGAAAAATTGCTTTGACTGACCTGCCCGCCTAGCATGCGCGCCACGAGATATCGCGATAATCGACAGTCGAGATATTGTCTACATGTTGTCTACAAGCCCGTCGACAAATAGGGAAAACCGGTTTTAACAGGGCAAAAAGCGTAGACAAAATGTTCTCGTGGCGCGCATGCTAGGCGGGCTGGGGATCGAACCTAAAACTTCCCAGTCTACAGCCCATATATGCTGCACTAAGCCAATGCAGTCTCTAGCCGAAATATGAAAATCATTTACCCAATTCCCAAATAACCCGCATATTAAAATTTTATTACACCAAAAATGTTGATATACATTTTAGGTAATTCCTCAATCTCAAAAATAGGCTCGGCAAGATGTGAGTGCTCTCATAAGACAATGACTCTAGCTGACCTGCCTTTTGGGACATACAGGTGTGAGCTTATATTTAAGTATTTCTAGCAAAAAGCCTAAGATTAACCAAGCGTCCACGTACTTGTACCGTAAAATAACAAAATGTGTTGGTAAAAAACTGACATCTGCAATGCAAAGCTATAATTCCGTTACTAAATACCATAGGGTTTTCAATAATAGCGTTTAATTTTTTTCCCGCTTAAAAACAACTGTGGCCCATGACGTGCACGCAATGTTTATCCCCGTTTTAAAATTCAGCCAGCCGCAATGACTGTGGGCGGGCGCGGCCAGCCGAGCGGATGTCGCCTACATAATGGCTCCGATTAGAATAACCTCAGAGTACTGCATAAACTGATATATCTATATAGGTCGGCCAACAAAAATATTTTTAAAGATTTTTACCGACTTCGAAAGGTTATGTTATTCAATTTGTCGAATTCATACGAGGAATAAATACGAAATAACCGAGTACGAATTAAAACAAAGTCTAGTGGTATTTTAAGTCTATTTGCTTGAACAATGACAAGCAAATTAGTGTTTGACCAATATTGACCATTGACTGGCTTCAATCATAACTTAGGAAATTAGCCATTGAGTAAGGTTTTTGTTATCAAGGCTATATAGGACACATAAGAACATAAACATAAGCTCACGCCTGTATCCCCGAAGGGGTAGGCAGAGGCGCACTAGCGAACTAGAACACCCACGTTTCGCCGAGCTTAGTTCCGTCCCAGATGTGATAGGGGGCGAGCCCATCGCCATATCGGGCACAAATTCCAGACTCCGGGCTGATATGGAAAAATCCAATATCACTTTGCCCGACCCGGGGATCGAACCCGAGACCTCAAAACCGTAGTCGTACCGAAATACCACCACGCCACTGAGGCAGCTATATAGGACCTTACTTATAAAAACAGTTTAGATGAGCAAATGGCTCAGAATTGTCTGTCACTTTTTTCCTTGTGTCACATTGTTTGAAAATAAAAGGGACAAACTATTCTTTACCACTTGCTCAGTAAAACTATTTTTATAAGTAAGACCCATAGTATTATCTAGATAAAGGCGTAGTCGCTCAGTATCTGCCCTAGAAGTTTGTCTTTTCACAAAAATATTTTTATTTACATTCATTCATTTCATTACAAACGTAATACCAGGCACGCATAAAATGATCACAACAGTTTGGATCGATAACAAACAGCAACTCAAGTAAGCCATCACCATAAAGGTGACATAACAAAAGTGTTACAGAATAGGGCGAGCACGGTATCTCTGGCGCGGTGTCTCGGCGGCCATAAAGTGGCGTTCACAAAGAGAGGTCCGCGCGGCCCGGCGGCCGATAGCACAATGCGGCAAACGACGCCGGCGCTTCCTGTTCCGTCCCCAGATTTATGCCCGCCGCTTCCTCCCACCATATGCGTTGCCGTCTACCCTCCTCATTTACACAAAACTCGAGTTTTTCAAGCACCTGTGTTGTACACGAATGACTTGGCGGATGTAGGGTTTTTGCCGTTTCGTGCACGCGTCGCTTCTTCGCGAGGGTTTTTCACCGTTTTTAAGTGATGCATTCATGTTTATTTGCTTTCGATGCGGTCCTAAGGTAATAATAGGCCATTTAAGTGACACTGCGATGCTTAATCTATTAGCTCTTTTACTTTATGGAACAAGTTACAAACATAATTATACCTCTACAATGCGATAAGTCACACAACCTAATTGAATCGTTACAACTCACAATATTATATAGCTATTAATAATTAATTGAACATTTAATTCTGACTAATGTATAGTTTTTGTAACAACTACTACCCGGTTAAAACTAATTTATAATTCGCAACATTGTATTTGATTTTAAATTATAAGAGCAAATTGCGGCTTAAAGTGAACGAAGCGTGTTTAAATTAAAATTAGATGTTGCCGAAAAGGCTGACACGCCACGTTTCCTGCCCGACGTAACTGAGTTAGTGTAACGTGCTTACGTTCATAAAATATTCGTGTAAAAAGGCAGTCAAAGTTAAAAGGTGCTTGGGTTTAGTCTGTTACAGTTTAAAAAGATTATGTTATTTTTGGGATACTGTGGCATGTCGCCTTTAAATAAATAAGTATCCGAGGCTCTTAATAAATTACATTACGGGTCTGAAACGGCTATTGTATATTTTATTTTAGAATATTAATAACTTTTTTCCACATCTTATTTTTACTATGAAAGTAAAATACTTTACACAAGCAGGGTCATAAAATCATAATTTGTATTTGAATTAATCATCATCATCATCAGCCACAGGACGTCCACTGCTGGACATAGGCCTTCCCCAAAGATTTCCAGATCGACCTGTTGGAAGCGGCCTGCAGCCAGCGACTTCCTGCGATCTTTCTAAACACATAATTAATCTTGAATTGGAATTTACGCTTAGTATGACGATAGACTCGCCTTTTATCACGTCATGGGATGGAAGTTAACCCTGCGAACTATCGATGCATAATTTTGCTTCTGCCTATCTCTTTGGACACACAGGCATGATTTTATATAACCCTTCAATACAAAAACAATATAGCTACGAACGTTACTTAATTTTAAATACATGTTCCTTCACACATCAACCTAATAATCTATTAAATCCACTATAATTACTTTGAGAACATACGTCTAGGGTGTGGGTTCGATGAACAAAAAGGGAAGCTCCTACATAATAGAGCGTCGGCCGCGAACACTGCGTCTCGGAATATCTTAGCAGTTGTACTGCTGTCACGTCACTCCGATAGAGTTCGGACTCGCTGCGACGATTATGGAAATGAAAATCGCAGCAATTTTCTCAAAGTTCGAAAAATTTGCTAGCTAATCTATACATAGTACGGTACGTATATATTTGCATATATACGTAGCCACATACGCTAGTTTGTAAATTATATACATACAACTATGTTTCATTACATGTAGCAAAGACGCGATGGTCCGAGATGCGTGAAAGAAAGATGCAAGTTGAAGATGAAATCGCATGACAACGGGACAACGACGAAATATACTAATTATGGCATAGTTAGTTTCTTATAGATTGATCTTTGTACAGATTACTATCTGTGCACAAGTTTGATTCGAAAAACAAATCAGTCATTTAGGCGCGAACACGGTACAACATAATTCGTCGCAGCAAGCCCGCACATTTTGCAGTTCGGAACCAAAGTTTCATATAAATTTTGTACAACAAACCTTAGCTGACGTTAACTTCGTATCTTTGTCTGATCCTCACGTGGAGGCAGGTGGGCGGGGAGGCACGGAAGGGGGGACAAGTGAAATTCCAACTAGCTTTGTGAATCAATCAGGAATTAATTGCGGCCCCTCGGTGTCTAGTGGAGTTGATTTGTACTCGCTCAATTTTGTATGCGTTACTTTTCAATAGATACGTTTGGTTGCTTTATGAAATAGACTTATTTGTTCTGCAATAGAATATGTAGTACGTGTACTGCAGCCCATGTACTGATGACGTTTGGTTAATATTTCATACAAATATCATAGACACGCTATCTATACGGTTTCACATAACATAACATAACATAAGCTCACGCCTGTATCCTCGAAGGGGTAGGCAGAGGCGCACTAGCGAACAAGAACACCCCCATTTCGCCGAGCTTAGTTCCGTCCCAGATGTGATAGGGGGCGAGCCTATCGCCATATCGGGCACAAATTCCAGACTCCGAGCTGGTATGGAAAAATCCAATATCACTGCCCGACCCGGGGATCGAACTCGAGACATCAGAACCGTGATATCTCCACCGAATATGAACCGATTTTCAAGATTATTTTTGTGTTCAATAGAACTTATTCCAAGGGTGATTTGACGATTACCTGAAATGACGTTAAAAAACGACTTTAAAAAGTCAAAAATTGTTTTTTCTCTCTTTGAAGTGGGAGCATGAGCATATAAAGGCAACGACTCTAAAGAGAGTAAAAGAATGTTTGAAGATTATTTTTAGATTATTATTAATTTGAAGAAGTATGTTTTTAAGTTTTTAATTTTATTGTGAGTACTATATTTACTATAATATTTTTAGTACTCTTTATTTTTAAAGATTATGATACTTATTATTATACTATGCCTATGTGCTTATGATCCAGATTAGTACAAATCACTGGAAATGACCTAAGACCCTATTGCCATTTGCCACAAGTATGGTAATTGCCTTCAATACTTCTGTTAAAAATTAAAAATGCCTGGTGAAAACCGAGCCTCATACAAGCAAACAGTTACTAATATTATGAACAACCGCAAAAGTTAAACCGAGTGCATATTTACTGTGAACGAAGCCGAACGCCGAACAACTTGCGAAAGTTCGAAAACCGAAACTTTATAAATGTACAATTGTTTAGATTCTCCAAGGTAGAAGAGACATCAAAGGGAAAGTTTCGAGTGGTTTGCAATATAAACCGTTTGTGTCGAATTTTCAACGGCAATTAATATTTGTCGACAATTAACGTCCGTGATTGTTGAATTTTGTTTTTTAACCGAGTTCTAATTAAAATTTTTATTTGCATTTCTTTTATACAATAAACATTAAACTCATATAGAGCAAGTTTTAGAATTAAATCATTCTTAATATTCATTAAAATTAGGTACTTGTTAGTTTATTCGATCTCATTATTACATTACGTAACTGTCATGGCAGTAATTGTTGTATTTATTATTAGCCGCTGCTGGCGATTTCGCCTTCCAGTAAAAAATATTTTTAGGAGATAATATTAATGTAGCCTATAGTATAGAATAAATCATGAAATAGTTATTAGTAATTATCGTGTACTTTCTTAGTCAAGATGTCGAACTAAAATTATCGACTCAATCCGCCGCTAAAGATAGTCAAACAAATCAAATTAGAGTTTCAATCAGAGCATCTGTTGCCGAAGGAACCTGCATACCTCGGCTCGAGTGGCTCTTTGGTCTGTCTATAGTTTAGGTCTAACTTGACACAAAGGCGTGCCATTCCGTCTGGTTTACGTGGATGGAAAACTTGCTTTATCAATGCTACTGTTTAAGTACGAAAATTTCGCGTATATTATGTACATTAAGCTTTAAAATTCCGAATTATTAAGTTTTAAAAACTAGCATTGCACATATATTATGCACATTTTATTCCGTTTTATGGGTCAAGAATTCAAGACATTAAATTAATTTACCTATAATTATGACTTGTTTTCTTTGACTTTTGTATACTAACGGCCGGTTTCAATAAACGATCTCAGTTTAGAGTGCAGATAGATCGCAATTATGAACCAATCAAATCAAGTCATTTGACGGAGTCATGTTCAAACTGTGTTCTTATTGGCTAATTTTTGTAATCTATCTGCACATGCGAACTGAGATTGTTTATTGAAACCGGCCGTAAGAGTTTTCAGTAAATGAGTAAGTAGTAATTTTATTCTTAGTATATTTTATTTTATTTTAAACACCATTTATAACCACTTATTTAGTAATTGAGTGTTATTAAACACAATTTAATTTACTAAAATTAGTCCAAGTATTTGTATCTTCTTCAAAATAACATGTGCTTGAAAACGTATCGAATATGCCCTTCAGTTGTCTAAGATAATTGCTTAAACGGTATCCTAGCCCCGGGCGGGCGGAGGGCTGGCCTTTCGGTAAGTCCTTATGTTCGAGATAAGATGTAGTTTGTTGTTCAGAGTAATCCTCAGCCTATGATAACATTGGTTTAATTAGCATCTTCGTTGTGTTGTTTACGGAAGAAGGTTCAGGAAGTATTTAAGAACAGTGGGGTTGCTATGAAGATTTCTTTATACATAGTTAGAGTTTCTGGTGCTAAACAAAAAAAAATGGCATTTCAAGGAATGTATTCAGAGTAAGAACTCCAATAAGTATTGTTCTTGAAAACAGCTGATTAAATTATTACCTATTACTATAGTTTGGTTGAACTAATTAGGTAGAAAAATAATAAAATAAATTATTACTTATTACTATAGTCTGGAAGGACTAATTAGGAAGAAAAAAAATAACCTCTTACGTAATGCCAAATTTATAGATATGAGAGTTACATACTAAGAGCCACTTGCAGCCCCGCAATAAACTTCTATTTATCCCAAATCTTGATTTAAAGATAAAAGCGAGCTGTACGATAAATCGAGTTTAGGTTTAAATCTAGATTAGTTATAGCACTACAAGTCGCCCTAAGAAACAAACCCCTAGTTCTCACATTTGGAAAACCACGATAGTTTTCGTTATCTCCATACATATTTTTTAGTTCATTCTAGTTTCCGGAAGTGGCGCTACAAGTCAAATGTATGAAGAAAATGAAAGCTATATTAGTCCCTTATAAAAGAAATCAATGCCATGCATAATAAAAATTCAACCTCGATATAAAAGTTAATTCCGAAGAATATCTAAATACGTCGATGAAGGCACCGACTAATGAAATATTAACACTCATGTCGGGATAATGGAAAATTTTCACGTCTCAGCTACGTAGTGAATTATTGATGTGACGTCATCACCTGCACACGTCGACGTCGGAGGCTTCTTTTGAGTTTGTTCGTACCGTAGTTAAGGTAATTAGTGAACGGTGCATTATTTAGTAAAATCGATCTCTTTGTTTGTTCATAAAGGGGTTAAAAGTTATCATATTTGCTTTTGTTTCTATAAAAACGTAGGTAAAAAATGACTCCCTCGATAAAATTATTATAGGTAAAAAAGTAGTTACTATTAGTAGTTAGCAGTACCACAGTTTTCATGATAATACTTAATTGCCTCGGTGGCGTGGTTATGGGTTCGATCCCGAGTCGGGCAAAGTGATATTGGATTTTTCCATATCACCCCGGAGTCTGGAATTTATGCCCAATATGGCGATAGGCTCGCCCCCTATCACATATAGGACGGAACTATGCTCGGCGAAATGTGGGTGTTCTAGTTCGCTAGTGCACCTCTGCCTACTCCTTCTTGGATATACGCGTGAGCTTATGTTGTGTTATATTTAATTTTCTTGGTTCGAGTGTAAAAGTGCTTCTTTACCTACGGTAATTTTGCACGACAGGTACACAAATTATGCGAAAGTGCAATGTATAAAGACAGAATACTATACAGATCAGCAATCAATCGAACAACAAATCAAGATCAAGCAAACTGTATATAATCGGCTAAGGAATTTAATTATGTCTTATTGCGATCATCTGGTTTTGCTAAGTGATTATGGGCCTTACTTATAGAACATTTTAGTTTATCTTTTCGCTAAGAATACCCTGTCACTTTTTACCTTGCGTTACATAGTTTAAAAATGAAAGGGACAACCTATGGTTAAAGATAAGCAGCGCTTAAATATTGTTATAAGTAAGAGGCTATATAGTTTAGGATCCCCTAAAGTTAAAAGAATCTAAAACGGGCGTCAGCAAAAATATTTATTCACATGTGAGGCCTTTTCTTAATTATTATTAACTCAAAGACTTATTATCAATAGTATTGGAAGTTGCCCTAATTCAATGATTTGATTACAAAAAGAGATTCCTTCGAGCCGGATTTGAACCAGCGACCTATGGATATCCATTTCTATACAACTACAGTCCACCGCTCTACCAACTGAGCTATCGAAGGTGTGGAGAAAGTTGCCAAATAATACTCTACATACAACGTAACCATGAATTTAAAGCGTACATATCGCAAAGTATTGTAATGTATATGTTCCTTTATAACTATAATCGATCTCCTGAAAAAGGGCCAAATCCTTATTTGGGATATTATTATTGGGATTTATTGGGATATTAAGGAGTTCTCGTAACCGACGAGCGTGCATGAAAAGACTGATGACTGTGGAAGAAGCGAAAGAGGTGTATTTGAACCGAGGCAATTGGCGCTCCTTAGTCTCTACCTACCCCAACGGGAAACAGGCGTGAGTTTGTATGTAATTTGTTAACTTAAGACGCTTCTATTAATCCTCTTTACTTTTCTTTCTACCCGCCCTTATACCATCTTAATGTGGGGTAGGCGCAACAGAATTTTTCAAGCAAGTTGCAGGAAGGATGTAGCTTAGTTTTTACGACCGGCTGCCTGCCTGACCTCAACCCTCTCTGAGGACTCCAGTCCCGGGCAAATTAAATTAGAAAATTTGCTTTGCCTGGGCATCGAACCCAGGACCTCCCGGTCCACATCCCATACATGCTGCTATTAGACGAAGAAGGCGAAGTCATAGAAAATAATTTCTTATAAAACTAGTATATATAGTTGACAACTATGATAGGAGTCTTGCATTGGCACAGATAGCAGTAGCAGCGCCACATGTTCAAAAAAGAGATTCCTTCGAGCCGGATTTGAACCAGCGACCTATGGATTTCAATTAATTACCTCTACAGTCCACCGCTCTACCAACTGAGCTATCGAAGGTATGTTGAAAGTAACAAAACAGTTGATATTAGTCTTAATGCATAGGCAATTAAGAAACATACGACTATGCGTTGCCATTACGTAAATTGATTATAATTGCAACACCTTAAAGCAATTTATAATCATGTATTTTAAAGACCCTAGCACGAATAACTTTCGAGAACGTATTCGAATCGAGTTCGCTCATAGACCTTCAGTGTCAATGAGAATAAGAAGTTTTGTAGTTTTTGAGAGATAATGTAGTTGTGTAGTGTGTGAAATGTAGTTTTTGGGATATTTCTTTACTGTGCGTGGTCGGACATGCACTTAAGTGAGTTTTATTTACAATGCTACAAAATATGTAATATACGATTTTTGTATCGTATATCAAGAATTACGAGAGGCTTTGGTTTCATAAAACTTAGAAAAAAAAATAGTATACAAAAACGTATCTTTTGTCCTTAAATTATACTTTACTTTATTGTCACAGATTATGTCTGCTATTGAGCCTGCTGCATCACATAGGCTGTCAATAAAGTCTCTCCACCTATATACAAGAATGTCTTTGCCTGTCGCATTTAATATTACACCTTCAATGAATTTAAAAAGATACTCCTTCGAGCCGGATTTGAACTAGCGACCTATGGATACCAATTTCTATACAACTACAGTCCACCGCTCTACCAACTGAGCTATCGAAGGTATGAAGACGCTCAACGAAACAACTGATAACCCACTACGCATACGTGTTCAATGAGATTTAAAGTGAAAAAAAAATAATAATATGCGCAAATTGATGCAAAAAAATAATACTGCCCGCTGTCTTTTGAGTTAGACTACGATTCGATTGAATTTTGTGACTTAAAATTCAACCGAAATCGAGTTAAAAAGCGCTAATGTCGCGTCAGATTCGAGAACTTATCATTTCGAAATTTTTAACGTGGCTTTAGTGCACTTTTTGGCTTGATTTTGGTGGAATTTTACAACTATTAAACACAATCGAATCGTAGTCGAAATCGAGTCGAGTGTCAAAGGTTACCCAGCCACTGTACTCAGCTCTTTAGGCTGATGTTACACTGGAGATAAGCAAGAAAACGCGCTGTACCAAAAAATAATCTTCAATAGTATCACTCCATTGTCGCCTCATTGGTCTTGTGGCAGCGTAAACGGATTGTGAATCTAGTACTGGGTTCGATTCCTGGGCCGGCTGCTTTTCTATCACTGTTCTCCTAAGACTGGATCTCCCAGAGAGGAGTGTTGTCAGCCTGGAAAACGATTGTGAAAAACAAAGCCGAATCCTTTCTGCACATGCAAAAGTGTGTTGCGCCGATCCCAACATGTGAAGGGATAAGAACACGTGGATAAAATATGACTCCATTACTGTACGTAAGGAAATTAAAGAAACACCTACTGTAAAATGCAGTCTCTGAAAATAACAGTTGCAACTCGACTCATGAGCTCATGAGTTATGACTAACTTCGGATCGGCCAAGTTATTTTGCGCACATAGCGCATTACTTCTTGGGTGATTCTTTAATAAAGATCGATTAAAAAAATAGACGCAATGAAATAAATATTGTTTTGATGAACTCATTATGACAATCATAAATAATAATATTTCTGCAATGTCTTAGAACTCGGCTATTAAAACCGTGGATCCAGATTCATGTATAGTATATATACTTTACTAGTGGCGAAAGGTCCATATAACACGATTCCTACCGGCTTACCTTTGATAAATTATCGGCTTGACAAATATAAAATTAAAAGAAAATGCTGCATCGGCTTCCCTTTTCAAAAATGTCACCCTTCGCCACTGTACTTTACAATGTATTGTATTATGAGGAAAACCTTTTGCACAATAAAATAAAGGTATACGATGCTTATCTATTTATTTTCTATTTATAATGCATAGCTGTCACATTAATAAAAACTGCATTTTAGGGGTCTTCGACGTATTTAAAAATGAAATTCCTTCGAGCCGGATTTGAACCAGCGACCTATGGATTCCAATTTCTATACAGCTACAGTCCACCGCTCTACCAACTGAGCTATCGAAGGTGTTACAAGTATTGCTAAAATAACGAGTGATATACAACAGAACGCATACATATTCAACGAATGTGAAAGGACTGCTCCGGTTCTACAGACACGTGCGTTGTCGTTGCGTAAGTAGATTACCACACTTTCTACGTGACCACTTCATAAACATACTTAATCGGGGTACAATTATCTATACTTACGTTATTATAGTACATATTAATAGTCACATAAAGTCAAATTACTTTTGAAATTCGGAGCGTCTTCGTGGAAAGCACAAAATCTATCTGTTAAACCGCGTTTCCTGTACTAAAACATTACACAAAACATTTTTTTGTCTTGTCCATTGTTCTAAGAGCAGGAGACAGCTAAAATCTCTGTTTTTCGTATGTATTTTTGTGTATTGTTTCGAGGAAAACTAGTGCAGAAACGCGCCTTTAGTAAAGACAACGCTTCAAGTTCAAGCAAAGTTATAATATTGTTTGATATTTTGATGTAACCGAATTGTAAGCACTACGCATCCAATTCTACTATTTACATCCATTGGTAGTAATAATTTATGATTATTACTGCACATAGGTTAGTAATAATTCACAGTGTAGCAATCAGCCTCGGGTAAGCCAATTCGCAATAATTTTCACTCAAATCTGACGCAAACATGACCGATATTCTACCAATTTGCATGGCCGTTGCCTCTCTGAATAAATTAAACCCACCTGCCAGAGGTACCTCTATGAATATGTAAGACAATGTCCAAATCTTAGGCTCCAATTAGAAGGGATCATTAAACCCTCAGTTAATTACATCTCTACCTCTTGAGAGATGAATGGCAAATATATGTATGGGCTCTATTATAAATTAAAGCGTGCATATCTGAATGTATAGCTACTATTAGAATCTGACTGGAATTTACTTGGAAGAGTTTCACTACAATAACATACATACATACATAGACTCACGCCTTTTTCCCATAGGGGTAGGCAGAGACAACGGATTTCCACTTGCTACGATCCTTACATACCTCTTTCGCCTCATTCAGTCTCATTACATTCTTCATGCATGCACGACGGTTTAAGGTACTTTTAACTTGACCTTTCTCGAGTATATCTCTGACTTATTGATCTCTGAGAAAGTTCGATGAGGTCTTCCTCTTCCAACTCTACCATTCACGCTTGCCATATATATTTGCTTTGTCAACCTCCTTTCATCCATCCTCTCTACATGCCCAAACCACCTCAATATTCCTTTCTCGATCTTCGTTACTATTTCCTCTTTCAAACCACACTGCTTCCTACAATAAATATATTAATATTTTTATTTTTGATAACATAACATAAGATCACGCCTGTATCCCCGAAGGGGTAGGCACAGGCGCACTAGCGAACTAGTACACCCACATTTCACCGAGCTTAGTTCCGTCTCAGATGTGATAGGGGGCGAGCCTATTATTATTTTTGATAAATGTTATAATATGTCGCCTCCTTGGTCTAGTGGCAGCATATATGGACTGTGAATCGGGAGGTCGTGGGTTTGATTCCCAGGTCGGGCAAAGCGAATTTTCTAATTTAATTTGCCCGGGACTGGATCCCCCAGAGGGGGTTGACGTCGGGCAGGCAGCCGGTCGTAAAAACTTTGCCAATTCTTTCTGCAACATGCTTGAAAATGTGTGTTGCGCCGACCCCACATTAAGGTGGGATAAAGGGTGGTAGAAAGAAAGATAAATGTTGTAATCATAATTAAAGATACCAAATAACCCAATCTGACCCCGCACTACATAACATAAGCTCACGCCTGTATCCCCGAAGCGGTAGACAAAAACGCACTAGCGAACTAGAGCACCCACATTTCGCCGAGCTTAGTTCCGTCCCAGATGTGATAGCGGGCGAGCCTATCGCCATATCGGGCACAAATTCGGGACTCCGGGCTGATATGGAAAAATCCAATATCACTTTGCCCGACCCGGGGATCGAACCCGAGCCCTCTGGACGGTAGTCGTACCGAAATAAAACCACGTCTCAAAGGCAGTATTTCGATTTAGAGGTATATTTCTATAAACAATCTCAAGCCGAGTATGTCGATTGTGAAAATTAGACTCAAATTATTCAATTTTGTTGGTTCCTTTTCGAGATCGATCACTCTGATTGAAATCGTTTGTTAAAACCGGCCTTAAAGCAATTCGGTGGTTAATAACGTAGTGTAATATGCTTGTGATTAACGTGCGGCCAGTTTGCGTCGAGCAGCATCGGCATCGGCACGGACACCGGCACTTACTCCGCGGTCAACGTAATCGAGTTAGCTCGTTTAATCGACTCACCGGCCAGTGGCCATCGCTAGCCATAATGTCGATGTGTCCACCGCTTCAAACGTTGCGCGTCTAATACGATTATGTATGCACTTACCTTTATTTTTAAGTGTTTTACAAGATATTTTCGATTTACTAAAATTCTTTATTATTGAATAGGTATAAGAGTAAAACCGTAATTCTGATTATTATTGATGGTAATTTTGAATATTTTGTAATTTTTATTTGTAATCAAATCACACGTTGAATTTTTTAAACTAAATAATTTAATTTTAGTTTTCCTAACTATGGAAAAATATGATATATGGATTAGTGACTTCTGCAGCCTACTATCAAGATGTGACAAGTATGAGAGCACTATAAACGACTATAGGGAGGGAGGTACTTCTTCTTTGTCGCACCCTTCATTATAGAGGTCATTTCCGTTCTTAGAGATACTCTTATATAATCACATATAATCATTAACAATATACTGATTTCTTAAGTTTACGCGAATATTATACATTGAAATAAAACTATTCTTACGGATTCTATCACGATTAGGTTTTAATTATTATTCCCGACGTTTCGAAGGCTTTGCAGTCTTCGTTGTCACGGGTCAGACTGAGGTGTCATAGAATCCGTAAGAATAGTTTTATTTCATTAACAATATCTTATACTTACTTATAGAAATATTTAAGCGCTGCTTATCTTTAACAATGCGTTGTCCCTTTCAATTTTAAACAATGTAACGCAAGAAAAAAGTGACAGGCTATTCTTAGCGAAAAGATAAGCGAAAATGTTTTTATACGTAAGGCCCATTATGTTTCACCATGAAACTATGCCTAATTTGTAATCATGGATGTAACGACTAGACAAGCGTGTAATCGCAATAAATTTCTCGTAAGCTGCACATATTTCACAAAAAACAATAACATTTGTAAGGGGCGTGACAAACATTCAAGCTCATGCGTTTTATAACGAGCTAATTATTCGGGCGTGAGCGGGGAGCATGTCGAGTGGACAAGTCCAGCCGTACCATAAATATCAAGTGCAAACACGGCATTAGCACCGGCCATGCTGCACCTTGTTTGTCTACGGCCTAAAACAACATGCGTTTGCGGCCACCGTCTGAATTTGTTGCCCTTCGGTCATTCGCTGACGCAGTATTTTGCAGTCGCTACAGTTGCGGCGAAAAGCCATTTGGAAATATTCATAAAAAATATTAGCGTTTCAAAAAATATAAATGTGATTTTATGAGACCGATTAGTGCTCGCCATTTGTCATCTTAAAATTCTTTATGATTATTACATGATAATTTATAATAGATTTTAGTTTAGATCGGTTGAAAGAGCATTTACTTATCATAAATTGACATTCTAAATTAAAATTAAGTACAACAATCTTCCTTTCCTTCTTCAGCCTTTTTCAACCTTTTTGGTGTAGTGTGCCTTTTAGGCCTCGCTCATCAACTACCAATTTTTACGGCTTTGTGTACGTTATTAATAAAATATATTTCTTCTATTTATTTTTATAGAGGGTTAAATTCATACGGAATTATACCATCCTCATTGTGGCTCCGACGATATGAAAATGATATTGTAAAACACAGGTTGCATTATTCTAATCTGGCCTAAAATAATGATGAACTATATTATTTATATTATAATCACTTTTGTGTTCTACTGTACGCTACGTGACTAGGCTTAAACGGACTAGAAATGAGAAATACTTTTTATTATTTAAAATAATATTTTATACGACAATTAAATTCAACGATATAATTTTATTCATATAAAGATATTATTTTAGGAGATGTTAATCTGCCTATTGACTTTGTATTTAAAATTTATTAATATTGTAAACCCTTTATTTGTTTAAATATTGTGGGTTTGGTATAATCAAGTATTCATGATGCCTTTGCTTTTTAGGGCGACTTGCAGCACTTAGATGAATCTTCTTTCTCCCTGCCCCTATCCCACCGTAATGTGGGGTCGGCGCACACACTTTTTCAAGCATGTTGCAAAAAGGATTTGTCAAAGTTTTTACGACCGGCTGCCTGCCTGACGTCAACCCCCTCTGGGGTATGATAAATCTCAATTTCGATTTAAATATAGGAGTGAGCTGCAGGATTAATCGAGTCTACCTCAGAGCAGAGCTGCAAGTCGTCCTTAATCTTAAAAAGAGGAGATTTGACTTTATATCTCAGCCTATCGCCGTTCACTGCTGAACATAGGCTTCCCCAAGTGAGCGCCAACCATCCGGTCTTGCGCAGCTCGCATCCATCCGCTGCCCGCCACCTTTCTCAAGTCGTCGGTCCATCGTGCAGCAGGGCGTCCCACACTACGTCTGCCTAACGCGGTCTCCATTCCAGCACATGTCTGCTCCACCGGCCATCTGTTCGTCTGCAGACATAACCGGCCCACTTCCACTACAGTTTTTACTTACTTAGATAGTATTAGTTTAATTACAATAGACTAGCTGTTGCTCATAGGTCTGCTATAGTGATAGGTTTTCCCGAGCTATAAAGTACTCTATCTTAGTCAGGCATAGTGCAGCTTTGCAATAAGTACTCAAAGAATAGTTAAAAAGTGTTCCCGAAAATTATTCATTATAATTATACAAATTAATATACATTTTTATAATATACCGGGTGTTTTATAAAGTTGGTATCAATAACAATTTCACGTACAAGGAGAACGACTTAAAGCATAATGGTAAAGTTAAAAAATAAAAATTGAACTTGTTTTTATCAATTATTAAGCATGGGGGTTTTAAAATCGGAATGTGACCTTTAAATCGTCGCAATTACTATAGGTATTGCTTTGTGTATGCTAAAAATAATGAATACCCCATAGGTGGTTTGCAAATGCACTGCAGCTAACAGAAAAAAGCTTTTGTCACAAATTCCATTACTCAAAAACAAGAAGCTTTACGAAATTTTTAACTTTATTGCTACCCACCCCCTCTTTAATTGTAATTATTATTGATACCAACTTTATGAAACAACCTATATAAGTATAGAGTATTTATTTTGAACAGAATTTATGAATCTACCCATCAGTAATAATTATAATAAGTGTTCTGTTTCAGGAGAATTCTTATTTACGTACCTACTTCCCGTCATAATCAGTATAAAATATCATTGGGCACAAGTGTTGCTTAAAACCTTACTGCCCACATTATGTTACTAGGGAAATGGACAATGCTCGAATCTAACACATGTCTATACAGTCTAAATCAACAAAGTTAGAATTCATCGCGTCACGTCGATTTTGGCTAATGTCCACCGTGTCAACATATCGTTTGGAGCGGGCGATGCGGCGGTGCGGCGGCGTGGACACGGCCTAAACAAACAGTCATTACTCCCGACACCGGCATACGTGATCGGCACCTAAACACCGATATCAGATCGCAATCAAATCACGTTATTGTGTGTGTAAACAATAATAACAATCACTGCATTCTGTGTCACAGATATGGTGAGTTATGGGATGCAACCCGGTGGGCCCTATACTCTTCGGTTAAATACATATACCTATATCGTAAGTTGTCAAGTAAATGGGTCATAAGAATAATGGATGCATTCAACTTCTAGATCCCGACTTATGGGAAAGGAATAGGGAATAAGGAAATGGATGGAAACGCAACGGCAAGGTGCTTCTTTTCAGTATTCTGTGCGACAGTGGATTTAATCTATTAAAACTATGTACAGCTGGCCTCTATTGCTTTTAATCAACTGATATATCTGATAATAATCGATACTCTTTCCTTCAATTGCGACCGGTATAAAGTTTTGTGGCGACTTAATAATGGAAAATGGATAAAAAAAACAATAGCAAATGCCCCGTTGTTTTGAAGTCGTTCGTATATACAGTATTGTACAGGTCACATAAATACCAATAGTATTAAAGTTATTGCAACGCCAATACTTATGCGCATTGCCCAACATTCGTCTTTAGGACACTTTAAGTCTGGAGTGTGTCGGCAATAGTCCCTCCAAAAGATGTGCAACCATCCAGCCAGTGTGCACCATTTATTATTACTGAACTAGTTGCAGATTTTTATTTTCCGAAATAGAAATATGTATTTCGAAAAATAAAAATCTGCAACTGGTAAATAACATGTTGGCAAGTACAAGCAGTATTTGAGATGCAGTCAGGCACCTAGCAGCGGCGGCGACACGGCGAGCGCGCCAGAGTGATTGCGGACGCGTGCCCGATGCGGCCGGCATCGTGCGGCATGCGGCGTGCGACATGCGACTCTCAAGTGCATGTTATCGATGCACTTCAGTTTCGCAAGGTCAATATTTATCTTTTTAAGATAAAATTCTTATAATCATCTTGTAAGTATAACATATTTTGATACATTATTTTTTTTATGTGCTCTTTGCTCTGGTTTTGCTTAGATTGTCACGTCCTATAGGACGCCTACTGCTGAACAATGAACATAGGCCTCCACGAAACACTCCGTCGACCTGCATTCAGCAGTGAACGTCCGATGGTTGATGATGATGATTACTTCCTAGGATAAAATCCTTATTACCGAAACTATGATGATGTAATAGTATACTCTATTTTTTGTTTTTTTAAAACCCCCGAGCTCGATTTTTGGTTATAAAATAGATTTTTTGTATTAAATTTTGTTTTTAAAAGTAATAATTTTCAAGACCTCGTGTGACCTCGTTCCACCGTTACCTATAGTTTCGCATTCGACTATCTATGCGTAAACATTCTGTATACTAAATATAGAAATAATATCTACTTTATGATAAACCCAAAAGCTGAACACGTAAAGTTACTCTGTTATCAAAAAAACTATACCATAAATACTCTAATAGCATGTTAACTATACCAACAGAGTATTTTCCCTCGAGATGTGCCAACTTTCCCGAACTGACCCCGAACTTAACCAGTAAATACCGAAGCCGCTCAAACTATCAAAAACTTAAGCACTGGTCCCACTTGTGGCCCAACCCTTGTTTAAAACGAGCTGCCCAGCTGCGCCCCGCTCCCTTACGTGACTAATGTTTGTGTAACATCCATTAACCATTAATTAAATGTATTTTCCATGTGACGTCTTCATAAATGAAGCATTAATACATACATATAAACAGCCGCGTTGTATCTCGCACTTACTCCGTGGTAAAGACATGGTAAATAGGTGCATTAGTGTGGAATTGGTTGTGATGACTTCGTATTTTTAAATACTTACATCGATTTATTTTTTAAATATAATCACGTATTTAAGAAGGACTACCATATTTTAATACATCATTAAAATTACAAGTGCATCGGAGCCACGATCTTTGGAATAACTGATTCAGAATTTTATAAACATGGTGCATCACAAGTTTGATAAATATTTGATAACTAAGACTGTCACTTACGTCACGCGATTCTTATTTTCAAATTGCATGATGTAAACTGTCTGTTTTCTTTTAAATTTTCGCGTGCAATGACGAAAAAATGTTCTACGGAAGAAAAAATATCTTCATCTGAATGGGGATTATAATATTATTCCCTCTACTGGGCCAAGTCTATATTTTCATTAGTATTAAATAATAATAAATAAATAAATACACCCAACAGTCACACACCTAGTCCTGACCCCACACTAACCTGTATCGTGGGTATAAGAAACTATGAGAGACTTTCGGTCTCACAACACCCAGACTTGAAACAAATATCTGTGGGCCACCCAAACATTTATCTCAATACGGGAATCGAACCCGCGGCCTCTCGCTTCACAACCGGCTACTCGCCCACTGCGCCACGGAGGCTGTATTAGCACCAACATTATGTTTAACTCAAGTTGCGTCTCCTGCTCATGTTTTTTCAAAACAAAACATTAAAATCATTTATACAAAACAAGGTTTTTCATTGTCTCATATACATAACAATGGACCATAGATAAAAAAAATAGAAATACAATGTTTTGTGTAAGTGTTTTGTGTGATGTTTTAGTGCAGGAGACGCGGTTTACACCGTGCACAAACAATCATAACATAGCCGAAACCCGTCAAGGCGCTAAACTTTATGTAAAGTTCAACAGATTTCGAAGTAACCTGCCGTATGCCGGCATGCCTGTATCGCAGACGATAGCTGTAGAAACAGTCTAACAGATTTGCCCGCTGGACCTGTCTGCACGAGTCACTTCCAAATTCAATTAATCATAGTTGCGGATTAGTTCAGTCTTTGACGATTTGTGACAGACGTGACTGTCTTGCACAATTTATTACATTAATTGGCTTATTTAATATAAAATTAGCCTGTAACTTGATTTTACCTACTATATAGGAAATCGTTACTAAGGTTTTGTTCGCCATTTTGTATAACACTCCGTAATGATCTTTTATTTTTTTATTCAAAATTTAATATAATTGTATTTCAAACATAGAAATATTAGGTACATAAGCGGAGCGAGTCATTAATTTCAACAAAAGACAACCAAAAATACTATTCAAAAAATTAATTAATCGTGTCAAAATTCTAAATTTAAAAAATATGAAGCACTACAGTAATAACATAATTAAATATTGCAAATATAACACGGTTCCGTATTACTGAACTGTCCATAATTCAATTTCATAATCCCGGTCCTTAGCCTGGCTATAACCTTACAATAACCTCAAGATATCAATGATAAATTCTTGCCAATTACAAAGTTAGCGTAACTTCCGCTGGTCAGTACTCCAAAGGCTAATAAGTTGATTCGAAGCGGAGCCGGCCGCCCTCCGGGAATCGAACTCCGGACGTCGGTTAAGTAGCAGATTTATTAAGAGGCTATACCTAAACGCCGGCGGGGAGAGCTTGGCTTTAAAATTAAATCACGCTTTAGTTTGCAACTAAGCCTTCTGAATTCGAGCTTTGTCTGTTGTAGATAAGGGCTCTTGCTCTCTCTCGACTATTTAATGTATACGAAACGTTTTAGAAGAGCGTTTTGTGTTTACGTTTTCGTTTTGAAACTAGTAATTAGATTTGTTAATATTGGTTAATTTTGGCCTCGGTGGCGTGTTTGTATTTCGGTACTACTGCCGTCCTGAGGTCACGGGTTCGATCCCCGGGTCGAGCATAGTGATATTGTTTTTTTTCATATCAGCCCGGAGTCTGGAATTGTGCCCGATAAGGCAATAGGCTCGCCCCCTATCACATCTGGGACGGAACTAACCTCGGCGAAATGTGGGTTCTAGTTCGCTAGTGCGCCTCTGCCTACTTCTTCGGGGATACAGACGTGAGCTTATGTTATGTAAGGTATGTTATCGTTAATGTTTATATAATGATTGAGGCGTCTGTACGTGAAAATCTTGACCAATTGTGGTCATAATATCAAATGACCTACAAAAACTGTAACCCTAGTGCCACATTTTTTTTTGATAATTCTCGCTTCTCGAAAACTTACTAGACTACCAGCGTCACTGGCGGAAACTACAGCTAACTAAAAAAAACATGAAACATTTCTCGTTATCGAAAGAGAAATAAAAAATCTGCCAAAAATTATCGTACTAAGGGCACATAAAAGTTACATGCATGAGGTGAAACGTGTGTGGTCAGTGAATTTCAAGAAAGAAAGAATCATTTATTGACTCAAGTGTGGTGGCGTACAGGTACAAGACGTAGAAACATATATTAATTATACAAGAAATATTAATTAACATACCATAACATAAGTTCACGCCTGTATCCCCGAAGGGGTAGGCAGAGGCGCACTAGCGAACTAGAACACCCACATTTCGCCGAGCTTAGTTCCGTCCCAGATGTGAAGGGGGCGAGCCTATCGCCATATCACTCACAAATTCCAGACTCCGGGCTAATATGGATAAATCCAATATCACTTATCAATATTAATTATTAATAATATATTTAATTATTTTATGACATGTCGCAATTACGATTACGTAGTCAACAACTCAACATTACAAAAAAACAGCACCCAATCGTGCCCATAAACGTGTCATTTACACAACACACAAAATTAGAGTACGTCACGTTGAGATATTAATAACACCATAAAAGAAACTCGCATTTTTTTGTAATACATTTTGAAAAGGAAACCCCATTCATTTGTACAATAACCGAGGTACAACAAATCAAAAGGCTAATAAAGAAACGCGAGCAACTCTTCGGAAAGTATTTCTTTCATCGGAGTCAAAGTTGCGAGCCGGGAATTTCCTGGCAACGGGAAACAAGAAGGGGTCGGAACTGCCAACGACTTCCTTTGGACTGTGCGACCACGAATGTAACGGGTTATGCACTGCATTTCACTACTTAAATGTTATTACAAAACAAGAAAATAATATTCTGTAAAATAGAGTAATAAATGTTAAAAATGCATATCAGGTAGGAATCCCTATTCACAAGTTGCCTACACAGTTTATTCGATCAGTATTGGACTGAGCAATACATTAATATTAGATATGTGTACATCCTTGCATAGTTAGTAAACTTTATCTGAATTATATATTCATTTGCTATATTATTGGAATACAGCTATAATAGGAATAAAGATATAGGAAATTATTAACAACAGTTTCAAACAACTAAAATTAAACAATAAGTCAACAACAGCACGGCATTATAACAATCCTATTTCAATATTGGTTTCAGTAACTAATAATATAATCAAGCGCAATTTGTATGGAGTTCGGACAAGGAGGTTAATTTATTACCTCAACACAAATATTTGGCACGGAGTAAACTGTGAGAGTTTAGACATAGATTTGCTTTATAACCATATTACTAAATCGTATATAAATTAAATATTACCAATTAATTTTAGAAATGTTGCAATCATTACTATAATTATATAGTTAAGGTGCGTTTTGAAATATGCGATCACGATTCATAAAATGTTACGTAATCAAGATAGGAGACCGCGACGCGCAATATTTTCTAAACAACATTTACATGGCGGCAGACATTACTGTCCCGTGAGTAGTATAACAATCATCAGTCTGTCTCTATCGCATAATTCAAAATATGCCTATAGATAGATCGAGTTCTTTACTTATTGCACCAATATTTAAAAACAGAGGCAGGATGTTATAATATGTAACGAAAATATACAATAACATCGAAAAATCCAAGCCAGCTGCGCAATGTTAGAAATACATTTAGAAAAGGGAATAATATTATAAACTTATTACTTCATAGTGTGAGGTACGTTATTTACATTAACGAAACATGTCGTTCAAGAGAACAATAAACCAGGACAGTAAGAAACAGTGCGGCTTGTTATCAGTGTATTAATTTCCTGCGGCATGAATTCAATAAACGTCGTCAGTAGTTGTCGACGACAGACGTGTTAGCGGAAACCCGCGACATTCACTTATCAATGTTCACGTGAATTTACTGAAATTATTAATATTGTGACTACATGTTACATAACCGTTTCAACAAATTCATAATACTTTAGCAGTTTTGATATATTCATTTATATGTTTCCATACTACAGGCGAATAAGTAGTAGAATTTTGTGGCTTGGGATAATCTAGCGAAGTTTATAAAAAATACAATGTGATAAAAAAGATTTCAACTTGCTAATCCTTTGGGCTATGTCAGTGACTTTCGTTCTTTTACGGATCTCCTCATTCCTACAAGGTGGACCGACGACCTGATAAAGGTTGCAGGAAGTCGCTGGATGCAGGCCGCTTCCAACAGGTCGATCTGGAAATCTTTGGGGGAGGCCTAGCAGTGGACGTCCTATGGCTGATGATGATGATGATGATGATGATGATAAAAAATATTATAATCACAAGTTTAAAAACTTAACGGACCGACTTCAAAACGTATCCGATCGTGACCAAATTTATATGCGGCCACCCTTGGAATATGCTCTATCGAACACAAAATAATCTTAATAAAAATCGGTCCACATTTGGCAGAGATTTCGGGGAACATACATAAAAAAATACAGACGAATTGAGGACCTTCTCCTTTTTTGAAGTCGGTCGAAAATTAAGTAAATAAAATTATTCGCACAATTTTCAGGTATTCATTTAACTCTTTTGGAAGGGGTGAGCACTGAGTAATCTATTATTAGATATCAATGTTGTTTTTTGCGACCTAATTATGTATACATTGAATACCTTCGTCAATTTTACCTAATATAACATAACATAAGCTTACGCCTGTATCCCCGAAGGGGTAGGCAGAGGCGCACGAGCCAACTAGCACAACCACATTTCGCCGAGATTAGTTCCGTCCCAGATGTGATGGGGGCGAGCCTATCACCATATCGGGCACAAATTACAGACTCTGGGCTGATATGGAAAAATCCAATATCACCATGCCCGACCCGGGGGTCGAACCCGAGACCTCAGGACGGTAGTCGTACCGAAATACAACCACGCCACCGAGGCAGTATACCGGGTGTTTCATAAAGTTGGTACCTTGAAATTAAACTATTTTTACGGATTATATCACGATTTGGTGGTCACGGGTCAGAAACGTAAACCTAAGTTGGTACCTATAACAATTCCACATACAGGGAAAACGATTTAAAGTGCAACGGTAAAGTTAAAAAATAAAAATTTAATTTAATTTTCTTTATCAATATTAACCATGGGAATTTAAAAATTGGAATGTGACCTGTAAATCGTGGCAAATAGCAAAATAATGGCTTTGTGTATGCCAAAAATAATTAATTACCCCATGGGTAGTTTGTAAATGTACTGCAGCTGACCCAGTGAGCCAGCAAAAAGTTTTTCGTCACAAATTCAAGTTTCCATTATTCCAAAACTATGAGCCTAACGAAATTTTAAACTTTACCGCTAGATTGGTAGCCATCATCCCTTTAAGTGAAGTTATTATGGATACCAACATTATGAAACAACCTGTATAAATATAATATAAAAAGTAAATAAAAAGATGCTATGTGATCGCAAATATGGCCTCGAAAAATGTATTTCCACTTAATCCACCTACATTATTTGGAAGTTAATCCACCAGTAACATATTTCAATATTGCATGTAAATCGAATCGTAAAACTGTTCAATATCGTTCACTTTATAACACTGTAAAAGTGAATACACACTCGTAGTAAAATCAAATACGCCCAACGTCAGGCACTCCACTTGAAATAGAATTTTTTCGCTCTTAAAAATTGCGATCACGTTTCTAATATAGTGAAAACAATATTCTAGTGACCGGGTGATTTCTGCACAGATGCTTGCCCTTCCAATATTATGTTCGTAGGTGGGGCAAACTTTTTCATAGCGACGAAATACGACTGTCACATAAAACACTTCAAATGTATGATCAAACTTATATTTGCTGATCTTATTAAAAAATATTATTTGATACAAAACTTGGTTGTACCTTCTTCTAAAGGCAATAGGTCCGACGTATTATAAATAAAATAAATACATTATTTTAAGAAAAGCAAAAATATGTATTGGTTTACAAGTTGGGTGGTTACCTTGAGTTGTGAACATAATATATCGCATACCTATATAGAATATTCAGGTATTCAACGAACTAAGATTCAATAAACAGTAAGACAATGAAAAAAAAGGAAAATAATACAAACAATACACTGTCACAGTTTAATTAAATAAAGCTATAATTATAATAAACATAACAATATTGCAATGAGACAATCGTTACTTACATAATATGTTGAGTACATATATAGATTGCTTATTTTGTGCCCGAATATTTTTTTACATTTCGAAATTTAAAAAGCTATAGATATTTGCATAGTGCTTATTCCACATTCTATTCGACATGCATAAATTCGATTGTTCGACTTCTTCAGTGCGATAGCGCAGCGGTATCGTAATTTGAAATCGCATACATCGGGCGCTCTCGCGTTTTTAATACGTCAAGGGGTGTCGTTTCAACCCGTATCGATATAAAAACCACATTAATCTGTACTTATCTCGGCTATATTATTTAATGACGCGTCATTCCGCGGTTATTTGTAACGTTTACGATGGCAGTAGACTTAGCGATGCATTTTTAGATAAGGGTTTTTATGCCGAACGCGATATCATTATTGGCCTTGTAAGTGAATTTTTCATTTTCTAAATGTCCCCCATATGATATATGGAGTTTCGTTTAATGGCTTTGGTAATACATATTTAAAAAAATGCGAATACATTTCCTTCGTCAATACTTAAATTTACCATAAATAAAGTAATTGACGTGTAGTTCAGAATACATCATACAAAGTATATTTTCCTATGATAGAAATATGCACCAAATAAACTTTCACAGAACTATTCAACATTTGAAATGGTATAAGGGAAGAGAAAATATAATGTATATTTTATTTACCGCAAAATAGAATAACTAAAATCGTTTATCACACAATACGATTATCCCTAAAAACAGTTGCGTTCCAGCAACAGGGCGATTTGCATGAAATATAAAGGTGGCCGCACACATAGTTTCCCGTTGTTTATAGCGGTCAGTGTGCTCGGCCGTTTTGTTTGCATCCCCTTCGCATTCCTGCCTTGGTTCCTTTATTGTCTTACTTCCCGCATGACATCGGAATAAATTATATTTATTAAACAAACTAACAGAATTATGTTGTTTTAACATTTAAGTAGACATTCATACATAGACTCACGCCTGTTGCCCATAGGGGTAGGCAGAGACAATTGATTTTCACTTACTACGTTTTTTATAGGCCTATTTTCCTCATTTATTCGCGTTGCATTCTTCAGACATGCACGTCGGTTTTGGATAATTCCCTCTTATTTGAGTCCATAGATTTGTAAAAATAAATTAGATATAGAAATTTGTATGACAAAATATATGAATATTCTATTATAATCATTTTACCAATTCAGAATTAATATTTTCACCATTTCGTTTCCACATTTCTCGCGATATTTCATTGTTCAATTATAACTGAAAACTGTCAATTGACTGTCATATTCCACACAATAGAATCTCGATCGCACTCAACTCCTAATGAGGGGCGGCGTATTGAGGAGCGAAGTGGAATTATTAAAAAACCATTAGATATGGGACAAACACCGTGATGGATGGACTCTCGAATCCGATCCATTTCAATTTCAACATCCCAATGTCTCTTTATAAGGGGTGAACGTCCCTCGAGTATGGTAATACGGTTAAGTCACGCGTGGTCTGCTTCAATATTGCGATTTTTGCTTTTTTATGCGACTTATTATTTCATATACTGGACATTGGTCAGTTTAGATAGTTTTTTATTTTAATATATACAGCCATTATGTAAATAATAATAAGTAAATAGTAATTGAAATATGAAGTTCGTAAAGACAATTATTATAGTAAGAGTCGAAATATTATTGATTTCTTCAGTTTTTAAATACTACACGTTAGTTAAGACTAAAGAATAACATAATAAATAAAATCTCCGCAACATAAAGAAAGTAACAGTAAGGTATTAGAGAGAAACATAGTAACATTTATAATGTTGAAACGAGGGGTACAATATTACTCACACCTAACCAAAAATGATGAGCTGATAAATCATATCTAGTCGCCGATTTATACTGCAATAAACAAGAAGATATTGCTGCCGTAAATATGGTGTTTTATCCAATGCTTGTAATGTTATTTTTTATTTATGAACATTGAACAAACATAATATATTATTATATTATATATATTATTTGCAGTAATATTGCTACGAATAATATGTAAATTAATATTGCTACAAATAATATGTGAATTAATATTGCTACGAATAATATGTAAACATATTTACATTTGTTTCAAAAAGCTTACGCGTATCTATACACGTAGAGCGTTTACGGCTACGAAGCGCTACGGAAGCTACGCTAAAAATCCAAGCCGTTAAACTCGACTCCACTGTATAATATAACCATCTGGGTAAACCGACATTTATCCCCTAGAAAAACTTCTCTTTGTGTGGATAACTCGTTTTACATCCCCTCTTATGATATGTTTATGTACTTTGAGATTTTATGTGGACGTTCTAACGCTGAGCACGATTTTTATTGGGTTTATAGAATTTTATGACGCCATATTCTAGGCATTGGCCGCTGTTTTTCATTGTCTATTGATTTTGATGTGAAAGGTCCGCCCGCTAAACTATCGAGTAGGGACAGTGTTAATATATTGTGTGGGTACTGCAGTGATATAATGACGAGCAAAGTTTAAGAACACTCTTATTATATAGAACTTAAAGCATAATATCTAGCGAATTCCGACTGTCAAGGGATGCAAATATGTAATTTTAGACATTCTTTAAGACTGCAGTATGCGACGTGCGGACTTTTAAGTGTAGTCTCTCTGCCCTTATCCCACTTTAATGTGGGGTCGGCGCAACACACTTTTTCAAGAATGTTGCAGGAAGGATTTGGTTAAGTTTTTATGACCGGCTGCCTGCCTGACGTCAACCCTCCCTTGAGGATCCAGCCCCAATCAGATTAAATAGAAATTTTTGAAATTTTGCTTTGCCCGACCTGGGAATCGAACCCACGACCTCCTGGTTCACAGCCTATACATGCTTTGTTTGTTTGTTGTGTGGACTCCATTTTCCGCACTCAGCTACATATAAATTGGGCCATTGCGCGTGACATGCGTGCTGACTATATGCTTAGCCAGCCTAGCTCCGACCAGAAGCGCAGGATCCTCCTGGGGTCTCCACAGGCTTCTCGGAGCGACTTTGGTGTGTTGAGGATAACCCATACATACTGCTACTAGATAAAGGAGGCGACGGTCTATTAAGTGTAATTTTGTGTACTTTTAGTGATGCCTTTAACGACATACCATACAAAATATCAAATATAATGCATTTTGTTTCAAGCTTAAAAGAAGGAATTCCTGATAAAAAAATAATAGTACATACCTACTATACAAGGAAAGAAAAGAAAAGTACAAACAGTAACGGAAAAGATTTAACATCAAAATTGACGGACGCATGTCAGAAACATCCGACTATTACCAATACGCGTCTGTCGGATAATCTGTGCAAAACTACGTTCTGAAGCAAGCTTTAACAGTTTGACGGCGCACTTAATGTATTTATACCGGGCACCGGCCAGCGGCATCTGTAGCTAATGATATCGCTGGACCGGCCCTCAAAACCTCCACCCCCACCCTTACGCCCCCATATAACTCCCACAGGCCCCCATGACTCGGTCATTAGTTAAACACGCACAGCCGCCCGCATGTCGCAAGTTTATCTTTGGATAAACCGTAGGTATGTGAACTCGATTAGCCCTTTGATCAAATAATCCGGCGATAAAATAGGGTTTGAGGAAATTAAATTTCATTATGTGTCATTGTCGGTGTGCTCTGTGGTGAAATTTTAGTGCTGATAGTGCTGTGCCGTGCTTATAGACCCCACACCCCTATGAACTTGACCGATTAGCGCTTGATCACATTTCCTCCCTTACATTGATATATAGCAAAGAGATTTAATATTACCTAGTATAGAGGGGGTATCAAACAAGTTTCCATACAAAAAAAATGATCTCAAACGTCAGTAACGCGATCTAGCACTTATTACAATGCGAGGGCGCTTATTACAATTGACACTCTAAGATACTAGAATCATGTAATCTTTACGAAAGTCAATTTTGTTTTTTAAACATTATTACGTTGTCATGGCCTTGCGCGCATATGTTTCAAATACGACTGAGTGACTTATGACCATAAGGTCACAACTTTTGGAACACAAGTTTCGTACTGTTGTCTATAAGAACAAAAATAGATTTCTCTATGAAATAAAATAATTTTTAATTAGATATTTACCTAAATGTGTACCAATAACAATTTACTAACGTTTTTGTTTATAAAATTATCAACAGGTTATTGTCCAGTGGTAGCGTATATTAGGCAGAAGGTCCTGATTAATTCGAATAACAGGTAGGGTTATGGGTAACGCGGTTTTTCTAATACAGTTTACCGGTAAAAACTAAGTCTCATACTTTTCTATAGCTGCTTGAAAAAGTATGTTACTTTAACCCATCAACCATATAAAGCACCATTAACAGAGACAAACAGAAAGAAAAAGAAGGATCATAGCGATTTATTTTCTTAAATATTAGATACTTGAAATTTAATAATTGGTTAAATAATTAACGAAATAATTTTGACATGAAAGTAAACAATATTGAGTATAAACATTTTGGGTTAGAGAAATTCAAGTACATATTCACAGTCCGGAAGACACGCTCGTTACTCGCAGGTGCCGTGCAAGATAAACCACCCGCTGGTTTAATTGGCGGTCACCTACTCGGTTTGTTGCGTTTGCAACCCAAGATTCGGACCTGTATTCAAATTCCTTAGTCGTAACAGTTTTTTTTAAATTTTCAGTTTAATATATGTAGTTTGTACAAATAGTTTATTTTTCACGTGATAACCTCGATTGATTGGTTGTCTCACTTATCTCGGTATGCATTATAATGCAACATTATTTTATAACGTACAGCAGCATTGATATGAATATAATGATATCTGGTTTAGAGTATATTATACAGTACCTATCCTAGATAATATAGGTGAAATACTTAGTTATGTACATGAGAAAACTTATTATTATGAACTTTAAAATGAACTGCTTTTATTATTTTTTGGCCTATTGGGTTCTAAATAACGCGCACATACCTAATATTAGGTTTATTTCTTTTTAACAAGTATTACAATAAAGTCGCTAACCCCGTATATTTTTTATCAAAAACTCACTCATGGGTCCGTAAGTGGAACAAAACGAATAGCCTCTGCGGCGGTCACTCGATTAATACTAACATTAATCTCAGGCTGCCCCCCACTGAAGAGCGCTTTAATTTATGCAGTCGTTTTGACTATTGATGGCGAGGTAAATGTTTCAGATATTTTGGCGTTTATTTATAAAAATGTTTATTGTGAAGTTGAAAATAAGATAATGATAAAAAGGAATCGTCGAGAGTAAAATAAAATAAATAAAAAGAAATCGCGGTAGAATCCGTAAAAACTAGTTTTGTTTCATTGAAAATGAGATATTTGAAAGAGGGTATCTAAAACCCGTTGTTCAATGAACAACAACCTAAGTTAAGATTTTTTACTTGGTATAGTTACAAATAGGATTTCCCAGAACAAGGATCATCGGCTTAATGTGTTTACCGAAGCATGAAGAGATAGATGGATAAAAACCAGAGTGGTTTCCTAGAGTTACGGATATGATATTCCACATTTTTTTTGTTATGAACATTCGTTTCCTCGTCTAATTTTGAGGACTCGATGTTAAATATTTCAAATACGTTGATACTTGAAATATATCCACTGCTCTGGAAAGAGGCGCTAAGAAACATAGTCATAGATATTTTGTTTTTAATAAATATAATAAAATAAATACAACAATACTGGATCAACGAATTTCATATGTACATATAGACACGCCTATATCTCCAAACGGGTAGGCAGCGGCGAACAAGCAAACTAGGACACCCACATTTCCCCAGGTTATTTTCATCCCATGATAGCCTTTCGCCGTATCGTGCACAAATTCCAGACTCCGAGCTGATACTGAATAGGAAACCCAATATCACTTTGCTTAACTCGGGGATCGAACCCGAGAAGTCAGGACGATAGTCGTACCGCGTACGCAATACCACCATGCCTTCGAGGCAGTCAACGAATTAACCGGCTAAAATGTAAGAGGAACAGTAAATGTTTTGTAATGAGTGTTAGCGAACAGGGGGATGAAGGCATGCGTGAACATTCGTCCGCTCTGCTCGTGACATCGCGCCCGTCTGTCCGCCCGTTGCGTCCGCCCGTCCGCCCGTCTGCACCGCACCGAATATTAATTCACTGCCACATCTAGCACAAACATCATTGTCTACATCGGCGATGTTTATAATTATGAGTTATTAATATTACCATATCAGACGTTATATTTTCAGATTTAATAAGTGTTTATAGACTCAATAGCTAGAGCGGAAAAACGTGGACCAAATAACAGTCTCAATTTATAGATTCGTTTAAAAATCACATCAAATTCATAAATCATATATGATTGAACAACATGTATTCAAAAGTATCACACAATCCAGTATTTTTTATGAATCTAAAGTTAAACTAAAACTAAATAGGTACTTACATTTTGTACTTGAGATTTTAAAATGCTATTTAAAATAACCTAAAAGTTAGCACTATTCTATAATAATTAATAAATGCTTACGCAGCATCATCTAAAACTAAAGGGTTGGTGGGTCCTGAAATTAATACCACTAATATAAGTTTGAATTGTTAGTTTTGTCCTAAAATTATAAATTCGTCGGTGACACGGCGGATTGTGGCCGCACTGATACAGAATAAATTTTCAACTTAATTTAACTAAACACACAGGGCTGAACGAAAGGGATCAACTTAATTTCAGTATTGAAGTGGAAACTAATGATAAGGTAGTTTACCTACTACCTACACGGATGTACTAATTATGGATGCTTAACATTATTGTAAAAATATAATTTTAATAAGCTTACAATCTTGAATTTGTACAAATATTAAAATGAATGTCTGTTTATGTACCACAACTTTTCCACCTTTGTGCCTAGTGACCAATGCGATCCGAGAATCTTTCATAGTGAGACAACATTGTATAAAAAAATATATTTAGTATGATTGATTATTCATTTATGAATAAATTGAAACTAATCCTTAAAAAATGTAGATCGACGGTTCAGATAATATAATATAAATATAAAATTCAATATGATAAATCTCGCTGCGGCTACACACTCGTGACATTTCGTTGAAATTCCATGTCAAATGTCATGACCGTCCATCCATGTCAAATATCACGAACGCGCAAGCAAGATCGATTCGATAGTTATTCTTACCGTACTCTGAATGGAGTTAATACCCTTTTAAAAAACATCATTATGCCATTAAAAAAATATTTGCCGCATCCACGTCAATATAACCGTGAAATATCACGTCCGCACGATTATGCCTCGTTCCAGTGCGATTTTGCGCCCGACTGTACGCCCGCATCTGTCGCAAGACTCGCCTGTAGCTCCCCTTGTTTAACAGTCAACATTATAATTATCCTTAAGTTAACAATTTTTTTATTAAAAATATTTTACATAATGTGGTTTTATTCTGAGCCATATTATTATACTCTTAGGTTCGACTACTGAAACGCTGGTGAAGATAAGATATATACTTGAGATGTTCTATGGGATCATGAAAATCATCTAAAATTTATTTAGTAAACATTCGGTCGTCGACTTATTGCGTAGAAATAAGAACGTTAGTATAAGTCAAGAACAACATGGTGCAACTATGACTAAAAAATCGTATCACACAAGGACTTGGTCCCAAATTCAGGTTCTATAGTTATAAATAATAAATTATAAATTAATACACCCAACAGTCATACACCTAGTCCTGACCCCACACTAGGTATAACCTGTATCGTGGGTGTTAGAGACTATTAGAGACTTTCGGTCTCACAACACCCAGACTTGAAACAAACATCTGTGGCCCACACAAACATTTGTCTCAATGCGGGAATCGAATCCGCGGCCTCTCGCTTCACAGCCGGCTACTCACCCGCTGCGCCACGGAGGCTGTTAAAAAGAATCAACATAAAAAAAGAAAGTTGTAGTTTTTTTAAATCGTAAATATCGACGGATCAAATAGTTGAGAATGCCGTCAAAGGCCATAATTGAATCAACGTGAACGGTGGTTGAAAATACAGTGGTTCCGACTGTGTATGTGATATCAGCAGATATGAAACCGCAGACTGTCATGTGCAATTTACAGTGTAACTTGTGGTAATTTTGTGCAATTGCCATACGAATTCGCTGAAAGCAAATAAATATATTGAAAAATATTTTAGGGATTTATCGTCTTATAGCTTTTATCCGCGGAACAAAATTATCCATTAGATATAAATCGGTCCAATAATTGAATGCTATAAACTATACTTTCAACAGTCTACGTCGTGATATAAATAATGATTAATAATGATATTTAACAAGGAATGGAGTAAATAGAGCATAATAGTATAAATAAATACACCCAACAGTCACACACCTAGTCCTGACACTAGGTATAACCTGAATCGTTGGTGTCAGAGACTTTCGGTCTCACAACACCTAGAACTGAAACAAATATCTGTGGGTCACACAAACATTTGACTCAATGCGGGAATCGAACCCGCAGCCTCTCGCTTCACAGCCGGTTACTCGCCCGCTGCGCCACGGAGGCTGTCAAATAATAAAGGTACACCATACAATGTAACGGTATCCCGCTTTCGCAATCTCGAATTGTAATTGCTCATATTTACAAACCAGGTAGTTACATCAAAATCACGTTTACTGCATATATGTTCAAATAAAAAATGTGTGCATAAGCCCTAAGAAAAGCGCATTCATTGCAGTTCATAAAATACAGTTGTTTATCCTTTCAAAATAAAAGCCGTTTATTATGGAAGCAAATAAAACAGAATTTCATTCAGATTACAGTTCATTAGTGTGCGCAGAAGTTTCCTCTCGGAGTTACTCGATATTAGTTCCGCCATACATTTTCATTCGGCAACAACAACGCCTGGGGATGTAATTAATAAAGCTAATATGATTAGTAGTTGTTCTCTTACAAGTTGTGTCAGTGTACATGTTTGAGAGTTCTTGGTACAGGGTCCTAGTTTAGTGGATCCTCTGCTTATTCATAGTATTTATCAGTAACACTTTTGATAAAGCTATGGTTGATTTAAAATTCAAATTTTTATAACTTCAACTGTTAGAATGTATTTGTCGATTAATGATTATGTAAAGTCTCTGATAGAACTTAGTCGAGTGACTTTAATCAAGTTCCACATAATCGATAAAACCGAGATTTTGTCTATTTTTGGTTCTACAAAATAAGGCTACAAAAGAGACGTGGAATAATGACATTAAAATTAACAAACGTTCAATTAAAGTAAATTATAGCTTATGTTACATTATATAGTATAATAATATTTTTCTGCCTGCCTCGGTGGCGTGGTTGTATTTCGATACGACTATTGTCCTGAGGTCTCGGGTTCGATCTCCGAGTCGGGCAAAGTGATATTGGATTTTTCCATATCAGCCCGGAGTCTGGAATTTGTGCCTGATATGGCGATAGGCTCGTCTCCTATCACATCTAGGACGGAACTAAGTTCGGCGAAATGTGGGTGTACTAGTTGGCTCGTGCGCCTCTGCCTACCCCTTCGGGGATACAGGCGTGAGCTTATGTTGTGTATGTATATTTTTCTGTAAACGAAGTTTGTAAAATTACGTCCATTCCAATAGTTAATTAAATTGTAACTAAAAAAGACATGCAATCTGCCCAAGGGAGGATGGTGACGGCTCAATTACAGGGTTAATATCGGTATCAACCCACGGGCACTGTCCGCTAAAAATTGATAGCGTGTTATTAAACGGTACTGTATTTTCCGCCATAAATTCACTTAGTTTTTAATAGCTAGAGCCACCAAATCAGCTTTGGCTACATTTATTTTTTTTATAACAGAGGCTGGGAAACTAGCAAGAGGGTCACCTCCACCGCCCATAGACACCCATAATACCAAAAGAATCATAGGTACGTTGCCAACATTAAAGGAGTGGGAAGGGGAAAAAAGAATTAGGTCATCGGAAATCTCACTCAATGAAGGTAATGCAACATACGAAATGGTGATTTATTTAATATAATATACTGAAAATAAAATAAAATTTAGACGAGGTACATACGTCCATACGTAGATGTACGTTATTCATCAATTACGATAATTGTTATTCTATTACATATTACTTTAGTTATAAATTAGATATTTTAACCGAAATATTTTAAATGTTAATTGTTAAACGCATCTCGAAACTCAAATATGGCATTAAATCAGATGCAACTCTCTAGGAAACTATATATCACGGAAGCTAAGACTAGTTTGGGAATTAAGCTACAATTAAATGGTCGTAAATTCCAAGTTTGGGTTCGGGTCACTTCGGGGAGTGCGGTGGCAATTTATCAATTATTTACGCCACTTGGTCCCCGCGCGCCGCCTGTCGCCTCCCGCTCCTGCCACCTGCCTGTGGACGGGTTCGGAGATTTGTTGATTGATGCATCTCATATCCAAAATATTTAACCACCACTATTTTAATTCATTCCGAACTGGGTACGTTTGTTATACTGTCACACCTTTTCTAAGACTCTCTAGATAAACATCCCAATAAAACTATTTGACTTGTAAAATCATTCTGTGTCATTTTCTATTGACTAAACTATGAGTTTTAAGGTAGAGTTTACTACAATAAGTATAGCCAGACGATAGAGCCTACGAATGTATATTTATTTATAATAGGTACGTTAACATAAAGATGAGAAAATATGTATTTATTCTAAGTCTATGTCAATTATGATATTGGACTTTTCCATATCAGCCCGGAGTCTGGAATTTGTGCCCGATTTGGCGATAGGCTCGCCCCCTATCACATATATATATATATATATTATAATATTATAATATTATATATTTATTCTTGTTTAGAGATTTTTGTTAATAATATTTAGATACTCTAAGGCGATATATTGATACATAATATAACGTATATTATATTATATTTACTTTGATTGCTGCTTTAGTTGTATTAGTTCATAATTATTATCGTAATTTATAAAATTCAACATCTGCTGCTTGTTTTATTTCTCTTATTTTTTATTTGTCCTCCAGTGTGTATGTAAGTAAAGTAGTTATTCACGGGATCGTGATCTCGCCATCAGTCACTTAGCGAAGTATTCTCCAGACTCCAGAAACATCGGTGACTCCAACTTGCGGTCGACGCATCGATCTACGTCAACCACAGTTTGGGACAGCGGTCGTCTCTCAAGTGGTAGCTTACACAGATGTTTCACATTCCTTATAGAGGTTAGGATACATAAGTACACAGTACTAAATCCTACTAATTTTTAATGTTTGTTAGTTTGTATGGTTACCAGTTTATCATTTAAACAATTCATGTAAATAGATCATACATAGCAAGCATACACATAACATAACATAAGCTCACGCCTGTATTCCCGAAGGGGTAGGCAGAGGTGCACTAGCGAACTAGAATACCCGCATTTCGCCGAGCTTAGTTTCGTCCCAGATGTGATAGGGGGCGAGCCTATCGCCATATCGGGCACAAATTCCAGACTCCGGGCTGATATGGAAAAGTCCAATATCACTTTGCCCGACCCGGGGATCGAACCCGAGACCTCAGAACCTTAGTCATACCGAAATACAACTACGCCACCGAGGCAGTCAAAGAAAGCGTAGCGTTTTATTTATTTATTTTATTTAAGGATTACAATAATAAATGAATGCTATATTGCATGCGTAGTAAGGAAAAAATAATTGCAGCTCTGATTATACACAACCACAGCATGGACCAAACAGCAGGTCTCCAGTAACGGGGTTACCACCACCTCTTATAGCAATATTATTACAATGTTGCTTGTTCCGATTCCCGTACAAAAAAAACATAGTAAGATTATAATAATACTGCTATAACAGGTGGTGGTAACCGCCCAGTTCTGCAAAAAAATGTATTAGTCTTCTTTATAAAATAACATGGATTTGCCGACTAAGACAAATATTAAAAGAATTCAAAGAGAATTATGTAATGTGTGCAGAATCGATAAACTTTATAAAATTAATATGAAAACTAATGAGTAAAAACCGAATTATGTACAATCCGTTTCATTTTCCGCTCTATAATAAAACAGAACGATCAAATAAAAATATTTTACGGGTTGTTTTACAAGCGAAAATTAATTGAATACAGTGTGCAAGCGGAGATTTTATTAATACATTTAATTTCATTTCATCTGTACTGAAAATTATTATTTTCCTGTATTTAAAATGTAAATACGTAAAGAATAAAGATGCAACAATAATGACGAAAAATACAGGAAAATAGTAATTTTCGTTTTAAACATAACATGAACAAACTTATAGAGAAAAGTGCATACAATAAATCATGATTATTATCGATACTTTCCTTTCTACCTGTCCTAATGTCGGGTTTTAAGGTTTTGAATAAATAATAAAACGTATGTTGCAGAAATGATATTATATCTATATCAACTAACATTATAAATTCGTAAGAGTGTCCTGCAGAAGGACTTTATTTATTTGCCATTTACATCGATTTATATTACCTCTATATTAAGTGTAAAAAATAACAGGGTTATATACAGCGACTCATTGTTTTTTGTTGGCAAAAAATAGCACATACATACATATTATTAACAAACTGCATTCCTGCTTATTAACGCATTTACTTATTCTACTCAGTTTTCAAAAAATATCTTATACAAATCAAAACGAACATTTGAAGCATCTTGAATATCATAATTGATAATATTAATCAGAGATATTTATTGCATGGGTAATTAAGACGTGTCGCAGTGGGCAATGTCTCCTTAGTTGCAAATGGTGCCTTGATTTACGTATCGTACATTCATAATGTTACCGTTTTATTGCACACGTTGCCCAATTTGTCTTTCCAATCTCCATATTTACTTGTAACTATTCAGTTCCTGAGAGCTTTTTTGATCAGAACAGCGGCCCGAGCAGAAAAATTTCTGACAATCGTAAATGTATTTGAGCTTGATTCGCACTGATGACATTTGGTTAATATTTCATACAAATTTCATAGATGCGCAGCGAGCTCGAATACATTTACGATTGTCAGAAATGTTCCTGCTTGGGCCACAGTTCCGGTTTTTGACAATGCAAAATTGTAAGCAACCGATTCAAAGTCTAAATTATGTCATTTAGAGTGAAATGTTATTTCACTTTCTTTCTCCATCACGTCTCGTCTTCTCCTTGGCATGGTGCCAGCATATATGGGATGTGCATCGAGAGGTGCTGGGTTCAATACCCAAGCCGGGCAAGGCAATTTTTCTAATTTGATTCGCCAGGGACTTGAACCTCCAGAGGGGATTGACGCCAGGCAGCAAGTCGTACAAACTAACCCGAATCCTTTCTGCAACGTGCTTGAAAAATGTTGCGCCGACCTCGCGTCGTAAAGCACTCTAAACATACACTCTTGTTTTCACATATTTCATTTTCCCTTTGTATCTACATAGAGGTAGCTTACTAAAAAAATAAGGATACTTGATATACATTAAAGGTTAAAAATACTGATACAGTTGTTTGACTGCCTCGGTGGCGTAGTTGTATCTCGGTACGACTACCGTCCTTAGGTATTGGGTTCGATCCCCGGGTTGGGCAAAGAGTCCAATATCTCTTTTCCCAACCCGCGGATAAGTGATATTGGATTTTTCCATATCAGCCCGGAGTCTGGAATTTGTGCCCGTTATGGCGATAGGCTCGCCCCCTATCACATCTGGGACAGAACTAAGCTCGGCGAAATGTGGCTGTACTACTTCGCTAGTACGCCTCTGCCTACCCCTTCGGGAATACAGGCTTATGTGTTATGTTAAGTTAAAAAGTTGTTAGTAAACATAACTCGATCATTGTGCATAAGTAGATACTATTAAGAGCAGATTTGATCTGTAAACGACGGCCCGTCAGCTGCTAAGCCCAAGATCTTTTATATGAATCGTTCAAACAGAGAAGAGGCGTCGAAGCTAACTTAAGCCTTTTGTTCGTTAATTCCTTAGATGAACGTTCAGTATTCTTAGCGGCAGTACACTGCTAACCAAAAGTTTATAAACGTTTGCGTATATTTTATTTTCACTTTTTTCTGTTATTTTAGCTTTAGCTGATATTTTCATTGATGACTATTTTAATAAATAAATAGAGATTTTGTGGAAACTATTTATTTTGTTTCGTTAGTCTTGGAGCAGCGCTGCGTCGCCTCCTTGATCTAGTAGCAATATATATGGGCTGTGGACCGGGAGGTCGTGGGTTCGATTCCCAAGTCGGGCAAAGCGAATTTTCTAATTTAATTTCCCCATGCCTGGATCCCTCAAAGCGAGTTGACGTCAGGCAGCCTGTCGTAAAAACTTAGCTAAATGATTTCTGCAACATTCTTGTAAAAGTGAGTTGCGCCGACCCCACCTTAAGGTGGGATTAGGGCAGAAAAAAATGGTCAGGAAAGAAAAAAAAGTCTTGTAGGCTGTGAACCGAAAGGTCTTGAGTACAAATCCATTGGATCCACTAGGCCTCGTATAAATGTACGAGAAAAAAAGATACTTAAAAGAACTATTGCAGCTCTGTTCGAGGCTGAGAAGGCATAATGTCACTATAAAATAAAAAAGGCCCACAAATACTTACAAAAGTATTAAAAATTCAGATAAGGGCATTGTTTTTTTGGTTTGCAGTGTACAACCATAAGAGCCCCGTATTGTCTTGACATCATCAGTCACGATGCGAAAATTGTAACAATACCGGATTAACAGTTGACGCCTTTATAAATATTCATTTTGGGAGTATTAAATTCGAGGGCCGTTTTCAGAGTTGCGTTTTGTTTGTGCGACAGATGTGCTGTTTCCAACAAAAGGTGGATCAACCTAATTTTAAAGTCGTCTTCTCAATTTATTTTTAACCGACCTCAAAAAGGAGGAGGTTAACAATTCATCGTCTTTTTTTATGTATGTTCCCCGATTACTCGGAGACGCCTGGGCCGATTCGAGAAATTCTTTGTTTGTTTAAAAGGGTTATAGTTCTCAGGTGGTCCCATTGGCACCAAATCAGGATCTGATGATGGGATCCTATTAAAATCGAGGGCAACCCCTTAAATTTTATAGGGACGCATAGTGTGTATTATATATTTCCTAAAACTATTCAGGTATTTGGGTCTGGTATTCACCATCCCATGTTGCTGAGCTGATGATGCAAAATATTACTCCTTAACTATTAGGAGTTGGTGGATAATTATTTCAATATTACACTAAAAATAGATAAATAATAATTAAAGTTTAACAATGACTGAAAACCGACTTCAAAAACGAACACTTAAAAGTAAAAATTAACAACAATTTCTTACTCTCTTTAGAGTCGGTGCCTTTTTACCTAATACCATACTGGGGGGTTACCACCACCTCTTATAGCAGTATTATTATAATTTTACTTGTACCGATTCCCATACAAAACAAACGAAGAACGATTATAATAATACTGCTATAAGAGGTGGTAGTAACCCTGCAGTACTGTTACCGTACCATTTCTGAATGGAGGAACAGGCTGGTATTTTTGCAGGTACGCTTTATTATGATAATGATAAGGGATCACTGATCACATATCACCCACCACCCATGGCCTACTAGAAGAATCTTTGCTACATCGCCTTCCTTCAAAGAAAGATAAACATATTTACTTGAAGACATCTTATGTCGTAATAATCTGTTACATGGTAGGATTTAGGAAAAAGGTCGTATTCGTATTCGAGGTCTTATTAGTATGTTAATGCAACTCTAGTGGTGTATAGGTAGGTATTATATTTAATATTATACTTTATCGCATTTGGAGTATAGTATGTAAAATGAAATAAATCTATTAGGTTAACAGATAACTTCTATCTTTCTGCCTTTTCACCGTCCTGTCCCACATTTCAGTAATAGTTGTAAAACACTCGCTTAGAACACTGAACACACGTTGTTAAGTATAACCCAGTAAGGATTTCGCTTTAGTTTTTACGACCTACATTTTCTTTATATCACAGACTGGCAAACGAGCAAATGGGTTACCTGATGGTTAGTGACTCAAAAGAACCATGGGAGCACTGCCAACCTAGGAGGGAAATAAGGATTGGGAAAGAGAGGGGGAAATTAGAGCACCGGAAATCTCACTCACCGAATGAAATGCGACAGCGAGCTGTCACTTTACATCGGTATTCTGTGAGACAGTGGCATCAAAACTCCAGCCGGCCCATTCTTTCTGTAGACGTATCCGTCTACAGCGTGACTACCACTCAAACAACCGCCAGCTACATAACGTCAACTCCTGACACCATCAAAGGGAGTTAACAGTTAGCACTATCATGATTCTTTGTAAGTATAACCTACACTGCAGTCTTGGCTCGTGCGGCGCGGTGTGGCATACCCATAGTGAGGTAGTGAGCCGCACTATCGCGGTATCTTCACGCTTAGCCGAGCAGAAGCCTTCTGCTCGATCAGACAGATCGGTTTACGCACTTCACCCGCCTGCGATGCTTTATTTTTTAAGTCAGTCTTTAGATTTACTTTAAATAAACCTGCGAGGTGATCTTCAGACAGTAAAATTACCAGCAGAATTACCAGCGCTTTGTTTCTTATGGAACAAAGCATGTAACTGTGGTACAATGTATTTACACGGACTTCTATTACCTGTGTATATCGTTAAATTATCTACTGTGTTCTCAATTAATAATTATGTTTTAAATTGTAGCCAAAATAAACATTGCATCAATCTATCTAACAAAAAATATCATCATATCATATCGATACTAGGTACTGCACCACAATGAAAATAGATTTTTTTATATTATCTTGTAAGTTGTATATAAAAGCGATGTATAAATGTGGTAGAGTGTTTATTATACATAGTTATTGATAGAGTGATATCAACTTATATCCACAGTGGAACAATTTATAAATAAATAATGTTACCAATACGATATCTAACGGTAGTTACTGCATATTTAAATTGTAATGTTTGGACGACCTGTATGCACATTGCACACCTCAAAAGCACGTCATTTATGACCGTGCACGACCTACGATATTGTTTACAAATAATTAATTGTCCATTGCAACTGTGGCTGTTGATATTGGCACAATAAATGCTATGCCATATTGAATCCACATAAATAAATACGCTTCCGCAAATAGCTTAACTTAACATAAATGAAATTAAGCTTTACTGCTCAAATAACAGCGTATCAATTCGAAGATAAATTTTTAGTCACAGTAGTGTTCCATAACGCGATAGCGAACAGTTCTGAATGAGCGTATGAAAGGAATTTAAAAAGGAATTAATTTTATTCATTGGGAAATAGAGGATATATTGGCTTGGATTAGTTAAACGGTTTTGATTGTGCGAATACGTTCTAACGCATTTGGATGGAATTTATATATTCGACTTTAGCGGATGGGTATAAAGTTTATAATAATTTGTGTTGTGCTGGATGATGTGTGTTAGTGTGTGAGGTGGCTCTGCAAAGGGTGATACAGGGTGGCGGATTCGATGCAACGCGTGCCCGTGAATAATGCGTCGCTAACGGGCGATTAATGTCCAGCATCAGCCGATCGGCCTCTGTTACTCTGCTTGCTAACGATAAACTGGACGATAGCGATAAAAACTGAACACATAGTACGTGGTTTAAAGGTAACAGTTATAAGCCTAAAAGTCAGTTTATGAAAATAATGTAACGATTAGTCAATATATTTCCTTATACGACGCGACGGTGAAAATCAGAAGCGCAGTGAATTGTATCCGTAAATTTAAATCTTTTTCAAGCGATTTTTTTCTATCTGCCCTTATCCCACCATATATGGGGTCAGCGCAACACACTTTTTCAAGCATGTTGCAGAACGGATTTGGCTTCGTTTTTACGACCGGCTGCCTGCATGACGTCAACCCCCTCTCCAGTCCCGGGCAAACTAAATTAGAAAAGTCGCTTTGCCCGACCTGGGAATCGAACCCTCGACCTCTCGGTCCACAGCCCATATATATGCTGTCATACATTACACACACAATTAATTACCTGTTTATTATTTTCCAACAAATCAGCTGTCATTAAGAATTAGAAAAATTCAATTCATCATTAGGTGATTTGTAGTCAACTGCAGTTAATTTAGGATCATTAATGTGTACTTAGCTAATAATCTAGTAACTATTTGCCTAGGATTAAAGTAGATGCCACACGCTAAATCAATGGAGTCTGTCTAGTCAGGTTAATCAAATGTACCCAGTGGGTTTAGGACTATGCAATATGTACTGACGTGTACACAAATGTTTTTTGATATATTGTTCTTAGAACTTACAATAAATCCATACAGCTCAGGTAGATCACGCTATTGATAGTTATAATGTTCCTTGGTGTATAAATGGACCAGACGGGAAATATCTTATTACCATTGTCATGCAGAAAAATAACAAAAAAAAAACCAAATCCTCACTGAGTTCAAGTTCTAAGTAAAAAATATAGTAAAGTTTATAGTTCCATACGATTGTCAAACTTACAGAAAATTAAGCTCACATAAGCTGACGCCTGTATCATCGAAGGTACTCCTTCTGCCTAGTGGCAGAAGCCCACTAGCGAACTAGATATTTCGCTGAGCTTAGTCCCTCCCTGACATGATAGGAGGTGAGGTTATCGCCACATTGGGCACAAATTTTAGACTCCAGTCTGATATTAAAAAAATCGAATATCACTTTCCTCTACCTGAGGATCGACTCCAAGACCTCAGGACGGTAGTCGTACTGAAATAGCCACCGAGCCAGGAACGAGGAACCCCTTCAAATTATTTATTAACAATTGTGTGCATGATTATACGCAGCTAATACCTGCGCCGTGTGAGTAAATTCCTGACATAGCGGAGTGCCGTCAGAGTTGCAGCTCAACGAAACCAGCTTAACGCGACCCTCACCTTGCGTTACTAGGTAGGTACAGAAACCTTGATTTAATTAATTAATGCGGTAATTTTGTATTTTTTAGCACTTCATCGCGTACAGATAAAATCCTATTTAAGGTTTTGCCCATAACGTAAGGTTTTAGAGGTTAACCACGAGTGTTTAACTAATTGAAGTATTACATTATAAGCTCACGCCTGTATCCCCGAAGGGGTAGGCAGAGGCGCACTAGCGAACTAGAACACCCACATTTCGCCGAGCATAGTTCCGTCCCAGATGTGATAGGCGAGCCTATCGCCATATCGGGCACAAATTCCAGACTCCGGGCTGATATGGAAAAATCCAATGTCACTTTGTCCGACCCGGGGATCGAACCCGAGACCTCAGAACCGTAGTCGTACCGAAATACCACCACGCCACCGAGGTAGGTACACCAACTAATATTTTACGTTACAGGGTGAAAGGTAAACACCTTTTAAAAAATCGCACCTCCTTTTGTCATTCAAACACAATTGCCTCATTCCGTCGACAGTGAAATATTACGCTCATCACTTGAACACCATTTTTATGGAGGCAATTTCTTAGACATAAAAATAAAAATCGAGCCGTCTTTATAAAAACATCTCTTCAATTGTCATTCATGGCGGCGATGCGAGTATTTGTCACCCGCCATGTCGGTCGCGGATCGCGTTCCAAATATAAAAATGCAATTTTAAACAAAAATCCAGCCGCCAGATTCGAACCGAACCCTCACAATGAAAAATAAATGCGCGGCAAACGCAGAAACATGGGCCACATTTTTATTTGGCCAGATATTTTCAACTTTTGTCGTGAAACACACAGAATACGAACGAATTGTGGCGCGCCTTTTTAAATTTGTCTTTACAATTTTATGAAAAAATCGCAGTTATTACTCAAATAAAATCCTCTAAGTAAATAATTATAAACCTCCGCTAAAAGCGAGCTAGCTTATTAGTAGAAGTACATAAGACGTAATTGACATAACTGGTAATTCGTCGTAAATATAATTCAGCCTACTTACTCTTTTTTTATTTTAGACAATAATTTTGTTAAAGACGGCGCAGCGTCCAAACGAAGTTAACTTAGTCCAATAGTGGAAGAATATATTACTTGTATGTAGGTTGAAAAAATAATCACAAGTTTATAAACTTAACAAACCGACTTCAAATCCGATCGTGACAAATTTATATGGGACCACCCTTGAAATAAGCTCTATCGAATACAAAAATAATTTTGAAAATCGGTCCACATTTGGTGGAGATATCGCGGAACATACACAAAAAACACAGACGAATTGAGGACCTTCTCCTTTTTGGAAGTCAGTCGAAAAAGATCTAAATATTACGTACCTCTTTATTCCCAATACCTATTTAACAAAACACAACCATATCCCTCTCACTATACCTTATAGAAACCATAAAGTAAACTTTACGATGTAATTCCAAAAGGCACCAGCATCAAATACATATACAATCACCAATAAATTCCTACAGAATCAAACCGATGTTGTCTCTCGGGAGGGAGGCACTGTAGTTCGACGGTATGGCACGGTGGCAGGATTTCGTATTCACTGCGTCGTCAAGAAGACATCAGAAGGCAAAGTAGCAAAATATTATAATAGCATAATGGTGTCAGGTGGCGTGGCATTGTTCCGCAGGCTCCGGTTTACCTACACCAAGTATTTAAACATAGAAGCGTGTGGATTGTCGATATCGATACTTTAAAAATAGATTTAAAATATGACACTATAGTAAGAATGTCACAGTTTTAAATGAAGTCCTTGCTAGTATTCAATATTTACTTTCAGTTCATAATACTAGGGTTTGGAATTTGTGCACCATATAGCATCAGCATAATTACCGCACGGTAGTGTTATACGGCGATGGGCTCGCTTCTACCACATCTTTGATAAAATTAGATAAGCTCATCGTTCCTAAAGCACTGCAATCTGCAAGTACATACTATTTGCATCGTACATGCAGATTTACTTTTGCCTACCGCTTCAGGGTTGAAGACTTGACAGAAAACGTAAGCCGCAACTCGCATCAAAACTTTAAAACCTATTCGTGAATATAGGTCATTCATAATGAGCATTGCCTTAAGATATATATAGATCAGTCTATAGAAATAAAGCTTATAGAAATCTGAAAAAATATTATTTCGACTAATAACATTAAAAATATCGACAAGTACACGCGACATCCCTAACTTGAAAACGTCGCCACGTCGCGGTCGGCTGGGACATCGCATACACTAAGCGGGCTTTAGGCTCGTGATATGAAAGCGAAGTGACGTCACAGCTCCACTCTTCAGCCAACCGGATCCCTGTAACTTTGTACGAGATCTCCACTTTTATTGCTCGTCGGATTGTCGTGTGCTTAGTTTTATTGCTCTCCCGATGTTTAGATACTGGTCCCGCGGTGTGAATGCCAAACAGTCCGGAATATTCATGTATGGAAAATCAGCGCGAATAGCCCCGAGCCAACAATGTTTTTATGACTGTTTGGAAACTATTGACATCCAACTGTGCATACCTACACAAATATAAATGACTGCCTGAGTGGCCTAGTGGTATTGCTTGCGTGTTACGACTACCGTCCTGAGGTTCGATCTCCGGGTTGGGTAAAATTATATTAGGTTTTTCTACTCAGTACCGCTCCGGAGTCTGAAATTTGTGCCTGATATGCGGATGCTGACCCCAATTACATCTGGGACGGAAATAAGCTCTGCGAAATGTAGGTAGTCTAGTTGGCATATGCCTACCCCTTCAGGGATACAGGCGTGACCTTATATAAGTAAGTATGTAAATATAAATGTGTGTAGGAGTGTTTTCTATTATAATGATGATTAGCTAAAACGCATGAAAATGGCAATTAAGAATGAAAAATGATCATTACGCTCGTTTATAATTAAAATGCCCCTACATGCGTTTACGTGTGCTAGCCGGTACCGTTTCGACTTTGATTAATATTACCCGTGACAGCCCTGTTCACAAGGTACACCCGAAATTCATTTATTTACATGCTTGTAAAATCATTTCTACAACATTGTTCCGATTAATCAAATGCCCTTTTATTATGATGATTCAATTAAATCCAAAGTAAACTATTTAATTTTTCCATATAAAACTTGATCTAGTTATTAATCTTAATTTATTGTTATTTTTCACCTCGGTTTTGTAGTAAGTGAAGTACATACAATTTACCTCAAATAAATAAATAAATACACCCAACAGTGACACACCTAGTTCTGACCCCACACTAGGTATAACCTGTTTCGTGGGTGTCAGGGACTATGATTGACTTTCGGTCTCACAACACCCAGACTTGAAACAAATATCTGTGGGCCACACAAACATTTATCTCAATGCGGGAATCGAACCCGCGGCCTCTTGCTTCACAGCCGGCTACTCGCCCGCTGCGCCACGGAGGCAAATGACGCAGTAGTTTAAAACGATACCATTATAATAATTATAGCGTAAAAGTTGAATAAAAATAAGAAGTGATAAAACTAACATGTTGCCGTTACATTAATAAAGTCATAATAATTATAATCGAAAACACGTCTGGACATAAAATCTCTATTGTTACACTTACATTTCACAAACAACAAACCCGTTACAATGGATATGGCTAATCCATATCAGTCAAGTTTAAATCGCAGTGGCAAACGAAAATGTCAACTTGTAATCTATGTAATTAAGTGAATGTCAGGGTGGGTTTACAGGAACGCCCGCCCGACCGCCCGACCGCCCGCGCCGCCGCGCCGCGCCACGTCGCGTCACTCCGCCACCGTCGTCTGGCCTCGGTGTACACGATTATGACATAGACAGCCAAGTGCGTGTATAGACGGTAATAAATGAAATATATCAAGGGGCTATGATACCATCCATAGTTAAAGTTATTGTAACAATTAGTCCATGCTATTTAAAGATCTCTTCGTTTGTTTTCAGAACGCTCAAAATGTCAAAATCTTTATATTTCGTGAATAATTGCTTGTCATAATTTTAGTGTTCACCGACGGATGGTGCAATGCACCTTAGTCTATAAACCCCCAATTTCAGATTTTCTTCATCGAAAGCAAAACTAAAAGTTATGGAATGTAAAAACCACGGCTTTTTACACTTCACAATTTTGTCTGTGGCTTTTATAGTTACTTGTTTCTGACCTTTGAACTATTATTTGCCAAAGATTTTATAATGACAAAGAGATAATGCTCACTTTAGCTTACTAATTATTTACTTGTACGTCAAGAAACTGTCATTTGTAATGTGTAATTTTAGAGCAATTAATGAGAACAACTTAATTGTCAACATATAAGTGATATAATATTTAAAAATTAAGAAAACAATAATAAACCCAATATCCTTTCAAAATATTTGAACGCAGGTTTGAAAATTGATGACAACCAATGTTAGTTCAATGATTATTAAAAATTATCAAATTAATTTCGAAATATAGCATTGAAGCTTAAGGTATTATTTAAGAACAATATTAAAGAAACAATAATTTATAAACCGATTAGAAACGTAAGGCACCACATAACATAAATACTGAGCTCACTGAACAAGAACAAATCAACACTTTCAAGTATGTAAGACGGGAAAACTCTGGAGAATCGCGGTCGCAGACATCGCGAGTTAATTCCCGCTAAGTGAATTATTACTTCCCGTCGAGGTGGCGCCTTCTATTGACACAGCAAACTTTGCTAAATAGTTCGTTCCTACTGCTATTGTTACGAGACTGTCTCACAAGTCACAACTTGTAGTGCCTGCTGACATATGGGGTTATGGGAATTATGAGTAAATAAACGTAGATTAGATTATGTACCAAACACTGACAATAAATAGAGAATAGTAAGAAATCAAACAGAACGGGGCGGTTTCAGAAAACGAGAAACTAAAACTATCAATTCGTATGATAGACATCTGAATAAATAAAATAAAATATTATCATAATAATAGATACTAGCCCCGTAATATGACTATTGGGCACAGGCCTCCTCTACTGATGAAAGGGATTAGGCCTTAGTCTACCATGCTGGCCTAATGCGAGTTGGTAGACTTCACATGCCTTCGAAATTCTTGAGGAGAAATTCTCAGGTATGCAGGTTTCCTCACGATGTTTCCTTCACCGTTATACCAAGCGATAATTCATAATAATATAATATGATTTGATTATGTAGTTTTGTCGTACACAGTCATTGCAAATAACATAGTGTGTACCTACTTCAATTAATTCTTAATATTAGTAATTATTCTAAGGTAATTATAGACTTGATATATGAATCATCTCTATGAATGTTTTGCTTTAAAATATCTAGTATCAAATACGAGTGTCGCAATTGCAAAGCGGCTCAGATCCCGACGTTCCTTAAATCCGAATACTCAATTAATATGTTAATAATATGGAGGATTTGACAACGGTGCACGGGAGTGCAAGGCGCATGTCATGCCGGGCTAAAATCTCAACTTGTATTAAAATCATAGGCACTCGGATTACACGCTTCGTAGCGTAGTGGTTTATTTAATCAGAGTGGCTGGAACTAAGGTTTATTGTCTTAATTATACATTATTTTAAGCTATTTTTAAAGTTACGTAAAAATATGCTGTAAATAGTTTTTGTTCAGCACAAATAGGCCGGTTAAACTGGGCAATACCACTTTTTCCTTCCACCTGTCCTATCCCACTGATATGTGGGTTCGGCGGAACCTACTTTTTAAAGCATGTTGCAGAAAGGATTTGGCTTTATTGTTCACGACTTACTCCCTGCCTGTAGTCAACCCTTTCTGGGTAATGCCACTGTTATAAATAAACCTCGGTGTTATGTTGCTCAATCATAGTCAATAAGTTTTCAAAACCAAATTTAAATCAAACCTTTCTCCACCCTCATATTCATTGCCCACAAGATTAGTAGTTCACGATTCTTATGCTATAAATATGCTGCGTAATAAGGGACCCGATTGCTCGGTTGCCGCTTTCTACTATAAAAAATTTACTGAATTAAATACATCGAAATACAATCTAAATACAAAATTTACACAAATTATTACGTACATCCAGATAAGCTCACGCCTGTATCCCCAGAGGGGTAGGCTGAGGCGCACTAGCGAACTAGAACACCCACATTTCGCCGAGCTTAGTTCCGTCCCAAATGTGACAGGGGACGAGCATATCGCCATATCGGACACAAAATCCAGAATCCGGGCTAATATTGAAAAATCCAATATTTTAGCCCGACCCGGGGATGGAACCCGAGGCCTCAGGACGGCAGTGTACCGAAATACAACTACGCCACTGAGGCAATCACAAATTATTATGGATTGATAATATAGATACTACATTTTATGTTTATAAAGTGGTCACGTAGAAAGTGTGGTAATCTAGGCTTACGCAACGACAACGCACGTGTCTGTAGAACCGGAGCAGTCCTTTCACATTCGTTGAATATGTATACGTTTCGTTGTATATTACTCGTTATTTTAGCAACTCTTGTATCACCTTCGATAGCTCAGTTGGTAGAGCGGTGGACTGTAGCTGTATAGAAATTGAAATCCATAGGTCGCTGGTTCAAATCCGGCTCGAAGGAATCTCTTTTTAAAATCTCCTCAGCAATATTACAAAAGCATTGCTCTTTATACTGACATATTTCTATAGCTTATTGTCAATAATAATAGCTAAAACTGCTTGTATTTATATTTTTATCAGAAGTATACGTAACTAAGATTTCAGTAACTTCATTTTTTAGGCTTCTAGGAATTTCACAGCTATGTACACTTAAGTATATTATGTCAGTGAGACCACGCGGAGCCCTCATAATTCATAATGTAATGTATTTTGAGTGGTAGAGCCACGCTGTAGACAGTAACGTCTACAGCACGAATGGGCCGGCCGACCAGTTAGATACCACTGTCTCACAGAAAACCGACGTAAAGTAGCAGCTTGCTGTCGCGTTTCGTTCGGTGAGTGAGATTTCCGGTGGCCCATTTCCCCCCCTCCCTTTCCCAATTCCTTTTCCCTCCCCTTTCATTCACTCCTTTTAGGTTGGCAACGCACCCATAATTCTTTTTGTGTCATGTGTGTCTATGGGCGGTGGAGATCACTTACCATCAGGTGACCCATCTGTTCGTTTGCCAATCTCTGCTATAAAAAAAATAAAAAAATGTAAAGTGTAATATATAGCTGGATACCAGAAATACGAATAAATATCTTTTATCTAACCCACTTTTCAAATCCATTGGTGTCATTGACAAGTACTAGAAAATACTAGAAATAAGGGATTATTAAATAATTTGAAAATTTTGTTGACCGTGGGTCTTGACCTAACACCCAACGTTTTTTTATACTTTCCCTATTAAACCATCTTGATAAGATATAAATGCTATAAATCTCTATTCAGCTTCACACATCTACACAGTAAGCATTAATTTCAACTACATTCAATAATTATGTAATTATTTAGACACGGTTGCGCATCGTGTTTTGCTGTGCGTTTTCAATGCATCGATAATCTCATTTATAAAGGTTCTTTTATGATGGTTATTGGCCATAACGAAGTTCAAAAACCAAAATATGAATCGATTCACACACAATTGCCTAAAAAAAAATGCTAATTTCTTCGTGTAGTCGAGTAAAAATCTCCTTCGAGCCGGATTTGAACCAGCGACCTATGGATATCCCCTTTATTTACAACTACAGTCCACCGCTCTACCAACTGAGCTATCGAAGGTGTGTATATAGTACAAGAAATACGATATCACGTTCACTTTGTTGCATTTGTAGGCACGAAATACGTAATCAAAGAAAGAGAGAATATTTGAACCCGTAGCACGAATAACTTTTGCCTATGAATTCGAATCGAGCTAGACGCGACTGACGTTGTTTATTTGAATTTAAATGCAAATGACATAAGCGCGCAGAAAATTCGATTCGAATGCGTAGTCGAAAGTTATTCGTGCTAAAGCTTTTGAAGTCGCAAGGAGTCGTTTGCTACAACATACATATTAAGAAAAGGATTGCCGCGATTGCTTATTTTAGAGAGTACTCTAAACTGAGGGCCATTAGGTATTTTATTCCTTACAAGAAATACCTAGGATAGCTTGGTGGCGCATCTTTGCATTGTGAGTAGGTAATTTGTAAATTTTTATGCTGTATGTCCGTTTTTCCAAAATCTATGGATCGTCGTGGCGCTGTTATGTCGTGGTACAAAACAAAGTATTATAATTAAATGCCCTATCATTACTGCACTACATCTACTAAACATTGTTTTATGACAATGATAAACTAGCCAAAAGAACGTATTATTAAAAAAGTATCTCCTTCGAGCCGGATTTGAACCAGCGACCTATGGATTTCAATTTGTTGCCTCTACAGTCCACCGCTCTACCAACTGAGCTATCGAAGGTATGACAAGTTTATTAAAACTGCATAACTCAATCACGGACGTAAAGAAAAAGAAGGACAACATCTCGCCTATAGTTAAACGGACGCCACAGAGAAGCCACGCACACAAACGCGCCTGTACAAAAGTACCCATGTCGATAGATCGAATGGGCCGAAAACCCTGCATCAATTTCAATTTTCGTATTGCTCCGTCTATCTTTTTTTTACGTCCATAAACACAATAAAAAATATACTATTTTTCGTAGTTTTTTTCGTAAAAATAAAACAAACATTTAACATGGACTCATTAAAATCAAGGGTTATCATAGAGAATGTTGATATTAGCAATGGATGTCAAAACACATTAATACGTGCTTTCAATATGTACCTATATACCTAAATTCATTGCTTTATCTTTTAAGAATGACATTTAATTCGTACTGATTTCTTAAAAAAAGTATTATTAAAAAGGTACCTCCTTCGAGCCGGATTTGAACCAGCGACCTATGGATTTCAATTTGTTGCCTCTACAGTCCACCGCTCTACCAACTGAGCTATCGAAGGTATGACAAGTTTATTAAAACTGCATAACAAAATCACGGACATAAAGATTATTTCAATTTAATTCGTATTCAATGTACCTTTATTTTGTATCAAAAATACCATTCTTTTTTTATTTGTAAAACTACGAGTATTTTTAGTGGACAGAATACCTTCACTGTTCACAGAACTTTCGTTGCACGCGTTTGAACAAGGTCCGGAAATAGTGACGTGTCGTCTAGTTTACGTCTGCCTTAGTCGATACTATGTTGATGTAGAATAACTGTAGTTAAAAATAATTCTCAATCCATTGGCACATTCATACAACTACTATCCACTTACATTCGAACTTAGACAGCATTGTAAGTGGAATTGAAGAAAGTGCCAAAGCAGTTTAATTTAAATACAGTGGAATGGTAGGTAATTTGAATAGAAACAGTCGCGGCAGGCCGCCGATAGTCGCGCCGTTTCCGACCCGTCCCGTATCGGACAACCCCTCGCATTGAACAAACCTTAATGACTTTCTAAAGAATTTTCAGTTGTGAGTAACATCGGTTACTCACGTAAATGTGTCGTTTTCTGGTTATCACATTGCTACTAGCTAATTAATATGTAATGTTTATTTGTAAAGCTGGTAAGCGTTTGACAAAATCGCTAAAGCATATTTCCTTCTCTTACTACAAAGTTACGTTTCTAACGCTCGAATGGTCAAATGCTACTCAACTTTAACGGCCTTTTACAATGATTTCGCCATATTTTCAGATAAGGCGGCCTTAAACGACATAAGGCGACCTGAAAGGTATGACCATTCGGCCGTAAGTAATCGTATATCCATTAAGCAATAATACTATAATACCTAATATTATCAACACTGCCTTACAATTATTGTAAAGTGTTATGGGTATAACAATTAAATTCAACAGTGATTTCTACATCTACAAATCTTATACGACACATTTGGTAAATCAAGCAAGATTTTTTACTTTTATCCAAAGAAATTTAAGATAACATAAGTAAGCATTAAGTGCACCTGTTACTTAATGACGTACGGCAGAATAACTTATCTACTTACTCAAAAATATTCTGTATTTAAAGTGGAAAGAGCTCTGCTTTATTTAAACGACTAAGCTAAACTTTACAAAATGTTTTATGTATAGAAAACTTGAAATAAAATGTTTCACTTTACGAAAAAGCCGTTATAACGAATATTTGTAATTATAGCAGACTGAATAAAATCGTTAAAGACTGTAAATCATGAAATTGGAAAGACAGTGCAACAAAATCGTTGTTGAAAACTGACATGCAATCTGACATTTTCAGTTGCTAAGGTACAAGTACAGTAGTTACCGATTCACCCAAACTAAACACCATAGCCGTCTCAAGTCCCGTCAAAACCTAACAATCAAGCACCACAGAGTTAACATTTAGAATACATACGTACATTTATAACTAGGGAAACCTCAAGTAACAAGCCTCAAGTTATCGATACGATCCGCGTATCAAACATTTACGTGTTAATTTGACAGGTATCATACTAAAGGGCGCCTTTCAAAGATCAAACAGTAGGTTATTATATAATTCAGGGGCGGTCCAACGCTTTGCATAAGGTCAAACTGACATTTCCAACAACATTTACGTCGCCGCCAATTTATATCGAAACACAGGAAAATCGGAGTCACGCAATATAAGCCTAGTGATGACCTTATCATTTATCGATATTTTTTATTTTCTTTATAAATCATAGAATCGTAACCAGGGTTTTCATAAATAACTTCGAAAAAATATTTTTTGGGAACTTGTGAATTGGAATTCTAATTGTTCGATAAATAAATAATCTAATATTTGTATTTCGTACAATTCACAAAGGGTTACGAACATAGATAAAAACAAAGATAGAAACGTCGGGACTAATAATTAAAAAAAAAATATAAAACGCAAAAACTAGTTTTATTGCAATGACTAACAGTCCCGTGAACCTAAGATCAGAACATAGATTATTTTAAATATGACCTTATACTAACAACACCCAAACCTGAAACACTAAAAATGGGTCACACAAACATTTGTCTCGATAGTCGATACGCTCTAGGTTCACTACCGACCTGGCCTACTACACCACTGAGGCTGACTTTGATTATAAGCTGCTCTTTTATTTGTATAGTTTAAAAGAATCTTTCTTTCTACCCACCCTTATCCCACCTCCACCACTTTACCTTAGGTAGAGTCGGCGCAACACACTTTTTAAACATGTTGTATAAATGTTCTGCGGCCTGAGCAGGAACATTTCTGACAACCGTAAATGTATTCGAACTCGATGCGCGTCTATGAAATATTAACCAAACATCATCAGTGCGCAGCGAACTCGAATACTACTGCTACTACGGCTACTGGCTTCGTTTTCATGACTGGCTGCCAGCCTGATGTCAAGCATCTGGGGGATCCAGTCCCGGGCAAATCAAACTACTTAGTAAGTAGTACTTACCCTGATCTGAGAATCAAACCCAGGAGCTCCCGGTCCACAGCCCATATGCTGCCACTAGACCAAGGCGGCGAACAGTTTAAAATAAATTATTTTATAAGGTTTATCGTTGCGGTAACAGCCAGCATTATTCAACTCACCTTAGCGTTAGGGTAACTTTAGGGTAGCCGGTACTCGAGACGAAATTTCCCTGTCACGACGCCTTTACTGAATTATTGATACGAAACATAAGAAAGAATGCCTGATTTAATTATAACGGTAATAATGTAACTGCTAGTTGACATGAAACCGTTTTATTAGTTAAGAACGTGCTAACATTTCGGTTCGAAACGAGAAATGTTTATTAATTTATACGACCTTATTTATAGTACTTTAATGCGATAACAACGCCCATTTTGGGTTGTTAGCGCATAATGCCTATATCTTACATACAATATTTTACGTCGATAAAAGTATGAAGCAATCAGTGGTTACTTTAATAAGGTGAAATGGAAAAAAGTTGAGAGTAAAAGAAGTTATTTCATTATATTAGTAATAACATAACATAAGCTCACGCCTGTATCCCCGAAGGGGTAGGCAGAGGCGCACTAGCGAACTAGAACACCCACATTTCGCCGAGCTTAGTTCCGTCCCAGATGTGATAGGGGGCGAGCCTATCGCCATATCGGGCACAAATTCCAGACTCCGGGCTGATATGGAAAAATCCAATATCACTTTGCCCGACCCGGGGATCGAACCCGAGACCTTAGAACCGTAGTCGTACCAAAATACCACCACGCCACCGAGGCAGTCAATTAGTTAGTAATATTTTGTCCTGAAAATTTAACATAGGTTAGTTTAGCGAATAAGTATGTATATGCATTTATAATATAGTTCAACATGTAATTTCTACTCAACGTTTTTCGTGTTATAATACGATTTAAATAAAAATAGTAATCAAGTATTTTTTTAATCATAAACGTATTGGATATTAATTGTAGAGATCTTTAAATACTTACTCTAAAAATTTAGACATAAGTTTGTCTAATTGTTTAATGTAAAATGTTGATATGTTCATTTAAATTTATGTCACTGGTGTAAATCGTACTAATAAAATGGCCAGAAATTGGCAACACCTTCATAAGTAGTAAGACCCCAATTGGATACTTGACCATTTTTTAAAAAGTATACAAGGCTATTCATTAGTTTATCCTAAACATGTAAAAAAATATTAAGTAATTTATTTTATTATCATTTAGCTTAAAAAAGCTAAAACTATTATGTATAATTTAATTTGCCGCCAAAACTCTATCCGTCTACCTGTAGATACGGGTGACGTCATCTTTCCTGACCATAGATACAAAATCGTAAATACATGTATGATTTTAAACTAAAAAAAGCGTCAGATATTTCGTCGATCAGATACTGATTGTCGATCACATCTGCATTGAAATTAGGTTGAGCTTTAAACAAAAATACGAAAATAATATACCAAATAACCTGGTAATATGACTTTGGACCTTAGATCTTAGGCCACTGTGGAACAAATTTATAAGAAAAATGAGTAATGTTACATCATGCATCGTGATTGGTGTTTACAGTCACGTGACGCACATATAAAAAAATAAGTATTAAAATTACTAAAATAAAATTATCCTTGGAATATTTTAATAAATTCCTATTGCACTGGTTATTTCGATAATAAATCTATGTTCGTACAGAAATTCATTGATATTGGTAACCACAGTAAAGTATCCAATTGCAACATTGGACAATCCGTAATCTTCTGTAAACGTCGAACAAATCCGTTTAAGTCGTATCAATCAAAAATACTTTCGCTAATTTTACGACAGTGCCTAATTAAGTCAATCTCCCATTAAATCCCCCTTTCTTAGCGACTCGTCTCCATTCTGAAGGCGCATAAAACGCGCGAAAACCTAATGCCATTTCACGCCGGAGTAAACCTTTCTCCCAGAGTTAGCGTCTATTTTAACTCGGCTCAAGTTAATCGATCGAGAAGGCGCTTAATTATGGCTTTATCTTAAGGAATGAGGATCGAAGAGACCGGATTTAAATTGACTTAAATTAACGTGAGTACAAAGTTGTGGAGCAATTCATTGTTCCGAATAGATGGGTCACTCAGATTAAATTATTTTATTAACATAAAAGAATTAGTGTAACGTAAGCATGTGATCGCCACTTCGATCCGTGAAAGTGTTTACCCGAGATAAGCGGAGTAAATAATTATATAGTTCAAGTATTATTTATAATCTTACTAATATTAATAGAAGTATAATATAATATGTGTTGTGTCGAAGATTCGAAGAAAGACAATTAAAGAAATATAAAATATAGCGGCATATACGACCTTTGAACCGGAAAGGAGGTCATGGGTTTTAATCCTAGGATTAGATCTCCAGGTAACGGTTGTAAAAACTAAACCGAATCCTTTCTACAACACCATTAAAAGTGTGTTGCACCGACCCTCATTAGAATCGCATAAACGCAGGTAAAAGACAATATTTCATCGTTAACAAACGCTGGATATAATCCGCCCTTATAAAAATACGACCCCTAACTTCACCCTGTAACACAAACCACGAAGCGAAAGATTTGTCTATCCGAATTAGCGTCAACCGCGAACCTGTGATGTCGCCATATTAATATTCATAATCGACGCTCCTCGCCATGCCTCGCTATGCTAACAAGGCGGAGCGCCCAAACTTGACGTGTTAATTTAATATGACACATTCCTTCAGACAAAATTAATTATAAGTAACATCACACAACGTCAACACAAGGGTTCAAAACATATGAACGCACTATTTGTTTAAAATGCAAATTAATCAAGGACAGTTTATTGTGGGTGGTAGAGCCACGCTGTAGAAAGTTGAGTCATCAGCACGAATGGGCTGGCTCGACCGGTTCGATGCCACTGTCTCAAAGAAAACCGGCGTAACGTAGCAGCTCGCTGTCGCGTTTCGTTCGGTGGGTGAGATTTCCGGTGGTCCAATTACTCCCCTCCCGTTCCCAATCCCTATTAGGTTGGCAACACACCCATGAGTCTTTTGTGGCTTGGGTGTCTATGGGCAGTGGAGATCACTTACCATCAGGTGACCCGTCTGCCCGTTTGGCAGACACTACTATAAAAAAAAGTAGTTTTCTCTTACTAAAAACGACGAAAATAAAAGAATTAGCAAAGTCAAATAAATAATGCTTTGTGATTACAAAAAGACGATTAGCACCAGCTTTGATTAAAATCCCACGTGTCTATTGTATTAAAGTGACATAAATAAATAAAAAGGCATAAAGAATTTAAGGTAACCCCATAAACAGTATATAACAATGAAAGCAAAATATAACTCCCAGCAGTAGGTATGGCAAAGGTCTTGTGACTTGCGTTTTAGGAGGCGCTCGCTGCCCGCCGGGACCACAAACCCTAATTACACCTGAAACAATACACAGACTCATTTTTACCCATTTTGTGCTCAATCATAATTACCTGCGCCTTCCTGAGGGAAACACTGCTATGAAAAATCATCACCGTGGCGCCTTTCATCGCCTTTATCTTTACCAGATAAACAAACGTTTACAGAACAACACATTTTTATTCAAATTATTTACCACTCAATTAAATAATAATTGTATTGCTTTAACATACGAATACATATCGTATAGTTAATTTCACACCAGTCTTTTAAACTGTACTACAGTACACACACAAAGTATTCTCAGTAAACTGGTTTGTGAATACAATAAAAGCCTTTGAAATCAAACAACAGCTCAATAAAAGCGTACGCAATTACCTGCGTCTCGCATATTTATCTTTTTCCGCGATATAAATGCTTTGTGACGCGAACAATAGCTGCAGGGCGCGACTGTGGCGGCGGGGAGCGGGGGAAGCTTTATAATTTTTTAATTAATACCGTCGAAAATATCAAAGTCATTGGGCGTGCTACCAGCTAGTAGGGAATGCTATTACATTTTTACAGAGGTTTAATTTTCTTTTTCACAAAAAGCGTTCCTCTCTTTTAGGATTACTCTCATAATAATATTATTTTACATGATAACCACCAACCACCACAATTCCTGCTTGGTTTGAATTTCTAGTAAAAATATGCCTGAATTCATATTGGATTTATTCGACAGAGTTTGATTTTAATGAAACATAGATTAATTAATAAATCAAATAAAATTAAACACAAATTAATAGAAATAATTTTACTTAAATGTTACCTACCATGTGTAATGACACAAAAAGTTAACCAAGCATCCATATTTGAATGCTTCGTTATTCTAATAATTAATGCCAAAATAATGACCCACTGTGAACCCTTTTAATATTGTGTTTATTCTATTGGAAATCCATGTCACCAAGTAAGGGTGAGTTAGGCGTCCGCAACCGGTTATTGACACTGTAAAATTCACTCATTAGGAAAACTCAGAGGAAAACATGAGTATAAAGGATTTCCCGCCCGAAGTCTTCTCTTAATTGTGACACATTTTTCAAATGAATGAACATCTCTTATCCTATTATGTCGCGTACAATTTGAGTAATCTTTATTTAATATGTTGAAAATTTAAACACAATGTTTTATTTGGGCTGTTCCTTAATTTTATTTACAAAGTATAATGGTAGTTGGAAATTATATTAGGTAATTAAAACGCAGAAATTAAGGAAATAAATTATTATTAATACTTCAAGACTGCCTCGGTGGCGTGGTTGTATTTCGGTACGACTACTGTCCTGAGGTCTCGGGTTCGATCCCCGGGTCGGGCAAAGTGATATTGGATTTTTCCATATCAGCCCGGAGTCTGGAATTTGTGCCCGATATGGCGATAGGCTCGCCCCCTATCACATCTGGGACGGAACTAAGCTCGGCGAAATGTGGGTGTACTAGTTGGCTAGTGCGCCTCTGCCTACCCTTCGGGGATACAGGCGTGAGTTTATAATGTAATACTTCAATTAGTTAAACACTCGTGGTTAACCTCTAGAACCTTACGTTATGAGCAAAACCTTAAATAGGATTTTATCTGTATGCGATGAAGTGCTAAAAAATACAAAATGATTACCGCATTAATTAATTAAATCAAGGTTTCTCGCAAACCTTTTGAATTGAACCTGTATTGGCTTTTGCCACCCTCGTTCCATCCATAATCAAAAGGGAAATCTGTGTCCAGACAATGTTTGATAAAATTTTATTAAATGGACAATGCCCGATGAAATTAGCGTTATTAGACCGCGCTTATTCAAATTGCCTCCCCTATAGAAATTTATTGCTGGTAATTGATTTAATAGGCTTCTTTGTTGCCGATTTAACCTCTGTAGCTATTCTGAAGGATTAAAATGAATTTGGTTGAAACGTGCAAATTACACTACGCGGAATATAAAACAACCTATAAAATGTTTAAAGCAATGTGTATATAACTATGTATTATACATAAATTATGTTTTTAATGATAATGAAATAATTGTATTAGCCCTGTAATATCACTGCCCCACTACAGGGCACGAGCCTCCTCTTCTACTAAAAGGGATTAGGGCCTTAGTCTACCACGTTGGGCTAATGCGAGTTGGTATACTTCACATAACTTCAAAATTTTTATGGAGAAATTCTTGGGTATGCAGGTTTCCTCAGATTTTTTTCCTTCACAGCTATATCTAGCGATAATTCACAAAGAAAACCCACTTAACATAGAAGAGTCAGAGGTATATGCTCCATTTCGGGGGTTGGCCTCGAACCTCCGCCACTCGTCTCGACAGTCCGTACCATTCCCAACTGAGCTATCGCTGTTTTTAATGATATACGTTTGTTACTGTGTTGTTGTTTGATGATCATGATGATGATGATGATTATACAATAATTGAAAAAAAAAAAATTTTAGAAGTTTTTGCCTAATGTAATCTGAATGCCTGTGTAATAACAAAAACATCTACAATAACCCAAGTAAATATAACCATAATTTCATATAGTAAAACCCATCGAAACGAAGTACATAATATTTTGGCGGGTAAAGGAGTGCCGGAGGAGTCGCCGGGTTTATCAGCTCCCTTTAATTGTTGGCTGGAGTACAATCTCGAGGTTTACTGGCACCGATTGCACGTAATAAAATCTTACGGCCCTTTTGTTGGGAGCTGTTCGTGCGTTTGTCGCCTCTGATATAACGTTTTGTTATCTTAACATTTTAACTAATTCCTTGTTAAAGCAGATTCCTAATACTTTCCTTCTTTATCAATAAATTGTAGAGTCGTGGAATGGGTACCGTTTTAAAATATATTGTAGCAGTTTCATCAAAAATATTTTTTTTATGGGGAGTTGTTTTTTATTGTGTCGCCGAAAACTGAAGAGCAAAAGATATTTACAATACAAAACAATTTAGTGACTCAAGCACAGAACCGCACTGCTATGCCTTAAGGGTATAATTGGTGGACATAGTGCACCCACTTTTCGCCAAGCTTATTATTGTCTCATATTATTTGCCAAGCCTATCGCCATATCGGGCACAAATTCCTGAATTAATCTTCTTCTTCTTTAAAAACTAATGCCTTCCACGCATTTGCGATGATTTAGCCAAAGTCAAGGTAAATAGAGCATTTATCAAGCTTTCGCAATGACCAATATGAGTAGTCCATATTCGCTGAAGTTCGGTGCAAAAAACCACATCACAATAAAACAACAAAAACAACGCAAAATAATTTTAATAAGCGACGCCCACCCTGTCAGACTTCCCGTCAAATCCCATCCACTCTTAATACTTCGCAGAAGAATTCAATATCACTTACTCATCCAGGAATCAAACCCGCAGACGGTAGTCATAAGCAATTGTAATTTTTTGTGACTTTTGTTGCCATATCAAAATATGAAATACAAACATATCAGATCACGTTTAAATCTCATGTCAGATGCCTTGCACACCCCAAACTATAAGAGCATCAGAACAGGAAGTACGTGACATTTCCGACCTACTAAACTAAATTACACTAAATAAAATCTACTGCTGTATTTACGGATGAAATATCCCGTATTTTTAGTTTTACTTTTCCTTACCAAGCTGACGGAATTTTATTATAATAACTTGGGAATAAGTATTTGTCAGTTTTATATTGTTGTGGTCAGGTGAACTCCCCTCTGGAAATCTTACCGAAAGCCGCTATTAAACTCAACTTATTTCGTAAATTTTTTCTTCGTTTTACACGATTTATTTTCCTAGAATAACTAGATAGACACATCGAGCGAGCCTTTCATGATGAAGATGAAACAAGATTCAATGTGGCTTCGGCTCTTAGTAGGTACATTTCCTCTGAAATTTAAAGCATTAAAATATTCACCCAACAGTCCCTCACATAATCCCAGATTCCTCACCTACATTTCACACTAAGATTTGAGAGATTGCGTGTAACAGGAACTATAAAAGTCTTTGTGTCTCACAACACCTAAACCTGAAACAATATTTGTGGAGCATTTGTCTCGGTCACCAAATGTGGTAAAAGTAGTCACTAGTCATCCGCTGCGCCACAGGGGCTGTCAAAGCACAATGGACCAACATTGGCTTACACATGTGCGCAAACACCTTGGACAATGGACAGCAATGGAAGGCTTTCAACGATGCCTGTTAATATCGCCACAAGCAGCAGAATTACATATTTATTTATTTATTACAGGGATAGCAAACCGTTACATGTTAATGATATATAAAAACTAATCTTTAACTAAACGAATACATAAACATACATCCCAAACCATTACCCCAATATTGACATAATATAGTGTTGACTTATTTAGCAAACAGACTACAAGCTAACATCAAGTTGATTCAGCAAGCTTAAAAGTGACTTTTCAAAAAAAAAATCTTAATTTGCTCCAACATTATGCCCAAAAACTGATATCTTTTGAATTCATGAAACTAGCAGAAATAGACCACAACCGCAGCCTATAGGTGTTGATTCGATAGGGGCTTTGTGAAAAAAACTCGCGATCTATATGCGGAGCGCAATGCACCGCTGATATGACGCGTGACTACAGCGGGTGAGGATAGGGTTGCGCCCTTGAAATATCGATAAACCTTTAAAATATTACTTTTTATGATATGTTATTTTGAATTTACGTTACTTATAAACATACTTCTAAATCAACATCTTAAAGTCGTGACTAAGAAAAAAATATACATCACGATTTACGTTATTTTACTCGACAACCACTAAAACGTCTAGACTGATCTGGAATTGGCAGCGGTTTTCATCCAGTGACTTTTTCAGGTCATCTTGGAAGTCTATGGGAGAGTATATGTTCAGCAATGGACGTCCTGTGGGTCGCTAAAGATGATGATGATGTTGAATATAAATTACAACCCCCACAACAATTCCAAAACCTATCGATGCAAAGCCATCACTAGCACCAATAAAACCGTACAGAATATGTCAATAGTGGATAGATAGCTATTTGTGAGGCAAACAGGTCGCTTCTGCGTGAGTGGCCGCGTCCGCAATCGCCGCCCGCTGTCAACACGCTCCCATCCGTGCGGATACGCTGCTCTACTGTTCAATTTTATATTATTTGCACTACAAAAGAAGTATTTATTTATATTTGTTTCCATTTATGGAATTTAGCATTGTCATACCAATACATCGATAGTTTGATTAGGTACTTACCATCTCTAAAATATTTCCTTGAAAACCATAATGTATTTTTGTAGGATAAGTTGAATCTCGGTGTATAGTAGGTATATTTTTTATAAGTAGGCATAGCTTTACAAAACAAAATACATGTACATACATATGTATATCGTAGCAATCGAGCTCATTACCGCATCAACTAATTGTTATTTTTCGATTTGTTTTAGTGGGACATTAATTCTTATAGTGGCATTCACACGTTAATAGATTACAGAAAACCAGAATTACGTCCAAAATCCGAATCCGCGCAAGAATAATCATGAGTCATGACTAACATAAAATAATAGTGATAGTAAATTACTTAAATATGAAAATGTATTTGACTTTTACGATATTAAAAACAAGTCTGTAATATGTAAGATAAAAATAATCTACTGTAGTGCGTGTAGGTACAACCAGGCCGTAGAATGTGGTACACTTACAAAATTTATTCTACCTCTATAGCAAAACACGTAAGCATACAGCATATAAGCCTCACGCTGGCAAAACATCTCTAATTTAGCAAAAACAAATGTGTGGATTGCATCTGAGTGGCGATAATTTGTCAGGTGCTACGTGTTCAAAGAACATTAAGACTACGAAAAGAACAGACAAACCAATCATCTTGCTGCAGGATAGATAATTTTCTAAGTCTTATTTTAAACAATACAATATGTAATTCTTATTGATAATATTTTCTGGTTAGATAACTATATACCTAGAGATAATTTATCCCATGACCAAATTGTATAAACATATCGACTGACTGATGCTCGTTCCTACCTACTTCTGAACTTCTATGTATTACAATATTGTAAAAACAAATCATTACCTCATTACTAGGAACTAAAAAAAATAACGTTTGTTTTTAAAATACATCAGATTTACTTGTTCAACCATAATAAATGTACTACTGCACCAGCATTGTCTATTATTAAATTCGTCAATTTTTCTTTGTCCAAACGCGTGGGAACAAGGAACATCAGCAGCACACCGTTGGCCCCGCTAACGTCTTCCTCAAGGGGAATGAAATATCTAAACGCGAGTCTCTTAATGGCTCTCATTTATTTCTCTCCAGAATCTCGCACTGAGCACTCGTAATTATTGCGTTTCCAGTAGGGGTTATTAAGTTTTGCTTCGGTTAAAATGAGAAATGGCAGCATTTATTCGATGTTCAACTTGATATCTTTGAGCAGCGAAGGGTTGAAATTTAATTTTATATCATGATAAATATTACGATGTAATTATTTTAATTGTGGCGGGCTGATGCGGTGCTATTATCTATACTTCAAATAGGAAGGTATGTTTGTCGTTTTATGCTCCAATATTAATTTATGCTTGATATGAAATAGAATATTTGATAATTTTTCCTTTAGATTTGGTTTTACGACTGGCTACCTGCCTGACGTCAACCGCCTTTTTCCCCCTTTCTGCCTACTAAATTTTTATTTGGGTAGAGGGGATGTAGAGCAAATGGCCTTAACAAGACACTACATACATAGAGACACAAGACAAAGACAAGATCCTTAGTATAAAGGAAAATAGTAGTAAGTAGTCGTGTAATAAAATAAAAATAAACTGTCAAAATTAGGTAGTCCTAATCATAGATCCTAAGACTACCTAATGACAAGATGATAATTTAACAACAAAACAGTCTGACTACGTAACCCTAGCAATTTGTTTTGGCGAACTAAATTAACATTCAGATTATGCTAAGTAAATCCCATTTGATGCAGTTTGTTGTAAATTGTCGATGGCTAATCCCTGCCCATTTATGTCTATTTATTACGAATGCGGTATACTTCATCGGTTTCTCTTATACATTTACATATTTTCTGTGAACCTATGATTGTATTATTATGATATTTTCGCAAGATCAAAACTGGCCTGTATATACATACTTCAGCGGAAGTGTAACTTTCTAGTTTAGGAATAAATTTTCTGACTGCCTCGGTGCCTTAGAGGTATTGCGTGCGCGGTCCGACTATCGTCCTGCAGTCTCGGGTTCAATACCCCGGTCGGGTAAAGTGATATTTAATTTTTCAGTATCAGCCCAGAGTCTGGAATTAGTGCCCCGTATGACGATAAGCTCGCCACCTATCACATCTGGACCAGAACTAAGCCCGGTGAAATGTGGATGTACTATTTCGTTAGTGCGCCTCTGCCTACCCCTTCGCGGATACCGGCGTGGGCTTATGTATGTATGTATGAAAAAATTCTATAAATCGTTTCAGTACTTCTAAAGATTATCCCAACAAACTAATACATTTTATGTCATCATAATATTAATAATTATAATATTAGTCGCCTCCATGGTCTAGTGGCAGCATATATGGACTGTGGACCGGGAGATCTTGGGTTCGATTCCCAGGTCAGGTGTGGTGTTTTTCTAAAACTATTTTCCCGGGACTAGATCCTCCAGATAGGGGTTGACGTCAGGCAGGCAGCCAGTCGTAAAAACTAAGCCAAATCATTTTTGCAACACGCTTGAAAAAGTGTGTTGCGTCGAGCCCACATTACGGTGGCATACGTGCAGGTAGAAAGAAAAGAAGATCAATGTTGTAACTGATCCAGATATCTTAATGTCAAGTGTTACAGTTTAGCTCTAAAGCGTCTCATATTTTGTCGAAAGCCGGAGGCGCTTGCAAATTTCTAACTTTGTAGAGATAACAAGACGAAGCTAAAGCCTACTTGCTAAGCTCTTCCATCGGAGCCTCCATGTGTTTGTATTACTAAATAGGGACGCTGCTGTTGTCTCGCACCTTATGTAACTAAATATTAACAATATATTAGAGGTTTATCAAGCTATATCTTGTTTAGTATATGCACACGTAAGTCTTGGGTATTATGAAGTTGTTCGATGATTTATATTCCTTTCACATAGTAACTGTACAAGAAATTCACGTTAATTATTGCTTTGACTTCCTGCGACCTTTATTAGGTCATCGGTCCACCTTTTAGGTGGACGTCCTACGCTGCGCTTGCCGGTACGTGGTCTCTACTCGAGAACTCGCTGGATGCAGGCCGCTTCCAACAGGTCGATCTGGAAATCTTTGGGGGAGGCCTATGTTCAGCAGTAGACGTCCTATGGCTGATGATGATGACGATGATGATTGCATTGCCTTTGGATATACGTTCATACTATATTCGATGAGCCATAGAATGATACTTGTCGCGTTATAACTTTTTGCTTCGATCAATTTTATCCCATTAATATTATGAAGGAAACGGCAACAGCGCAGTCGGATTCGCAAAATAAGGTATCTAATAATTATTGTCTGCCTCAGTGGTGTAGTGGTATTGCGTGCGCGGTTCGATGCCCGGGCCGGGAAAGTGATATTTTCAGTATCAGCCAGGAGTCTGAAATTGCGCCCGATATGGTAATAGGCTCGCCCCTTATCACATCTGGACCGGAACTAAGCCCGGCGAAATGTGGGTGTTCTAGTTCGCTAGTGCGCCTCTGCCTATCCCTATGTGTATATATGTAATTTGAAATAAACCTAAATTACCCAATTTCATTCTGATTATTTACCAGAGTTTCACAGTAGGTACGTCAGTTGTCGTAGATTTATTTTTTAATATAAGTATTAATATAATATTCTTCATTAAGTCACTTAAATACAAGTACATAATGTGTAATTATTCATAAGCAGGTACACATATAAGATTGCCAGCTATCTAAGGTACTCGGACGATTTGTACCCCGGCTTGTAGCTATGCGTCGTGTGCGCGCGCTTTACACGATGCAAGGAAATATCTTAGCGGCATGGCGATTAGTATGCTCTACTTTAGCACAATCTATAATTATTATCTACAGAAATACATATATGATGTCATAAAAGTTTAGTAAGTAATTAATTTATCTTTAGTAATTATAAGGTTGCCTCGGTGGCGTGGTTGTATTTCGGTACGACTACGCCTGTGCCTACGTGTAAAAGAAAATTGGCGCTACAATATTTATTAACCATAGACGACAATAACATCATATCTTGCGCTTAAATTGGGCATAATATCAATATTCTTCGTATTATAATATACAATCTATCCTTATTTCTTCTTTTTAGAGTTAGCTCTATATTTGTATTCTCAGTGCTTTGTTTTAAGCTCCATTAGGGGGCGTCCATAAATTACGTGAGGTGTTTTTTTAAATTTTCTGCCCCTCCCTCCCCCCCTGGTGAGATTTCGTGAGATTTTATTCAACCCCCTCCCCCATCCCCCAATCTCACGTGAGATTTTTCTAAATGTGAGTTTCTTACGTAAACGCGTTGGATTGTTATTGTAAAAAGAAAAAAAAGAAATTTGCTTCGTGCTTTTATTTACGACTAAAATGTAAAAATGATCAGAAATAAGATTTCATCGTTACTTACGTGTGAAATGTAACACAAATTTCATTTCGTTTGTTATTGCTTTTATACCCGCGAATGCAACATCCCACCATTATGAGACTCTGCAAACTCACTATTTCAATACAATAATAAGAATTGAATAATTATAAGCGATTTATATCCACGTAAACTGCAGAATAAAATATGCTGTCAAATTCTGTGCTCAAAGCAAATGCGCAAAGCAAGAATTTCTGGGTATTCGATGCGAGACAAAGAACTAGATTAGCATCTTTGTTCAACACACTTAAATGCGTATAGCACCATCCCGTTTCTTCAATACGTCAGTGAGGATAGTCCAGTCTATATTTAGTCTAAGGTAAATTCAGATTAAATTGAGCTATTTGGTATAAAACAAGTATGGTGGTTTGACAGTCAGTAAATGTATAACGTTGAAGTATGAATGAAATTATTTTCTTTCGAAAGAATTAGTAAATGATCTTAATCGTATTACGATTACGCTTAAGATTAAATCTTAAGCATGTACAATCTGGATTCTCTTGAATTAAATGGACCAAAATAGTATAATTTTTTTTTTTGTTTCAATCAGAAAAAAAAATTGCGTGATATTTGCCGAGACCCCCCCTCTCTCCAACGTAAGATTAGATGAGATTTGACTCTACCCCCTCCCCCCCTTAAACACCTCACGTAATTTATGGACGCCCCCTTATCCATCCCCTTTTTGTGCAGTAGGTAATAATGTAGTATCTCAGTGTTTTTTTTGTAGTCAAGTTGATCGAAGTTTCAATAATTCCGATATATTTTTTTTCTTATTAGATCAACTTAGATAAATCACATTATATCGTGACATAAATAGAGCATACTCCAAACGATCAAGTGTATCAGGGCGTACTTCAGTGGCCTCAACTCCAAATGCCCGGAGACCGCCTCGAGGCACGAATGCCAAGACAAACCGAAATCTTAGCAAACGTCCGCCATGTTAATAAGCAAAACTGCACACAGGGGCCGTAACTTACCTGAAGGCTGTTTGAACACATCGCACCGCGCCATACACAAACTTATAACAAAGAACCATAACAAGTTGACGTTTAGTTGTGTACACAACATTATTTACAGAACATTTTGATCGCTCTATTCGATTATGGGTAGGGTCTTGTTTTTGATAATTTTGGACCGATTTTTAATAGTCGGATATTTTGATCTGAATGATATTATTTTCCTGCAACCTTTATCAGGTCGTCGGTCCACCTTGTAGGTGGACGTCCTACGCTGCGCTTGCCGGTAGTGCCGGTACGTGGTCGCTGGATGCAGGCCGCTTCCAACAGGTCGATCTGGAAATCTTTGGGGGAGGCCTATGTTCAGCAGTGGACGTCCTATGGCTGATGATGATGATCATGATGATGATGATATTATTTTACAGATAATTTATTTATTAAGTGTGACTTACAGCACTTAAATAAATCAGATAAATTGATTTATCTTACAAAATGATTTCAATATACGAATAACATATAAGTTAATTCGAGATTAGTTGTCTTGATAAAAAATATCTGGCTACTGAAGAAATAGCCATTAAGAAAGTTTTTAAACAAGAAAATATGCAAAAGAATGCAGAAGCTATAGACTCAGAAAATAAACTTGCAAAAATAAATACTTTTTTAAACATAATATTTCGACTTTACTTTTACTTATTCAACCCCATAAAAAGTTGAGGAAATATACAATAGGAATCCGTAAGATTTTAATAATAAAACCGCAAAGTAATTTAATGAGAAAATTTTCAATATTTTTCTCCTTTGTCAATAAAATAAGACCGCCGAAGTTACTTTTCCCCCTTAGTTATTTGTAAGGCTACAATAATATACCGTAGAATAATTAGCCATATAGACTTCTACGTATAGTAGATAGATAGATATATAAACATTTTACAGTACATACGCACAAAAACTGCCTCGTTCGCATAGTTGTATTTCGGTACGACTTCCGCCCTGAAGTCTCGGGTTCGATCGCTAGGTTTGGCAATAGTTTTGGGCAATTGATACATGATTTTTCAATATCAGTACGGAGGCTGGAATTTGTGCCTGATATAGCACTGGCTCACCCCAATCACATCTGAGACGGAACTAAGCTCGGCGAAACGTGGGTGTACTAGTTCGCTAGTGCGCCTCGGCCTACCCCTTCGGGGATACAGGCGTGAGCTTATGTAATGCAGCAAGGAAAGTATAATAGCATGCCTACTCATGTTCAATACATGTCAAAATTCATGAATCTGAACGACACTGTGCAGAAAATTTCGATTAAAACAAAAACAGGGAGAAATCCCACGAGAGCGCTTAATTTTATAGCAATTAGTTAGCTACAGGCGGTGGATTCGTCACGAGTGAATGAGTACCCCTTTGAAAAGCCTATTTACATGAAACGATAAATCGGACCATACCAAAAACCTACTGGAATAGTCACCGTCTGATTGTTGTAAAATTGTGACAAAATAAATAAATAACACGAATAGCCACATATATGTATAGTTAATAAAACGTTTTACCTATAATAACAGAAAATACTATAGGTATACATACACACATAAGCTCACGCCTGTATCCCCGAAGGGGTAGGCAGAGGTGCACTAGCGAACTAGAACACCCACATTTCGCCGAGCTTAGTTCCGTCCCAGATGTGATAAGAGGCGAGCCTATCGCCATATCGGGCACAAATTCCAGACTCCGGGCTGATATAGAAAAATCCAATACCGGGATCGAACCCGACACTTCAGAACCGTAGTCGTACCGAAATACTACCACGCCACCGAGGCAGTCAAGCAGTAAAATTGTGACTAAGTAAATATATAAAACCAACTGTCACGGACAAACAGACTAAAACGTTTTAGCTATAATAATAGAAAAGAATATTGTAATATGAATATGATGTCAATTTAAAGCATGTAAATATTACAACAATTAAACCGTGACGAAGCGCGTACATTCGGATACAATTAATTAGATACGTAAAAAAAATAATCATGTAATTATGGTTGTAATCTACTAAATTCATAAAAATTTGGTAGTTATATGAAGTTGCTTCTGATAAAGGTCCTAGGAATTCACTGGATGCAGGCCGCTTCCAACAGATCGATCTGGAAATCTTTGGGGGATGCATATGTCCAGCAGTGGACGTCCTGTGGCTGAGGATGTGATGTGATGAAGTTGTGTTATACTAATATAGTGCACGAAGCATTGCTATACTATACAGTTAAAAGTCGGATACATATCAACAGACAATCGTATGTTATAAACAGACACAGAGACGACAAACTTGCTCATCTAAACCCAGTTGTCAGGGAATCGGCAACAAAACAGCCATCTCGCCAACTTCTGACAATAAACACTCGCAGATAACGTTGAGAGCCGAGTTCTCTCTATTGTTGCCAAGATACCTTCAAGCACTGAACCGAGTAGCGACTAGCGACTGTCGACTTCACCTTAGAATAATGTATTTAGTTAGATGAATAGTTTCATTCTACTAATGATATTTTAAAACATCATTCCATTCTGCCTCGACTGCCTCGGTGGCGTGGTTGTATTTCGGTACGACTACTGTCCTGAGGTCTCGGGTTCGATCCCCGGGTCGGGCATGGTGATATTGGATTTTTCCATATCAGCCCGGAGTCTGGAATTTGTGCCTGATATGGCGATAGGCTCGCCCTCTATTACATCTGGGACGGAACTAAGCTCGGCGAAATGTGGGTGTATTAGTTCGCTAGTGCACCTCTGCCTACCCCTTTGGGGATACAGGCGTGAGCTTATGTTATGTTATGTTATGTAAAAGTAACTGTATATACTGACTCTACAGCGTGGCTCTACCACTCAATTCTACACCGAGATCACGGTTGGGTCGAGCACCGTGAGGTTCAAATCTCTGTCCTAGCAATTACAGTTTGCTTTGGGGTTTTTAATCTACTTTAAAAGTAGGAGTAATACTCATAGGTACGTCACACTAAAAAAGACAATGAATATTTAATGACAAGCAATTAGCCTTATTTTGTTCTTCAGTCCCATGACCCATCAGATGCAGTAATATTCAACTACATAGATCTGTAAACCCCAGCCATCGCATCGAGCCGACTTCAACCATTGAAACTTCGTTAAAATAACACCACTATCTCGTCCATCCCCCCTCGAGATGAGCGAGACAAAAATAGTTTATTCATTGTACACGATAGGGACAGGAGATACTAGATAATACCCCATAATCACAGTTTTGTTTTCCAATCGCTGCTAACGATTATTGGCGTTATTCGGGTGCCATTTCGAAATCGCTTTAGTGTACTAAACACAAGTCGTTAACAACTCTATAGAAATAAACACAAAGGCATAGTTTGAGGACATCGTGATTTGTTTCACTTGTTTGTTCTTTATTCTTCGAGGGAATTTAAATTGCATGTTACAAATTGTATACTTAAGTTGCTATGCTAATAGGAAAGGGTTACAAAGAAATAAATTAATTAATTGACATTTTATTATCAACTTGATTAGGACAATCTCGTTAATCTAGTGACACTATCCATAAGCAGAAACCGTTAGGTCCTGGGAATCCACATTTTTGAATCGGAGGAACATTCGAACACTTTTTTTTCTTTTTTTATAGTAGAAACTGGCATACGAACAGATGGGTCACCTGATGGTAAGTGATCTCCACCGCTCATAGACACCCAAGACATAATAAGAATCATGGGTGCGTTGCCAATCTAAAAGGAGGAAACGGAAAGGGACGGAAAAGGGATTGGGAAAGAGAGGGGGGGGGTGGAATTGGGCCACCGGAAATCTCACTCACCGAACGAAACGCGATAGCGAGCTGCCACTTTACGTCGGTTTTCTGTAAGACAGTGGTATCCAACCGGTCGAGCCGACCCATTCGTGCTGTAGACGTTACTGTCTACAGCGTGGCTCTACCACTCAAAAACACATGAATTGATCTGGATTAATTGTGTCGGGTATGGCTATAGGACCTCTGACACTATTAAGGCAATCAGTTCGTGGAAATATAGGTGCAGAGTTTACTGTTTATTGTAATCATAGCGCTACTGCATACTCCTTGAGAGATACAGACGTGAGTTTTATATGTGATTATTATTATCCATAATACCATACAATACCACCATTAATTAATCTGGTAGTAATAAAGGCGATGATACTCGTAAATCCCTTAAAAACTCGAAATTTTAAAGTGAGGTTGTAATATTCATTCTTGAACTATTTTTTATTTTATGACAGAAACGAAACAAATCAAAGCAGCTCGTTTTTCACAAAGGAATACAAGTGGACGGATATTTTTGAAATTGCAAATTGGCCGCCAATATGCATATTCAAAAAACTTTTGTCTCAGTTTACTGTTTTTTATTCATAGCGTTTAATTATAAATTCTACACAGAATCATGAATGATAGATAAGAAATTCATTTACAATTTTACTTAGAGTGTGACCAACTTGAAATTTCTACTTAAAAAGGTATTATGATTTACCTTATCAAGTTACCACACCCGTAAATCTATATAAAGTGCCATAAATTCTAAGCTAAGATCTATAGAGCGAACTCCGACTAAGTTTGAATCAAAGAAACGAAATCAGTAAGGATTTAGAATTCTCAAATCGAAATTCGACTTAATCCAAGCCATTTTTTACAAGAAAAACAGATTGACAGACAGACTAAGCCAAGATTTTCTTGTAAAAAATGACTCCGGCTAAGTCAAAGATCGATTTAAAAATTCCAAATCCTCACCGAGTTCGTTTCTTTGACTTAGTTTTATTCAAAGTTCGCTCTATAGATCTCAGCCTAAATCAATAAGGGCCTTACTTATAAAAACATTTTCGCTTATCTTTTCGCTAAGAATAGCTTGTCACTTTTTTCCTTGCGTTACATTGTTTAAAAATGAAAGGGACAAGCTATGGTTAAAGATAAGCAGCGCTTAAATATTTTTATAAGTAAGAGGCACATAAGTATTGTAGGTAAATAGGTAGCTTCTCTCAAAGACCTAACATAATTACGAAAACAATGATAAGTAAAATATGTTTTAAACTTTCATTTGGTTTCCACTCTTGCAAAAGAATAACGGTACCTTAAAAAGCTAAAATGTCTCTTTATTCTGAATGGATATTCGCCTAATCCAATTTTAAAATGTTGCCCAGACCATACATATTATAAAACGAGACTTTGTCGGGAGCTTAACGTTTAAATTAGTTTATCCCCCTAAAGCGGAACCACAACGAAGGGTTGCAAAATTTAAATTACAAATAAAAGCACTGAAAAATATCTACCGAGTGGGTAGTGGCTCAATAACGATGTCTTTTAATTAAAACGGAAAGGGTAATAAAGCGACTTAATTCGGAAACTTGGTTGAAATTATTGTCAAAGACACCCAGGAGTTTTGTGAATTTTGCACGAGTTCATGGCGCTGTGAACAAATTGTGACTCCTTGATGTGGAAACGACTACTTAGGTAAGTAATTTATTGCCACTTAAGTTAAACTAAACTGGGAGTGGAATAATGAAACGTGGATAAATAAACTAAAACGCTTCTTTGACAAAAATATCACGAATGTAAAAAAAAAGGACACCAATTCGCCTAGTTAAACGCACGCCACAGAGAAGCCACGCACACAAACGCGCCTGTACAAAAGTGCCCTACGCAATAACACCCATAAGATGCTCAGTCGCCAGTCGCCGCCATTACCTAATTTACCTACGTGTCGATAGATCGAATGGGCCAAAAACCCTGCTTCACTTTAAATGTTCCTAGCGCTCCGTCCATCTTTTTTACGTCCGTGAAAAATATCACATCATTACGACGTATAAAAATCGTAATACGTATTACTTCATATTTATACTAGAGCGTCGATTTATAATTTTTTATTGGCAGAGCCACGCTGTAGACAATTACTCTACAGTAGCAGGGACGAGATAACATTACGAATGCGCCGGCTCAACCGGTTTGATACCATTGACTCATAAAAAAACGACGTAAAGTGGCAGCTCGCTATCACGTTTCGTTCGATGAGTGAGATTTCCGGTGGCCCAACTCTCCCCCTGCCTTCCCCAATCCCTATTTCCCTCCCGTTAGGTTGGCAACGACCCATGCTACTTTTTGTCTTGGGTGTCTATAAGCGGTGGTAATTACTTACTATCAATTGATCCATCTGCTCGTTTGCCAGTCTCTGCTATAAAAAAAACCTTTTCAATGTCCTTTTAATCCCAGCGATGACACCGATTTTACATGCTCCTAACGGCTCAGCGCGGCGCGCCGTGAGTCGTGACGTCACGGTCGAGAGCTCGAAGCACTCAACTGTGCCAGATGCACCATATTGAAATATGTCGCCCGACTGGCCGTCCATCTACCCTTCACGTGGCAACTGCCCGAAGGAATCCTCCCTTCAATGTGCCTTTACCTGTTTGAATTGCACGCCTCACTGGATATCCGTAAATATGCAATACAGATACATTTAATATTCGCATATCTTGAAAAACCTTTTTGCAAAGGTAAAGTTGGAATGAAACTTTCTACAATGCTGTATCAAATTATTATATTCATAAAATTGATTTTATGGGAATAGGAATGTCTTATAGTTGAAATAAATAAATAATAAATTACCCAATACCATTCCCAAATAATCATCTTCGTTAGCATAGCATCCTCATTTGTATCCTGTTCTCAAATTAAATGCTGACTTTAATCTGTAATTAGTTACAGTAGTGTTATTGCGGGTAGACACCGGCCGAACGAAGGCGAAAGAATCTATACCTGTTGCGTTCACACAAACAAACTTTCGCTGTTGTGTGAATGAAACAGGCATAATTCGTTCGCCTTCGTTCAGCTCGGTGTGGACGCACCATCAGGTGTATTTTGCACAAGTGGACATCAAAGACTTTCTCAGACCTGTGTTTTTTACTGTCTTCTATAGTTATAAACTAGTTTATTGATTTTGCTAGACTCCGTACCACCTTCCCTCGCTGGTATCTGGTAATACGAATCATCATAGGTCGCGGTGGCGTATCGTTGCTTGCTGGGTTTAAACTCTAATTGTAAATAATCTCCTTCGCGTCTCAGTTGCCCATTATCTTTACTCTCATATCTAGGGTCCTCATAGATCGTTATTGTTTGTTTCCTATGTGCAACCACAGGTGCGTTTCTAGGAATCTCTGCTACGGGAGCAGCTCGAGATTCATCATAGCCGTAACCGTAACCATGGTAGGGCCCATATCCGTAGCCACCATCGTGTCTTAAACCTCGATCGTCATAATATCCAGGGCCACCGTATTCTCTTTCCCAACCAGGATCTTGTTGCCATCCGTGATCTTCTTGCCATCCGCGATCATTTCGCCATCCACGATCATTTTGCCAACCAGGATCCCTTCGCCAATCAGATTCGTCCCATCCTCTTCGGTCGCCCCACCTTTGCCAATACCAACCAGGATCACGGTAGACTGCCGGCGCTCTGTATTTGTGAACATCATGCACATTCCCTCTATCATGACTATTGTGACCATTTCGGTATTTATTGTAATTCGCAGCGTCATCTAAGTAATATTTTTTTCCGTAATCACGATGGGTATTATATTTATTCCCAACATCACCATGTCGGTTGTAGCCGCCTCCATGGTAATTGTTCCGTAGGTACTCTTGGCCATTGTTATGCGAACCCTGGTATCTCCTGTCTCCTTGATTATCATGATTATTCAATCTACTGTTGTAAGCAGCTTGATTACCTTCATCATCAAAATCGTCAAAATATGTGCTCTTATTGGAAGACTCGTCTTTGTGATAGGAATTCTGAAATCCTTGCTTGTGGTGCCCTTTTTTATGTCCTCTTTTGTATCCTGTCGTGTGGCTATCTTCGGTTTTATCTTGTTGCGTATTATATCCTTTATAAGCATCACTGTCTGCCGTTGATTTGGAATCATGCTCTTTCTTCAAATACTTCGCTTCATCGTTGGCTTTGGAGTATTGGTTTTTATGATTATCGTTCAATTGGTTTTCTAGCTGATGTACCTTCTCTCCTTTCTGCTTATCGTGTTTGATCGATTCTGCAGCTTCGTTATGAGCGCGATCTTTCAAATGTTCTTCTAATGCATCCTTTAGCACAGATGCACTAACTTGTTGTAACAAAATGGACGCACAAACTGTCAAAACGAAATAAAACTTGCATCGAGAAACCATAACTCACACAAAATAAAATGAACACGGGATGTTGCCTGCGTAGCGTTATGACGACTAATAGGCGGGATTAATATGGTATTAACAGTTTTATAACGACGAAAACTATGTTGGACTTCACGGCTCATTAGGGTACAAAGACAGGAACCACAGAGTGTGGGGAACAATGAGTAAAGGCGACAACGGGCGCGTCCGTGACACGACATTTTATAGCCTAAATAATCCTAGCCATGTACAGCTAATCGAGGTCAATAGAACCAAATCGAGAACATTGACTAGGTCATCGTATCATCCAAATAATATAGAAACAACTCTTTTGTTGGTACTTACACGTTTCTTCATCGAAAGCAAAAGTCAAAGTAAGATAATATAGAGGTACAGTAAAGGCTCACACTTCACAATTTTAGTTGTTGATTTTGCCTCTAATCTTTGATCTGTCATTTGTCAACGTATCCGTTTTATCAAGTAAACTGTAAAATAGATTACTTTTACTTTAGCTGTACATGAAGAAACCGCAGGTTACACACTAACAAGTCAATACAGCTATGAGTCAAGTCTGAAAAATTACAATGTACCTAACTGAAACAAAAGTGTTTATGTTCTAAAAATATAAAATTGATTCCGTTAAGTGTACTAAAATATGTATTATAACATATATATGATAAGTATAAATATCTACGATATGTATTTTATGAATGACTAGGAATACTCATAGCAGGAAATATTAGTTCTCAGAAATGTTTTGAAAATTAATATAATTATTAATATCAGAGAACATAATTTATAATAATGAGATTTATTTCTTAAACAGTCACCTGTTTCCTCTAAAACAAATTAAATCAAATCACCTTGAATATTTTTTACGAATTTATTATGGATAGTCCACCATATACAAAAAAATCATATAATTTACTAAAACATAAAGAAGATTTGTAATGTTCCGAAATAAATTACTACAGACGCTTAATCTATCAACTATTTCTGGATTTAATATTAACAGTATAAAAAGATTACAATATCCATTTTCAAAACAAAAATACAATACCGACTCATTGAATACAACGTATTTATACCAAAATAAATTACTAATTTTAAACATTTTTATATACGCAGTCGTTTAAAATGTGGTTACAAGCCTCTGTTTAATTTCGCTGGTATAAAATACAAAAATACAGATAAATATGCGTAATATAGTAGGAATAGTAGTAGATAGTAGGAATATGCCATTCAACCTTTTTAAGTCTAGTTATTTTGTGTGATAAATTAGTCTATTTTGTGTAATATAATAACTGGGTACTTGACAATTTTTATTAATTTTCTATTCTTTATTTTTATTAATTCTAGTAAATTTACGTCATCTAAAATATAACTCAGAAAGAAATATTCTTCTTCTTCTTTTAAAAAATAATGGCTTCCACGCATATGCGGTGATTTAGCCAATGTCAAGGTCAATAGAGCAATTATGTTTTCACAATGACCATGAGACCCAGATGTGGATGATCTCAAGGCCTTGCTGGGATTATGGCGGTAATTCCTTCTAGTCCAGTGCCCCTCAGATGACCTTCACTCGGCGAATCGACCGAACAAAGCCAACCAACGCACCAAGCAAATCTCATCGAAGATCACCGGTTAAAAATTTTCCACATTATACTGTCCATCTTCACTGAAGTTTGATGCATTAAACCACAACACTTAAAACCAACAAAGACAGCTCTAGAGAATAATATGAAATAATTTTAACAAGCGACGCCCACCCTGTCAGACTTCCCGTCAAAATCCCTCAAAGAAATATTCAAATATTAAAAAGTTATAAGCCTTTGAAGTTTGGTGTAACCTTCAAACTACGGGAAAGAAAAGTATCGGTATAATCACGTCACGGCCATAACGGTACATGCGTTGGAAAGGGATAGCACGATATCCCCACTACGCCCTCACTCTTGCTAATTATTTAAAATATGAATTACTGCCTAATTTTTTAACCACTTTTGATGCAGTTTTCACAGAAGAGTTTCTTTATTATTTTATTTACTGTTACATATAAAAATGTTTGTAAAATCAATCATAGTCAAATACCCAATTAGAGCACAGCTGATTCTATACTGATTCTCAAGGAGAAAAATCAGCACATTGTAGTAAATAATATTAATGCTCATTGAGTATCAAAAATAAAATAAAATAATTTTAAAAATATACTAAGCCCAGAATACTAAAACGCTACTCAATCATAACAGCTCAACAGTTATATGGAATACAATTTTGACAAGTGATGTATGTACCCCCTGGCTTTTGACATTCGACTCGATTTCGACTACGATCCGATTTCATTTAATGACTTTCGACAGAAATCACGTTAAAAAGTTCATTAATGTCGCATCAAATATTACCAAATGACAAGTTCTCGAATCCGACGCGACCTTAGCGCACTTTTCACTCGATTTCGGTGGAATTTTAACGCCCGAATGGTCAAACGCTGCTCAACTTTAACGGCTTCTTATATTGATTTTCGCGATACAATTTTGACAAATAAGGCGGCCTTAAAAGACATAAGGCCACCTTAAGTGTATGAACATTCGGCGGTGAGTCACTAAATGAAATCGAATCGTAGTCGACATTCAATCGAGTGTCTAAAGTTACCCTAGTGGTAAACAAACTGCTCAATCTTGGAACCCGTATTACAAAACTATACTAGGCCTGAATGTAGATTTAAAACACACTAAAGTCTAGTTTACATACTAAACTCTAAAGAACTAGATTAATGCCTGAGTAGTAAATACGGATCTTAGGGTCACTTGCAGCTCCGCGATAAATCTCTATTTATCCCAAATCATGATTTAAAGATAGGAGTGAGCTGTAGGATAAATCGAGATAAGGTGTAGCTCTAGATTAGTAATAGAGTTGTAAGTCGCCCTTAATGTTTGAATTGCGTTTCCATAATCAGGCGTAATTCAGTTTATCACGTGTACATATAAAAGTTACGTTGTCCCGTTCATTCCTTTGTTATTAAGTGCAGAGATCCTTGTCTTTAGTTCTTGTACAAGATTGTCTCTGGGCACTTCGTCCTCTTGCCGCGTGGTAATGTCCCTTATTTTGACAACACCTCGTTTGAGCTCAGACTCTCCGAGCACGACTGCTAGGGGAATACCATTTTCTTCGCAGTGTTGTAGTTGATTTAACATTTTCGGATTTTTCTTGTAAGATTGTTCGGTCTGTAAAGAAATAAAGTAATGAAGAAGTGTCAAAATTATTTTATCAATAATTTATAGTCTGCCGTCCTGAGATCTTAGGTTCGAACCCCGGTTCGGGCAGAGGGATATTTGGGTTTTTCTGGCCAGGATCAGCTCGGAGTCTGAATGTTTGTGCCCGATAAGCCGCCCCTTATTACATCATGGGACAGCAACGGGTGAATTAGTTGCGCCTCTTTCTACCCTTTCGGGGATAATAAACGAAAGTACGTATGATTTATATATTTTTTTTTATAGCTGAGACTGGCAAACGCGCAGATGGGAATGGAAGGGGAGATAAACGGGATTGGGAAAGGGAGGGGGAACTGGGCTACCGGAAATCTCACTCACCGAACGAAACGCGATAGCGAGCTGCCACTTTACGTCTTTTTTTGTGAGACAGTGACATCAAACCGGTCGACCCGTCCCATTCGTGCTGTAGACGTAATTGTCTACAGCATGGCTCTACCTCAAAATATATTAAAAAAATACAAACCTTAATGCCAGCGTTCCACAACTCGGCACACACTCTAATCCTCTCCTCCAAGAAGTTCTTCTGCGCCGACGCGACGTACACGTCGACGTCACTCGTGCGCACACTGATGTCGCCCGCAGCTAACTTCGCCTCGAGTACCGAGAACACGCGCTCTACGCCGATACTCACGCCTACACACGGCACCTGACAAATTCAATATAAGGGATCATTCACAATCTAATACTTATAGGACTGCCTCGGTGTCGTGGTGGTATTTCGGTACGACTACGGTTCTGAGGTCTCGGGTTCGATCCCCGGATCGGGCAAAGTGATATTGGATTTTTCAATATCAGCCCGGAGTCTGGAATTTGTGCCCGATATGGCGATAGGCTCGCCCCCTATCACATCTGGGACGGAACTAAGCTCGGCGAAATGTGGGTGTTCTAGTTCGCTAGTGCGCCTCTGCCTACCCCTTCGGGGATACAGGCGTGAGCTTATGTTATGTTAATACTTATTGATAAGTTATCGTTCTAGCTCTGTAATTGACAGCCTCCGTGGCACAGTGAGCGAGTAGCCGGCTGTGAAGCGAGAGGCCGCGGGTTCGATTCCCGCATTAAGACAAATGTTTGTGAGGCCACAGATATTTGTTTCAAGTCTGGGTGTTGTGAGACCGAAAGTCTCTCATAGTTTCTGATACCCACGATACAGGTTATACCTAGTGTGGGGTCAGGACTAGGTGTGTGACTGTTGGGTGTATTTATTTATTTATTAATTGGGTACTTGACTATGTTTGATTTTGTACACATTTTTATATGTATTAGCAAATAAAACAAAAAAGAAACTCTTCTGTAAAATCTGCATCGAAAATGGTTGAAAAATGAGTCAGTAATTCATATTTTAAATTCTGCAATGAGCAAGAGTGGGGATGTAGTGGGGATATCTTGCTATCCCTTTCTAACGCACGTATCGTTATGGCCCTGACTTGATTTTACTGATAGTTCTCTTTTCCGCAGTTTGAAGGTTACACCAAATTTCAAATGCTTATAACTTTTTTATTTTTGAGAATATTTCAATAATTCATTCAGTTCTATATTTTAGATGGCGTAAATTTCATATAAAATTAATTTTAAAAAATTAGGCAAGTACCCAATTGTACTGTCCCACTGCTGGACAAGAGCCTTCTCCACTATAGGGGTTAGGCCTGATGTGGGTTAGCAGACTTTACATGCCTTCAAAATACTTCTAAAGAGCAATTTATATTTATGGCGGGTGCACACCGGACCGAATGAAGGCGAACGCATCTATGTTTGTTTCATTCACACAACAGCGAAAGTTTGTTTGTGTGAACGCAACAGGTATAAATTCTTTCGCCTTCGTTCGGCCGGTGTGTAGCCGCCATTATAGAAAGCATTTAATTAAAATATTGTTCCTTTATTGACATTAGGTATGTAGTCTCTCGAATGGTATGAATGTTTATTTCTTTTAAAAAATAAATGCCTTTTTTACGCGAGAAAACTATTTATATAACGCACCAATCAGCATACCTGCTTGTGTTTAGAATCAAACATCCCAACGAGGTTGTCGTATCTGCCACCTCCAGCAATGGAACCCACCGTTTGATCCTCGTTTCCGATTTTAATTGGCTCTGTAAAATAGTTTAATCAAATAAAATCGTCTTTCTTTTCACCTGCCTTTATCCTATACAATGTAGGTAGGGTAGGCGCGACACTTTTTCTAAACATATTACAGGAAGGCTTCGTTTTTTTTCGACCGCCTGCCTGCCACCGTCAACCACCTGGGGGATCCAGTTCCAGATAAATATTATTAGACCCGGGTTTCGAACCTAGGCCCGCTGCACATTTTTTTTTAATTTTTACTTATGGAGGTGATACACTGCCAAGGAGGTGACCAAATTAGTTCATCTGCTGTCTTGTGTCTTTATTTCTACCTGTCATTATCCCACCTTAATGTGGGGTCGGCGCTACACACTTTTTCAAGTATGTTGCAGAAAGGATTTGGCTTAGTTTTTACAACCGGCTTCCGGACGTCAACCCCCTCTATCTTATGTGTAAATAATAATACTGCAAGACTATTTTTAGTGAGGGCCACAGCCAGCTTAAATATGCTCCTGGCATTATCAACATCTATAAAGCGATAGTTTCCACTTTCTATTATGTGGACTGTCTGCTTATCTGCATTTGTATCATCATCATCATCATCATCATCAGCCATAGGACGTCCACTGCTGAACATAGGCCTCCCCCAAAGATTTCCAGATCGACCTGTTGGAATTTGTATACAAATAAAAAATACAAAGAGCTTACGTGTCAACACAGCTTCGTAAATCACACCAGTGTAGTAATCTAGACCTCGTGCCAAACTGAGATCGAAGAGGATCTTGTCTTTAATACCGAACAGGGCACAGTATTCCAACAATAACTTTATTCCTTCGAGTCCTTCGACCGCGGCCTTAGCTTTCGACAGTTTCTCATCTTTTAACAACTTCTCTGCCAATTCCGTGCCCCCGTTCAATCTTACGTATTCTCCAATCTTGTCGGCTGATTCGGGAGTCACGCCTTTTTCGTTGATCATTTCCGTACGAACTTCTTCCCATGGTGACTAAAAAATACAATATCCATGATAGAATTCAATGTACTCAACCAGAGTACAAATTGGCTTACAGTTTCTAAAACGTTCAATTATTATAAATACGTAATTATTGAAATAAAACTATCTTTGCGGATTCTATCACGATTTGGTTTTAATTTCTAAGTCTGACGTTTCGAAAGCTTTGCGGACTTAAGTCCGACCCGTGACGACGAAGGCTGCAAAGCTTTCGAAACGTCGGACATAAAAAAAAAAATTGTGATAGAATCCGTAAAAATAGTTTTGTTTCAATAAATAACATTCGCGTAAACCTAAGAAATCAATAAGTAATTAAATATTTGTGCCCGATATGCCGATAGGCTCGCCCCTTATCACATCTGGGACGGGCATGAGCTTGGCAAAATATAGTAGTTCTAGTTAGCCTCTACCTATGCTTTCGAGGATATAGGGCGGAGTCTTTGTGTATCTATACATATAAATAAAATTGGAGTGTCTGTTTGTAATATTGCAATAACGTTTTTTACGACATGTATATGAATATATATATATACGGTATATACACCAAAATAATATTTTTTTCAATTTTTGTCTGTCTGTCTGTCTTTCTGTTCCGGCTAATCTCTGAAATGACTGGACCTATTTTGACGGGATTTCAATTACTATATTTTATGGCTTCAATGTACTGACAGCTGCTACGAAAACAATTCTATATGGCATATAATATACATACATTAAGTGATCATTCAGTGAAATAATTTGTCGATTATACAGATAGTGGGGAAAGAAATGCAATCTAGTGAGTTTCATCATAATTTTCAGGGATAACCATGACAAGTCCACGTATGTCATGCCAATATAATACTGGCATGTAATGAAAACAGATTTTAACATAATGTCAATACAGTGGCAGCGTAGTCATTCACAAATCACACTGCAATAAAAACATACTAACCTTATCAAGTTTATCAACAGTCGAACAAGTTGCTCTAAACTTGTCTGCTGGCACTCCGCATGCCTCAAACATTCCATCGAGCAACCGTCTGTGGTTAATCTTTAATATGTACTGGCCAATGTCCAACGCATCTAATATCTCTGTCACTACTTTAAGGCACTCAGCATCTGGCACCATCGGATCATACGCACCGGCGATGTCAAAATCCTTTAACACAATTTTATTGAAATTTTAATCCACTACAAGTAAACAGCAAACTTAATCTAAAATTATAAACATTTGAAACTGCATTTTGACGTTTAAATCCCAAAGTTTTTTTTTATTAGTAATCAATTTCAAATGTAATTAACTTGAGTAAGCATTCACAACTTATTTTCAAGATTATCTGCATATTGTAACAACTACTACAATTTTAAATTAACATACATAATATTTAAAAGCATTGTTAAAAGCAGTACAACAACTACACTGTTAGAATAAAAAAAAATATTAATAAAAACTATGGTCACGAATGTTCTCTTTTTTATATGTTGTCTTTAGTACAACCTAAAAACTGTCAGAATGTAAAGTGTGCAAAACTGCTATTTTTATATTAAAATCTCTGCCGATCAACTAAGTTTTTCTAGTTATCTATATAACCCATCATATACTTTTACGATCCTGATGCAAGCTTGTATTAATACTTAGAGTTATTCTAATAATTTCCTCGCCATGTGCCTAAACACTATTACGGCAAGACGTAAAAGTAAGTAGTCATACACAACAATATACTTACACATTGATAAAACTCCCTATATCGGCCTCTTGTCATAGCCGGATTGTCTCTCCTATAAACTTTGGCAATGTGGTATCTTTTCAAGTTAGTTATTTTGTTCATTGCCAAATATCGAGCCAGTGGGACAGTCAAGTCATATCTCAAAGATAGAATCTCTCCTCCCTGGTCTTTCAAGTCATATATGAGTTTAGAGTCCTCTCCATATTTGCCTGTTAAAACTTCCTGTAATTACAGAAAATAGATAAATTACACACTACCATGGCATTATTAGGTATTTGTGGTAAACAGCTTTTCAAATTCGAAAAACAATAATATAGTTTTTGTAACTTAACATCCAAAGACATTTAACAGTCCAAAAGTTGTGACCTTGTGGTTATAAGTCACTCGGTCATATACGCGCATATAACATACGCGCACAAGGCCGTCCCAGTGGAATAACGTTTAGACAATTAAAATTTTTTTTTTGTTATAGCAGAGACTGGCAAACGAACAGATGGGTCACCTGATAGTAAGTGATCTCCACCGCCCATAGACACCCAAGACACAATAAGAATCATGGGCGCGTAAACCTAAAAGAAGAAATGGAAGGGGAGGGAATAGGGATTGGGAAAGACGGGGGGGGATGGGCCACCGGAAATCTCACTCACCAAACGAAACGCGACAGCAAGCTGCCACTTTACGTCGGTTTTGTGTGAGACAGTGGTATCCAACCGGTCGAGCCGGTCCATTCGTGCTGTAGACGTTACTGTCTACAGTGTGGCTCTACCACTAAATTGTCTCACGTGATTCTTAAATTCGCATCGCATTGTAATAAGTTTTACATGGCGTTACTGTCTATTGAGATAAAAAAATATGGAAATTTAATAATATTACATTTCTTTATAACATCATATGAATTATGCTTTTCTCAAAATTACTGATGGAAAATTTAATAAATATCTTAATTTTCCTAATTTTAAATGATTCATCCACTGCAAAAACAAACTCCCATCATGTGGGAACAATATGAGGAAAAGTAATAATCTCATAATTATTCATTTATATTAAATACCAAATGACATTCATAAAAAAATGTATTACCTTCAATTCAAAAACAGGTGTGTCAATACATTCAGCACCGTGTCTCTTAAACACAGTAATAATCTTTTGTAAAACATCATTCCTTATGCTCATCTGCTGGGGATTGTAATCTCGAGTTCCTTTTGGTGTTTTAAGAGTGAATTTCTGTGGGCCAGCATCTTCTGTATTCAGTTGTGCTTTTAGTGCTAGCAGCTTTGACACTTCTTCTTGAATCTGGAAAGATATTATTAATTAATATTATCATATTTCCAATGTGCAGTTATTATTTTGTGGTGAAGTGGAAAATATTGTAAGGATATTTTATATCCATAAGAACTGATACAAGTGGATGGAGACCTCCTTTATTGTGTGTAATAAATAATAGCAATGCCATGGAAAATTATTTTAGAATATTTAACTGAATAATGATTTCTTAGGTTTATATGAATGTAATTCATAGAAAACAAACAAATCACTATTTAATCCATAAAAACACATTATGTATGTTTACACAGCATTCAAAAATATTATCTCTTATCATAAATCACCAATCGCTGCATCAATGCATCATGGAAAAATAAAACTTAGCACAATTTCAAAATCATTTCAAAGGCCTAAAAGCCAAATAAAAACAAGTGGCATCAACTTATTTTAGGACATTTACATAAGCTCACCAGTCACTTAACATACAACAATGCAAACATAATACAAAGTTGATAAACATGTAAAAAAAAATACAATTCCTACATCTAATCTAATTGCACAACACCAATTATGCCTTTTTATCTTAATAAGCATTAAGAACTTTCCAATACCTTACAGCAAGATGATGATGTAATACTTTTAGTGAGCCAATTGTTGAGAACATTGTTATGCAAGCGCACCACGGTTGCATGGCTTTTTAAAAGTCTCAGCAATTTGTACGACATGCTTCACTAATTTTTCTTGTACAATCACCGATATGATATCTCGTCACCGTAACTTCAGTACTTTGACCCGAAAAAGAAATATTCAACTTAATCACAATAGTTTTATAAGTACTATGTAATGATCAGGTTGACGAATTACCATATGTGGAGGTTCAAGTACATATGTATGTCTCATATACCAATTCAAAGCAACAAATAGTGCAGTCAAATTAATATTATGTGCATAAAAAATATAACTCATAATTCAAAATAGGCTATATAATTTTTGTTCATATTACACACAAACCTGGTCATCAATGGATTTAGAATTGTCTTTAGCAATTTTTATAACGTTTGGAAGTTCAGACTCAGGCAACAATGATATTTCAGAAGTGCTGAAACTCCCCATATGGTACCACCACCTTTTCATATGAATATATTTTTGCAAATCTACATTTTTTATGTTTCTTATCAATTCTATATCACATTTAGATGGCATATAACCACAAATATAACTATACTGTGATAAATGTTTGTCTATTTCTTCGAAATCATAATCGGCAATGATTTTCTTTCCCTAGAAAATTAAAACATTCTCTTAGGGAAAGACATGATGTAATGGTGTAGGAAATTTAATGATTGGTTATTGTATGAACCATGACCGCATGGACATAAATCACTCACCTTTTCATTAGACTCCTTGGCAGCTTTTAATTTTCTAACCAAATCCCCTTGTTCTTTAATTTGTAACAATAAACTTTCTGCAGCATCTGCCATTATCAATAAGTTTAAGTGATACCAAACGGTACTACTAATTTTAGATGAATAGTTCTACTAACTTAGATCTCAAGGTTACACAGCTAAGAATAAAAGTACTCCGAAAAATAATCACACACGAGTTATAATACTTTCATTTTCTTCATTCGCTTGTTGAAAGAAACTTAACCACCAATAGCAGTTTTTAGGTTAGGTTACGTTTCATTTCATGCAATATTTTTAACCATAGATTTATCAGTCGATTATCGTCTATGTTTTTAACTTAATCCGTGGCATAGTCTCTTGTAAGCTTGTAGCACTTGTGAATTACTTATAAACTGTTACCATTAAATTAAAAAAACTTAATTACAATTCCGCAATAATTCATATCGAAGGTCTATTTTTAATATGTCAGCCTTTAATAACCTATCATTCTTCTTTCTTTAGCAACATAAATTGCCGATCGCATCTGAAGATGTACGTTTATCAATTCCTTAGTCAATTAAGCATTCATGCAATAAAAAATAAGTAACAGACAACAAAGGAGTTTTGGCGGGAATTCTGACGGTGCGGGTGGTCGCTTGTTTTAATGATTTCATATTCTAGTCTGGTTTAAATATGATGTGTATCTAAGCAATAAACATCAACGAAGATGGACAGTATGTGGAAGCTTTGAAATAAGTGATTTTGGACGCTTTTTGTCGGGTGGATGTGTCGACCATGTTCGACTCCTCCGCTGCGAGAAAATCGTCTAAAAAGCATCAAACTGGAAGGAATTGACGCCAAAACTTCAGCAGGGCCTTGAATTCGAACACATCCGATTTCATAGCACTTGTGAAAAATTAGATATAAGGAAATGAAGAAAAAAAAAGCACTTAAGATGAGGCTGTATGGGCTAGATCCCTTTGCCTTCCCGAAAGGGAAAATTAAAAAAAAAAAAATAAGTAACAGCTGTTAATTGACATCATTGACAATATTATCAACTTGACAATAGGGATGCGATTCTTTCCGAAAAAGATCGATTTTTAATTGATTCAAATGTTAACCTGATGAATCGGTTCACCAAAAAAATTTGGACTAAAAGATCAATTTACAAAAAAACGTTATTTTTATCAAACCAGCATTTACAATATAAATATAAATCCATTACAGGAAAAACAAGAAATATACCATATTAAACGATCTCTTACCAGTAAAATTAGGGATTTTTATAGTTCGACAATTACAATTATTTTTATTACAATATCAAAGTATCATGAATAAAAGAAGACTTTTATTTTCTAAATGTGTAACATGTTTAGAAAAAATATAATACAACTTAGAGTTCCCAATGCTTAGTATCTATGCTTTTTATAAACAACGGTCTGTGAAGTCGAGATACAAGCGGTTCCACTCATCGTTTACGTCAATTTAGAATTAAATAAATTTCGAAAAGGAAATAATGAATGAAAACAACCGAAATGTATGAAAATATGCATGAGTGTAGAAAAGGCAAAAGAGGTGTGTCAGGATCGTAGCTTGTGGCGCTCAATAGTCTCTTCCTACCCCCATGGGATACAGGCGTGAGTGTGTATGTATGTATGTATATGAAAACATACACTTCTTTTTATTTTGAATCTAGTTTCATTCGCGATAATAATATTGATATGTTGGAAAAATGAAATGTTGTCATTGTTTTTACTAAAACAGAAAAAATCAAAACTGCAACAATTCAGTGAATCGATTTTTTATGTTAAAAAATTTTGCAGTGCTACATAACGAATAAATTATTTTTTTTGGCCGGTAAAATCGATTCGTTGATTAACCAACGTCAGATCTTCATTCCTACTTGACAGATTTATTTATCATTTGATTGACGGCTTGACACTTCACTCGAGTCGTGAACGAAAATTGTTTCGTATGTGTTTAATTTAGATAGATACAGAAAAAAATATATATAATATGGATAGATTTGAATATATTGATGCACGGCTGTTTGAAGGAGAAAGTTACCTCAAGCGCGACAAGAACGTTAAGATATACGATGGTGAAGATAAGGTTCAAATTGAAATCTTTGTACATACCATAAGTGTAAAATATACATCAATAAACATTACATTTTCATTAGAATATCATATTCATTAAAGTCTTAACCAATAAGAAATATTTTCTATGCCATAAGCGTTGACCATAACGAAACTTTGTTACTTACATGTTATAACTCTTCCATCCTTAGACACAATTTACTGATGGTGAAGTGGTATTAACCACACACAGGATACTGTGGGGGAAGCCAGGGGATATACCTAAAGGCCTCACATGTTTATCCCTTCATTTGTACTATGTTTTCTGCTTGGAAGAGGAAAGTGGTGGAGTTTTTGGTCTTGGGGGACCGAAAAGAATAATTCTGCATTTGGGACCTGCTCTTCCAGGTAAACAATACCTACACATAAATTACATCTTAGCTAATTTATCAATTTAAAACAAGTGTGATTTAAATATTTGAATTTAATTAATAGATGATGCTTTTCATTTTTAATTTGCCTGAGTTTCCAAACCCTCAAAGGGGGTAGAAGCCAGGCAACCGGTCATAAAACTAAGCCAAATCCTTTCTGTAACATGCTTGAAAATTATGTTACCCCAACCCCACAGTAAGGTGGGATACAGGCAGCTATAAAGTTTTTAATTTTTTACATCAATGATGTGGATTTTCTACATTGCTCTTTATGTTTAGAGTTGTATCTGATAATTTCATTTTCAGGCAAAAGGCCAGGCCCAGCTGTTGTAAGTCCATTTCATTTTGTTAAATTTTCCTTCAAAGATGGCATTGATGCAGCCTTTTATAAAGCACTCAATGAAGCTGTGACTGCTAAGGCATGGGAGAGAACAAGTACTACAGCCTCCCCAGTGAGTGCTGGAAGCCCCTCTTCCAGTCCAAATCCTGTAATTCCAATAAATTCCAAAATGCGTTCTGGAATAGTTGGAATCGAAAGAAGCATAGAAGAACAACACAGAGCTACTGATGAGAGTATCACTGTTGCATTTAAAGACCTAACTAAACTTATGGAGAAAGCAAAGGACATGGTGGCTATATCAAAAAATATATCTACGAAGATCAGGGTATGATTTTGTTTTGTATTTATATAACCCTATTCTTTTGCTTATATTAAAATTAATAGTCATCAAATGCACATTATTAACAAACAATTAATGATTGTAACATGACCAAAAATACAATACCACAAGACTAAGGAAATATTTTATAGCTTTGTGTTTTAATTAATATTTACAGGAAAAGCAAGGAGATATATCTGAGGATGACACAATACGGTTCAAGTCATACCTCATGAGCTTGGGTATAGATGACCCAGTGACCAGAGATGCATTTAGATCAGATTCCGAATATTATATGGGATTAGCTCAGCAGATATCTGACATGATGGTGGCTGTGTTAATGGTTTGTTACATTATGAAAGTCAAATTTATTATTGAAGTATTATTAGGACTGAATACATATGAAAATCTCTTCCAGATAATGTTAATATAAATACACCCAACACACACATACATAGTCTTGAGTCCTGAACCTATACTAGGTTTTACCTACTTCATGGGTATTAAGAAGACTACAATATAATATCTGTGGATCATGTAACAATTTGTCTTGTTGTGGGATCAAACCTGCAGCCTATAACTCCTAGAAGCATTTCAAAATTCAACCCATGAAACAACCAATTTATTAATAGTACTGAGGTTGACAAATATGCATCCCTCTCAGAAAAATGTTTATTTTATTATAATGTGAGTATATACTAAATTAAAATAACATTCGTTTTCTTTTAGGATTGTGGTGGAATAATGTCACTAGCCGATGTGTGGTGCCGAGTGAACAGAGCAAGAGGCTTAGAATTGATATCTCCAGAAGATTTGTTAAATGCTTGCAAGTATGTATAAATATATATTCTAAGTAAAATAAATACCCAACAGACCAATGACTTCTTATGTATACTACTAGACTGGCTGTTCGGTACATAGAATTTGCAAACTAAGTTTCCGTCAATTGACCACAACTCACTATTGAAATCAGCGGGCTTAGACAAGTGGCTTATGCGCTAGTCGAATGGAATAGTTGATTAGAATAAATGTATGGGAATGACATAAGAATACTCCACATACTCTTATGACATTGCCATACATTTATTATATTCGACTATTCTATTCTAGCGCGTAAGCCACTTGTCTAACCCCGTTGGAGGGTTACTACCACCTCTTATAGCAATATTATTATAATCTTACTTACTAGCCGTCAAACACTCGCCGTAATGTGGCACAATATTACTACAATAGCTAGTACTTAGTCTATAAGTCACAGAAGTCTTTGCAACAGACACACATATGCTTGATTCTACACTATGTTACGAATCTGGTTTCGTGAGATAGGTGCTTTCCATCTTACAGTGTCTAGACTAGGAAACGAACATTTGATTCAGTCCAGCTGAATTGAACTTTGCTGTTTTACAGTCTACTTGTATATTGAACCAGGGAGGCTATTTAAGTGATAGTAATTTATATTTTTTCAGATTACTGCAAACCATTGGTGCACCAATGTCGCTACGAAAATTCCCAAGTGGTGCCTGCGTGCTTCAGCTTAACAGTAATAGAGACGAGGAAGTTGCGAAAACAACAAGTGATTTGGTAATTATTTTTATTATATAATCAGTATTCAAATAACACTACTATAGATATGGGCGTCGTCGGCGCTATCAATACATACGTAAGCTCACGCCTGTGTTCCCGAACGGGTAGGCAGAAGCGCACTAGTGAACTAGATCACTATTTCGCCGAACTTCCCAGATGTGTTATGGCGAGTACACATAGAATCTATGCCTGTTACGTTCACACAAACTTTCGCTGTTGTTTGAATGAAACAGGCATAGATTATTTCACCTTCGTACGGCCTGTGTGTACCTGCCATTGGGGGACGAGATTGCAAACTATCAATCTAAATATTTTTTTTTATTACAGCTTGAAGAAAATGGTTTCTTGACACCAGAAAAGCTGTCTCAGATTGCAAGCGTGTCTGTTCTGCTTGCGCGGGAACGTCTCTTTACCACAGAGCGCCTTGGATTGGCGTGTCGAGACGAATCTATAGAAGGGTTAGCCTTCTATCCTAACAGATTCCTAAATGTTGCATAAAGTTTCATATTGTAAAAAAATCATTAAATTATTTACAAGTTGATTTTGCCTGATTATTTTCAAAAATAAATACTTGGGAATTAGGATATGAATAATTATGAAAATAGAAAAAATACTCAATTTCACACAGAAATAATTAAGTTATTTTTTATATGCTGTCGGTGATAGTGAATATAGCACTTTTAAAACTTGGGGAGGGGTTTTCCATATCAAAAAAAACAAACTATTTGGAGCACAAAAAGTTTTATTAAAAGCAGTGCTTCTAACTTCACATAAGCTAGCTCATACAAGAAAAACATTTTACAATTAAGACATCATTACTACTTTCCAATTCTATAAACCTTCTCTCAAAATATTCTCAATCTTACAAGTCACAATTTTTCTTACATCTACTACAAGATATGATGAAGAAATGTTAAATAAAATATAGATACATAAATATATTAACAGTGCCTTCAATTTTTCTTCCATCAGTACAAAAATAATACCAACTATACATTTGGTGTAAAAAGCTATTTAGAAAATTTCAATAGCCAGATTACTTTAATCTTGGGAACAACATTAACATTTTAACAGTTGTTCAAATGAAAATTATCTGGTCATTGAAAAATCGGCCTGTAAGACATATTTATTTGTATTGAATGATCACAGATACATGAAATCATTGAAGCTTTAGTACATTCATGTGCTTCATTGTTTATTTTATAGACACAACACTTTTAGATTACTTATAAAGCAGAATTACATCATAAAAGCAGATTACCATTAGCAAATTTTTTATTAACACTCTTAATATTGCACAATATCTCTTTACTGGACAAAGTCGTAATACTGCTTTTGTCTAGTCTAAAAGCTGTAACACTACTTTTACGAAAGGTGAAGCCAAAATGTCTATTCTACTTTTACGGAATGTTTAATATTCAATTGCACTCTTGAAATCCTTTGGTACTTGATTAAGTTTGCTGCAAAGCTCCCAGGCCTTAAAGTCATCACAGGAACGAACATTTTCCACGTAACATTCAACTCCTCTATAAAAAGGTAGTTGCATTTCTTCATTTATGATTTCTGATAAACGGTGTAAAAATGCTATGTTCTTAGCAAGGCTGTCCTTAATTTTCATTACTAGTGGACGTTCAGTACACTGAACTAAGTCAAGCTGAAAAAAATTTTAATGCTTAAAAACCACATCACTATTATTTGGAATTAATACTAGATATTGGTCATGGAGCTTGTAGAAATGAGGGTCATATATAAGAATAATGAGCAGAACCCCATATGATCAGGAGAAATCTTGTGAATGATTGGATGAACATGATTAAATCTATAAGGGTAATACAACATAACATATGGGTAGACTAATGTCCACCCTAAAATTAAGCAGTGCCACTACAACTATTACATTATTCTAATAATTGTAATGGCACTGCTTAATTTTGTAATTGACATAATATCAGAAGATTATGCCTATAGTAGGATTGCTAATTAAATGGAGTAAACTGACATTTCGAGTGTTGCCACTTTTTTATAAAATTTAAATAGTGCTGCGGTAAAAAGATCAACTTTTCAATTCAGTGAACCATTTCATTATTTCATTTTTTAAAGTCCCACTCAAAGTCGTAATTCCTGCCTAATGTGTGATTAGTACTGCATGTCTATTGAATTATAGTCATAGTAAATTACTGTATGTTAAGTTATAGCAATTCTACTGCAATTATAGTCATGGTTCATTATTAAGAAAACTTACAAAAGTTATGAATGTGCGGAACGTAATTTTTCTCAAATAATAAAAATAATATTTATAATTTTCATCGTTATCATTTCACGTATCTGTTGTGATTATTTACGCAAAATTATTTACACAGACATTTAGTCCACGGATTAAGCTAAAATTTCTAAAAATACGCAATAAAATTCTAATTTTGCAAGCTGGTGCTGAGTTATTGTTTCTTTGAATGATGAAAATTGAACTAGACCAATCACTATGTTTTGAAAGTAAGCAACATTATTTTGGAAAGTGACATTTTGATCTGTCAGTTTACTCAGTTTAATTAGCAATCGGACTATAATATGTCTGTTGGTAGTGCAAAGATGTCATTGTCACCACTCTCATAAATATATCCTACCTATACTTATATTCATAATTTAAAGAGGAATTTCTTAGTATCACTTTAAAACGGCCCAGTGATTGTATTTGTATGACTGGAGCTTTGAGCGACAGCTATTGAAATATGTTTATCGTCATTACCTTGTCGTCAATAGTATTCAGTTGTAGTCCGAGGTAAGTGTTTAAACATTCTGGAAGGCTCTTGACCTTACTAGGCAGACAGCCTTTCTTGTTTTTCATAATTATAAGATCACCAACCTTAAACAATACAGCAGATGTGAATACTGATTGAAACCTTATTTGGATATGAGAGACTATATTTAATTGGGCATAAACATGTTATTGGGTAAATGAGGGATATATTTTCCCTGAATATGGAAATTGAATGGCAAATTTACTCAATTAAGTTGGTTTTTAGTATGGCTTTTAAAATAATTGTTTTATTTGAAACATACCTGAGTGTCAAATATAGATTTGAGTTTAACATTATGTTTGTGATACAAGCAATCAGATATTTTCCTACAGTCATGAACAATCTTCTTTGGGACCTCGCTTTCTAATAGTTTTTTGAGGCCAGCATCAAAACCATGGTATTGCATCACTTGTACATCAAAGATGTAGATCTGTTGTATTGTAGAGAGGACCAAAAATGGCATTTTGCATTTCCTGCCCATACCTGCACCATCAGTGCTAAGAGCTATGTAGTTATACTGATTCAAGTCAGCCATAGCTTCATGAAAAGTATTATCAACTTGGTTGATGTAAATATATTTCTTTGATATTTTAATAATTTCCTCGCATTCTTTCTGTGATATCTTTAGTACCTTTTGTTCAGTAGGCTCTTGCAGTTTGACAATGTCTCTTATTTCATTGTCGTAATAATGTAAGATACCGTCACTCGTGTCGCCCTGCGGCACCTCCTTGACGTCATATAGAGATATTTTAGACTTATCGTTTGTCATTCCATAGAACCTACCTTCAAATACTTCGCAATTTTTTGTGTGGACTTGTATGAGTTCTCCTTTCATATAAAGTTTCTCCATTCTAACGTATCGTGATGATCTGTTTGGTGCTTATATTTAATCTTTTTTAACTGGTTTTGAAGGCGCTTCCGCTTCGCTGTACGCCTTAAAGATGTACAATCCAAGTGTGACGTGAAGAACGATTACCGCAACTACTGCCGAGTAAACGCTGCTATTCATTGGTGCCAGGTGCAGTATGCCATCGAAGAGAACACTTTTCACCAAGAAAAACGATAACACAGGTACGATTATAATGACTAAGCAATACTTAATCACCGTCCGAAAGACCTGAAAATCGGGTAGTTCCTGAAACAAAATTAGGTTATCGGTTTACTAAAATAATGTGTCGTACAAAATATACAAGCTACCAAGATAAACATATTACTGATACTTACATTTGCACGACCTTCAATCATCATAAGACAAAATAAAAGGAAAAATTAAATTGTAAGAAAAATCAAAAAATCTTAGCGAATATTCCGGCCTTCATCAATGATTGTCAATGATCGATCACATGAATGAATGAATGAATGCATAACTTTCCAAACAGGAAAGACCGAGTAATGAAAACTAAAGACATGTCTCCTAACCACAGTTAGTCTATGATAGAAGTGGTCGTTCCGCAACGCAATTAGTTAATGAAACTAGCTAATGGTCGAGTTACCAGTAGCTGGCTATTGCAACTCGGCGAAACTATTTAATGCTAACAGTTAACAACGTTTTCATAATGTTCGATTGCCACGTATACAATTGATAATCCATTTAACGATTATTTGGATTCGATTTTACGTAATACGTATTGAAATATATAAAAATGAAAATGGGAAATGGAAATAGTTTACTTCTAAAATAGTTACATATGAAATATAAATCCGTATTTTTGTCTACTGGATGTATTGTGCTTTTTTTTGTACGTACTAACTCCACAAACTGACATTTTTAACGGAGAACGACACAGGACGAGCCGCAGTGAAAACTAAAGTATACTGGTGAAAACGATTGTGACAATGATTGAATCGATTCTACATCCAGTTTTTCTAAACGTGGTAGATTTTTGAATCTTGTACCTCGGCAGAGGGGAATGCTATGAATGGCGTCTCCAGTCAGTAATAATAATAGCACGACCGAATTACAAATAGTCAAGAGACCCAAAACGAGTAGTTTTTACAATCGATTTGAATCTTTAACGTTAATGGTTAACTCACGTATTGTGCCATAGCGTATCAAATGATAAATAATATGTATATAAAATTCATTGTTTATCCGAATGCTAATTATGAGCTCGATTCGGATTCGATTCTCAAAATCCGGACGTCGAAGAAGTGGGACTATGCATTTAAAAATTTATACTCGTTATTCCCGGAGCTTTTTTGTGTAAAAAGTTCGTGATATACGCTTGCGTGTTGATACGCTTAAATAAGAACCCCTTTTAATTGAAATTATTTAAGCATAATCAGACCGTGTTACGCAGAAATTATCCAACATGTTCTAAATCATTAACAGACCATATTGGTGTCAACAATTTTTTTGTAGGTTGGATCATTTCTGCGTAACACGGTCCAATTATGTACTGAATGTTTTAATACATGTTCTTCGATTACTAGAACTCTTTATTTATACTCTTTATTTTTTAAGAGACCCACACTCCTTGTGTGGCTCGCGTTTCACTGACTGAACTGCGCTTACCATCAAGTGTAGTGTAGTATTGTCTAGCTCAAGGAATTGAACCCGCCACCTTTTGTTTCATAGCAAATGGAATATTTCGATCTTTGTTTTACTAACAACAGCTATCCTCGCCTGCTACACCACGGAAAACTGTTGTTAATTGTTAAGATTATACTTCTGGCATTTTTTGTATTAATCATAGGATTAAATTTCTTTTAATGCTATGAGCTAAGTAAACGTTTTAGCGAAATTACTTTACGCAATATATAGAGAGTCGATAAAAACAGCAATTTATATATATTTTGTCAAACAACATAATTAAAATTTTAAAAAATAATCAACTATATCCACACCTGTTTACACGCTTTCTACTGGTCACGGTGTCTGCGCGTGAATAGATGTGTTAAATTATAAAAATATAAAACGGAACCCAATAATTGCATTTACTAAGCACATTGGTGGCGTGTGAGTCTAGCGTTTTATCACATTGTTTATTTCAGTTTTTTGTAAAATTTGAACGCTGATACATATAACAAAAATAATAAAATAAAAAATACTGCGCAAGTTTATGTGGCGATATAATGATTAAAACACGCCACTATGTTTTTTTTATATTCCTTGTAAGTTTTTAAATTTTTATATTATGGCAAAATATTTTGCAGATAGTATTGTAAAATATTTAAGATAATTTGGGAATACTAAGACACCATTATCCATGAAATTTCACTACAGATTGGGAATAATGGGACATTTATAGACTTTTTAGAGGTTTACAAAAATATTCTTCAATGGAAAAATCAGGGCTTACTGAATTTCAGCGAGGTTAGTTTTTATTTTTTATAGTGGTCTCAATAATAGTATTTCTCTTTAAAAAAACATGCATATTCGGTAATCATTTCTGACATTAATAATAGTAAACTTACGTATAATAATGTTAGATCGGCGCAGCAACAAGTGGTGTGTTTGATATAGGTCAAGTTAAAAATAAAATATTGCAATGGAAATCACAAAAAATTGCAGCACTTTGTCCGTCAAATGGGTATGTTAACTGCTTTGTCTTTATAATTATGCATATTATAGTGATAGACTTTGATGTATGTAAGTGATATAAGTGTATATTAATTATTAGAGCCAAAATCATTTTACAGTCCACGGGAGGGGAAAAATATATAATAATAATATTTAACAATGTTGATGGTGGGAATACAATTTTATTGTTTTATTGATTACAGAGGAAAATTACAAAATTTATTGAATCTGGTATGTAGCACTGCTCAGCCAACCAATGTTACCTCTCGTGATGCTTGCATCACGTGCTTTTCGCGGGTAACTGCTATGCAAGAGGTGAGGTTGCTCAACTCTTCTCATAATCTTCACTTATAAGAACCAACAATTGAAAATAAATTATGTATTTTTACAGGGTCCTGAAGAATTAAACGCGCTAAGCACTTGCGCGACTCAATATTTTACAAATACGTCATACGCTACTTGTGCTACAGCTCTAACGGTACCTATATAAAATTTATTAAACAAAGACATAATAAATACTAAAATTCATCGTGGTTTTCAACCACGTCCGCCCCTGTTGTGTGCCCGCAGATCCCCTAGAATGCAGATAAGTAAAATTGTAAAATTTTGCTTATTTCTCTCAGCCCGCGCGGTACGCTTTAGGCTCTTTTATCATGCTACGCCGCGCTACACCCCTCATAGTGCAGTCTTCTGCAAGTTTCGAGAATTTTGGCCTTGGACTTTCCAATCGGTTCACAAGTGACCCAAATAACCAATTCGAAATAATCGCCACACTTGAGATCATATCCCGCTGAGATAGTGCGCGTTTATGCTACTGCGGCTGGCGCAGATAGGGACCATTTGAGTCTTTTATTAAAAAAAAAATATATAAAGCCAAGCACCATTTGCCTAGTAGCGGTTGCTCAACACAAAGCATTACTAGTGGAGACATTGGATTGGATTGAGGAATGCATCCTTAGATAATATGTCTCAGTGTGAGCCATTCGTGCTGTGATAGCCAGTCTTAGTGAAAAAACTGTCTTGGATCTCGGTCACTTATCTCATTGATCATGTATGTCTGAACTTGATGCATCCTGCGGCACGCTTACAACGGGTCTACTCATCTCAAAGATGCTCAAATGGGGCCCCAGCCTTTTACATATGTTTTGTATTTTAAGGCATTGTCTACATCTGCATTAAATGTGCAGCCATCAGGTTGCTATATGGGATATTGTGATTTTGTACGATGTTTACGAAGAACGAACTCTGTTAATTTGGTATGAAATAAAAATTAACATTTTATATGAAGGGTTTTGTTTATCATATTGATTTAACATAATGATTTTTTTTTTCAGATAACTCAATGCACTAGAGAAGCAAGGACTGGAGTTAATATAACTTTAGATGCTGATAATATCCGTTTTTATACTAACGTTACATCATGTTTACTAGCTAAATCACGCTGTGGCTCATTTAATCCTATTACTGGAGACCCTCAAGTACCGGGTTATTCTTCTTCAGGGTCAAGAGTTAGCAACGCGTTACAGTTTTCTACAGCTGGAGAACTAAGAATACTCGCCTTTTCAGCAAATACCCCTGTGACAAACTCATTTTGCTCAGTTTTGAGTAATTTAACAGAAACAAGTTGGTTAACTAATGTATGTTGAAAGCTTAACACAATAAAAATAAGATATGTAAATATTTTTAATAATGTAATTACGCTTATGTACAAATTAGGTTCTTTCCAGCTTCTATGCTCCCGTATAAGTTTTTATCCTGGCAAAATGAAAAGTAACTTGTAGTACACACGAATTATGCAGTCTTTTTTAATATTCAAACTATTTTTAGTTATGTATTAAGCCGGGTCTCCTGCTTCAAAACATTACACAAAACATGTATTTTTCATTGTTCTACGAGCGGGTGTTGTTTTGCGAATGTGTTTTTAGTGTTTTGTTTAGGTGTTAGGTGTTTGTGTAGGTGTTTTGTGCAATGTTCTAGTGCAGGAGGCCCGGCTTTAGTGTGTAACTGAAAAAAAAAATATATTAATATTTTATGCCTGCCTCGGTGGCGTGGTGGTATTTCGGTACGACTACAGTTCTGAGGTCTCGGGTTCGATCCCCGGGTCGGGCAAAGTGATATTGGATTTTTCCATATCAGCCCGGAGTCTGGAATTTGTGCCCGATATGGCGATAGGCTCGCCCCCTATCACAACTGGGACGGAACTAAGCGCGGTGAAATGTGGGTATTCTAGTTCGCTAGTGCGCCTCTGCCTACCCCTTCGGGGATACAGGCGTGAGCTTATGTTATGTAATATTTTATATTCACAAGCTTAAGAACATCTGTATCCCCAACTGAATAGGCAAAGCCAAACTCGATAACTAACGGCCGGTTTCAATAAACGATTTCAGTTTAGAGTGCAGATAGATCGTGATTATGAACCAATCAAATCGAGTCATTTGACGCAGTCATGTTCAAACTGTGTTCTTATTGGCTAATTTTTGTAATCTATCTGCACATTGGAACTGAGATTGTTTATTGGAACCGGGCGTAAAACACCCGTAGCTCGATTTTTATCTCGTTCCATTTATGATAAGGGGGCGAGCCTGTCGCCTCCACCTGCCTCGGTGGCGTAGTTGTATTGTTTATGCAGTATGGCTATCTTCCTGAGGTTATGCGTTCGAACACAGATATAAATATTGGAAAATTTAAAAAATAGTTTTTTTTTTCATAGCAGAGATTGGCAAATGAGCAGATGGGTCACATGATGGTAAGTGATCTCCACCGCCCATAAACACCCAAGACACAAAAAGAATCATGGGTGCATTGCCAACCTAAAAGGAGAGAATGGAAGGGGAGGGACAAGGGATTAGGAAAAGGAGGGGAGAAATGGGCCACCGGAAATCTCACTCACCGAACGAAACGCGACAGCAAGCTGCTACTTTACGTCAGTTTTCTGTGAGACAGTAGTGTCTAACCGGTCGAGCCGGCCCATTCGTGCTGTAGACGTTACTGTCTACAGCGTGGCTCTACCACTCTAAACTTAAAAATTATAAAAGTTCAACAAAACTTAAAAATGAAATGGCACTGACTTTTTTCTGCAGTCTTCCAATTCCATAGTTTTATAGGCGAAATCCTGCTACTCATTACTGTTTACACCGATGGCAAAAGAAAAATAATTTGATCATTGGTTTAGGTCCACACTACATAATAATATTTATCTAAACCTTATTTAGAGGATTCATGTACCTACCTACTATATAGTTTGGATGTGCGTGTGACAGAGGCCCTACTAGCAAAAGATGGTGCTGTTTGATAAATTGAGATAGAATCTCTATCTCTAAGATTAAGATGGATTATTTTTGTTTGCGAGATTTACTTAACTTTTTTGGGCACTGTCATGTTAAACAAATGTGTTCAGCAGACGAAAATCCAAACTCCGCCATGTCGAGTCGTCTGTAATGAGTACTCGATTAATTAATATCGGATATAATACGATGTCATTCGCTTGGACTCGGAAGTTGGACGCACTAATGTCAAAGCTGTCAAAGTGTGTGGTCATGTTAGCATCCTATAGTTTCAGTATATACAAAGTACTCTGTGTCCTATAGTTTGTGGTCATGTTTGTGTATGAGGCCAGTTTTTGTAGTTATTATTTCTTTGGTTAATAATGAAATTGAAATTAATTGAAATTGCTGACATAAAACATATTCACGTCTAAGCAAATTTAACAAAAAATTAAAATAACCGCACCTGACTGCCGTTTTGGGCTGTAAGTAGCATCGTATTGTTTGAATTCTATAAATGCAACGTCAACTTTGAGAAACTATCAAATACTCCAATGTCTGTCTGAATGACCGATAACGAAACTACTAATATAGTAATGAATTGAAAGCCTGATATGGCAATAGGCTCGTCTCCTATCTGGGCCGGAAAGAGCGCGGCGAAATGTGGGTTTCTCTAGTTCGCCTCTACCTACCCTTTCGGGGATACAGGCTTGAGACTATGTACGTATATGATACATTAGTACAAATATTTATTACCTAACATATTACTACAACTCATGTAGTAATTAATTTACCATCTACTAGCTTTTGCCTGCGGTTATGCCCGCATGAGAGTCTGTCCCGTCGTAGGGATCGTGGGGGTTGAATTTCCAAAAATCCTTTCTTAGTGCTCGTCTACGCCCTAAAAAGGAACCTTGTGCAAAATTCCACATTCCTAGCTCCAATAGTTTCGGCTTTACGCTGATATGTCAGTCAGCCGGTTACTTTTTTTATATTATATACACAAATTGTAAAGGTTATATTGTAAAAATAAAAACATTTTTCGGTATATAAAAAATTTACTAATTTTTAGTTTTGTTTTCAGTAATGTTCTTAGAAAGTTTAGGTTTATTAGCTTTGGTTTTCTTTTTTATCTTTTTTGTAAACTGGACAGAATTTTCGCTGTCTGAATTTTCAGAAATTGGGACATTGATGACTTTTGTGTTTTTCCTGTTTTGGACAGCAGTAGCTACATAGGCACCTTTTCTAAATTGTAATTTTCCTTGTCTGCTTTCTGTTGCTAAACTTGTTTTTTGACCAGATTGTTGGGTATTCCGGGGTACATCTGTGAAACTAATATTATTTCCATATGCACTCTCAGATTTTGAGTGTCTTAATCTGAAAAAAAAATAATCTTGGTTATGGATCCTGATATCCTGACTCTTCATTTTGTGTGTATGAGATTGTAGTTTGTAAACATTTGATCACATTTGATGCTTGTGAAATACAGCCAAATCATAGGCATAAACTCATAAAATTTTGGAATATATTTATTCATCATCATCATTATAAGCTACAGGATGTCCTCTGCTGGACATATATTTATTATTTTTCCTCATATTCATTTGTTGTGTAATATGTTTATTGCTTATTGAAAATAAATTATGACATGAAACTGGATGAACCATGAAATAAACATACAAAATTACTCCACTTCCCAATGCTGTAAGAAACAATACATTAACTTGGACAATGATGATAGCTCACTTGGAAGTGATAGGGTCTACTGAGAAGAGTCTTGGAGGTTCATGACCAACCCAAAAACAGAGCACATACCTCTTGACTTTTCTATGTCAAGCGTGTATTCATAATGTATAATCACTTGCTATAACGGTGAAGGAAAACATCATAAGGAAACCTGCATACTTGAGAATTTCTTCACAAGATTTTTGAAGGTATGCAAATTTTACAAACCTGCTTAACAGTATTATGATACTGGCATAATTTGGGTATACCCTTGGGTGTACCCTCTCAATAGAAGAGGAGGCCAAAGCTCAGCCGAGGGAAATTAATATTACAGAGCTGATATTATTGGATGATGAATGTATCAATGTACTTACTTGCCCTTCTTTTTTGTGGTTTTAGTGAATTTGTTTAAAGGTTCTAAAGACTCTGGTCCATTATTTGTGGGTTTTGATGCCAGCTTTTTATTTCTTGATTTCTTTTTTTTCTTATCTTCTTTACTCTTAGTTCTTTCTCCTTCTATTTCTTCTAACTTCTTGGAACAAGACCTGTGCATTCAATATATCCTAAGAAATATACTTTCATTTGATCCTAATCAAAAGACACTAGCAATGCATATTAACCACAAATAATACCTAGTTATACAAAAAATACTAAATGGATTATTTAAAGTACCTTTCTTTGTCAATATTATATTTATACAAGATGTGTAATTCGTAAAAAGATGCTTTACAATATAGGACAAAAATGGGCATTTATCTTCCTTAGGTTGGGACTAGGATATCATAACACTTTATTAATTAATAGTAAAAAACGAAGGTTATTAATCACTTTTTACTATTTATTTTGTTATGTTTCTGTAATACACATTCATTACGTCTTTCGAGAAAGTTCATTGATTTTTTGGGGATCTAGTTAAAAGGAACATATTCTCAAACATTCAACTTAATAGTCACAGGCGGCTCGGCCTCTGGTGGCCCATACGCTTATGTAACATATATATGTGCCACCTCAGATGGATAAAAATTGAAAATGGGGTTTATGAAGAAACATGGGACTATATTTAAAGACCTAAAGATTTATTAGATAATAGTGTTATTAGAGTAATTTAGAGCACATAAATTAGGCAATGTAGATGCCAGTTATACAATATAGTAACATATCAACTATTAACTTATTCATGCCTGTTACAGATATTATACCTCTAATTATTTGAAAACCTACAAACCTCAGCAAGGCCTCACTATCAGTGAAATAGGAGTTCATTGCAAAACTGGAAATTCCCCATGACAAGGGTCCTTTTTCTTCAGGATACACTCCGCTCCATACATTCCTTTTCAAGGAATTTAATTTGACTTGCAGTTCTGAACGCTGTGTATGTCTGCCTTTTATTTCTGATAAACATCTTAAAAATATATAGCACAATCGTATTAGTATTGAAATTTGAAACTAGGTATACCATCTACCCATTTGTTTCGGACATATTTGTTTTTTGCCTTCTTTTTTGACTTTGTCAAATTTTTTTATAGACCACAAAATGAGATAGGCATATATGAAGCCTTTGCTGACTGAGTTTTACAAAAATAATTACTAACTTTGCTGGAGGTAAACATTTAAATTGATGCCAAGATGCCGGATGTAGCATTGGTTTATCTGTCGGTTGATTAAACATAGACACGCTGCGAGGTCTTCTAGATCTGCTTGTTGTTTTTTCACGATCAGAATGATACGGCGAATCACTTGTCTAAAATGTAAAAATGTTTTTAACACTTAAAGTTTTTGTAATAATTATAATCATTGAACTATTTAAATGCTTACTGGTGCACGAATAATTTTTAATTCCGGCGGCATTTTCTTTTTCTTTTTGGGTTTCGTCTTTGCTGAATTGTGAAATAACTTATGAACTCTTCTCACTGGGCTCAAATTTTCTTCATAGGAATCAGCATCAGAAGATGCATCGGACATTGCATCGGACGTTAAATCAATTGTTGCTCTGGATACCTAGAAAAGATGTGAGAAGAAAGTAGAGAAATAAAGTTTGTAAGTCTGGACTTGTAAACATATTTTAAGTACCTGTAAAGTTTCTCGTTTGGTCTTTTTCTTTTCTTGCCTTTTCATCTTTTCCAATTTTGGCCGAAATTTTCTTGGCTTCTGTAACCAAACAATTTATTGTTAATCGCTTTCAAAATTAGGTGTTTTTTTTCTACAATTCGAACGTATCTACCTCCATAATACAGCTATTGATATCAGGGAATATAGGTGACGGCGGCGGTACAGGTTGTTCATTTTGAGCTTCTTCCCTAATCACCATAGCATCAGAACTACTGCTTGAAGTGTCTCCTTCATCGCTGGAAAAATATTGAAAAATATAATCAATCTACAAAACAGATTATGTAATTTGGTTTATTCTCTTATCACCATGATCGAATCGACATACCTGGAGTAATCAGACAGATCTATGTTAGTTGGCTCATCGGCATTGGAGCCTTCTTTTAATAATCTTGTAACGATTTTTGTTCTCAATCGTTCTTTACTAGGATCTTCATCATAAAAATCTAGTAGTGTCTCACAAAATGTGCGTCCTAAACTTTCGTAATCTTGGACTGAGAAATGTGTCGACATTCTACTTCCTAATTCTGATCCTCCGAATGATGCCTCCATAGTATAACTATTTGCCACTCCTAACATCCATATAACAACTCTGCCAGTGCCTTCTTTACTGCGTTGTATTCGAAATTTACAATTTTCAAATGAAAACTGTAAGTTAAAACAATGAAATACTATACATTTAGGTCGGTTCCTAATAGTATCGTAGATTATTTATTTTGTACCTTGTCCGCTGCGTTCTTGTGCAACATTAATGGAAAAACTTGTTCTTGTAATCGTTTATCCGTCATTTTTCGACTTTCGCACCCATAAATAAATATATTGTGCTTGCGCGAGTGCGCGTGTAAATCAACGTACATGGCAACACCACATTCTTCTTGAAGCCTGTGATAGTAAAGAGTTTAAACATCCACTACAACAGTTTACGGCATTGAATTTACGAGTATATTTGCTTACCTACGTATCATTACTTTGGTATGCCAAACTGGTGGGTACGTTTCCCGTATTACAGTTCTATATTGCCTATTTAGGTCCTTTCCGGTTAGCGAGCAGCGATTGTTGCCAACAATCACCTGTCACAATTGAAAAATATTTATAACTGCACGAAATTATGGCAAAATAGTATCATTCATCGTTATTTTTGCACGAACAATGCTTTAATACTCACACCATCCGGATTTAACATAGGTACTAGTTTAAATATGAATTTTTCACGCAATTCGCGAGCTTGATTTGAATCACTGGTTAAATAGTCCATAAAACCTTTCATCATCCATGACGATGGCGTTTCGCCAGGATGTACCCTTGCTGTGATTATTACTGCTTTCTTTTTCTAAAGAAATAAGTATTAATAGCTTTGAAAACGTCGATGATTAAATAATCTTATAATTCCATAACAATAATAAAATAAATATACATATGGATAACCTTTTGTTCCAATTCATTTGGATTTGGAGGAGCAGTGATGGTCAAGTAGTAAACATTGTTTCCAGCTAGCGTCCTACATAAAAGCCTTAGTTTTGCAAAGGTTGATTTTACAGGGTGCGACTGTAATCGTGATAAATATTCCTGTAAATCTGAATATGTGTATGGATAACAATGTGCTATGTAAACAGCATCATCTGTATGTGGAAATTCGATATTGAAAGTTAAAGTATAGCTCGGAAACTGTTCCTCTTCTTCATTTCTGTTGAACGAATTATTGACATTAAAGATTTAATTAATTCCATAAATTAATTTCTTCCTTTGATATATTTACTCACGTGGGATCATTTTTATAATAAGCTATATTATCACCACATCGTCTCCATCCAATCGAATGCAACTGAGCGTCCTTCGTTGAGTATAATAAAGGTCGCATGCCCTCGTTGTATAAACTTTCAGCCTTTGATAAGTTAACTATTGAGAATCTGGAATTATAGGATTATTAGAGAGCTGTTCTTTAACGGTTAAAAATAGATTTTATCGCAGATGTCTAATAAGGGCCAATTTACCTATACATCATTTGTTTTTTGGTATTAGTCACTCTAAAATAAAACCATTGCATATGTCGGTTTGTATATAGATCTGTCCTTAGATGTAGTTCATAGTAAGCTGACGTGATACGGATCGCTTTTGCCAAGTTACCACTTTCAAATCGCGATTCGAATCTTAATTCATCTTCATTGCCGGCACTGGCACATGCCGAGAGATATAAACGAGATCCACCGACTGTAGACCGACTAAACTGAAATAACATAACATAACATAAGCTCACGCCTGTATCTCCGAAGGGGTAGGCAGAGGCGCACTAGCAAACTAGAACACCCACATTTCGCCGAGCTTATACTGAAAACTGAAATGTGAATAAGATTACAAGACAATTCGATTTCGACGATTCCAAGACTGAAGTCCAACGCAACATGATCATTAAAAATCTCTCAGTATACACATATCGTCGCTCTATATGGATGTTGTTAGCAGACCCTTCATATTTAATTTAGGAATTAGACTGTAGAGATAACTGATGATGTCTGTGGTGGTGATGAAGAATGTAATATTGTTAATTAAAAAAATTGCTCACTATCATTTTAGTGTTTTTCTAATTTCGAAAAAATAATACTGGCTGATGAATGATAAAAGGCTATGATGGGTCTGTTACTTACGTAATTCACTGCACTCATCGGATAGTATTGGAATATTACTGTCCCCGCTTCTTCTCCTACTGGCTGTGGTCTTAACTCTTTGCCCGTCGAAGTGTAATAAGGTTCTGGAGTAGCAGGACTCCAAACAATGTGTTGTATTCTTTCTTCAACTACCTAGGAAAGTAATAAAAATGAGATGATTTGAATAGTGCTGCTATGTAATGGTTATTTATAAATTTGATCTTACTTGGCATTCCGAAGGCCACCGAGGAGCTTGCTGTGGGCAATCGAGTTCTTTTGGAAGTGCGAATAAATCTCTAGGTTCTTTTAATTTCGCTGTAGTCCGAAATGTTGTTATATCAGTGTCAATTTCCAACTGATTTGTTTTTATGTTGTTTTTGAGGAAATTTGATATGAATGTCCCTGTACATGAAATAAATTGTGTCGAATATTCATTATTAGATTTGCAAAGTTCTCTAAACTCGTCGTATTTGGTAGTGAATCAAACCTTTAAAGAATGTATACAAACACTAGGTAGTTTCTGTACTGAAAACTTCACTTTCAACTAATTACCCTGTCACGCGACTTTCTACAGCACGTTTTATTATTTCTGGCTTGTGGAAATTAGTAGTATTCATTTCACTACTAGTTTATTCCCACATTGCCTTAGTTTATTATATTTATATAATATAATTTGAGACAATGTTTGTACACTGTTGTCTATCAAGGTATATTTTAAAATAATTTATATTTTGTCGTCATTTATTAAACTTTTGGGTAAAATACCCAAATGTGAGTACCTAGTTTTTGCATGTCCGGTTTTAGTGTGCCGATTTTACCTTTGCTGTATATAGGAAATAGCGACGCCTGTAATGCTTTTACGTGTTCTAAATTCGCGATTAACAGATGATCTTGTATTATAGGATTGATTGCCGGCAACGTAACTGTCACGGTTGTATTCCCAATATATTCCCTTTTGCTTTGTTCTTCCATTTCCATTATCATTACATTGTCTTGAGTTCTTTCGAGGTGTTTCCACCATAACATTTTAAATAAGTTTTCTGTCAACATTTGCAAGCATTCGTTAGCACTTATTAATGGTTGTCATTTGTGATTTTATCCTCTCTGTCGCCGCGTACATTATTGTCACCATGGCTACACAATTGTTTAGAAGTTTATAGGCTGATATCAGGTTAGGGCGTGTAAGCCCTGCGGATTGCGCGACGCTTCGAAGAGTACTGACGACGTCAAAATTAGGGGTACATGCTTTCGGTTATTGGATGAAAGACGACTGTTCGGATTGCCCTAGTAATGTCATGCTCCGTTTGCATAAAGCTTATTGGGTGATCGGTGACGTCAGGCAGTTATTTATGCGAATACTTGGAATTTATGGCAATTTTCATGCTGGAAAGTTTTGATTAATACCAGTTTTTTAATGAAATTTCGGGCGATACGTCTCGTAACGCTATACATGTGCCTTGATGCTATCGCTTCGTTTATATCACATTGATCATATCGTTTTATACACGAATGCCTACATAAAACACGATTTGATATTTTTTAAGTTATGAAATTTATCTTTTATACTAATTTTACTTACCATTATTGCTTTGCATCACTTCACTTTCAAATCGCATTTTCTGTTCGTCCATTGTGAAATCACTTGTATTTTATTAACGCTTATATTATTGTACACCTACTTCAGATACATCAGGAAATCCGACTTAGTTTATAACCCGTATTTTACGTAGGCGTGTGACCCTGGCGTTTGGCTTTTACTAATTCCAGTCGACACCTCTGTCTAGGCTAGACTACAGGTTGTTAGGCGTATGTTGAGTTGTAGTCCCGTTAAATTTAACCTTATCATAATAATATGGTGACATTTATTACTGAACATCTATTAAGGGATAATAAAGTGTAGACTTAAATGAACATCTTAAACGAACAAAAGGTGTTAAAAAATAGAAATAGTGTGAAAAATATGTTTGTTTAGTGTGTTGGTAATCACTGCAGTGTTAATTTCCGCGAAAGCTTGAAAGGTGACTGCACTTTCATTCGAGTCGTAGAGCTCGTGTTGAAAACGAAAACTTCCTAGCTGCCCTCTAATGGCCGTAAGCTTTAATGATGTCATAGACTTAGCAATGTATAGAATACATACGAACCAGCAGTGAATAAATTGACATGTCAACTTTTTTATATTGCGGTAAATAATTTACTGAATCTATCTTTAGTTATGTCGACTAACTTCGAGTTCGTAAAATGTAACACAATATTAATAAGGAAATCTAGAGGCAAGTTTTCGTACTGTATCGTAACTGGACTTGTAAACTTATTTGTGCATGGTATTTACGGTTTTACACAAAATGTTTTCTACCTAATTTAATTTTTTCTTAAGTAAAAATAATTTATTGTAATTTTGAAACGTAGTTGAAAGCTCTGAAAATAGTCGAATCTTTGTCGTCTTTCTTTGTACGTGTCCATATTTCACTCCAATGTGGGATCAGCGCAACATTTCTTTTCAAGTATGTTGCAGGAAAGATTCGACATTAGTTTTTATAACTTGCCTGTAGCGTCAACCCCAACTGTTAGTGCCTTATTAAAAGTTATGTTATGTAGTTAGGATTCTGGAGCTTCTATTTGTTTATTAGGTCTGTATACATCAATCATGAGAAGTATACACCTTTCTATCGCTGAAGTTTGGAATGACGCAATAATTTGTGCTACACGTATACATGGACTTAACTTTTTACTGATTCTAAAAAAGGAGGATGTTTTATATTTGTTTTTATGGCGAAGTTCTCATCATATCTGCATCGTACGATGTAGATGATTTTATTGTTGATACGGTTTAAAAAGTCGTGAAGTAATGACTACTTGCGTTTACTATTATTTATACCTTCTCTGGTATAATGAATGTTTATGGACAGCGGTAATTACTTCAATTACTTGACTTATTTGCTCGTTTGTCAGATTTTTTATTATAATTATTGTTTAAAGATCTAGTTAAAAATATAAATTATGTAACGGTATATTAAGCTTAACGATTATATTTGGAATTTGTGCCCGATGTGGCGATAGGCTCGCCTCCTATCACATCTGGGACGGAACTAAGCTCGCCGAAATGTGGGTGTTCTAGTTCGCTAGGTGAGCCTTTGCCTATCCCTTCGGGGATACAGGCGTGAGCTTATGTATGTATGTACGATTATATTGTGCTCTTCTACAAAAATATAAATATTTGTAAAGTGCACATTCATTGTTACCACGGTGACGATATTGTGAAATCGATACTTGAATGTAGTTGGTACGATTTCACGGAATTTTTCAGGTGAGACAGATACTTATCTCTTCTTTTACATGATGGGCTTTACTTATAAAAACATTTTTGCAAAGAATAGTCTGTCACTTTTTTCCTTGCGTTACATTGTTTAAAAATGAAAGGGACAACCTATGCTATGGTTAAAGATAGGCATCGCTTAAATATTTTTATAGGTAAGGGGCGATATTCTTATAATGTAGTTAACTGTATCTGTATGTATTTATTTATACTGATACTTATTAAATGTACCTCTTCTGAGAACCCTGGCTCTTCTCTAGTATACTCTAATAACTCTTTAGTATGCTTTGTCCGGATTTCTAATTATTATATCGTTGGCGCTGAGATTGAAGCTGAGAATTTTTTGTGCACAAAAAATATTTATCACGTACTACAGATTATTAAGCTCTCTGCTTCTAAATACCTAATGTAGATACAGTTATTATGATAATTATAATTATTCTTGTTTCTCGGGAAAAATCTAGTTTTAAATTTTTAACCTCTGAAGATGATTGTGGTAATTAATCAGTCACCTACACATATTTAACATAGATGGAAATTATTATTGTTTTTTTTTTCTTTTATTTTTTTACCTCTAGTTATGTGAGGTCGATACAGGCCATGTTTAGATTTGTTGTTCCCGGCATGTTTGTCAATTTCTGAATGATATGTAATGCCAACCCTTAGTTTGTGGGGTGATTGGCCGCACCATAGCACAGACTGGTACGGATCGATCCGGCCCACTATCAAAACTTATTGTTTTTTGTCATTCATCTCGTCAATGAAAGTCAATTTCGTTCGCCGTTTTTGCTGATAGAATACCATTTTGTATAAATTGGCAATGTTTCCCTTTTTTATTTTAGAACTTTGTTATAGGAGAGGCAATAACCTGTTTTGTGATATTGGAAAATTGTGGAATTGGAAATATTTTTTGCATTTTCTTATTTATTCCCTTTTTTACTAGACTACGCGTTATATCTATATTAAAATGTAATGTTATTCATACAAGCATATAAGCGACTTTTCCAGTGGCCCATTTCTCTCCCTTTCCCGATCCCTTTCTCTCCCTTTCCGTTCCCTCCTTTTAGGTTGGCAACGCATCCACGATTCATTTTGTCTTGGGTGTCTATGGGCGGTGGAGATCACTTACCATCAGGTGCCCCATCTGCTCGTTTACGTCTGCTATAAAAAAAGCGTTGGGAAATCTTACGTAAACATATAGCACATAATTCGATTATTATAATTATTTTCTTTGTTGCCAGATTGGTCACCAGTTTATATTAAACATTTAAAATGGGTCGGAAAGTGACTGTGGCAGTATGTACGCTAAATCAATGGGCTCTCGACTTCGAAGGAAACTTGAATCGAATACTGCAATCGATACAGGAAGCTAAAGAGATGGGCGCTCTCTATCGTACCGGACCCGAGTTGGAAATATGGTAAACTGATGATTTTTATGATTTTCATGCAATCATTTATCAAATCACAATTATTAAGAGGGTGAATTAACATCGTAGTTTGTCGTGGTCGAAAGTGTTTAATTTCGAAAACACTTTTTAACCCGTCGGAGGCGGTACATATATATGTTACATAAGCGTATGGGCCACCGGAGGCCGAGCCGCCCGTGACTATTTAAATAGTCACGGGCGGCTCGGCCTCAATTAATTGTATTAGTTCAATTAATTGAAATAAAACTATTCTTACGGATTCTATCACGATTAGGTTTTAATTATTATTCCCGACGTTTCGAAGGCTTTGCAGTCTTCGTTGTCTGACCCGTGACAACGAAGACTGCAAAGCCTTCGAAACGTCGGGAATAATCATTAAAACCTAATCGTGATAGAATCCGTAAGAATAGTTTTATTTCAATGTATAATCGCGTAAACTTAAGAAATCACTTTTTAATTGTCATTTAACCATTCAATACTCTTGTTTGTAGCAGTGGGCAACAGAAGACCAGGTCTTCGCTGTTGTGGCCTGTTTCTGTATAAATAATACCAATAGTCTCATAGTCTTGACCCCACACTAAGATACGTCATACGAGTCATAACTACTAGACACTTTCGGTATCACAACACCCAGACCCGAAACATATATCTGTGGGTCACACAAACATTTGTCTCGGTGCGGGAATTGAATCCGGGGTTAGAATATATTTGTTTCAGATCATTTGTGAGACCGAAAGTCTACAAAGCTCTTGTAGTCTGATACCCACGATACATATTGTAGCCAGGGCCGTCTTAAGGCATTCGTGAGGCCCTGGGCAAGTATACGGTGGACCTTGGAGAATAAAAATAGTTATTCATGTAAGAGAATGTAAATACTTATCAGACTTTCGGAGGCCCACTCCGGCTAGCATGCGTGATTTCGATAATCAACTGCCGATATGTTGTCTACAATATTGTATGAAAATAAACGAGCCTGGGCACGGGCCCGTGTGTGCACTTATGGTAAAGACGGTGCTGGTTGTACCTAGTGTGTGAAGACTATGTGTGTAACTGTTGGGTGTATTTACATAACATAACATAAGCTCACGCCTGTATCCCCGAAGGGGTAGGCAGAGGCGCACTATCGAACTAGAACACCCACATTTCGCCGAGCTTAGTTCCGACCCAGATGTGATAGGGGGCGAGCCTATCGCCATATCGGGCACAAATTCCAGACTCCGGGCTGATATAGAAAAATCCAATATCACTTTGCCTGACCCGGGGATCGAACCCGAGACCTCAGAACCGTAGTCGTACCGAAATACCACCACGCCACCGAGGCAGTCGTATGGGTGTATTTATTATTTATTTATTTACTATTCCAGCGGATATAGTTGCGAAGATCATTTCCACGAGCCCGACACATATTTGCACAGTTGGCAAGTTCTGGCTGAGTTGTTAAAGTCGCCAACATGTAAGGATATGTTGGTGGATGTCGGAATGCCGGTCCAACACCGGAACGTGTCTTATAACTGTCGTGTGGCGTTTTACAACAAAAAAATACTGCTCATCCGTCCCAAGATGATGTTGTGCGAGGACGGCAATTATAGAGAGACTAGGTGGTTTTCCTGCTGGACTAAGGTAATGAGATGTCTTTCAATTAGGTACTTTTATCGATCAACTTCCAAAAAAGAGAAGGTCCTCAATTCGTCTGTATTTTTTTTATGTAACGCGATATCTCCGTCGAATGTGGACCGATCTTCAAAATTCTTTTTGTGTTCGATAGAGCTTCTTTCAAGGGTGGTCCCAATTTGGTCACGATCGGATTTGAAGTCGGTCCGTTAAGTTTTTAAACTTGTGATTATCTTTTATTCTATCAGAGGCGGAGGGTCTGCATTAATGTGATTTATATTGCAATCTTATTAGATAATAAAATGTGGCACAATTTGATACTCCTACCACCTTAGTGTTTGGTTCCATTTTGTCCGTTTTTTTTTCACCCCTGCTTTCTTTTATTATTTCGGAGGTAGAGTTCAACTTCTAGTCATATCCTTTTATACCCGTCGGAGGCGGCACATATACATATATGTTACATAAGCGTATGGGCCACCGGAGGCCGAGCCGCCCGTTACTATTTAAATATGCACTCATGTTACTTACTTGTTTCTCCTATTATAATTTACGCGAAGACTACACTTAAGGCGAGCTGGTAGATTTTTCCCTTTAAAATATTATTAGTTAAAGAACTTGTGTTGGTAATTTTGTCACCAAACAGAAATATCGGCGGGCGATAAAAGCTAAAAGATTGTAATTTATAATTTATTCTAAAGGAGCGTCAGACCGAGGAGTATTATTTACCAAGAATGATATCCGCGATCACTGATCAATCGACAGTGCCCATAGGGGATGCAGTTATTGCAACTAAAGACACCTGTATTGGATACGAAATATGTGAAGAGCTATGGAACCCACAAAGGTAAGTGATATATATATTTTATTGGATTACAAGGACCTACATACTCCTAGTATCGCTAAACGGGCCTAAATTCCAATTCCAGGCAGCATATAATGCGATTTTTGAAATTGAAAAATCACATACATAAGCTCACGTAGTCACGTATCTCCGAAGGGGTAGGCAGAGGCACACTAACGAACTAGAACACCCACATTTCGTCGAGCTTAGGTCCGTCTCAGACGTGATAGGGCGCGAACCTATCGCCTTATCGGGCACAAATTCCAGACTCTGGGCTGATATGGAAAAATCCAATATCACTTTGCCCAACTCGAGGATCGAACTCGAGACCTCAGAACTGTAGTCGTACCGAAATACCACGCCACCGAGGCAGTCCTGAAAAACTCATTAATAAAATTTAATTAGAATTACCACTGGGACCAACAGGCAACATCCATTAATTTCATTAATATACTCATTTGATACATTTTTGCGTTGATTAATGTCTTTTCGTTCATTTTTATAGTCGACACATCCCACTAAGTCTCGACGGAGCAGAGATTATAGTAAACGGCTCCGGCAGCTATATGGAACTTCGTAAAGCGTACGTAACAGTGGACCTGGTGAAAAGTGCCACCTTCAAGAGTGGGGGCGCCTATCTGTTCAGTAATTTGAGAGGCTGTGATGGACAGAGGGTGTACTTCAATGGATGTTCCTGCGTAGCTGTTAATGGACAGATCGTTAGCCGGGGACTGCAGTTCGCCTTGCATGATGTGGTAAGTTGATTTGGATGGATATCCGTTATTCAATACTAGACGCATAAGGCATAATATGTAAGCGTGTAATTTTTTAGAAGATAATTAAAAAATAAAAATATTTGAACAGTTTCTATTTAATACTTTTGTACTAAAGAATCTCGCCTTAAATGAAATATTTGGTGTTCGGATAGGCGCAGAATAAGACTTTTGATCCTCTTTATAAATTCGATTTAACATTAAAAGTGGCGTTGCTAGTCAAATGTATGCAGAAAACTATCATCGTATTTGCAAACTGTCAACACTGGTATTAAGGGCTTAAGACAGTGCTCATCATCATTATCATCGTCATCATCAGCCATAAGACGTCCACTGCTGAACATAGGCCTCCTCCAAAGAATTCCAGATGGAACAGACCTGTTGGAAGCGGCCTGCATCCAGCGACTTCGTGCGACCTTTATCAGGTCGTCGGTCCACTTTGTAGGTGGACGTCATACGCTGCGCTTGCCGGTACGTGGTCTCTACTCGAGAACTTTTCTGCTCCATCGGCTATCAGTTCTACGAGCTATGTGCCCTGCCCACTGCCACTTCAACTTGCTAATCCTCTGGGCTATGTCGGTGACTTTCGTTCTTCTGCGGATCTCCTCATTCTTGATTTGATCACGTAGAGAAACACCGAGCATAGCCCTCTCCATAGCGCGCTGCGTGACTGTGAACTTTCTTATGCAGACAGTGCTCAATTCGAACGCACTACAACTACGTATGTTACTATGCCGCCGACACAGTTTATAATATTTTTATTAAATAGATATCCTTTTGACAGGAAGTAATAACAGCTACAATAGATCTAGAGGATATACGTTCGTATCGAGCTCAGATGCGGTCTAGGTGCCATTTAGCAGCGTCAAACAAACCGTTCCCGAGAGTCAACGTTGATTGCGCACTCTCCGACGATGACGATGTCTATAGTACTACTAGCATGCCTATAGAATGGAAGTATTTGACGCCTGAGGAAGAAATCGAATTAGGTACTGTATTAAATCTCTCAAAACAATCCCTTACTTACAGTTATAAGTTTCGTTTGAAATTTCTATTTTTTGTCTTTGATCCTATTTAGTTCAAAAACGAAATATGGGTCGCCTCGTAGTTCTAAACGACGGATCCGGTGTCAAAACTGAAAAAGTGTCCGCCATTTTTTTATCCGATTGATTTCGAAATCGGTATCTTGGCTGCCCCGTAGATCTAAAGGACGGATCCGGGGTCAAAACTGAGAAAAGTGGCCGCAATTATTTTTTTTGACCCGTTTGACTTCATAATCGATATCGAGGTCGTTCTGTAGGTCCAAAAGTCGGATCCGGAGTCAAAGCTGAAAAAGTGGCCGCCATTTTGATTTTCTTTACCAATTTATACTCAATCATTCGTAGGTATAGAATATTTGGACTAAAACGACAGATCGGATCTTTCTTTCTACCTGCCCTTATTCCACCTTAATGTGGGGTCGGCGCTACACACTTTAGCTTAGTTTTTTACGACCAGCCGCTTGCCTGACGTCAACCCCCTCTGAGGGATCCAGTCCCGGACAAATTAAATTAGAAAATTTGCTTTGCCCGACCTGGAAATCGAACTCAGGACCTCCCGGTCCACAGCTCATACATACTAGACCAAGAAGGCGACAATAACAAAAACGACAGATCGGATCGACAAATCAAATTTCTTTCCCTTTAGTCATATAAAATACGCCGCGAAGCCGCGGGTAAAAACTAGCAGTTTATAATTTGATTTTCAGGCCCAGCATGTTGGTTATGGGATTACTTGCGAAGGTCGGGACAAGGTGGTTTCTTCCTGCCGCTCAGTGGAGGCGTGGACTCTACCAGTACAGCTTGTATAGTTTTCTCTATGTGCACACAGATCTGCGATGCTATACAAAAAGGCGGTAAGTATGTCAAATATAATTGTAGATATGTTTTGATGTGCTAGACCGAAAGACGACTATTTTATTCGCATACCGCAAAATATTCCTCCTCTAACCTAACTCTCCTCAAAGAGGCTTATTATTTCACTATTCCAGGATTCAATACTTTTACCATATTATGTATTTAAATTAATAATTATTAAGCGCATACTATAAGTTGTGACCGACGGCAGTGAGACATAAACCGTCGGCGTTGTCTTTAGTGCTTCTTGTAATCATTTTATGTTTAAAAAACAATTATCGATTCTAAGGGTTAGATATTACTATAGTAGGATTTTTAATTAAACGGAGTAAACTGACATTTCGAATGTTGCCACTTTTTCATGAAATTTAAATAGTGCTGCGGTAAAAAGATCAAGATTACTTAAATATTTCAATTCAGTGAACCATTTCATTCTTTCATTTTCTGAAGTCCAACTCAAAGTCGTAATTCCTGCCTAATGTATGTATGATTAATACTGCATGTATACTGAATGATAGTCATATTTAAATTACTGTATGCAAATTATGGCATATCTACTGGAATTATGTTACATGTCTATATGTTTCATTATGAACAAAACATACAAAAGCTATGAATGTGTCGAAAGTAATTTTTCTCGAATAATAAAAATTAATATTTGTCATTTCCATTGTTATCATTTCTCGTATCTGTTGTGATTATTTCCGCAAAATTATTTACATGGACATTTAGTCGAAGGGTTAATTTCAAATACGCAATAAAATTCTAATTATGCAAGCTAGTGCTGAGTTATTGTTACTTTGAAAGACAAAAAATTAACTAGATCAATCACTATGTTTTGAAAGTAAGCAACATTATTTTGGAAAGTGACATTTCGATCTGTCAGTTTACTCCGTTTAATTAGCAATCGGACTATAATCCACTATCGATTAAAGAAATCCAAAATTATAAAATTTTTTTCGACACTGCGTCTAGATGATATCGATTTTTTTGAGTAGTAGAGCCGCGCTGTACACAAATGGGCCGGCACGACCGGTTTGATACCACTATCTCACAGAAAACCGACGTAAAGTGGCAGCTTGTCGCGTTTCTTTCGGCGAGTGAGATTTCCGGTGCCCTATTTCCCTCCCTCCCTTTCCCAATCCCTTTTCTCCCCTTCCAATTCTTTTAGGTTGGCACCGCACCCATGAATCTTTTTGTGTCTTGGGTGTCTATGGGCGGTGGAGATCACTTACCATTAGGTGACCCATCTGCTCGTTTGCCAGTCTCTGCTATAAAATAAAATAAAATATGATGACTATCAATAATTTACAATTTAGTATTAACGTACAACATGAATTCTTCAATAATAGAAAGTTAGGTAAATGGTATGATTTTTTTTACAGAAACCCAAGTGCTATACGACGTACGTAAAATTCTCTGCCAATCAGACTACACGCCTTCTGACCCTATGGAGTTATGTAATAGATTGTTGGTCACTTGTTACATGGCGTCAGAAAATTCTAGCACAGAGACCAAACAAAGGGCGTCCCAGGTAATTATCCCAATTCAAAATGTACAGGTTTTGATAGTGCAAAAATATCGATGTTTTAAAATATTGATAAGACAATATTTTTTTCTCAATATATCGATTTTATATAGGCAATCGGTTAAGTCGATAGGGGTTTCTAACTTTTCGATAGTAAAGTAGTTAATCATAAGCGACTATTCTATTCGGTTATATTTTATGTAAAGACAAGTCATTAATTATTTTTTGTTCTTATTTTAGCTCGCGAGTCAAATAGGCAGTTATCACTTTCCAATTGTAATCGATGCAGCGGTCAGTGCTGTTATCGGTATATTCACGGCGGCCACCGGATTAGTTCCTAAATTCAGAAATCGTGGCGGTTGCCCTCGACAGAATCTTGCGTTACAGAATATTCAGGTAAGTTGGCTATTGTATGCGTTATATTATTTTCGACCGACTTCCAAAAAGGAGGAGGTCCTCAATTTGTCTGTTTTTTTTATGTATGTTACGCGATATCTCCGCCAAATGTGGACCGATTTTCAAAATTCTTTTTGTTTTCGATAGAACTAAATTACTTCAAGGGTGGTCCTATATAAAGGTCGCGATAGGATTAGAAGTCGGTCTGTTAAGTTTTTAAACTTGTGATTATTTCAGTCATTGATCTGAAGAATTTATTGATCTGGAAATCTTTGGGGGAGGCCTATGTTTAGCAGAGGACGTCCTATGGCTGATGAAGGTTATTATACGTTTGTCAGCAGACATAGTACAGTTAGAAACTATAGACTAAGCAAACGTTAGAATATGTTACAAAATAAAAGCTTATTGACCTTGAAGTCCGATTACAACTATACACAACATTTAAGATATAAAAAAATGGGAACATTGCTCGAGGATTAGTGAGATCGGTTTATAGTAGAGAAAGAGAGAAGAGACTATTAGTGTTAATTCGTTTTGGATATTGTTAAAAATATTTAATATTACTAACTATAGAGGGGCTATCAAGCAAGATTCCATACAAAAATTGATTTTAGACTTCAGTACCGCCATCAACCACTTATTACAATGCGAGAGCGATTATTACAATTTACACCCTAGAATGTTCTGTGAATGGTTAAGAATCACGTAAGATAAGTTTCTTCTCTCATTATTATTACGCTGGTCGACCTGGCGCGCGTGTATTTCAAATAAACTGAGCGACTCATGACTACGAGGCCATAACTTTTGGATCCCAAGTTTTGTGCTGTTGTCCCGTCTATTTACTGTTGAATGTCTTCGGACTGCCTCGGTGGCGTAGTTGTTTTTCGCTATGACTACCGTCCTGAGGTCTCGGGTGCGATCTCCATGTCGGGCAAAGTGATATTGGATTTTTTCATATCAGTCCGGAAGTCTGGAATTTCTGCCCGATATGGCGATAGGCTCGCCCTCTATCACATCTGGGACGGAACTAAGCTCGGCGTAATGTGGGTGTTCTAGTTTGCTAGTGCACCTCTGCCTATCCTTTCGGGGTTACAGGCGCGAGCTTAATAACATTTTTTTTATATAGCAGAGATTGGCAAACGAGCAGATGGGTCACCTGATGGTAAGTAATCTCCACCGCCCATAAACATCCAAGACACAAAAAGAAACATGGGTGCGTTGCCAACCTAAAAGGGAATGGAAGGGGAGGTAAGGGGATTGGGAAAGGGAGTGGGGAAATGGGCCACTGGAAATCTCACTCACCGAACGAAACGCAACAGCAAGCTGCACTTTACGTCGGTTTTCTGTGAGACAGTGGTATCTAACCCGTAGAGCCGGCCCATTCGCGCTATAGACGTTACTGTCTACAGCGTGGCTCTACCACATGAATTTACATAACATAACATAAGCTCACGCCTATATCCCCGAAGGGGTAGGCAGAGGCGTACTAGCGAACTAGAACACCCACATTTCGCCGAGCTTAGTTCCGTCCCAGATGTGATAGGGGGCGAGCCTATCGCCATATCGGGCACAAATTCCAGACTCCGGGCTGATATGGAAAAATCCAATATCACTTTGCCCGACCCGGGGATCGAACCCGAGACCTCAGAACCGTAGTCGTACCGAAATACCACCACGCCACCGAGGCAGACATGAAAATTTATTGATTTAATTTTGTGTGTTGTATATTCCCCAGGCGCGGCTGCGCATGGTGCTGTCGTACCTGTTCGCGCAGCTCATGCTGTGGGTGCGCGGGCGGCCCGGCGGCCTGCTGGTGCTGGGCTCCTCCAACGTGGACGAGTCGCTGCGCGGGTACATGACCAAGTACGACTGCTCCAGCGCAGACGTCAACCCCATAGGGGGCATCTCCAAGACTGATCTCAAGGGGTTCCTCCACTACGCCAAGAACAGGTACTATGCTGTGATCTTCAAATATTTTACTATTTTCGACCGACTTCCACAAAAGGAGGAGGTCCTCAATTCGTCTGTATTTTTTTTTTATTTATTAGGTTTACCAGCGTTTATCATACCATAACTTTAAAACTAACAAAACATGCAAAAACAGTAACAAGGTAAGTTTTTATGTATGTTACGCGATATCTCCGTGAAATGTGAACCGATTTTCAAAATTCTTTTTGTGTTCAATAGAACTTTTCATGCTTGATATCATTTGCAAACTAAATAAGTTATCTTAATAAATTTATTTATATCGATTATAAAACGAATATCGACTATTTATGAGGAGGATAAAGCCACTAAAATAATCGCACTTACGTTTTCAACAAATGTTATAAAATGCTAGAAGTGCTGATGATGTTTTGATTTGATTACGTCTTCGCCAGCTTTGTTATTTCTTAAAAGATAGTGATGTGCCGCGCACTTATCGATAATTCGTGATTTCTAATAATTGATTTATCAAATACTCTCAATGAATTTAAGCTACATAAGATTGCATCTACAATAACATAACATAAAGATATTATATTGTTCATGTATTTTTTCAGATTTTTCCTACCATCTCTATCAGAGATACTAAACGCGCCGCCAACCGCAGAGCTAGAGCCGCTAACCGATGGACAGATCACACAGACAGACGAGCAAGACATGGGGATGACATATGCAGAGCTCTCGGAGTTCGGTCGACTACGGAAAACGTACAACTGTGGCCCCTACAGTATGTTCCAGAAATTGGTGCACACGTGGAATGATAAGTGTACGCCACAAGAGGTAAATTATTTGTAATTCTGGTTGATGTAGTTTTGCCTTTGAATAGCTATTGTGCAGTGACTATATTTTGTGTCTGATTTTAATATCCCGAGGAGTTAGTAAGAAGCGACCGAAATTAACTTTAGATATTTTTACTGCAATTTCTACTGACCGCCTCGGTGGCGTGGTTATATTTCGGTACGACTACCGTCCTGAGGTCTCGGGTTCGATCCCCGGGTCGGGCAAAGTGATATTGAATTTTTCCATATCAGCCCGGAGTCTGGAATTTGTGCCCGATATGGCAATAGGCTCGCCCCCCTATCACATCTGGGACGGAACTAAGCTCGGCGAAATGTGAGTGTTCTAGTTCATTAGTGCGCCTCTGCCTACCCCTTCGGGGATACAGGCGTGAGCTTATGTATGTATGTTTCTACTAAAATAATAACCAAATTGAAAAATGTGACTTATTTCTGCTAACAATCTATTGTTCCATTAGCTTGTGTAAGCTACTTGCTACGTACAGCTTTTTATACAGTTATACAGTACATGTTATGTTACACGTTTTTTTTTATTTTCAAGTTATCGAAATTTTCGGTAACCCAAACGTACTGCAAGTTAGATTTTGAATTTTGTCAGTTATTCCGATTTTAGGTTGAATGATTGTTCGATATTTGTGGTATGTTAGCTTGTGTAACTACACTTGCATACAGATTTATGACGCAGTGGGCGAGTAGCTGGCTGTGAAACAATAGACCGAAAGTCTCTCGTAGTTCTCCACGAGTCACGACATATTCACGTCTTATTGTGGGGCCAGGGGGGTTACCACCACGTCTTATAGCAGTATTATTATAATCTTTTACCGATTCTCATACAAAAAAGTAATATAATAATGCTGTTATAACACGTGGTGGTAACCCCCCAGGTCTGTATATATGACTTTTGGGTGTTCATTACGTATTATTATTTGTATGGTCAGGTGGGCGAGAAGGTGAAGCACTTCTTCCGTTGCTACGCGATCAACCGCCACAAGATGACGGTACTGACGCCGTCGTACCACGCGGAGTCATACAGTCCCGATGACAACAGATTCGACCACCGACCCTTCCTCTACCGCGTGCACTGGAACTGGCAGTTCAAGGCCATTGACGACGCTGTAAGTATTTCATAATAGTCCAGTACGCCTAGTACGAGTTTTGTTTGTCAGTTATCGATTTTTGAAATCGACTGTATTTTAGATTGCCTTGGTGGCAGCAGTTGTATTTCAGTACGACTTCTGTCTTCTGTCTTGGCTCTGATCCCCGGGTCGGGCAAAGTGATATTGGATTTTTCAATATCAGCCCGGAGTCTAGAATTTGTGCCCGATATGGCGATTGGTTCGCCCCCTATAACATCTGGGACGGAACTAAGCTCAGGGAAATGTGTATACTCTAGTTCGCTAGTGTGCCTCTGCCTACCCCTTCGGGTATACAGGCGTGAGCTTATGTTATGTTATGACTATAGTTTTCGTCTTCTCCATACATTTGACTAGCAGCGCCACTTTGCGGAAACTACAACGAACTAAAACATGTATGGGGAAATTGAAAAGAGTCGATTTCGAGAATCGAGCATTGTCAAATAAAACTCGTACTAGGGGTACTGTAATATTACTGACCTCCATGCTATCAAGAAGGTCTGGATTCTATTTTCAGGTCGTGTGGTTTTCTAACACGCTTTGCCCGGTACTGGAATCCTCTTAGGGTTGACGTTAATCAAATCGTTCTACAACATGCTTCATAAGGTGTGTTCCGCCAACCCCACATTGAGGGAAAGTTCAAGTGGAAAGATTAGCCCTGTATTATTACTGCCCCACTGCTGGGCATGGGCCTCTTCTAATAAAGGCGGTAAAGCCATAGCCCACCACGCTGGCCAAATGTGGGTTGGTAGACTTCACGTAGTTTCGAAATTCTTGTGAAGAAGTCTCAGGTATGCAGGTTTTACTCGTGATGTTTTCCTTCACCGTTATAACAAACGATAATTGATAATGAAAATACATTTAACATGGAAAAGTCAGAGGTGCATGCTCTATGGGGTTGGTCTCGAACCTCTGACACTCGTCTTGCACACCAACTGCTATAGCTATCTAACTAGAGTTATCGCAACTTTTTCATAAGTGACATAATATGGCTATTGCTATAAAATGCTATTCGCCATCCATGCTATGCTACCATACTAATGTTATAAATGCGAAAGTAACTCAATCAATTTTGATAAAATTGTGGATGAAAAAAGCTTAAACAAACCACTATATACTTTAAAATACGTTTTCGACTAACTTCCAAAAAGGAAGGTACTCAATTCGTCTGTACTTTATTTATGTATGTTACGCGATATCTCTGCCAAATGTAGACCGATTTTCAAAATTCTTTTTGTGTTCGATATAGCTTACTTCAAGGGTAGTCCCATATAAATTTGGTCACGCTCGGATTTGAAGTCGGTCTGTTAAGTTTTTAAACTTGTTCCAAACTTATGTCCATAAATGCACAAAGCAATTCATCGGTAAGAAAAACAATTGGAGAGCTCAACGTCGTCCTGCTGCGGTCACTATCCTCAACACTTAAAAAATCCCCGAAAACTGGAGGGATTTTTTATGGACAGTAAAAATCGATACTGTTTTGTTGACAGGTGTCACAAATGACTAAAGACAAACGTGGTGCATCTCTTGAGAACCGAGTGAAGCAGGAACACAGCAAATTGACGCCCAGTACTTCGCCGTCAACTATCAACTCGCAGTTTATGAGGGGCGATAGGAAAGGCGTACTTATATAAGTCATAACAATAAAAATGTTATCGACAACTGTATCCGTAGTACGAGATTTTGACAGTTCTCACTTCTCGAAATTGTAAATATATTTTCGCTTTCATATTCGACTACCAGCGCCATTTGGGGAAAATATAACAAACTAAAAATATGTAGAGAAGAAATGAAAACTATCGTCGATTTCGAGAAGCTAACGCCCGAATGGTCAAACGCTGCTTAACTTTAACGGCTTCTTATATTATTTTTCGCCATACAATTTTGACAGATAAGGCGGCATTAAACGACATAAGGCGACCTTAAGTGTATGAACATTCGGCGGTAAAACTATCAAATAGTAAAAGAGACTTAATTGTAATGTCCAATGCTTAGCTTTATTAAAGTCATCGATCCAGTGTACACAAAAATGTATTAAGCAGAAAATATTAGATAAAACTAAATGTTCCTTTTATAATTTGACTTCACAGTGAATATAAATAGTCGCGGGCGGCTCGGCCTCCGGTGGCCCATATGCTTATGTGTCATATTTATGTGCCGCCTCCAGGTTTATTCACTGAGTTTCGTATTCGATTTTATTGTATAAATAAGGCTGAGATCTATAGAGCGAACTTCGACTAAGTCTAAGTCAAAGTCACGAACTCAGTGAGGATTTTTACTAAGTCTGAGTCATTTTTTGCAAGATAATCTTTGTTGATTGTCTGTATGTCAGTCTGTTTTTCTTGTAAAAAATGAACCGGACTATGTCGAAGTTCGATTAAACAATTACAAATCCCTCCTGAGTTCGTGACTTTGACTTAGACTTAGTCGAAGTTCGCTCTATAGATCTCAGGCTAAAACATCCTGCTTCTCAGACGCAATGGGTAGCTTAGTAAGAAAAAATGTAGGTAGTTAAAAGTAGGAATAAGTTGATCCCCAATACCTAAAAACCAAATATTTGACGATAAATTATGTTACTAAAAACACTTTGCTTTATTTGTTAATCAAGGGATATTCAATTTTTTTACTTTAGGTTTAAAATTTTTTTGGACGTGTTAATTTTATTCAAGTGATATATTTTTGCTAGTTAATGCAAGAATTGGCGATAAAGGCCATATTAGGACCCCAACGAAAAATAAAACGTAGTTTGCATTTAAATCTTGCCATAATTTGTCACGCAATAATTTAGTATGGTATGGTAGTATTTCTAGTTTTAAAACACTAACCTGCTTTCGGGACAGTCGGTAAAATACAATGTGTTGATTTTACTGCTTTGGACATATATCATAATATTTAACAATATTTTTTTTTTTTTTTTTTTTTTTTTCATTTATTTAAAAGGCTTTTAAACACAGTTTATGACAGCCCTATACTGTAAACAAAAGAAATATTCTCTGACATATAAACAACCAACTTAAAATATACACCTCTAAATAAAGAAATAGTGGTCAGTGCACATGCGCACCCGTGGACGCCTGTCCACCTCGATGCGCACCCGCACCCCCCACATATTTATAAGTAAAATTATCATAAACACTAATTATCTGTATCGACTAATTTATACAACAAATTTGCATTCTGTATGGGAAAAGTACCGTCACCGAATTGTGAAACGTGTAATAAACCGGAAGATGTATACCATGTCTTAATGGAATGTGTCCGGAACCAAACTGAGCGGCAAAACATTCTAAGGAAGTTGGATGCTAATATTGAAGACATTGGAATGTTTCAGTCTATATTATGCAACCCGAATTCAAAGGAAGCCCTAATGGTGTATAAATTAGTCGATTTAACAATATTGAAACTAAAAAGTAAATATGGTCAAAATGTAATGTGATATGAAGTTATAGTGACTATACTTTAAAATGTTTGTGACACTCCCGTGGATGGGGGACGAGTGACCATATACGGGTGTCTGACCATCATATATATCATACAAGGATATGCTCCTCCCCCTCTCGGCCTTCTTACCATCCCCGCACTAAACCCCGAGTACCACCTGTCACCCGTTAAACTTGCTGTCCTGTAATTATAATCACAGTAGGTACATTTTATTATATTTCTTGTCTAAGTTTTTATAACGTAACAAGTTACAATAAACGCAAAATTATTCAGACCAATCTGAAGTTAGGCGCTTATCCGCACTTTATGCCTCTCGCCACTTGTAAGTCTGTAACAATAGATGCGACGCTGCCCTTGACTAACTTCAGACTGGACACATTATTATTTTAAATGTATTCACATATTGTACAGATGCTACGTAATTTAAAAATAAGACAAATAATAATTGTTGACAATAATGTAATACCTCTATACGTATTTATTTATTGATGTCATTTGAATATGCTGTTTTAATTATTTACATGAAATATCGAATTATCTACGTATGTATATTTGCTGAAATATTAATTGTTTTTAATGAACAAACCAGATTTTCAAATAATTGACTTTTAACTGAGGTAATTATTATCTACGTTAAACATGTTATTTTACAATAGCTCAGTCGTGTCGTCTGCACAAGCTTTAAATATTATTTTGGTACGGATTTTTCAATTGTTGCATTTTATCGTTAGTTAGTAAATATGATGCTGTTTATTTTTGTGTTATTTTTAATGAAATATCCCCTACAATACCAACTTTTTAACCATTGAATGTTTATGTATTTCATCATCATCATCAGCCATAGGACGTCCACTGCTGAACATAGGCCTCCCCCAAAGATTCCCAGATCGACCTGTTGGAAGCGGCCTGCATCCAGCGATGTATTTACCTTATTGAAAAATGTGGTTTTAAAATGTTCATTATTTATGCTATTTTATGTGTAATATGATTTAAAATTGAATGTTTCGGATAAATTTATGTGTCAAAACATTGTCGATAGTTCGACTACTCGTATCCTATGTATGTATTTGGATGTTTGTAAATGAATCGCGCGCCTTGATGGCTAAAGCTATTTAGGTGAAATTTAATACACAGGAAGAACATAACTTGGATTAGGATACAGTATACTCTATCCCGGTAGCGGATTTCGATTCTCCGGACGGTTTTTTTTTTAAATAAAGGCTACTCGCATCAGTAATATAGATAGAATAAAACTCATACTATCTTTTTATTTGTGTATTGGTTACATTATCAATTTGTAATCTAAATCACAATTTGATTACTAAACGCTAGGTAATTAGGTATGTATTGCTGCAATGTGCAATGCTGCAAGTACTTCATGGTATGCCTACGCGATGGCCATACATTCGTTGTTTCGATGGATGTGTTTTGGTTTTATCTCGTGAGACCTGTAAATAAACGATTTTTAGTTTTACAGATATCCTAGCTCTCAGTACATGGTTGACATAAAGGATAAAATATAATAAATACTTTGGCGACATGATATTTTGATACAATGTGACCAGTGATGCCTGAAATAGAGTGAGTTTCGACTGAAATTATAATTTGCAAGATAAGTGTCCGATACGATACCTGCCAAAAATCTATATGAGTAAAGTATCGAATGAAAAGTATCGCCTGCCTCAGTGGCGTAGTTGTATTTTAGTACTTTATGTCTCGGGTTCGATCCCCCTGTCGGGCAAAGTGATATTGGGTTTTTCCAATATCAGCCCGGATTTTGGAATTTGCGCCTGATATGATGATAGGCCCCCTATCATGTCTGGGACGGAATTAAGCTCGGCGAAATGTCTGTGTTCTACTTCGCTAGTACGCCTCTGTCTACCCTTTCGGGGATACAGGCCTAAGCTTATGTTATGAAAAGTATCGATATCGAAAGAAAAGTACTCGATACTAAAAAGTACCGATACTTTTTCCGGGTCCCTAATGGCAGGTACACGCGGACAGCTTCTATAAGTAGATAGAAATAATATTTTTACACACCGAAAAATCCATTTACGAGCCCTTTGCCCGTGTTATAAAATTTATCAGATATATCTTCCCCGGTTTTTATAAAACCAGTTAATCCAAAGCCAGAAGAAGCCTCTTTGGCTCCGTTCGCTGCGCTCGCCATGCCTGCTGCGATTGCCGATGGCGGAGTTACGGATTGTGCACCTGAGAAATTATAATCACAAGTTTAAAAACAGACCGAATTCAAATCTGATCGTGACCAAATGGTTTTCCAGTGCACCCCAAGCTTATTTCCGTCTCATGATGTTATCTTACGCGTGATCCAAGTCATAATTGTGGAAAATTCCAATTAATTTTTGTGATTTTTTCATTTATTCACATTGATGAATACAATGTGAATAAATGAAAGGCGTGAGTCTATGTATGTATGTATGTATGAATACAAATTCAAATTGTCTAAAATCCAGGAAGATGAATTTTGGGCTCTTTGGTAGTTAATCAAAACGCGCTAGAACGATTATCGAGGCGGTAATCAAGTGGAAAATAAATCTTGGACGTGCATGTCTTCGCCCAGTGGCAGAATTTGGGATTTGGTACATGTACCCAAAGTACCATGACCAAGTTGAACAACATTTTTCTCATACCGTCCATGAGAGACTTACTTTTTGCAGACCCTTCAGCTGCTTTTGCAGCTTCCGTTGCGTTGGCTCCAGCAGCAGCAGCAGCTATAAAACATACAATTTATTTAAAATTGTATTGAAAACTATATTTAATTTTCAATAAATGATTATGAAATTAATTACCTGGACCATCGGGTTTCGCGAGCTGGGAAAATAAATATTATTATTATTTTTTTCATAGCGATAGCCTAGCGTGAATGAGATGGATAATCAAAATGGAAATTGACTTGGCAAATTGACTGTGGCATTTCTAGCTCTCGTTATGACAATGGAAAACAGGCCAAAGTGTTACCCCACCAGAGGTGGTCCAATGGGATAGTGTATATAGTGTATAGGTACATAGGTACAGCACACCTGATAATATAGGACTAATGTAATATCCTGTTTTTTTGGTAGTTAATCACTTAAGAATAGGTAATACACTTACATTTGGCACTAGTAGTATAGCGAATATGAATAAAAACACAACTTCCTTCATTTTTCTAAACGTACGAGACTACGAATAGAAGCACAGATTACACTAATTTCAGCAACGCTTGTTTTACTTTTATATACTGTATTCCCATAGCGTCATAGCATTATCACAATTGTACAAATACATTTGAAATATTGGAACAATTGTTTTTCCGCGAGGAATATTGGTAATGACGCATAAATTACTACAAATCACTTTGAAAACTACCAAATTTGTATAGGCTTTTGAGGCTTTTGTTATCTTGTTTTTGTAATAATGAGCACGTCGATCAAATTGATGTTCTTTGAATTACTTAAGCCGGGTCTCCTGAACTAGCTTTTTCGAAACAAAACACTAAAAACATATACGCAAAACAACTATTTTAGCTGTCATCTGCTGGTAGAACAATAGACCATAGATAAATAATGCATGTTTTCTCTGAGTGTTTTGTATAAGGTTTTAGAGCAGAAGACCCCGCTTAACATGTTGTTAAATAACCGCCGAATGTTCATACACTTAAGGTGGCCTTATGTCTTTTAAGGCCGCCTTATCTGTCAAAATTGTATGGCGAAAATCAATATAAGAAGCCGTTAAAGTTGAGCAGCGTTTGACCATTCGGGCGTAAGTCACCAGTGATTTCCAATTATTTATTAATAAAAGTCATATAAGTTATATAGAAAGGACTTAAGGGAAATTGACGTTAGCAGTAGTTTTCTAATCTCGGAATATCGGTTAATCAAATTAGTATTTTAAGAAATGTGGCGACAGATCGGTAGGTACAATAAATGTGTAGAAATGCCTTTTTTACATTTAAATATAGTGTTGTTTGGATACTTTAATTATGTTCTGATTATAACTTACATATTACAGTGATTATAATGACTTATATATTGAGAACAGGACACGTATGCGGCGGGATAAATTCACAAACGGATGTATAAGTGACGTTGGTTGTAACTTGTGTTTCGTTCAAAGACGGGAAAGCCATTTGCAATTGCACGGTGATGTATACAAAAGTAGAAGCCGCGAATCTGAACACCAAACCCGTGTCGAGATGATACAATCCATAGGCAGTGCGTCGCGTGTTACGAACTTCCAACGTGGGGAGAATGGCCTTAGTCAGTTTATGAATTTCGGCTGAAAAGAATGATAAAAATCTTTTAAATTCGAGTTTTCCTTGTTATTTTCTATAGATGTAGCATCTACGTGATATAGAGACTACGTCAATTCAGTCAAACCATTAAACTTCGCTTAGTGAGGTTTTTTCTACACACAGTCGTCACAGTCACACACAGTCACAGTCATACACAGTCAGTCACACACAGTCACAGTCACACACAGTCACAGCCACACACAGTCAGTCACACACCGTTAGTCACATATAGTCTTATATTATTTCCTTTCCTATTCCTTTGAATTTTAGGATTATCATAAATAATTTATACATACTTAAGAAATTACGAGACAGACACCCACCACTATAACTCAGCGAGTCTCTGGGATTGTAAAACTGTCTTTATCTCGCAACGAAATTAATCAAAAAGAAAAAAAAGGGAGGAGTTCCAAAATAGGTCTTCCACTTTCCTCCAAAGTAATGTAGCATATTTACCAGGAACGTTCGGTTTCAGCTGTATGTATGAGCAGATCAGGATGGTTTGTTCTATTTGTTGATAAAACAGGTCTGTTTGCTGACCGATGAGTAACAAGAAGAGCCAGCTACCCACTGCCCAGCCTGCTGTCACGCTCGCTCGCACTAAATCAACATGCTAAAAGATAAAAGAAAACCCATATGGAATCGCAGTTGTAGGTACGTAAGATTTTTTTTATACGGATACGAACTGAACCAAATGTTTTGCAGCGTCGAATTTCTTATAGATTTATATTAGTATCCTTTTGTAATGTAATGTGGTGTGGCTTTAGCCAAATATAGTTTCGAATATTAATAGACATTTTGATGTATCACGACCATCACGGCCTAAGATCACGGCATTATATTTCTCTTACTCTTGTTCAGTTACCACTTTATGCCAGGATCGATTGGACCATCTCTACGTACAACAAATCAAATTAGGTACGTCTATTTCAAAAAAAAGTAGGCGCTCATACATACATATATGGAAAATTAAATCTGCCCTATTTTTAAACTTAGTTTACCCTAAACCAGAATGCCCTAGCCAGATGTTCCTCATGTAATTTAAGTCCTAACACTGCTCGCTCGACTATTCACTGCCGTAGATATTTCTGGTAATAAAAGTTAAGCACTCGGAGTTATGAAGCCTAATTTTGTTGAAAGAAACAAGCACAAAATGTGAAAAACGTACCGATGACTTTAGGTAAATTATGAATGCTTGTACAGAGACGAAAGTACCGATAACGATCGTCCAGACTCCCAACGTTAACTGAAAAAGGATATAAGGAGAGAACTTGTTATACATTTATGGGTACACAATAATACGGCATGACGTAATAAATTATTATTAAATTATTTATTAATAGTAAGGCAATTTTCTAACTCACAGCAAATCTGTAGCTTCGGGACGTCAGCTCCAATAGATTATACAGCATTTTGAAAGCACCTGTAAATTCGTTCTGTCCTGCTCTTGTATGAAAACTTATCTTGTTATCAAAATTCTTCTTCCAATACAAATGATCAAAAAGCATTATATTTGGAATATAATCAGGATTCATTGCGGAAATCTTCATTATAGCCATATTTAAATACTTCACTCGCATCGACATGAACCCGAAAGTAGAAATTAGAAAACAGTAGTCGTCGTAAGTGCAGAATAGCCAGGCAAAATATAATGAGCCAATTATGTGGACTTTCATGGATACTGTGAATACTACATACATGTATGTAACTACTCCCATAGAAACTATGGCTGTAATAACACATGAAGCTGCTAAATTTTTCATTGCCACATCTCTCATGAAAGAAGTCTCTTTAGCTCCTAGAAATATGTCGATTTCTATGTAATTTTTCATTATTTCATATCCAGATTTGCGATTAAAAAAGGACAAATTGACCAACATTAAATTGGCGTATGTGACAAAATGAACAATTGTTATGACTTCTGGCAATTTGAGATCTTGCGTTGCTGTTGTCGATAGAAGGATTGAAGCGCCGATGTCCGCAACAATTATAATAAATACGGTAATAACTAACGAGTTTAAAGATTTTTGTACTATACGGTTGTTTTTTATATCGAATCTGCCGAACCCGGAATATTTTAGCCGCAAAAATATTATGCGATCAAATCTTTTGATGTATTCATGCATGAGATTTTCACTTTCAGTACGGGCCATAGCGAGAACTCCTTGTCTTGACGAAGTTTCGACACATATAAAACGTGACGAACGTTCGTATCGCAGTCAATAGAATCTATCAGCTTAAAAGCTTTTAAAGGACAATTGTTGATTTCGTCTATTAGGTACCAAAATATACCATAATTGTTCTATTATTACCATGGGAATAAATTATTTTTAAATCAAAATGATTCTTTGGGGACTATTGAGCTGGCCACGAAAATTGTAAAATAAGTGAAAACAGATTAGTGTTTAATGAAGTAAAAAGCAAACCATGGCTGATGGATTGTATACATGATTGGCTTTGCCAGGCTAAACTCAATTGTAACTTTTTCAGACTGATCTAAGATATTATCACGTTATATATTATATAAATAAATACACCCAACGGTCACACACATAGTCCTGACACTTAACAGGGGTATCAGAAACTACAAGAGACTGGGTCTCACAACACTCAGACCCGAAACAAATATCTGTGGTTCACACAAACATTTGTCTCGGTGCGGGAATCAAACCCGCGGCCTCTCACTTCACAGCCGCCTAGCCTGTTGCGCCATGGAGGATAATAACACAAACTTTACATTTGAGATACTTAGTAAAAAAAAAAAAATTATCATTCTGTGATGTCGCCTCTAAAAAAATAGTTTTCTTGGATATTCTTGCCTCAAACATGCGATAAATTGCACTTTATCAATACGTTTATAGTATGTATAAAACCGACCTCATCGCTACTTTTAGGGTACAGACTATACTTAAAAGGGGCTAAAGTAGTTTTACAGAGGCAGTAAAAAGAAATAGCATAATCGTGTTTCTTACAGTGATGCTTAGCGCCTGGAGAAACGTAACTGCAACGTTATCACTTATATTTTAGGCGCTATTTTGCTGAGTCGTAGTTTATATAGGAAAAGAAAAACGAACAAAATTGGAAATTTGATATCAAAATTTTCTTCTATAATATTAACCAAACACATGTTTCAGTGTTCAAAATTCTACCTTTAAAGGTAAAGTAAAAGAAACGGTAATAGACTGTAGAATAATGTGGGGAAAATATTATTTTACTATTTATATAATTAGGTATTTAGGTAAGTGGAAGAGTATATTCAAAGATCAAGGATACCAATGTCATGCAGAAGACTAAGTTATATCTAGATATTTTGCACAAAACAGACATTGCTATTTATTGAGCCTTGGGTAATGAGTAGGTATCATCAGGGGTATCATTTTCACATTCATTTGAGGTTGTATGATAAAAACTAAAAAACACGCTTTATAGCACTCCACACTAAAAAGTTGTAAATAATTTTTCAGTATAATGAGTTTGTTCTAGAGTAATATAAATCTTTGTAAAAAGCAATACCTAGATATCTAGGTAATACAGGTGATATAAAGCGTGTAAAAAGACGAAGGTGTTCATATTCAAACAACGAACAATGTTTTAATCATGATATATTGCTTATCAATATAGAGTAACAAAGTGTTTGTTTCTTAAAATATGAAACTACAGTTTGACAATGGAAATCAAATGCTAATAAATGCAACAGAGAAGTGTAACCAAGGCATTGCGCTATCACAATATATCGGAACGCGTCCGAAATCGAGTCCGGTCGCTGACATGCCAATATAAAAAACTTCAGATCTATCGAATCTTACCAATTATACAAAATACTTTAACAATTATCATTTTTAAAATCTCATAAAACCTAAATAGGTACGCTAAAATAAAAAGGTAATATTACTTTCTGGAATTTTACTACTATTTTCTAAATTTAGACATATTTACAATATATTAAGTACATATTTTATTCACAAGCTTAGCTGTGAAAGCGCAAATGTATCAATTGAGCATCATAGTCTTAAACCCCCTTAAGTCGGAAGCTCTTCATCAAGAACGTCTTGACGTCTACATTAAACATTATAACAATCGACACATTAAATAACACATTCATACGTAACCAAATATTCACACTCACAGCACAGTCTGCAACCGATCAATACTTTAATTAAATTATATAAATACTTCTAGAAATGCATTTTTACTTGGTACGACATATCGCGAAATCATCAACGGATTTCACCATCAAATTTTACAATTTCGATATTTAAAATAAGTACAAACAAAGAACAAACATAACATTCTATATAAGTAGGTACAAACATATAAAACTTGTGACATAATTTGTGTTAATAATTTGAGAATTAGAAGCTAGTATCACTATTACGAGGAAAGAGATTCTTATATCGTGGATTAAATTTGTAAACAAAGTCTTGCTTTTAATATTACATCATGAACCGGACAAAATCAGTCATCCGATTCATAAAATTATTTCATTTCAAATCAGCAACCACGACATCGCAGTTTAGCACCATCCATGTCTACTTCGTCACTAATCAGTGTTTTTTTTACATTCCCCGCTGGTTTGAAATGAAACTCACATCTTTTGAGAAATACTCGAACTAAAACTACTGTTTAATCTAACTTAAAAACTAAGCTTAAAGATAACCCCGTACCATCACCAAAGATTGCACATAATACCCGATACTTTGATTTTTTAATTGCAGTCATGCCTAACTACATAGGCTTGCGGATTGATTTCACGTTGACTGATAAAAAAATTAAGTATTTTTGGGGACTAAAGATCGATAAGTCCATGGTTTCTAAGAACTGTGTTTGAAGAATTCACGCAAAATTTTAATGTGAACAGTTACTTTGGAAGACATCGATTTACGAGCAATAAATAAGTTAACTTTAACCTCTACATTAATTTTAATGCAGCACTGGGGAATTTGTGTAACTGTTACATATGAATAGTTTTAAGGCGGACGGAATTTAATTTTATTAAGTACCTTACTTTTCATGATCCCCATCAATAATAAGTCTTTTTTTACAGTTTGTATTCACTCAAAAGCAAATATTCCAACTATAACGAAGGAGAGTGGCAAATAGTGACCATTTCCAAAAAGTAAGAAGATGATGTTTTTTTCCTATATTACTATGTCTTTTTATACGAGGATTACAAAAGTAAGCAGACAGGAATTATGACCATTCACCACTGATTGAGTGTGATATTCACCATGTATTTGGTTGACCGAATATTTACTTCTTGTTGAATACAGAACCATTAGTCATCACGCCTGCAGTTGGATTTGTTCGAAGATACATTTAGTTGTGAACTGGCATGGGTAGCTGCCCTAGCAGTTGATTCGCAAACGCAGCGTTGGTAAACTTAAAATGTCTCTTGTCGTAGAACTTGAGGAGGGCTGGGGAATAAGGGTGTTGCTTTTTAAGATGCATGTAGTGCTCTTCAGGCTCCGATGTTGTGTGGCCGCATTCTTCACAAACGTACATCTGTAATAGATAAAAACTAACATTAGATATCATAAGTTAATTAGACACCTTTTATTTATTATTAAGAAGGCAATAGATGTTATAGTTACCTTAGTCCTCCTTTCTTTGTATGCATAAGTGTGCTGTACGCCGTGAACTTTTAAACAGTGTGATTCTAATGAGCATCTTTGGGTGAAGGACTTTTCACACAAGTTGCATTTGTAGGGCCGCACTCCAGTGTGCGTTCGCGTGTGCCGTTTCAGGTCGAATGTGTCGTTAAATCCCTTGCCACAGAATGTGCACAAGTATCTTTTAACATCCGAGTGACATTTCATATGTCTGTTTAGAAGCCTCTGTAAGGTGAAGTTTTTCGAGCAGATCCTGCAAACAAACTTGGTAGGATCGTCTTCGCTCACTAATACTTGTTTGTTTTTTTCTTCTTCTCTTTGTCTTGCATTCGCTTCCGTCGCAAGAGGATTTTTCACTCCATGTCCGCCATTTATGAATTCTAACGGTAGCTCTGCTGGTAGACCCAACTGCAAGAATAAAAATAGAGTTACATCGAAAGAAAACCGCGAGAAAGATATTATAATTAATAAAAGAATAAAATCAAGGTAAGTATTGATTTCATTATTTAATCATAAAGGCTGAGTTGAAGGTTTGTACACAGAAAGTTAAAGCATAAGTTGATTCAGGCTCGGCGTAATATATTGAAATAATTATATTACCAAACTTCGATGTCGTCTTTCTTTTACTTTTTTTGCAAAATTATTCGTTCAATGGACGACATTGAAGAAGAAAAACGAATCAAAGCTTCGCCTTAAAATCAAATAATGCTTACCCTTTGTTGCAAGATTTGAATTTTGGTATCGGTGACAGAGCCTTTCTTCAGACTTACAGCAGCGGCAGGACTGAGGGAAGGGTTTTCGATGTGACTGCTCCCGTCGAGTGAGTTGTTCCCGCCGGGCGACGGCAGCGACACGCCGCCTGGTGAGTCCAAGTCCAGAGAGTGACTAGTGAAGGGAAAAACAGGAGACAGGATCTGCTGTCTTTGTTGAAGTTGAACGTGGATTTGTAACTGCTGCATTTGACCTTCATTATGTGGCAGTAGCGCAGCAGAATTAAGCTGCATCAATAAATCTGGTCGCTCTTTTACAAAATTATAAGAGGAACCCTGTTCTTGACTCGCGATTGCAAAATAGTTTTTTTCATAATACTGTCTACTAAAATTTACTTGTTCTGCTAATGTATCAGTATCAATCGGGTTATGTACGGAGTCGGGCGTGATTGATGACGATTCTCTTAATTCAGAATCTGTGATCGACTCCACTCCATTATTTAAAAGGCTAGCAAAGTCCTCGGCAGAATCGGAGAGATTTCCTAATATACTTTCATTTGGTCCATGAAACGTTAGTGTTTCGTTAAATTGATAGTTGTCAATGACGTCTTCTGCCATTTCTACTACCATAGGATCAAAACTGTTTCCGTAATTACCAATAGCACCTAAATTTTCTAATTTATTCTCATAATCTATTTCTTCATCTTTGAGAGCTAATCCATAGTGAGCATTTTGCATGAGTGAATATTGTTTGCTTTGTTCTGGAAAGTTTGTGGCATTTTCGTTATTTTCGCAATCCATGTTGAATCCATTGATAATATTGAATTCATTTGTAAAATTGCTATTGGCATTAAAAGTGTTTTGACCACTTTTTGTAGAGGGACCAAGAGTTTCGTAGAATGGTGGGAGGCTGCCTGTGGGTGGGCTGTTGGGTCCATAGTTAGAGCGACCATCCCGGCCATTGCCACCACTTCCTGATCCTCCTCCAATTGACCCACCTCCGCCAGAAGATGGTACTGTACCGCCGCCACCAGAACTGAAATTTCCTGAACCTCCGCCACTCTGAGAACCACTGCTAGATCCACTGCCACCAGTTGAACGTCCGTGGCCAGCAGCAGCACTCAAAATACCGGGAACTTTACTAGCAGGGCAATTTCTAAGCACCAGAATAGGCCTAGCTAAAATTCCATTAGCAATTTTCGAGCTACTCGTCCGCCTTTGTTCCCTTATTTTTTTCTCTGTTTCCTCATCTTCTGTTTCACCGCGCTTTTTTGCTATTACGTAGTCAATAGGTTGGTCTTGTTCAGGATCAGATGTGGGTAGTGTAGCTGGAATAGTAACATCTGATAACTCCTTTTTATTGTCACGAAACTGTGATTGTGATGGAGTTCGTTGTATAACTGATACTTTTTGACATGTAATGCTATTGTCAATCCCTGGTGAAGGCGTTGATTCTGGAGACGGCGTACTTCTTGATGGAAGAACAACTGGATCACTGTCTAATGAGTCTTTTTCTTCTTTTATTAATGGTTTGTCATCGGTTTTCTTGTTTTCAGACACGACGGGTAGGTATTGTTTTCGTTCTGCTTGCGTAAGCACATGTCCTCTGTGACCATATGGAATATCTCCTCCGAGTATAGATGAAATAAATCTTCTTGGTTCCTTTGTCCGCTTTTCATGCGTGTTTTTATTCCCATTTGAATCTCCAAATACATCCCGATCTGAAATAGAAGAAATAAACTGTTTGAGTACTTTTCATTTAAGACATACAATATGAATAAACTATAAAGGTTCATATACGGTTGTCTTAAAATACTGTTTCTCAAATAAGGTAATTTAATTGCAGATGATACTTGAACGTTTTCTTTAAGGTATTGACTACTGACTATTCGTCCTCGGCTTATTACTAACGTATTCATGTGGCGTCGGAGGTATGAGGCCTCGTTGACGTCACTGGTATGTGCCTCCATAACGGTAATGCTCACCTCTACACACACACCCACCTCTTTATGTGTGAGTATAGGTATATGTATTTAAGTAGTATTGTAGTTAATATTTAAAAAATACAGAACACGGTGGATACAAGAAACATTAGTCATAGATATTTTTTGTTTAATTTTTTTTTAAAGAAATAGTAGGTACTTATTAAAAATATACATAAGCCAGTGAAAAAAATGAAAAAAATTAATACACATAACAAAATAAATTGTTGCTTCCTAGGTCTAGTGGCAGCATATATCAGCTGTGGACTGTGGGACTTGGGAGTTCCTGGGTTCTATTCCCAAGTCGGGAAAAGCGAATTATCTAATTTAACTAACTCGGGACTGGATTTCCCAGAAGGGGCTGACGTCAGGCAGGCAGCCGGTCGTAAAAACTAAGCCAAATCCTTTCTGCAATATGCTTGAGAAAGTGTGTTGCACCGACCCTACATTAAGGTGGGATAAAGGCAGGTACCAAAAATAAATAATATATAATTTTGAACTAAATAATGGGCAATTCAATGTTAGAAATAAAAAGCCCGTCAAAAAAAATAAAATTATAGTAAAATATAAGTTGCCCGTAGGTAGCGAGTGAAAGTTCCAAGGCTGTCCCAAACAAGTTCTTTTGCCCTTTCTCGGCTTTTGTTAGGGATTCAAGGACGATGCCTGACATTGTCGGGAACTTTTTGTGCGTAATAACAGGCATCTAAGCAGTGGGCCGTAACTTGCAGAACAATTTTTACATAACGTGCATAGAACACAAAATCGTATACATTTAGAAAAGGATGCGTATATCCGTCGGTAAAGTTAACAGCGGTACTTAACACTGACAAATGGGCACGTAAATATTTTATGTTTGCTTTTTATACGTTATGGTCTTTTCTGAGAAATGACCAGTTTTCCGTTAGTATTGGGTAAGTTCAGCTGGCAGAAATCTTTATTAAGCAGTATTCATATGATGTATGTATAACTTTAATATATTTTCAGTTGCGATATATTTAATTAACTAGTCTGGAGGATTGGATGATAACGCTTAGGCCGAGAATAAATAATTAACAATGCCTCGTATATTTTTTGCTATCTACTTCTTTAAAAGCTTCGATAAGAAAAAAGGTTTCATTTTGATAAAAATATATCATATTATTCTACCTCTATATCTATTTCCTAACACTTAGAAATACTTAAAATGTATCATCTTATGAAATTAAAACAATAAGATAGGTTCTGATAATATTCATCACATTTCGATGATGGCATTAGAATGCGGCTTTGGAAAAAATACTTTTTATCAATTCCTAATTCTTTATGTTAATTAAAACTTATTGGTTGTAAAGATATTTACAGAAATAAACGTATTTACAGAAACAAATGTACCAAGAAAACTAGCTTTATATTTATGCAGTACAAGGCTCGGCTGTAGTCTACTAGATGCTTTAACAGATCTTATTGGTACGGGCGATTTGTAAAAAATACATCTCGACTTTAAAATAACTCACGAATTTGGAATAAAGTTGGCTTTAAAAGGCTTGGAATGCCGTAGCCAGTACATGTGCATGCGGTGAGATGGAAATGATAGCATTTAAATTGTACGATATAGACGCAAGTATGCCTCAATGTAAATTAGCATGGTCATAAATAACTTAAAAGATAGTTTTATAAAGGCAGACGGCAGTGATTGTGAAGGTGAATTAGTTAACATGAAAAAGTGCATAGCAGACTTCATATTATTTTTGGTTATGACCTATACCAAAAGCAATAAAGGAAAGGTTGCGCATACATCATATTAAAGGATTACTATTTTGGTTACATTGTTTCGTAGATAATATTTAGGTACTTATAGTTATTTTTAGTCGATAGAAAAATGCGCAGATAATTTTTCGCGGCAAGCAATGACCGCGTGACATTTGCAAACCAGCCGGGTATGACATTAATAGGTATTCTTGGCTATCACGCTTGATTTTAGCCCACTCACTAATTAGAAATGACTTTCAAATTGTTACTAATAAAAAGTAACACTGGGGACCATACTGACTAACTTTGAACATAATACATGAATAGTACATTCTTAGGACATCGATCACAAGTATATGATCTGTATGAATCGTAATAGCTTACGTACAATTTGGTGTTACATACAATCTTTACCACTTTTTTCTGCCGTTGTAGTTGAATTTGTAAAACCACCGAAATACGGGTTTTAATTGACAAAGAGAATCAATACAATATCTGAAGTAAATTGGACAATAAATATTTTTCTCTATAATAACTACCAACAAAAACTTTTTCCACACAAATGCAACTCCTTAAGCGATCAATGTCAAAAATTAATTTATTAGTGGTTGCCTTATGTTTGTGCCCGATAAGGCGATAGGCTCGTCCCCTCTCACATCCAGGACGGAAATAAGCTCGGCGGAATGTTAGTGTTCTTGACTCTACTTCTCTAGTTCGCCTCTACCTACCCCTTCAGGGATACAGACGTGAATTTTTCTAAGTATGTATGCATGTACATAATACAAATGTCTATATTATTGTACAAATAGGTACGCCTTTCATTCTAGTACCAACGGTTTCTTCTGATGAAACAACCTTTCCGCATATGTAATCGTATATGTATAGGTTGGAAAAAATAATAGTACCTAAGTAGAATAATAAAAATTCTGCTATTCTTATTAGACAGAACAAAATAAAATTCGCGGGAAATCAAAAGGTCACATTGATAGGTAAACCCATCGATAGGTAAACCGTTTAGTTATTCTACGCGTGCTGTGGCCTGTGTCTAGCGGTTTCCTTAACAGCCGTGGTTGTGATGAATAAACCTGATTCATTGGTCCAAGCAAGGACTTGTTCCGATGTGTCATGATATAAATACATGAGAACTAACACTACATAGTTTCGGAGAGGTCACATTTTCTATTTCGGAATACTGGCCGTACCACATGAGCAATAGTTTTTTTTTTTCATTTTACTATGTTCAAAGAATATTATTTTAAACTAGACCTTAATTCTAAGGACTATAAATTATAAATAGAAGACGTCATAATTTCATATGTGTGACTTAGGAACTTTTATTTGGTAAGAGTAGCTGGATGCAGGCCATTTCGAACTCGTTGGTTTGGAAAACTTGGGGAGGCCTATGTTCAGCAGTGGATATCCTGCGGCTGATGATGATTTTGTTTAAGTTTTCCCCATTATTATAGTCATGCAGTAGGTACCTACAGGCTCAATTTATTTTCATATAATTTTTTTCAACAATCTACGACATGCTTGTAACATTTTTTCCATTTGATTATGATAAAGCAATGTTCTAATGTTACACCGGTAAGTACATTTTTTATTATTAACACCGAACAAATTGTCCAGCACTATGTATCTAAAAAACAAATACACGAATCAAGAACTGTAACATTTCTTGTTCATTTAAATAGTGCGGTTTTTATTCTAAAACGGTAATTCAAGGCCTGTAATTACCATGTCCATATCTATTCTGTTAGTCGCTTCCTGTAGAGGAACCGGCGCGGCGTAACCTTGGCAACGAACGTTCATTATTTGGCCATTAACAGACTTCGCATCACTTTTTGGCAATAATTAACGTTTCTCAAGCGGTAGGATTTTTAGTAATTGAAACATGTGTTTTTAGTGTTATTTTGTGGGAGCCGTATTTATTCAGTACATGGTGAGTGATGGCTAAGGATCCATAAACACAACTCTATCAGCTTCTTATACCTATTGTACTTCGAAATAGCAGGAATATATAATATCAAAGATATAATATAATAATTATTTTTTCTTTCAACTTGCCCATATCCCACCTTAATGTGGGGTCGGCGCAACACACTTTTTTAAGCATGTTACAAAAAGGATTTGGCAAAATTTTTACGACCGGCTGCGTGCCTGATGTTAACCCCCTCTGTGGGATCCAGTCCTGGGCAAATTAAGTTAGAAAAATCGCTTTGCCCGACCTGGGAATCAAACCCACGACCGGGTGGTCGTGCTCCACAGACCAAGGAGGCGACTAATATAAAATATCCTAGGAAATTTTATTTTTGATACTGATCTTGTATGGACAACCATTAATTGCATATAAGTAAACATCTAAACAATTCAAAGAATGTCGAAATGCATAATCTTAGTCTTAGTACTATAGAAGCTAGCATGGTCATCAATTTTGTAAAATATAAACCAGTTTGAGTAGCTAAAAGTCAAATTCTACTTTTAATGATAGAATTATGTTAATTTTAATCCTTTTCCTTTTGGAGTATGAATGCGTGGAAGTTATCTATGACCCTATTATTTTTTAATTGGCCTCTATTTAAGCCTTTGTTAAAGGTTATGGTAGTCGGAAGTAGGTATATAATATAAAGATGATGAAAAGAAATGTATTATTTACAAAAAATAATGGTGTTAGTTTGGCCGGCCATCGTGTTAGGGTTTTTTAGTCGATTGGAAAGCAGTGGAAAAATGAGTAATATAGCTTTTAGTAGCATCGGTGGTAACCATAGTACATACATACATACATAATATCACGCCTGTATCCCATAGGGGTAGGCAGAGACTATGGATTTCCACTTCGCCCGATTCTGACACACTACTTTCGCTTCATCTACTTTCATCAATCTCTTCATACATTCGCGTCGGTTAAGGGTACTTTTTACCATAGTAGGTCTGTAGTATAAATGGGATGCAATTTCTGGTGGTCATTTATTGATTTTGGCTTTTTGATTACCACTGTCTGCAACTTAAAATATACATTCTGCTGTGGTTAGTGATAAAAAGAACAATATGCAGTAGACTTTTATAGTAATATCGTATTTCAGTAAGCTTTAGTAAATCCGCAAGTAGAGTCTATAATAAAGTTTAATTGTTTGCATGCATTACATCTCCGGTTGTGCATGAAATAATAGTTACAGAATATAAAAGCAAATTAATAGATACACACATTAAGAACCGGCAGTAGAACTGGCCCGAGGCGTTAATAAAAACTAGCGAGGCGGCGGACGGCGGTCGGCGGGCGGGTTAGCTTGTCCTTGCGCGCTACGGCCGGGGTTATCGGACGCTGTTAGCATTTAACGCATTATAAAACGTAAGACAGCTATAAGAACCGCTCCGGGCAGAGCACATAAAATTCCGTTGAAGTCTTTTTTCCATAAGTACCGATTGTACACGGTACACAGGAGCGCGCCGCTTCGGCCGCGGTGAAGAATCGGTTAAAAGGTCACTCTGAAGGACATTTTTTGTTTTGAATTATTTATCGTGGGTTCTACATGTGGTCACCGTACGAACATGTGTTTGTTTCGCACACTACGCACATTCGGCTACAAGTTTACAGTTAAATGTTATCTTTAAGTTGAGGTTTTCTCATAATAATGTATTACCGGTGACATTGAAGGAAGGAAGAAAATACTATTAAATGTGCGGCGCGATTGTTTACCGGCGCAAGCGCAACCTTTGTTACATTCGCACACTCGTTATCTAGCCGTGAGTCCGAACGGAGTAATATCTACTGCCTTCCTACGCCCGCGCCGCCTACCGAATGTAATTGCTTAACCTTCCGTAAGTTTTTCAAAGCCAATTCTGTTGTACAAAAACGGCGATTCTAATACGTCGCTTCTAAAGCAACGGTCACAAAAACTGTTCAACGCTTTATTATTATTTTGATCACGGCGTGAATCACAACCAGATTTGGCGAGGGTTAATGACCCAAATATGTTTAGCGAAGTGTTCAAGGCTAGTCGACTGATTCGACTAGCTAATAACAAAAAGTCCGGTATGTTCGCCGAGATTGTTTTTGACAACGAACGTTTTCATTGGAGGGGACAGAATATTTGTTTATAATCATGTACGTTGAAATTGTTACCGTTATCAATATTCTTTGAATACAGAACACTGAATAACAACGTAGTCGATGATATGCTGTTGTATCTGTCATAATCTGGAGCACATTAGGAAGTCAAACATGTTGGATGATCCTTGAATTGTAATGTTGTTTGGGATATCTAAACGTGAAATAAAGAATGCTAATGCAGGCACAATGACATCGCGTATACGTATACAGGAATAACATAGTAAACAAATGGTGTTTAGTATTACTGTTGTTTACTTTAGTCTATACTTGCTAGGCAAGTGATGTCGGATTGTCCTCAAATGCGCCAGTTCGTGGGCGGTATACAGTAAATTGCTCCAAAATACACGAAATGATTATCTTTTATTGCGGCATGACACAACAATGGAAGAGATGACCTTACGATCGCAAGATTTAAGCGGCGGCTAACTGCCCGCTATTTTATATACTTACGTTAATCTACACGACATGTTTTATGTGACATTTACATCTCCGAATCTTACTACGACTTTTTTTTAATACTGGCTTTTTCGACGGTTCAGAAATTTAATATTTGTTATCCTTTCATTACAAAAGCTTAAGCTTCGTCGGTGGTCGTAATGTGTTAGATAACACGAATGGTGTTTCCTTAGATGACAAATGGTGGTCGTTATCGAAAATGCCTTTTGGATTCTACGTGCCGTTACGTGTTTAGTACTTAATGTGGTGACTTAACAACTTGTATTCTGTAGTGGAATATGTTATTATTGTAAACTAATGTCAACAACGAACAGGTAGAGGAGATATAATACTTAACCGTATATATCTTGGCTAAAAATTATTCTTTCAGTATTTAAATTATAACCTGATTTCTTAAGTTTACGCGAATGTTATACATTGAAATAAATCAATTTTTACGACAACAGTCCGACCCGTGACCACGAAGCTGCAAAGCCTTCGAAACGTCGGGCAAAAAATTAAAAACAAATCGTGATAGAATCCGTAAAAAGTTTTATTTCAATTTAAATTATAAATTTTATAGAATCAATGAGTCCCTATCGTCACATTCCTTGGCCTAGTGGCATATGGCCCGTGGACCAGTTCGATTCCCAGGTCGGGCAGAGCGATTTTTCTAATTTGATTTGCACGGGACTGAATTCCAGAAGCAGAGTTGACGTTAGGCAGGAAGCCGGTCGTAAAACAAAGCCAAATGATTTCTGCAATTCTGCGCCAAATCCACATTAAGGTGGGATAAGGGCAGGTAGAAAGAAAGATAGAATCAATATTGTACATTTGTTATTTCATCGAATTTGAAGTCTATCGCCGGTACCGAATGCATGTGCACTAACGGCCGGTATCAATAAACGATCTCAGTTTAGAGCGCAGATAGATCGCGATTACGAACCAATCAAATCAAGTCATTTGACGGAGTCATGTTCAAACTGTGTTCTTATTGGATATTTTTTTTTAATATATCTGTATATTCGAACTGAGATTGTTTATTGAAACCGGCCGTAAACAAGAAAGGACTAACTAGCGTTAACTAAATCTAACGTATGCACCATCGATTGCAGTTAAATTGTATTATATTAACCAAGTTCTTTGACAGGTGTAACTTAATAAGGAACGAATTATTATGGCAATTGACGTAACTAATAAGATTTTCTTGCACGTGTATAAAATTTGCCCATGTGCTGCAGAGAGGATGTAAAAAATACAATCGCACACGCGGTTTGCGCATGACGGTCTTGAATATTCGCAGTCACCTGACTGTTGAATTACCGTTTTATTCATACGTAAATAATGCTATCGATCAACTGTTTTTTAATAAGCACCTGTGATGATATCAGACTGTCATTTAGAGGTACGATTGTTATGTTAAAATTGCATTGCGACTTCGAAAAATCGGTTATCTACCGGGTGTTTCATAAAGTCGGTACCCTTAACAATTCCACATACAGAGATAACAATTTAAAGTGTAATGCTAAAGTTAAAAAATAAAGATTAAAGTTATTTTTTTAATAAATTATTAAGCACGGGGATTTTAAAATCGGAATGCGATGTAAATTGTCGTAATTAACACAGTATTGGTTTTGTGTATGCTAAGAATAATTAATTATCCCAAAGGTGGTTTGCAAATGTAGTGCAGCTGATCCGATGAGCCAGAAAATATTTTTTCTTCATATATTCATGTTTCCATTATTCAAAAACTATGAGCCTCACGAAATTTTAAACTTTACCGCTAGATTGACCTATATCCTCCTAAATTGTAGTTATTATTGATACCAACTTTATGAAACACTCTGTATAACACTCTCATCATGGACGCCTTAACTCTTTCCATCTGTAGGAATTTAGAACAAATAAATTCTTTAAATATTTTAAGATATAATTAGTTCCCGTTGATGTTATTAGAACACATAAACTAGCAGTACTGTTTTGCGGTGCCCAATGATTCCCATGGTATTTTACAACATCAATCACGATCATTGAGGTTGTTTTTATTGTTTCCTCAATGTAGCAAATTGGTTGCAGAAGTGACGTTTCTTGTACGACATACTGCGTGGCACCGCGGACGGACCGCAACCTTACCTCAATAACGAGAAGCGACATTTAGCAAACGATCTTGCGGTAGTAATCACGTTGTATTTAAGTTGTTAATGAGATGCTTGCATTCTCCATGATAATTATAAGTCGATTAATTATGTGACATAATGCAGTTGTGAATTTACTGATGACTGCCTCGGTGGCGTAGTATTGCGGACGCGGTACGATTATCGTCCTGAGGTATCAGGTTCGAACCCTAGCTCGGGTAAAATGACATTTTTCAGTATCGTCCCGGAGTCTGAAATTTGTGTCCGATATCACGATAGGCTGGCCCCCTATCATCTGTGACGGAACTAAGCTCGGCGAAATGTGGGTGTTCTAGTTCGCTAATTCGCCTCTGCCTACCTCTTCGGGAATATAGGCGTGAGCTTATGTGTATGTACTTAATTGGAATGAACGCGGATATGTTCACTTTGATAATAGACACGTATTACATTGTTCGAAAAGTTTGACATCTAAAAGCAGCGCCAATGAACCATCAATTTAACTAGAAATCTAAGGTATGTAGGTAGGTTTCCGTAGAATCGATGATGAATCACACTGAAAGTAATTGTGAGACGAATGACTCCGTGCATTGACACCTAGACAATTTAAATGTCCAGTGGAGTCGTCTATATTTAGCGTTTATACGGGCATTAAAGGCAGATGTAATTTGCAGGTAGGAATAATGAATAAATAAGGCCCGTATACATCGACCGAAGAGGCCCAAGACATGTGTGACCACTATGAACATTCGGAATATTTCATCACGTGCAACGCATCTTGCTCAGAACGCGCAAAAAATAAATGCCGTGCCCTTGTCTAGTGGGATCGGAGCTGCGGATGTTGGCTATCGAAAGACATTTTAAAGTCACTTGTCACTTGACAGTGGATAGTTACAACGGAGTGAAGCTGTGGGCTTTACAAAGTAGCATTTTTAAACCACGGACGTAAAAAAAAGATGGACGGAGCACTAGGAACATTGAAAGTGAAGGGTTTTCGGCCCATTCGATCTATCGACACGTCATGGCGTGTGTGTGCGTAGGCTACTTTTGTACAGGCGCGTTTGTGTGCTTCTCTGTGGCATCCGTTTAACTATAGGCTAGATGGTGTCCGTCTTTTTCTTAAGGTCCGTGCTTGTCACTTGACAGTTGACGATAGTTGGAACGGAGTGAAGCGGTTGGGTTTACGAAGTAAAGCCGCGTCTCCTGCACTAAAACATTACACAAAACATGGTTTCGCTACACATTTTTATCTATGGTCCATTGTTCTACGAGCAGAAGACAGCGAAAACCATTGTTTTGCGTGTGTGTTTGTGTTTTGTTTCGAGAAAAACAGGTGCAGGAGACGCGCCTAAGTTGCATTTTTAAACATAACTTTTATTCATACTTTTAACTTTTACACTGTTCTGGAAGGAACTTATCGTATTACTTTTTTGGTGATTTGATTCAGATAAAAACCGAATAAAACTAAAAGCCGAAGTATTTTATGTAAAGAAGTTTATACACTTTTGCTCGTCATTCGTGCATTTAATTTATTTAGTATCATTTTGGAAATAAGTTTAACGTAGAGAAAAATTAATCAGTATAGGTTATAACGTACACAAAAGAACAAACAAATTGAGAACTTCTTCTCTGCAGTTGGTTGAAAAATATATTCAATACTAAAGCCATTTAAATAATCATACTGACATCATTTACTTGTCCTGACTCCTCCTGACACTTACATAAATGTATATTTTAATCCGTCGGAGGCGGCACATATTACATAAGCGTATGGGCCACCGGAGGCCGAGCCGCCCGTGACTATCTACATATACCTTACCTATATTATTCAGTGATCACGATTGCTTATAGATACAAAGTATGATCATTAGCGTGGACGTGAGTGGGCGTAAAATAAACAATAGAACTGACATTGTCTCGCGAAGTGATCCACGACGATCAAAGGGTCACATTGACGATCGAATTCCAAAAGGTATATAAGCTTAGTGTCAGAAAAAGTTATTTGCTCTCGTTGTAATTTTTTTGTTTTATCGTTTCTCATTTAGTGCCGAAGTGTACAAAGCTTGTTCCTCTTATTTAGAGGTACATTATAATATCTGTTTATTAGTCGACAGCTTGGTAAAGTCGATAGGAATCAGGGCCCTTAGACAAGTGGCTTATGCGCTAATCGAATAGAATAATAAATGTAAGGGAATGACATAAGAGGGCGCTATATGCGGCGTACTCTTATGTCATTCCCATACATTTACTATTCTATTCGACTAGCGCATAAGCCACTTGGCTAAACCCGCAGGTTACATAGATCCTTTGCCATTGGTATTTAGGTTCAAAATCCTTAGCTCCCGGAGCTTGAATTTCTGTAACTAGCCGTACTTTTGCTTGTTTCGAAGATACAAGGGTGAACTTATGTTTAGTCTTTAACGATTACACTGAATTGAAATAGCAATATGCTCACTGAAGTCGTTTCGAGAACAGATTTACTGTACCTATTCAATGTTTAATCGCTTTTTTATGATCGCCAATCTTTGAAAAGCCAAGCCTTAAAAAGGTAACCGTAGTACAATGGACGTGAGGATACAATAGCCTCGGCCACATGGCGAAATATATTTCTTCTTTTTCGGTAACTCGTAAAGATGCTGATTTTACTGTTCGCAAATGGCAACAAGCGATAACAAGGTTTTGTTTTATCTTTTATGTTAAAGAAGCTGTACCTACTGTAATTCATTTTTTCTCGTTAATGATTTTTTAAATCCGATAATCTGCTTTTATTTTTTGGGGATTATTATTATTGTCTGTATTATTTCTATTAATGGATGAGTGTTTTAAGCCACCTTTGAATTCCTAAAACAACTTAGCCAAGATTAATGGTTTACGCTCATTATCTGGTTATTATGCATCAGGTGCGAAGAGTGACAATTATTGTAATGGAAGACGTCACTTATACCTGATTTACAAACTCTATAGAATTTATGATTGTATCTATTGAGCACTTAGCTCCCTTCTTTGCTAGTATTATTAATAATAAACACCTACACCCAATAGTCACATACATAGTCCCGACCCCACACTGAGATCGAGTCTTGTGTCGTGGGTATTAGAACCTACAAGAGACTTTCGGTCTCACAACACCCAGACCCGAAACATATATCTGTGGGCCACACAGACATTTACCTCGGTGCGGTAATCGAACCAGCGACCTCACGTTTCACAGCCGGCTACTCGCCCGCTGCGCCAGGGAGGCTGTCTTTAGCCCTTTGTCGTTGTTATGCAGAGTCTATATCTATGTAAATAATATATGGATTGAGTGATGTATTATGCTCCGGCGCGTTTTGTGAGGAGCCGAGACGCGGCCAGACCCTTGGCCTTAATACAAACGTCAACAGCGGCTGCGTGCGCGCGCATACGTTTAATAAGGCATTGTCCTACGAGAGCGACACAAATAGCGACGCGATGCTAAACAAATATATTAAAAACCTATATCTACGTTTATACATGTCGCATATGTTACGAGGTTCGTTTTAGTTTACGACAAGACTAGATTTGTATCAACATTTTAAACAAAGATATATAATTCTTTATATAGAAAGTGGTATTCCAGAATCATGTGTAGAGCCGGTACATAATATATAGTTTCATTTTATATTTTTCATAGATTACCAGTACACCGTTTTTTATATATTTTTTTCAAATATGAGCTAAAGTTCATACATATACTCTATATATTTGCAATGAACATATTTAGTTGCTTATTACATCGAATTTGAACTATCCTCATTATTAATTTGTATTGTTAAACAACATAGTTACGTATGCTAATGATCTTGAAAACAAACAATCTTTTTTAAAACATAAAACAAGAGTAATTTATTTTAACACGCGCAACCCAAATGTTATGCTTCTGTGATTAATGATCTCTTATTAACTGTATGTAATGCAGCCTTCGTGTAAATTGCTAAGGTAAAGTAGTAAGGTCATCTAACATATTAAGAGGATATGTTACGTTTCACACAAGAATATATTAAGATTGCATAAATGTTATAAGAAAATTACATTTAACTTAATAACATTTGTATTAGGATAGATGTTTATTTAGCTGTAAAAGTAACTATAGCATAAAAAAATCAAATCCAGAAAAACAAGGTTGAAATAGTTATTGCGCACTATTTCCGCCGCGAGAGTAACCCGTTGAAATCTTTTATATGTAACGGGATTAGACACGCTCGCGGTGAATTTATAACTCACAGATAATAAATAAAAAATAAAATATACTTGTGTTTTCAAATAGAATTTTACCTTTAGATGTTCAAACTTGTATTTCTAGTAATCGGAAAATATTTCAACAGCCCATTTACTAAAATCGCAATATTAAAACATCTTATAAAACGTTTATACGTTGACGTCATAACTAACGTGAGTTGAACAATTACCGTTGTTTTACATAATAAACAATTACTCATTCTACGGCAGAGGCTTCTTATGTTGCGGTTAAATGTGTGGTACTATGTTATGTTATTTATGAAATATTTGAGAGATGTTTGTTTAGGAATGTACGTCTTGTGGCAGATGATGTTAGTTATATGTACTCGGTTAGCCAACATATTAATCGTTTTTTGGAACAACTTTTTTTTTTATATTTCTTGTATTATTTATTATAATATTTCTTATAATATACGTATTAATATTGCTTTTAGATATACAGTCTAAAATCTTGTAGTACGCATGAATGTGACTTAAATAATAACTTATACATAATCATTGTATACAAGCCTGTATTATTATGTTGGTACAATATAATCCGTCAAGCTTGTATGTAATAGTACAAGAAGCCAGTGTACAAGGTTACTATTATTATTATATTGAAATAAAATTATTTTTACGGATTTTATCACGATTTGGTTTTAATTTTTATACCCGACGTTTCGAAGGCTTTGCAGTCTTCGTGGTCACGGGTTGACTGAAATGGAAATAATTTTATTTTAATGAATAGCATTCGCGTAAACTTAAGAAATCAGTATTATTATTATATTTACGGACACCTATACTCAGAACCCCTAACCACGTTGTACCCTATTACTTAGTTGTTCACAAAATGAGCAACAATACATGCGACTCCCCTATATGCACATTGCAGGACGTGACCTTCGCGAACAAGTTCATCCGCGCCCTTTTCGCTACGACGCGACGTACAGGTGAAAACGCACCTGTAATTACTGGATAACATTTGACGTCTATTTTTAAGTTTAAAAGTGTATGCGGGTTCCGTCATAGATACTATTGTCTTGTATTTTCGATTAAACCATAGTATTCTAGTATATTTTAGTTTAGCTTATTATCGATGCCTTGGTCTGCATCTGTATTGACTGTGAATCGGAGGTCCTGGGTTCGGTTCCCAGGTCAAGCGGGTGTATTTTCCCGGGACTGGATCTTCCAGAGTCGACGCCAGAACGGCTGCTGATTGTAAAACAACTAGCCAAATCCTTTTTGCAACATGCTTGACAAAGAGTGGTGCAGAAAATGTGTTGTCATTAAAGTAGGATAACATCAGGTAGACAGAGTCTAGTACATATAATTTTGCCGCGGACAAGGTTTTAGGTTGGAATCTCAACATAAGCAACGCATTTCTAAGGCAGGCAATTGGTTATTAAGTTTATACAATTCTGAATTATTATACAATAAGGCAGTTCTGGAGCTTTGCTTTGTTTTCCATTCCTAGTATTTATTTATGAATTGCTACAATTTATTGTACAGTACAAGGGGGCTACCACCATGTCTTATAGCAGTATTATTAGTATAATCTTACTTTATTTTTTTTGTATGGGAATCGGTACTAGTAAGATTATAATAATACTGCTATAAGACGATGTGGTAACCCCCAAATGCTAATAGCTACAGGTAGTAGACTAATAACAATAAATTTGAGGTAACTAAATGAATAAGAAAACACCTGTCTAAGGGGGACTTGCACCACTATTACTAACCTACAGTTAGTCCTAACCTCAAGTTAAATTGAAAAATAAATATATGAATAACATGTAATTCAATACTTGTAATTAATTGAATGTCGTCATATATTATCTGTAATTACATGTAGTACGTTACATGTAATGAATTACATGTCCTTCATATATTTCTTTTTCAATTTAACTTGAGGTTAGGACTAACTGTAGGTTAGTAGTAGTGGTGCAAGTCGCCCTAAGACAGGGAAGTCCAAGTATACAACTTTTTATTTTGGGAAGGGCAAAAATTACGCAAGTATGTCGCTGATGATAAATTACCACCTTCTTCCACGAAAACCTATATAATACATATTATATTTTGTATACATTAAATTAAGTGCCTGCCTCGGTGGCGTGGTGGTATTTCGGTACGACTACGGTTCTGAGGTCTCGGGTTCGATCCCCGGGTCGGGCAATGTGATATTGGATTTTTCCATATCAGCCCGGAGTCTGGAATTTGTGCCCGATATGGCGATAGGCTCGCCCCCTATCACATCTGAGACGGAACTAAGCTCGGCGTGTTCTAGTTCGCTAGTGCGCCTCTGCCTACCCCTTCGGGGATACAGGCGTGAGCTTATGTTATGTTAAATTAAGTCTGAAGTTAAATATAGATGATATTTTGATTGGTTTACATACATATGTTCTTCTAATTCATCTTTAGTTTATTTTTAGATACCCACTACCTTTTATACGTTATTATAGCGTTGATATTTCGCGACCTTATGTATCGTATAATTTTATTTATGTTTTCTTATTTCTTTTATTTCGGACATTCAGTACGTTCACATAACGGTGCATATGTAACTAATAAATTATCTTATGAAGCTAAGTTGGTATGAATATGAATTTGCATGTATTTTATTTAATGACGCTGTAACGACTGAACAGATTTGGAAAAAAATTGACACACAGGTAGACCGTGACTTGATAAGAGTATAGCAGGTTAAATAATTGTGACTCAGGCTAAGATTTATAGAGCGAACTTCGACTAAGTCTAAGTCAAAGTCACGAACTCAGGGGGATTTGTAATTGTTAAATCAAACTTTGATTTATTCCGGGTCATTATTAACAAGAAAAACAGTCTGACAGACAGAATAAGCAAAGATTTTCTTGTAAAAAATAAATAAATAAATAAATAAATACACCCAACAGTCACACACCTAGTCCTGACCCCACCTGTATCGTGGGTGTCAGAGACTATGAGAGACTTTCGGTCTCACAACACCCAGACTTGAAACAAATATCTGTGGGCCACACAAACATTTGTCTCAATGCGGGAATCGAACCCGCTGCCTCTCGCTTCACAGGCGGCTACTCGCCCACTGCGCCACGGAGACTGTCGGACAAACAAAATGACTCGGACTTAGTAAAAATCCTCACTGAGTTCGTGACTTTGACTTAGACTTAGTCGAAGTTGATCAGCCTCAGGTCTCAGGAGGACTCAAAATGAAACGCTAGTTTATTTAAATGCTGTTAGTTTCCTTTATTTAAAAACAAAGGCTTCGGTAAAACGATTGGAATGATCGCGATAAATTCGATGCGGGTCTTTTGGTATCTATTCGGTTTAATTTCTCACATTCTGTAAACGAAATACATTTAAACAGCTGGGAGCTAATTTGCATTAAATTATATTGTACAGTTAATTATCGGAGTATATTTTCCTACTTATTACGCATTTTTAATATTCTTCGATGACGATAGGCTCTAATTTTCGACCGACTTCCCAAAAAGGAGGAGGTCCTCAATTCGTCGGTGTTTTTATGTATGTTACGCGATATCCGCCAAATGTGGTCCGATTTTCAAAATTCTTTTTTTGTTCGTTAGACCTTATTTCAAGGGCGGTCCCATATAAATTTAGTCACGATAGGTAAATTGGAAGTCGGTCAGTTAAGTTTTTAAACTTGTGATTATATTAGAGTAAATCTTACTGAAATTACTTTTTAATTTTATATTGCAGGAATTAGCTGCTCGCAGGAATAATATGGGCTGTGGACCGGGAGGTCCTGACTCCTGAGTTCCATTCCCAGGTCGTGAGAAGCATTTTTTCTAATTTGATTTGCCCAGGTCTAGATGTTCCAGGGGAGGGTTGACGTCAGGCAGGCAGCCGGTCGTAAAAGCTAAGTCAAATCCTTTCTGCAACGTGCTTGACAAAGTATGTAGCGCCGACCTCACATAAGGGTGGGTTAAGGGCAGGTAGAAAGAAAGACGGAATCAGTAAATGACAAATTAGGCATAATAAAACTGTAACTTATCTTGCCCGATTTTTGAGAAGAAACTTGACTCGGTGACTATCTTACCGTAAGCCTTTTTTTGTCTAAAAAGGACTCGAAAGTTTGTGTTAAAATGGGGTGCCATCCGGTGTACAGTATTGGTATTATCTATGGCGTATTTAAATGAAAAATTGAAAGTATTAAAGCCCCGTCTCCTGCACTAGTTTTTCTCGAAACATTACAAAAAACACATACGCCAAACATTTTCAGCTGTCTCCTCGTAGAACAATGGACCATAGATAAAAAATACATGTTTTGTTTAGTTCTCTTGTGTTATGTTGTAGTGCAAGAGACGAGGCTTAAGAAACCAACAAATGCAAACAGACAATACTGTAAATATAACCGATTGCACCTAAACAATTTATACAAAACCATTTCCGTCAAAAATCCCAAAATATTTCATCGGAATTTATATGACTACTTCAATTAAATAAAAACTTAAATTAAAACTAACTGTTGAATACACGAACGAGCCAGCTACGCGCAGAAAATTTTATGCAAATACGGGACACGCATACGTCATGGAAGTTAATTATATTGAAATGACAGCTGAGATTGCGGTGACTAACCTAAATACAAAGCGAGTGGCGATGGCTGGCGGGCGGAAGTGTAGCCATTGTGCCGCAACCATTGACACCTCGTGCCTACATCATCCGGTTAGTTCCTGTGCCACAGAGGCTCGCACAGCTCTCATCAACAGTAACCGTTCTTTTACAGAAATAACGTGATGTACTCATTAAGCTATTCACATTGGTCATTCAATTCACAATTGATATCAACATTGGATTTTAAGTTCAATAGATATCTCGTGATTTAAAGATTTGTTATGTTTAAAATAGTTTTTCTCCACCGTTATATCTTGATTTAAGTGAGGTGTAAAAAAGATGATACATATTTCCAGGAAAATAGAGGTAGGGCTCAGAGTCTTTTGAGGTATAAAGATCGGACCCGATGGATTCCTTTGACATTTGTCACATCTCTTATTCAAATCACAATCGCGATGGTCGATAGCGTCTATGGTACAAAAGGATTTACGACGCATAACATTAACAATATGATAAAATGAGCTAAATAGAAGAAGTGATGTAGAATTTTTAGCACGTTTATGAGAGTAAACAATTCATGGAAAAACTTAAAAACACGACAGTTATATCAGTGATTCACGGTTGGTAACTACCTGAGACCGTTAAAATGTGCAATAGCGGTCACCGCAAATATTATTTTTGTTTATAATTATCAATTACGTCAAATTAGTGGTACATTTTAACCGGTTGCTGTTGTGTCATAAATTGCGTGGTTCCTTAATGTAGTAATGCTAAATACCTTATCGATTAAATCTATTGAACTATTTCAATGTAGAATAAGTGCGATTGTGATGTGTTCTATAAAATAAAATATACCTCTAGAATCCAAACACGCAAGTAACGCAAGTGATCGCAGGTAGGCATTCGTTAGCGGTGTCGAGCGAGAACTGGATTCTGTTCGTATCCTTTTTTTGGGCAAACAAGTGGCCGTTACGAGGGAAATGATAAATAAAACACCATGAAAGGACATCGCATTAGCTTTAGACCTTTCGATGATGCCTTCACTTGTTAAGAAAGTAATGAAAGTGATACTAGGTACAACTAAGTGAAAAAAACATGCATGTTTGGAATTATAGCTTGTACCGACAAAGTACTCTTCATTATGCTGGAAAAAAAGATATGGAGGATTCACGAAGATCTTCTACATCATAAGGAATGTACAAGTTCATGATTATTTCTAAAAGACGGGATCGAAAGGAAACCAAAGACGTAAGGGATTTAAAATTTTAAAGTGCATAAACTTACCACCACATTCCTTATCCTTCTTGGACAAGAGGGGGATGGGCCCATCGTCTAGCGGGGAACCGGGGCACAAAGTGTCGGCCTTGCTGGAGAGTAGCTCCTGTCCCTCCTGCAAGCCCAGTTGCTGCTCATGCAGCCGTTTCTTTATCAGGAAGATCTTCGGCATTTTCGGGCGCTAGTAAACACTACACTCGACCCTTCTGTTCGTCTCTTTCACTTGGTCTTTCAAAATTCACAAGTTAGCATCTTACAACACTGCACGTTAAGTTTCCTCGCGTTGTTGATATTTGTTTTGTGTGTGGAGGCTAGCGGCACATGCGATACCGTTGGCCGCTGCGAAAGAACTGAGAGTTGTGTGCGGTGCTCGCGACACCGTTGCCCGAACAGGTCCACCCCCGCCCCCGCCCGTGGCGGCGCCGCCCGCGGGCCCCTGCGCCAGCGCCCGCGTGCCCGTGCGCCCGCGCACCGAACCGCGCCGAGCACACCGGCACCTCTGCACGCCCGTGCGACCACCGCTCCAAGCACACAACCACAAATTCCAGTAAAAGTGCTATTTTGTTTTGTCCTAGCCGCCGTTGCCGTAACAATACCTGTCGTATAATTTGACCCTTTTGTGATTAGTTAATTGTTGCTTGTCTCCCGTTGTGTTGAATCAGTGCAGTGGGAAATCAGTTGCAAACAATATTATCACGTTAACTTCACTTTTTGTTACGGCTATTAAGTTTTCAGAGTTCAATGAAAAATTATTCATTATAACTGTATAACGCATTTTTGTATAAAATACGCAGTGGTCATCTTTTTTATTTGACTAGAAGAATATTACGCTTAGTTGCTTTGATCTGTGAATTGATATGGTCTGTGATCCGTCTGTAATGTTGAATATCTTTGGATTCGTCAAACTGAGTTACATGTTACACAATTAATATCAGAGCAGATTATTATAGGTACACACTCATACTTGGCTGGATTCCGTTATTCCTAAAAACTGCCACTATCCTAAAATCATACAATACAACTTTCTTTTTTGAAGCACGAGACAGGATTATCTTCCATATTCATAACTTTAGTCAAAACTGGTCAAGTTTCAGGTACAGACCCCACAGACTTCGTTGTCGGCAGCTTTCAATCAAGAGAGATTTACAAAACAATAGAGGCAGATAGAAACACAGACACGAAAAAGGATTTTTTCCTTTCAGAAACTAAGGGATTTACGAAACTTAGTTTATGAAACGGCGTCAATAAACTTTACAACCTCAATTGTCGATACATATTTTGTGAAACTAAATTTTGGTCTTTTGTTTGGTCCGTTGTCGGCACCTTTGTAGCCAGCTCGGATCAAAAATAAAATTTGTAAGCCAAATGTCGGCATTGGGTAGTTCATTATCATTTATTTCTATATTAGCCTTATTACTACTATTCTTATTTATATTAGTACAGTTGCCAAAAATGGTTTCTAAATTACTGTCGGCACCCTACTAACGAGTCACCGACCGTTCGCTATTGGATGTACCTGTGTATCTATCTGTTTTTTATCATACATAATTATAGCCTTCGCTCGCCCCGTTAAAGTACATCTACCTTTGTAAGGATCATTATACGATATTATTAGTTTCTAGTGTTCTAGTTCGCTTCTGCTTAGTGCCTAGCACCTTCAGGATACAAACGTGAGCATGTACATATGTACTAATTTGTTAGTTTTTTCTCTTCATATTGTTTCAAGTCAAGGAAACGTGAATTTTGTTAAGACCGTGCCTTAAAAACCGGTTGCGCTTAAACATCTAATCCTTAACCACGCTCCGTGCAGTGAATGCCTAGCAAAATTTTCTTTAGCGGTTCTCATTGTTCGCCTTCATTGCCATTCCAAATCCACAACATTATTCATGCAAATTGTTCCAGTCTACAATACGAGTAGTAGCCCTATTTCAAATGTGAATTTAAATTTAATGAACTGTTTATCTAATTTTGTAGTAGTCAATAATTAATTTGTCGTTGATTTCTAAAAGGATATTCAATATTAATTGACGGTACTCTATTTCTGATATTAATATACTTCGACATTTAGAATACAAAAGCAATTAGTTCAATTCTGGCATGACACGGAATGATATAGGTATTTAATTTTCAGATTTTTCAACTTTCGAGAACGCGAGTACCAATATATTCTCCCAACTTACAAACATAACATAACGCATAATATAAGCTCACGCCTGTATTCTAGAAAGAATAGGCAGAGGCGCACTAGCGAACTAAAACACCCACATTTCGCTAAGCTTAGTTCCGTCCCAGATGTGATAGGGGGCGAGCCTATCACCATATTGGGTACAAATTCCAGTCTCCGGGCTGATATTGAATCCAATATCACTTAGCTCGGTCAGGGATGGAACCCGAGACCTCAGGACGGTAGTCGTACCGAAATACACATACGTCACCGAGGGAGTCAACAACTCACAATAATAATATGTTTGATAATTTGTCTAGCCTCTTCCGGGATAATAGGGACACTTGAACATTTTCATTAGGCGTTGTGTATTCGTTCAAGGAAGTGGTAGCGAAGTGTGAACTATACATTTTTTCACCATCTTCCGGTGGTATTATGTAGTGGATTTATTTGTATCCGAAGTGTTATGTTACAATCTGAAGATGTATTCGCCGCAAACTTTTCGTCAAATATCTCTACAGTAACGCAATGGGGCGTGAAATGCTTTTACATAAAAACGCTTTTGGTTAGTGTAAAGGGAAGATTAAGTTGTCTACCTATATTGAAACATTGTTTTCTTTGTAGTAGATTTACTTGAGTTTTGGGTTATTGCACATTAACTTGGGCTTTGGCTTATTTTTTAATCACAATAAAATTGGCATTAATCAAATGTAACATATATAGCGTCCTTGAATATAGCAGTTTTGGGTTTTAATTATTCTCGCATTCTTTACTGACTTTAAAGAAAATATGTCCATATAAAGGCATTTTGTAGTAAAATATCTTTAAAAATATACATTTTTTTATCCGGGCACGGCAAATTGACTACGCTACACCTGATGGTAAGAGTAGTGTAGTCCAAAAAACCAGCTACCTCTGACAAGCATTGAGGTTATCGATGGATACCAGAATCATGCCGACCTATTATTGCTTCTTCACACTCCGAATCCGAAGACAGAAGAAGCAAATCGAGGGGCGTGCGACAAAACCGGCGGGTGACCGATGCAGCCACAGGGATACCCCCATACCGTCCCAACCAACCATCAAGTCATGCCGTAAGCGCCTCCGAGAGAACCGGAAGTACACTGGCTGATCCTGGAACGCTTACCACACAAAGAGTGTGGGTAACTATGGCAGGTTTTAGCACCATGTGTATGGTGATCGCCATCCGGTCGGATACGAATATCCTACCACCAGCATACATATCGAAATTGTTGCGACGCGCTAGTCCAAGATCCTTAACTTAGAGGAGGAGTAAATAATTAAATAAAAATACTATTTTATTTTTCTCTTCCAAAGAAGTTCACGTACCTAATTTACTTTAGATCACTGAAAAGTTACCGCTCAACGTATAATGCCAAGCCGTGTAGTATTGAATAGCACTGCAGTTCAAATCAACGGTAAGTATCATGAAAACGATTACATTTTAAAGATCATAAATCATTTTCTTACGTTCAAATATACTCCTAACGATACTATAAAACGCCAAGCGTTGTTTCGCTAAACAAAATAAAGCAAAACTGTAATGCGCTACCGAATTGGTCCTTTTTACTTTTTTAAAGCCAATAAAAAATGGAAGCAATTTTTGCGTCGTCTGCGTTTGGTTTTTGTGCACTATACCGATAAAAAATCGTCATGAAGTGTTCTACTTTTTTACTTGGTGTGTAGCAATTGCAACATTTTTAAGTTCAGATAATATGATGATAAAGTTATCATTTTAAAGCATCACGTTCGGTCAAGAGTGTCGCTAGAGAGGGAAAAAGTACCCCTAGTACAAGTTAATGCTTCGCGATAACGGTGATAATTATCGTTAAAGCACCATATATTTGACTACTAGCGCCTCTTGCGGAAATTGCAGTAAACTAAATAAGTGTGGCCTCTGCCTCCGTGGCGTGGTGGTATTTCGGTACGACTACGGTTCTGAGGTCTCGGGTTCGATCCCCAGGTCGGGCAAAGGGATATTGGAATTTTTCCATATCAGCCCGGAGTCTGGAATTTGTGCCTGATATGGCGATAGGCTCGCCCCCTATCACGTCTGGGACGGAACTAAGCTCGGCGAAATGTGGGTGTTCTAGTTCGCTAGTGCGCCTCTGCCTACCCCTTCGGTGATACAGGCGTGAGCTTATGATGTTATGTGTAAATAAGTGTAATAAGATGTTTCGAATTTTACGAGAGGATGGGGATAACTGCACGCAGTTGTGATTGTCTAATAGCGTGGAACCAATTCTGATGGTGCTTAAAAACATAATTTTCATGACACCTAACAAAATATGATTTTCTGTGACACCGGAACCGCCAGCTTAATGTGTTCTGCGAAGCATGGCGAAATTTAGGCAATAAGCGGAATCATTGTTCATCTCAAATCTTATTTTCATAAGGGCATTGAACTGTACTAGAGGATTAGACTCGAAGGTCCTGACAAGGTTTTTTCTTCAGCCTAGGACGGCTAAGGGCGACTTGCAATGCTTAGATAATTCTAGATATATTTTAAAATGAACTCGACCACCGAGACAGACATGGATAATTCATCATCATCATCACCTATAGGACGTCCATTGCTGAACATAGGCCTCCTCCAAAGATTTCTAGATCGATCTGTTGGAAGCGGCCTGCATCCAGCAACTTTCTGGTTAATTCGATAAATCATAATTATTATGTAAAATATTCTATTTATAACATTTGTGTTACAGGTTGTGATATCTTAAACCCCTTAAAACAAACGACCGACGTTATAAATATCTCGCAGTAAAGGCGTCTGCTAAGGTCTTTAGGAAACGTGGGTGATCTCGCAAGATAACTCGAATAAGATGTTGAGTTGTATTCTCGAGATAAATATGCAGTACAGGAATATATAATAATTGTAGGGCATATAAATTGAATTAATTGATATTTCCTCTATTTATATTCTACGCAATAACATAGCATTGGATTTAGTAAGATGAATTTGGCAGGACAAAATAATTGTAAATGCAATATATGGAACTGATTGTCATTTAGTTTATATTTATGGTTTCTATAATAAACCAATCAATTTAAAGTATAATATCAAACTATAAACATTATTATGATTCATCCCACGGAATTATGATTCATTGTCCAAAAGTTTAACAAGGGCGTTGCAATGTAACATTGATTCAAGGTACTATGTAACTTTATATAAAAATAACTATATCCGTACATAGTCAGATTGGAGTGTATCGCTGCGGTGGATGCGTGCGCGTCGATTGTGCAATGATTGCTTGCACCCGCGCCCGCCGTTGCCGTCTGCGCTTGCGCCGGTTCCGTCCCGCTGCCCCGGCTCAAGTTCTCGGCAACGTTAACCTTCTTAAAGTTTACTACAAAAGCGCTGACCAATATTGTCGCAAATGTTTGGTGCAGATGGCAAACTGATCCACATTGTACATAGCTTTTGGCATACCAATTGATAGACGGAAGTGTGGGGTTCTTTAATCAATGATTTAATCGTTTAAACATTGATAAATTAATATTTTATGTTGAAGCGTAAGTTGGTTAAAAAGTAACTGGTGAAAATGAAACGCATAAAACATAATATTTTTTGCATCTTTCTGCTTGTGTTGCGCTTTGTTGAGGCTTGAGATATAATGCTATGTGCATTTTAAGATTTTAATAATCAAAACAACATCTTATTTTATATTTATTTAATCTAATAATTTCTCATGTGAATTCATTCATGGCATCAACGTTTCCTATAATGGTAAATAATATAAACATATACATAATTAAAATAAATATCTTGAATAAGTACATGCATCATGTCTATTAATGCGGTTTTAAGTAAATTTTCAGTCATTTCTTATCTTATATTATTTGCATACAAGTGACATTACGATGGGCTCGGATTAGTACAAGTTCCTACGTAAATGAGCATCTGATGGATACAAGCATATTTTTGTAGAGAAGGCCCAAACTTTTGAATAATTCATGAATCGTGATGTAAAATTGTTAATGTTATCGAATGAATTAATATATTTAACAATATAGCAGATAATTATAACGGTCTCATTCCATATGTTAAATATACCGTTATCCTAAACATAATTAATAAAATCACAATTTTTGAATAATCAACGAGCCATTTGGTGTCAATTTTTATTATAGAATTATGCTTTATGTTAGCAATAACACACCGCGGGTTAATTAATTAACCTGTTTCGTAACATTATTTATATATTCTCTATTTCTTATATAAAGCTCTGGCCTATATTGGTAACCCTGTGGATTTTTTTTAAATTCTTTACTATTAAAAAATAAATATTTTTCTGGTAGCAACTATGATATAACATTAATGTTTTAGAAAAATGATATAATCATACTTCAGTTGAAAATAAAAAAATAGTAGCCGACCTAAGGTTTTCGAATTATCAGCTTAGGTGTCAGTAGCGTGCGGTCCATATAGACAAAGAGACACTATCTACCCTAACAATTTGCTATTCCCATAAAAAAGAATAAAATTATGACTAAATACAGTTTTTTAAAAATACCAATGCTCGGATTAAGTTTTAAATCGGAACAGAGATTGTAATCACTATGATGGTGTCGCAAGAGTTGAAGATATTAATTGTGTAAGATTTTTGTCTACCCTCATCGGAATGTCTATGCACGTCACTGTTAGGTCTATATCTGATATATCAGTCCATATTGTGTTGAAAACAAAGCATACGTATTGTTTTATAATATTAGTACTTGAATTGTGGTTGAAATAAATGATGCACATTCATAAAGCTAAATGCATAGGTATTTAGTTCGCTAAAGGTAAAATTACCGCCAAACTGCTAAGGGGCTTAGTAATAAAGTATAAACGCACAACTTGCAAAGCAAGCTTCTTCTTTCAAGTGTGTCGTGTAACTCGTGTAATGTATATATGGATCGATGGATGCACAGTATATTAAAGTAACAGTAAGGTTACATTAAAAATACTACTGTTGTGTGTGTGATTGTTGAAAAAATTATTTAAAAAGTGATTTGATTAAAACTATAAACATATTGACTGCCTCGGTGGCGTAGTGGTATTGCATGCTCGGTATGAATACCGTCCTGTATAAATATATTTGATGAAATGTTTTATAGATTAACCTTAAACTCATTATCGTCTTCACACACACTTTAAAAAATACTATGATAGCTGTTCCCTTCCGTTCCTCGACTGTGTTTAATTTATCTTCTGACTGTAACAATTACAAATATTAGCGATAAATTAAACAACGGAGAAGAAAAATCATCAAATATATTTTTTATTAATTGTAAAAATAATTAATATAACTATTAGCGAAAACAGGATTTAAATGAAGAATAATTATATTATTTGATTTAACCCGTCGGAGGTAGCACATATATATGTTACATAAGCGTACGCGCCAGCGGAGGCCGAGTCGCCCGTGTCTGTTGTATTAAACTAGTTTTATATCAGCAATATTAAATAATATTGCTTGTATTGTGCTAGTTGTCATACTGTCTATTATTGACAGCAGCACAACGGTAACTCCACCATATATTCTAGATGATTGAGCTCGAACACGCGCGACGTAACAACACGGGGAATTGCAATAGTATTAATGTTTAGAACCGGTTCACTGATTACCGATCTACTGAACAGTCATATTATTCAATTGGTCGCACCATCGCACGAGACTATGATTTTATTATAAACTCTTTTATGCTTTTTATACTGTAATGATTTTTTTGTAAGCGAAAAATGCAAGCGTAATACAATAAATTAATAATAATGTTACATAAGCTCACGCCTGTATCCCTGAAGGGGTAGGCAGAGGCGTACTAGCGAACTAGAACACCCACATTTCGCCGAGTTTAGTTCCGTCCCAGATGTGATAGGAGGCGAGCCTATCGCCATATCGGGCATAAATTCCAGACTCCGGGCTTATATGGATAAATCCAATATCACTTTTCCCGAATTGGGGCTCGAACCCGAGACCTCAGGACGGTAGTCGTTCCGAAATACAACCACGCCACCGAGGCAGTATCTCTTATAAACGTAGTGATTATATTCTCTTTTATTCCTTACTCAATATCTTGTCTGTGGAAATTTGGCCTTCTGTATCTATTACTATCTCAATTCAAAAATGTGCTAGCTGTAAGTTTTTCAAATATTCATAAAATAAAAATAACTCACTTGTACGCAGTGGCGAATTTACACATTTGCCGACAGTAGGCTATTTAACTTTTGCCGCCTCTACTGAGATCTGAAATTCCAAACTTAATCCACAATTATATTAATTACATTTTTCTATCAATAAAACTGCAACTTTATGATTCGTGCTCTATAATTCTTATTACATCAACTTTTCTCGTGATTAGTATTATTGAGAACTAGGGTACCGTTATGTCAGTTCTAAGAACTTCGAACTACCTTTGGAAGGTGTCTGAAGTCTTCAGACACCTTTTTTATTTTTGTAAATAAAAAAAAAAAATTGGCATAATTTGCCGCCCCTTAAAATATGCCGCCCTAGCCTTCAGCCTACTCAGCCTATTGGCAAATCCGCCACTGCTTGTAAGGGAATCTTTATAGAACTGTGAAACTTCGATTTTAATCACGACTTCTAATTTAAAACGTCAGTTCGTCTACTGTTTAGTACTATAATAGGGTTTGAATTCTAAAAATCAGACATTCTGACGCATATGACACAACTTTTATCAACCGACATTGTAAGCAAATATTTACTGGATGAAAAAGCCGCTATTCTCCAATAAACACATCATCTTATAATTTTAGCATCAATAAATTTACGTTGTGGTGAGTGGGCTTACATTTGTTTTCCTTCTCAGTGTCCTACATACGAGAAAACGAAGTGTGTCCAACAACCTGTTGCATATCGAACGGTTTCACTGCGTCCGTCATTTATTCAGTTAAGCTGGGGAATATAAGATAATTATATAAATATCTTGAGCTATGTGGCACTAATCCAAGAAAGAACTTCTTTCTTCCTTCAAAGAAGAATATGAAAGTTTTAAAATGTATAAAACAATTTATTAATAAAATGTTATTTAATTTTAGTAGATATATTTCATAGTCTACGGGATACTCTGAATGTATACTGTTACTTTATTTGCAACGACTGACACTGCTTTCTTTCTACTTGCCCTTATCCCACATTAATATGGAGTCGGCGCAACACACTTTTAAAGCATACTGCAGAAAGGATTTGGCTTAGTTTTTACGACCGGTTGCGTGCCTGACGGCAACCCCCTCTGAGGGATCCACTCCCGGGCAAACTATATTAGAAAACTACTTTTGCCCAACCTGGGAATCGAACCCAGGGCCCCCCGGTTCACAGCCTATATATGCTGCCATTAGACCACGGAGTTGACATGCAAATACTTGTAAGTTCAAAAATACAATTCAATCGAGCTATTTTATGAATATGTTGAACTATATTACATTGCCCTGTTCAGCAGGATCCGTGATTATGTACTTTATGTCTTATAACACCTTTGTAAACAACGTAAATTAGTAGTTAACAACCCCTTCTTATTTAATTTCTAACTTCCAATATCTTGGTTCTATCCACGAGAGAAACCTTCGCTCGTCAGGCAGTCTTCTTCTCCAGAGTCCTCCTCACAATTCCGATTTTCTTCACTCCTCTTTCACTGTCCAATCCATACTTCTATGGAATGCACTCCCTCGCGAAATCAGGGCGTCAACCAGCCGGCTCACATTTAAACTAAAGGTACGTATGCTGTTAGCTGATGGTGTAGCAGAAGTTTAGCTTATTCATACTTTAAGTATAGTATGTATGTATATTATTATATGGTTCTTTATTATATACATTATATTGTAAGGTATGTATTTTGTGTGTATTTAAGTATGTATTTTGTTTTAGTGTATGTGTTGTTTTATATGTAGATATGTAATGTATTTAATTAATATGTATTTTCATCTTCTTTTTTTTTTCATTTATATACACCCACACTGTCTCGTCTCTGCACCACCTCCAGGTAGACTGGCAGAAAATGCTTTCGGCATTAAGTCCGCCTTTATACATATCCATGTATATGAAGTTTAAATAAATAAATAAATAAATAAATTAAAGTTGCTGAGCTGGAAGTCAGCACGCGAAGTAGTAACGAAAACTCGAGCCCTGTGAGTTATCGAAATATTTTAGCAGTAAAAAACTGACATTTCCAATCGGCAGAAACGTTATCACCCGCACGTAAGAAACCAGGTTAAGCACAACAGTAAGCGAGCCTAAATTTATTTAAATACATAACATATCTACTTTATATATGTGTAATGCAGATTAAAGTTGAGGCGGGTCTGAGCCGTCTATAAACGTCTTAAGCCGTCGATTTAAATTCTTTACTGTTGGATGAGGTAGGTATTTCATTATATTAGAATTTGTTTTGTCGTCCCAGTATAATCCAACCATCTGAAGCTTAGTTAAAGATTTAGTTATTGTGCTTTCTTAAGCTGTGTGGTTCTGTTTTGTTTTTGGATATGTTTACAATCTTTTGAATCATAACTATTTTCCTTTTTTATAATTTTATCAATTTAAAAAGTGGCAGAGTCACACTGATGATACATTTGTTCACAATATGGATAGGCTATCTCGACCGGATTATTACCATAGTCTCACATAAAGCTGAGGCCAAAATAATTATTCCTTTAAGATTGAAACTACACCATACATAGATTAAGAGATTCCCGAATAACATAACGTAAGCTCACACGTGTATTCCCGAGAGAGTAGGCATAGTTGCACTGGAACATCCACGTTTTGCTACAAGAATCTAGTCCGTTATTTCGAATTAAAAATTCACATAAATCGTAAATATACGACCTGAGATTTGAACCCAGGACCTTGAGTTCTCAGCTAACGTAGTTTCTCTAGACCAACGACTAACAAATTCCCAAATATTCCAGAATATAATTTTTTTTTACCTACACTCTTGATCTCTTTAAACAATAAGTACTCTTATAATAGCGTTAACTTTAAGGAAAACATACTAAGCAAGCCTTTGTTCCGTTGTGTATGTACCATTCCTACGTGATTTGCCACATGTCACATGTACGTTCTAATAGGTTTGTGGTTTTATATACAATACGCCACGTCCTATCAACGCATGAGATGAAAAAGAATGAGGACTACGATGACGTACTTTCATAGAACGACCCTACATTTACGTCATACTAAAAAAATAAGTGGTGCTTTACTTATACAATGTTTTTGTCTCTTCCAGTCTCAAATTATATGGTTAAAGTTAAAGAAAGGTATGAAGTTATTAACTAGTTGTCAATGCATGAGATGAAAAGCAATGAGGACTTCAATGACGTAGCTTAAAAAAACTACTCTACATTTAGGTCTTGTTTATGAATACCTTAAAATGGTGCTTAACTAAATGTTATGTCCAGTACAGTCTCAAACTACTTGATGTAAGAGAGAAAAGTATGAACTAGTTGTACATTTTTGATACTACTGTCTCATAGAAAATCGATGTGACCACCACCTTTCCCTTTCCCGATCCCTCTTATAAATATATGAATACACAACAGTCACGGATATAGTCCTGACCCCACACTAGGTATAACCTGTATCGTGAAACTACGAGAGGCTTTCAATCTCACAACACCCAGACCCGAAACAAATACTTGTATCTGTGGTCCACTGGCCACACAAACATTTATTGCGATGCGGGAATCGACCCTGAGGCCTCTCGCTTTAAAGCTGGTTTCTCGCCCACTGTGCCACGGAGGCTGCTTGCTTGAAGAATTTTCCCTTCCTTTTCCATTTTCATAAATAAATAATTTTCCGTCTCTCTTTAGGAAGCAAATCCCGTAAATACAGTTGTGTAATAGCATAGTTGTCGACAGTGATCTGACGTCTGTTGGATCTTTCAAAATGAGATCAGATTTAACATCAATGTACATATTGTATGACTAAGTAAAAAGTCTTAGAATATTAGATTTGAAAGTTGTGTAACTTTCCCTAATATTTATGCAAATACGGAAGCGGGATGTACCTGTAGTGCATGTTTATGTGTCCTGTGACCCATATAACGCTTTGCAACGGTACTTTTACTCATAAATTGTTTATTATTCAGTAGAACGCGCAATGTTACGATAGGTTTCGAAAGACGGGCTTAGTACTTATGTAATTATTGGCCACATCTGTCATGCTTGTATTATAATTTTGATTTGTAACACGTCATATTAGTGTGTATTATGATAAATCGTAGGTTTAAACATAAACAAATGAATGCGTGGCCATTATTTGCATTTATGTAATTGTCAGAATCGTGTGAAAAAGAAATGTTTTATTCAATTGACTTTGAATATATCTATAGCTATAGCTGACAAATGGCTGTGTTTCCGCCATCGCAGTCCATGAATATTATAATTTACCTTAACGAAGTGGAAATTACATCACGTATCTAAAGCTCCATTAAGAGTTCAATTGTGAGGTTGCAAGAACACTTCGTTACGTGAATTAAACGTCAGAAAATTCTCAAGCTGTATGTTCACGCGCATCTAAGTACTTGGCTATACCGGTTGTCAAAAGGCTTGGCGAGTGTGCGAGCGCGGAGTTGCGCGGCTGCGGCGCAGCGTGGTGGTGGCGCGGCGACCGCGGCGCGACGCGACGGCACGGTGGCGCGGTACCGCGGCGGGTCGCGCGGGACGGGAGTCGGGTACAGCGACCGCAATAGCGTTGGTTGCCGCATCGCAGCCACCATTGCCAAGATCACGGCTCGCGCATGCGCGGCGAATGTCAGCCACGTCACGATCGTGCTTCGTGCAATCGCGATTGGATCGTTCGAATTTCAAACACCGAACGTAATCACGATGTCGTTCAAACGATGTCGGCTCCACAAAAGAAGATGACATGCGTCATTCGCGCCGCGATGTTTGTGATCTACGGTATTCATGAGGTCCTCATGCGTCCGACTGAAACAGATAAATAATATTCAAAAACATCAACACATTATATTCATGAAAACACTTTCTAAATACAATACTAACTCGAGAAAATTCGAGCGAGTGTTTACGAATAAGCGGATCTTATTTTAAAATCATTACACACAATATAAATACATTAACATGTTTAGTTCCTTCAGTTGCATCTCGGAACAGGAGTTGCACACTTACATATTATGTTAATTTATATCTGCCAAGTGCGGAGTGGTTACCTAAAGGAGCATCCAAGTGGCGATCACGCACTCTTCCCGTTCCCCAAACGAGCCGTTATTATGCAACCGGCTCACATAAGCGCGGCCGTTTTTTGCTCGCCGTCCCCACGGTAAATAGCGTTCCAAGACTCCCAACGAGCTTTGGTTCGTCGTCATGTACGTATAATAGCCCTTGCCCTATCTTTATATGGGCCGAGCCGTAGGCTCCCGCAATCCTCATTCAATTCACGTAAGGTAGCGGCCCTAAGGACCGGGTTTTTGTAACAGCGCAACAGGTAGAAAGGAAAGGATTGCGAGTGGTGAGTGAGACGACACAACGTCATCGGGGCGGCCGTCTCGCTCAACGACCAGCGTGCCGACTCAGGAATGCCGTACGATTTGTGCTCACTGCTCGGTACCGCGATGGTGCTCTGTGCCGACTGCCGACTGCCATGCAGACGACTTGTGCGATGTGTATCGGCGGGTATACACGTAGGTATATACACGGGGCATAACCAACACACACTGCCCTAATGCGTACGGGTCATGTAGCGGGATTCACTCAGTTTAGCCAGTGAAATTATATTGAAAGGGAGTCTGATGCTTTTTTGAGATTTGCAATTAATATTCCACAAATAATATGAACTTACTATTATTTATTTTAATTCTTATAATGCTCTTTAAATAATATGTTATGACCTATGTTCAGCAGTGGACGTTCTATGGCTGATGATGATAATGATGAATGCTCTTTAAATAATAGCAACGTTAGTTTTGTTTGATGTCAATATTTTATGCATTTTTTTTAATATCGTCAACAACGAGTTGTTTTTATATTTAAAGGCAAATTGAATTGCCCACCAAAATATGTATTCACAATATGGCGTTTATATAATAATGTTCGTAATTTTAACATTGTATTATTGTAAATTGAGATTCAAACGTAATTTTGTAGTGTTTATTTAAATATTATTTGCTTATTGCATAATGTTCATCAATTGATACATACGAAAAATGTATTCATGCTAAACTTACTGAACAAACTACTTTTTTTAAATGAAATAAATTATGTAATTATTTAAAGGCAAAAGTAGTTGTTTTTGTTCTAGTTCGCTAGTGCACCTCTGCCTACCCCTTCGGGGATACAGGCGTGAGCTTATGTATGTATGTAAAAGTAGCAATTTTCACGGCATGATTTACCGATATTATGTTTGGACAAATAGGAAATAAAGCACACACAAGTTTATGAAACTCTTATTATTCATAACTAACGTATCAAATTACTGATTTTCATTTATCTTGGAATAAAAGATAGAATAAGGGCAATCGTAGAATGTTTTTAAAAATAAATAAATAAAAAAGGAACATGTCCGTTGTCCATCTTACAAAAACAAAAAGTATACAATTTTAACAGTAATAAAACATAAATTAACAACTTAATAAAACATGTTTCTAACATTAAAAATAATATACTGCTATTATTACCATATACCTCTACAATATCAGTATGAAGTACCTAATTTGTCTAAAATTTATTTTAATAAAATTTGTATAAATACGATTACATACACACATGATTGTAAAGATAAAGAGTTTTACATACATACATTAATACATACATACACACCTGCATGCCATGAGGGTAGGCAGAGACATTGAGCGCCACAAGCTGCGATCCTGACATCTCTTCCACATTCATGCATCGTTTCATACATTTCAGTCGGTTGAGGATACTCAGAACTTGCTCTATAAGACGGATGAAGCGTTTTATATACATGATATACAAATAACCATAGACTAAATAACTAAATAACCATAGACAAAGTATACAATACATTGTTTTAGTAAATAACAATACTCGTGTAAAATAAACAAGAGAACCGGTACGCGACAAGTTGGCAAACACTATTAAAACTTCGTTTCTAAGCGATAATTGAAGAGAATCCTGTTGAATCAATTTACAATGACTGAAGTGGCAAAGACGTTTAGATGTCATCAGCTAGCTGGACAAATACGTACAAGTATGTTTACTTTTGCATCCACTATGATAATCAGTATAGAAACTTAAATAGAATGAATGACTCTACAAAATATTGCTAAATTCTAAGTAGGTTTTTATATTACTTTTTTAATTATACACACAACAATTCATGTTCAATATTTGTCATATGCGACGTTTTTGTATATATAATATAATAGTATAATATTATAATATAATTTTGAGTGGTAGAGCCACCAGAATGGGCTGGGTCGACCGGTTTGATACCACTGTCTCATAGAAAACCGACGTGAAGTGGCAGCTTGTTGTCGCGTTTCGTTCGGTGAGTAAGATTCCCGGTGGCCTAATTCCCCCCTCCCTTTCCCAATCCCTTTTCCCTCCTCTTCCATTCCTTCCTTTTATATTGGCAACGTACCCATGATTCTTTTTGTGTCGTGGGTATCTATGGGCGGTGGAGATCATTTATCATCAAGTGGCCCATTTGCCCTTTTGCCACTCTCTGCTATAAAAAAAAATAGTTATTAGGAGCATATAAGGCATTGGATGGCGGACCCTCGCTCTACACCGGATAACGCCAGACAAAAAGTTAGTAGGACTCTACCTTACGTTTTTTTTATATAGAGACTGGCAAACGAGCAGATGGGTTACCTGATGGTAAGTGATTGCCACAGCCTTTAGACACCCAAGACACAAAAAGAATCATGGGTGCGTTGCCAAACTAAAAAGAGGAAATGGAAATAGCGGTAATAGGGATTGGGAAAGGAATGGAGGGAAAGGGGCCGCCGAAAATCTCAGTCACTGAACGATACGACTGAGTTCAGTGACTGAGACGAAACGCGACAGCAAGCTGCCACTTTACGTCGGTTTTCTGTGAGACAGTGGTATCAGATCGGTGGAGCCGGCGCATTCGTGCTGCAGACGTTACTGTCTACAGCGTGACTGCCACTTAATTTTTTTGTCTAGCCATGGCATTTATATTCTTAGATTTTTTCTAGCTACTAACCTTTATTTAACCGATTGTCAAGTCGGCTCAAATAATGATCTTACAGATTCATCTTTTTTATTTAATTTAAGCATCATCATGTTCAGTACATTATTATTAAGGCCGGTAAAACCGGTAAAAAAATAATTTTCAATTTTACCGTCCTTGTTTTATATCGAGTCTTTAATAAACGAATAAATAAAACATGTGCAAAAATTACAGACTGACATTGCGAATTCACTAAAAATATCGTCTTAATTACACATAATGAAGAGATTGGAGTTGTCACGCCGTTTAAAATGGATTCTTTCAATTAATTAACAAAAAAGTATGATTATATAAACAGAGCATAATAAGTCGGCTGCATAAGCAACGTCAGCCGTGCTCTTGGGCAAACATGTAACCGCTGGTCGTATAAAAAGTTACCTCCAAGATCCGGTCACACTGGTCTGTAAGAGCGACGACCTCTGCACGCCGTTTGACTTATGGAAATTACTTTTCTTGCTACACCTGACTGATAGTCTGGGATATTTCTAATAGATCATCTAATACCAGTGATAGTATCTTGGACTATATCCCTGCAAGCCTGAATCATGCGGCTATAATCACCTGTGATTCTGAACTGACTATATAGAATTATAAGCTTGCTTTCTTGATGAACGTGCTTTTGGTCACGAATTTGTTTTTATTATTTGCAATAATGATTTTATAATATTGATTTTTAAATTTTACATGCGAATTTACATGCATTTTTTTGCTCCATCTTTGTAAAAACTTAGCTGTACTGTTTAATGTTACATTTTTTTTAACTTCCAGTTAATGACGTTTTTGTAAATACATACATACATATTATGCTACTTACCAACAGCTGCATACTATTTCTTTTTTTTCGAAAGGACTTGTGCTGTTAGCAAAATTGCTTTTACAGCTTCAACTGAGTTTGTAACTAGCGCTTATGGCGCTCTAGCCAGAAACATATTAATTTGACTGTGATTGAACACAGAGGTGCCTTTTCGAAGGCTCAGACCTCATATTGAACTATCGCTGGGGACTAGAATTAAATTAAAGAAATCTTCGGACTCGAGGGCGGGTCCGATGTCCGTGGTCCGATGGTCCGATGGTCCGATGCTCCGATGGTCCGATGGTCCGATGATCCGATGGTCCGATGGTCCGATGGTCCGATGGTCCGATGATGTCAATATTACAGTTGATATTGAGAAGGGAATGGGCTGCTTCGTCAGCCACTGTGAAGGGATCATTGGGGTCTGCCATAACGTGTTTGGGACGTCGAGGGACGGATACTATATTTTTTGCTACATTCTACGTTAACCTGTACCGTGACTATCAAAGCTCCTGGTACGATTTACTTTTGATTTAATTCTCTGTAACTATATACCATATAATCACTATAGTTTTCGTCACTCACTCGGGAGTCTCTGGATCTCTTGATTCAACAACACTTAGACGAAAAACAAATAACAATATTCGTTAGATTGCAGATGGAAGTGGCACGGACTGCATAGACGAGTGTCGCAGGTTTAAGAACAACCCCAAAAATAGCATGCACTTCTGACTTTTCTATGTTAAGTGAGACGTCATTATGAATTATCACTTGCCATAACGGTGTAGGAATACATCGTGAGGATCCTCGCATACATGAGAATTTCTCGACAAGAATTTTGAAGGCATGTGAAAACTATGAACACACATTAAGCCAGCGTGGTAGACTAAGGCCTAACCCCTGTCATTGAGGAGGCCCGTGCCCAGACGTGGGACCATAATATCAAAGGAATAATATTATTAATAATAGTCCGACCCGTGAAAGATTGCAAAGCCTTCGAAACGTCGGGCATAAAAATTAAAACAAATCGTGATAGAATCCGTAAAAATAGTTTTATTTATTAACAATATTTCAAATGTACAGAGAATGAAGAAATGTACGCAGAAAAGGCGTTTCGTCTTACATCAGTGTAGATAACGTTACGACGCGACGCGACGCGACGCTTACGACCGGTTACGGACTGTGCGCAAACTGCAAGCACACTTACCCACTCGCTGGTAACTGGTCGCTTCTGTAAAATATTTATTTAATAGCATACTAGCTAGTAGCTTTCCGCACCATTTCTGCCCATAGATATTTTACAATTAATTTAGACCAACACCGAAACATGTGTATTTATAAGTTTTAAGTTGGTAAATTAGGCACATTATTTCCCAAATTTTTACGACTTTTTTTTCAATTTTTTGGAGATGGAGTAACTACTATAAAATATGATTTAACACGCTGTGATTTCAGATTTTAGATCCAATGCGTGGCGTCGGCGGTTTGTTGGAATGACTGAGTGTCATTTTCTTCTAAAGTAAGAAGAGTGGTTTTGAGTGGTAAAGCCACGCTGTAGACAGTAATGTCTACAGCACGAATGTGCCGGCTCGACCGGTTTGATAGCACTGTTTCACAGAAAATCGTCGAAAAGTGGCAGCTTGCTGTCGCGTTTCGTTCGGGAAGTGAGATTTCTGGTGGCCTAATTACCCATCCCTTTCCCCTCCTCTTCCATTTCATCATTCTATGTTGGCAACGTACCTATGATTCTTTTGTGTCTTGGGTGTCTATGGGCGGTGGATCACTTACCATCAGGTGACCCATCTGCTCGTTTGCCAGTTTTTAATATATATATATATATATATAAAAAATAAATGATGAAATTATAACGCTAAATAAAATAAAATGGCATGCTGATTATAGAGGTAGAGGTATTATCTAACACAAGAACAACTTATGTCTTGTGATAATATTGCTGAGATTAAACGGAAATGAAGACAATAAGTTCTGGGTATATTATATTTTCTACTGAGAATTCTGAAGATGGAAGGTATAATAATAAATAATAATGTATAAAAGTAATTGTTTCCTTGCATTATTAATAAAACACTGTATCATCTAAATAAAACGAAACGTTACTTCTATAGATGTTTTGTTAAAATCTAGGGTTAACTTTCTTTCCACCTGCCCTTAGCTCTCTCTAATATGGGCTGATTCCAACACACTTTTACAAGCATGTTGCAGAAAGGATTTGGGTTTGGATTTACAACTGACTGCTTGCTTGACTTTAACTCCTTCTGTGGGAAGCATGGGTTATTAACTTTTCAGTAAAAAAATGAACTTTTTACATAAATCGTTCATAGATTTATACGAAAAATAAAAACAAATACGACATTGTATGTGGCATTGCATTGTCAACTGAACACGCAACAAATAGAGCCGGTGCAAGCATTATCACGTAGCACCCAATCTATTACAAAGCCAACGATGTTGCAATTCAAGTGCCGAAGCTGGTTTAGCGGTCGCGCTCGGCGGTGCAGCACGATCTGACGTTCCGCTGTGTGCCGGCGCACACCTCCCCCCCTCCCTCGCGAGCCCCTTTATCCCCTCCCCCCGCACACCTTCGAGCTTGGCCCTGACCAAGACACAGACCCCACGAAGGCGAATTACGAAATTGCTATCGACGGAACTTGTTTCCACAGCGCCTCGTGTTGTGAAGACGTGCGTGTTCAAATTGGGAATTGGGAACGGCAGCCTACTTTATTGTTTATATCTATTGTATAAAGCCTTTTTGTCTGCCATGTTAGAGATAAGTAATTTTACTTTCATAGAATTAATGAAGTCTTGACAAGTTGGCAACAATGTAATTGCCAGTAAAAAGTATGAGTGAGAGCTTATGAATATTTTATTGGCAAACTTGATTTTTTATTGTTTTTATTAAATAGTTGGTCTGCCTTTTGTTGGACGTATCATTTTATTGACAGGCTTTCAATTAACTGAATAGGTGCCTTCTTGGATTATCTCTAACACTATAAAGCTTTTCGTACGGAATAAAAGGATATGGGTAGTTTAAAATTGTTTATTACTTTATGTTTTTATTGGAGTCGGTAAAAGCATTACGTGTATTTAATTCCTTCAACAATTTCTAATAGCATCTTCGTTATCATAGTAGAGGAATAACTGATAATTGTTTTTCGAGTAAATTGCTTATAAGCCTTGTTGGCTACGGCAATTTTCTAAAGGTATAAAGGCTATCGATAGTTATTAATGCTTGTAAAAGATTTATTCATTAAAGCTTGTGTTCCATTGTAGACTCCGCCCATAACACATTAAAAGATTATATCCGTTGAATTAATATTTTATAATTTTAGCTTTAACGTATTTTATTGAATATATTTCTTGGAATTGGCAATGAGTTAGTGATAATTTTCAAATGATTTGTACCTTATAAACTTTTTGTTTCAGCTGGTCTGTCGTTCTATAAGAATTTAGGTTGATCACCAACCATCCGGGCTATGATGACGAAACTGGTTGAATAATATATAAAATATTATTCAGCAGCTGCCAGTATTTCCGTTCTAATATCTGATATCATTGAATTTTTAAAGATTTTTTATAGAAAAGACGGGCATAGGAGCAGGTGAGTCACCTGATGATACGTAATATCTACCACTCATAGACACTCACCTTACCATAAAGATCATGAGTGCATTATATATTATCAGTAAAGTAAGGAAAGTGAGTACAGAGAGAGAGGAGGCACATGCCTAGCAGTGGGACGGTAATATAAAGGAAGGGGAAATATGGATCGGGAAGTGAAGTAGAGACTCAGGCCACTGGTAATCGCCCTCATCGGACAAAAAGCAACAGAGCTGTCGCCTTAGGTCGGTTTTCTATGATACAGTGATATCAAATCGATCGTGTCGGCCGATTTTTGTTATAGACATAACTTTCTATACCCACTTAAATATTTAATTTAATTCGTAAAAAACATAAACGTATATTTTGTTCAAGCTGACATTAATTCACAATCAAAAAGTGCACATTTATTATGTCTCATAAAAAGACACCCACTTAATTGCTATAATTTTGACGAGTCCAATAATAAACACTTATCCAAACTTGTTATTCTGGAATGCAATTCTGAACAATTAGCGATTCCTTTCTAACAACCTCATTTATTTGTCGTCACCGTTGTTATTAACATTTTGCCACTGTATTTATATGGCTGTAATTATTGTCACAAGCTTCAAAGTAGCTTTGCCCTTTTATATTTTTAACGTTAATAAATATTTTATAATATTATAGAGCAATAATTTAAAAATTGTGGCTTATCATAAATCATAAAGATTATTTGAAAAGCAATAAATTACCGAATTTATAGTATAAATAAAAGAAATATAAATTATTGCGGAGTATTGTATTGTTCAAGGTAGTCTTGGTGTCCGCGACGTGGATAAACTGCAAGAATTTCGCTTGCCATGGTCACGTTTTGAGAAACCACAGGAGTACGTCGGTCCCAAGTGTCTGGTCCAGATTAAATCAAGGGTGCGTTCCCATGGACGGCCCAAAAAGCGTTAGCCGGATTATGGACTTTTTGGGGCATGATATCAGATCGAATTGTCTTACTGTGGAGGATGCTCAAGACCGGTCGAAGTGGAAGCGTATATGTAGGAAGCCGGATCCTTGCATTAGGCCCGGATAACGCCAGGCAGAAAGAAATATATTCTTCATGGGCTTGGATGTTTTTATAAAGTTTTATTGTAATGTACATAGCTTAGGCTGAGATCTATAGAGCGATCTTCGACTAAATCTGAGTCAACGAAACGAACTCAGTGAGGATTTAGAATTTTTAAAGCGAACATCGACTTAGTCCGAGCCATTTTTTTACAAAAAAAACAGACAGACAGACTGAGCAAAGAATTTCTTGTAAAAAATGACTCGGGCTACGTTTTAAAAAATCCAAATCCGCACCGAGTTCGTTTCTTTGACTTAGACTTAGTTGAAGTTCGCTCTATAGATCTCAGCCTTAGACTGGCTCGGTGGCGTAGCAGTATCGCGTGCGCCTTACGACGACTCCCTGAGGTCTCGGATTGATTCTCTTGTCGAGTACAGAGGCATGTTTTTTTACTATTATTAAATTTATAATCATTTACATATTTATATGACAGCCTCCGTGGCGCAGTGGGCGAGTAGCCGGCTGTGAAGCGAAAGGCCGCGGGTTCGATCCCGCATTGAGACAAATATTTGTGTGGCCCACAGATATTTGTTTCAAGTTTGGGTGTTGTGAGACCGAAAGTATCTCATAGTTTCTGATGCTCACGATACAGGTTATACCTAGCGTCGGGTCAGGACTAGATGTGTGACTGTTGGTGTATATATTATTATTATTATTTACGACGTAACGTTACGAATATGTCAGTACAAAACCCGCATTAATTATGATTGATGTCACTTTTCATCCACATAAAGTTTTTGTGTGTTCTTGTGTTATTTGATGGCGATATAATTACTTCCAAAACTGTTTGCAGATGTTATTGATATGAGTAATTTGTGTTTGGACATATGTCTGAGCTGATTGTTAGTATTACACTGGCACTACATGATCGCCTAAAGTAGCGACCACTGACAGAAAAATGGGATTATCAGTGGTCAGAATTATGATGGTCTTTAATTATGCTTCTTCACACTCTGAATCCAAAGAGGCAAAAAGCAAATCGAGGGGCATGCGACAAGACAGGTGAATGACCGATGCAGACATAGGGATACCCCATACAGGTCCCAACAAGTCGCAAGCTCTTCGAGAGGTACCTAAATGTTTGATGATGTTGAAGAGTCTGTTTTAATCGAACATGAACCACGGTCAGAGTCATGTTGCAGCGTTGGACCATTGTGTAGTGCCAGCCTTATAACCACCGATGTGATAATATTCAGCACCTGCATACACAAAAAGATTTATTCGTCTCAATCAAATTTAGGAAGTCGTGGAGGTCTCAAAAGTAATTTGAAAGGAAATAAAATTTAGGTTCGTTGAGGATGCAATTAAATATACAAAAAAAAAGTATTCTCTTTTAATTAATTGGACATTTAAGATTTTCCTGATAAACGTTAGATTGCGGTGATCATATTTTTCCTGTCTTTAAAGCTGCATGAGTAGTGACTACATTTTTATATTATTCCATACTTTTTGTGCGGTTCATATTGAAAATTTTGCAGTAGTATAGCGATATCTATCACATGGATGAAAATAAACTTGTTTCAGTTGCACCTCTGTTTAATCTTCACGGTCACAGGCGTTAGCTTATATTATGTACTATTCACGGAATTTTATTATATACCTCTATTCATCAATCAAACAAAGTAGGTATGTATATAGTTATTTGGTACATTCCTAAATCTGAACAGACATTCCTAAATCTGTATTTAGAGCCAAAGTTTTTTACATGTTTTGCACAATATAAGAATTGATAGGTCAATGCTCTTATCAATAGATCTATCAGCGAGGGTGACAGAAAAATAATGGATATAAAAACCGATTTCAATAAAATTGCAGTCGCGGGAATTGTGTCTTTTAATAGTTGTAATGTAAGTTTAATGGACATCTATTACTTTCTGCTATTATAGACTTGGTCTGTAGACAGCTTTTTGCAGTTCCTTAAATCGAGGATCCGTATTATTTTTAAAAGAAATATATGGTTCATTGATTCCTTTCGTTTGTGACGGATTTTGCATGGAATGAAGGAAATATAATAAAAAATCCCTTTCAAAACTTAATGACATTTGATAAGTACGTGATGTTACATTTTTATATCTTATTATTATCGTTTATCTGCTAAGAGATTTAACACTATATAATCTGAAAGTATTTACACCACTCATCATATGAATAGGGAGAGCAATAAACATCGATAGATATTGCGTTTCGTGTTTAAACATACCACTTAGGTAGCTTTTTCGTTTGGACCATGTACTTACATGGCTCTACCGGTTTTAGAGAATGTCTTGCAGAAAAGAGGGAGATTTGAGGTGGCCCAATTCTCTCTTCTCCTCCCCAATCATTATTTCCTTTCCCTTCAAGATCAGAAACTCATCCATGATTCTTTTTGTGTCTTGGGTTCTAGTAAAGATCACTTACCATCAGGTAACCCACCTGCTTGTTTGCACGTCTCTGCTATAAATAAAATATTAACGAATATTAATCGAACTTACGACCTCCCGGTCCACAGTTATATTTTCCTCGTGAAAGTTATGGAATATTAATGACATATAACTAAATAGCCCACGGTTACCCCCGCGTGAGAGTCTGTTCCGTCGTTTTTCCATTTTCTCTATACAAACTTTCATGCCCCGTCACACCCTTTTAGGATAGAATTTCAAAAAATCTTTTCTGAGTGCTCCCCTACGTCATAAAATAGGCTGTGTGTAAAATTTCACATTCCTAACTCCAATAGTTTCGGCTGTACGCTGATACGTCAGTGAGTCTAGTCCGTTTCTCCTTTTAACATAACATAAAATACATAAGCTCACGCCTATATTCCCGAAGGGATAGGCAGAGGTGCACTAGCGAACTAGAACACTCACATTTCGCCAAGCTTAGTTCCGTCCCAGATGTGATAGAGGGCGAGCCTATCGCCATATCGGGCACAAACTCCAGACTCCAGGCTGATATGGAAAAATCCAATATCACTTTGCCCGACCCGGGGATCGAACCCGAGACCTCAGGACGGTAGTCATACCGAAATACATCTACGCCACCGAGGCAGTCTTCTCCTTTTATATATACAGATATGAGTTATATCCTTTTATATACAGATATGAGTTAGAATATTCAGTATCTACCTCTATGTAAGCATGCATAAATGCTTTAGAAATAAATGACGTGTGTAACAAACACACTTACAATGAGTTCAAAACACTTGGATGTGACAAAGAGGCGCATGCATATTCATTGTGCCCCCTTTACTAATGTCGCGGCGAAATGTTGCGCCGGTCGGTTGACACGGTTACTGTTGCGACTCATTCGAGATGCTATAACTTTGCCAATCTTTTCTGTGCGTGTGGAAAAAATGGAAACATCGCTTATTTGTGGGAAATAAAATATATAAAGGTTGTCTGGTAAAAATCGCTTTAAGCTATAAGACCGACTATTGTTTACACTTTATATTACCTACTTATACCTTTTTGTATTTTTTTTCTTGGTGTGCAATAAAGAGTTATCTATCTATGTAGTGTGATAGTCATGTTTGTAGTACAAATGGATTGATTCGATTGGTTCGATACTACTGTTAAACAAACTAACGTGGGTGGCGTGACTGGCTACTCGCTGTACGTTCCATTTGATAAGTGAGATTCCCGGTGTCCAAATTTCTCACCTCCTTCTCAATTTCTATCCCCTTCGTAAAGATTTGCAACGCACCCATATTTTTTTCGTATCGTGGTTGTCTATGGGCATTGCTGATCATTTGCCAGTCTTCGTAATAACAAACCTAATTTATTTATTTTTATACTGCTTAGAAATTTGGCTGAGATCTATAGAGCGAATTTCGACTGTCAGAGTAAAAAAAACGAAATCAGTGAGGATTTGGAATTTTTAAATCGAAATTAAACTTTGTTCTAGTAAATTTTTACAAGAAAATCTTTCCTTAGTCTGTTTGCCAGTTTGTTTTTAAGCTATATTATATATTTCGCTCAGTCTCAATCTCGCAATTGAAATCTGATAGTTCTAAACGTGCTAATGACGCCTCTATCACATGCGCAGATAACTTTGCCAAGATATAATTATACATCGAAGTGTGCGATGTATTGGACCTTTTATTGCAAGTTATCTGATGAATTATAACACCTTGTTGACCTTTAGGTTGCCCACGCTTAAGTCAGGATCTGTTCCATCTCATGTGGTTTTATTCTGGTGTTTTGTTGGTACATAAAGGTTGCTTGCTTTGTATACTGATTGTGGGTGTTGGGTTTGCTTTTTTTATAAATATAAAAACTATTTTAAGGGCCTTTTGTAGTTAGTTTATAATGAATTTTATTCTGTACAGTCTACACTTATTAATTTAATACTACGTCATATGTATTAAGTTATCACGCATCAATATGTGTAGTTATATGTCTGCGCGGTACGAATATCGCCCTGAGGTGTCGATTCCAATTTACCCGACTCGGGGTAAAGTGCAATGGATTTTTCTACTCAGTATTAGTCCGGAATTTGGAATTTGTACCCAATAAGGGTACAATTAAATAGGCTCTTTCACATCTGGAACGTAAAATATGCTCGACGAGAATGTTTTCTAGTTCGTTAATTTGCTTCTGCCTACCCCTACGCGATACAGGCGTGATTCTATCTTCCTTTTTACCTGCCCTTATCCCACATTAATGTGGGGTCGGCGCAACAACATTATCAAGCACGTTGCAAAACATGATTTGGTTTAGTTTTTACATGCGTATGTAAAGTTCACTTTACAAATACAGTATTAACAAATACTTACATCTTGGCTATGGCATAGTATACACTTATACATATCCCTAGGAATACAATAAATACGCAGCGAAACACATACATACATGTTTCTGCCGCTTCCACTCATCAATCTTATGCAGTCGTTATTATTGAATCTTTTATGTAGTGATCGGCATCATTAATTACCGCTGTGAATAGTAACAAAAAACCTTAACAAATTATTTTAAAAAATACCGTTTATTGTGTAAGAAAAGAGCATAGTTCAATGCATTGTTATTTGATTTGTATGAGTATGAGTACATTCATCACAATTAAAACCTAGATTGGTAAACGCCCTTAACCCGCATTGAATGTTGATCAATTTACATTTAAAATGATTATAAGTATCGTATAGTTTACGTACAAAACAGTGGCGACGCTTCAATTTTCTGGTTATAAGATATTCATATCCTCCGGTTATAGGATATTAATTACAAGGATATTCATATCCCTGTGGATCGGGAGGTCGTGGGTTCGATTCCCAGTCGGGCAAAACAAATTTTCTAATTTAATTTGCCCGGGACAGGATCCCCCAGAGGGGTTGACGTCAGGCAGGCAGCCGGTCGTAAAAACTTAGCCAAATCCTTTCTGCGACATGTTTGAAAAAGTGTGTTGCGCCGACCCCACATTAAGGTGGGATAAGGGCAGGTAGAAAGGATATTCATATCCGCTCGGATAGCGTCCACCGTACACATGGTATCAAAACCTGCCAAACTGACCCTCACACATTGGGCCTTATTTATAAAAACATTTTCGCTTATCTTATCTTTAAGAATAGTAAGTCACTTTTTACTTTCGTGACTTTGTTTGAAAATGAAAGGGACAAGCTATTCTTAAAGATAAGAAGCGTGTTAATATTTTTATAAGTAAGAGGTCTAAGTTAAGTTTTCTTAGCTCAACACGTTCCGTCCAGACTGGACCAATTTGGCACTGGATAAGGAGAAGTGGAAGAAATGGGGGGAGGACTTTGCCCAGCAGTGGGACAATAACGGGTGACAAAAAAAAGAGGCCTTGTGTTTCAGTTAAGCCAGTGTATATCTGTTTCTGTTCTGGACGGGTATGGAGATCTTCATGTCCTTGTGCTTTATCAATTTTACGCCTGTCCTGTCGCAGGGCCCTCTATTAGCTTCTTTTCTCTTCGGAGTGGAAGTATCAACTATACAGGCCAGTATGAGGACTATCGGTATAGTCATTGTTTATTAATAACGGGCCTCCTCTACTAATGAAAGGGGTTAGGTCTTAGTCTACCCTCCGGATACCCCGGGGCCGCCCCACCGAAGCGCCGAAGTAGGCCACCGCGCGGTTTTTAGTCGGTATTACCAGTGTAGGGCATTTGATAGGGACGCGGCACAGCGTCGCCCGGATGTCGACCATCTCTCCCGGGCATGACGGAGCTGGGTCGTAAGGCCGGCGAACCAACATACCCGCCGCGTTCAACCCCCCCGGACGCGGCGGCAGTGGTAAATCACTTTTCCCCGCGACAAAAAGAAAAAAAAGGTCTTAGTTTACCACGCTGGTCTCATGCGAGTTGGTTTCCTCACGATGTTTTCCTTCACCGTTATACCAAGCGATAATTCACAACGAAAATACACTTAACATAGAAAAGTCAGAGGTGTATGCTCGATTTTGGGATGGTCTCGAACCTACGAAACTTGTCTCGCAGTCCGTACCATTCTCAACTGAGCTATCGCTGCTGTTTATTAGTAGTGGCTGTTTTATTTGAATTGCACTGCGATTGCCATCAGTAGCCCGAGCACGAAAAACTAATGTAAATGTAAATGTATTCGAGTTCGCTGCGCACTGATGACGTTTGGTTAATATTTCATACAAATTTCATAGACGCGCATCGAGCTGAAATACATTTACGGTTGTAAGACATTTTCCTGCTCAGGCCGCATGTGTGGTGTAGTTTTACGTAAACAAAACAAATACGATTCCCAAATTGAGCCAATTTTGAAATACTTTACAATGAATGAAACTGGAACCAACTTTCCTTTTAAAAATGTTTCACCATTGTAATTATGTATATGTAGGTTATGCTAGAGAAGCTCCCATCTCCACTTCTACGTAATATAAATACTTATAAACGTAAAAATGTGTTACTTGTTTTGTATTCCTTTCAAACAACTCTTAGCATCCGACCGACATATTTTATTGCACAATATACAGCTATTTTATAAATACTGCTTTTATCCGGAAATATGACTAGATATACTGCTACAGGAAAGTCGCGTTTAAAACCTAATATTTTTATTAAGCTAATTATTTTGCGGCGCTAATCCTGGTTATTTAAATAAAATGTAAATTCCAGACAACAATAGAGTTGTAGCAAGAAAATGCGATATTGACTACAATTAGGGCATTGTCGCCTGTGTTTTAATATTCAGTGGACATTATAATGAATAAATTACACTTAAGTGGATGATTAAGCGGTATGGTAGATAATAAATTTACAATAATTAATTTAACACTTTAATATAAACCCGATGTGCTTTTACTATTAAATCTTCTCCATCGAAAGGTTGTGTGGTAGAGATCGCTTAAAGCGATAAGATCACATATAGTTAAATTTTATTTTTTGGAAAGTTTTTTTGTTGACATACAATAAAGAGTTATCTATCTATGTATGTGTATGTATTCTAAAAAAATTGATTGTAATAATCACAGGTTTAAAAACTTAACTGACCGACTTCCAATTTACCGATCGTGACGAAATTTATATGGGACCACCCTTGAAACAAGCTCTATAGAACACAAAAATAATTTTGAAAATCGGTCCACATCTGACGGAGATATCGAGTAACATACATAAAAAAAATACAGACGAATTGAGGAAACAAAAGGAGAAGGCTCCTTTTGTGGATGTCGGTCGAAAATTTGAGCCTGAGTTTTTCGATTGGAAAAATTCGATATGAGTTGCCCTTGTTGGAATTACGATTAACTGACTGTCGCTTCGGGTTTACAAACGGGAACTTTGGTGTATTGTAGAAAAATGTGTAGCGAAACCATTAGGGTAACTTTTGACACTCGATTTGATTGCGACTACGATTTGGTTTCATTTATTTACTTATCATCATCATCATCATCAGCCATAGGACGTCCACTGCTGAACATAGGCCTCCCCCAAAGATTTCCAGATCGACCTGTTGGAAGCGGCCTGCATCCAGCGACTTCCTGCGACCTTTATCAGGTCGTCGGTCCACCTTGTAGGTGCTGCGCTTATTTACTTATAATTCCACCGAAATCGAAGTAAAAATACACTAATGTCGCGTTAAAATTTACCATATGACAAGTTCTCGAATCTAATGCGACATTAGCGCAAAGAGAGACATTTTACAACTATATTTCGGTGGAACTTTAAGTCAATAAATGAAACCGAATCGTAGTCAGAATCGAATCGAGCGTTAAAAGTCAGGGAGCTGGTTTACATTCTACTTTCTTTCTGCCAGCCCTTATACCCTTAATGTGGGGTACGCATAATACACATTTCAAGCATGTTACAGAAATGATTTGGCTAAGTTTTTACGATCGGCTGTCTTCCTGACATCAACCCATCTGGGGGATTCAGTCATGGCCAAATCAAATTAGAAAAATAGATTTGCCCGACCTGGGAATCGAACTCGCGGTCTACAGCCCATATATGCTGCCACTTACGTTCTATAATATTACTAAACTTATCATATTATCATGCACACAAATAAAATCAAATTTGAAGTATTCCGTAACTAAATGTCGACATTTTTAGATATGTGGTGGGGTGTGTGAGGGTCATAGATTAAGGTTCGGACGTTGGCTGCTGTGCCAATGACCCAGGGATTCAGGTGTGATAAATGATCGCCAATTATAACGATATTATATTATGTTATTGTAATATACATATAAATATAAATGCATAGTGTAAATGTATAATGTATGGTATATGTGATATAGATTGATGACGTGACTCTTCAATAATGCGTAACGTAACATACATATATATATACATATAAGCTCACGCCTGTATCCCCGAACTCCGAAGGGGTAAGCAGACGTGAAATAGAGAACTAGAACACCCACATTATCCGAGCTTGTTTCCATACCAGAAGTGATAGAGCCGATAGAAGTGAACATGTCGCCATATCGGGCACAACATTCAGACTCTAGGCTGATACTGAGTAATAAAACCAAAAATCACCTTCTATAATGATGTTTTCTTTAGCTGCAGTTTACGACATTTTAATCTCTAGATTATGACTACTATATTTTATAGATCAACAGATCACCTGATGATATTCGAATCAGTATGAATTACTGAGGAAAACCTCCATCGAAAACCTTTGATGTGTCAAAATCATCCATTTATTTTAAGTTTTATTTTTACTATTATGTTGTTTATGAAACATAATATGCGTCGGTCTAACTCTGGTAGAACGTTATTCATTAATTATAATCCAGTTTACTATTCTCTATGTTATCGAACAGTCATAGTTTCGTGTAAATGTTAGCAACGCGATAATTGATGATGCAAATTTTTATTCACAGCTCGATATTCGGTATGTCCGCCTATTGTATCTATGTAACTATATACTTTAAAAAGTATTTTGAAAACAAGTGATTATCAACATAACATAACATAAGCTAACGCCTGTATCCCCGAAGGGGTAGGCATAGGTGCACTAGCGAACTAGAACACCCACATTTCGCCGGGTCGGGCAAAGTGATATTGGATTTTTCCATATCAGCCGGGAGTCTGGAATTTGTGCCCGATATGGCGATAAGCTCACCCCCTATCACATCTGGGACGGCACAAAGCTCTGCGAAATGTGGGTCTACTAGTTCGCTAGTGCGCGTGAGCTTTATATTATTGTTGAAATGGGATCAGTTATTTTTTTATTATGGTCCATTTTCGATCATTAAGCGTCACGTACATATAAACATTCTACCTTAGTATATAACGGAAAGGTACTAGAGTTGATAGTGAATTAAAATTGTTCACCCAATTTAGATGTTGGTGTAATAAAAGTTTGGTTCAATCATAGCACGTCCGCGTGACAATGAGCGGCGGAAACGTCGGCAGCGCGGCGTCGGCGGCGTCGGCGTCCGGTCTGTGCCCGCACCGCGCCGCACCGCGCTGACCACTTCCATACGCAACCTGAATTATTTTTAATTAATCACGTACTCAGTAATATTATTCGGGTTCTTAAATAGTTCGTATTTCATTTTTTATGCTAATTATGACTTATTTAATGTGATGCTGAACTGCTTTACTGACGAAGTTCAATTTAATTTAACTATTATATAATTTGACTGTCTCGGTGGCGTGGTTGTATTTCGGTACGACGACCGTCCTGAGGTCTCGGGTTCAATCCCCGGATCGGGCAAAGTGATATTGGATTTTTCCATATCAGCCCGGCGTCTGGAATTTGCGCCCGATATGGCGATAGGCTCGCCCCCTATCACATATAAGACGGAACTAAGCTCGCGAAATGTGGGTGATCTAGTTTGCTAGTTCGCCTCTGCCTACCATTTCGGGGATACAGGCGTGAGCTTATGTTATGTTTATTATATAATTTTCGCAACATCATTATAGAGGTACTCCTTCTGTGTGTAAAGCAACGACGTATGACGAATGTCCGAAACTAACCTCGTAAGGCTTGCAACTCTGATTTTCAGTGTTCATAAGAATGACCAGGAAAAGTGTGTTAATATCAACATATAAGTATTTTACTCCTTATAGTAAAACATGTGATAACGAAGTGGGTTAAAACGTCTCATTTAACTAGGCAATGTATTTATTTTGTACATGTAGTTTGTCGTAAGAAAGTCTATCTATTCTACCTGAAAATACTTAACAACTCTGAAGTCCGTTTTCTGATTCATTTCTTTCATGTCTTTCATTGTTATGTGTTTTAAACGTTAAAAATAAAAGTAAGAACGCTAAAAAACATGTACCGGTTATTAACGATGTCCTTAGTCGTTGGCATCTTCAATATAAGCGGCCTGAGCACGAAAATTTTTGACTGTCGTAAATGTATTCGAGCTCGCTGTGCACTGATGACATTTGATTAATATGTCATACAAATTTCAAAGACGCGCATCGAGCTCGAATACATTTACGATTCTCAGAAATTTTCCTGCTCGGGCCGCAGGTGGGCAATGGGCTGTCTGCTCATTTCCATCAACGACTACGAAAAAACTAGTACCTACAATATTTAAATGTAATTGTTTTTGCTAACAAATAGCACTGCGTATCACCGATGTTTATTTGAATAGTGAGTGAAAATGTGTCACCCATGCGGGCGCCCACACGTATCGGCGGAAGCTATTGATACTGGATGTACTGCTGACTACAGTGTATGAACATCACCTACATTAAACGCAATTATGTTCGCTGTATGAATTACAATTATTGTCCTTTGTATAGAATTGTTGAATCATTTTTGTTATTTTAACCGAGGAGTTGTGTTACTTATGTGTATCATAATAACGTTTTATATGTTAAATAGTAGCTTGAAATTAAGAAAATAATATTCATACAATCATTCAGAACAATAAATTTCCTGGCATTTTTTACTCGTAAATAAATAACTTTTGCTTCTGAAACTCTTAATTATAATCATCTACCTGCCCTTATCCCACCTTAATGTGGGGTTGGCGCAACACACTTTTTCAAGCATGTTGCTAATAGGATTTGGTTTAGTTTTTACGACCAGCCGCCTGCCTAACGTCAACCTCCTAATGAGGGATCCAGTCCCGGACAAATTAAATTAGAAAATTTGCTTTGCCCGACCTGGGAATCGAACCCAAGATCTCCCGGTCCACAACCCATACATGCTGCCACTAGACCAAGAAGGCGACTAAACTCTTAATTACAATAATTAACAGTTTTAAATTTGAATATAAAAAAATTACTTGCGTTGTTACATAGTACGAAATACCCTTCTTATTTTTAAGATAAATATCAAACTCAAATGATGCCCATGCTCCATACTTTTATACAGTTCACACGTTGTCGCGTACAGTATCTGTAAATAACTTAAAATAAATGTCATTCCATTAAAAATATGACACGTCCGTGATAAAACTTATATTTGTAATCTGTAAATGTGAAGTTGGGGTTTTTTACACTTGGCGCTTGAGTTTCGGCAACAAGCAACTCACCACTCATTTTAATGTAATTTAAAGTAATGCGCTGGCGTATTCACTTTAGTTTATTAAAAAAAACATAAGCTCACGTCTGTATCCCCGAAAGGGTAGACAGAGGCGTACTAACAAACTAGTACACCCACATTTCGCCGAGCTTAGTTCCGTCCCAGATGTGATAGGGGGCGAGCCTATCGCCATATCGGGCATAAATTCCAGACTCCGGGCTCATATTGAAAAATCCAATATCACTTTGCCAGACCCGGGGATCGAACCCGAGTCCTCAGGACGATAGTCGTACCGCGCACGCAATACCATTACGCCACCGAGGCAGTCAGGCAATTGTTAGTTTTAGTTATCGGTTACCGTAATTCAGCTATGAATAAGTAATTTCTTAAGTGTCGTTTATAGAAACTATCACCTTTGTACTAGTTGTCCAAGTAGAACATTTCTTCCGTTGTCAAAATTTTGTAAAAGTTGAAAGTTTCGTCAATTGCTTTGCTGTGTGTACCGAGGCCCTATAATATGCTCATATTCAACAAACATTCAGCGGATTGAGTTTCAAAGTAAACAAGATATTTTCGTGTACGGTTAACCTGACTGGATTTTAAATTCGCCAAGTCCAGAACTTCATCTTAAATTATTGCACAATATATCAGAATATTGAGATCGTAGTAACGGTAAATAAATAGAGTTACGTAATTTGCATGAAATTGTTTCTATTCGTTTCGCTATTTGTATGAAAATAGGAAGTCATTGTTTCGAATGCATCTCCTTGAACACGCGCGGAATATTTATAAGTTACAGAGTTTGCTTGCGACTCCGCCTGCGTTGAAGTCTTTCCTATTATAATTCTAGAATAAAAAAATTCGATGCAGCGCTCCAGACCGATCACTGTTTTTATATTAAAAATGATGTCAATTCTTTGTTATGTTGCTGCGTGCAACTATCTACACTATATGTACTATATTGTACAGTAAAAGAAAAATACCTATACCTGTACCTCTGGTTTGTTGCGTATAGGATTTCATCCACTTAAGGTCACCTTATGTCATTTAAGGCCGCCTTATCTGTCAAAATTGTATGGCGAGAATCAATGTACGAAGCCGTTAAAGTTGAGTAGCATTTGACTATTTGGGCGTAAGTGACGTATATTACAAAATAGCCCTTATAAAAATTTGAATTAAAATATTATGACTTTTAAAAATAAACCATTATAATACAGAGTAAGTGTGTTAGACACCTAATTCATTCATTATTAGATGCAAGTCACTATACCATTGCTTTTAAGCTTATCGCAATGAGTTAATTGCACACGTGGGTTTCCCAGCAAAGTGCGTTGATCTCGTAACTCCGAAATCCGTAGTAATTTCCGGCGATTTAATCAATTTCATTTTTACCATATCTTGGCAACAGTCCGCGGGTTAACTGTAAACTTGACTTAGCCAGAGGAAGACAGTAAAAACTTAATCGGTAACAACTGGAGCGAATCGGGCGAGCGCACTAATTGTGGAACGCCAATTAAACACTATATTGTGCAATATTCGATGTACAAGTAGTCACGAACTGGATTAAATCACTTGTTAAATTATTACCCATGACACCGGTCGGCGCTCTTATTATTGGATAATATTTAATGGCCATATTCCGATTTGTAATTAGATTTTTCTCGTGAATTTGTACTAAAGTCTTTGTCTACTTATCGTAAATCGGGGTGAATAAAAGTTATTTTAAAAACAGAAATAGAATTAAAAATATGTTTTGTTAAGTTAAGTAAGCAGGTGAATAAAAACAATAAGTAGTGTCCGTGACGAATAAAATATTTTTCTTTCTTTTTCTTATGTTCTTTAGTAATTTGAATAATAAATTACTACAATTTGTGTCCAAAATTTATAGAAATAATAATAATATTAGCCAGCAATGAGAGCGGTTAGGCCAGTCGCGAGTAGTTTTACGTTAATTGATTAGTTTAAGTAGAACATTCATGAATCTAAATTGTGAAATCCTATAAATCATTTTACTGAAAATGCTAACCATATTTTGAAATAGTACACTACAATGTTAAAATAGTATTTATGTTTGGAATTTTCCGTGTAATAGTCGATTGTTTTATAGCAGTCATTTTCAGTGTATAGTCCATACTGGGTATGAACTACGAAGTCGCACGTTCCCGCAAATTATCACATTCTATCGCCATCTGACGACACGTTAACGCATTACCTATAAAAACGGCAAGATTACTCACCTTCCCACACTTGTTGGAAAATATTGAGAAATAATTTTACTCTCACGAACATAACCAATAAATTTAACATAATCTCAAAGTCAATAAGAGATAAAAATCCAATTATAATCTTCATCAACCACAACATTTCACGAATGCATTCTCGATTTCAACGTGGCTTCGGTGTCAAATTTAGAATAGACCCATCGGTATGAGGCACATACATTCTCGAGCCCATGTTAGATAAACCTGCCATTCTGAGATGTGCGTTCGTTAGTATAGTGATTGTTGGATGATGCTGGCGATATAAAACTGTTGGTTTGCGGCGAAAAGAGGTCGCAGAGGCGCGGGAGGTGGCGGCCGATGACCGACGACAACCTTATTGCGTTGTGCCATGAGCCAATGTCTAGGGTAAGGTCCTCGGACCCAAAGTAGAGTGGAAATCAAGGCGTGCGTATCTGTGGGCGGACTCGACACGGATCGGGTTTTTGACAGCGCAAAATGAGGTTGCATAATTTTAAATGATCAATTATATTAACTTGTTTGCTCGAGGATTTTGTTCGGGCATTCCAGTGTGCTTCGACAATGAAAGTAAAAAACATCGTCTTTGTTGATATTAATATACGTGGTAGTTTTATCCTTATAGCATTAAAATAATGATAATAAAGTATTATAACAATCAGAATAATTCATTATCATGTGTATAATTAATATTTGTTTGTATCTAAATTTCAAGATAAAGCTCAAAATCCAACAAAATAAAACATTAAACTAAAATATTACTTGGCAAAGGAAATTTTGTATAACATAATTTTAGAATATATTTAAAATCTATGAACACCGGAAGAATAATCTATAAAAAAATTTAGAAATGTATAATTTCTAAGGCTACATGCATATTTTGGAACCGCGCTCTTTGGCCATTCGCCTTTAATCTAAGTATTTCCATTCGGAAGAGGGAGAAAGATAGAGGGTAATGCCCTCCAAAGTTGTTTGTAGCAAAAAATGGGGACACAGAGAGCTGCTCACTTATTTTAGTTAGGTTATGAATCAGCGTGAGAAAACAATACAATTAATATATTTAAAGATGGTATCTGTGGATTGTATGAAGTTTGTACAAAAATATATTTTTAGGGCGATATAATTTTAATTACAAAAATAAACGAGTAGAGTTCTAATAATAGTGTTTGTTGAATTACTTCTAGCTATAATATAATACCTACTCAATACATTAAATCTAGGTGTACTAATGAGTATCATATGTAATAATGATTTAAAATTCGTGATCTATTCCATTTATAGGATACTAACTTATAGTGGAAGTTCAGTGTGTTACAACCGGGCGAAGTGGAAATCCATAGTCTCTGTTTACCCTTATGGGATACAGGCGTGATATTATGTATGTATGTATGTATTTAAAAAATGTGTTTGTTTCAATAGACAAATATATATTTTTAATACATTCAATTATTTTACGCAGTTTTTAGGTCTTAGAATGAAACACTCATGTTTACAGTTTATATATTTTTTCGTATCGTATCGTATTGTATTAGCCTGTCCCCGTGTTGGGCAAAGGCCTCCATAAGATCCTTCCATGAATCGTGATTATGTGCTATGTAACCAATTATGTATTTATTAAAAGACTAAAAATATTGTAAAATTCACACTGATTTTGATGTTACCTCTGTAATTTGATCATTGCGTGCGACTGGCGATCTGTCTGCACTCTGTACAGAACATCAGCCATTCTGGTATCGACCCATTTAACACGGGCACGGCTCGTCCACACGCAGCTCCACGACAACGACCTTAAAAATATATTCAAAGTGCTCCGACACTGTAAACAACAATGTGCCAAAAACCTTGATTTTGATCTGGAAGTCACGGGCGACGCTGTCTTCATTTCCTCAACGTTTTCATGCTTTCGTTTCGGTTGGTCCCATTTTGCTATGTTATGTCAATAATTCGAGATTTTTCTGCTGAAACTGTATTTTTTGTTAAAAACTTATCTAAGTTAAAAATATTGAAATTTGAGCTGTTTGTTTCACCAGCATTAATCATGAAACTCCTAAACAATTGTAATAAAATATGTTGTGTTATAATTATGCAGACCACTTCCCACAGGTCGATCTGGAAATCTTTGGGGGAGGCCTATGTTTAGCAGTGGACGTCCTATGGCTGATGATGATGATGATGATGTTGTGTCTTTATACACATATAAATTAAACATAACTATACATCTTTTATCATTTTAGGGCGACTTGCAGCGTTTTTACTAATCTAGAGTTACATATATCTCGATTTATCATACAGCTTAATCCTATCTTTAAGTCGAGATTTGGGATAAATAGAGATTTTTGGCTGAGTTGCAAGGCGCCTTTAGTGTTTCAAATTCTCTCTCTTTGAGAAAATATTTCTATGGAGGAAAATGTCAGATGTGATTACAGTGTAGGGAACAGTGCCCTTTTTACACAGGGAAATCCCACCCAAAGACCTGCACCTTGTGAGCGGCGATTTCTGAATTTTTACTTTTTGAAAAACCCATGGTTTCCGTTCTTTTGCATTATTTAAGGATTTCGGGGCCTCCAAATCCCTGACAATCCAAATCCTAAACACTGAAATCCCTGTTATATAACGTCATAATATTACATCTAAGGTCGGGCATCATTTGCCCCTCAATAATGCCTAAGATCTCTGTACAAAATCTAGTTGAAAATAAAATCAAATATCAGTGTAATTGTTCTTAAAAACAAAAAATAATTAATACATAATAAATATAAGCTCTGAAATAATACATAGTTATGTAACGTAACTATACATATGTCCGCTATATTTCGAATATAAACGAATTTATAGAAATACTCTCATTGAAGAATTTACACAGTACTCAGGACCTGTATCATGCGTCCGATATATTATTATTTCATTCACGACCCGTCTATTAACTGGATCAAACATTAATTAACTGTTTATACAGTATAGTGAGTCATGAATGATAAAGAGATAATTCGCACATTTCCTTCTTTAAAAAGACATCAACGTGCATACGTTCTTTTACATGCAGACAGCCTCCGTGGCGCAGCGGGCGAGTAGCCGGCTGTAAAACGTGAGATCGTGGGTTCGATTTCCGCACCGAGACAAATGTCTGTGTGGCCCACAGATATTTGTTTCGGGTCTGGGTGTTGTGAGACCGTGCATCTCTCGTAGTTCCTGATACCAACGACACAAGACTCGATCTTAGTGTGGGGTCAGGACAATGTGTGTGACTGTTGGGTGTAAAAAAAAAATACGTACTTAGATCTTTTAAATCAAATTACTCGTTGTCGCACGCAGCTTTACCCATTTTTCTTCTAATTTTTTCTGCTCAGTTGCAGATTTTAGATTTAAAAAGTCGTAAACTAGCATTCAAATAAAACAAATATGTGGTGTAAATATGGCCTCAATCGGTCAAGTCGTTTAAAAGTTACACGGTCACGAACAGACGTTGTGAATATCAAGATATTAGCTAATAAGTTACACCACATCAAATAATGTAACTCATAAGTATTCAAGTGCATCGATTTTTATCTATATAATGTCATCATCATCATCATGATCAGCTATAGGACGTCCACTGCTGAACATAGGCCTCCCCAAAGATTTCCAGATCACCTTGTATATTGTAGTAATTTTAAATTTCGGTGTCAAAGATTTGGGAAGTCCTGGGTTCGATTCCCAGGTCGGGCAAAACGATTTTCATAATTTAATTTGCCTGGGACTGGAATCTCCCGAGCGGTTTGGTGTCAGGCAGGCAAACGGTTCCAAAAATTAAGTCGAACCTTTCTACAACATACTTGAAAAGTGTGTTGCGCCGACCCCACATTGTACTGTGGGATAAGAGTAAGTTGAAGGATAATATGAAGATATTCTTACGAAATATAAAATATCAACTACAAAAATTAAAAATATATTTTCAGTTAAAAATTGTTTAGGTATGATGCATAATATTTGATATTTAATTTGAATAAATGTTCGCATATCTATTCGAATCTTAATGTTTTAATATTAAGACTCTTTCATACATGAAGGCTTATTTATTTTATTAAAGGATAAAATCTCTATGATATATTTATGTACATAACATATATCTTCTTGACGTATAGTTTGCTTAAAGTAAAATGACTGAATTATTGTTGCTATGGACTAAAAAGTGATTTATTACGAAATTTAAAATTTGAATATTGGAATTAATCAGTTTTGTATAACAAATTAATCCTTCAAAATATAATTCAACAGACAAAATCTCGGTCAAGCAAGGATATAAACAACAAGAAGTGCCTATGTGTGCGTATTGTATGTGCAAATAAAAACTTAAACACACTATTATACAAATAAGATATGGTTCATATTTTCGACTTTATTGCTATGTACGAAAGTTTTAAATTCAAAGTTAATATGAAAGTAAAATACTGAGTGTAGAGTCAGCATACAAAACGATTTAATATTTTTGCCCGAAAAAAATGTAGTCAAACGTTGTTGAGTCACGACTCATAACTTTTAATGCGAATAGATGTCAAAATATAATGCTATTTTATTAATTAGGTACGTATGAAGTAATAAAAACACAAATACCTACATATAGAATATTTTAAGGTAAAATGTTATTTATTGTTACTGGTTTGGAATAAATTTCACATGTGTGTCATTAAAAAGGTATGACATTAATCATCTTTATAATGATAATAATGATTTACATAAAATTGCAATCCTATATTGGAACTTTCTAGCAAGTTGAGATACATAATTCAACTTTTAATTTGCTAACGTTACGGTTTTACAGATTTTTCTTTCCATGTGTTGGAGGCTCCGGCGTGTGCAGGCTAACGGTAATCGCTCACGTGTCTCCGAGAAGCCATCGACCCTCAGCGGCCTCCGCGCAATATTCTACGCGCAATAACACGTCACCCGACCCAAAACAAACTGTGTACACTGAAATGTATACAATTATTTACCTTAATGCGGAGGATATAAAGCTTTATGTCACTACGAAGTAGTTATGACAGTTGTAACGTTATATGCGCAAGATATCGAAGTCGCTTCAATCGATCGCATGAATATAAATCTAGTTATGTATTATTTTAAACTTTATTCTGTGGGAAATAGGGTTAAAAGTTTGTGAATTGTAAAACCCAAGCATAAGGATCGGTTTGTCTATTTACTCATAAATTTAGGTATTGATGTATTATTAATAACCATATTACAAGAAAAGCAATAAGCATTCATGAAATCACAATGTTATTATATAAAATTAATCCAGTATAATTTATTATGTGTATTCCATGCGTGATGCAATAAACCCGAACTAATTGTAACTTTAAGATGACAATTAAAGACCTTGCTGTAATATGTATTAAAAAAAATCATGTATCACTATTTTTTTTAAAGTAGTAATATTTTTAATTGTCATTTTTCAATGAAAATTTTAAAAGTTATGCATGAATATTTCAAAGGAATTTCTTGTACAATATAATTAAGGATATAACAAAAAACTAGCTCTCCGAGGCTGTAATACACTTCCTATTTTCAAATTACATGACACGTTCGATTAAGCTACAATTTTTTCTCGTGTTTATATTTAGGGTTTGCAAATGGCCTATACGTAGATAAAAATAGGTAATCTTAAGTATTTATAGTTTAAAAATAAATATATTTATGCTGATTAAGTCTCAACACTGAAGGCACATGTCGCATTTGAATATAAATATGTTCTTGAAAGATAGAGTTAAGAACAGTTAAATTGAATTTAATAAGGGATATTATCATTCGCTCACGTGAAGCGTTCTTAATGCAAGTAAAATTAAATCATTATGGAAACACAAGCTTTTGCCCGTAGCTGCACCTGCGTGAAAGTCGTTTCCCGTGGATGTACCTACAGCTAAAAATTCTACACCTTAGTTTAGGGTATGGTTTATCTATGAGTCAAATTATATTTAATTCTATACCACCGGTAAGGCTATTGATAATTAAATATTCATATCTTACACAGCAATTTTACTCACATCTACACATTCACATTTATGTCATTATCATAATTCACAGCACTTTTTCATCCCACTGCTGGGTATAGGCCTCCCTTAGTTCATGCCATTTGCCTCGGTCATGAGTCAGTCAAGTCTGACTCGCGATGTTAACAATTTATGGCATAGGTGGGATGAAAACTAAAATATTAAATTTTATTTAAAACTATCCATATCCAGTTTTAACTAACTTAAACTGCATTATTGCTTGATCGATAAACAGTCTATAGACACCCCTTACATCGATGGTGATTAGTGACTGCTTCTGTTTGTAAATTTATTTTGTATTCAGGACCAAATGTCGTAATATTAAATTAAAATATTTATAGGAAAAATACTGAATAGGGTAGCGGGCCCTATAAACGACTAACAGTTTATCAAGGAAATGTTTTTTTAAGGAATTTAATATCTTTGGAATCAAATAATATATATAGAACATTGAACCTCTTCAACACTTAATTAATAAATTCAAATAATTTATTCTGCAAAATAGGATAATTTACATCAATTTTTACATGTCAATTATCTCTTAAATGATGACGTCGGCATTTCATAGCTATCTCGGAGGAGAAATGCCGAAAAAAACTTAGGACTTATAATATTTATTAATTTAAATTTGGAGGACGTTTTTTATAGATGAAATAATACCCAATAATATTTGTAGTAGGCGCAAATCGCAACAATAAAATTATATATTCATTATTGCTTTAGATTTTTTCCTTTCCTTATTTGTGTAGGTACAAATAAAGTAACATAGCATGTAGGATGATGATAGGCATGTCGTCATTAATCTCTAGATGCCTCGCCTATTGTCAACTCAAGAAAGATTTTGCGGTATGTGATTCTAAAAATAAGTAAGAATGAAAAGTAGCGCTTTACTGGGTTAATCAACTTATCTTTATTAAATATGTAGATTTTATTTGCATAAAAAAGTTACATACATATACATATAACATTTATAAGCTCCACGCCTGTATCCCCGAAAGGGTAGGCAGAGGCGCACTAGCGAACTACGTCACCCACATTTCGCAGTGCTTAGTTTCGTCCCAGATGTGATAGGGGGAATCGAATGAATGTGATATGAATCGCCATATCGGGCACAAATTCCAAATAAAAAATATTTTAATTTATCTACATAATTAAATAACTTTTGTTTTAAACTAACGTTTTAAATAACTTTTGTATTTTTGCGAGACTGTAAAACTATTATTATTATTGGAAAAAGAAAATCTCAATATTGTTCATTAAATATAATGATTCTTCGTATGAAAAAAATATGTAACAATGTTATTGTTGTTTATTAGTGCGTTTACCTTATTCCATGAAAGAAAAATAATTTCAAATAGACAAATTAAAATTTTAAATGGGTAAACATAAATTCTAAGTTGCGCTCGATACCTGCAAGGCTAAACTTTCGATGTCACGTGTGTCACGTCACACGTGTAAAGAGGACAAGGTCAATGACTCGACGTCATTACGGGACCAATATTGTTAGACAATGCTGATTGAGACATATTCCAGTCAGGGATTAAATAAAAATGTAGTGCGAAAGGTCCGAAGTTTTTAGATTTTTTATTGTTTCATCATCATCATTATCATCATCATCCACAGGACGTCCACGGCTGTACAAAGGCCTCCCCCAAAGATTTAATATGACATAATTTTTTTGGGGTCAGGTTTTGTTTGGTTATTCATCAAACAGTATAGATTAAGCGTGGGACTTTTGCCTTGGTCAAGTCATTTACGCAGCGTCCAAAAAATATATCAAAAGATAGATTATGTTTCGATTTTTAAAATCCATTAAGTACCTAATGCATAAGCTCATGTCTGTATCTCCGTAGGGATAGGCGGAGGCACGCTAGCGAACTAGAACATCTATATTTCGCCGAGCTTAGATCCGTCCCATATGTGATAGAGGCGCGCCTAGCGCTATATCGGGCATAAATTCCAGACTCCGGGCTAATATTGCAAAATCCAATATCACTTTGCCCGACCCGGGAATCGAACACGAAACCTCAGGACGGTAGTCGTACTGAAACACATCTACGCCACCGAGGCAATCTATTTTATTATATTCCAATTTGGTTTTGTTGTTATTAAAGATAACTGAAGTTGCTGAATTAAAATTCATCCCATTCTACTTAGCACATAACATAACACATAACATAACATAAGCTCACGCCTGTATCCCCGAAGGGGTAGGCAGAGGCGCACTAGCGAACTAATACACCCACATTTCGCCGAGCATCGTTCCGTCCCAGATGTGATAGGGGGCGAGCCTATCGCCATATCGGGCACAAATTCCATACTCCAGGCTGATATGGAAAAATCCAATATCACTTTGCCCGACCCGGGGATCGAACCCGAGACCTTAGGACAGTAGTCGTACCGAAACACAACCACGCCACCGAGACAGTCCGTTCTACTTAGTTGTTAAGATATTCAGGCATCTTGATAAGTAAAGAACTGATGGTTTTATGGGACAGATTTTTCGCACACCTAACTGATTGTGATTCGAGTCACGTGTGGTATTTTCCTTTGGAATTAGAACGTGATTTTTTCGTACATGCCAAGATTTGGTAACATACCATGACGTGATGTCGAGGCGAAGTACGATTTAAAAGATAATTTTAAAGTATAATTTCATGTTCATTATTGTCAAAAACACCGTGTGCATTATGTTATTTTATGCTTATTGTGATTTAATCTATTGTAAATAAAACATACGAAATTTTTCTCTTCAATTCAATAAACTTTTTGTAATTATTTGTTTAAAGAATAACATTTATTTATTAATAGAATAATATTTTTTAAATAGAATTATATAAATAAATACACTCAACATTTAATAACAACGAGGGACTTATGGTCTCACAATATCCAGACCCGAAATATACAAATTTGTGGATCATCCAAACATTTTTCTCGGTGAGGGAATCAAACCTACGGTCTCTCGTTTCACAGCCACTCGGCCGCTGCGCTACGGAGACAAAAAAAATAGATTTCAAATATTGGTATTTTATAAAAAAATCTTGTATAAAGTCTGCAAATAAATATTGAATTCCATTGACTGGCTTGGTGGCGTCACGGTATTGCGTGCACGGTACGGCTGTCATCCTGAGGTCTCGGGTTCCATCCCCAGGTCCGGCAAAGTGATATTGGATTTTGCAGTATCAGCCCGGAGTCTTGAATTTGTGCCCGACATGGCGTTAGGCTCGCCCCTATCACATCCGGGACGGAACTAAACTTGGCGAAATGTGGGTGTTCTAGTTCGTTAGTTCGCCTACCCCTTCGGGTATACGGGCCAGAGCTCATGTGTGTATGTGTATTCCATCGCATAGTAGGTACTCTAAAGTACAATAGTGTCACACTACAAGATATAGCACTATATTCAGAACACCTCTTTTTGAAGTGGATAAATGTCGTGCGACATTGACCTTCTATCGAGAATTCAAGTCGACAGTCTATCTATACAATAACAAAATGCAAAATATTTTCTATTATTACGTAGAATTTCGAATGCTTGGACATCGTTACGCAAACATTGTATAGACACATTTATTATCTGCATTATTATGTTGCGGGCTATTGTTGGATGTTGTCAGGCAGTCGTTTTGAGTGTTTACTTGGCAAGTTATCAGACTAACGCCCGAATGGTCAAACGCTGCTCAATTTTAACGGCTGCTTATATTGATTTTCGCCATACAGTTTTGACAGATAAGGAGGCCTTAAACGACGTAAGGCGACTTTAAGTGTATATTCGGCGGTAATACAACCAGGATCCTCAAAGCCAGGCTTGTTTAATAGGGGATTTTTTTTATAGCAGAGACTGGCAAACGAGCAGATGGTAAGTGACCTCCACCGCCCATAGACTCCCAAGACACAAAAATAATCATGGGTGCGTTGCCGACCTAAAAGAAGGAAATGGAAGGGCAGGGAAAAAGGGATGTGAAAAGGACTCGGGGAAAGGGCCATCGGAAATCTCAGTCACCGAACGAAACGTGACAGCAAGCTGCCACTTTACGTCAGTTTTCTGTGTTTCTGCCACTTTACGTCAGGCAGTGGTATCAAACCGGTCGAGCCGGCTCATTCATGCTGTAGACGTTACTGTCTACAGCGTGGCTCTACCACTCAAAACCGTTTAACTTTACCGTTTTTTATCAATGACGACTTGGAAAAATATATAATTGTCGTAATTATGATCATCATTATCATGAGCCCTACTCCCAATAATACTGTCATTCTTAATCGTTTTGTCGAGATAATTAAAATCTTTAGGAAATAGTTCTACCGAGTCTATGTATTTAAATATTTAACAATTGATATTAAGTTGTAACAGTAGTCGCCTCCACTAGTGGCAGGATAAATGGGCTGTGGACCGGTAGGTCTTGGGTTTGATTCTAAAGTTGGGCAGAGCGATTTTACTAGTCTGATTTGCCCGGGACTGGATCCCCCAGTAGGGAGTTGACGTTAGACAGGCAGCCGATCGTAAAATCTAAGCAAAATGCTATCTGCAACATGTTTGAAAAAGTATGGGGCACCGACCCCATTAAGGTGGGATAAGAGCAGGCAAAAATATTAAGTTATAACAGTACAGTGACACTATGTATCACTCAATTAAAAACATAGGTATAATAATATGAAAAGCTAATGTAAGTAATTACCACATTGATTTTAAAGAATAGCAATTTTCTTTCTTTTCCTGTATCATACGAATTAATATGTCGTATGTAATATATGTAAAATTAATACGAAGTACAAAATTTTAAAATAATCAGGAGGGCGACTATTAGTGTAAAAATTACGATTTATTCAACAATATTACATAACTGGGATATTTAATTTATTTTTATAATATTTGTATTTTCTATTGCAATCATGAATGATTTTACATATTTCAGTTAATATATGAATTTATTCCGGGATATAAAATGGAAACATCTGGAATATCAAAGTAGGAGATAGTATATTTATCGGTTTCTAATCGCGTTGAATCCGGTAAAGATTTTAAAGTCTAATTTAAGTCTAAGTCTAAGTTACCTATAGGTATACGTTATCAGGTGATATAGACATAATAAAGCGTCCGGATCCTCCTTCTTGATATATTTAATTCATCGTTCTGAGTTCTGTGTCAGAAAAACAACATGTATACACAGGGCCGTCTTAAGGCATGGACACAAGGCGGCCTCTTGAACAGTAAAAACAACTGATTGCGTAAGAGAATGTTGGTACTTAACAACATTTCAAGGGCCCCGTGAGGTCGGGGGCCCTGGACACGGACCCTCTTATGGTAAAGACGGTATTGGTATACAGCTTACATTGTATGGTGACATATCCGAGGCGCAAATTTCCTTTCTTTCTTCCAAATTCTCCTATTTTTCTTTTCTATTTATCTTCATTTCTGTTACACGGTATGTTGGTATTGCTTATGCCTATGGGCGATAGTAAATACTTATCATTACTTTAGCCGTATGCTCGTCTGCCTTCATTAGTTAAAATCCTTTCGTTGCTCAGTGGATAGATGGAATTTGTGGTGGAAGGAAAACACATATCTACATCCACGGACTCTTATCCCACTTAGACGGGGCCGAACCGAACGTCAGCGCCACAAACTTTTGTAAACATATTGCAGAAATGATTCAGCTTCATTTTATGACCGCATCGACCTATGGGTTGATGACGATAACTCTCTGGGGGACCCAGTCCCTGGCAAATCGAGTCAGAAAATATGCGTTGTCTGAACTGGGATTCGAACCTGTGACGTCATGGTTACTAAACCAAGGAGGAGACGCAACGCTACTCCAGAATATATCTTAATATGTATAAAAATAAATGTGTAAGGGCGACTTACAGCACTATCATTAATTTAGAGTTAGACCTAAACTCGATTTATCCTGCAAGCCATTCTTATATTTAAATCGAGGTTTAGGATAAATCGAGATTTATCTAAGTGCTGCAAGTCGCCCTAAGTAACCGCCTATAAACGCGTATAGGTACAGTTCACACTCAATATATTTTAATAGTTCAGTGTCTCCAAGGCCGTCCAAACTTCCGTAATTTGATAGGATATGTAATAAATAGCAGTTACCCAGTGGCGTGCAGTCTATATCGACGCCCGAAAATATACTTGTCGTATCTCGAAAAAGTCGTATACGACTTATATACCTCTATATCATTGAAAAGAGAAAAAACAATACCGCGTCTAATGAACTCACTCTTGTTCTTGTATGGTTAAAAAACGGATGCAACGTTGCAAAAAAAACGACTTTAAAAAAACATACTTCAATATGATGTAAATAGTCAAAATTTAACAGGTACGCCTAAATAAATAAATAATATAAATAAATAAAATTAAACTTTTTTGCCACTAAAAAACATAATTACCTCTACAAAAGAGCATTTTAGTCCCACATGTTCAAGTATTTTTATCGACATCTCACATACGTCGTATGTTAGTATCGTCGTGTATTCAACTGAATATACGTAGTTACGACGTTAGTTTCGAGTTAATTGAGAGTGATTTGACATGGAACTCACCTCAGAGATACAACGTTTTTGGTGCTTAGCATTAAAATATCGATTGTTTTATCTCATTAAAAGTCGTTGATAAACTTTAGAACTATTTAACCTATTTAAAAAAAATAGTTTTAAATTAAAGAATACACATTCCAAGGAATTAATATCTCTTTTGGTTTAAAAGTTATGATTTTTTTTGTTTCTTGGCTTTCCTGCGGCCTGAGCAGGAAAATTTCTGACGACCGTAAATGTATTTCAACTCAATGCGCGTCTATGAAATTTTTATGAAATATTAACCAAACGTCATCAGTGCGCAGCGAACTCGAATACATTTACATTTACATTAGTTTTTCGTGCTCGGGCTACTGTAAAGTTGGATTTTTCGAGATATTACAAGTATGCTTTCGACCGTCGATATAAACAAAGAGACACCGTCTACCCTGACAATTTAGTATTAACATAGAAAAATAATAAAAATCATGACCGAAAATATATTTTCAAAAGAGCAGCTCGGCTCATATGATTTGATTTATCAGGGATAATAATGATAGTGATAGTGATGTAAAAGTTGAAGAAAACTTTGCAAGTTTTTTGTCTATCCTGATCAGAACGCCTGTGCACGTCACTGCGTTACCATACAATCGTTATACCTAAACAGCTACCTACAAACATAAGACGTGAGACATTGTGTGGTATTACATAACGTCTGCTCTGATAGCTTTTTATGTGCATAATTTGGTTAATACATATAAAAAAGATCACATGGCTATTACTAATGCGTTCCGTATTGATTTTGACTTTGAATACTTATTAAATGATTTTCAACACCTACAATGGAATAAACTAGGATTGGATAGGACATAAATAAAGAATAAACGACCTGCGGCCTGAGCAGGAAAATTTCTGACAACCGTAAATGTATTCGAACTCGATGCGCGTCAATGAAATTTGTATGAAATATTAACCAAATGTCATCAGTGCGCAGCGAACTCGAATACATTTACATTTACATTAGTTTTTCGTGCCCGGGCTACTGATAAAGGTCGCAGGAAGTCGCTGGATGCAGGCCGCTTCGAACAGGTCGATCTGGAAATCTTTGGGGGAGGCCTATGTTCAGCAGTGGACGTCCTATGACTGATGATGATGATGATGGATAGGACATATAATTCTTGTATTTATTCGCAGTATGTCGAGAAGAGGGAGGCAGTTGCTCGCCTGTACGACTCACCTGTGCCTATAAATAAGTATATCGAGAACAAACCTGTTGACTGACTAACATAACCATCCGTCCATTCATTTTTGAGTGGTAGAGCCACGCTGTAGACAGTTACGTCTACAGCACGAATGGGCGGGCTCAACTGGTTTGATACCACCGTTTCACAGAAAATCTACGTAAAGTGGTAGCTTGCTGTCGCGTTTCGTTCGGTGAGTGAGATTTCCGGTGGCCCATTTCCCTCCTTCCCTTTTCCCTCCCTTTCCATTCTGTCATTTTAGGTTGGCAACGCACTCATGATTATTTTTGTATCGTGGGTATCTATGGGTGGTGGAGATTACTTACCTTCAGGTACCCATCTGCTCGTTTGCAAGCTATAAAAACAAATAAAAACTTATTAATAATGCTTGTTAAGGCTTTTTCTTTCTACCTGCCCTTATCCTACCTTTATGTGGGGTCGGCGCAACACACTTATTCAAGCATGTTGCAGACAATATTTGGTTTCGTTTTTACAACGTATACTTCTTTTTGGGAGATCCAGTCCCAAGCAAAAAGTGCTAGTAAAACAGCCCGCACAACCTGGGAATCGAATTCAGGACCTCCCAATTCACAATCCAAATAAGTTGCCACTTGTCCAAAGAAGCGCCAAAGCAGCAATGGACTCAATTCTATCAGTAGAGTTTTATAGATCAAGTAACATGATTCGGCACTACACATCTGAAGATATATAAAAATATAAATTATTTTATTACACGATTATAGGACATTCCGCTCTTGGCAGCGGTCGCTCTCGGACGTATTGTCACTGCACCTGCAGTGATTTTACAACCGATTACCGGCCTGTTTGTCAGGTCGGATTGCAGCCCCGCGCTGCCGTCTCGGTAATCCGACCATAAAACAAAGCTCCGCTTTGTTTTGTCGGTTACCAGACAAAGGGCCCATCCGCGTCCTTTTCAGGACAGGGATTAGCCCGATTTTCGGTATTTGTTTATTGTCCCCTTCAGGGAATTAGCTCGGTGGTAAACCTCACGGTGTCAACAAGCCGAAGCTAGCGGTGACCCGGCCCGCGCCACGCCCCCTCAGGGCTGAAGCAAGCCGGACGGGTGCGGACAAGGAATTAGTGGAGGCACACCACTCTTTCCCCCGCATATCTCCTTCCCAACCCTACCCATCCCGATTTCCATCCCGAGTATCCGGTTGAGTGTGCGGTCCTCGGACCAATACCACTTACGGTGCACGGACTGTTAGGAACCCTTTCGCACATTAAGATTGGCAAAGGGATACCAGCTTAGGTCACACCTAATTTTAAGTACACCCCCCCTCGCCTATACCCGGCGAGGAGGATCATTCACATACTCAGCCCCGGGCACACCCACCCGGGGACGTAAATTCACGCGTCCCACCGCGACCCGCGACCCGCGATCCGCGACCGTACGTCAGTGCGAGCGCCGCCCGGTTTCTTGTGTGTTCTTTCCCGGGCGGAACGCACCCGCGTCGGAACACACTCGCGCGTTAAAACCAAAACCAATTTCCCAAGCACTCGCGATGGCCCCGCCAAAACAGAAGTTTGTCGTGGCCCTCGCGAAGGCGGCGGAAAACCCGCTCGCGTGGGCTCGGATAGAGACTCTCTTCAGAGAGATTATGCCGGACCTGTTTGCCGACGAGACGGAGAGCCCGTCAACGGACGACGGACCCTCCGCCTCGCCCACCGCTCCCTCGGGGCCCATCGCTACGGCGATGGAAACCGACTCACCCGCATCCACCAAGAGGCCCGCGGCTTCTTCAACCTCCGGCGATTCTAGGTCGGAATCGTCGTCATCCGAGCAGGATGACGACGGTTTCACGACCGTGAAGCGCGGGAGGCGGAAGAAGCCACGTTCGGCCACCGCCGTGTCGGTGTCAACTCCGGCGCCCTCTGCGCCGGCTTTCGACACCGACTCGCCGGCTTCCCCCTCACCCCCGTCCTCACCCGCCGCTCCCTCGAAGCCCTCCGCTCCCTCTGAGCCAAAGGGCAAAAAACCTCCCCCGATCAACATCCGCGTCCCGGATGGTAGCTCCCTACCCACCCTTCTCGCGAAAATACAGTCTCAGGGCATCACCCTGAGAAACAATAGATGGAATAGCCTCCACAAGACAGTCACCGTCATGCCGGCTACGGTGGCCGACCACCGCTCTCTTACCAAGTGGATGGCTTCCACAGAAATTAATTACTACACTTACGCCCTCCCCGAAGAGCGCACCTACCGCTTTGTTATACGCGGAATCCCCTTAGAAATGTCGACCGAGGAAGTTACATTAGGCCTTCAAGAGAAAGGCATCTCTTGCGTCCGGGTTACCCGTATGCACCGTCCCGCCCGCGCAGACGCCACTCAGCAGCCCTACGAGATGGTCCTCGTAGAATTAGAGACCCCCGCTGATGCCAAACATCTGTTTGCCATCAGCGACATTCTTGGATTCCGCGGCTTCACCGTGGAGACCCCCCACCGCAAACGGCTAATCGGGCAGTGCCACAACTGCCAACTGTATGGCCATTCATCGCTGCGTTGTCGCATGCCCGCCAGGTGCGTCAAGTGCCTCGGAAATCATGGAACTGCACAGTGCCCACGTCCCAAAGATAGGACCCAGTGCACGGAGCCGCCTTCGTGCACCAATTGCCGCCAAGTAGGCCATCCGGCTAGTTATCGTGGGTGCACGCATGCCCCCAAAAAACCGACCCGAGCTCCTAAAGCTCTACCCCCCAAGGCCCCTCAGGCTAAATTCATCCCTGCACCCATCCCGGCGCGCAACCATTGGCAGTTGCCAAGCAAGCAAGCCGAAGAGGTAGCAGCCACCACCCAGGCCCCCGGCGGAGTCACTCCCGCCACCCCGGCCACACCTCCCGCCACTCCCAGTCAACCCACCGCGGTTCCTACCACTCCTGCTCCAGCTCCCACTCCTGCGGCCTCCCGGGCTAACCCTCCCAGGGCAGCCCAGCCGCGCCCCAAAAACCCTGCACCCCCTACCGCGGCGGGTCGCACACTCTCTAAGGCTGAAGTAGATGCCATCTACGACGCCATCATAAACCCCCCGATCGACTACTACACCCTTATCTCTGATAAAATAAGGGAAATAGCAGCCAAGGGCCACCCGGACGCAAGACTGGTGTCTGACTTAGAACTTCTGTATAGGGAACAGCGATCCTACATCGCTGACTTAATTTTACCGCCTTCCGATGGCTAACAACAATAATATTTTTTCCCCCCCGTCGCGGACCAAGCCTCGCTCTCTCAGAGTGGGCTTTTTCAATACCAATGGTATTCGCGGCCAATGTGCCGAAATCGCACACTTTGTCCGCGATAACAATCTGGACGTTTTCCTCATCCAGGAAACGTTCCTCAAACCTGCTCACCGAAACCCTAATATCCCCAATTTCAAAATGGTGCGGAACGACCGCACTACTGGCCCTTTTGGTGGCACCCTAATATACTTTAAAAGGTCCCTGCACTGCATACCTCTAGACCCCCCCGAAAACCTGACGAACATTGAGGCTTCAGTCTGCAGGCTAGCAATGACAGGACATCCGCCGATCACTATCATCTCGGCTTACCTCTCACCCAAAAAGGAGCTTCACTCCAATGAAATTTCGACCCTACTGAGCATGGGGGAGTCTGTCCTTCTGGCGGGCGACCTCAACGCCAAGAACACGCTCTGGAACTGCAACTCTACCAACAGCAGAGGTGCAGCACTAGAGCGGTGTTTAGACACTATTGATATGGAAATTCTAGTTCCATCAGAACCCACCCATTATAGTACAATTAACGACAATCACCGACCTGACATACTCGACATAGCGCTTGCAAGGAACGTATGCCTACGCGTGCGTTCCATGCAGGTGCTACAAGAGTTGGACTCTGACCACAGACCTGTGATCCTAGATCTAGTCCCTATAAACGGTCCCACAGACACAGGTCCTAACGTACCGATGAAGGTGAAAACGAACTGGCGTCTCCTAGGCACCAAGCTCGAGGACACCTCATCCCCTGATCTCTCCGCGATCCCGACCAACATAGTTACTCCTGAAGAGACGTCCGGCGCGATTCGCTCCTTCACCGCACATATCCAAAACGTCGTGAGCGACAGCTCCGAGAGGGTGCCGGAGGCTATGCTTAGCCATTGGCACCTTCCCGAAGACGTGAAATGTGTGGTGAGGAGGCGAAACGCCGCGCTGAGAGCCTGTAAGACGAATCCCTCCCCGGATCAACGGCATCTAACGCGTTTCCTCCAACGCGAGGCCAAACGTCGCATCCAAGAGGCCGTCGATTCGAGGTGGGAAACTCACCTATCAGAGCTAGATCCAACTCACCAGGCTTTCTGGCAGTTGTGCCGTTCCTTCAGGAGAAATGATACAGTCACCATGCCCCCGCTCAATCGTCCGAATCAACGCCCGGCGTTTGACGACGACGAGAAAGCGGAATTGCTTGCCGACAGCCTGGAGGCTCAATGTTCACTCACCTCAGTTCCCATTGACCCAGAGCATCTCGTTGCGGTTGACACTTTTGTCGAAAGTAGGAACGCAATCCCGCCGACACCGATACCGGTTCCGCGTCCGCGCCCGACAAACGTCGACCCGGATGTCGACCAACCGCCCGACCCACTCGCGCCGGTGACAATCGAAGAAGTCAGTTCTCTGATCAAGGCGCTCAAAAGACGAAAAGCCCCCGGGGGTGACGGTATATCCAATAGAGTCATGAAAATGCTCCCGGAGCATCTAGTTAAAATTCTCGCTGACATCTTCAATGCAGCGTTCCAAAACAGCCTCTTTCCAGACGTCTGGAAAGAGGCGGTTGTGATAGGTATTCACAAGCCGGGGAAACCCGCTTTCGAACCCTCCTCTTACCGTCCCATCAGTTTACTCAGCGCTCTGGGTAAACTCTACGAGCGAATCGTCCTCGATCGCATCAAGATAGTCGCCCACCTTCACCATCTGCTCCCTCCAGAGCAGTTTGGTTTTCGTAGTAGGCACAGTTGCGTGAATCAGATCCTCCGCATCACGGAGCATGTCCACGACAACTTTAGGCGCGGAAACCCTACCGGTGCTCTTTTCTTTGATATTGAAAAAGCATTCGACAAAGTGTGGCACAACGGCTTGCTCTACAAGTTGTATACCTTCAATGTGCCCACACAGCTCGTGCACATCATACGAGAATTTTTGTCGAATCGCGGTTTCAAATATCGCGTGGAGGGAACTCTTTCCTCCCGACACACCATCACTGCCGGAGTCCCGCAAGGCTCCGCTTTGTCCCCTTTTCTTTTCTCGCTATACACAAGCGATATCCCTAAACCGAAAGACGCCCATCTGGCGCTCTTCGCTGACGACACGGCAATCTACGCTTCACGTAGAGACCCGGACAAAGTGATTCGCATTTTGCAAACCGCAGCCGATGAACTCGGTGAGTGGTTCCGCAAATGGCGAATCACTGTCAACCCCGCCAAAAGTCAGGCAATTCTCTTTACCAAGAGAATTTTCACCCAAAAGCCTAACGCTTCAGTCACCATGGCCAATAAGGCTATCCCTTGGACCAACAACGCCAAATATCTAGGAGTCAACCTTGATCGGAGACTGAACTTCATCACTCATGTAAATGCGGTACGCGCGCGAGCCGCAATCGCGTTAGCACGATTACATTTTCTCTTAAACCGTAAGAGCAAGTTGTCAGCCCGCAACAAGATTAGGATCTACACAACGTGTATTAGGCCGATAATGACTTACGCGTCGCCCGTGTTCGCTCACATACCGCCCGCTCGACTTAAGCGTATGCAAGTCCTGCAAAACGTCTTTTTAAGACGAGCGCTTAACGCTCCGTGGTACATACGTAACCACGACCTCCACGTGGACACCAACTTGCCGACCATCAGGCATTTTATGCAGATGGCTAGCAGACGCTACTTCGATCGGGCGGCACACCACCCAAACACGCTTGTCCGTCAAGCGTCAATATACACTCCATTTGACCGTGCGAAATGGAGACGTCCTAGATCCGTTTTGTCAGACCCTGATGACGCCATCACTCTGGCCATTCAACGTAAGATCGAGCATCTTAAATCGCTCCCACACTCCACACGACCGATGTTCCGTCCCCGCCGACGAGGACCACGCCGCGCTCCCAGTAGCAGCCCCCCCGACCCTGTTAACAATTCCGGCCCGCGTGCCGATGACAGAAATGGATAGTTAGGAAAACACGTCCACACTCCCCTAATCGTTGATGTCTTCAACATCACCCTCTCAGTGACCGCCCTGAGCCGAGGTTCGTAACCCGTTAGTGGGTTGCCCTCAGCGTGGTCACCTAACTTTATGGGTTGGGCGCACCTGCGTTCATCCCAACAGACCGGTGTGGCTGAATTTGCCGACTCGGTTAGGCAAGCAGCTGTAGGGCCACAAAAAAAAAAAAAAAAAAAAAGATTATAGGAATAAAGAAGGCGCAAGAAACAGCATATTACTGAAAAAATTGCATGCAGAATATTACCATAGATTGGACGCAAAACTAATTTAACTTTTCGTTATTGAATACTTACTGCTTGAGTTAACAAAATCGTGTATTTAATTTTGAAGTATTTTAATTCTTGGGAATTAATTTAAATAATAAGGTAATTTGAATTACTTTATTTAATTAATTATTGTATAATTATAATTATCAGTCTTTTATAAATTTATTTCGCCCAATATTTTCAATATTTATGACTTCTAATTATTATATCGAGGATTCCAATCGCGAAAAGCATTTGGAATCAACGCTTATATACCGGAATTTTAAAATTATTAATTGCTGTATAACTCATAAAATATAATATATATGGGCGGAGTATTTGTAATGTGGCATGTATTATGTAATAGTCACATATATTCAGATTATTCTGGTAAAACGTGACAAACATCTCTCAAATGTAACTTAAATATTAATAGGAGAAAGGAAATTTTCCATTCCCAAAAGAGTTAGAACCTTTTACCGTATCTACTAGAAAACATTTCTACATTGCTTCATTTTAGTTCTTTCCATTGTACCTATTGAATTGCAGAATAAAAAAACACGTGAGTTGTTATGGACACAGGAGACATGGTAAATTATATGTGGAGATCGAAAAATGTTACATCACCATTTCATTTGTTACCCAAATCAACGTAACTATCGATTTATTTATGTTGATTTCACTTTTTTATTGGATAGTATTCTTGTAAACAGGATTAGGATATTATCACACTATTGAATAAAAATTTTCTCAGATTATAAATAAATACACTAACAGTGATACACCTAATCCTGACCCCGCACTAGATATAAGCTGTATCGTGAGTGTCAGAGACTATGAGAGAATTTTGGTCTCACAACACCCAGACTTGAAACAAATATCTGTGAGCCACACAAATATTTGTCTCAATGCGGGAATCTAACCCGCCGAAATCTAAATTGGTCTAGTGACTAGACCAATGCGGCAGGTTTCCTGCAAGTAAATCTTCGAGAAAACTTTATAAATTTAAGTAAAAGAACCTAAGTGCTAAAATTTTTAGCATATAAGTGAAACGAAAGTCTACACTTGCCTTAACATTTCATCTGGAATCTACGATCATGGTCTTTGACCTGGCTTAACGAGGACATTCAGGAGATGTACTATCCTCTGCTATAGTTATAAAAAAGTAGAAGTTCATTTCTAGAATTTAAATATATGCATTTATATAAACTTATGCAGTGAGCTCATTTCGAATTTGATTGTTAAAATTTTTGAAGCTCGGACATTTCGACTCCTTTCTAAATAGAGTGCAGTCAAAATATAATTACGACTGCCGCGAGATATTGCATCCATCGGCAAAAAATAATGTATTACGGGGATCGAACCCGAGACCTCAGGATGGCAGTCATACCGAAATACAACCACACCACGGAGTCAGTTAATACAATAATATATTACCTATAAAAAAATCAAAAAGCGACAACATATCACGTTAGAACACTAAATGCCTTTTATGCAAAATTGTGACTGTCATTCTAACTAAAAAATACCCAATTTACCTAACAATAATTTAACAACACGATGCCTACAACATATTTAGCCTTCGATATAAATAATAATGACAGAACAATATAAATGATAATAGAACTGCAAGAACAAATAGGTACATTGTATTAACCAAATCACATGTCATAACAACCTACACAGCTATGCATACAGCAAAGACAAAGATCATTCTGAACATTTCCTGTAGCATTTAATAAACCTGAGAATGCTCATACTATTCTCGTTCTAAAAATCTTTGTAATAAACAGGTATATAGCATTATTTCGTCATTTTTTTATTTTTATGTTGAAAGCGAAGTATTTACACTTATTATCTAAGAAAGAATGTTCTTGATCTAGCTCTTTATTGTATGGTCTAAACACTCTTCGAAGAACATCATTAAAAAGGTAAATGTTAGAGTTCTCGTGTGTGAATTGAGTCGGAAGACCACCTAATTCTTTGTTTATCATCATCATCTTCATCATCAGCCATAGGACGTCCACTGCTGAACATAGGCCTCCCCCAAAAAATTCCAGATCGAGCTGTTGGAAGCGGCCTGCATCCAGCGACTTCCGAAAGTCACCGACATAGCCCAGAGGATTAGCAAGTTGAAATTCTTTGTTCATCCTTCTAGAAAGTACAATAGGCTGATTTCACTGGTTCATGGTAACAAAAATGATCACGTATTAATAGTCCTAATCTGGTGTTGTAAATGTTGCATGTTCTAGATTTAGTTGCCAAGTTTCTTTATACACGTCACTTGTCTATTCAGCGATTGTTTAAAGTATAATTTACGAAAACGTTTGAATCGATTCGTAAATGTAAAGAAAGCACTTAAGTTCGGTCAGTGTTTGTATGATGTGAATATTTGTATAATATATATTTTTTAATAACATTAATATTAAATCAATAAAATCGATGGCTTTATATACACTTCTCTACTTTGCATTTGCTGGAAAAATACTTTGTACGCACAAAGCAATACGTGTTCTACTGTATACAATAAAATTAATTTAAGCTGTAATACTGTTATTAAAATGACATAATGATTATAGGTTATTTTAACGATAAATTACAAAGTGTATTACTTTATATATGTATTTAGTATACATTATGTATTTGAGAGGTATGATATAATTAAATAATATTTTGTATTTTTTTAATATCATATACTTGTGTATGAATCAACGATCAGTAACAAAAATAATGTTACTATGTTTAAATATAGGCCTTACGGCATTTTTCGTTTATCTACATATATACATACATATTAATATGTGAAGTGTAAACTTTGTAAGAGAATTGCGCGAACGGATGAATGTAAGATTTGATACAATTGAAGTTTATATGGTAAACTTCATAAAAAATGCTTAAATCACTTTTTTTTTATGAAATATGGTCGAATTTCGACCACTAGGCGACCACAATGGGCCTTACTTATAAAAGCATTTTTAGCTGAGCAAATGGTTAAGAATAACCTGTCATTTTTTCCTTGCGTTAAATTGTTTAAAAACGAAAGGGACAACCTATGGTATAAAGATAAGCAGCGCCTAAATATTTTTATAAGTAAGGGGCTATATTTATTAATACGGGTAATGCTGGTGGTGTAATTGATTATTATTATTTTTTCTTTGTACATGAAAACAGACAAGGCTAAAAGAGTCATGACCTCGTTATAGGTAACGAAGAAGGAGGTTTGGAGTTTGGACCTTCAGAAATCTAACTCATCATATGAAATACAACGTGACTAACCTGCTGAGGCTTCTAATTGCTTCTAATACACGACGATTTTTTTATGAGAATATAATCATGCTGTCAATAAAACGGTTTTGAACCTAGCTCTACCACTTATAAAAATATTAGTTTCTTCAAAATACTAAAATCAAATTAACATTTCATTTGGCTCAATTATTATGTGCGTGTATGCCTGAATAGACAGACAATAATCGCTAGTTAGCTGACATTCTCCTGTCATTCCGTTTTATATGACCACTTCAAGGATATAAGTATGTTTTGACATTTGACTCCGTGTTCATTTGTCAAGTTCTTATAATCGTTTATTTTTCCGACTGTTGCTTTTTGATTAGTTCTTTTAGAAATATAGATGGTAAAAGTTAGTAGTTAATCTAAAATGTCTTTTTCTTTGGTATTTTTATTTGAGTATTGATAATTTTATTAGCTTCATTCAAACGTGGAGTAAAACTATCAGATATTGTAACAAGATTTTTTACCCATTTTGTACTTGAATAGTCGTGTATTAGCTATGAAGGGCTTTGATTGTACCTTAATTTAACGTTTAATTAGTGGTTTGTTAATATTACATTAGCATGCAATACAGTAGTACGGAAGACAATGTTAAACGGAAGAGTTGTTGATTAACTATAATACCCTCTATAACTATATATAGACACAACCTCACGTATGTATCTCTGAAGGGATAAGCAGAGGCGAACTAACGAGGTAGAACTCCCACATCTCGCCGAGCTTATTTCTGTCCCAGATGTCATAGGGATTCGTTTTTTTCATATTGTGATCCATATTGACCCTGGCACTGACTCCGAAGGAAACTTATTTTTGAGTTTTTGAGGTTATGTTTTAAGTTTTATTAAAATTTATTTTATTTGTATATTTCCAAATTTATATGGAAACAACTCTGAATAATACTCTATCAATACAAAACAAAACATTTATCGAAATCGGTACACGTATCTCGGAGTTATTTAAAAACATACATAATTTATATAAGTAGGTACATATAAGAATTGGGTATCTTCTCTTTTTTAAATTGGTAACATACGTAAAGAGAAACAAACATACATATAACATAGAGTCCTAAAAACATAAATCTTTAGCTAGGCCATCGGGTAAAAAGATGCGAATAGCAATAATATGACTGTCGATATCAGTTACATCATTATCGTTATCATTTAAAAGACGTTGCCCACCCTCAAAATACGTAAAATACAACCTTAATTTAATAAGACCATGCCGTCAGGTGCAAGCTTCTCATTCATGGCATAGCGATGTTCCCACGGTCGAATTACTGTGGCCCATTGTGCCGCGGCCCCCGCAATTCATAAACCTCTCACAAAGGTTGGGGGTGAATCTGTATACAGGTAGTCGTATGAGGAAATACGTTAGGACCGTTGATTTCACGTGTCTTATCACAATACGTTTTGAATTTGTAGGCGGTCAGCACTTTTTGTAGGGTTTTTGTAATGGTTATTGCCGTTTGATTTAATATTTGACGGTTGTAAAGACTGGTAAAAACTAAAGTTATAAATGTATGTAAAACAAAATGCGTATTTAATGTTATCCTAGTATTTAGAGTAATGCAAAAGTGTAGGCGAACTAGACAACTAGAACACCTACATTTCGTCGGCCTTATTTCCGTCCCAGATGTGATGGCGCCCAAATTCCAGAAGCCAGGCCGATACTGAGTCGAAAAACCCAATATTGCGTTGCCTGACCCGGGGATCGATCCCGAGATCTCAGAACGATAGTACCGCGCACATAATACAACTCATAAAGGTCGTATGAAGTCGCTGGATGCAGGCCGCTTCCAACAGGTCGATCTGGAAATCTTTGGGGGAGGCCTATGTTCAGCAGTGGAAGTTCTATGGCTGATGATGATGATGATGAATACAACTTCGCACCGAGGTAGTATACAATAGTAGTCCGAGGGAGTGTCCATGATTTCATAACAATAAAAGCTATTTTCGCGAGTTGGGACTTGAGACACCTTCGTTGTGCTGTCGTGGCCGTGATGCCATAACATGTGTCGGGCGACATGAAGTTCACCAGATTAAAGCAGCGACATGAGTAAGGTATATTTCGATACACAGATTGCAACGTTAATAATATTTTGTTGTTATGAACATACTAGATATTACTCATGAACCTCAAGGTGCCTTAAAGACCCTCAATGCTTGTTATATACAGAATTATCATTTAACCCACCATTAAAAGTAGACAGTATCAACACTTGATTTATTACTTAAACTCAATGCTACATTTAACAATGTGTACCAAACAAGGTCATGGAAAAGGAAGTAAAGCTAGTGGCTAAAAGCGGCAACCATCGCTATGCCCCTTTTAGACCACGAATATATGGGTTGACCTCGAAAGCGAACCATTTTCATTCAATCGCTTGATATTGTCGGCTAGTTTCCTTAAGAATTATATACTTAAGTTAATTGTTTGAATGATTTTGGGTATATTGAGAGTGCTTAACCATTGGAGTGAAATATTAATCATGTATATGAGATATTTAAGGATCCATAATATTCAGAATGAGTTTTAGGATAATAAAAAATACATAGACAAAATTTTATTGGGTGTTTATCCCTATCTGTAACGGTGTTTCTTACATTATTATGGATGGCACTTTTTATAATCTTTGAAGCCATTTAAAATATTCCTTCTCAGACAAAAATATATACCATAAAAGTAACTTTTTATCACAACAAAAGACTTTTATGGTAACGAAGCTTGAGCAAAATCTAGTTTTATCTTAGATAAGTATTATTGTGGTAGAGCCACGCTGTAGATAGTAACGTCTATAGCACGAATGGGCCGGCTCGACCGGTTAGATACCACTGTCTCACAGAAAACCGACGTAAAGTGGCAGCTTGCTGTCGCGTTTCGTTCGGTAAGTGAGATTTCCGGTGGCCTATTTCCCCACTCCCTTTCCCAATCCCCTTCCCTCCCCTTCCATTCGCTCCTTTTAGGTTGGCAACGCACCCATGATTCTTTTTGTGTCTTGGGTGTCTATGGGCGGTGAAGATCACTTACCATCAGGTGACCCATCTGCTCGTTTGCCAATCTCTGCTATAAAAAAAAAATAACGCTATGATTAATTAACATTGACATTGTATAATATAGGTGTCTATCCATTAAATAATGACCAGTATATCAACATGCAAACGAGTCAGTCTGGAAATCTTTGGGGTAGGCTTATGTCCAGCAGTGGACGTCCTGTGGCTGATGATGATGATGATATCAATATTTAGTCTATTTTATTTCAAGATCCATAAAAATAACTAAAGTTAATTGTTTTATAACGATTTGATTTTCCCTAGAGTTATTAAGTTGGAGCAACCTGCAGTGGCATCATGGCGTCGGTTTGTTAATAAAGTTCCCACGGGAGTTGGAAAAACGGGACCCGAGAATAAACCTCAGGCGATTTTGCATAATTTAAGTATATTTTAGGACTAGTTGCGACTTGCGCGTTTTCGCATAGACTTGCTTGGATTGATGGTGAATGTCAATACAGTGACTTAAATATTTTTTTATCCAAATACGGCAAAGCGACACCACTACTGATGTTAAGCGCAGTGCAGCCTAAATATCCCAGTGATAAGCAATTAGCTTTTCGATGCTTATGAGAACTATACCCCTGTATAAATGCTTCTTTAAACTCCGAAGAGGGAAGCAGACAATCAAGGGGCCTGCAACAAAACAGGCGTATAACCAATGCAGACGGATGCACATGGCTGTACTCCCATTTACCCATATATGTGCCGTTTTATGTGTATAAATATATACCTTAACAAATGAAATAACATTAATTTGCCATAAGTGCTACTTATCTACCTACTAATCAAGGCCTAACATTTTTCACAAATGTAGCATTACTCTTTCAAAATAGAAAAACAGAATATTTAAACACATTTCTACTAAGTAAGATACATTTAAAAACAAATCTAAAAGCTTTTAAACTAACAGGATATCACATGCAAAATTATGAGTATGTATTAATTTTCTATATCCTAACATTAGGATATAAAAAAATATTTAGTAAAGTAACGTAAATTTTCCTGCCTCCGTTTAGATAAAAATGTAAAATTAAGAATATATTAATAATTTTAAGTTATAAGTCTTATATAAAGATATTTAAAAAATCTTGGATGGATGGAATCAGGCCCGTAAATAAATAAATATAAATATAAATTTCTAAATGCAAATAATTATATAAAAGAAACTATTGAGCATCTCCAGGAGCCAGAAGCTGGAATTGTACTTAAGCAGGTCTATTTATTACATGTCATAAATAAAATACTGAAATGCACATAACCAACAATTACTGTTTACGCATTATAAATCTTTTATGGCGTCTCGCGTCTGCAACGCCATAAATTCTCATAAATCGTAAATTTTAATTATTAAATTACGGACGTCATGACGCGGAAATCATGAAGGCAGTGAATAATACAGGAATGATTCGCGTTTAACAATGATAGGGTTATCGAACTGTAGTAACATTTCGTTGAAGGTCCCTAGACCCGAGGTCAAAACTAGATTTTATTTTATATCGTGATTCAGTTTTTAATAGCCGATTAAATGTCGATATTGATCAATACATTTAAATGCACGAAAGTGATTTTCTAACAACATGGATTTTCCTAATAATTTGTCAAATCGTGAATGAATAAGTCACAAGTATAATTATTACACCATATCTTGACATTTTGAAACATCTTTAGTTGAACGAAAAATAATTGAAATAGTTCATTATGTCATTTATTTTCTGAGAATTTTATTTAATCATGTTTTTTAGGTATGCTTAGTATTTTACACCGGCTTATGTTTTATTAATATATGAACCTACTAAAACATTAGAGGTAGATAAATGCAGAATATATTTATTATAATTAAATCGAAGGATGTGCCATTCATAACTCTTATTACATCTAATTAGAATACATTTCTTAATTATATTGATTTTTGAACTTCTAAATATTTTATGTTTTAAAAAATTACAATTACAAATGGCTGCTTCCGTAAATTAAGAAGCGTTAGTATTAATTTAAATGCGGTTATGTAGATATTTAGAATATCTTATAGGTAATTCATTTTATTTGCAAAGTTCACGGTCGACTTTTCTAACCGTTAATTAATTTTATTAAAAGTTAATTGGTAAAATGTATTATGTATTAAGAAAATTATAATAAAAAATACATAATTACATAAATTGCATAAAGAGTATTACATTATGAACTCGAAACAGTCTTTTTAGGTTGGTCCTTCTTTTGCGTAACAACGGAGTGATCAGTGGCGTAACTAGTGTTGGGGGCCCGGGCAAATTCACTGGATGGACGTCTTTTCAGTCCGCGACTCTCTATATATTATTTTTTATATCAGAGACTGGCAAACGAGCAGAGTCACCTGATGGTAAGTGATCTCCACCGCCTATAGTCACCCATAGGAAATGGGCAACCGGAAATCGCACTCACTGAACGAAACGCGACAGCATGCTGCCACTTTACGTTGGTTTTCTGTGAGACAGTGGTTTCAAACCGGTCGAGACCATTCGTGCTGTAGGCGTTACTGTCTACAGCGTGCCTCTACCACTCAAAAATGGTCATGGCTTTTTCGGTCCGCCGCCTCCTACAGTTCACCGGGACCTGGGACTGGGGCCCCGTATGGTCGGGGGCTCGTGGAATTTTGCCGCCATGCCACCCTGTAATTACGCCTCTGGGAGCGATACCGATATATTAACAGGGCTCCTTAGCCAAATGGCAAAAACCACCTCCCATCCCCTCTATCCCAACTGCTTCCAGTATTTCCAGTCAATCCCCTGCCACCATTCCTGCCATATGGCATTCCCTATTTCACAACCCATAACCCTTTCACTCTATTCCCATCTCCCCATATCACCCTATCTTAGTCATCCCATCGTTATTATGTCCATACTTGCCTGCCTGTCTTCAAATGTATAGCGTGATATTGTAAATTATATTTATCTTTGTTCAAAATTTGCTTGTGTTCACCTGTCATAAGTGCTTTTTTTTTACATGCCTACATGCCCAATAAAGATTTTTCTTCTTTAGTTTGCCTCTGCCTCCCCTTACAAGGATACAAACGTGAGCTTATATGTAAAAGAAATAACGTAAAAATGAGCCGTAAGAAACATTATGCAAGTTCATTTTGCATTCAAAGAGCGCGGTATTTATACACTAATACAGACGCTACATTGTTTGTTTGGAATGGACTTGCTAGTCGTACTCTTAACATATCTATATGAACATTTATGAATGCCGCTTGCCCGTTTAATTGCACGGTCTTACCGGAGGTAATACATATATAACTTTTATTCTTATAGGTTAGAGGTATACGTACTTGATTTATAAGTAGGTACATACATTGTTATGCTATGCTTTAAGGGCGACTGGCAGCGCTATTACTAATCCAGAGTTAGTTTTAAACTCAATTTACCCTACATTATCGAAGGGCTGGAAGTTGCTCTAAGGATATTCGGATTGATTATAGTCGGTAAGGACTGCCTCCGTGGCGTGGTGGTATTTCGGTACGAATACGGTTCTGAGGTCTCGGGTTCGATCCACGGGTCGGGCAAAGTGATATTGGATTTTTCCATTCAGCTCGGAGTCTGGAATTTGTGCCCGATATAGCGATAGGCTCACCCCCTATCACATCTGGGACGGAACTAAGCTCGGCGAAATGTGGGTTCTAGTTTGCTAGTGCGCCTCTGCCTACCCCTTCGGGGATACAGGTGTGAGCTTATGTTATGTTATGTTAGTCGGTAAGGCTAAGTCTACGTATGGTCGGTCGATGCTTTTATGTTGGCTGAAGATAAAAAAATGGCTGATCGTATGGCATCTGATGGTGAGTGGTCACCATTGTCATGGATTTTGGTAATGCCAGAGCCGGTAAGAATCATAACATAACATAAGCTCAGGACTGTATCCCCGAAGAGGTAGGCAGAGGCGCACTAGCTATCTAGTGCACCCACATTTCGCCGAACTTAGTTCCGTCCCAAATGTGATAAGGGGCGAGCCTTTCGCCATATCGAGCACAAATTCCATAATCCGGGCTGATATGGAAAAATCCAATATCACTTTGCCCGACCTGGGGATCGAACCCGAGACCTCACGACAGTAGAACCGAAATTAAACCACGCCACCGTGGTAGGGCTTACCCTACCTCGGTGGCGTGGTTTAATTTCGGTTCATTCTTAAATGATCATAATATATAAACCCGAAGAAAGGACACATCATATAAAAAACCTTCCTGTTAATAATATAAGTCCTAAATTAGTTATTGGTATAACAATAATAAAATTGAAAAGCAAGCAATAAATGACCAGTCTTCATTTAGTCAAAAGACTGAACTTTGTGCTATCAATCATTAAGTCATAAAACTGTAATAATACTGACTTAAAATTTAGTATTATTATAAGCTTTTTTATTTTAGTTATTTTTGTTGAATCTTTACTAAGGACTGAAGTGGTTGGAGCACATTAAGTAGATTTATTGTCCTCTATTTCTACAAAAAAATCTAATAAAGATTGAAATTTCAAAAATTAATTAATGAAAATTACAATACAGCAGTAAACTACTTAATCCATTTCCATATTAATGTAAAAGAAGGCCAAAGAGGTAATGCAGCTTAAAAATTCTCTAAAATTAAACTCTTCAAGAACTACTAGAATATGAATTTATTGATAAGATAATTTCGAAAAAACTAACAATATTGCCTTTTTGTGTATAGTTTCTAGAATTAATTTTAATTAAAACATCTTTACAATAAATATCACTAATTTATTTAAATCATATTTTAAGATAGTAATAATTCCTTCCATACATAATTATAATGGTAACAGCAATGAAAAAAAGCTACATTAAAGTTTTAAAATAAATTAAAAGTTTTAAAAACTTTTTACAAGACATCTAAATAATCAATAACGATATATCTATCGTCATTAATATATCTATTAATTACACATAATTTATTTGCAACAACTACAAGTCTTAATAGGATATCCAGTTCGCATCCGCTAGCGCCATCTAGAACTAACTCGGTTAATGTGTGCCTGTCACTCGAGCTTACAACACACAATAAAAGTGTTCGACGAATACACGACCACATTCAATTCTAAACACTCACACACACAAACAAACCTAGGAAAACGAACATTAGTTACACGCACACCGACGCAAAATGTTACAGCCTCTTACGTGAAGAACGTAAGCGACTGCGGAACTCAAGATGGCTGACATTGGCAATGGCAGGTCGTTGAACCGGCGCGAGCGCAGCCTTCAAAGCTTAGATCTAGCATTAGAGAGGTTATTTTCCGTGATGTTTTTTATTTTTATTCTCGGGCTGTTTTGTTCGATTTGTTTTTTGTACTATGTAATTTTTCGCGCAATTATTTGAAATGTCGATGTTTATAATTCAAGTATTTTCTTATTACCGAGACAAATTGTGTAATTAAATATAAACAGCAGTTCAGTTTATTGGCTGTGACAAGTTATTATCAGCGTGCTGAATTTTCTTTATTTGCAACGTATGCCATTGTTTCAATTCACGTGTGATTTACATTTAAACGTGATAGTAAACCCAGTGTGACAATCCATTTCACTACGCATATTATTCAGCACACTATTTTAAACAGCACAAATTATTTTTGATGATAATCTGATGGTAATATAATTAATTCTGCTGCCTACGTGCTTGCTTTAAATTATGTGACACATTTTTTAATACATACAGTACTAAATTATTTTATTAATTAGCATTAAGGATTTCTTTCCTTCCTTTCTTGTTTCCGATACAGAGTACCTAGGTATTCGCCAATTAAGGTTAATGGCACTATCGTCGTACAACTGGAATTCGGAAAATTTTCGTATTCGTAATATTTATAACTTCTCAAATTCAAAATCATATTATTGAAACGAATATAATCAAAACTGTTTTTACTATAATTTCAATGACAAATAAATAAAAAACGATAAAAATATTACTATAAGCAATTAATGTCACTTAATAGTAGTGTTAATTCAGTAAATACTTTACGTAATAATTTATAATATTATTAACTAATAAGTAATAATATAATTGTATCTTCATTTACATTCACACATTCTTTGATGTTAAATGTAGGTACACAATCGTGGAAGTAGGTATAATGTAGAGGTATATAAAACTTGACCTTGAATAACAGTACTAATTAGTGAGTCGATATCAAGCGGTAATAATGAGTAAACATGCACTGGAATGTAACACGTTTTGCGTCTTGTATACAAAAGTAAACGGACAGTGGATGTCCTATGGCTGATGATGATGATACAAGAGTATAATATTTCAAAATGGCATATTTCTTTACATCTTTACAACCTATAAAACAAAATGTAATAATCAATATGCTATTACAATATATGTAGTTTTTGTATACTAAATCTAATGATAGAGTTAGATAAAGTAACTTGACGTTTCGCCGCAGAAGTGCATCCGTTCAAGTGGAACGCAAGACAGAATAATTCGCTAGCAGTGTCAGTGGCGCGACAGTGGCTCCGCCGCGCGGCCGGCCGCGGCAACCGCGGAATGTAGCTCAACATAACGGTGCGCGCGCGCCGCGAAAAAACTCAAGTTCACTATCACGGAAGATTGCGCGCAGCCACAGACGCCATTACCGCGCGGTTACGTCGCCAACGACGCCAACTACTGGATATTATGCCACTTTGTAACTATGTGTTACACAAGATGCGCAATATTTATTATATTGCAGTTTATCATAAAAATAGGCGGGGTAAAAAAGTTAAATAATAATATGATTTATTGCTGTGAGCCTAATGTACCACGCGTGTGTTCTGAGTAAACTTTAATGCGTGGAAATGGTGGCTTCATATTATTCATACATTAAATAAAAGGCATCAAAGTAATACATATAGGTTAAAAGTTTATCAAATAGTATATTATGAATTTATGAGAGCAGGAACTCAAATGACCAAAGTCAGATATCTATCAAGGCTAACATCTCTCTATTCTAAGTGCACATTTACGGAACTAAAAGCTTTTTGAGGAAAGAAATATGTGGGTCAGTTGATATAATATGCCACCATGCCAAGTTTTAAGCGTTGCTTATGAAAACATGATACCTATAGAAGTATTATGGTAGGTAACGAGAATTCTTACGCATTACCGAATAATTTAGAAAACATGATTTTTGCGCCAAGAAAAATGCAATGAATGCATGCCAGGTAGCCGGATGGTAATACTAAAAATCAAAGGCCACTTGGCACTTGACGTAGTTTACATTTAAGTGACTACTAGATAGAGGCCCATTTAAAAAAAAGTAACAAGAACACTCATTTACTGAACTCTGAGCCGGGGGTCGGAGGTGTGTTGGACTTACCGATTAAATCATTGTACCAACTAAAATCCCGCAATGTTCCACTACCTTCTCACTTCACCCTTGTAAGTTCTACAGGAGTGGGTTCCTTCTACAGGGCCCTCTCGCGCATAGAGGCTTAAAGTTTGTCGTAACAAAGAAGGCAGTTGTGAGAGATGCTTATCGGCCGACTGATGAGATGCTTATCCCAAAAAGGAGGAGGTCCTCAATTCTTCGTTTTTTTTTATGTATGTTACTCGATATCTCCGCCAAATGTGGACCGATTTTCAAAATTATTTTGGTGTTCGATAGGGCTTATTTCAAGGGTGGTCCCATATAAATTTGGTCACTATCGGTAAATTGGGAGTCGGTCAGTTAAGTTTTTAAACTTGTGATTATCTTGCAGCACCGAGTTAACTTTAGTCATTCGTTGCCTGCCCATAATTAGGCCCAAATTGAATACGTACTATGCATCAGTACGTATTCATTCAATGCATCAACTATATCGATATTCGTCTACTTATTTTACAATCATGTGTAACGAAGGTCGCAGATGACTAAACTATATTATGTATGCACTATGTAGTACCGCTATCTTCGGTAATATAATGGGCAAATAAAAATGATAATCAAACAAAACAATAAGTTTCGTGTTCACATTGGTAGATTCGCTCTCGTAACGACCCACTGTTAGGTTACGAGAAACATCCGGTGTGCCTCTCATTCACGGAAAATAAAAATGTGTCAGGGTTCCGCATTACAATATTGATATAATCAATTACTAATGTTTCATATCAATTTGTAATTTATTATTATACATTGCTAAGATGGAAATGGCCTATGTTCAACAGTGGACGTCCTATGGCTGATAATGATGATGATAATGAAGGTGAAAATATTTAAGACCCTTGTATAATTTGAGTTAAAATATATAAGTAATGGTACTTAACCACACAAGTACATATGTCTTCAAAACGACGTGCTATAAATGATGGGTAAGTTGGGATTGTATTTTCGGTTGTGGTAAAAATTTTATGTGGATTATTATTATGTGTTACAATATATCTAACAGTGTTGTCACATTATCCGAAAAAAGGAGAGTCTAGAAGGGAAATTAACATTATCTCACATTATGAACTTATTGGTAGGGATACGTAGCTTACGAATCAATACATAACTTATCGCATGATTAAGGACGACTTGTAGTACTTCAATTATCAATCTATTCTAATCTCCATTTATTTTAAAATAAACTCGATTTAAGCATAAACTCTGCTAAAATATATAATACACATACATACATAGACTCACGCCTTCTTCCCATAGGGGTAGACAGAGGCAACGGATTTCCACTTGCTACGATCCTTACACACCTCTTTCGCCTCATTCAGTCTCATTACATTCTTCTTCAAATATATAATAACCGAACTAATTTAACCACAAAATGATTTCCGAAGTAAATGATCAGAACCCTGTTCTCACGTAAAACAAAATGTACTTAGCTATAGCAATATTATCTTGAATCGTCGATTACAACTGTTATGAGGTGGGAACTCCATTGTCTTGACTCCAGGGTTATAATTGTGAGTAAACCGCATAGTTTTATAAGGTTATGACTTTGTATGAGATAGACGGTGCAAGTTAATTTGTCCCAAATTAATATATGTAATTAAACACCATCGCTGCCACATGGCGAACATCACAGTCCCATATCATAAAGTAAAATAGTGCCATAACATTAATGATAACAGTGTGTACGGAGTACAGATCCCGCCGGCCCAAATGACTTGTGCAAACAACCTGAGTCAGTCACCTATACTGACAACTTATGATATAAGATAGTGGTTATCAGTGCATAACAGGCTGTACGGAATTTACCCGTCCCGTCGGAGGCGGCATATATACATGTTACATAAGCGTATGGGCCACCGGAGGCCGAGCCGCTCGTGACTATTCAAGCCGCAGTCTAGAATCGGTCAGTATAGAGGTATGCTCAATACAGGCTGGCGTAATTCTGCAGGGTTACGACCACCTCTTATAGCAGTATTATTATAATCGTTCTTCGTTTGTTTTGTATGGGAATCGGTACAAGTAAGATTATAATAATCCTGCTATAAGAGGTGGTGGTAACCCCCCTGGTGACCATTGAGGGACATAGGGTTGATGATATAAAAACAATATTTGAAAGAAGAATATTTAGTAGAAGGGTGTTGTAAACAGTGGGCTTAGACGAGTGACTTATGCGCTAGTCGAATAGAATAATAAATGTATGGGAATGACATAAGAGTACGCTGTATGTGGCGTTCTCTTATGTCATCCCCATACATTTACTTTTCTATTCGACTAGCGCATAAGCCACTTGTCTAAACCCGCAGTTTTATGTACGTTATCTACAAAATCGTATGTTAATTGTTCTTTTTATCTTTACATTGATAGCTATAGGTTCTGAATGTGTTGTGTAGAATGAATACACCAATAGCAATCTTTCTTTCTACCTGCCCTTATCCCACCTTAATGTGGGGTCGGCGCAACACACTTTCAAGCATGTTGCAGGAAGGATTTGGCTTAGTTTTTACGACCGGCTGTCTGCCTGACGTCAACCCCCTTTGGGGGATCCAGTCCCACGCAAATTAAATTAGAAAATTCGCTTTGCTCAACCTGGGAATCGAACCTACGATCTCCCGGTTCACAGCCCATTTATGCTACCACTAGACCAAGGAGGCGAATGCATGAATAGCAATAATATATATAATATAAGCTCATAAGCTCATATGTCATATATAAGCAGATATAATAATATGTCATTAATTGCTGTATACATTGCTATGTACTGCTAGGTAATTAGTATAAAGAAACAAATGTACCTTGAGTAAATCCTATGCGGCTTGGATGCCATGCATATTCATGAAATTATACCTTTTCTACCATATCAAATATAATTTTAAAATTTTGCAAATATTTTCTTGTGCTACGACCAAAAATCCATTACAAATTCTTGTTTTGAAGTAAGTGCAAGAGGATTTCGGAAAGTTTTCCTTAACCGTTAGATTGTGGTTTGCAAACCGGTATCGTAAAACATTAATACCTGTTTTTTTGGCGGATTAAACGTTTGCTTATACGCAATAGGCTTCGTTAAAGTAAGATCAATGGCCGCGGATAAAGAATCACATCTCAAGAGAATGTGCATATAACATTTTACTAATCTGTTGAATTTACATAAGAAAACGGCAAAATATATTACGATTCCTATTAACTTACTTTTGAAAATTTGTCTTATTGTTAACACTGTTTATTTTTATAAAAATAGCACTGCTTATGCTTGCTTTTTTAAAATTTAGCCATTTGCCACCGTAAGAGGCAGTAAGAAACAAATTAGTTTACTAACTACTAATTTGAAAATAATAACTTAATGCATATTTTTGGAACGACCAGTTGTAACTGCACCTGTCTGGTAGATTCTAATATTAAACCAAAGTATATTTTATCGAAGCCAACCCACGAATCACAAGACTTGTTTCAAGATTCATTACTATTGTTAAATTTTGTATAATCTTACATTCAGATTAAATAAAGTCAATCAAAATGAAATGTATTTAAGGTATTATTTTGAATAACACCAAACGTTCTAACTGACCCATATTTGTAACATATGGATTGACTCCAGACAGCTGAGAGTAGGTCGGGAAGGTTACCATTATTTCGGACGCTATTATCGAATGTCGCTTTGCTTTATTTTCAAATAAAGGGATCGCTCCAGGCAAATGTTAATAAGGCGTTCAGTATCTCAGAGTTTTGCACCTTGTGTTATCAAATCTTGTTCATCGATAAAAAAGTGGTTTATTGAAAAAAACCGGTTGAACAGGTGCGGCGAAGGATTTGCTCACTTTTATTTTACTTTGTCATATCTTACAACATATTTACATACTGCATTATAAGGGCAAAGGATTAAATTAGTGCCAGATATTATTAACAATTAAACTGGGATTGTGTTTAGTTGAAATTTTTTATTTATTAACTAAACAAAATATTAATTCCTTAAATAGTTAATTATCTGAAAGTCAAAACGAGTTTATATTGAGGACTGAGACAGAATAATATGGTTTAGAAACGACCATCGCAGTTTTGGTTCCAATAATAGAAAAACTTTACCCAACTAAAATGCAATGCAATGAAAGTTCCTTCCAAGATTGGGCATCATGTTTATAATTACAAGTAGATATGGAAAGATCTGGAAATCTTTGGGGAGGCATATGTCCAGCAGTGGACGTCCTGTGGCTGATGATGATGATGATGATGGAAAGAATACAGTAAGTACTGTATTCTTAGTTGTTGAAGATATTATTGAGCAACAAATCTTTAGGAAAAAATACAATTTTATTTATTTCGTGAGAGCGCTGAACAGAACTTATCGGATCTTATTCATCAAGTAATAGTTGAAACAAGTATTACTTAGATCTGACAGGTAACGTACAAACTGGCAAAAACACCTATGAGGCACATTGTCCATAGATTTGCCAAATGACAAGAGCTGATGCGACGCAATCACATATATTTATATCAGACAAAGCGTTCCTAGAATAAATTAATTATATACTAGTCGCCTCCTTAGTCTAGTGGCAGCATATATGGGCTGTGAACCGGCAGGTCCTGGGTTAGATTCCCAGGTCGGGCAAAGCGAATTTTCTAATTTAATTTGCCCGGTACTGGATCCCTAAGAGGGAGTTGACATTAGGCAGAGACCCGGTCGTAAAAATTAAGCCAAATCTTATCTGAAACATGCTTGAAAAAGTATGTTGCGCCGACTCCACATTAAGGTGGGATTAGGCCAGGTAGAAAGAAAAAATAATTATATACTAAGGATAGTGACAAAAAACTTGTTTTCTTATTAAAACACACGACCTTACTTATAAAATTATTTACGCGGTTAATAGTTTGTCACTTTTTTCCATGCGTCACATTGTTTGAAAATGATAGGGACAAACTATTTTTAAAGATAAAAAGCGCGTAAATATTTTTAATAGTATATGGGGCATAGTATTTAAAACGTTCGCATTTTTTTCGTGTTTAATTCTTCTCTGCCTTGGCGTACAGGCGTGAGTATGTGGGTTGAAATTATGTTTAATGTTGGTAATTTATTAAAAAAAATTTAATCGCATTTTTTTCATAGTGTATAATGTAATACATTGTTAGACCTTATGACATTGAACAAACAATAAGACCTGCCCGTGACCCTGGGAACGAAATTGGAACACAATCATCTCTAATACAGTCGGCAGTCTATGGCAAGTGCATCTGCGGGCATCGCTGCATCGTAGGAAACGCATTCGCTTTGTAATGCCACACCTGCGGCTAACTCCCACGCCCGTGCAGTATCGTTACGTACTTTATCAACGTTTGTAATGCACTTGAATTTTTGTAACCAGTATCATGTTAGACTGCTGTTTATAAGTATATTGAGAAGAAGTAAGTACAGCCGCCCTAGCAGGAAAAAATCTGACAATCGTAAATGTATTTGAGCTCGATGCGCGTCGATGAAATTTGTATGAAATATTAACTTAATTAAAAATTGATTTCTTAAGTTTACGTGAATATTATACATTGAAATAAAACTATTCTTACGGATTCTATCACGATTAGGTTTTAATTATTATTCCCGACGTTTCGAAGGCTTTGCAGTCTTCGTTGTCACGGGTCAGACTGAAGACTGCAAAGCCTTCGAAACGTCGGGAATAATAATTAAAACCTAATCGTGATAGAATCCGTAAGAATAGTTTTATTTCAATTAATTAAAAATTAACAAATTTACGATTGTCTGAAATTTTTCTGCTCGATCCGCTGTTGAGATACTTCTCAAGAGCGTTGAGTATTTTCCAAGCAAAGTTTAAAATGAAAAATTTGTAATCGAGTATTTGATTGTAATTAGTATGGCCACGTTACATTTTAAGAAATTATCCCTACAACATGAATCATCAGGGGACTGACTCGACCGATTTATTACTATTGCATAGTAAATGGAAATAATTAATTTTTATTAGTCCTGCAATATCGTCCAAATTCTGGGTACAGGCCAACTCTAATAATCCAATTATTGTTCTAACATATTTTGGTACCCTTTGGCATAGTGGATGATAAACTGAACGAGGATAAGTGAGCGATAACACGATCAGCAGATCACGGGTTCCACACTAGGTCACAAGTTTATCACCGAATGGTCAAGAGATACTCAACTTTAACGGCTTCTTACATTGATTTTCGCTATACAATTTTGACAGATAAGGCGGCCTTAAACGACATAAGGCGCCCTTAAATGTATGAGCATTCAGCGGTAAGTCATCTACAAGTGACTGAACGTAATCTGTCACCATTCCGCTATAATACTAGCTCACTATGTGGATGTTGGCTGCATTCATTGTGCCATGGAAGCTCATCGTAGACTAGACGGCCAACGCGTCGCGTCCATTAGCCGCGCACAGTTCTTGCTCGTAGAAACTTAAGTCATATAAAGTAATGAGCACGTATGTCGGACTAAGTCGGCTTCCACGCAATAGCGGTGCTCATTATAACATAGCAACCTGCACAGGCGATTATCAACTATACTATTAATGTCAGTTATATCAGCTATCATTGTTAGGTCTACAATATTGCCTTATCGATTAAGAATCTAAGATTACAAATTCGGACGACTTTGAATTCAAATGTAATTGTATTATGGACATTTTGGTTAATTATCAGTGCTTTGGATTAAAAAATGCGATAGCGTTAATTAAACCTGCGTATATAGATATAAAGGTAGTACACGTATTAAATACACTAATTGCTATATTATTCAGTATTAAATAATATTTTCTTTGAAGTCCATACAGTGGGTCATACCAGGTGTAAGGAATTACACCGATGAAATCTATGTTTTATAAAAAAGGTAATAATAAAATTAGTATCGAAAACATTACATGTTAATATTTCGCTATGTTTTATTACATAAAAACGGTTGTTGATTAGTATCAAAAACATTTTACGTTCATATTCGTAGTTCCGTCTTCTTAGTAAAGGAGGTCCGTGCTCGTATTATATCTCATCATTTTAATGTTTTGAAACCTGCTTAGCTAAAATGCTAAATCATACAGACTGCTTATTTAGATTGGAATGGTCTGTCTTTCTACGTTGTCGAGTCATGAGTTGATTACAGACAGGTAGGCGGTTATAAAAAGTTAAGCTAAATCCTTTCTCTCACATGCGCAGACGCCATGCTGGAGTGGGATAAGAGCAGGTGGAAAAAGAGACTAAAATCTGAACTATGGCTGTCCATAAAACCAATTCAATCAATCATACGATGCCCTTACCATATTCCTAATTTTCTCACGGACCAACCTTATTATACGCTTTCACTTCACTATTTTTTACTTCATAAAAACTAAATTCTCATACTTTTTTGCTTCCGATAAATTAAAAAAATCCCTTTCGATTTCCGTTCAGGCGCCATCTGCCATTATTCTTGTCATGTGTTTGTTTAGATGCATTTTTTGTTCTGTCCGGGATTTCACCGGATGTTTCCGGCGCTATCATTGAGTGTGGTTTTACATTTAATTTTATGTTGTGATGAGAATCAATACAAGGATGTTAGGAAGTGATTTAATTATAAATAATTGTAATTTTTTGGCCTTGGTGGCGTAGTTGTATTTCGGTACGACTACCGTCCTGAAGTCTCAGGTTCGATCCCCGAGTTGGGCAAAGTGATATTGGATTTTTCCATATCGGCCCGGGGTCCGGAATTTGTGCCCGATATGGCGATGGGCTCGCCCCGTATCACATCTGGGACGGAACTAAGCTCGGCGAAATGTGGGTGTTCTAGTTCGCTAGTACGCCTTTGCCTATCGCTTCAGGCGTGAGCGTATGTTATGTTTAATTTTGGGGGTAAAATAAATAGGAATTTGTGTTCGATGTAGCGATGGGCTCTCCCCCTGAATCAGATGTGAATCTGCTATGAAAGTGAGCACGGAGAGTGACATGGGTGTTCTAGTTTACTAGTTTGCCTCTGCCTACCTTTTCCGGAATACAAGCATTATGTATGTGTGTACGTAAATGAACCCGTCGGAGGCGGCACATATATGTATATGTTACATAAACGTATGGGCCACCGGAGGCCGAGTCGCCCGTGACTATTTAAGGGGTACATATATTTTTGTGCCTCGGTGGCGTGGTGGTATTTCGGTACGACTACGGTTCTGAGGTCTCGGGTTCGATCCCCGGGTCGGGCAAAGTGATATTGGATTTTCCATATCAGCCCGGAGTCTGGAATTTGTGCCCGATATGGCGATAGGCTCGCCCCCTATCACATCTGGGACGGAACTAAGCTCGGCGAAATGTGGGTGCTTTAGTTCGCTAGTACGCCTCTGCCTACCCCTTCGGGGATACAGGCGTGAGCTTATGTATGTATATTTTTGTAGTGGTGATTTATGAATATAATTTGGGTCAAGTGGCTCAAAAGAGTTAGTTCTAATATATCTTTGAGTAATGCAAGTTTTGTTAGCATATAACTATGTCAAACAAACAGCGAAGCGTGACGAGGTCGGAGCAGAATAGTGGTTTAACACGTTTTCGTATTTCTTTGTGACACGAATCAAGCATCTCCATACTTAAAAAGTAATAGATCACCCGCGCCCTGTGGCCCGAGCAGGATTATCTTTGACAATCGAACCGATCGAGCTAGATGTACGTCTAAGACATTTGTATGAAATATGAACCAAACGTCATCAGTACGCAGCGAGTTCGATACGAATTCTTTTTTTCTACCTGTCCTTATCCCACCTTAATGTGAGGTCGGCGCAACACACTTTTTCACACTGTTGCAAAGAGGATTTAGCTTAGTTTTTACGACCGGCCGCCTGCCTGACGTCAACCCCCTATGAAGAATCCAGTCCCCGGAAAATTAAATTAGAAAAATTACTTTGCCCGACCAGGGAATCGAACCCAGGACCTCCCGGTTCACAGCCCATACATGCTGCCACTAGACCAAGGAGGCGACTAGTTTCGATACGAATTCGATTGTTAAAAATATTCCAGCTTGGGGCGCTATTTTCCCTGTTTCATAAAGGCACATAAGATCATCTAAATTCAACACAATGTATACATTTTATATCTCATCCAGCGTACCTAATTTACTAAGTTATATAAATATTATCAAAATTACAACAGTCTAGAACTATCTCCAAACTCATGATAAATAATCACAAGTTTAAAAACTTAACTGACCGACTTCCAATTTTCCGATCGTGACCAAATTTATATGGGGCCCTTGAAATAAGCTCTATCGAAGACAAAAATAATTTTGAAAATCGGTCCACATTTGGCGGAGATATCGAGTAACATACATTAAAAAAAAACCGACGAATTGAGGACCTCCTCCTTTTTGGGAAGTCGGCCGATAAATTGTTATATATTTAGCAATAATCATACATAGTTTTTTTTTATAGCAGAAACTGGCAAACGAGCAGATGGGTCGCCTGATGGTAAGTTGTCACATAAACACCCAAGCCACAATATTATGAGTGGGTTGACAACCTAAAGGTGGGAGTTAGGCATTGAAAAAGGGAGAGTGGGGAATTGGGCACCGGAAATCTCACTCATCGAACGAAATTTCACTCATCGAATTAAAAACTACTGTGTATCTTATTACCTCAAGGCAGTGGCGTGCAGTTCATATAGACATAAAGACACTGTCTACCCTAACAATTGGCTATTTCCATAAATAAAGAATAAAATTATGACTAAATACAGATTTTCAAAATAGCAATGCTCGGATTATGTTTTAAGTAGTCACACAGATGATAATTACTTTAATGATGTTGCTAGACTTGAAGAAAATAATTGTGTAAGATTTTTGTCTACCCAGATAGGAGTGTCTTTGCACATCACTACCTCGAGGTAACAACTTTTGGATCACAAGTTTCGTGCTGTTGTCATGTCTATGTACTACACAATGTCTTTGATACGTACATAACGTTGTGTTAATATGTACGTATAACGTTGCGTGCCCACTGAGAGAGTAAACTTGATCTTGATGCGTGTTGTGTTATCAAAATCAGTACCAAAAAGGTTACATCAAAAGGTCAGTTAGCACTAATAACAGGAAATACGTGAGATAATCACATACCGCATTATCTTATAATGCAAAGTGTTCTTACATGGATGGATTTTTTATACGACAAATTATGTCAGGATATATATAAGAGATAACTAATATTTCCGAGGCTGCATCATACAAAATGAAAAGATCGAGTCTTGTATCGTGGGTATCAGGAACTACAAGAAACTTTCGGTCTTAAAACCCAGACCACGAACAAAATAATATTTGTGGGCCACACAAACATTTATCTCGGTACGGAGATCGAACCCGCGGCCTCTCTCTTCACAGTCGGTTACTCACCCGATACGCCACGGAGGCTATCAAAAATATATTATAAACTATCATTATAAGTATCCATCCACTGTAAGGCATAGGTCATCCTCGCCAGCTTTGTCACTCCTCTGCCTCCTCATATAGCCACTTCCTGCAAAGTCCTGCAGCTCATCGGTGCGGACAAGAGATCGGTTATAAAAAGTACACCTATATGACGTATATGACAGCCTCCGTGGCACAACGGGCGAGTAGCCGGCTGTGAAGCGAGAGGCCGCGGATTCGATTCCCGCATTGAGACAAACGTTTGTGTGGCTCATAGATATTTGTTTCAAGTGTGGGTGTTGTGAGACCGAAAGTCTCTCATAGTCTCTGACACCCACGATACAGGTTATACCTAGTGTGGGGTCAGGACTAGGTGTGTGACTGTTGGGTGTATTTATTTATTTCTTATTTTATTTATATAGGCTACTTCCAACAGGTCGGTTTGAACTTTGAACAGGATCTTTGGTCCAACAGTGGACTTCCTGTGGCTGATGATGATGATATGACGTGAAATGTAATTAGAATAATATATATAAATAATAATATAAGCCCTGTAATATTACTGTCTCACTGCTGGGCACGGGACTCTTCTATTAATGAGAGGGGTTAGGCCGTAGTTTACTACGTTGGCCTAATGCGAGTTTGTGGACTTCATATATGTACCTGTGAAATTCTTGAGGAGAAATTCTCGGGTATTCAGATTTTCCCGCGATATTTTCCTTCATCGTTATAGCAAGGAATATTTCACAATATAAATACAGTAGATAAGTCAGATGTGTATGCTCCTTTGGGGTTGGTCTCGACACTCGTCTTGGCAGTCCGTACCATTCCCAACAGAGCTATCGCTTCTGTAATTTGCAATTATAATTGCTATTATTCAACGGTTGGAGCATGTTTTACTAATGTGTTTATAATAAGGTGTATTATCTATCGGAACTAATTAGTTTCACACCATTGTGATATAATGCTAATATTACCTTTACTAATTGCGTTTGCTTTTATTTGCGTAATGTGCAATTTATATATTTATTGCGTTAGTGAATAAAATTGAACCGTTTAATTTGTTACGTTTATGGTATTTCATGATTATAAATATTGCATATAATATATAATGGATTGCAAAATTATTTTAGGACATATATTGCATTCAATTAAATAAAAATTGATAACAAGATTTACGATATTAGGTATTAATTAACATGTCGTGATTGTAAATAATTGATTACTGTGAGGAAGTTATAATATCTATATTTCTTGTCAAGAAAATACTCACTTTGATTTATAATTCACAGATAATTAAGGTAATAAAATAGTAAGTCTAGATATAAAGGTGGTAAAGCCACGCTTTAGACCGTTACTTAGGTCTACAGGAGGAATGGGCCGGCTCGACCGGTTTAATACCATTGTCTCACAGAAAACCGACGTAAAGTGGCATCTTGCTGTCGCGTTTCGTTCGGTGAGTGCGATTTCCAGTGTCCCATTTCCCCTCTCCCTTTTCTAATCCCTTTTCCCTGCCCTTTCATTCGCTCCCCTTCCATTCCCTCCTTTTAGGTAGGTCTTGGGTGTCTATGAGCGGTGGAGATCACATACTATTAGGTGACCCATCTGCTCGTTTGCCAGTCTCTGCTATGATAAAAAAAATAGATTTTATTTAGTAAGTATATTAATTATCTAAACATTTAAATAACTAGACATAGCGCTCCAAATAGGAATATTTTTGACAACCGAACTCATACCGAGCTCGATGCACGTCTATGGCATTTGTATGAAATATTAACTAAACGTCATCAGTGCGCAGCGAGCTCGATACGAATTCGATTATCAAAAATATTGCTGATCGCCTTTGAACATTAGCATTTCTGATTTCTTGTCAAAATATTATAATTCATGAGAAAGTGAAAAAATTAAGCATTAGTTGCCCGTAGTTGGGTATGGCGATGCATGCCCGGTATGGCAATATCAATGCCCTCTACCATATGATAGGACGGAAATAAATTCGGCGGGGTATGGGTACTTTAGTTCTCTACTTTACCACTGTCTATCCGTTAAAGGATACATACTTATGACGGGCGGCTCGGCCGTGCGGTTAATATAATGTATTATACCGCTTTATTACTTATTTCTGTTAATTCTATACGCGTTTTTTATTAAATTTATCTTTACGGTACTTTACGTCTATAGAGAATCGTATCGTTTATAAAGGCCTATACTCTATAAACAAGCGCCATACCTTTCTTTAGGCTTTCTTTGACACTGACACAATAGGAATTAAGTATATCTATTCAAAAGTTCGTTGTGGCTGTTTCAAAGAAAGTTTTATTTCTCAGATAAAAGCTATGGAGCCCATTCTTTGCGTAAACAGGTAAATATTTTTATTACTTAACAAAGAATGCAAGATCAAACGTGCCGTTCCGAGTTACTTTCTTTTGGACAGATTGTTTGAGTTGCTCCAAAACATTAAACAAATTATTTCAGTCGTAATTCTTGGGATTATTTTCTGCCAAATTACTTTAAGTAGCATAACACGTGTTGAAAGTATTTTTTACCTCGTATTATTCATGTACAAAATTCGAGTATATTTAACGTATTTTTTTTGTTACAATATTATATTTGTTTACTTTGTTATATTTCAATTCATATGAATTCAAATATAACAAAATAAACATCTTTTAATCTCGACATTGTTTTCCTAATCATTAAAAATTACTTATGAAGTAAAATTAGCCCTGTATTATCACTATTCCACTGCACAGCCTCGTCTATTAATAATAGGACCAGGCCTTATTTAGGCCTCAATCCACCATGTTGGCCTAACGCGAGCCATAACATGGAACGCATTTAATAATGGCGGTATTGAATAAGATACCTATTTTGTCTTAGTTAGTCGCCTATTTGGTCTAGAAGTCGCTTATATGATCTAATAGTGACCTCTTTGGTCTAGTGGCAGTGTATGTGTACTGGGAATCGAGGGGTCTTAGGTTCGATTCCCAGGTCAGGTGTGGTGTTTTCTAACACTATTTTCCCGGGACTAGATCCTCCAGATGGGGGTTGACGTCAAGCAGGCAGCCGGTTGAAAAAACTATGCCAAATCATTTCTGCAACATGTTTGAAAAAGTGTGTTGTGCGGATCTCCCATTAGAAATAAAGAAATAAATGTTTATTCATGACATGGCATGTAAATACATTAAGGTGGGATAAGGCAGGAAGAAAGAAAGGTGATGAATAAGATACAATTTGAAGGTACAACGTATTTTTATAATAGTACAAAATTCGCGTTCCATAGAATTCGCGTTCCAAAATGTAGAAATCACACAAATATCACATTCACCGGATGTAACGTAACCCTTGACAGAGAAAAGGTACTTGATAAATTGAATGTATCCTAAAATATGTGACAAACAGTGTTCGTTGTTTCCCTTAGCATTCATCAAATGTGTTAGTGTTGGTGACCACAAGAACTTATAAACTAGGACATGCTCATATTTTTTAAATTTATTTAAACGATAACCAAGGGTAGATATAACAAAGTATATCTAACATATTAGATGTTGTAAATCCAGTGACAGGTATAGGATTTTTCAGTATCAGCCCGGAGTCAGGAATTTGTGTCCGATATTGCAATATGCTCACCCCCTATCACAACAAAGACGGAATTAAGCTGGGCGAAATGTGGGTGTTTTAGTTCGCTAGTGCGCCTCTGCCTACCTCTTCGGGGATACAGGCGCTAGGTTATGTTATATTGTTTTTTAGTTTATGAGAGCAGCCTAGCCATAGGTAAGCCTAAAGCCACAACATCGGGATGTGTGGAAGAAGTAATTAATAAAAGTTTATAATAAGACTATACAGTACTGATAATTTATTATACATAAAAATATATACTTCGTACACAAATAATACCTGCAACAAAATGACATCGCTCTGTCTGCGAACTCAAAATGAAATCACAGTATGAGTAAAATAAAACAAATCCTCATCATGTCCTACAATCTGTGCAGCACATACACACTATTAATAAGGTTTTAGAAAAAAGGCTCATTCTCGTCTATGAGCGCATCTGTCGACGTTCCCACGGATGTGAGGAAAGGATTGCACCCTTTCTTGCTACATGTGTCGGTAGATAACTTACCTGTAACTTAAATTGACTTAACTAATGATTCAGTGTTTCTTATAAACCGTAAGTTCTATTTAATTACAATTTTCTGATAAAATCTATTTATTTATTTCTGCCCTTACCCCACCTCTGAAATTAGAAAATTCGCTTTGCCCGTCCTGAGAATCGAAGCCACGGCTTCCCGGTCACAGCTAATATATGATGCCACTAGATAGGCGACTTTCTGATAAAACCTATTCTTTCTACCTGCCCTTATCCCACTTTAATGTGGGGTCGGCGCAACACACTTTTTCAAGCATGTTGCAGAAATGATTTGGCTAAGTTTTTACGACCGGCTGCCTGCCTGACGTCAACCCCCTCTGAGGGGTCCAGTCCCGGGCAAATTAAATTAGAAAATTCGCTTGGCCCGACCTGGGAATCGAACCCACGACCTCCCGGTCCACAGCCCATACATGCTGTCACTAGACCAAGGAGGCGACACTTTCTGATAAAACCTATATGGAACGAAATTAATTTTGGAATAACCGTGTAATTGCATACAAAAGACTTCAACGCAGTATCTTATTTAAAACTTGCACACGATAGGTATGTAATATAAAGCCATTTCTTAAAGTGATTCCTTCTATTAAATTTTGATTTCTATTCAAACTTCAAATATTATGATTGATTGATGATGATGTGGGTTTACGTTGACCAGGTGGAATTACTTTCTACAATTATTATAAGTGATGCAACACGCAAAATGTAAAAAGATAAGTAGCCCCTATATCATTCTTTTTCAATCAGATTGGTAGAGCCACGCTATAGACAGTTACATCTACAGCACGAATAAGGCGGCTCGACCGGTTTGATACCACCGTCTCACAGAAAACCGGCGTAAAGTGGCAGTTTGCTGTCGCGTTTCGTTCGGTGAGTGAGATTTCCGGAGGCCCTTCCCCCGCCCCCTCCCTTCTTTCCCGATCCCTATTTCCCTCCCTTTACGTTGGCAACGCACCCTCGATCCTTTTTCGTGTCTTGCGTGTCCAAGGGCGGTGGAGAATACTTACCATCAGGTGGCCCATACAAAAAAAATCAAACAGATTACCTTACAAACCATACCTGCTTAATATAAGTAACATAAAGGCAAATTATACAAATTTCAATTTCTAGCTTTGCTCTTCCATCAATGTGCTCACGTCATGGTTATATATTACATTTAATGACTATATAGTGTAAATAATAATTGCTTTAGATTTTTTTATTTAATAATAATAATAAAAAAGCAGCGATAGCTCAGTTGGGAATGGTACGGACTGCCGAGACAAGTGTCGGAGGTTCGAGACCAACCCCAAAATGGAGCATACACCTCTGACTTTTCTATGTTAAGTGTATTTTCATTGTGAAATATCGCTTGCTATAACGGTGAAGGAAAACATCGTGAGGAAACCTGCATACCCGAGAATTTCTTCACAGGAATTTCGAAGGTATGTGAAGTCTACCAACCCGCATTAGGCCAGCGTGGTAGACTAAGGCCTAACCCCTCTCATTAGTAGAGGAGGCCCGTGCCCAGCAGTGGGACAGTAATATTACAGGGCTAATATTATATTATTAATAAAAATAACATGACAAGTAATAATCACAAATACATAATAGCAAATTAACGTCCTCGTACATTTTTAGTAAAAAAAGTCGTGATTCAGTTCGCAAATTATTTGCATCTGCTTTTTAACTACCGGATGGCACGAACGAGAGTTCCTTTATTATACTTAACTACCATCTTTGGGCTAAACAAAATTTAGGAAATTATTATGAGCCTCAAAACTACTTACACACTTAACACCTTGGAAATTATCGCTTTTCAAAAAAGTAATAACGTACTTTTTTGGTGTTTCAAGGAGACGGCCCACCTGATGGTAAGTGGTAATAATCGCTCATAGATTCGGTAAGGCAAGGAGCACATACAAGCTACTTCCTATTATTTCTTCCCACATGCCCTTATCCCATCTCAATGTGGGGTCGGCGCTACACTCTTTTTGAAAGGGGTTGTAGAAAATATTCGCCTTAGTTTTTAGGACCAACTGCCTGTCTGACGTTAACCTCTGGGAACTCTGGGCAAATAGTGTAAAAAATACCACATCCGACCTGAGAATCGAACCTAGGACCTCACGATTCACAGCCCATATACAGTGCCACTAGTTCAGGGATCTGTCAATTTTTATCTAACAAATTATAGACAAGTACGAGTACATTGACCCTGATGTATGTACAATACTACTATACAGTGCAGTGCAAATGTATATTTCGCAGAGAACGCAATGTCTGTAAATTTTTGTCATACATGGCGTTCTTCGAGAGCCATCATTATACGGTTTGAAGTTACTGAATATGTACGAACTGATCATGAAATACTATGTAATAAGTCCTCGGTAGCGTAGTGGTAATGTGTGCGCGGTATCATTATCGTTCTCGGGTTCAATCCCGGTCGGCAAAGTGATATTGGATTTTTAACCGACTTCAAAAAAAGGAGGACGTTACCAATTCGTCGGAATCTTTTTTTTTATGTATGTTTCTCGATTACTCGAAGACGCCTAGGCCGATTCTAGAAATTCTATTTTCGTTTAAAAGGGTATACTTCCCAGTATCTTAAGGGTGCTTCCACTTCCCAGTGTCTTATACTGGGATCTGATGATGGGATCCTAGAAAAATCGAGGGCAACCCTCAAATTTTGTGGGGACCCCATAGTGTGTTTTATATTTTTCCTAAAACTATTCAGGTATTTGCATCTGGTACTCATTATATCACATTGCTGAGCTGATGATGGAAATATAACTCTTTAACTATTAGGAGTTGATGGATAATTCTTTCAATATTACAGGCTACTAACACTAAAATTAGATAAATAATAATTAAAGTTTAACAAAACTGAAAACCAACTTCAAAAACCAACACTGAAATGTAAAAAATAACAACAATTAGTTACTCTCTTTGGCATCTGTGCCTTTTCATATAATCTGCTTTGGCCTCAGCAGTTAAGTGTTCGTTTTTGAAGTCGGTTTTCAGTTTCGTTACCAGTATAAGCCCGAAGTCTAGTATTTGTGCCCGATATGACGATGGGCCCGCCCCCTATCACTTCTGGGACGGAATTAAACTCGGAAAAATGTGGATGTTCTAGTTCGTTAGTACACTGCCTGTCCCTTCGGAGATGCATGCTTATGTTATGTAATAATGTTATTAACTCCTACTACTGTAGTCATTTGCCGCTTGGGTGTTAATGGATCTAGTGCTCTCTCACCATCTTAAAACGTAATCATAATTTTGCAGAATAAATAAAAAATCTCCGGATTTGAAAGGCTCGTAAAAAATTGACTAAAATTCTAGATACAACAAGATTTAACAAAAACATGAATCAAAATTTTATTAATACTAAAAACTCAAAGATATTTTTGGGAAAGAAATGCACTGCGCATAAAACAGAATTATTTTTGTTTTTGCCCCATTACAGCCGACCACCCTTAAGATGAATACTGATTGGACAGACATGAAACGAAGCTCTATTAAGAATTTTTACTCCAGTCGCTATTCAGTCGGGTACAAAATATATATCGGTTAATGGCGAGGGGCCCGTACAAAACGATTCCTAATAGCTTACATATTCTGTGTTATTGGCTAGTAAATAGGTGGTTAAAAATCAGCATCGACTTTCATTAAGAGCGAAATCTGTCGCCATCTGCAACGCTCCTAAATAACTAAATAATAATTATTTTTCATAACACGTCCGACAAAAGCGTCTGACATTTTCATTCGGCATATGTTTATTGAATCAACCGCACTCGGTGTACAATGGCGGACAATTGTATTGATGCTCTGACATTAACTCTTTGAACAGTTTGTGCAAGCGCACACCACATGACTTGTGTTGTGTGTGACCACAACCGCAAGCACAGATTGCACAGATTGGTCACAATGACTTGTGTTCCTTTTTTAAGTGCAGTGTCGTATGTGAAGCTATAAAATATATTTTTAGCATAGAGCGTAGTGTATTTGTTTTATGTTGAAATATTTTTTGTTCTAACTAAATCTTATACAGAGAAAGTTATGTAATAAGTACGAATTATTGTCAGAACGTAAAACAACACCACTCCGAACTTTGAAATGATATACTTGTTTTATAATAAAATTATAAATGCAAAATAAATAAGTAATATTAAAAAACTAACATTTCATTAGACATTGGCTTGGATCACACACCTTTGTGTTTAAAATATAAAATAAAACTTAGTTACGTAATGTAATTCACTAAAATGAAATTTAAATAAATCTTGGCAGTAAAAGTGACTGGTCACTTATCGCATCGCATGCTATATGACTCTACCCCAACTGCAGTCGGCAGATGAGCTCTCGATTGTTCCTATAGCAAGGTGTATATCGATTTTACCTATTTATTGAATAGTCTTCAATCGCGCCACACATTCAATAGTTTTGCAAATGACAGCAACACATTGCGTATGTTTGGAATTTGTACACTCAAGGTGCAATATATGATCGCATGATCCATCATTATGATTTTTCTAAAATGTTTTTGTTAAATATGCGCAATATGTCTAATTTGTTTTTTGCTTAGTTAAGTCATTAAAAGCGAAATCTGTATTGGTCATTAATGTTTGGAACTTTTATAAATCGATGTTCATTCGTCACTGTTTAAAGGTTAAAAGCTCAGGCTTCATATAGAACAAACAAAGAAATACTTAATACTTTATTTTTTATTACATTTTATTCTTTATTTACGGATGTGAAATACATGGGCGTATCATTCAACTATTTTATAGCGCATAGCCGTTCATAGCATACTCTACTTAACTAAATCGTGTGATTTATCCATAATTCAATGTTTTTTTATGTGTAAATGGCATTTATTCATACTATTAAAATTATTTAGATAATAGAGGAAACAAAAACAAGAGGAAACAAAATGCAGCGATAGCTCAGGTGGGAATGGTATGGACTGCCGACACAAGTGTCGGAGGTTCGAAACCAACCCCAAAAATGGAGCATACACCTCTGACTTTTCTATGTTAAGTGTATTTTCATTATGAAATATCGCTTGCTATAACGGTGAAGGAAAACATCGTGAGGAAACCTGCATACCCGAGAATTTCTTCACAGGAATTTCGAAGGTACGTGAAGTCTGCCAACCCGCATTAGGCCAGCGTGGTAGACTAAGGCCTAACCTCTCTCATTAGTAGAGGAGGCCCGTGCCCAGCAGTGGGACAGTAATGTTACAGGGCTTATATTATTATATTATTAATAGAGGAAACAGATAGACGATCTGATAAAGGTCGCAGGAAGTCGCTGGATGCTGGCCGTTTTAACAGGTCGATCTGGAAGGCTTTGGGGGAGGCCTATGTCCAGCAGTGGACGTCCTGTGACTGATGATGATGATGATGAATAGATGAAATGATAATGATAGATAATTCAATTATTATACTCATAAATTATAACCAAACTCAATCTACCTAAGCTTCAAAACAGGGTTGAGCGGTTCATTTAAAAATTATCTCCACCGATCGATCACAGCCTCCGAAGGCACACTCGTAAGTTGAAAGACCGATTAATATATTTGTTTAGCCTTAATTACATGACAAATAGTAGTCGCTCGACGTATTGCGATATGTTTGGTGTGGGCCCACATCGGTGCTCTCCTGAGATGTTTGCCAATGCGCTCGCTAGTCTACGTTCCTACAGACAGATCAAGAATTCGTAAACAGGTATGGTTTTAACACGCTATCTATCGCCTGATTGAGGTTTATATATACAATGTTTTTAGTATTTGGATTAGCCCAAAAAACCTGCGTAATGAATTATGGCAAACCTTCTTTTAAAAGACTTTCTTGACCGTTAATAAGACATTCACGATTTTAAAAGGATCATGGACTGCCTCGGTGGCGTAGTCGTATTTCAGTACGACTACCGTCTTGAGGTCTTGGGTTAAATCCCCGAGTTGGATAAAGTGGTGTTGGATTTATGTGGATAAATGGATGATGTGGGTCAGCCCGGAGTCTGGAATTTGTGCCCGATATGGCGATAGGCTCACCCCCTATATCATCTGGGATGGAACTAAGCTCAGCGAAATGTGGATGTTCTAGTTCGCCAGGGCGCCTCTGCCTACCCCTTCGGGGATACAGGCGTGAGCTTATGTTATGTATGCATAATGAAAATAATATTTCTATGTTATGAAAATATTTTTTTTGTAATTTAATAATTAACATAATTGTTATACCAGTGGGGTCCCAAACTACACACATGATTTATTATTGCTAAGATTATGTCATATAATAAACATTATTATGGATATAAACGGATATAAACGTACATCAGACTCACAGTGAGTACACCAAAATTGTAAAATTTACAAGTACCCAAATGTCATCAAAACAGGTGAACATTTTATTAGAGTTTGTAAATTCCACCTGCTTAAGCACCTTGACGTCCGCACTTATACCTTAATTACAAGCGATCATTTTAATAGTAAAACCATCTATATTTATTAAGCGGCAGTTACTTGAGTTACTTCATGTATATTATATTAGTAATATAAATTCAAAGCACTGGTTAATACGTTCTCACGTTCATTACTTGGTAACGATGAAGCAGAGATGAGTTGGGTTTGATAATAAGTATCTATAGACCAGAGTGATTAAATAAATAAGATAAATAAATAGCATTTTATGGGTCCCTTCCTTGTTTGCTTGCTTTCTTGGTTTAGTAGCAGACAGAACTCAAGAGGTCCTGGGTTTAGTTTCAGGTCGGACAAAGTGGTTTGCTAATATGCGTTAACGCCATATAGGTCGTACAAATAAAGCCGAATCATTTTTAAAGTATGTTTAAAATAAGTGTTTGGTGTTGACCCCGCATAAAGTGGGAAAAGTACAGGTGGAAAAAATCCTAAAGAAGTAAGCAGAGCTGAAATAAAGCATCTACGTATCATCGTAATTTTTAATTATAACAATAATTCGTATAGTGGGCGAGCCCTTGACCAAACTTGCCACAAATTCAAACACCGAACAGTTCATGTGTGATTTTTCGAATTAAGAACATACAAAGATTGTGATTGCTAACTTGGGATTTGAAGTTAAAACCTCACAGTTCTCAGCCTAAGTGCTATTAACCAGTAAGGTGATGATAACACTTAACTAAGCTAAATTATTTCCATTAAGGAAATATTTCGTAATGTGACGATCATTAAAGTTATTTAGTAAATAAGAAAACTTCAAGAGAGCAATCTAATAGTTACGTCAATGATATTTTTTGCCGTGGACAATTTCCGCGAGCCCTGTCTTTCCCGGTCGAATAAGTGCCCCTTACAGCATTGGCAATACAATGGACATCCCACTCTACTATGGGTGTCATAAGAGTTACATTATTATTATTGTTCATTAGAGTTGTCTTAATACTTTTTGAGTGGAAGGTACGCTGTAGAAGTGTGACAGTCTGAAAATGGGCCGACACGTTCGGTTTGATATCAATTATCAGTGTCTCACAGAAACCTGACGTAAATTGGCAGCTCGCTGTTGCGTTATGTTCGATGAGAGAGATTTTCGGTGGCCTAATTCGCCCCTACCTTTTCCAATCTGTATTCACCTCCTGTAAGGTTGGCAACGCACCCATAATTATGTTGGTAGCATGGGTGTGTATGGGCGATAGAGATCACTTACCATCAGGTGCCGTCACCGGCTCGTTTGGCATCCTCTGGTATAAAAATACTGTTATTACTCGCTATATTTTAATTTACTTACTTTATTACTAATATTAATCATGTTTGTACTTAGTAAATAATTGTTACCTCTTAGTGCTACATATTTTGTTTTAATTTTTTTTCCACTCATTGCTTTCCTTTGACATTGGCAAAATAAAGTTTATTTCTTTTCTTCATAACTGGTGCATAGTATAGTCACAGATTAACTAATAGTACTACCAAGTAGTGTGAGAAAAAACCGAGGAACCCGTCTAAAAACAAATCTCATCAAAATGATTAGTATGTCCATACTCTGATACCGTCCAATGTTGAGTCAATAGCCTCTGATGTCCTCTGAGCAAGTTATAAGACTTAAAAGCCTCTTATTGAAGTCCTTACAACTTTGTTACTTTAGTGTCATAGTGGTACATAGGTCAAATAGTCTTTAAAATGAACATTACGTTAGCATTAAAACTGTTTTATTGAAAATAATAAATAAATAAGTAATGTCTTAGGTTATATCCTTGGCGAAAAATAAAATATATTTTATAATATCTATAACTTTATCCGAATTACATTCCAACGGTTGAATGAACTTTAAATTAATGTTAAAGTATTTTTAGAGCGAAACATTCTTCTTCGTCTACCTACTCTTATCCCACTGTAGGGTAGGGTTGGTGCAACACATTTTTTCAAGCATGCCAAAAAAGAGTTGGCTTTTTTACGACTGGCTTGCCTGCCTGCCGATATCTCTGTGAGTTCCAGTCAAATCGTGCTAGAAACCGCTTTGCTCACTTTGGGTTGTGAAGTCAGGACCTCGGGGACCAGAGCCCACACAGCTATTAGGCCAAGCAGGATAACCAAACGAATATAGAGCATAACATTCTTATGTTAATAAAGATAATTCCGTCCTTCTGTTTCTTACGTCCGTGGTTAAAACTTATGACATAAAAATATAACATTTATTATTATTATTGCCTAAACGCACATAAAAAAGAGGAGGTATTTAACATAACATAAGCTCACACCTGTATCCCCAAAGGGGTAGGCATATGCGCACTAGCGAACTGGAACACCCACATTCCGCCGAGCTTAGTATCGTCCCAGATGTGATAGGGGGCGAGTCTATCCCCATATCGGACACAAATTCCAGAACCTGGGCTGATATGGAAAAATCCACACATAACATAATATAAAAACAATCAATGAAACATAAAAAAATCAATATTACTGTGCACGACCAGGGGATCGAACCCGACACCTCAGGACGAAAGTCGTACCGAAATACAACTATGCCACCGAGGCAGGTCAGTATTTCCTAGATAATATTAAAAATGCCGTCATCTCAGGTCATAGTTACCAAACACATCCATATGGTGCTAAGGTGGTCATTTATACCTCTATTATTCTAGACCATTCAAAGTCCAGTTTTAGTAATATTACGTTTTGAATTGTTTACAGCGTAATAAAATTTTGGGTCGAAAAACTCATAAAATAAACCATTAGATTTATGTTTGGATGCGTCGCGTTTGGCACGAAACTTGACGTCGTTGAATAATTTGATAGCTCCATGTTCTGTATCTATGAGACGAATATTTTGATATTGGAATGTTCTAGATCTAAAATAAATAAATAAATTAACATAAATATATTATTAAATAAACATGTTTATATTGTCAATTCTTTCCTGACTTAACTTTAGCGGTGGGCGAATCCAAAACAGACTAATAAATGTAATTAATTATTATATAAATGCTTTCTACTTTTATATAATAAATAAATAGTAGAAATGTTATTTTATGTCTTTAAATTATGGTGTCTATGGGCGGTGGAGATTACTTACCATCCGTTGACCCATCTGCTCGTTTGTCAATATCTGCTATAAAAAACGCACTAATTCTACAGATTTGGTGAGTTGTAACTGCTAGGTGTCATAACATGCATCACATCCGGCCTAAAATAATTTAAGCCTCACTTCCATTGATCAATTATTCTGTACGACGTGTATAAAGATATTGCAGAGCAATCACTTCTATAGAGACATGTCATAGATTTCTTATTTTAAAAATGTATGAAGAACATTTTTGCTTTGGTTGTCCGATATAGTAACTACCTGTTATTAAGGCTTTACTAGAAAGTAGAATTATAATATTAAAATACACAACATTAATAACAAAATAAATATATAAACAGAATAAATGCAAGTATTCCATAAAAGCAAGCACAAAATACCTCTATACATGATAGTGTTACGACTACATACTAGAATAATCGCTAACCGAACGCGCCGCGCCGCCGATTCCATAAATGTACAGAACGTTCTCGTGCGTTCGAGCCGCGCTGAGACCGGCCGCGTGACGTCACGCGCCGATAAGAGATCGACGAATATAAAAGGCGTGTGTGTGTGTTGGCGGGACACAGTGTTTCTTCGGAAGCGATCGAGTGCGAACAACGAGCGACAAGCGAATATTCGGAGCGTATTGTGTGCAGTACAGTGTTTAATTTTAAATAAAGTGCTGAGTCAGTTTCGAGAACAGTCGGCGTTTAATTGTTTGTCCTGAACCCCGTTAGCCCGTAACATTTGGTGTCAGAAGTAAGGACAAATGCCGGTGTTCCCGAAAGACGACGAAGGTATCCGTACCCGAAGCCAGCGCCAGCAAGAGATGGACCGAGGGCGTTTCGAAGATAGTCCGGCACAAGAGCCGGTTTTGCAGCCAATGACGCAGACGACTGCAGGCCCATCTGTAGTGTCGCCGACGTGGGCACCTAGTGAATTATCGGCCATTATGTCGATGCTGCAAGAGCAAGCTCGACGTCAAGAGGAGCAGGCTCGTGAGTTGAAGGAGCAGCTCCAACGTGACAAAGAGGAGCAAGCTCGACGTCAAGAGGAGCAGGCTCGTGAGTTGAAGGAGCAGCTCCAACGTGACAAAGAGGAGCAAGCTCGACGTCAAGAGGAGCAAGCTCGACGTCAAGAGGAGCAAGCTCGACGTCAAGAGGAGCAGGCTCGTGAGTTGAAGGAGCAGCTCCAACGTGACAAAGAGGAGCAAGCTCGACGTCAAGAGGAGCAGGCGCGTAAATTGGAGGAGCATCTGCAGCGTGGGCAAGAAGAGCAGGTCGTACTTATGAAGAATTTGCAAGCTACGGTCGGAAAGGAATTAAAAATCATGAAAGACCAAGTGGACCAGCATGAGCAGCGTATTGCAAAGGCCGAAGCCCAAATCGCCGACGTCAAGCAACTTGTGGAAACACGTGTGTGTAGTGCCGCAAGTTCTGTGGTGGCTGCACCGTCAGGACGTGGTTTTAAAGTACCACCATTTGATGGCACATCATCTTGGTCGGCCTACAAAATTCAATTTGAGGCCGTGATGCAGGCAAACGGGTGGACCAAGGATCAAGCCAAGACTGCTCTAACCTTAGGTTTACGTGAGCAGGCCTTAACCGTCCTGGAGGCTCTTGGCAGAGATGTTACATATGACCAGCTGGTCGAGGCCTTGGAGTCGAGGTATGGTGATGCCCACCTGGAACACGTCTTTCGTGCTCAGCTTAAGGATCGAGCTCAACGTAATACCGAAAACCTACAGCAGTGGGCCCTGGAAGTTGAGAAGCTGGTTCGTAAAGCTTACCAGTCCACACCTGCACTGATTGATGGAATTCTAGTGCAGGCTTTCGTCGACGGAATCCGCGACTTAGAGGTGCGGGCTGCTGTGAGGCTTGGGCATCACGAGACCCTGAAAGATGCGTTGGCTCACGCGCTGGAAGTGGAGGCTGTACGACAAGACCATCGAGCTCACCGCATTAGAGAGGTTGTGGCATCACCTCCACCACGCAATCGTATTCAGGGGTACAGTCCGCGCTGCTTTAACTGCGGTGAAAGAGGCCACCTCCGCTTGAATTGTAGAAAACGACGGGATGAAGGAGAAAATAGACCTGAGGAGAGGGTGGTTAACACCGCCGAACAGCAGCAGGGAAACGAGTAAAGGCCAGGACTATGGGGCGGGTGCTGGCCGGGGTCCAAGAAGCCCCAAGGGTGATGATCTCACAAGCACATGATGGGAATAGCTTAACCATTAGAGGCGAAGTCAACGGAACACCTTGTAAGCTGACGTTAGACACTGGAGCTTCCCGCACGGTTGTTAGTATCAGGCTGGCGAATCGGTTCCTTGGGGACTATAAAGGTAACCGTGGACATATAGAACTTCTAACAGCCACCGGTCAGCACATATCCGTCCAGGGTGAGAAGAGTGTACGGCTAAAACTAGGTGAAGTAATCTATCTGCATGATGTCATCGTGGCTGATATTGTTGACGATTGCATTCTGGGCCTGGACTTCATGCGAAAACATGGATGTGAAATCGACGTCAAACAGGGCGTGCTGAAATGCGGCTCAGAAGAGCTTTTTATGGAAGGAGCACCAACAGGAAAAGCATACTGCTTGAAGAAGACTGTGGTTCCACCTAGATCAGAAGTCATTGTACCAGTTAGTTTGCCACGGAATTCTGGTCCAAAAGAAAGGTGTGTCCTCATTGAGAAGATTGACAATGATCATCCATGGAAAATTGCGAGAACCCTGGTAAGGTCTGCAAATAAGTCGGCTGTACGCGTACTCAACCCCAGTACCGAGCCACAAATAATAAAAAAGGGGGTGGTAATGGGTTCTTGCGAGGAAGTGGATTGGATGCGCAAATGCCAAGATTTACCCACGGTGACGAGCATGGCACCTGCGAAATTCGACGTGTCATCACTTTTGAAAGACTGTGGTGAGTTGTCTTTAGAAGAGATTAACAAGGCCAAGAAAATGTTAACACAGTACGCCGACATCTTTTCTTCTAGTGATGCTGACATAGGAAGAACTAATTTGGTCCAGCACAAGATTAACACAGGCAATGAGTTACCAATTCGTCAGCGACCACGAAGACTGCCAGTTGCCAGAGAGAAAGAAGTGGATACCATGATTGACGGGATGCTGAAGGATGGTGTCATAGAGCCTTCATCTAGTCCATGGTGCTCCCCAGTGGTCTTAGTAAAAAAGAAGGACGGCAATATGCGGTTTTGTGTAGACTACCGTCGGTTGAACGATATAACAAAGAAGGACAGCTATCCTTTACCAAGGATTGATGACACTCTAGACACGCTTACCGGAATGAAGTGGTTTAGCACGCTAGACTTGAAGAGCGGTTACTGGCAAGTGGAAATTGACTCAAGAGACAAGGAGAAAACTGCTTTTTCTACTGGTAAAGGTCTATGGCAATTTAAGGTTATGCCATTTGGATTGTGCAACGCTCCTGCGACTTTTGAGAGACTGATGGAACTTGTACTTACCGGACTGATTGGGGACGCTTGTCTTGTCTACTTGGATGACATCATCATAGTGGGCCGCACATTCGAAGACCATCTTCGCAATCTTGAACGTGTCTTATCGAAGATCCGGGGGGCTAATCTTAAACTGAGTTCCAAGAAATGTTCACTTTTCAAGAAGCAGGTTAACTTCTTAGGACACATTATTTCAGCAGCTGGCGTACAAACAGACCCCGACAAAGTTGTGGCAGTCAAGGAATGGCCAGTTCCGAGAGACAAGACACAAGTACGTGCGTTTTTAGGCTTGTGCTCCTATTACCGCCGATTTGTGAAGAATTTTGCAGACATAGCCAAGCCTCTACATAAGCTTACAGAAGAGAAGAGACAGTTTTGCTGGGATGAGAATTGCGACACCGCATTCCAAACGTTAAAAGACCGTCTGTGTAATACACCTATATTGGGTTATCCTGACACTGCAAACGAGTTTATAGTGGACACAGACGCAAGTAATACTGGTATTGGCGGTGTGTTGTCACAACGAAAAGGAGAAAAAGAGGTTGTGATAGCTTACTTCAGCAAATCCTTATCTAAACCTGAACGGAATTACTGCGTCACAAGAAGAGAACTGCTAGCCGTAGTCAAATCACTGCAACATTTTAGTAAATATTTGCTCGGGCGGAAATTCCACCTACGAACAGACCATGCTGCCTTGAAGTGGCTACTGCAGTTCAGAAATCCAGAGGGTCAAGTAGCAAGATGGATTGAGTTGCTACAAGAGTTTGACTATGTGATAGAACATCGCAGTGGGAAATCTCACGGTAATGCAGACGCTCTATCGAGAAGACCTTGCGCAGAGAACTGCAAGCACTGCGTCAAACAAGAGGTTAAGGAAGAAGTGCCTGTGCGAATAATAAGGACAGACCTCAGCAACGAGTGGCGAGACACGCTACTGGAAGCGCAGGATAGTGACGCAGATCTAAAACCGATCTTTGAGCGGTTAAAAGCTGGTACCGCGAAACCTAAATGGCATGAAGTTGCAGCGTTAAGTTCCACTACGAAGAGCTACTGGGCCCAGTGGGACAGCTTGGTTATACATGATGGAGTACTGTGCCGTAAATGGGAAAACGCAAAAGGCGATCGATGTCATTTGCAAATGGTAGTCCCTAGAGCTAAGATCCCAGAAGTTCTGCAGCTCTACCATAATGGATTATCAGGAGCTCACATGGGGGTCAAAAGAACTCTGCTGAAGATCCGCGAAAGATTTTATTGGATCCACTGCCGAGACGATGTTGAGGAATGGTGTCGTAAATGCACAATTTGCGCGGCTGTGAAGGGTCCTCATACACGAAGTAGAGGAGCATTAAAAATTTACAATGTGGGAGCTCCATGGGAGCGGATTGCTCTGGACGTAGCAGGACCTTTCCCTGTAAGTGACAGCGGGAACAAGTACTTCATGGTGGTCATGGATTACTTCACGAAGTGGCCGGAAGTATTTGCCATTCCCAACCAGGAAGCTTCAACAGTCGCAGATAAATTGGTCCATGAAGTATTCTGCCGGTTTGGAGTACCTTTAGAAATTCACAGCGATCAAGGACGTAATTTTGAATCCCAAGTATTTCAAGAAACATGTCGAGTATTGGGCATTCACAAAACCAGAACGACCTCCTACCACCCGCAATCTGATGGCATGGTGGAACGATTTATTCAAACGTTAGAGAGATACCTGGCAAAAGTTGTAGAAAGCAGGCAAAAAGACTGGGACAAGCACATTCAGCCGTTTCTAATGTCATATCGTAGTGCGGTTCACGAGAATACGACGGTAACACCAGCTTTCGCTAACTTTGGAAGAGAATTACGACTGCCTGCTGATCTGATAACTGGTATCCCTCCTGACACCCCGCGTAGTGTAACAGACTACGCGGACGATCTGCGCAAGAGATTGAATGACGTATATGAACACGTCCGAGTGTCAGGTCAGCAAATGTCCGAGAGGATGAAGACCCGCTATGACCGAAAAATGAACAACAGCGGTTTCGACGAAGGTTCACTAGTATGGTTGCACAACCCAGTTCGATGCAAAGGCAAGTCTCCCAAATTACAAGCGAAATGGGACGGACCCTATAGAGTTGTCACCAAAATTAATGATGTCACCTACCGAATCCAGAAAGGCCAGCGATCTGCACCTAAGATAGTTCACGTCGACCGTTTAGCGCGTTATTATGGCTGTAACAATGCTCGGGACGAGCATGTCTTAGGAGGGGGCAGTGTTACGACTACATACTAGAATAATCGCTAACCGAACGCGCCGCGCCGCCGATTCCATAAATGTACAGAACGTTCTCGTGCGTTCGAGCCGCGCTGAGACCGGCCGCGTGACGTCACGCGCCGATAAGAGATCGACGAATATAAAAGGCGTGTGTGTGTGTTGGCGGGACACAGTGTTTCTTCGGAAGCGATCGAGTGCGAACAACGAGCGACAAGCGAATATTCGGAGCGTATTGTGTGCAGTACAGTGTTTAATTTTAAATAAAGTGCTGAGTCAGTTTCGAGAACAGTCGGCGTTTAATTGTTTGTCCTGAACCCCGTTAGCCCGTAACAATAGTAAACATCAAAGTTGTTGCTTAATTCTGAAATATATTGCATACAATACATCGCATTAACCTGTAATGTTAGATTGACATGTGATGGTTTACTAGAATTTAATGTAAAAAATGTGTAGATAAATTGCACAATACAGATAATATTCATATTTAGCAAGTAAAAAATATTAGCATCTCACTGCTGAAAACTAACAATTATGAATTTAATGTTGATGGATTTATCACATGATTGGAAAGTTAACTCTTCTTTCTCTTCAGTAATTCACTTATAAATTGCAGTTTTGTGCAGAATTTATACTTATTGAGGATAATTTTGTAAATTAACATATGGGGCATTTCACGTCAAGCGGGCAACGAAAAAAAAGTGAGGTCCTGAAATTCGTTCATATTTTGCTTATTTATACTTCTAGAGGGTATGAACGTGTACACAAAATATTTTTTTTATAAAAGGTTTAATTGTCAAATTATGGCCTTCTAAAATATGGACCTCACAGGTGTAAGGGTTCCTTTGGGAGGTATTTTGATCATATGAGATGTCATTTCATTTGTCTAAATAGTGGGAGCAATATAGGATGTAATATTCAGTTGTTGCGCCTGCGCATTAAAATAGGAAGGAGAATAAAAAGGTTTTTTTTATTAATATATTGTTATTGTAAACTCGCAACACTTTTTGACAGATAGCAACACTATCGAAATTTTATTATATTTTATTTTACTTCCACTACATAGACGAATGAAATGACATCTCATATGTTAAAATCCGTCAAGCCGTTTGGGCTGTAGAGCGTGCGAAAGAAATTGACATACATAAATACAAACCTATAGTCGAAAAATATTATCCCCCTTCAGGATCAGTCTGTTATTAACATAAAATTAACTGTAAATATTATAATCATGCATAAAAAGGTGAATTCAAAGGAATTTTACTGTGTGTAATATTTTTTTACGCAAAATAGCCGACTAATGCAGTCACGTACCTCGATCAGTACGACATGTACGTACTCGAAGTGATATAATTTCTAAACGAATGTAGCACCCCATTTACAATTTTTATGGTAGAATCTGTGTATGTCAAGCTTTATTATCGAATAAAATATATTAAGAATGTTGTGGTCCAAACGGTTAAAATTTAGTTTTGAAATCTTTATTTCCGGTTTAACATATGATACAAAATTTAAATTTCGAATCGGTTGAAAAAATCAAAAAGTCCATTAAATTTACTACCCAAAACACTACATTTGTTATTTTATTATAAATTACTTCAATACGCAAAATACCTCCCAAAGGAACCCTTACACCTGTGAGGTCCATATTTTAGAAGGCCATAATTTGACAATTAAACCTTTTATAAAAAAAAAAATTTGTGTACACGTTCATACCCTCTAGAAGTATAAATAAGCAAAATGTGAACGAATTTCAGAACCTCACCTTTTTTTTCGTTGCCCGCTTGACGTGAAATGCCCCATATCCAACAATATAGGATAATGAAGAAGCATTTATACACGGTATAATTTTAATGATCCTAGTACACTTTCATAAACTTTTTGTGTGTCAATGGTTTTTTGAACTGCACTGTGTTTACTTATATGTCACTTTGCCGTGCTGGGATGAAAAATAAAATAAAAAGAGAATTAGATGCTAGACTGGAATTTAAAAATTGTCGATACTGCGTAGGTACATTATTAACATCTTATATTCATGACACATACGTACTGATGCTAAGTCATTAGAGTAAGATAAGTACACTAATATAGATGTGATAATATTAATACAAAAAATGTCATAATGTAAATAGATTAATACCTATCGATATTTGTTTATAACCAACATAAGTATGTATTTCACAGCTATTAAACTATCGAAAATCATATTGCAAAACCATGTTGGTTACTTTATCTGCTTTAACTTTGTATAATGAATCTATAGCTTTTAAGGTTGTGTAAGATCTAAGTGGCATTTCTGAATATTGTGTCAAATGTTTAGATATACTATTGATTGTAACAGTTTCTATGGTTTAAATAAATAAAACTATCATTACTCATAAACCTTACTGAGAAAGTACCTACGTGAAATCATGAAGTTTTCGTTTACTACGGTGATTAATAAAGTGGAAAGTCCAAATCTGTCAGGAGCGTTTCCTGCGCCCCATCGCCAGCTCATTGCTGACCTACTGCCAGATTGTTGACCCTCGCATTCACTCCGCCACTATATTTGTTTAGTGTTATTGAAATCAAGATACTATTGCTATAGTAGAAAGTATAGGTTTTTTTGGGGTTTTGGACTTTTAAATCATGTGCTAGTGACTAGCAGGATGGACTTAATATAGATCTATATGGCTCATGTGATTGTGGCGATTGGCTTTTATTGAAATCTATTTTCGACTGATTTCAAAATATGGAGGTAATGCGTCTGTAACAAAACTGGACTAATTTTCGACCAACTTCCAAAAAGGAGAAGGTCCTCAATTCGTCTGTATGTTTTTATGTATGTTCCGCCAAATATGGACCAATTATCAAAATTCTTTTTGTGTGCGATAGAGCTTATTTCAAGGGTGGTCCCATATAAATTCGGGCTAAACCGGAAAACTTTTTAAGTTGTTCTTGAAGTTTTAAAAATTGAGATTATATTTACTCTGTTTTATTGGGATACGAAGCCAAAAAGAAACAGATCACGTGATGTGGTTATTATGGCCTATGGAGATTTGCATTGCCATTGATACAGCGAAGCCACTGCGTGCCATGGAAAGAAAATAAGTCATGTTGGAAGGATATCAGTTATCAGGGCCCTCCGAAATCTGTAGTATTTGTATTATTTTGTTGTTTGATAGGTTTTGGTACATTGGCCTGATTTTCATCATCATATCTGGCGTAGCGACCCAAAATGAGTTTTGGCCTCCGACAACAAGAGCTTCCATTTCGATCTATTCTGCGCTAGCTCATGCCAGTGTTGAACTTGTAGCTCTCGCAGATCTCTCTCGACCTCATCTATCCGTACATAGGACGGCCGACGGGAAGACGGCCAATCGGCTATTCTACATACGCTCGCCTCACTGCTCGATCATCACCCATTCTTTCAAGATGGTGGAGCCAGCGGAGTGAGCTTTTGTTTCGCCAATGATGTTCGGTTCGGTCACCAGTTCTGCATTGTCTTTATTCTGGGCGTAATTAATGTTTACGGATGACTTGCAGCTCTTAGGAATGAGCAGTCGGATAAATCAAGGTCCAATTCTAGATTAATAACAGTCCTGCAAGTCGCCTAAATATACGAAAAGTTAATGTGTGTTGAGTTGATTTTATATGTAATGGCCCGTTCACACAGGGCCGAACGAAGGCGAACGAATCATGCCTGTTTCATCCCACAACAGCGAAATTTTGTTTGTGTGAACGCAACAGGTATAGATTCGTTCGCCTTCCTTCGGCCGGTGTGTACCCGCCATAACAACAAAAGCTCAAGGAAAAAGGAGGAGTGAAGGTTGAACCAGTGCACTCAAGATTCTTTGAGCGTAATACCGGCCTATGATATGATATGTAAAAATACAAAAAAAATGGGAGGCTAATTTTGTAGCTCCGAATTCCTCAAATCGTGTGGGATGAATTAAACAAACATTAGTTTTCCTTTTTATAGACAGCTAACCTTGTTTGACTTATGAGTGATATAATGGATTAAGAATGTTTTAAAAATTGAACATTGAAAATGTGTTTTCCGTTGCTTCACAATTCATGCATGTTGTTATTCAATTACATTGTTTACTGATTTCTTAAGTTTACGCAAATGTTATACATTGAAATAAAACTATTTTTACGGATTCTGTCACGATTTGTTTTAATTTTTATGCCCGACGTTTCGAAGACGTTCCGACCCGTGACCACGAAGACTGCAAAACCTTCGAAACATCGGACATGAAAATTAAAACAAATCGTGATAGAATCCGTAAAAATAGTTGTATTTTAATTACATTGTTTGTTAAATGCAAATACTTCGATGTATACTACTAACTAACTAACTTTTCACGATCCGAGGATCCAACCCGAGGCCTAATATCGGCAGTATTTATTTATAGTTAAAGTAAATTTACATAGATTTTTACCATGGTCAGTATGTGGTTATAGATCGCAGGGCGCTCAGCGAGTGACCCACATTATAACCGGAGTATTGACCCCACAACTCACGGCGTATAAAATTAACGAAGCAACATTTTATATTGTAGATTTTCTTGTAATGATATCATCATCACTCTGTAATGTGGTTTTTAGAGCTATTTATTTCGTCATCACGGCTCACCATCTTGATGAATCTTTTAATGGAGGTTTGGTTAAAGAATTTGGGTTATTTGGCTCTGACTATAAGCTATTACTATCTATGGTTGTTATTTCTTACTGTATTAAGTTTGCTAGGAAATTATTTATATTAAGGGCGACTTGCACCACTATTACCTTCAGTTAGTCCTAACCTCAAGTTAAATTCAAAAAATATACCAATGACATGTAATTCATTACATAAAAATATATTTTCTTATAGATTTTTTTTTTCAATTTATCTTGAGATTAGGACTAACTGTAATAGTGATTCAAGTCACCCTAAGGTGCAACGATTTTATAAACCACTTTGGCCCAAGAAATGTGTTAACATTAAATCTTTAAATGAGGTTAAAACTGACTCGTCCGTCCTTTATTAAACTTATAATGACAATCGACAGCTAATAAACACTAAAAGTAGGTATTCATCTTTACGTACAACTTAGCAGAAACCGCAACGCTTAATAAATGTTACAAATTAATGATAAAGTTTATCGAGACTGTATAAAAACTAAAACACCTTATAGACAACGTAAATGTCATCTTCACGACAAAATACAACTTAATGTAGATTCCTAATGATGATGCAACAAAAATTCAATCACGTATATTCAAAGAACTACGGGTGTAGAGTGTAGGCCCAGTAAATTCCTAAGTAGACTTGGTACTTACCGGCTATATCTGTCCAAAGTGTGCCACTTTTTGTGATGACATTTAATATTTGACTCTTGTGGGCTAGTACTTCATGTTTGCCACAGTTCAAACAACTTAATAGTGGTCTGTCACGTCGAGTTTGTCTTGGTTCGACGAATTTAGCACATTTCTGTGTCGTGACGCGCAGGTCGAAGACTCCTGTCGCTTTGCTTTCTCATTAGAGCGTTACATTTCTGTTTGTGACGATTCCACAATTTGTGCTTCGTATAGACCACTTTTTGTACGATAAATTGGGGAAATGGTACGTTTTCGACGTAAAACTTCACGTCATTTTGAGTATTTAATTTTTAAATTAGTTAATTCTGATACAAATTGTCAATTTTATCACAGATAAGTTGAGTGCAGAGTAGGTATATAACTATTATGAGTATTATTATAACTGAATTTAAAATAAGGAAATAAAACAATATTCCTAAAACTAACGTTGATTCTGTGAAGATATAGCTATGAAAGTAATTTTATGTAACCGAGCGTAATTTTTCATGTTATATCTTAGAAATGCTTTATATATTTAGAGTTCTTCCTGAAACATGCAGTACATCTAGTTTTCGAGTTTGCCGTTCGTAAAAAAATACTGTATATGTAATTTTTGTTATTTCTAAGCATCGTTTCCACAAATTCATCTGTTCAGTACCATCCATAAAAATTTTATGTAACTCATCAAAGCGCGGAAACTACGCAAAGCCGGTTAAACTGGCTAGCACACAACACATCATCTTTATTAAAAATAAAAAATAAATAATTATTATATTCAATACATTAACGTAAAGTGGTATAAAATATGATAGTAAATAATCCGTGCCCAAATCAGCGAGAAGCTCGCCCCTATCACATGATAGGATGGTAACTATCTAGTTCTAGGCTGAAAGTGGCCGCACTCAGTCACTGTCTACCTCTTCTGGGATAACAGGCGTGAATGTGTACATACATAAGTTAGTTATGTAATAGATAATGCGGAGTATATTTCTACATGTATAAAAATCTTACAACAAAATGCTTTTGAAATTATCAATATAACATTTAAAAGTTATAATGACATTTACTTTTATCCTATATAATTGGAGAATTTTGTTAAATAAACAACTCCGTTAATAATATGATTTATATTCTGGTCTTATAAAGCGATTTATATCGAAATTTCATCCGTTTCACATCTTTTATCTTTGTATAAATATTAACAAAACACGAAGTAGTCACTACTAGTAAACCAACAATGTCACTTAACTATATGGTGGGACGTGAAAGAAACAGGATGTGGACCGGTCGCCAGGCGGGCCTTAGCTAGTAAAAACTAACATCCTACCATAGTCTTAATGATACTTGCAGGGCCGGCTTAGGCTATGCCGGGTTCTTGACCAAAGATTCTGGACTTGTACAAAGCAGAAATAATATCAGCCCTGTATAATTTGATGCAGGCCGCTTCCAACAGGTCGATCTGGAAATCTTTGAGGGAGGCCTATGTTCATCAGTGGACGTCCTATGGCTGATGATGATGATGATTATTTTACCCTCACTGGGGGCTTAATTCTCCTAATGCGTATGGGTAGTGTTCACATACTAAATAATTCTCAGGTATGCAGGATCCGACGATGTAAAATAAGTGTATTACAACTTATTGCACTTTTGATTGTTCATCTTGAACATAGCATAAATCACTTTGAAACTGGGACATCAGTTTTTGCTTTAGATTGTAATGACGAAACTGTATATAAGCTCTAGGTTTTCGAATTTTAAGCCCCCCGCGTGGAGCTAGGGGGCTTTAGGCCCTACAAGGCTAGGTTAAAGGCGGACCTGGATACTTGTACTTGTCCTAACGCATCACTTCAATGTTCAGCAAGGAATAAATATTTAGCTGTACAGTCTGAGGTTTTTATTACCGCATAGATTTATAGTACATAAGAGACACTTGATTTATGTCTCGTGTTTAAATCGCTATCAAGCGTGTCTGTCATGACATAACTTTACATACATAACATAAGGTCACGCCTGTATCTCCGAAGGGGTTGGCAGAGGTGCACTAGCGAACTAGAAAACACACATTTCACCGAGCTTAGTTCCGTCCCAGATGTAATAATGCCAATCTTCATATTGGGCACAAATCCAGAATTCGGGCTGGCATAATTTTAAGAGTAATAAAGAAATATTTCATTATATTAAGAAGGTAAAATTGTTACCTCTTTAGGCTAGTGGCAGCATATATTGGATCGTGAGGTCATGGGTTCTAATCCCAGGTCGGGAAAATAAGTTGTCCTAATAAGACTTGTCAAGTGCCAATGCCAATTATCAAGTTTATTAAAGATACTGTGGTCATATCATGGAAATACTGGGGAAATACAGCTGTGTCTATACCGCCTATATCTAGAAATAAAAGGAATCATAAACAACACTGTGTCTGCCTAACAGAAAAGAACACCTAACAATTTCAACTAAGTACCGCAAATTTATATTGCAAAGGTCAAGTTTATAATAAGAATCAACAAAAGCCTATTGGTTTTTAAATGAATTGCATTATATTTAATGGATCAAAGGTGTGCGTCATAATGTAATGGCAGAGCACGAGTGTCAGGAAGAACATTTGCAATGCCTTTAACAAAGAGTGAATACAATTTTATTGCATAATGTACACATGGATAAGCTCGCACCTGTATACCCAAAGGTGTAGGCAGAGGCAAACTAGCGAACTAGAGCACCCACATTTCGTCGAGCTTATGTCTGTCCCAGATGCAATAGGATAAGGGGTAACCGTATCGTCATATCTCTGGGCTTATTTGACTGACGCTATTGTCAGTTCCGAAAACTGCAACGAACTAAAATAAATGTATGGAACAAACGAAAATTATACTAGAGTTTTCGAAAAGAGATAACTGTCAAGTCGGATTCGTAAGGACCATGTTAAGCTTCCAGCAGTTCTAGCCGGGGTGATATCAATATCTGTTTGAAGCTGTCATAATAATTTATCACATTTCGGGATGGAAAATGCTTAGTTGCAAAAGTAAGCCAGCTTATCAATGCGTACCTACTAATAATCATTTATTCATTTTAATTAATTAATTAATAATAATTTTATTCATTTTATATTTTTATTTTATACTCTTACTTTAGAGGATGCAAATATTATATACTAGTTACTTACTTACCAACCCCTTTAGGGATACAAACGTGAGCATATGTATGAACAAGCAGCAACATCCTTCGACTAAATCTATAGAGGGCCTGCTGTACCACTTCTTATTGCAAAAAGTTGATTTACATAACAAGACAACACAGATCCTTAACTTTGAATAAACAAAGCGTATCTACATCTTTCATGTTTTTGTTACTCATGATGTAATAGACTTGTCTCGCACATGTGCAATGATATGTATCAACACATGAATTATTAAAGAATTTGATTATTTATTTGTTCCACAGGTGTATTCCTGTCAAAAGTTTAGGCAACACTATGTAAGAAACACAATATTTTTACATTCATTTCTCTATTGCCAATTCATAACATTACAAAGACAAATAAATTATAATTTTAAACCGAATCTATCTAAAAGCCTTCTTCTCTTTAATTATGGTTATAGCACTTACAGCAGTAATCCAAATTAATACAAAATTACCATCGTTCTATTCTTATTTTTATGATCACATCAAACAAAGAGAGACCAGTCATAAAAAAATAAACAATAAACCTTGTTTAGTGTAACCGATTTGCGAGTTTCTAATCTTGATCCATAATCCTTATGATATAATATGATTAAATAAAAATTTAAGGTACAAGTAGAGTTCGCATACATTATAAAAAATGGACATTAATTAGCATAAAATCAATTTATCACTATATAAAAGAAAAAAGAAAAATTAATTAATAACACACACGCCTGTTGTTCCCAAAGGGGTTGGTGAAAGTATAGCGGATGCGCCTTTTTTGTTCAGGTTATATTCATCTCATGATGTGATATGGACGAGTTAACAATTTAGTATAAAAATATGCCGAATGCCGTCAAAGCCATCCACTGAAACAACATGGTAGAAAATGCCTCTAGCATTAAGTCCACTTTTATACATGTTCAGTTCTGTATATAATAAAACATGTTCAAACTTTTCTATGGTGGCTTTGGGGACTAGATTGATGTTCATTGGTGAATTGATTTATTCATGATTAGCTGTTGTCCGCGACTCCGTTCGCGTGGAAATTTATTTTCCGTCAAAAACAGAAGCGTATGTGTTAATTCAGGGATTCAGCTACCTCCGTACCAAATTTCATAAAAAATGGTCTAGCCGTTTGAGCGTGAAGAAGTAACAAACATATTTACAAACACACTAACAAACTTTCACGCTTATAATATTAGTGTGATGTAGATGTATCAATCGCTCATCAAGCAGAAAAAATATATTGTGTTTGTACTAGACTGATCCATAAAAGTAATTTTATTCTTACCTCTTAATTCCACAACATAATACGTAAATTTTTATAAATTATACGTTATTGTATACAATGGTACCTATTCATGTATTACCCAAAGGTCTCTTCCTCATTTAAATGTTAAATCAATTCAAACAAGTTAATGTGAGTACTTAAAACGCACTTTACAGAGAGGCTGAGATGAAAACGAACAAAGGCTGAGTAAATTTTACAAGTCATTTGTAAATAAATCTCAAAGTTAAGAAGATAGTTGTTGAACTTCATTTTATGGGCGAATGTAAGTGAATCCATGATGTATTTATAATTACTGTATTTGAGTACATACTGCTTGAAAATAAATGTGTTTAAATAAAATAATAAATAGAAGTGGTGAGTGAATCTATTATTATGGTGTGAATGTGATTGATAGAGCCACGTTGTATACAGTATCATCTACAGCACGCCTGGAATGGTTAGACCGACCGGCTTGCTGTTGCGTTCCGTTCGGTGAACGAAACCGGTTGTTGAAGTAAACTCCGTTCCCAATACCTATTCCCCTTCTTCGAGGTTGGCAACGCATCTATGATTGTTTTGGTTACATAACATAAGCTCACGCTTGTATGCTCGAAGCATCAGGCCAAATACTTCTATGTATACTACTAGACTGGCTGTTTGGTACATAGAATGTGCGCACTAAGTCTTTGTTAATCGACCTCAACTCACTATAGAAATCTGCTCTTTTCCTTAACCGTGAAACGTCAAACACTCGCCGTCATGTGCCAAAATTTTACTTCGAAACAGCTTGTCTAGTAAATACATAGAAGTATTTGCATCAGGCAGGTAGAGGCGCACTGGCGTACTAAAACACCCACATTTCATAGTGCTTAGTTGGTTTTGGTACTGCTACAAAAAGTATAAGATGTGTAACTACTGTAATGGAAGGATCAATAATGGCTTGCATTTATCAACACCGAACAGTGAAGCTTAGCGAGGCTCTGGGAATGCTAAACTGTCTTTTCCCGCAACAAAATAAATTAAATAAAACACTATGGAAGAGTTGGAACATAATTTTTTCACTTCCAACTTCAACAAAAATAATGAACAAGGGATGCATTAATACATTAAGGACATCATTTTAATTCAATCATGCCGATTCGCATAAATCTTTGTTTAATATATGCCACGCGATATTATCATCGCAAAATGTGAATCGATTTGAAAATAATTACCATAGTCTATTATGGGCCGTCTTGTGTCAATTTGCATAGTTAGGATCTGAATATACGATACGAACTTTTAGAAAAATATCTATAGTAACGGCCTACACTATCTTCAACATCTTTAGAGCCAACAATATTAATTATTCGATTCTTGATACTTAGATTATTATATACCTACCCGTGATCCGTCAATCATACGATTTAAGTACTTACAGGTAATTAAATGTTAATACAATTCAACAATGTATTAAATTTTACGAATTTTATTCAAGACGATTAAAGGTATAATAAAACAACCGTATTATGAGTAATCAGAGAGTACATAATATGACAACGCGAATGATAAAATAATATATCATTCCGCTGCATTACACAAGCGGTGGTAATTTTGCGACGTAAATTATTACTGCGGCCGAGCACCGATTGCATACTTCCAAAGAATAAGTTACGGTGAAAATTTCAGAAGGGTCCCTGTCTGTATGAATAACTTCACATTGAAGTATGAGATTTATTAAATGATATTTTAAAACTTTAAAGGTGTCAGAAGGAAGGTTGATCTTGCAAACGGAGGCACCACTATTCGAACTCTCTCTCGGTTCTAAAAATATTTTCATTCACAATGAATGTTGGAATGTGGATTGAGACCATTTTTTGCAGAATCTGGCAAATAAATAGATTGGTCCCTATATGGTAAGCGATCTTCGCCGATATAGACAACCACGATACTAAAAGAATAATAATTGTGTTGCTTCCTTTAATCATGTGTGTATTGCTTTCTTCGCCTTCCTAATCCCTGTTCCCTTTCTTTATAAGAAGAGGCGAGAGGATTCGGGGTACCGGAAATCTTACGTCGTATATCTGTGGGTCAGTAGTATCTATCCAATCGAATCGATCTATTTGTGCTATAAACATAACTACAGCGTGGCTCTATGAGGCGTTAATATCGTAGGCTCTTATACAAAATTAATATATTTTATAATCTGTGAGTATCAAGGTTGTAGGTGGCGGGGATGCGCGGGAGTGGAGCGCACCGCTCGACTCGCTCACGGTCAAGGTCTGATCGGCAATGGACGCTATCATTACTGTATCGCTTGTTATGAACACCAGCTTTATAAAACATGTTACATACATAAGTTGTTATATTTTTAGATTCACACACCCCTTGTTATGTCATATTGTTCTATTAATAGAGCTCAAATTTAGTTTTAATGAAGTTTTATAATAAAGTTTTTAATGAAGTAAGAAATATAATGAAGTTTTATATAGTTAATGTTTGTGCTTAATATTTTTTTATTATAGCGGATCAAATCCAATCTATTTTTATCTTATTTTTTTATTATTTTATGCATGTATTTTTATTAACTTTTTATTAGCAAGGATGGAATCACTTTAAATGGGTTCAGCTGAAAATCAGCGCTGTAGCGTACTCGTTCCAGCATTATGCTCAGTTGAGTCCATTTTGGTGTTTCAGTTCTTTTTTGTGTCTGTAATTTTTGTAATATCACTTCAAAAAACCAATATTTTTTCTTCCTTTCTATTAAATATTATTATATTTTCGTCTTTAAATGTATGAAAATTTTTCTTTAGTTGCGTAAATAAAAGGAGATAAGACTACGAGGAGATTTTATATGTAACAATATATATTCTATGGATAAGAAGTAACAAGAATCCTTGGTTTCAATATTTTATTAAACTTAATGCCCAGAAAGTAGTTATTTATAAGCATAGCTGTAGAGCTGCCGCTGATGCTGTCCATATTTTTATCTTAGGTTGGCCCTATCTGCTGTATGCATCTTTGCCTAGAGCTAGAATGGTTCGCTCGACCGAGTTGTTGTCATTGTTTTCTTTAGAAAACTGATGTAAAAGAGATATCTAGCTGTAGCATTTCATTCAGAAGAATGAGATATGAAGAGATTGGAACGCTCCGTGCCTTCCCAATCAACATTCCTTTATTTTAAGGTTGCCATTAGATCTATGATTCTTCTGGTATAATGGGCGTTTATGAGCTGTAGACCGACTGACCCGCCTGCTCATTTACCAGTCTCTTCCATAAAACCATAGACAAACCCGGAGATTCCTGCCCAGTCCAATTCACGCTTATCATGTATGTAAAAAAATTGAAGGCTTGATAACTAATTATATTAATCTTATTTTTACTTGTTACATCTAAATGTTTGTATAATGGAAAGTAAATAAATAAATATAAAACATAAATTCATTTACCATTATTTATGTTTTATAGTTAATACTGTAATATCTCAAGATATATATGACATCAACTGGAAATAAAATCAGCCATATCATGAACTTAAATATCTGAAATAAAACTATTATTACTATTTAATATTAATTAAAACCTAATCGTGATCCGTAAGAATAGTTTTATTTCAATGTATAATATTCACGTAAACTTAAATATCTGAATAAATACATTTTCAGATTGAAAACTGATATCGCTCTATACAATTGATTTTATTTTTACACAAAGAACTGCTGACATGGCGTTGACAACTAGCAATTTATAAAAGCAATATTAATGAGGAGTCCTCTCTTTAGCGATCTTTAAAAAAAGTTGATTAATTCGTCGGCATTTTCAAGGTTGTAAAGGAACCAAAATAACTTGATCAGATTGTTGTTGCAATATACTGTGGTACAACGTATTATGTTATTAAATGTGCCATAAACATTCATAACTATTCACAATGAATAAGATTAATTTTATGCTTAGTTATAAAATATACCGTTGATATTTTTGTTAAATATCATGTACAATTTTTATGTTCTATTAAGAGGAAAACATATTAAAGATTCGCTAAGCTGTCACATTTAATTTTTATTTATTATACAGATTAGAATATATCATAAAGTAATCCATGGTATTATCCCTTAACATTGACTTGTTTTGGTAGCTTAAGGTTAATTCCTGTCGTAATGTTATTAGATCTTTTATTTGTGCGTTATCGCAGTCTAATGACATCCTCAGCATTGAGTCCATGGGCTCTTATATCATCTTCTAAAAGACCAAGTAAACATTAAAGAAGAATAAGTTTTGTCGGCATCGCAAGTAACGCCCGTGACTTATCATTGAGCCCAACCGGCATCAATATAATATACCGTAGATGCAGAGTTCTTTGCAAATATCCTCCTAAAAAGTGGTCTCAAGAATAAAACAAAGAAATAGATCGTAAGTTCTAATTAAATCAACACAAATATAACCCTATGCATGTGTTATAAAGTAGCTTTTTAAACGAAGTGATCAAGCGTTCTTAAATTTGATTTTTGAAATTTAGAATTCTATCGGCGTCCGACTGCAGGCAAAAGAAGTGCTTAGGCACTTCTTTGCTGTCCCAATTTTCGACCGTCAACTGTGCATCTAGGTAAATAATATATCAATGCCAACCGGCAATAATATTGGCGCTCACGTCGAAGACGATTTATGCTAGGATCAAAAATGCTAAAGTATAATGATAGATCATATTTTAGACATTCTCGTTTAAAGGAATTTTTGTACACTGAAGGTGTTTCTCATTCACTTTAAGGGTTCGTGTAATATTTGTGTTATAAATATAGCGAGCTCTTTTTGAACTTTAAATTTTTATTTGTATTGTATCTAAGCGTTTAGCATTAGTAAAAATTCCACAAGACATGTATTTACGATACAAAAATTAACAATACATAAATGCATGTTGACTGTACATTGGATATAATCGAAGATGTAGATAGGACAGCACAGAGCCCAGCCCGGCCAAACGTGGCCTCAGCATTCGCTCCATCACTCACTTATTTTTTGTTCCCCAAGCAACGCGTGTAGGCGTCACAACAAAGCCTGCACAATGACTAACCTTGGGTTTGAAGTTCACTAATGAGACTTTTGGGTTAATGCAATTATGGTCACGAAGCTTGTCGTATGTGCTGAAACGTCGAGTGACCATTCAGGTATTATTTTACATTATGGTGAGAGCGTTGGCATAATTGAATGTGACGGGTCGCTGGGCAGGCTTAATGATAAGCCTTCTCTACGTCCACGTGGGATTAGTGACGTCAACTCATAATAAATAAAGACGATTATCGGTTGGATTAAAATATATTTATACGAGCATTCACCTTCAAAAAGATAAAGGCTGCGAATGTGTTCACAAAATATTATAAGATCTTCTATTTGGGCGAGGCGATATCGCAGTGTAAATGACATCCTCTGTAGGGAGCCATTGGCTCTTAAATCTTCTTAAATAATAATAAATAGGTATAATAACACCCTACGGACAACAGTGACAGACGTCATCATGATCTCTCACTAGAGACTAAGGCTGCGTTCCACTAAGCGTTCACAACGATCACGCTCACGACCGCAGTTTTTCCCGTTCCACTTGCTTGTGAGCGTTACTGTCGTAAACTCAAGTGGAATGGATTATAGAGCGTTTTGAGCGTGGAGGTAAATAATACAAACGGCGAGTTAATAAAAAGAATGCAAAATATTTAACAGGTTTGGTTATAATCTCTAAGCCTTGAAAATAAACTTAATTAATTATTGTTTAAATCGATTTATATTGAGAAAAAATATATTTTAATTTTTCATATCCACTGCAGAAACATTCACTTCTACTAAAATATATCTTTCCGCATGAAATAACGTAAGCTTAACGGTCGCCATTTTTGATGCATTGAGTTTTGAAAACGCCGCTAATTTTCTTAACGATCACGACGACCCACCTTTTTAGATGGGTCGTCGTGAGCTTCGCGTGAGCGTAAGTCATGACGTCATAAATGACGTTTTCGCCGCGACCACAACGACCGCGGTCGTTATGTGGAACGGCTAAAGGAGCATTTTGATCGTTGTGAACGCTTAGTGGAACGCAGCCTAAGATGAGTCTTAAGATGTAAGTTTCATAAATTATGAAAGTTTTCGGTCTTATAACGCATAAATTTGAAACAGTCGTATAGACAACACATAATTTTATTGTGTGAGGGGTCCATCCCGCGATCATTCGTTTCGTAACCAGCTAGCAGAAACTCATCCTCTGTACCATGGAGGCTGTTAATGTATAAAAATGTGTGACCACCGTGTTGATTTTATCTCTATCTTGAATGCAGGTATCTTTTAAATCGGTAAATTGACACTTTCTGCATTCACATTAAAACTCTTTTTATGTTGACTCTTCATCTTAAGATTCACATATGCAAATACATTACAAAAGGGTGACACAGCGTTACTAAATCCTTAAAAGATGCTTTAAATCTTTTCTGGTCATACAATACGGTGTAATAAATTACTGTTGCATAAAAAGACTTTTACTCTACAGGACAGCACAGTTCATGGACTCATGGTCAACGAAATAATTTAAACACGTCTTTAAGTTAGTGCGATGCAAAGACATTCAACAGTTCATAGACGGGTCAACAGCGCGAAGCTGATGATCCAAAAGTTGTGACCTCGTGGTCATAAGTCACTTAGCCGCATTTGAAACATACGCGCGCAAGGTCATGCCAACGTATCATTGTTTACTACTTACATGCTCTTTGGTTTAGACAATAAAATTGTGTTTCGTGATTCTTGACCATTCACAGACATTCTAGGGTATAAATTGTGATAAGCGTCCTCGTATCGTAATAAGTGGTAGATGGCGTTAATGACGTTTGAGATTTTTTTTGTATGGATACTTCCTTAATAGTCCCTCTTTCTTTATACCTGCCCTTATCCATAATGTGGGGTTGGCGCAACACACTCTTGCAAGCATGTTGCAGAAAGGATTTGGCTTAGTTTTTACGACCGGCTGCCTGTCTGACGTCAACCCCCTTTAAGGGATTCAGTCCGGGGCAAATTAAATTCGAAAATTCTCTTTGCTCGACCTGGGAATCGAACCCAGGACCTCCCGGTCCACAGTCCATATTTGCTGCCACTAGACCAAGGAGGCGATTACTTGATAGCCCCCATCTATAGTTAGTAATATTAAATCTCTTTGGTGCGATGAGTGGGTAGCGGTGCGTCAGAAAGGAATTGTAATTAAAAGTAAAAAAATATCGTAAACAAACAGCCTATTACAATAACTTATAATTTTTGTGAGATCCTCAAAAAATAAAATAAAATAACCTAAATGGCACAATGTATAAGATATTGATAATTTTCTTTGTTTTTCTTTAGTTTTATTGTAACACCTGTGTGTTGTATTGTCCCACTAGTTATGTCAAGTTAATAAAAAGTGGGATCGGCGCAACACACCTTTCCGACCATGTTGCAAAAATGATTCGGCTTAGTTTTTACTACCGGGAAAAGCGTGTTACAAAAACATCCAGCCGATTTGGGAATTGAACCCGGGCCCTCCTGGTTCACAGTCCATATACGTTGCCACTATAACAAGTAGAGGACTATCTTACCGCCGAATGTTCATACACTTAAGGACGCCTTATGTCGTTTAAGGCCGCCTTATCTGTCAAAATTGTATGGCGAAAATCAATATAAGAAGCCGTTAGAGTTGAGCAGCGTTTGACCATTCGGGCGTTAGATTGATTGAGTTAGTAACTTTAATTACTTGAACAACTACATGATAGTGTTAGTATATTAATTTGGACCTCAATGAAGTCTTCTAATCACCTGATGTAATTTACAACCAGACCGTTACCTTACATCGGACCTTAATTAACTTCCTTTGCAGTATGATTCACTGTTATGTACGACACGAGATTTCGCTTCGGTTTAATTCTAAAATTATACAAAGATTAAATTATTTGTATAATAAGTCATTGTTTGACTGCCTCTGTAGCATTGCGTCCGTCCTGATGTCTCAGATTCGATCCCCGAGTCGGGCAAAGTGATACTAATAGTGAAATTGGATTTTTCACTATTAGCCAGGAATCTGGAATTTGTGCCCGATATGACGATAGGCCCTATAACATCTGGGACGGAACAAAGCTCTGCCTACCCCTTCAAAGATACACGTGTGAGCTTATGTATGTTAAACCAAGGTCAGATGGCCAAAAGTTAATTGCATTTTCGTAAAGAAGCGAATATTGTAAGACTAGCACGTAATACTAGTGGGTACTCTATGAGCGTATTATAATTGAGTTAGAAGTCAATTTTGACAGTATTGACTACAGCATGAATGAGTCAGCTGAATCGAATATCTCTGTCTCTCAAAAGATCGATTTGAAGTGGCAATGTGCTGTTGCGGTTCATACTGTGAGTGCGATTTTTGGAGCCCCAAATGTTCTCTGTCTCTTTCCTAATCCAGATTCCTTTCCTTTTCTCGATGAGTCTCCTCTGGTCATCGGTAACCATTACCATCACCGTCTGCACTTGTCAATAAGAAAATCTGAATTGATGTGTCTATAAAGCAGAGATTCCCAAACTTATTTTGTCTACTGCCCAATTTGAAAATAAATATTTTTTAACGCCCCCCCATTTTTTATCCTACTTAAAAACCATAACTTCAAATTAAATGAATTATTGTGAGCTATATCAGCGGTGGTCCCCTTTATTTCTGGGTATCTTACCTCCCCCCTTTAGGCATGCAGCGCCCACAAGGGGGCGTTATCGCCCACTTTGGGAAAGACTGCTATAAAGGAACAAACAAAAGGCGCATGAAATGGCGCCGTGTCCAAAGTTGTTGCGCCACTTTAAATTTTCGTATCGCGAGTTCGGCTTTTTGTTTCAAGAACCAGATACAAGACCATACGCACTCATACAGGTTTGGAGTATATTCAAGGCGGCAAATTCGTGTAGTTTATTGGAGTATTACTAACATTAAACGTGAGAACTTGAAATGTAGGTTAGCTTCTCCGTACCGCATGAGAAGTTTTATAAAACCGTCTTTATTTTACCTAAAGTATGTGTGCACTTCATTAAAACTTGTCTGAACTGTCACAATCTTGTTTTGGTACCCTTAATTTTGTTGCATAAAATCCAGTCACAATCAGAGACAACCTGGTTCATAATTTTTATTGTAATCTTCTGCGTCGTGACGATGGTTTTTAAATCCTACTTGTAATGACGGTTACACACCAATCTAACGAAGGCGAAAGAACGTTCGCGAACGGCCATCGGCGACCGAACGTTCCCGAGCATTCGCAAATCATCGCTGTTGCGTTCACACAACAGCATATGTTTGTAAGTGTAAATGCGACAGCGAACTGTCAATCCAACAGGGGTGGCCGCAACAAGATCATCGGCAATGCAGGAGCTAGGGCACTATGCACATGACAGTAAGTGCGATATAGGTTGACAAATGACGAGAAGACCAAGGCCTCAAGCATCAAGCGACTAAGGGTAGTACCACCCACGCATAGCAGTAACACTACAAGCACTTTGAATAACAAAACATTGTGTGGCGCTGCACTGCCTTTATCTCCCTGAGATATGGGATGGTAAGTCTCTTATTGTCTGTTAAGTCTTATAGTGTCCAATAATTACACTAGTTACAGTCTCTTTTAAACTGAAGTACACCCCAGTCACAACAGTCACACACCCAGTCCTGACCCCACACTAGGTATAACCTGTATCGTGGGTGTCAGAGACTATGAGAGACTTTCGGTCCCACAACATCCAGACTTGAAACAAATATCTGTGGGCCACACAAACATTTGTCTCAATGCGGGAATCGCACCCGCGGCCTCTCGCTTCACAGCCGGCTACTCCCCCGCTGCGCCATGGAGGCTGTCAAACTGAAACAAAACATTGCTTGCTTTGCAGCTCAGCGGTAGAAAAAGACATTACGGTGGTACTTATTCGAAAAAAACTCGCATGTGAGAGTTTTACCTCAAGAACTTTATAATTAAGGAGTTAATTATTTTATATTTTTAGGAATATGTAGCCCATTATGATAATAGCCAGTTTGTGTCCATTTAAGCATTTAAACGTCCTGTTGCAAGATTAATTCAAAGATTGCATGGCTTCATCGTGCATTAAAATAAGCATTTTTTTAATGTCCTAACCTTTGCCCATCTCAAATACGCGACATGAGTTCCAAAAAGCTTGCTCTTTTGTAAAAGCCATTTAGTTTGACATTAAATTGGACCTCAATGACAATGAAAACAGACACGTCCATCTTAGATTTATGGTCAAGATTTATTCTTATTTGGTATGCAGTTAGCACCCGAGAGTCGGGACATGTTGCTTCGGGCGTCTTCACGTCGTAGTTTATGAATGGTAGTCGATAGCCTAGAAAGTAATTGAGTTCTTATTAGAGTGTACACTGAATTAATTCTGCATTAGGACGGATCATTAATCTATGTCCTAGCGTTGATATAGGGTTTTATATATTTTGGTTTACATTTTTACATATTCTTATGGAAATTTAACTTTAGATTATGTGTCTTGGCATAAAATAAATATAAATTAGTAACTATTCAATATCTAGAGATGATATTCTCTTTTTTTCTTTTATTAGTTTTTCTCGAAACATTACACAAAACCACATCCGCAAATAACGATTTAGCACTGATTTCTCAAGTTTACGCGTATATTATACATTGAAATAAAACTATTTTATACGGATTCTATCACGATTTGTTTTTAGTTTTAGGCCCGACGTTTCGAAGGCTTTGCAGCCTTCGTGGTTACGGGTCGGACTGAGGTATCTTTTGTCCAAAATATATTAATGTTACAATATCTATCTTCATTTTTAAATTATACAAAATTAAAAAGTTAATTATTTGTGTTCCGATCTACGCAGCACGAGCTCACAGTATCTTGAGGTCTGGCAGCTGGTCTTTTGGGTTGCGATTTAATGAAATGTTTAATTGGATCCCAGGTTTGTGCAAGCTTCCAACCATCTTCTCTATTGAAATTAGGATGTTTTTTAATTTCAATAGCCTCGCGTATCATTCAAGGGAGGAATCGGTGTTCTTTGGGGAGGATTTGTGGTTCATCAAATCTAACATAATGTTTGGAGCCTTCCTCTGAATGTTCAGCAACTGCAGACAGACAAACGTCGGGCCTAAAAATAAAAATAAATCGTGATAGAATCCGTATAAAATAGTTTTATTTCAACGATTTCAGGTTTCTCCTTCTCGTAGAACAATGAACCATAGATAAAAATCCATGTTTTGTGTAATATTTTAGTGCAGGAGACTCGGCTTTAAGCATGCACATATTGGAGTTGGAACACTGTAATTACCATATCCACACTTGAACTTAATAGTAAATAGACAGCCTCCGTGGCGCCGTGGGCGAGTAGCCGGCTGTGAAGCGAGAGGCTGCGGGTTCGATTCCCGCATTGAGACAAATGTATGTGTGGCCCACAGATATTTGTTTCAAGTCTGGGTGTTGTGAGACCGAATGTCTCCCATAGTCTCTGACACCCACGATACAGGTTATACATAGTGTGGGGTCAGGACTAGGTGTGTGACTGTTGGGTGTATTTATTTATAGTACGTAATCTGAACACCACATCCGTGGCTGTCACTGGTGCCTGACAAACGGCACCATACTACGAGTATATGTGACAGAATTTTGTAATATCTGATTCTCGCACCGAGACAAATCGCCACACAACACACAGATATTTGTTTCGGGTCTGGGTGTTGTGGGACCCTAAGTGTCCCCATGGAAGTTAAATCTAGTGTTAGTTTAATTACTGCAGTACCTATGATAACATCTTTGTGGCTGCGGCAAACGTCAGTTATATCTAATCTAAGATGATATTGTTTACACTAAAATGCGTCAAAATAAATAGTGTTATTGAAACAGTGTCGTCAGAGACAAAACGGCATATCTATTAGGCTTGAGCGCGGTCCGTTGGTCGTGCTGTAAGCCGAGCGCTAGGCCAAGGCCGCGTGACATAATGCGTTACGTGGATCGCCGTTAACTACACGCCGCGCCGCTGCCGCTACCGCCCGCCGCTGCCGCCCGCCGCGCCGCGCCGCCCCACAACACCGCTACTCATACTTGTCGTTTTACTCCACTATTTATATCTTTTATACGGTTTATCAATGAACTTGATTAGTTAGTTGTAATTTATGTGTACGACGATTTTTATAAGTCGCCTCCTTGGTGGAGTGGCAGCATATATGGGCTGTGGACCAGGAGGTCGTAGGTTCGATTTCCAGGTTGGACAAAATGATTTTTCAAATTTTCCTCGGAAATGGATCCCCCAGAGAGGGGAGAGAGAACGTCAAGCAGGCAGTCGGTCGTAAAAACTTGACCAAACCCTTTCTGCAACATGCTTGAAAAGTGTGTGACGTCCTGCTGAAAACAGCGGACGCTTTAAAGAGCTAAATTAATTTCTTCGTAATAGGACAAACTGATGTCCATGAGTGTAGGCCGATGATGATGTTGAAATCAGGGGTACAAGAATAGTTTTAATGAAGTATTTTAGTAGCTGCCATAACGAGACCATATGTTACCTCGAGACGTCAAACATCGCCGCGGGATGTCGTCCAACGGGACTACCAATCAGAGATTACTCGGAAAATAGCGTCAACTCCACATTCTGAAATAGAGAAACATGTTATACGTGGGCGTCATATGAATTAACCACATGAGACTTGTTGGTGTGTGTCAAAGTAATTCATACTTAATGGCGGACGCTAAATATTAATATGTATTTAACGTATTTCAATAAATAAATAACACCCAACTGTCACATGCATAGTCCAGACCCCACACTAATATCAAATCTTGTGTCGTGGAAATCAGGAACTACGAGAGACTTTCGGTCTCACAACACCCAGACCCGAAACAAATATCTGTGGGCACACAAATATTTGTCTTGGTGCGGGGATCGAATTCGCGGCCTCTCGCTTCACAACCGGCTGCTCGCCCGCTGCGCCACGGAGGCTGTGTAATATTTACAATAAGATTCAGCCGGTCGTAAAAACTAAGCCAAATACGTTCTGCAACATGCTTGTAAAAGTGTGTTGCGTCGACTCTATATTGAGTCAGGTTGAGTTCAGGTGGAAAAAAAGACTCATCCGCATCTTAGCTATTTTAAACAATTTAGCTGTTGCTTTTCCTGTATTTGGTAAAGTATCAGTAATAACAAAGATACTAAGGGTAAGTGGTTTAGCAATGAAATAATTTGATATGAATGTTGTACTTTAGTTTTGATAATAAAAGGCATCTGTTTATATCGCTATACATTTAATGCCACATAACTTCAATACACCTGCTTTTAAAATTTTAAGAGGCAATAATTAAGATATATTCAATTGTGCAAACTTGACAAATATTTTATTTTTTTCTAAATCTTTCACCTGTCTTTATTTCACTCCAATATGAGGCGCAACACTCTTAGGCTGAGATCTATGTATAGAGCGAACTTCGACTAAGTCGAAGACACGAACTCAGTGAGGGTTTGTATTTTTTAAATCGATGTTCGACTTAGTCCGAGCCATTTTTAACAAGAAGAACAGACTGATAGACAGACTAAGCAATGATCTCAGACTAAGGCATAGACTGAGATTTATAGAGCGAACTTCGACTAAGTCTAAGTCAAAGTAACGAACTTAGTGAGGATTTGGAACTGTTAAATCGAACTTTGACTTAGTCTGCGTCATTTTTTACAAGAAAAACAGACTAACAGCCGGACTAAGCAAAAATTTTCTTGTAAAAAATGACTCGAACTAAGTCAAAACCCTCACTGAGTCTGTTTCTTTAACTTAGACTTAGTCGAAGTTCGCTCTATAGATCTCACCCTGAGATCTATTCGACGAACTTCGACTAAGTCTAAGTCAAAGAAACGAACTCAGTGAGGATTTGGATTTTTTTTAATCGAACTTTGACTTGCTCTATAGATCTCTATAGATCTTAGCCTTAATCATGTTGCAGGAAGTATTCGTCTAAGTTTATTGCGGCTACATGCCTGAAATCAACCCGTTGTAGGGGCTGCAATTCCAGGCAAAACATATCAGAAAAAATACTTTATCCGACCGGGAATTCGAACCCTGATCTTCCTCTCGGTCCACAGCCCATGCTGCCACTAGGCCTCCTTATTTATTATTAATGAAGTTAATTATAAATATTTTCTTCAGCCTGTATAAGTTTCATAAAGAAAACTAAAACACAATGGACTTATAAAAACACACACAAAATAAAGATGCGGTTATAAAATTAGGGTTATCTGTATAATAAAGGAACAACAAAATAATTCGTACAAAGGAGTGACAAACTCAATTAAATATTGTGAAGTAACCAGGAGATCAAAATATAAACTGTTGAACAAAATATTTCTCATTATTGTTGAAAACAACCGTTTATTTCCGTTACGAATAAATATTATGCAAATTATGTATTTCCCACGAATCAAGTTTTTGTTTTTTGAAGAAACGTGTGGGTTGACCTTCGCCAGGTTCGCAAATGAGGCTAAGGTTTTAAAAAGTGTGAAAACCGCCAAAGAAAATCGTCTTAAAATTGTAAACTATCACCATGCATTTTTTTGCTAAGCGCCAAGCCAGACAAAAAATACTCCAGATATGATTATTTTATAACATAACATAACATAAGCTCACGCCTGTATCCCCGAAGGGGTAGGCAGAGGTGAACTTGTGAACTAGAACACCCACATTTCGCCGAGCTTAGTTCCGTCCCGTGATAGGAGGCGAGCCTATCGCCATATCGAGCACAAATTCCAGACTCCGGGCTGATATGGAAAAGTCCAATATCACTTTGCCCGACCCGGGGATCGAACCCGAGACCTCAGGACGGTAATCGTACCGAAATACAACTACGCCACTGAGGCAGTCAGTTAGTTATTTTATGCCATTGTATAATAGGTATCTGCTATATGTAATATGACGCTAGAGCCCGTTTGAGGCCTCTTGGGCTAAGAGGAGGTAAATAGCGGATGCGCGATAAGAATGTCGGCGCAACGCACATTTTATTATCTTGTTGCAGAAATGATTTGGAATTAATTATTACGCCCCCCGTCTGTCATTAACTCCTTTTCGACCGAATTCCAAAAAGGAGAAGGAATGAAAAAAATGCACTACATGGACGTGTTGGTGTTTGGTAAGTATAATGCAATCCAAATGTTATTTCGACCGCTGAGAGACATTGCTTTCATCGACTGACAAATATGTCAGTCGACGAATATGTCTCTCAGTAGCCCAATACATGGCACAATAGTGCCATATATTAATATTATGCCAGAAATTATATTGAACAGGGTCCTTCGTACGAGTTTTAACAATTCCAAAAACGAAAACTATCACCGTTTTGGAGAAGTAAGAACGAATATGTGAAGACGTCCATAAATTAGGTCACTTTACAGGAACCATTATGACGAGACTTCTCTGTATCCGAGGTACTTTCCCATCAAAGAAGATTAAAGAAAAATAATGAATGAACATTGAACTCTTGAATTCATCTTTATAAAAATTTAAGACAACATACAAAACGAAATTAGAACGTTAGTTCGAAGGTTTTGCGCAACAACTTCATTAGCCTTGTATGATTTGAATTTTTAAAGATGTACTTGTTGTTAATTATGTTCGCACTCAAATATTAAGAATAGACGTTTTCGAGGTTATTTACAAGCAAATAATAATTGTTCAAAGCAGATTGATTTCATTTACTACCAACTGATGAATGCATAAAGAAATTATTTGAGTTTAGCTAAATTTCTAGTAATATACTGTATATACTACTAATTCCAAAGAAATAGGTACATACTACCTCTAGATATACAACAAAATATAAATTTTATAATATATTCAGCGTAAAGACTGTTAAGAAGCAATATTGCTGCAAGATTACACATCTCATCTCACCTAAAGATTTTCATCTACAGTTATGAGACACACCTACTTAACTTTTACAAACTTGATCCTTAGATATTGAACGTGCAAGATACTGTATAAAATGTTATGAATTAATTCTTCCATATTCATATAATGTTATTGTAATGATATTCAACATATATAACTAGGGTGGCATGCAGTATTCTTGCTAAATAATTAAATCTAGAGTTATTTCTAAACTCGACTTAACTTACATCTCATTTGTATATTTAAATAACTTTATGCTTATTTCGATTTATGTAAGAGCTATTTATCTTAGATTTATCTAATTTATCTTCGAAATCTCCATATAATTTCCAGATGGTATATTACTTGTAGAAGGTTTAGGTAGTCGCAGCATATAAACCTTATGAACTGGAAGTTCTTGGGTTCGATTTCCAAAATCAGCGGGTGGAGGCAGGTAGTCGACAAGTCGCGCATCAATTGTTAGAGAGAACTTACATAGTTTTATTGACTTAACTGCAAACTTAATCTTTTTATCTCCAGACACTTCTGTACGTTATCTCTGAGAAATTGCACTAGACTCGTTTCTTCTTACTTTTAAAATAAAATAAAGTTTAACAGCAAGAAGTCATGTTAAAATTATGGAAGTAATGATGCGAACTGCGCAGATACATTGTGGCAGATAAAGTAACGTTGCCAAATAAATGTTTTATGGGGACAAGCAAACGAATATAATTTATATTTTCAGAAAGATAGATTAAACTCATTCTTTCTTTCTGCTTGGCGTTATCCCGGTATTCTACCAGGGTCCGTCATCCTACTTAAACGCTGCCGCTTCGCCCGATCTTGAGCATCCTCCTTAGTGAGGCCATTTGCTCTCATATCTTCCTCCAGAACGTCCAGCCGGCGCTTTGGGCTTTGGGCCGAACACGGGAACGCACCTCTGGTACGATCTGGGTCAGACACATGCAACCGACGTAATCCTGTAGAAGTACGTAGAAAGATAGATCAAACAATAAATAAATATTTAATAACACTCAACATTCACACTCATAGTCCTGGCTCCACAGTCCACACTAAGATACGAGTGTTGTGTCGTGACCACAAAAACTACGAGAGACTTTCGGTGCCATAACTCCCAGATCCAAAACAAATATAAGCACTATTTATATCTATTCTTAATCTCTCGCCCGGAGTCTCACACGTGAGGGTAGGTATCACTGCGATGTCTATTTCTACCGGCGAACATTGTTTGCAATGTTAAGAGGGATATTGCAACAAGTGTAATTATTGGGGATGAGGAGACTCAACATCAAATGTATCAGAGTCACGAGCGTAGACCAGTGCCACTCAGTGCACTAGCTCCCTAGATAGTTCGTCTCATCATCTAGACAGGAATTGACTCTCATCATGCGGTTGCATTAAAAATAACACAATATAAATAAAGCTAGCATTTGAAAACATTCAATACTGTGTCAGTATTCCAATTAAATGTCGCGCTATCATTGCACTGAATTCAAAACAGGCTTAGATATATCATGTGTGTCCCCAAAAGACTATTGTCCTTCTCGATCTAATCGCAAGCAGTGATATTTGGCGACAAGTACAGTTAGTTATCGATTCGGCATTGTCTCGTCCCGGCATTCGAATACATCACGATGGAGCGCGTGCTTCGAATTTATTGTGTCGCTCGTGAGAACCAACACGGTGAAGTAATGTGTGTAATGCTAAAGGCCTCCTTACACATAATTCCTGGGAAAATGGTAATGGTAGCTTAGTTTAGGGTTTAGAGACGTCTTCATAATGATAATAAACTGATATGTAAAGTGTGTTTTCATTGTGAATTATCGCTTGCTATAACGGTGAATATATTATGTGCTATAAGAGGCCACTTCCAAGAAGTCGATTTGGAAATCTTTGGGGGAGGCCTATGTCCACAAACACTTTGAAGGTATGTAAAGTCTACCAACCCGCATTAGGCCAACTGGGTAGACTAAAGCGTAACACCTCTCATTAGTAGAGAAGGCCCGTGGCTAGCAGTGTAACAGTAATAATACACGGTTAATATTATTAATATTTATATAAAGTTGTGTTTTCTTTCTTAAATAAAAAACTTAGAATGGTAGAGCCATAGTAACGTTTACAGTATCAAACCGACCGACCGATATCAAACCACTGTCTGACAGAAAACAAGCGTAAAGCACCTCGCTGTTGCTTTTCGCTCGATGAGTGAGATTTCTAATGGCTCAAACCCCTTTCCCGATCCCCTCCTTTAAGGTGGGTAATAGATCTATGATTCTTTTGGTATTATGGGTCTCTATGGGCGATGGAGATCACTTACTATAAGGTATCCTTGCTCGTTTTCCAGAGTATGATATAAAAAAATTAAAGATTTGACCTTCAGATTGGTTGAAAGCGAGTTTTTGTGTTATTGAGCCAGTACAGATAATGCGGGTATCCTCTCGTAAGCCTCTTGATTTACTTCTTCTCTTCTTGATGCACCATTCTTAATCTTACTCCCGTATGAGATCAGTGCAAGCATGATACATAGGAGATTAGGCTGAAAATAGATGACATTATTTTTAGGAGAGACTATTTATGCAAAATTTTCGATTCAAGTCTATCGTCTGGCGAACTTTACATTTCGTGGCATACATACTTGAATTAAAAATGCTTCTGAGTTCTGGCGCCTGTTTGATTTTCCAAAACCGAGACTAAGATATTAAAGACCTTATTTTGATGCAAAGCTGTTTCGTGTTACAGCACTAAGTGTTAAGCGGCATAGCTACTTTAGTAGCACAGTTCGCAAACCGATTCTAATAATGTGAAATGCTAATTTATGTAAATGGTAAATGTCAATTGTCTGGGTAATAAAACGTTAACGCAATTACCAATTTTGTTGCTTAATTTGGTTTGAAATGTATCTTTAGTACGAGACAAATGTTTCCATTAATCTTGCTACGTTATTTACGCTTTTTGGTGGCACGTTTTGCATACAATAGATATAGTTTATACCCCTTCTGAAATGGTATTGGTGGGATTTACCCGGTATATTTTTGTATCCGACTGAACAGAGATCAACATACAAATGTTTTAAGTAGAAGTGACATGCTGTAGAGCAGTATTTCCCAAAGTGGGCGATAACGCACCCTTGTGGGCGCTGCCTGACAAAAGGGGGGCGGTAAGAGACTCAGAAAGAAAGGGATCTCCGCTGATATAGCTCACAATCATTTATTTAATTTTAAGTCATAGTGGTTTTTCAGTAGATAAAAAAATGGGGGCGCTAAAAATAATTTATTTTCAAAGTGGGCAGTAGACAAAATAAATTTAGGAACCTCTGCTGTAGAGTATAGATAGTTTAATCTACAGCATCAATGGCCCTACTCGGTCAAAGAAAACTAAGAAAACCGACGTGAGTTTGCCGTTGCGCTTAGATAAGTAACATGTCCGGAGGCCGAAACTCCCCTAACAAATTACTTTTCGTTTTGTGCTCCTAGTATGACTATGCTGTATATATTGGCATGGCTATACCCTATACATCGGCATGACGATACATCGGCTAAAATCCATATCCTATCATAATCACTTACTATTATGTGGACGATGTGGACCATCTGCACATCTGTATACGTAAACAAATAAAGTTAAAAGAAAAACATGTTGTCTTATAACCATACTGTATAGTTCAGATACATGACGTTCAAGAATCTCTGTACTTTAGGCCCATATAATCCTGTTTACTATCATGATCGCTCAGTCGCCTGTCATTGTTTCTGATACTCACGATACAGGTTATACCTAGTGTGGGGTTAGGACTAGGTGCATGACTGTTGGGTGTATTTATTTTTATTATATTTGGCCCTCACTACGCTTGCTGCCATCAGATTTACTTCGCTAGGACAAACACTGAAAGTGTAAGTCTACTCCCGATACGTGCATTAGCATGTTCTAGCGTCAGAGTTTTCCACGAGACCCCGGCCTATAAACCTAGCTTCAGGAATATATGAATTTTGAATGCATATGCAGCTATGTTTCAAGGTTTAAGTAGCACGTGTAGTGACACGGGTGTTACTCGCGCCCCTCAACGTGATCTGCCGTAGACATTCAAACACTGTACAACACGCGAACTTATACTCCGGTGCAATGACTTTGTCACGTTACACAGAATTACGCACTTCATACAAAACATTACATTTTATTTATCTAAATCCAGTATAAATATATGTATTTATGGTGGTTATTTTACTATGTGAAAGTAAAGAGATCGTCTTATTTCGTAATTAATGTTAGATATACTTAAGTAATTAATAAAAATAAGTCAAATAGTATCAAAGCAAGGGCATAAACGTTGTACTACTGTGTACGCCTTAACTGTAGGCCTATAGAAACTAATTCATACATAACTAATCAAATTGCGACCTTCTGAAATCTACGCGATCTCGGTCAAACGAATGCTACAAAGGGTTATTATAATTTGTAATGTAGTGAAATTCATGTTATATTATAAATACTGCATACAATTTGAAACGGGCTTACTTAATATTCCATCAATAATGTAGTTGATTTAACGATGAAATTACCATGACAGTGCAAAATATAATAAATATTATATCCCTTGTATATTTGAATTCAAATAGTCTCATAAAACGGTTGTATAAAAAATTAAATTATTCTGATTTGTATTAGCAATATGTCTCATTGGTAATAAATTAGGCACGTAAAATTAATAATTAAATATTTACTATAAACTAATATTATAAGATGTAAAGTTTGTGAGTTTGTTTGTAGGAAGTACTATCTGGAACAAAACGAATTTTGAAAATTTCTTAGAGAGTAGAAAGCATTATTACGACATTATCCCTGAGTGATTGAGGCTATATTTGATTGTGATTAATAATATTTTAATGTGAAATAGCAATATTTGTCAATTAACTTCGAAAAAAACGGGCTTACGCTTATGCTAACTAAACGGTTTGTTGTTCCTAATTTTACACGCGAACGAAGTCGCGGGTAACTGTCAGTCAAATATAAATTGGTTTGCCTTTTTGAAAGATAGAGTTTTAGACACTGGTGTAATTTAAGACTTAGGACTCATAACATTTGAGAGAATTCCTTAAAATTGTTAGTATGCTTGTAGCTTTAAATGTTTATGGACCAAGGTCGTTGATAAATATTTTGACCATGATAGATACTTACCCATTTAACGTGACTTCCGAAAGTATTAACTCTCTTTGATGTCGAATGACGCCTAAATTGTAAAATCATTCGTTTTATTGCCAATATTTATAAACGGAAGGCCTTTTCGGTTTCAATGTATTGTCCCTTAGGGTTTGTAAAGCACGGTAAAACAATACAAATTGAAACAATAGTATACTTTTGCTTAAACTTTCTTTTTCAATTGCTTAACTGTTACATTATAAATGCACAATTTGGTCCTTTCTGTTAACCCAATTGTTGCAAATACAATGCACAGCCCGAATGTTGACAACACAGCGCTGTTTGGTTTCGGGAAATAATCTTTTATTTATTGTTCTCGAAATACAAGCTCGGAAAGTGTTTCTAATTTTAATTTATTAGTGTCATTTTTTTACCAGACAGACATGACTAAAATTATTATTATTTTCGTTCACATATTTATGGATATTTTTGTAACACGATTGAGGACTGGATCCACTAGAAGGCAGTTGATGTTTGGCAGTCATTCGGTTGTAAAACATAAGCCAAATACTTTCTGCAATAAGAAGAAAAGTGAACATATTTTAACACTACATATCTATAAAAACCTATCTATCTCTGGGGAGGCCTATGTTCAGCAGTAGACGTCCTATGGCTGATGATGATGATGATGATGATCTATAAAAATACGAATTGTTTGAGTGAGTAATGAATTCTTAATTAATACACACATAAGCTCATGCCTGCATCCTCGAAGGGGTAGGCAGAAGCGAACTATAGAACTATAACACCCGCATCTCACCTAGCTTATTATTGTCTCAAATATCATGGGAGGCGATATCTCCATAGCGGATACATATTCCAGCCTTCGAGCTGATACATGTACATACATAAGCTCACGCCTGTGTTATCGAAGGGGTAGGCAGAGGCGAACTATCGAACTAGAAGACCCGTATCTCGCCGAGCTTATTTCTGTTTCTATCACAGGAGGCGAGCCTATCGCCATATCAGGCACAAATTCCACCTTGCGGGCTGATGCTGAGTAGAAAAACTCAATATCACTTTGCCCGCCCGGGATCGAACTTGAGACTCAGCAGGGTTACAACCACGTCTTATTGTAACAAATAACACATAACATAAGCTCACGCCTGTATCCCTGAAGGGGTAGGCAGAGGCGCACTAGCGAACTAGGACACCCACATTTCGCTGAGCTTAGTTCCGTCCCAGATGTGATAGGGGGCGAGCCTATCGCCATATCGGGCACAAATTCCAGACTCCGGGCTGATATGGAAAAATCCAATATTACTTTGCCCGACCCGGGGATCAAACCCGAGACCTCAGAACCGTAGTCGTACCGAAATACCACCACGCAATCGAGGCAGTCTTATTGTAATATTATTATTATCTTACTTTGCTTTTTTGTACGGGAAACGGTTTAAGTGAGATTAAAATTATGCTGTAAGACGTGGGGGTAACCCCTAGACGGTAACCGTCCACGCACAACTACGCTACCGAGGTAGTCTTTTTTGTAGTAGAGACTGGCAAACGAGCAGATGGGTCACCTGATGGTAATTGATTTCCAATGCCCATAGACACCCAAGACAAGAAAATCATGGATGCGTAGTCAACCTAAAAGGAGGGAAATAGAGATTGGGAAAGGGAGGGGAGGGGGAACTTGGGCCACCAGAAATCTCACACACCGAACGAAACGCGACAGCGATCTGCCACTTTACGTCGGGTTTTCTGTGAGACAATGGTATCAAACCGGTCGAGCCGGTCCATTCGTGCTGCAGACGTAACCGTTTACCACTCAAATAAAATAATATACTTATATGTTACTACTAACTCGTTTGTTCTGTTCCTCAATATTTACCAAATTAATTCTAACATATTTGTATCCATTTTCCCAAAATTCATACGCTATTGGGGACAGTTTACACTCATTCGAAATTTTGAGAGGCCCGATACGGGCACAGATATGTAAGGGCATTATTACATTATTTAGAGGATGCTAGTGGAAGTACTTCTCACTCGCTCACACGAATTTCCTGCTTGGGGAAAGAGGACGGCATACTCTCCGTCCACTCACGTAAGTTGGCCAAAGTGAAATGACCTCTGATGACCATTTTGGCAGTTGCGTCATTCGTCGAGGCTTGAATTCAAAGTTTAGGTACATATTTTTTTGGTACACGACACGAATAAAGATAATAAGCGAGACTGGCATTGACTCTCATTTTGTATTGACTTGGAACTTTACAATTCTATTGAATGCGTTCATGAGCTGGACGATAATAGACTCTATGTGGGATAATAGCACCTTCAACTTTATCGTTTTATTATAAGCCTGATCAAATTATAATAGATTTGACAGCCTCCGTGGCGCAGCGGGCGAGTAGCTGGCTGTGAAGCGAGAGGCCGCGGGTTCGATCCCCGCACCGAGACAAATGTTTGTACGGCCTACAGATATTTGTTTCGGGTCTGGGTGTTGTGAGACCGAAAGTCTCTCGTGGTTCCTGATACCCACGACACAAGACTCGATCTTAGTGTGGGGTCAGGACTATGTATGCGACTGTTGGGTGTTATTTATTTATTTATTATTATTTACAAATTCATATTCGGTAAATCATTAATATGTCTTAATGCTTTTTATATTTTATAATCAAACATAGAAAAATAAGTTAAACAATTATATAATATAATAAATATTAGCCCTGTAATATTACAGTCCCACTGCTGAGCACGGGCCTCCTCTACTAATGGGAGGGGTTAGACCTTAGTCTACCACGCTGGCCTAATGCGGTTTGGTAGACTTCACATACCTTCGTAATTCTTGTCAAGAAATTCTCTGGTATGCAGGTTTCCTCACGATATTTTCCTTCACCGTTATAGCACGCGATATTTCACTGAAAATACACTTAACATAGAAAAGAGGTGTATGCTCCATTTTGGGGTTGGTCTCGAACCTCCGACACTTGTCTTGGCTGTCCGTACCATTCTCAACTGAGCTATCGTTGCTTATGTTAAACTATCGAATAGCACAATTTGTTCTATTGTTTATTATGTTGAAATACAAATATTTCATACAAGCTTACATAGGAAGAAGAGGCGACAGAGGCGCACTAGGGAGCTAGGACACTCGCATTTCGTCGAGCTTATTTCCCCCCAGATGTGATAATATCGGGCACTTTCAGACTCCGGACTGATAATCAATTTAATAAACCTAATATCATTTTGCCCGACCCAGAAACAAACCCGGGACTTCCGGACGTCAGTCGTACCGGAATAAAACCACGACACCGAGGCATTCGATAAATATTTTATTAATATTATAAAACACTTATCTCATAATATAGTTGATTCCGGACAAAACATGCGGTCTTTGTTTCAACTATTGTGATATCAACGTCTCTGACAGAATCATCTCGCACCAATAATTAACATCATTTACGTTGCGCATAATGATAGGTCTGTATAACCAAAAACATGAATTAGCTAATTATATAGAACCACGGTATAACGTTCAAGTTCAGCTGGCAGCAACCAGCACGCACTAGACACGGTTAAGGAAGGATGAAGCCGACCTACTTGTGGTTCTCTGACCTCCGCCGCAGCCTAGCATAGCGTCGCCCCTCTCTTTCCCACCACAGCCACCGGAACGTTCCATCTCCCTCACTCCCGGAATATTTTCGCAAAACGCATTTGGAAAATGGCGCAGTAACATGGAGGCGAGATGACGAGTTGCGTGCCAATGAGGTTTAAACCTTCCTTTGGCAACTCCCCATCTGTACTGAAGAAAATGAGTCAGATAATTGTACTGTAACATCCTGACAAACATTTCTATGGGACGAGACAATAGACGAGATTCAAAGACTTCTATGTATATATACTACTAGACTGGCTGTTCGGTACTTAGAATGTGCGCACTAAGTCTCTGTTAATCGACCTCAACTCACTATAGAAATCTGCTCTTTTCCTTAGCCGTGAAACGTCACACACTCGCCGTCATGTGCCACAATTTTACTTCGAAACAGCTTGTCTAGTAAATACATAGAAGTCTTTGACGAGACTAGTAAAATTGTGCACATGACAGCGAGTGTCTGACGTTTGAGAGCTAAGCGAAAGAGTGGCTGAGCTCTATAGTGAGTTAAAGTTAAGCCCCGTCTGCTGCATTAAAACATTACACAAATCATGGCATTTCTAAAATTTTTGTCTATGGTTCATTGTTACAGTTGAGCAGGAGACAATGAAAAACGTTGTTTTGTGTAGGTGTTCTTTGTGTTTTATTTAAACAAAAATTGTAGGGAACGCGGCTTTAGTGGGCAAATTCTATGTACCGCCAGAGAGGAGATACCGTTCAGCCTGTCTAGTAGTATACTTACATAGAAGTCTTTGCATCCTGCTGAGACTTACGTGGATATATTTTCCTTTACTTAACTCTGTATGAAAACTCATACACAGTTACAGGAAATAGTGAATAACAAACTGTTTTCGATTTAGTACAATTCGAGGAAAATAAACAACAACAGGCCTTCGATGACACAAAATGGATACATCTTGGAATATATTACATGAAACGAAAACAAACACACTTTAGCCTTCGTGTTATTGAAGTTCCTTAACCCTTAGTAGGTATTGGTATTCAAAGTTGTTTCTATGTAAAATTCATGACAAGTAAAATATCTTAGAATATACTCGTAAACTTATTTTTTTCACCATCTGTTTTTGCTCCTATATCTGCGGGGAAATAAGAAAAGAGGTAAAGTACATTAAAAATGTACCTAACTTCATATAGTATGAAGAATTTTCAGAAATTATAAGTGCATAAATTGTGCAGAGATTTCCGCCTATAAAAGACTTCATAAACTTGTATGTTCTTTCATCATCATATCAGCCATAGGACGTCCACTGCTGAACATAGGCCTCCCCCAAAGAGATCCGGATCGACTAGTTACATTTTTATGTTCTTTACCTATGCATAATATATTATGTTACTAATTTGGCGGGGAAAATGGAAGATGTTCCATTATAGATTTATTACCAAACGAGTTTATTTATAAAAAGATCACTTTAAGCATTATTATTGCTGTGAGTAGTTACTATGTTGGTACAAACATGCATGGGTATGGTCAATATGGTGGAGATCCTGGGTTAAATTCCTGGGTCAAGCAGCGATTTTTCTAATTTGATTTGACCGGGATTGAATCACCCAGAACGGAGTTGACGTCAGGCAGGCTGTCGGTCATAAAAATTAAGCTAAATACTTTCTGCAACATGCTGGAAGGGGGTGTGTAGCGCCGACCCCACCTTGGGTTAGGCTAGGGACTTGTAAAAAGGTATAAATAGTGAAGACACAAATATAATTGTGACCCTTGATTGTGAATATGTCTGCCAAAAGATTTTTGGTGCCCTCTGTCACGTGACAACCACACAAAAATATACTATAAATGATTTTACAAGCTCACACACACACACATAGCAAGATGTGGACAAATCAACTGATTTTCTCTAATACAGGTGTCAATCAAATAGTTTGATACTCAGCAAAGGGGTTCATGGTCATTCGAAAGGGATTTTTATAAACACATGCTAATTGAATAAATACCGACAAATTATTCAGCGTTAAAGAGATTTAAAAAACAGGAAAGAAAAACTAATCATTGGAACATAATGTTCAGATCTTATCTTAATTGTCCTATTTATAATATTGTATGTGCCTCCAGGATGTTATATTTACGTTGAACGATGTAATTGATTTTTCTAATTTTATAGCACACAGAGAGCAAATCGATTTTTGGTATCTGCTGTGTTTCGAGGGACTTTTTTTATCCTGGCACGGCAAAATGATAACAACTAACTAACCATAGTATAGTGCATCCACACAATTTCAGACATCGACAGGTTTTTCAATCCAGAAGCCATCCTGAAATTACTGGCTACTGACATCGGAAATCGTCTCACCTGAATAACTAGTAAGACCTTATAGCATTTTTTGTACATTTAATATTATGATTTTATCCCAGACCAATGAGGTCAGTGTGACACAAATGTTTCCAATCATATTGCAGGGAGGATACTGCTTTTTCTACGACTGGTTACCATGTCTATCTGAACCCAAACACTCTCTGATGGATCTTAAATCACGCGTTGCCCAACCAGGGACTCGAACTCAAGACCCCCAGTCCATAGCCCACACACGCCGCTGCCAGACTAATGTGCCAGACTCAATGGATTTTTGTACGGCTTTTATTTTACATAAAAAATGCAAGTTGTCTCCGTTATGTCTTCTTATCTCCTTCGATGTTATCATAACGAAAAATCTGTCAAAATCCAGATTAATGTGCGCTGTTCCACATTTTCAGGGCAAAATAAAACGAAGTCCCAAGTGATTTTATTTCCAAAAAATTAAAACCGCTACTTTGAATGTGGTGCGTGGGAATTTCTTGAATTTTTAAGCTAAGTTCAATAGATACAGACACTGTTGACTTAAGCCCCATTCACAACGCGTAATTTTCTTTCCTTTTGCATATAATATATTATTTAGAAGGTGCAAATTATGAATTACGTTAATTTTGATGTATGTCATGTACATAACAGAGAAGAAATCATAATTAGCCTTTACTAGCTAATAAAATGGTAAAAAAAATGTTTCTGGTCTGGATGTCGTAAGAACGTAACTATCTCAATATTCCTGAGTCCTGACATCCATGAAACAAGACTCTGCATCGTAGTATGGTGCCAAGGATTGCGTATGAATTTACTTATATTTTTTGTTGCAGTTTTAGTTTTCCTTAAATAATAGTTTCCCTTTTTAGTCCTGCCCCTAACTTCAAAGCATCAAACAGAATACTATCAAAGTGATAGTATCAATTGAATTATGTTGCCACATAACAAAATAAGCATAAAGTTAAATTTCATTTTCTAAAACACGATCAGGTGACCAGGCGCCGTGAAACAGACGGAGGTCGAATGCGACACTTGAAAACGAAAGGTATACGAAGGGAGTGATCCCGTTATCCTGAACTGAGATGGAAAGCTCCCGTTAAACCGAGTTCACGTCATACGATGTTATCATACAATGAGTCATAGACAGCCATGACTACGCAGTGGCCGTGTTAAGAAGTTCTAATTGATGATATCGACACTAGGATCCGTACAAAACGATACATAGGAATTAATCTAGTTTTAAAACAAGATTTGTTCTATCGTTATCTAGATTAATGTCTGATTGTCGTTCTGTAAAACAGGCCTGGATCTGTAATATCAATAAAGTTTGCGAGGTAAGTAAAGGTCTAATAAAGTCGATGGATGCAGGCTGCTTCCAACAGGTCGATCTGGAAATCTTTGGGGGAGGCCTATGTTCTACAGTGGACGTCCTATGGCTAATGATGATGATGATTATAGCTGGGCTGTGAAATTCAGAATGGTGGATCATGGAAACATTCTGTTAGATCAGACTTGAGTTTATAGAATTGAAATTGATTCAAGCTTGTTGTTCGTGTTTAAAATATGTAATCTAAATATCAAAATATCCATCAGTTCTAGATGCTTTTTTAATTTCACCTCCTGCCAGCAAATCTACATTTCAAATTTGGATGCAGTCCATATTATTCAAAGCCAATGAGTTTTGATTGACCGTTGCATTCAGGTCGCGAGACGCAGTATGCAAACGGCGCAGTCGCAGTCGAACGTAGACTACTGTCCATACAAATGAACTACTGTTGGCTCGCAGCCGCCTCTGCTTGTATCTCCAGCTTTATTGCTGTAACTGTATTCCTTTACGTCATTTTCAAGGACGTTCCGGCAACCCACATGTTTGTGTGCCATAACTGTAGGTGCAGCAAATATTGTTGTAATAAATTATAAACGAGATGCAGGTTATAAACATGGTTTTTATTAGATGTTATTTATCTACCATAGTTTACAATAATTTAATGATTTCGGAAAATTGAACTTCATACGTCTAGATAATTTATTGTATCCAAAATTGATTCACAAGAGCTGACCAGTAATAAATGCCAGCCACAAATAAAATATTTTTTGGTTAGCAGATCTCTACAGTTCTCTACACCGTCAAAACTTTGCAAATAGTCATAGTAATTATTCATATATTATTTTAAAATGAAATAATTTTCAATTTAATTAATTTCTTGATAAATCTTTTATAATTTAATACATACATCATAATTCCCTATAGTTCATCTATCTCTAGCCATATTTTCAGACACAAATTTTGAATTGTGAACTCCATTGAATTCAGCAAACAATCTGTTTTTCCATAAAAGTAGTTTCAATACTACAGAGCATATTATTGCCAATTGCTAACAAGTGTTCATTTCAATTTCTCTATATTTTATTACTAGCACACAATAGGAAACCTTAATCGATCCAAATAATACCAGAGTGGTATACTAATGCTTAAACTATTAATAGAGGAAGTTCATGCCCAGCTGTGGGATACTAGCCAAGTATTTTTTACTAGCAAATTGTCTTCAGCTGCATGTATAATTTAATTTGTGATTGTTAGAAATGAAATTCCGGTACGAATAAACAAACAAGAAGAGAAGTTGCCTTTTTTGCTGATCCTGAGCAGAATCCATCTGTCATTCTTTCATCATCGTCTATGCTACTTGATATTACTAAAGGAAAGGAAATAAATAAAGGAATAGTACATAAGTAGTAAGTAAAATAGGCTCGCCCCTTATCACATCTAGGAATGAAATAAGCTCAGCGAAATATAGGTAATCTAGTTCACTAATTCACCTCTGCCTACTCCTTCGATGATACAAGCGTGAGCTTATGTATGGATACTGGAAGTGTCATAAGTCCGCATAACTCAATCCTTCCAACCACCGACGATTTAAACTATCAACTCTCGTACTATTGCCCAACTGCATCTGTGTTCGAAAATCTGTGACTATTGGCGTCAACATTTTCACTATCGATTATGTATCACCTATCACCGGTTAGTATGTAGATTGTCAGCGGCCACGTAACTCTGCCACCGTCGCGTCGGTGGCATTGAGCTGCGTGGCCCACTTCGGAGTAACGGAACTCTCCGAGTCCTGACCAAAACACCGGCGCGGGCGCAACCAACGCGAATATTTCCGCTAATTAACCTGTACCACTCGGAAACATATTATGAGGGCTTTAACCTATAGTGACTCGTTTCATTTTACTAGTTAGGTACTCGCTTTGTCTATTTATGCCGCCAGTAGTGAAAACTGACGTGTCAAATGATTTCAATATATCTAATCTTCGTGAGATTGTATGAATCCTTTGTTATAGTACTAAAATAAAATAAAAATATGTTTGTTTTAAAGATATGTAGAGCTGTTTATGTTTACTCGACTCCAAATCGACTCCAAAAAATAGGGGTTTGAAGTCGGTTTTTAAGTATTAATATTTACTCAATTCATTAATTATTGAAAAGCATTGAGTAAGCATTTGAATAAAAATGCTTTAAAAGTCAACAGTTCATAAAAGTTTCATTATTCATTATTAAATACAATATGAAACTATAAAAAATAAAATAAGATTAATTTACTTGGGAATCCTTTTAGGTGAGGATGGTTATGCTGAACTCGTTGTCCTTCCATCCAAGTATTGGAAAGCCCATCAATTTACCTGTGATTAAATTACCGACTCTAAATCTCCCTAGAGATGATCCCAGGTGATCCGAAGCGCCCTAGAAGACCAAAGAGCATCACGCTAGTGTAGTTGGTTTCAGCAGCAATCTAAAGTCTACTTCGGACACCGGGAAACATCTCATGACCCCCAAAAAAGGTCACTGTCTGGCTCAAAACTCGAGCTTGGTTGAATAAATTGGTTAGGGTCTTGATGGGTCTCTTCATCTGAAAGGTACCTACATATTGGGTCGGAAAGACAAAGTCGTCCTTTTTTAAATTGAGATGCCATGGTAAATTGAAAATTTAGCGGAGGAATACTTACAAATTTTACTAACCATTTACTGAAGACGTTAATTTATGATAATGTCATGTATAGTTGATAAATAATCTAAGAGATGATGTGATAATTTTGCTTCCAAAAAAAATCTGCTAAATAAAAAAAAAAATCGCAATTATTAAAATTTAATTCCGCGCCATCTATGAGCATCTACAAGAACTTTTTTATTTTGTAGCATACAGCACTACAAGACTGTGAGCATTGTTAACCAACCAGCTAGTTTTCACTTATTTCGATAGATGTCGCCCTACGTATGCAATACAAAATATAATTTAAATTAGGGAGCGATAAAATAGAGAGCACAATACAATGAGAACAAATGGGTTTGTTGCCGTTTAATCAACACAAGTTTAAAAACGTGAAAACCCACTTCAAAATTTATCGTATCTATTAAATCTGGGATAAATATAAATATGGGACATGTAATAATAATCTATGTATGGGACCACAACTCTATTGAACACAAAAATAATTTTGAAGATTTAAACATCAGTTTAAAAACTTAACGAACCAACTTCAAAACTCATCTGATTGTAATCAAAAATGGGACCACCCTCGGAATAAGCTCTATTAACACAAAAAGAATCTTGAAGTTCGATCCATATTTGCGGAGATATCGCTTATATAAATCATACATAAAGAAATATAGGCGAATTGAGGACTTCCTTTTTTCAAGTCGGCCGATTGGTTCACATTTGCTAGAGATATCAAGCTACATACATTAAGAAAAAACGGTGAATTGAAAACCTCCTCGTTTTAAATGGCAGTTAAGAAAGGACATTGAGAAAGTTATTCGTATTGTTTAGACTTCCATAATTCTCTATATCCATAATGCTCTAATAATACTGTAACGTGTAACAGGTAACAGCATAGCTTTACCACTTAAAAAGTTTTTTTTTATCCGGGCACGGCAAAATGACTACACTGCACCTGATGGTAAGCGTAGTGCAGTCCAAAAAAACTAGCGACCACTGACGAACAATGAGTTTATCAGTGGTCGCCAGAATCAAGCCGGCCTATTTATGCTTCTTGACACTACGAAACCGAAAAGGGAAGAAGCAAATCGAGGAGTTTGCGGCAAGACAGACGGATGACCGATGGAGATACAGGGATACCCCCATACCCGTCTCAACCAATCATCAAATCATGCCGCAAACCCCTCGAGAGCACCGCAAGTACACTGGTGATCCTGGAACGCGAACCACACACGGACGTGACACGGATGTGTACGGTTGTCGCCATCCAGTCGGATACGAATATCCTACCACCGGCAAGTTCAATATTGTAAATATGAAATTAACTTCAAACGTTAACGTTTCACATCTAAACCTTAAGAGCGACTTGCAGCGTTATTACTAATTTAGAGTTAAAGCTAAACTCGATTTATTCTACAGCTCACTCATATCTTTAAACAATAGTTAGGATATATAGAGATTTATGGCGGAGCTACAAGTGGCCCTTAATCATTAAACAGATTAGTTTGAAGAAAACCGACGTAAAGTGGCAGTTCGCTGTTGCATTTCATTCGGTGAGTCAGATTTCCGGTGGCCCAATTCCCCCATACTCTCATTCAATACCCACAATATAAAGCGTTCACTTCAAAACTTTGAAACAATTTGTTAAGAATAACGCTAAAGCTTAAATACTTGTGAGCTACTTGAGAAAACTATAACGACCAAATAACATTATGGAGAAAGAAAAATAAAACTAGCGTCAATTACGAGAAGCGATAACTGTCAAAATAACTCATATTAGGGTTACAGGGTTACAGGGCTTATCATTTCAAAGTACAGTTTATATAGATTTTATACAGATACCTTGATTACACTTATTATAGAAACGTGCTGGTGGCATGAATCACAGAGGTATATTATAATAGATGTTATTTTCTAGTCCAATAATAATAATGCATAAAATTGCACGTATACAATGCCACCTTACAAACTTGAACTCTAACCCATTTATGGCACGTGTCGTGGATTAAACGAACAAACCTTTCATTTTACAGTAAGCGTTTACAGTATTATAATATAGCCCGTCTTAATTTTGTAATAATTTAACAAAAAAGCGTATAAGTTTATGATTGTTTTGGTATATTTTTAAAATACATAATGAGACAATTAAAATTTCCTTAAGTGAGGGTTCCGGTATCAGTACCTACCTATTTATGTGTTTATTTTACATTTGTGTGTTGTTTATTAAATAACTTAATTTTTCGGTATATAAGTACTTTTAAATATAGAGGTAATAATTTCTTGCTAACATAAATAAGTCGACAAATCTACTTACGATATTATATCAAAACTGACATATAGAATGTCCAATTTACCTCTATAATGTGATGAACAAATGTGTAACTTGACAAGTCAACATACCTAAAGACCTAGAGAGTTACATTTATTCTGCATTTCTACCCATTTATAGTCCATAATATGAGTTAGGCATTTAGTTACTATGTTTTCATACAATATTGTAAGTCGACTTGTCAACTAATTCACGCCAGCTACGGAATTATTTAATGGAAAACGATTTATATTGATAATCTTTTTTCATTTATTATTTATTAAACCAATTGATTTCATTTGTACCTTCACCATAATTTCCCCGACAGCCACTAAATCGTAACTAGGCGAACTTTTTGTGGATCAACGAGAAGATCAATCTCGCAAATCTGATAGCATGGGGTGGACGTTTTCCTCAAAGCAACAAAGACCATTTTCGCATTACACGAAGGCTTCTCATTCACGTCGTCGTACACAAAGCCTAGGCTGAACGATAATCCAGGCGGAATCCTGTTGCTACGCGATAAAGATAAGTTTATAAACTTGAGTTGTTCCAAATCAGGAATCAGTTTGAAAAGTTTTACGTAAACTGGCTCCAATGTGAGATTACAGAATTTTATGTGCTCTGTTGTGACGCCGCCTCGCTTATATTCGATCCTGAATGAACTTGGATACGAAACTAGTTGATTCTCACAAATATACGAAGCAGTTTTCCGAAACGGATGAGAGAAGTACTTCGAAATTTCTATAAATCGCTCCACCTGAGATTGAAAAGAAGCATTGGCTTCGTATTCCTCCCGTGTTTCTTCAGAGTCGGTTTTCTTTACTTTTCTTATTGTTTGGAGATTTATATTTGCATTTTCTTGAAGCCTATTCAAACCGGCAATCGGCCGCGATTTCTTTTGGGGTGTGATCACTTTTGTATTTCTGAGTTTTTGATTCATTATTATTAAAATACTTTAATTTGTCAACTTTGCGCCACGATAAATCATTTTTGACGTGTCTTAATTTTAATCGTAATATTTTTTTAAAATCATTATTACAATCAAAAATAGGTTAGTAATCCAATCATCGTAATCGCAGGAAGTCGCTGGATGCAGGCCGCTTCCAACAGGTCGATCTGGAAATCTTTGGGGGAGGCCTATGTCCAGCAGTGGACGTCCTATGGCTGATGATGATGATGATGATGATGAATCCAAATATTTGTATGTCAGAGTTATTGTATCTAAGATTTCATTGATGTAAGGCATTATCTAAGATATATGTAATGCTTTTATAAATAGAAGGTTTTGTAAATAAGATCTATGTGACTATACTTAGACTATACGATTCGTAGTACATTATCAAGTCATAAATAGTAAATAACTACGAATGGTAGGGTAAAAAAGGTAACTAAATAAAATTTTACTTTCAGTAAAGTTTGCAAATTTATTTAAATTTTAACTTGATACGCAAACTCAATAAATAATTGGTAATTCATTTAAATGTAATCACAAACTTTGACCCAAAGCAAAATTCGATTGTATTATTAAATTTAATTTTTGAATAAGTAAAAATTCAAAAGTAAATACGTCGTTGGATTCTGAATTATTTTGCTTTCAATTACGTGAGAAATTCAGAATTTGATTATTTTGTACGGCATGTAGGGCAGTGTTAAACAAAATGTAGTCTGACTAACGATTGACGACTAACGATTAATACATCAATCACGATTGACGATTGACTAGTTTAGTCGCGCCGTAATATAATCGACTAATAATTGATCATCATAACCACAAACTGAAGTAAAATGTGTTTTATAACGCGCCGTACTCTTGTAAAATGTTGTATGGTGGTTAGTAGGCTGCAGAGATTTAATATTACATTCGCTATAAATGGGCTATCAAGCAGGTTTCCGTACAAAAAAAATCTCAATATTAAGTATGAATGCAGACAAAAATATTTTTTAAATTATTAATCGATTGAGTACCGGCACCTAAATAACTTAGGTCGAACACAGAATTGTAATTATATTTTATTTATATTGTAATTATATTTTATTTGTACATAATTTTGTACTTTTCATAACGACCAATTAGTCATTAGTCATAAGAAAACTGACGATTGAATGACTAATCTCTTTAGTCATGATTACAACTACATTTTTCAACCATGATTGAATTAGTCATGACTAACGTTAGTCATGATTGAATCAATCGTAATTGATTAATCGATTGAAAACATTAGTTGATTGACCCAAAACTGATGTAGGATTAGTTTATATATACTTAGTCATAATTTTAGTTCCAATTCATCGATCTAACCTCTGGGTTTTGGAGAAAGTTGGAGGAAACCTTTGAACCCACCAGGAAATTTTATTTTTTATTATAGCGATGACTACCCCAGAGGGGGTTGATGTTTTATACATTTACGTCAAAATTACGTCATCCGCTTCATTTCGAGTCGTCCAAATCGATATAAGCGGTCACATAGTGATATTATTTTTAAAATACGTACCTCAATACATATATACGTACCTATTCGCTATACATATAAATATTTGCACACATGTGGTTAAATTCGAACAAGTAAAGCAGTTTCCACGTAGGTATGTATCATAATGAATAATAATATGGAGGTAACATTTTGTATTTAAACTGGTGGTTTATTACTTGTGTTTAAAGTAGTTAATTACTATACAGTAATTAAGTAATTAAACACAAGTTTAAAGCCCCCCCCAAAATTATGAAAAATACTTTGGTACCTAATATTTTGATTTATAATACGTTTGATATACATATGATTTATATTAATTAATTAAGCATTCGTATTTACTTGTGAAATACTATACAAACACACAACGACTTTGCGCCTCTTTTTTATAGCAGAGACTGGCGAACAAGCAGATGGTCACCTGATGGTAAATGATCTCCATCGACCATAGATACCCAAAACATAAAAATAATCATGAGTGCATTGCCTAATTAAAAGAAGGGAAATAGGGTTTAGGAAAGGGAGGGGGTAATTGGGCCACCGGTAATCTCACTCACCGAACGAAACAATCAAGATTATTTTTGTGTTCGATAGAGCTTCTTCCACGGGTGGTCCGGTCAGGTTTGAAATCAGTCCGTTACGTTTTTAAACATGTGATTATGTATTAGCCTATATTGATTTGTGTCGCCTCCTTTGTCTAGTGGCAGCGGATATGGGCTGTGGACCGGGAAGTCCTAGGTTCGATTCCCATGTCGGACGGGGTTTTTTTTGTAACATTATTCGCCCGGTACTGAATCCCTCAGGCAGCCCGTCGTCAAAAATATACCAAGTCCTTTACGCAAAATGCTTGGATTGTGTGTTGCGCCGACCCCACTCCAATCCACTCCAATGTGAGTGGGATAAGGGTAGGTAGGATGATTGTAATTTCTGTCCCCCTGCTGGATTCATCATCATCATCATCATCAGCCATAGGACGTCCACTGCTGAACATAGGCCTCCCCCAAAGATTTCCAGATCGATCTGTTGGAAGCGGCCTGCATCCAGCGAATTCCTGCGACCTTTATCAGGTCGTCGGTCCACCTTGTAGGTGGACATCCTACGCTGCGCTTGCCGGTACGTGGTCTCCACTCGAGAACTTTTCTGCCCCATCGGCTATCAGTTCTACGAGCTATGTGCCCTGCCCACTGCCATTTCAACTTGCTAATCCTCTGGGCTATGTCGGTGACTTTCGTTCTTTTACGGATCTCCTCATTCCTGATTTGATCACGTAGAGAAACACCGAGCATAGCCCTCTCCATAGCTCGCTGAGTGACTGTAAGCTTTCTAATGCGGCCCATAGTTAGAGGCCACGTTTCAGTGCCATAAGTCATCACTGGTCGAAGACTTTTGTCTTCAGGCACTGAGGTATTTTGGACGAGAAGACCTTGCGTAGTTTCCCAAATGCTGCCCAGCCGAGCTGAATTCGACGAATGACCTCTCTCTCAAAGTTAGACCTGCCTAGCTGGACCGCTTGTCCTAAATAGACATATTCGTCTACAACTTCGAGAGTTGAGTTTCCTATACCAATTGGGGTAGGAACAACATGGGCATTCGACATGATTTTCGTCTTGTCCATGTTCATTTTAAGGCCTACCAGTTGAGAAACTCGTTTGAGGTCTTCGAGCATAGTACCTAAATGTTCCAGCGATTCTGCCAAGACAACGATTACCTGCTGGATTACAGACGTATTAATAAACAGTCATCTATTAAATTCGATAGACATATTAAAAAACATAATGAATCTTACGGTACTTTGTAAGCCTATGTAACTAGTGATATTTCGTATCCAAAATTGCCATAATAGAAGGCGGGAATTTTTAATATGTACTGTTTTGACCGGTTTCACCGAATGCCAATATAATTATTATTAATCACCATTTTTGGGTAACTATGAATGCAAACCGGATTTTACAAATTGCACGTGGTAGTGAGCAGGTCGTTCACATTTCACTGTGGTTTCTACATCGAATGAGTTTCATTATTATAATCACAAGTTTAAAAACTGCCTCGGTGGCGTGGTGGTATTTCGGTACGACTACGGTTCTATCCCCGGGTCGGGCAAAGTGATATTGGATTTTTCCATATCAGCTCGGAGTCTGGAATTTGTGCCCGATATGGCGATAGGCTCGCCCCCTATCACATCTGGGACGGAACTAAGCTTGGCGAAATGTGGGTGTTCTAGTTCGCTAGTGCGCCTCTGCCTACCCCTTCAGGGATACAGGCGTGAGCTTATGTTATGTTTACAAGTTTAAAAACTTAACAGACCAAATTCAAATCCGATCGTGACCAAATTCATATGCCTTGAAATAAGCTTTATGGAATACAAAAATAATTTTGAAAATCGGTCCACATTTGGCCGAGATCTCGTGTAACATACATAAAAAAATACACACGAATTGAGAACCTTCTCCTTTTTGGAAGGCGGTCGAAAATACATAGGTGTTTCATAAAGTTGGTATCAATAATAGCTACACTTAAAGAGAGGATGGCTAGCATTCTAATGGTAAAGTTTAAAATTTCGTAAGGCTAATAGTTTTTGAATAATGGAAACTTTAATTTGTGACGAAAAATTATTTTCTGGCTCATTGGGTCAGCTGCAGTACATTTGCAAACCACCTATGCGGTAATTCATTAATTTTAGCATACACAACACAAAGCCATTCCTATGCTAATTGCGACGACTTACAAGTCTCATTCCAAGTTTAAAATTCGCATTCTCAATCATTGATTAAAAAATCAGTTCGACTTTTATTTTTTAACTTTACCATTACGCTTTAAATCATTCTCCCTGTATGTGGAATTATTGGTACCAACTTTGTGAAACATCCGGTATACCTAATGCCTGGCATTAAAATATTTGAATATAATAAGTCTCCAGGTTGCATTGAACATCTAAAAATTCTAACATATATCGACTTTAGCACTGTGTGTAATCTGCTACGTTATACATTAAATTAAAACTAGTTTTGACGGATTCTATTGGGATTTGTTTTTTATTTTTAGCTCTGACTTTTATTAAATGTTTGTAATATCCTTTTCATCAATATGGAATTAGACTCGGTGGTAGTCGTATTACGGAACGAGTACCGTCCTGGGGTCTCGGGTTTGATCACTGGGTCGGGTAAAGTGATATTGGATTTCCTATTCAGTATCAGTACGGAGTCTGGAATTTGTGCCCGATATGGCGATAGGTCCGATTCTCATTTCCGTCCCACATGTAATAGGGGCCGACCCCTATCACATCTGGGACGGAAATATAGTACAACTCTTTTCATTCTTACATTCTATATTATGGATTTATGTATTCTCAACACCACTAAAAGTATAAGGTACTGTAAGTATGATAGATATGGCGGCCTATTTATGCTTCTTCACACTCCGAATCCGAAGAGAGAAGAAGCAAACCGAGGGGCTTGCGATACGACAGATGAATGACCGATGCAGATACAGGGATACCTTCCTTCTTGTGGTCACCTACCTGTCACAGTCACGGCTAACTATAATAATCATTTATTATATTAACCATTTTTTTTTCTCAATAATTCTGTGTCTGTGACAAATAAAGTGTTTTTCTTTCTTTCTTTCTTTTCTTTCTTTCATACCCAATCAACCACCAAGTCATGTCGTAATCCCCTCCCGCAATCCCGCAAGAGAACCCAAAGTACACTGGCTGATCATGGAACGCGACCCTCTCAAGGAGTGTGGGTCATGGCGGGTTTTATCGACCGACATCCAAAAAGGAGGTCCTCAATTCGTCTGTATTTTTTATACGTCTGTATGTTACGCGATATCTCCGCCAAATATGGACCGATATTCAAAATTATTTTTGTATTCGATAGAGCTTATTTCAAGGGTTGTCCTATATAAATTTGGTTATGATCGGATTTGAAGTCGGTCCGTCAAGTTTTTAAACTTGTGATTATTACCGTGTGTACGGTGGTCGCCATCCGGTTGGATACGAATATCCTACCACCAGCGAAGTTTATAGTAGGTACAATATTTTTTTATGAAACTAATCTAATTCGTAATTTTTGTAATATTACGGTCCGAAATCCATTGGCATTGAGCTGTTGGCATTGGCCTTGACGATGATTTACTTATCTATGCAAATTGTGTTTTTCTTCATTGGTGCGTGCATTATTAAAAATATATGCGTAATGATAATAATTACGCTGTTTTTTTTATTCTATTTTTGAAACATAAGGTTTAAAACTGTCATTTTTATTTTATTTTATTACATAAGGTTTAAAACTAACGAGGGGATTGCATTTTTATTTTATTAGACCCAATTTTAAAACTTAGTTAAAATAATTATAATAGTCGCCTCCTTGGTCTAATGGCAGCGTAAATAAGGTGTGGACCGGGAGATCCTGGGTTCGATTCCCGGGACGGACAAAGTAACTTTTCGAGCTTAATAATTGATAAAAAAAAATATTATTTTACTTTACCATTACGCTTTAAATCGTTCTCCCTGTATGTGGAATTGTTGTTGGTACCAATTTTATGACACCGGGTATAACCTAAGGGTATACATATAACCCATAACCTCCCGATCCGCAGCTCATAATATTATATGCTGCCACTAAACCAAAGAGGATATTAAACAGGAGACAAGTGGAGAAGATTATATAATGATTCAGAGGAAGAAAGAAATGTTAATATTATGTAACGGTTTAAAGATACAAGCGTACAGCAATATATTTTTTAAAACCTGCCAGGGTATTGGTAACTAAAAACTACGGTAATCTGCGATAGCAATTAGTTCACTTTTATAAAAACACACAGTCTTGATAACTCACTCTAATACGTTGTCACTAAACTGTAACTTGAATGCAAATGCAAATGCATTGCAATGAAAACCGAATATAATTATGGGGATCTAAAAACATTGCTCAGAATTTACACGTGTATTATAAATATTAAAATAAAAGCTTTCCGCTAGTTTGTTTACACCATAGCGACATTTACTAACATTTTTTTAAAATCTATTTGAGTGGAATTTAAATAAATGCGTCATTGGGCTGTCTCAAAGCAGTTGAATAGACATGGACGTATGAAAAAACAATATCATGTGACCAACATAATGGATGTAACATTTGTATATAAAATAGATCATAAATTAGCTCTTAAGACAGGATTAAATCCTGTTTTCACTCGTAGTTTCATATAAAATACGTATTTTTAAAATTAAGATGTCTATTTCCACATACCTTAATCCGCCTCAATGGGGAAACTATACTTTTTAAAATGTTGCAATAAGGATTCTTCTTGTATTTGCGACTAACTGACGGCCATAAGGCGACTTGCAGTGCTATTACTAATATAGAGTTACAGCTTATCTTGATTTATCCTACACCTCCCTCCTATCTTCAAAATCAAGATTTAGGATAAATAGAGATATATATCGTGGAGCTTTTCCAGGTGGTAGAGCCACGCTGTAGACAGTAACGTCTATAGCACGAATGGGCCGGCTCGACCGGTTAGACTGTCTCACAGAAAACCGACGTAAAGTGGCAGCTTGCTGTCGCGTTTCGTTCGGTGAGTGAGATTTCCGGTGGCCCATTTCCCCACTCCCTTTCCCAATCCCCTTCCCTCCCCTTCCATTCCCTCCTTTTAGGTCGGCAACGCACCCATGATTTTTTTTGTCTTGGGTGTCTATGAGCGGTGGAGATCACTTACCATCAGGTGACCCATTTGCTCGTTTGCCAATATCTGCTATAAAAAAAAAAGGTACAAGTGGCACTAAGTCATCCTACTCTGGAGGATTCAGTCCTGGGAAAATCGTGTTATAAAACATAAAAAGTGTTGCCAGAGAATCGAAACCAGGACGCTCCTGGCCCACAGCCCATGTAACGTAAATGTCTATGATAACGGACATAAAATTAATCGACGTAACATTTAATGTTTCATACATATTATAGTCACTATTTATAAAGTGAAAGTACTATAAATTTTAACAAACAAATTCAATGAAAATATCAATATATATATATGTATTTAAGTAACTCCTAAAAGCTCTCATTTCCCTTGGGGAGGCGTTAGTGAAGAGCGATAGGGAAGATAATAATTATGAAATATACAAGCAACATCACGAGGTAGGTAATAACAACTCCACAAGAATGTTGAAGGTATGTATGTGAAGTTTACCCGAATTAGACCGAACTATCCCTTGGGATTTTGACGCGATGTCTGAGAGGGTGGACGTCGCTTGTTAAAATTCTTTCATAACATTTTCCAGAGTGGTGTTTGTTGTATTAAAGTGATGTGGTTTTATACACCAAACTTCAACTAAGATGGACAGTATAATGTGGAAATCTTTTAACCGGTGATCTTTAATGTGTTTTGCTTGGTGCGTTGACTGGCTTTGTTAGGACGATTCGCGGATGGAAGGTGGTATCAGGCGCACTACACTGGAAGGAATTGCTGCCATAATCCCAGCATGAACTTGAAATCTTCCACATCTGGGTCTCATGGTCATTGCGAAAACTTGATAATAGCTCTATTTATCTTGACTTTGGCAAAATCATCGTAAATGCGAGTTTATACAAGAAGAAGAATAACTATCCCCTCACATCAGAAGAGGTGACATTTACTCAAAAGTAGAACAGCAATAATACAGGGCTAAATGTTATTCACTATTCAATACACTTATTTAAGTTTAAGTTGATTCGATGCATTGACGTCAAGTCTTGTGGAAACTTACTAATTACCTTGAATGGAAGATTATAACTGACAATCGCATGCCCACGTAAGCCACAACGTAAGGCCTAAAAGATACATAATAGTGTGGAGAATGGCACTTATATTGAATAATAATTATAACTTCATGAATCAAACGCTATCCCTCAGAGAGTGGACGTAAGTCAGCCGGTCTTAAAAAAATAAGCCGAATCCTGTCTACACCATTTTTGAAAATGTGTGTAACGCCGACCGCACATAGAAATAGAAACAATAATAATAACACATAACGCTCAGAAACGAAGTCATTAAGCTTTCAACAAAACTTCAATATTTGTCTAATGAAAAATAATTAGAAAATTATTTCTTGCATGAAAGTGAATATTTTTGGTGTTAGTATAAGTGCCGATAGTATATTTGTATTTATGCTTAGTAGTGGACGTCCTATGGCTGATGATGATGATGATGATAATAAGTGCCAATGCTGGTACCGTTGCCACTACATTTACTGATGCCGAATAATAATATTTATAGCCGAATTAAGAATCTCTTCTCCTTAAAATCGGTTATAAAAACTGAGAAACACATTCGTATCTTAAAATTCAAATCAAATCAAATCAAATCAAATCAAATCAAAATAGTTTATTTGTAAAAATAAGTAAACTAGCGATACATGAGGAGGCATAATTTAATACCAAGCCAACGCTATAAATAGAAGCTTTTTTAAAGATGACGGAACGGATGAGGCATTGAACCGTGTTCAGATTTTACTATGATATAACTATATTAAAAATACTGAATCGTTTTGTCTAATCCAAATTCAAGAGACGAACCTGTAAAAAAATAAATAATAAATCTTATGATTGGTAGAGCCACGCTGTAGACGGTAACGTCTGCAGCACGAATGGGCCGTTCCGACCGGTTTGATACAACTGTCTCACAGAAAACCGACGCAAAGTGGCAGTTTGCTGTCGCTTTACGTTCGGTAAGTGAAATTTCCGGTAGCCCATTTCCCCACCTCTCTTTCTCATTCCTTTTTCCCTCCCCTTCCATTTCCTCCTTTTAGGTTGGTAACGCACCCATGATTCTTTTTGTGTCGTGGGTGTCTATGGGCGGTGGAAACCACTTACCATCAGGTGACCCATCTGTTCGTTTGCCAGTATCTGCTATAAAAAATATACTAAACTACATAAACATCATCAGTCATTTCATTCGTAGTACTTTTCAAATCACCGCTTGGCATAGGCCTTACTTTATTCATTGAGCCTATCGAATAAAGTACCTAATACAATATATTTATTCCAGTATTTAACCATAAGCGCACGCCTGTATCCCCGAAGGGTTAGGCAGAGGTGCACTAGCGAACTAGAACACCCACATTTCGCCGAGCTTAGCTCCGTCCCAGATGTGATAGGGGGCGAGCCTATCGCCATATCGGGCACAAATTCCAGACTCCGGGCTGATATGGCAAAGTCCAATATCACTTTGCCCGACCCGGGGATCGAACCCGGGATCTCAGGACGGTAGTCATATCGAAATACAACCACGCCACCGAGGCAGTCCAAGTAAGTACTAATTTAAAACACTACGTAATAAGGCCGCATCCACGCTCATTACTGATGTTCGAATGTAATGAAAACTTTGATGACGACTTTACTTTTAAACTTTTCCATTACTTTAACATGGTGAACATACCATATTATTCTGAGTAAAAGATCTGTAAGATGACGCACATTACAAAGCTGCCTAGAGTGCAGATAATGTTTTATTACTTTTTCTCCATGTATACATACATGGAGACATACAGTCTTACAAGACTGCGGCCATATTACTCCAAGAGTTTGCTATTAACAAACCATCGCGTCGCATCGGCTAGCTGACTGGTCTGCAAAATGTATGTAAAATCTAGTTTTATGGCATTCATGTTGCGGCCGACTAGATTAGATCTGGTTTCTGTATCTGGTATATTAGTAGGTATTATATATAGATATTCTATGATATTTAGTATAACCGTATATCTATACAAGGTGTTTCATAAAGTATAATATAAACTACGAATCGACTTCGCTGCACTTTGGCAGTTGATTGAACGAGTGTTTATCAAAACAAAACACCGCAAAGTGTGTACAGTACACGGAGTATGAATACTCTATAGAGGTATAAAATACGAGCTGTTGCTCGCGACTTCGTTCGTGTGAATATCCCACGGGATAACCGTACATTTTTCGGGTTAAAAAAAAACTTATGTTACTTGCTGATGTAGCATTCCATAGGTAAAATATTTTTTTAAATCGGTACGGAATTATTTGAGCCTAAACAAAGATCCAAAAAAGACCTCCTTATAATAATACTAGAGGTAGTATCGATATATGTATAGCATAAAGAAAGTACACATCATCATCATCATCCACAACATTTCTCATTTCGCTGCTAAACATAGTCCTCTCTTATTTATTGTCATTCACTTCGGCTTTGTGCAGCTCGAATCCGAAGTTAACCTGCGATATTAACAATTAGCAAATTATTTGGCAAATGGATTTGCAACTTAAAAGTTCAGTAGGATTTTTTAAATCAGAAAAGTCTAATGTTATTATTATGATACTCAAATGGGCTGAGGTCATTGTGCTTTACAAGAAGCAAGCGAGCAAGCCGAACCACAAATAAAATCGACTACAGAATCGAGAAAATTGGAGAGTTGATTCTATTAAATCTAGTATAAAGCCGAGACTCCATTAGAGGAGCCTTGAGTCGGATGGGTGCCTCAACCTGAGGCACAACAGGTGTAAAGTGACGTTGTTATTGTGAACATTTTAAGCAGTAGAGAAGGTAAGTGTTGTGCTTGATACACAGCGACATGAATATTGAAAAAAATAGTTATATGAAAGTCATGGTATTTTATAGGATAATAAATCGTTAATACGACGCTAATAATTAAAGAAAAATTCCAACTAACCAGTGAGTAAATTGCTCGGAACGAGGCCAGTTATTACTTTTATCATAGTTTTCGGAGGCTAATGTCACTCGCGTCCGTAGGCTTTACTCTAGTTTCCCTACACGTGGCCTCTGGGTAGTGCAAAATGAGTGACCCATTTCCCCGGTGGTAGGCCGCAAGGCCATGGCTGGTCACCACCCTTAAGGCTAAGTCAAACCGCCAAGCGTTGTAAATCGTGTTCCGGCTTGAAGCCTTAAGTAGCCGCAATGGATGAAGGGTTTGTGCAGTAACACGGAGCGAAAATACCGATATTTGGCACTCTATGGAAATAGCATTGGAGGTCTGGTCCCGGAGTGTAGCGGGATCCGAAGCACGGTGCTCCGCTGGCCGACCGCAGGTTGTAGGGGGCCCAATGAAGTTTAGCCACCTGTCAAAGGCTGCCCCACCGCCTCGCGAAAAATCCCGGGGTGCTCCATCGGGCCGGTTGGCAACCGGATGAAAGGACCCGGTGGCCACTTCCGGGGGGGTTCGGGCGTCCCCGCGCACTCCGGCCCAGCCTTCCGCTGGTGTCTACGACTGTGGATTATGTCAACGGGTTAATCGCACTGTGTCTCGCCCAAATGCTTCCATCCACCTATCCACTCTAATAATTTTAATGAAAAATGAAAAGTCTAAAGAAAAGGAACGTTATACAGCGGATGCACGTCCTTTCACTTAAAGTGCACCTCTGCAATATTCGCGGTTTGCACTCTAATCTCGACCCCGTCCATTATCACCTAGAGACTGAATAACCTCACCTCTTGTTCCTCACGGAGACGCAAATCAGATGTCCGTCTGACGTAGCGTACCTCAATTATCCTAATTACACTCTAGAGCATAACTTTAGACAACGAGCTGGTGTATGTGTATACGCTCGCAATGATATCTGCTGTCGACGTCTTCGTAACCTTGAAGATCCCGATTTCTCAGTGTTATGGATACTGGTGGACACCGGAATCGAGCAGATTCTCTACTGTGGAGTCTACCGCTCGCATAGTGGAGACCAGGATACAACTAGGCTATTTGAACATCTTGGTGGCGTGGCAGAGTTAGCTCAGCAACGGTACCCGAGCGCGCAACTTGTTTTTCTAGGTGACTTTAATGCCCATCACCAAGACTGGCTATTTCCTTTCCAGAAAACTGACCACGCTGGGAGAGAAGCACGGACATTCTCTCTATCATTAGGTCTCTCCCAGTTGGTACACTGCGCAACTCGTGTTCCCGATGTTGCTAGTCAGACATCCAATTGCTTAGATCTTCTGATGACAACGAATCCAGACCGATATCAAGTGACGGTTACCGCCCCTATTGGGACGTCTGATCATTGTCTGGTTAAGTCTGTGTCCACCTACTCCCCACCCGAATATAGTGAAAAAATCACTAGAAGAATATGGCGATACAAATCGGCTGACTGGGATGAAATGCGGCATTTCTTTGCGTCATACCCTTGGCGACAGTCCTGTTTCTCTTGTGAAGATCCGTCTGAATGTGCAACTGCTGTAACAGATGTGATTTCTCGGGCTATGGAGTATTTTATTCCTTATACCGATAAATGCTCCACCGGTGTACCGCGTCCATGGTTTGGTGCTGAGTGTGCCAAAGCTGAAGCACTGAAGCATTCAGCTTATCTCGCCTGGGCTGAGGCTCGGTTGCATAAATCGGCGAACGCTAATACACTCAAAAGAGCCTATAACAAAGCCACCAAGTTGAGCAAACGCGTGCAGCGCAAGGCTCGTTTTGCCCACGTGAGTCGTATCGGAGCCAAGCTAGTGCGGCGTCCGTCTGGGAGCAAAGCCTTTTGGTCCCTAGCCAAGTCCGTCGAGGCGAATTTTTGCCGCTCTTCAATACCACCTTTATTGTGTCCCAATGGTTCTCTTGCCCACACTGCGCAAGAGAAGGCAAATCTATTTGCTTCTCTTTTTGCGGAGAATTCCCGACTGAACACCGCAAACGCTGTTCCACCCACGTTAGCACGCTGTGACACCACAATGCCGGACGTCACTATCCATAACAAACACGTGCTAAACATCCTACGCACCCTGGATGTCCATAAGGCAAGTGGTCCGGACGGAATACCCGCTATAGTGCTTCGAAATTGCGCTGCTGAATTATCGCCTATTCTAACTCGTCTGTTTCGTCTCTCTCTAAAATCAGGTACCGTTCCCAAGTCCTGGAAGTTATCCAATGTGCAACCTGTGCCCAAAAAGGGCAGCCGAGCTGACCCAAACAACTATCGCCCAATCGCAATAACCTCGCTACTTTGTAAGGTTATGGAGCGTGTATTAAACCATCGTCTGCTGGCATACCTGGAATCCAACGACCTCCTCAGTGACCGCCAATTTGGCTTTCGACAAAGTCGGTCCACTGGGGATCTTCTAGTATATGCCACTCATACATGGGGCGAAGCCTTGGAAAAAAACGGTGAAGCTATTGCTGTCTCTCTTGATGTCTCGAAGGCCTTTGACAGAGTCTGGCACGGGAGCCTTTTAAGCAAGCTGGCATCTTATGGCTTACCCGATGTCTTGTGTGCGTGGATAGGTGACTTCCTAAAAGATAGATCTATTCGTGTAGTCTTAAATGGCTGTTCTTCCGAATTACAAGGCATTAATGCCGGAGTCCCTCAAGGATCTGTTCTTTCCGCAACGCTTTTCCTGCTACACATTAATGATTTACTAATGGTGCCTTGCATTGTTGGTTACGCAGATGACAGTACTGTAGTTGAAAGATACCTTTCCAGTGCACTGACTAATAAGGAGGAAACACGAGCTCTTCGTGACACTATGGTGAATCGTGTCAATCTGTCATTAAAGGCCGTTTCAGACTGGGGAGATGCCAATTTGGTTAATTTTAACACTACCAAAACACAGGCTTGTTTGTTCACCGCTAAGAGAGACCCTTTCACCCTGTCTCCGGTTTTTCGAGGGGTATCCGTTCCCATCTCTGATCATCTCGAGATGCTGGGTGTTACTCTATCGTGCAAGCTGAACTTCGGAAGTTACATCGAGTCCATTGCAAAAACTGCTGCAAAAAAAATCGGCATCCTATTCAAGGTAAAGCGTTACTTTACGTCTGAGCAACTTCTGAACTTGTACAATGCCCAGATCCGTTCGGGCATGGAGTATTGCTGTCATCTTTGGGACGGATCTGCAAAATACCAGTTAGCCGCTTTAGACCTGATCGAACGACGTGCAAAGAGGCTTATAGGCAATGACCCTCTTGTGAACGCTAAACTTCTGAGTCTTGACCACCGGCGTAATGTTGCTAGACTGTCGGTGTTTTATCGGTTGCACTTCGGTGATTGTGCGCAGGTTCTACATGACTTAATCCCACCATCTCCATTTTACCTGCGAACAACTAGAAGAACGGCCGGATTCCATCCTTACATAGTCGACATTCCACATATCCGCACGAAGAGATTTGCCTCATCTTTTATCATGCGTACTGCTAAGGAATGGAATTCGTTGCCGGACTCTGTGTTTCCTGAGCACTACAATCTGGGACTCTTCAAGGTTAGAGTGAATAGGTATCTTTTGGGCAGGCGTGTAACATCGTAGAACATATCATCACTTTCCATCAGGTGTGATTATGGTCAAACGCTTTGCCTGTATTTGTATAAAAAAAAAAAAAAAAAAAAAAAAAAAATAAGTTGCTCAAATGGAGATGCATGTGTTTTCCGAAGCCTGCCGCACGCTCAAGACTAAGCTGGTCTTTAGTTACGGGTTTATTAATCTGCAATTGACTCTACAATGTAAACAAGTAAATACCAAGAAATCAATGATGGAAACTTACCGAATGTTTGATTATAATGGCTCGAGTTAAAATTACGAATGCTACAGCATAACAATAAAAAATATAATTGCTGTGAAACATGTTATCTATAAATAACTACGATGGGATCATTTGTATCGTGAATATATCGGATTATATATAGATGAGGCGGTTAGGCCTATTAATAGCGTACTGCCTAGTGATTTTTTTAAATAATAAAATAATATGATTATATAAAAGCATAAACATAAACGATACTGGTTCATTTCAATACCACCATTTGAATTTAAAAGTTGTGGAGGTTATCTTATATTTTAACTGATAGGTATTGTATTTCCTTATGGTTACTGGAATGGTTTAATCTTTATTGGCAGATTAAAAAATTAGAGTCACTATTGTATTGATACAAACGTGCGGATACGGCGATACAGACGCGCAGCAGACGCGCAGCAGACGCGCAGCAGACGCGCAGCAGACGCGCAGCAGTCGCGAGTATATATTGTACAAAATGTACAAAAATCTCTGCACTTTCAAAAGACTATATAACATATATATAAAACTCCAATATCCCTTTGCCCGACCTGGGGATCAAACCTGAGACCTCAGGACGATAGCCCTACCGCGCAGCAATACCACCACGCCACCGAGGCAGTACGAAGTTTACGTACATGTAGATTTTTCTACGCATATTACCACTTATGCACAGTACATAATACTGTAGTGTAGTTAAAACCAAATTTTGTTTATTTTATTAAAAAAAGAAAATCAATGGTGTTACAAGGGTGTTACATATATTTTATTAGTAGTGCCACTCAGTATCAGAGACATTAAACTCTGTATATATTTCAGATCAGCGGCCGGAGCAGGAATATTTCTGGCAATCGTAAAATCGGATTCGAACTCGCTGCGCACTGATGACATTTGGTTAATTCATACAAATTTCATAGACGCGCATCGAGCTTGAATACATGCGGATGTCAGAAATGTTCCTGCTCGGGTCGCAGGCCAATTAATTGATCTGTAATACTTTGTTGCAGTTGTGGAATACTTTACATCCTTTTTGTTATTTTTGCATATGACAATAATTCTTTATTTGAAGGATCAAAAACGACAACTCCGTATCGTGACGTATCGTATCAATTGAAATCCTACCAAATAGGCTAAATTGTATTCGCTACCTTTTATACGAATGAAATAATTTATGAATAATTAAAAAATATTATTTTTAATTTATAATTTAATGTAACGTATATAACCCGAATATGATTTTAGTAGGTGCTAAAACTACTAATAAATAACTACGAAATATTTATAAGAAAAAAATTTAATTCGTTTTTTTTTTAAACTAACAATACAGGCTGACATGGCTCTCGCTCTATCATATGACGCTACGAAGTAGCGATATCTAGAGAATAATCTAAGCTGTACATGTTATTATACATGTACATGTTATTATACTGTACATGTTATTATATTCGTACGTGTAATAATGTATTATACGTCAGCATAACTGACAGAATCCCGGCTTTTTTTGTTATTCGTTTTTGTAGTAAAATGTTTTTACTTCCCCACGTGATACAAAATGGAAAGAAAAAATATCCTAAGTCCAGTTATTATATTGAATTAGCATTTGAATATTACTCTGTTTCAATGGAATAAAGATAAATGGAATTGTTGTGTAAAATACAGACCAGTAATAGTCCTTGTCAATGTGTGAGCCTCATGTGCCCAGTGTCCCGCAGATTGTTCTATCAATTAGAGTTTTATTAACCCATTGGATGCGACACCTATATATGTTACCTAAGTGCCTCGGCCTCCGGAGGCAGAGCTGCCGGTCACTATTTGGTTTGGAAACGACGAAATTGACGAAAAAATACACAACTATACTACGTATACATCCCCGGGCATTGCTAGGTTTTCGTTTCGGGTGGGGGGGTGCCAGGAATATAAAACAATATTAACGTGTTACTTAACAATAATATTCGGAATAATTAAAAAGTTTATGTAATATTTTGGATATTTCGGGGGGTTAGACCCCCCCACCCAGGGCTACGCCCTTGTACAATCCACAAAAATCGAAATAAATACATCTTTATACAATCTATACCTATTTTTTTTAAATTATTTTATACATGTCGTGTTTATAATAACTCCGACTGCCTCGGTGCCGAAGTGGTATTGCGTGCGCGGTACGATTATCGTCTTTAGGTCTCGGGTTCGATCCCAGAGTCTCGCAAAGTGCTATTGGATTTTTCAGAATAGCCCTCTATCAAATCTCGGACGGAACTAAGCTTCAACTAAGTGTTCCGGGTCACTAATGCGCCTCTGCCTACCCCTTCGGGATCCAGGCGTGAACTATATAATGTATGTATGTGTTTATAATATGTTTTATATATACATACATAAAAATATAGTCTCTTCACAAAACTAACTGAACTGAACTAAAAGAAATTGGGTTTCCCTATGTTGTCGAAAAAACGGTCACAAAAACTACATTGTAAACGATTATGATTCCATCTCTGATAATGATGATGAGTCTCAGTTTATGAAAAAATCTACCTAATAAAATATTGCTAGAAAGCTGATTTTTCTATTCCATTTGAATGATGTATCTTTGTTTTATCCCTTCATCACCAGCCACAGGACGTCCACTGCGGGACATAGACCAATTATTACCCCTTATCCCACCTTACCTCTAAAATAGGAAAGGCGCAACACACTTTTTCAAGCACATTGCAAAAAGGATTTGGCCTAGTTTTTACTACCGGCTGCCTGGCCCTGACGTCAAGCTCCATCTAGGGGAATCAATTATAATTATAACAAACGTGTTTAACTATATATTTAAAATATACTTCAAAAGACAAAAATAAACTTATGCTATTTTTAGAGTCTGGTTTTCAATTGATCTGCATTGGCTCTGGGGGCCTAGTGTGTAAAACGAAGTCCGCAACTGCGGATTTCGTTTCGGACGTTTTGCTATTCTATGTGGCTCACGTGTCCGACCGATATCGGTGCTATAAGTTTCGTTTTAGAGAATAAAATAATAATATTAGCCCTGTAATATTACTGTCCCACTGCTGGGCACGGGCCTCCTCTTCTAATGAGAGGGGTTAGGCCTTAGTCTACCACGCTGGCCTAATGCGGGTTGGCAGACTTCACATACCTTCGAAATTCCTGTGAAGAAATTCTCGGGTATGCAGGTTTCCTCACGATGTTTTCCTTCACCGTTATAGCAAGCGATATTTCACAATGAAAATACACTTAACATAGAAAAGTCAGAGGTGTATGCTCCATTTTGGGGTTGGTTTCGAACCTCCGATACTTGTCTCGGCAGTCCATACCATTCCCAACTGAGCTATCGCTGCTTAGAGAATGCTATGCTGTAAATCGTTTGACAGCCCACTCTTCGGTGTTTGACATTTATTTGATTCACGTGCATCAATATTAGTCTGTGCGGTAGAGTAGCGGTCCGATATCGTTCATCCGATAACGTTTTATAGAAAAGACACTCTGGCACTAACTCCAAACAAAGTATATAAGAGTAAAATAACTATCATTTTTTCGGCCGACTTCCCAAAAAAGAGGAGGTCCTCAATTCGCCGTTTTTTATGTATGTTACTCGATATCTCCGCCAAACGTGGATCAATTTTCAAAATTCTTTTTGTGTTCGATAGAGATTATTTCAAGGGTTGTCCCATATAAATTTGGTCACGATCGGAAAATTGGAAGTCGGTCTGTTAAGTTTTTAAACTTGTGATTTTTTATCGCAAAGACTGGCAAACGAGCAGATGGGTCACCTGATGGTAAGTGATCTCTATCGTCCATAGATACCCAAAACAAGAAAATCATGAGTGCGTTGCCAACGTAAGAGGAGGGAAATAGGGATTGGAAAGAAGAGGGGGGAATTGGGCCACCGGAAATTTCACTCACTGAATGAAACGCGACAGCGAGCTTCCACTTTATATACATTTTCTGTGAGATTGTGGTATCAAACCGGTCGGGCCGGCCCATTATTACTATGTATATTACTCATTATTACTATATTACTGTAAACCAACGTAAAGTGGCAGCTTGCTATCGCGTTTCGTTGAGTGAGTGAGATTTCCGGTGGCTTCCTTTCCCCCCTTCCTTTCCCATTCCCTTTTCCCCCTCTTCCAATCCCTCCTTTTAGGTTAGCAACGCACCCGTGATCTTTTTGTCTTGGGTGTCTATGGGCGGTGGAGATCACTTACCATAAGGTGACCCATCTGTTCGTTTGCCAGTCTCTGCTATAGAAAAAAAAGACGTCTAATTGTCTAATGCGTGGCTCTACCACGTTTTATGTTTCAACATTAAGGAATACGGGCCTTACTGACAACATAACTTGACATTAATAATAATATTGTTATCTGATAATAATATAGGACATTAAGTATATTTACTGCGTCGGTGGCGTGGTTGTATTTCGGTACGACTACCGTCCTGAGGTCTCGGGTTCAATCCCCGGGTCGGGCAAAGTGATATTGGATGTTTCCATATCAGCCCGGAGTCTAGAATTTGTGCCTGATATGGCGATAGGCTTGCCCCCTATCACATCTGGGACGGAACTAAGCTCGGCGAAATGTGGGTGTACTACTTCGCTAGTGCGCCTCTGCCTACCCCTTTAGGGATACAGGCGTGAGCTTATGTTATGTTATTATATTAAAATAATCATATAATTACTAGAATGATTGTTATTATTTATTTATTTATTTATTTATTATATTTTAGGAAGACTTACAGGCTAATAATACAAATAAGTAACAAATTAAATATAGATAAGGATTTTTGTTTGAGAGGGATTTTTATTTGTTTGCATCCTACAATGCTATTTCACCTTTTCACCATTCTTTCGGTACTTACACTTCTTGTGGTATTGAGTATGCGTGAATCCATATAATTATGATTATCAATTGTATCGACAATTTGTAAGTAAAATGATAAAAAAAGGAAAAAAGACAAAAAAAATAAAGAAATGTAACAATTGATGATGGACAAAATAAGACCGGTATTTCTTTCTGCCTCTCTTCTTCGGGTCGTCACCCGTAGGTAGCTAGGATAGGGCCTCATGCACCAGTCCCAACTGCTTCCATTATTTCCAATCAATCTCCTGCCACCATTCCTGCCATATGCCATTCCCATACTACCCTTCCCTTACACTCTACCCCTATCCATATCACCCTATCTTAGCCATCTCATCGTTATTATGTCCATACTTGCCTGCCTGTCTTCAAATGTATAGCGTCATGATGTAAATTATATTAATATTATTTCAACATTTTCTTATGTTGATATGTCATAAGTGCTTATTTACATGCCTACGTGACCAATAAAGATTTTTATTGTTATTTATTTATTTTACATGTTAACGCAGAAGGCGCCAACTAATCTCATTATTCATTTACCATAAATCAATGGAAATAGTTTGAAAGTGATTGTTCCTCATAACTCGATTGAGCTTTTGACGTCACATCAGGTAAATATTTGCTTGCAATAATACAGGTAGACGTAATTACACTCTTTGTGTTGTAGACTATTTATACTCTACAAAGAAAATATCACTACTCGATCAATACCACTTTATTCTGTAACATTTAAATCGCTCGATCGAATGAACTCTGAGGCTGAGATCTATAGAACGAACTTCGACATAGTCTAAGTCAAAGTAAGGAACTCAGTGAGGAGTTGGAATTGTTATATCGAACTTTGACTTAGTCTGTTTGTCAGTCTGTTTTTCTTGTAAAAAATGACTCGAACTAGGTCAAAATCCTCACTAAGTACGTTATTTTGAATTAGAGTTAGTCGAAGTTCGCTCTATAGATCTCAACCTGAGTCTAAAGCTGAGATCTATAGAGCGGACTTCGACTAAGTCTGATTCAAAGAAACCAACTCTGGAATTTTTAAATCGAACTTTGACTTAGTCCTTGCCATTTTTTACAAGAAAAGCAGACTGACAGACAGATTAAACAAAGAAATAGACGTAAATATAAAAATGAGCCTGAGTCTAAGGCTGAGATCTATAGAGCGGACTTCGACTAAGTCTGAGTCAAAGAAACCAACTCTGGAATTTTTAAATCGAACTTTGACTTAGTCCTTGCCATTTTTTACAAGAAAAGCAGACTGACAGACAGACTAAACAAAGAAATAGACGTAAATAAAGCAATAATAGTAATAAATTTCAGAATTTTGGACCCACTTCAAAAAAAGGCAAAGGTCCTCAATTCGTCTGGTTTTTTATGTATGTTACTCGATATCTCCGCCTTATTTCAAGGGTGGTCCCATAAAAATTTGATAGGACAAATTTTGAAGTCGGTCCGTTAATTTTGTACCCAAACTCAATTTATTTATGACAGCTACTTCTTCATTATCCAAAATTCTTTACGAGGATTTGACGGGAAGTCTGACAGGGTGGGCGTAGCTTGTTAAAATTATTTCATATTATTCTCTAGAGCTGTGTTTGTTTGTTTTAAGTGTTGTGGTTTAATGCATCAAACTTCAGTGAAGATGGACAGAATATTGTGGAAAATTATTAACCGGTGATCTTCGATGAGTTTTGTTTGGTGCGTTGGCTGGCTTTGTTCGGTCGATTCGCCGAGTGAAGGTCATCTGAGGGGCATTGGACTGGAAGGAAATACCGCCGTAATCCCAGCAGGGCCTTGAGATCATCCCAACTGGGTCTCATGGTCATTGTGAAAACATAATTGCTCTATTTAGCTTGACATTGGCTAAATCAGCGCATATGCGTGGAAGCCATTATTTTTAAAAGAAATATTTATTTAATTTATTTTCATTATTTTTATAAAGAATCGAGGATGTATATCACTTGCTGGTGAAATGTGTCAGGACTAAAACTGATCGTGAGGCACAGATCAGAGGGATTACCACCATCTCTTACAGCAGTATTATTATAATCTTACCTCCTTTTTTAGGTACGAGAATCGGCACAATTAAGATTATAATCATACTGCTATAAGAGGTGGTAGGCCCTCAGGACGCATAATATAAAACTTCTTGATGTTGGTGCATTTCAAAGCATCCTTTCAGAGCCTCATTCTAAAGCTGCTGATTTTATATTTAAGAGTTTATGTATGTAAGGAAAAGAAATAGGGTAGTGGCATAGTGCATAGTCCATGGAGACTAAAAGCCTCTAAACAAATAAAAACACCTCTCAACAGTAATGTATCATTGTCCAGTGTGCAGTGCCTTATAACCGATAAAGCACACGATTCATACTGGTACATAAAATTAACATAGGCGTTCTTTAAAAAAATCTCATTCTCCACTATTATTATTATTGTCCTAGCTAAAGATCTAAGCTCCGCTGACAATTCACTGAGCTTCATTTCTTTTTAACCGCCTTAAAAATGAGGTTATCAGTTTATTCTAATTATTATCAGTCGGTGTAACATTGGACTATGGCACTGAACGCACCTTTTTCCGTAAAAGCCACATACTTTGCATTAAGTAAATTATGCACATATTGATGTGTTAAGGTGAATTTTCGTGGGTTTTTACGGTCTAACGATCGAAGCCTTGTGAGAGCTATCTTATAAATCAATATATTCAATTTTTTTTAAGTCTAATATAAAAGTAGTGAGGCTACTATAAATTCCAGGATTTAAATAAACACCTTGATGACGTCATAACATTTGCATTTATTTAGTGGTCATGTAAAGTTTTCTAAATGTGTTACTGCGTCACACTTGCGTAATAATAAAATGATAATAAGTGCTTTAAGCAACAGCTTTAAGTTTAGTTTTAATTACTTACTTAAAAGTTTTTTAATTTCATTGCGCCCACGCGGTTCTGCTCAAGTAAAAACGATGTTACCTGGGAAAAAATATCAATAAATAACTTTATTGATTTTAGTGGTCTACCCAGTAATTAAATGCTAAATTTATTTTCTGTTGACAAACTTACAAACATTATGCTTTCACATTTATCTATATATTAATACAAAGTGAATACTTTGTACACCTTTTTAAGATGCGCGAATGGATGAATCCCATACATTTTTAGCCTAGAAAACCGATAACCTCAAAAATAGGTTTAATGTGTCGAGAAAAGTAAATATTATATTACACTGAAAATCTGGGACGGAACTACGCTTGGCGAAATGTGGGTGTTCTAGTTCGCTAGTACGCCTCTGCCTACCCCTTCGGGGATACAGGCGTGAGCTTATGTATGTATGTATGAAAATAAAATAAACTCCAAGACATTTCTCAGAATTGTATAAATCTAATTTATTTGGCCATTATTTGGTCATAGCTTAATTAATTTGTTATTTTAAGATAACAATGTCCTTTGCTTCCAATACTGTAAGAAATGTGTATGTATAATTTATATTTGACAGCCTCCGTGGCGCAGCGGGCGAGTAGCCGGCTGTGAAACGTGAGGCCGCGGGTTCGATCCCCGCACCGAGACAAATGTTTGTATGGCCTACAAATATTTGTTTCGAGTCTGGGTGTTGTGAGACCGAAAGTCTCTCGTAGTTCCTGATACCCACGACACAAGACTCGATCTTAGTGTGGGGTCAGGACTATGTATGTGACTGTTGGGTGTTATTATTATTATTATAATATGTTTTGAAAACGAGTAGAAACGCTTTTTTGCAAAATTGTTTTCAGGATTTTCATGAGATATATCTCGCAAACGGGGACGCTTGCCAAAAATACGATACCAAACCTTGTCTGAATTTTAAAATCCGTATTCAATTATACCACACATGATAGGTTGGGGCGAAAAAGGTTTTTGTTGTTGACTGCGTGCCTCCTAGAGGGCGCCATATGCAATTTATTCATTTTATTGTGACGCCACATAGCCTTTAACCAGCACACAAACAACGCTTTTAACGGCACCCCATTTGTCAAATTATTAAAAGTAGTTTAGAAGCTATAAGGGAACAGATGAACATACATAAATACATACGGGTGAAAACATAACTCTCCTTTTTTGTTTCTTCGTTGTCGAGTAACTAGAAAATATTCTCATTATTGTATTTTATTTCCGTAATAAAATAATACATACTGAAAAGTAGCATACGACCACGGCTATCCTCTGAACATCAGAAATAAACTACAATGATGAGAATATTTTCTTGTTTTATACTTTTTAGAGCATGATTAATCGGGTTTTAGCTATTGAAGTTATTTTATTTTAAGTATTTTGGTTCTTTGTCACATTTTTCTGTTTAGAGTTTTTACAATTCTTTATATAATTGCTAAAAAAATCTGAGGTGAAAATTGAATAAATTGCTGAGTTACAGTGATGCAAAAAGTGTTTTTGTATATAGATTACTTATCTATTAATATAACCTATACCTACATATCTTCAACCATAGATTTATCAGTCGACTAACGTCTCATAGATCGGCGAATAGGAGTGTGAAGTGAGATTTTCTATGTGCTGGAGCGACATGGTAGACGATACTATTCACGCATGTTATACGGGCCTATAAGGGTTTGGCGCTAATCTTAAATAATACAATTTAGCATATTTTTTCAAAATTTTGAGTTCTGTCCATATAATTGAGTATTTATTAAACGTAATTGTTTCTGTTACTAATACAATTACACTAAATTACGCTGACCTTTGGGTAAAGCACTGATTATCGTAATCATTATTTAGTAACGTTGGTACGTGAGGGCAATATTTTGGGTAACAACGCTTATATGTATTTGTTTTACCTACCTATTTAACACCCTTTTTCTGTCTGTACGTTATATAGACGTGATACAATTATGACTTAATCAGAACATGTAATGTTATTTGTATGGTTCAATACAATTATTTTTCATCGCCACAATGACCACACCGGCAAAGTATATACAGTGATGATAAGCGCATTGCACTGTGTAGTCCAAAAAATCCCCGTCACTAGATTCATGCCGGGAAGAGGGAAGAAGCAAATCGAGTTGCTTGCGAAAGAGTATTACTAGGGGATGACCAATGCAGGCGCACGGATGTACCCCCATACCCAGCTCAACCAACCATCAAGTAACGCTGGAAGCCCCTCGAGCGAGCCGGGTAGATAAAATCAAACATTACGGGGCATAACCTCAATCGTGTGTATCGGCAACTGCGACGAAGCTAAGCTACGATCCAACAAAATTCCGACCAAAAACAAATATTAATGGATTACAAATTAATAGTATTATTACTTAGCATTTTTTTTGTCTACGAAAGTTACTCGCCTCCTTGGTCTCGTAGCAGCATATGTCGGCTGTGGACCGGGAGGTCCTGGGATCGATTCCCAGGTCGGGAAAATAGAATTTTCTAATTTAATTTGCCCGGGACCAGTCCCGACGACGTCACGATCCAGATCCCTCAGAGGGGGTTGATGTCAGGCAGGTAGCCGGTCGTAAAAACTGAACAAAATCCTTTCTGCAACATGCTTGCAAAAGTGTGTAGCGCCGACTCCACATTAAGATGGGATAAGGGCAGGTAGAAAGAAAAGATTTGTCTACGAAAGTTAACATAATAATATCATACCAAGATGCTGCATTAACATCGTGAAATGGAAAATAATGGGAATATAAGATATTTTATTTCTATATATCTTGTATTTTTAAATTACAAAAACAACGATGATTATAATATATTTGCTATTTCACAAAGTTTTGTTACCCTTAGAATTACCTATATATGTACGTATATATACCAGACACCTATAAAAGTTAATTATTGTAGTTATAATACGTTTCGAGAAGAACAAATATTGGCGTATTTTAATTATTTCGCGGCGGCAATGTACCTATGTCTTCCAACTGTATAAATATGTATTAATAAATGTTTTCTTACACCTACGAATGTTGAATCGGAATATAATTTATATGTAGGTGCTACCAAATTTAGTTTCATGGACTTTTTCGATGTCAGGAAACTTACACAACTGTACACAGTTCAAACTCAATATGAATGTTCGAGCACATAATATAATATGAAGGCAAATTATACAAACACTAAGTACTTTTTTTATAGCAGAGATTGGCAAACGAGCAGATGGGTCACCTGATGGTAAGTGATCTCCACCGCCCATAGACGCCCAAGACACAAAAAGAATCATGGGTGAGTTGTCAACCTAAAAAGAAGAAATGGAAGGGAAGGGGAGAGGGATTGGGAAAGGGAGGGGGGAAATGGGCCACCGGAAATCTCACTCACCGAACGAAACGCGACAGCAACCTGCCACTTTACGTCGGTTTTCTGTAAGACAATGGTATCTAACCGGTCGAGCCGGCCCATTCGTGCTGTAGACGTTACTGTCTATACAGCGTCGCTCTACCACTCAAAAATGGTAGATGGTAGTAATAAACTTAGTAGAAACTGCCTCATAGACAAACTGCGTATTTGGCGTAGTTGTGTTTCTTACAACTACCGTCATGCGGTCTCGGATTCAATATCGGATCGAGTCTGGGGTCCTTTTTTTATAGCACAGAATGGCCAACGACCATGTGGGTCAGGTGACCCAGTATCAGGTGATAGTAAGTGATCTCCACCGCCCATACACCCAAGACACGAGAATCAAGAGTGCGTTGCCAACCCAAAAGAAGGGGAATAGCCAATAGGGTTTAAGAATTGGGCTAATTGGGCCACCGAAAAACTCACTCACCGAAGGGAACAGCCAGGCTGCCACTTTAGGTACATCGGTTTTCTGTGAGACAGTGATATCGAACCGGTAGAGCTGGCCCATTTTTACTGTAGACGTAATTTTTTCTACTCTGTCTTCTACGTCCCACTGGGGGCACCCATTTGCATTGCATTGCTTTGTATTGCTGATACACAAATATATTATACTCCTAATGAATATCATTTTTGCTAAATAAGTAAGCCTTGATGTAAAAGGTAAATTATGTAGAGGTACTTTTGTTTTTATGGCAAATAACGTTATTATGGGTAGAAGTAACGTCTGCTAGTAGTAATTTTTATCGCCTCCTTTGTGTAGTGGCAGCATATATGGGCTGCGAACCGGGAGGTCCTGGGTTCGATTCCCAAGTCGGGCAAAGCGAATTTTCTAATTTAATTTGCCCGGGACTGGATCCCTCAGAGAGGGTTGACGTCAGGCAGTCATAATTACTAAGCTAAATGCTTTCGACATTCTTGAAAAAGTGTGTGGCGCCGACCCCACATTAAGGTGGGATAAGGGCAGGTAGAAAGAAAGACTACATCCAGTATGCATGCAGTTCTGATGGTTAAAATTATATATAGTATATATTACAATTTTAATTATGTATGTGCTTCAGTAACCTTCGATTTTTACGAATTAATACATAAGCAATCAATGCTAGGCCATCCGGGTCACTGAAGAAAAAGTATATAATATAATGTATTAAATTTAACTATACCTAAACGAGTTCGATGAAATACGAAACTGATGGAAAACGAACATGACGAAACAAGGACCTGGTAAAAACAAGTCTGACGAATGACATAGGTACTGTTCTATCTGCAATCATATATACAACGTGTAACATAATTAACGCACACCCTGATAGTAGTTTGGGCAGAATAGGCTTCTGAATCGATTTCAGTATTAAATTAAATTGTATTTTTTTCTAAAATTTGTTGAAAGTAAGTAAGTAACATTAGCAGCGATCAGTTGGGAATGGTACAGACTGACAAGACAAGTGTCGGAAGTTCGAGACCAACCCCAAAATGAAGCATACACCTCTGACTTCTCTATGTTAAGTGCATTTTCATTGTGAAATATCGCTTGCTATAACGGTGAAGGAAAGCATCGTGAGGAAACCTGCATACCCAAGAATTTCTTCACAGGAATTTCGAAGGTATGTGAGTGAGTGCAAGCAAGCAAACAACCCGCATTAGGCCAGCGTGGTGGACTAAGGCCTAACCCCTCTCATTAGTAGAGGAGGCCCGTTCCTAGCAGTGGGACAGTAATGTTACAGGGTTAATATTATGAGTAAGTAACAGTGACCTTTTGATAAAGCGTCCGAACAAACCAAATTGAAACATATTGCCAAGCGATAAGACCTTTTGAAGGAAGGCAACATGAAAATGAAATAGTAAACAAAATTCTATAACTAACAAAAATAATGAAATTTACGCCGATAGTAATTAAGATATATTTGTTGTAAATAAGTATCATTTTAGTTTATGAATATTGTATTTTATATGTTTCAATTGGGGTGTCTGAGGGTGTGCGTTAATAGAGAACTTGCATGTAATTTTTTGTTACTTCATTGTAAAGAACTAGGTCTGAAATAAACACACTAGAAACAAAAACATAAAAATATGTATATGCGTAAAAATTGCTTTTTGATAACATCTCCGTTGACACTGGCGGCTAGTGACATTGTCTACAATGACGTTAGAACCGCTATAATTGCCTATCGTTTTAAAATTTCCCCACACCGAACAAAAAAATCCCCAAAAATGTTGATGTATTTCATTAAATAATGAAGTAAAATAAGGTTGCACTCTTGAATTCTGAGCGGAGCGGCAGGAAAGTTACATGAAGAAAATAATTTGGAAAGAGGAGGACCACCGAAATCCCATTTATCAATCACCATACTAAACATAACAACAGTTTTCCGCAATATTGAAGAAAAAAACAACCTGGAAACATTGCTTAATACAACGTCGTCACTTGGGTTTTGAAATAACGTCCCATTATACGTAATTTCTAATCAAGATATTTTAAAATATCAAGTTTTTTATTCAATTAATTTCATCATAGCACATTTCAAGGTTTTGTTTATTGATATATCAACACAATTTCTCGTTATAATTTTCGCGCCAGTTCCCCATTATGTTACAACTTACATTGTATATTATAGTCATATTAAGGGCTCATAGTGTCGTCCTTGGTCTAGTAGCAGTGTAAATGGGCTGTGGGAGGACCTGGGTTAGATTCCCAGGTCGGGCATGCTGTTTTTCTAACACTATTTTCCGGGCACTGGATCCTTAGGATGAGGGTTGACGTCAGGCAGGCAGCTGGTCGTAAAAACAAATCCTTACTTTAACATGCTTGAAAAGCGTGTTGCGCCGACCCCATTTAAGGTGAGGGCAGGTAGGGGCAGGTAGAAAGATTAAATTTCAAATTAATTTCGAAAATAGGAATTCTAAAGAAAAATTATGAAGCTTTAATCTGTGATTATTGTTTCCTTCGAATTTAAATCGATCGATGGATGTCGATAAGTTGATTTCTAAAGATCGACACACAAGAACAGGTAAGAATACTCTGTGAATGGCAAATAAAATAATTTTGCATTTTAGTTTTGTTTATATTATATTATATAAATAAATATTAAATCACAATTATAATGACGGTTCAACCATTAAAATAATACTCATGAATATCCAGAAAGCAATAAGCTATATTTTTAAGATTTTCAAATTTTCATTCGTAAAATTAATATTTGAATACGGTATCATCGTTATGACTTGTTTCAAAATGTACTTATCTCAAAAACTAAAAAGCCAACAAAATTATTTGTATATACAGGATGTTTCATAAAGTTGGTGTAAATAATAACTACACTTAAAGAGGGGATGGCTAGCAATCTAGCAGTAAAATTTAAAATTTCGTAAGGCTCATAATTTTTGAATAATGAGAACTTGACTTAGTAATCAATTTTTTTTTACTTATTGTGGCAGCTGAATTACATTTATAAACCACCTATGGGGTAATTAAATTATATATAGCATACACAAAACCATTCCATGCTAATTGCGACGATTTACAGGTCGTATTCCGATTGAGATATCCATATGCACAAGTTCCTTTTTTTATTTTTGACTTTACCATTACGCTTTAAATCGATCTGTATGTGGAAACGTTATAGGTACCAACTTTATGAAACACCCGGTATATTAAATATATAAGGTCTTTTTATTTATTATACTTTTTACAAAAGTAGAGGTAGACAATGAAAAGGCGGACTTTATACCAAATGCATTCTCTACTAGCCAACATAAATAGTAAAGGTATACATATATTATATGTACATTTATTTACATAATATAAGCCCACGCCTGTATCCCCGAAGGGGTATGCACAGGTGCCCAAGCGAACTAGAACACCTACACTTCGCCGAGCTTAGTTCCGTCCTAGATATAACAGGGGGCGAGTTCATCGCTATATCGAGCGCAAATTCTAGACTCGGGGCTGATATGAAAAATCCAAAATCACTTTGCCCTACCCAGGGATCGAACCCGATACCTCAGGACCGTAGTCGTACCAAAATACAACCACGCCTCCGAGGCAGTCTTTATTTACATACTATTAAATTATATACATAATATACCTCAAATCACGAAAACAATAACATGTAAAGTTATAATGATCAAATATGACCTGGGATAGGTACATAAGTTAATGTACATAGTAAATGTTTAGGTTTATTCAGCAAAGTCGCCTATAGCGTAAAACATTTGACGTCACAACCGTGTATATAGACGGTTGCGCAGGAGTTTAATAAATAGTCGCCGGTGCGGCGCAGCTGCCATCATTTGAGGATAACAATACTTACACTTTGCAAGTTAGTGGCACACCACTTGTGTACGAACTGGATACAATTATAAGGTAGGGAATCATTAATCATAATCACAGCTTAGTGTTATCTAAAGAATTGGTTCAATATTTTAGTTATGTGAATATTGTGTGAATTCGATAATAATCTAAAATTTGTGATTTATCGGTATGTAAAAAATTATATTACTTTTTGAGAAACCAATAATTGTTGATAACTTTACAGTAAACAAATTATAAGATTAAATTAAGTTATATGAAATCTATAATTCAAATTAACTATCTATTTACAATAATTTGATAGTATGTATGAAAAAATACAAATAATTTCGTTAAAAGCAAAAATAATAGAAAAAATACTTATTTATAATAAATAATAATTTTATAATAAAAATACTTGTTTAATGTACTTGTATTATAAATATTAGTATTTTTAAATATATCATTCGTAATTGTAAATATATAATTTAATTTAAAGTTGCACTTATTTTTAAATTCATTAAAACTCATTTCACTCAAAAAAAAATGTTGTGTCTTATTATTTATTTCATCTCTAATTATGATCAATGAGATAGATTATTTTATTATTATTATATTAATAGATTTTTTTAAATTTAATTAATCTTTTTTTATCCAATATTAAATTAAAAATATTAATATTAGTCCTGTAATTTTACTGTTCCACTGCTGGACACGGGCCTCCTTTACGAATGAGATGGGTTAGGCCTTAGTCTACCACACCGGCGTAATGCGGGTTGGTAGACTTCATAAACCTTCGAAATTCTTGTGAAGAATTTTCTCAGGTAGGAAGGTTTCCTCAAGATGTTTTCATTCACAGTTAAAGCAAGCGATAATTCACAATGAAAATACACTTTACACAGAAAAGTTAGAGGTGTATACTCTTTTTGGGGTGGGTCTCGAACCTTCGACACTCGTCTTGGCAGTCTATTGAGCTATCGCGGCTAATGTTTAATTAACATGGTATATTAGTTTGGGTAAAATTTAAATTTAAAGTAAGTGAGAATGAGACAAATTTTACATTATATAAAATGCACTGTTACTAATTATACGTATCGTTTATTAAAAAAATATATATATTGTTTTTGAATTCAGTTCTTATTACAATTATTTCGTTTAAGTATTTCGTATAGTATAATATCAAATCATATAACGAGGTTATTTTTTGACCGACTTCAGAAAAGGAGAAGGTCGTCAATTCTTTTTTTAAATGTATGTTACGCGATATCTTCGCCAAATGTGAACCTATTTTTAACATTCTTTGTGTATTCGATAGAGGGTATTCCGTGGTCCCGTATATATTTAGTTACGATCGGATAAATTTTAAATTCGGTCCGATAAATTTTAAAATTTGATATCAGAGATAGATATCGTGGTAAGTAGAAATGCAATCATTACTTTTTTACATCTCGTGAGAACAGGCTTACCAGGCCCAATTTCCAAATTCTGTCATATGTGATCTTAGGAGCAAAACTTAAAACTCTTATTTTCGACAGACTTTAAAAAAAAGAAAGTTCTCAAATCACGTGTTACGCGATATCTCCGCCAAATGTGGACCGATTTTTAACATTATTTTTGTGTTCGATAGAGCTTATTTCAAAAATGGTCCCTTATACATTTGTTCGCTATTCGAGTTGGAAGTGGATCAGTTAAATTTTGATTAATGTGATTATTAACCTACAATCGAAACTAATCTCATGAATGATCATGGAACAAAGTAATATACAATATCTTATGCTATTAATAAAAACGTAAGTAGTGAAAAGCCCATGTAGTACCAGTAGTGCATAATTTATCTTTTTATTGTGCATAATTTTACATTACATTATAATTATGGATATAACCTTGTTAGGGTGTTGGCAAACATAGGGCCTTATTTATAAAAACAGTTTAGCTGAGCAAATGGCTAAGAATATAGTCTGTCACCTTTTCACTGTTTGAAAATAGAAGGGAGAGACTGTTCTTCACAATGCCCCTTACTTATAAAATTATTTAAGTGCTGGTTATCTTTATACCATAGGTCGTCCCTTTCATTTTTAAACAATGTAACGCAAGGAAAAAAGTGACAGGTTATTTTTAACCATTTGCTCAGCTAAAAATGATTTTTTAAGTAAGGCCCAATTTGCTCAGATAAACTGTATAAGTAAAGCTCATAGTATAAAATAAAGAACCATCAGTCAACGTCTATAATATTCAAATGTTTCCGAAGTCAGACTTCCTAATTCATGAATAAAAATACACAAACGTGTGCTAATAAATAATACAGTAATCATCAATTTATCATTTCACAGTACAAATAAGGCATTAGAACAAAGTGACATGCGCATAATTAAAATTTTAAATGATGTATATGTGTAAACTTTACATTCTGATCACAATAGTTAACATAAATGTATTAAATACTAGAATCTGCAACAATCTTGCGAAATGGGTTAATTCCATTATATTTTAACACTAGCTGGTGCCCGCGTGTCCGTTTGCGGGGAAATTTATTTTCCGGGATAAAAAAAATATAAAATAAAATTAGGCTGGGTACTCCTTATAACACCAGCTATCTGCCAGTGAAAGTCCCTTCAAAATCAGTCTAGCCGTTTTAGAGATTAGTCGGAACAATAACTTTTTTTGGTATAAGTACCGTAAAATATACTTTTAAATGCATTTAGAGAAAAGCTGTTTTGAAATTACAAACAGACACAATTTTATTATTTGTATATAGATATTAGGCACCTACATCAACACAATAGTTCCAAGTGGATTAAATATTGCAAATAAAATAACTATGTATAAAACAGATAACTTGATTCGACTATGCTCGTTTCAAAACCAGTTTAACGCTAACTGAACGCTCATTGGAAAATTCCCTTTTATAATTTAGATTGTTTGTTTCATTGTAACATAATCATGCATCAGATAATTTGCTATGTAAATAATTGCGTATGATTTGTTTAATGCAGTTTTATCCGAGGTTTTAATATTCTCTTCATAAACAATAATTATTTACACGAGGACGAAGTAACATGTATTAAAATAATTAACTTGTTGAATTACATGGTATTTATGCAATATTAACGATTAAATATTATGTTAATACAAACTAGTGGAACTAGTATTGTACCTCTGCAATAATAAATTAATATCATAATATCATAGGAAAATACTGGATGAGTACAGTATAATCCAAAATATATGACCTTACTTATAAAAACATTTCAGCTGAGCAAATGCTTAAGAATAGTCTAGTCACTTTTTTCCATGTGTCACATTGTTTAAAAATAAAAGGGACAGATTATTCTTAACCATTTGTTCAGCTAAAATGTTTTTGTATGGTAAGGCCCATAATGTCAGCCATAGATATTTTGCCCCACAAGTTAAACTCACGCCTGTATCCCCGAAGAGGTAGGCAGATGCGCACTAGCGAACTAGAACACCCACATTTCAAGCTTAGTTACGACCCAGATGTGGCCCATCGTCATACCGGGCGCAAATTCCAGACTCCGCCCTATTATTGAAAAAGCCTAATATCACTTTGCCCGACCCGGGGATTGAACCCGAGATCCCAGTACGATAGTCGTGCCTACATACAACTACGTCACCGAGGCAGTCCTTACCTACATCGACTATACCTAGAACTCGACTCATCTGAACGAGCCACTATAATCCATGTTCCATCACTTATACAGTTTATTTTGTAGTCAACAGATCTCTATTCCAGTGCTTGTTGTCTCTAAAAATAAATAAATAAATACACCCAACAGTCACACACCTAGTCCTGACCCTACACTAAGATTGAGTCTTGTGTCGTGGGTATCAGGAATGACGAGAGACTTTCGGTCTCACAACACCCAGACCTGAAACAAATATCCGTGGGCCACACAGACATTTGTCTCGGTGTGGGAATCGAACCCGCGACCTCACGTTCCACAGCCGGCTTCTCGCCCGCTGCGCCACGGAGGAATACCTTTTATTTATAGAATTTTCTGATTTAGGACCCTCCACTGCCAAGAAAACCGGCTGAGTAATTTTTTTTTACAGATAACCCAGCAAGATGAGCTACACAGCAGCTGAGAACGTGTTGCCGAGCAGCACCTTTTCTGCTGTCAATCTGTTCTATGTACTCCTCGTACCCGCCTTGATATTGTGGTACACATACTGGCGTATGTCAAGACGTCGTCTGTATGAGCTGGCAGATAAGTTGAATGGACCTCCTGGATGGCCTCTGCTCGGAAATGCTTTGGAGTTCACCGGTGGATCCGCTGGTTAGTAGATCCTTTTTTTTCTACCCGCTCGTCGACGCAGCACACATTAAGCATGTTGAAAAAAAGATTCAGATTTCGTTTTGACTACCGAATGTGTGATGTCAAATGTGAGATCCAATCTCGCCCGAGCGAAAGAGAGAATTTTCAAATATAACAAGTTCTTGAATTTTTTATAGTCAACTGTGTACTGGTACAAATGGGTTTGCCTTTTTCTGTTTGTTATAAAAATTACATTTATTATAAATTTTATCTCTAATAAAAACTACACAAACTTCTGTCGGCACTATTATAGCCGACACCCGATTAATTAATATTAATAAAAACGTATTATTTCATTAAGTGGAGTGTTATATTTGCCATTCACCTTATCGAGCCGATAAATAAAGGGAGATAAACATTTTTGTTCTTTTATGTAAATAGGTATTACATATTGCTGCGTAAAGATCTTTTTTAATTGACGTCGTTGCAATTTTTTTTTATTCTTATTTATTTCTTATTGCTTTTCAAAAAAATCAGTAAAATAAGTTCCGCAACAAATAAATACCGAAATCCATATTGTCCGTCATATAAACTGTACTGTAGGTATCGTTTAACCACTCGTACCATTTTTAAATATAATTAAAACTAATTTTCTAAAATATAATTTACGTACTTTGTTATACTATAATTATATATACTGATTTCTTAAGTTTACGTGAATATTATACATTGAAATAAAACTTTTCTGGGGCAACTCGTGTGAAAAAGAATACATATTTAAAGCACAAAAAAGGTGCATCAGGTCTATGTGCGGACTTAAGACCATTGATACATGCAAACCATACTTTAAATCGCTAAAAATATTACCCTTGCCATGTCTTTACATTTATGAGACTGCACTTTTTGTAAAAAAAAAACAACGATCTCTTTAGAAAAGCATCTGAGCAACATTACGGTAATATTAGAAGAAACGATGTCCATGATTTTGCTTTGAGAGCTTCAAAAACTGCCATAATGCATAAGAGCACCCTGTGTATGGCTCCAAAAATATTTAATAAGCTACCATATGACATGAAAAAAATAAATTTAATAGAATTTAAAAGACAATTATATAATTTATTAGTTAACAGGTGTTAGTATACAATTGATGAATTCCTTGCTGATGACTTTTAGATATTTAAATAACAGCTATGACATTATATTTAATTACAACATTATCATTTGAATACTTTAAGACATTGAATTAATAATATATTTTCAATTTTAAATAATTATATTACTATAGAAATTGTGTACACCCGACAGGGTAGATTTTTTATGGAACTGTAATATTATGAATAACATCTTTTGTACCAAAAATCACACAATAAAGATTGATTGATTGATTGGACCAGAAGGTCCTGTGTTCGATTCCCAGGTCGAGCAAAGCAAATTTTCTAATGTAATTATTCCGGGACTGGATGCTCCACAGGGGTTTGACGTCAGGCAGGCAGACAAATCCTTTCTGCAACATGTCTGAAAAGTGTTGCGCCGCCCCCACATTAAGGTTGGATTAGGGCAGGTAGAAAAAAAATGATAAATAAATGAAACCGTTTTTCTCATAGAAATCTTCAAGAACGTCGTAGAGAAGAGTATTCCATATGATCAGGAATCCGTGGTGAGGATTTGGATCGGACCCAGGCTCCTGGTGTTCATTTACGACCCTCGGGATGTTGAAGTAATCCTTAGCAGCCACGTCCACATCGACAAAGCCGACGAGTACAGGTTCTTCAAACCTTGGCTTGGAAACGGACTTCTTATCAGCACAGGTGAGTTTATTGTTTTTTTTTTATAGCAGAGACTGGCGAACAAGCAGATAGGTCACCCCGCCCATAGACACCCAACACAAAAAAGATCATGGGTGCGTTGCCAATAAAAGGAGGTGAATAAGAATTAGGAAAGTAGGGGGGGGGGGGGTAATTGGGCGACCGGAAATCTTACTCACCGAACAAAATGCAATGCCACGTTACGTCTTATCCGTATTATAAAAAAATCAGACGTTAAACTAGTTTTAAAACAAAATTTTAGTATGTAAAGTTTTGCATTCTAGATTCATGCTGTGTCGTTTTATAATATTGTATAACCTTAACCTTACTTCTAGTATTCACACGGAAACTCTTAAGGATCCGTTTCTAATATATTGAAAATCTTGTTTAGAGCAGAATGTATACGTTAACATTGAATTATATAAAACGTGCAATAAATATTTGTAATATCCGCTTGCCTTGGATGCATTTCATAGATTTAATTAATAAAATAACTTGTAAAATTACTCCATATAAGTCTATTTATTAAAAGTTTTTAGAGAGGTATATTACAGTAACATAATACGCATGAAAACCTATTCCGTAAAATTCAGTTTTGTAGCCGATATGGCGATAGGCTCGCCCTCAATCACATCTGGGACGGAACTAAGCTCGGCGAAATGTGGCGAAATGTGGTGATCTAGTTCACTAGGACACCTGTACCTACTCCTTTGAGGATACAACGTGAGCTAATGTGTGTGTGTGTGTTATGTTAGGTGTTAAAATTTATTTAAAACTTTCAACATCCCACACTTTTTCAAGAATGTTGCAGAAAAGATTCGGCTTAGTTTTTACGACCGGCAGCCGGCCTGACGTGAGCTCCTCTAGGTTCCAGTCTCTGGCAAATCAAATTGCGAGAAATCGCTTAGCCCGGCCTGGGATTAGAACCCGGGACCTCTCGATCCACAGCCCATATATGTCAATTGAACAAGGAGGCTAAATAAATTAAGAGGAATTTTTAAAATTGAATATTTGGATAGCTGCGATAGCTCATTTAGGAGAGGTACGGACTGCCGAGACGAGTGTCGGAGGTTCGAGACCAACCCTAAAAACAAGCATACACCTCAGACTATTCTCTGTTATGTGTATTTTCATTGCGAATTATCGCTTACTATAACAGTGAAGAAAAACATCGTGAGGAAACCTGCATACCCGAGAATGTCTCTACAAGAATTTCAAAGGTATGTGAAGTCTACCAACCCGCATTAGGCCAGCGTAGACTAATGCCTAACCCCACTCATAATTCGAGGAGGCCCGTGCCCAGCAGTGGGACAGGAATATTACAGGGCTAATATTAGTATACCTCTATTATTAAATATTTAGATAAATCCTATTTATTCGTTTAGGTCAGAAATGGCGATCCCATCGCAAACTGATAGCTCCCACGTTCCACTTGAATGTTCTGAAGAGTTTCATCGACTTGTTCAACGCCAACTCAAGAGCTGTTGTTGACAAACTCAAGAAAGAAGCAAAAGACTTCGACTGTCACGACTACATGAGCGAGTGTACCGTGGAAATCCTACTTGGTGAGTTAAATAAATAATTACACCCACAGTCGTACACATAGTCCTGACTCCACTTTAAGTATAATCCATAACCTGTATCTTGGGTATCAGGAACTACGAGAAACTTTCGGCCTCACAACACCCAGACCCGAAACAAATATCTGTGGGTTACTCAAACGTTTGTCTCGGTGCGAGAATAGAACCCACCGGCTCTCGCGTCACAGTCCGCTACTCGCCCGCTAACCCACGGAGGCTATTAGTTTTATTGATAACAAAACAATTTTCAAGCATAATGTAGAAATTATTCGTCTTTAGTTTTTACGAGCGTTTGCTTGCCTGATGTCAGCTCTCTTGGGGAGATCCAGGCCTACTCGTCTAAGAAAAACTGCGTTATACGACCCGGGAATCGACCGTAAGACCCGGTCCATAGCTTTCTCGTATTATCAATTAAAATAAATAAATAATATCAAATCGTCACACACATATTCCTAACCCACACACTAATACACGAGTCTTTTGTCGGGGGTGTCAGGAAATACGAGAAACTTGGTCTCACAACACAACTCACAAAAAATAATGTAAAAAATACAAAATATCACATGAACGGAACTTGTAAAATTAATAATAATACAGGAAATAGATTTGGTTTGAATAGCAGATGTAACTGCACCTGTACTTAACATTGTCGTTTATGTTATAATCAAAGACTTTTATGTATAGTACTAGACTGACTGTTCGGTACATAGAATGTGCGCACTAAGTCTCTGTTAATCGACCTCAACTCACTATAGAAATCCGCTCTTTTCCTTAGCCGTGAAACGCTCGCCGTCATGTGCCATAAGTTTACTTCGAAACAGCTTGTCTAGTAAATACATAGAAGTCTTTGGTTATAATATATTATTGTTATTGTTGTGTGTGTAGAAAATAAATGATTAAATTGATTATACATTTAAATGCCTATTTCGTCAGTCGTAATATACTGGAATATTATTTTTTATAAACAATGGAATACATGATCAGTAGTGGAACACTTCCTCGTCCTTTGAGGAAGATTTATTGTTTGTTTGATTCTGCCGCCACATATTCGACTTCACGTGAGACAGGTGACAAATTAAGTGTGTTTTAAGGAAGATTGATGCCGAAACAATGAGTATTTTCCGTACAACAATTTAAAGGTATTAGCGAATTTTTGAATCAATCTTGCCATAAGGGTTAAAATTTGTAACTGGACAAATAAGATTGGTTATGCTTTCCTCTTCTTTCCGCGTTTCCATATAAATTGCGATTATTTTGCCAATATCAAGGTAAATAGAGCAATTATCAAGTTTCCGCAAAGACCATGAGACCCAGATGTGTACGATCTCAAGGTCCTGTTAGGATTATGGCAGCAATTCCTTCAATTCCGATGCCCCTTAGATAATCTTTTCTCAGCGTATCGACCGAACAAAGCCAGCCAAGGCACCAAACAAAACTCATCAAAGAACACCAGTTAAAAAGTCCAATATTGGTGCATAAAACCACATAACTTTAAAGTAACAAAGACAGACAATACAAAGACTCTAGACAATAATATGAAATAATTGTAACAAGCAACCCCCACCCTGTCAGACTTCCCTTCAAAATCCATTAGCTACTTATTATCCTTGATAAATAAAGCAAAAAATCAAAAATATTTTTTTAATATCTTTGGAGTTGGAGTTGTCTGACACCAATACTGGTTAAATGAAAAGAGAGCAAGAAATTTATTTTTGACTTTTGAAACCGGTTCTAAGTTCTTGATCAACTTTGTTTTGTACAAACCTTTCAAAAGGTACACACTTTTTCCAAGTTCATTTTAGGCCAACCCTTACAGTACCTTTACAAATAAAAATACAACCAATTCGTCAACGTATGTCAGTGTCACATGAAAATATAAATACAGACAATTTAAGAATCGCCCCCACTTTTGAAGTCGGTTTAACACAACTGCGTAATCTTCGTCGTAACGATCGTAAACTGTATTAACTACACAGCAGTAGCTGGGGTCACGAATTGTTTTCAAGGCCCATATTTGGCCAAGAAAATTCGAGTATGTTTCGGGCGAACATGCGGCCGTCGATACTAAAGTGACTATAATTTTCATAAAATAATAGCTGTTGTTCCTCCTTGGCCTAGTGGTAGCATGTATGGGCCTTGAACCCGGAGGTTCTGGGTTCAATTCCCATGTCGTAATAGGTAGGTCTCTCTATGATTCTTAAACTATGTCAATACAAAAGACTGCCTCGGTGGCGTGGTTGTATTTCAGTACGAGTACTGTCATGAGGTCTCGGGTTCGATCCCGGGGCGGGCAAAGTGATATTATATTTTTCCATATCAGCCCGGAATCTGGAATTTGTGCCCGATATGGCGATAGGCTCGCCCCCTATCACATCTGGAACAGAACTAAGCTCGGCGAAATGTGTGTGTACTAGTTGGCTAGTGTGCCTCTGCCTACCCCTTCGGGGATACACAGGCGTGACTTATGTTTTATGTTAATACAAAATAATCATGTCGATCCATTTTCCTATTCGTAGATTAAACCAAAAGAGATGTTTGTATGACCTATAAATATTTGTTTCGGGTCTGGGTGTTTTGAGATCGAAAGCTTCTAGTAGTTTATTATATCCACAGCATGAGACTCATATCTTACTGTGGGATCAGGATTATTTAGAGGTATATTATGACTGTAAGGTGTTTTCTTTTATGTTTATTTTAGAATATAGATATATCTATGCATGAACGTGAAATTTGACACAGTTAAAGTTTGAAATGACATGTAGAAAAAGTGCATAAAGCTATTTATTAAAAAAAATATTATAAATACATTAAATTAATTATGTTTGAATTTCGACAACTGGGCGACCACTACTTATTTTAAAAGAAGAACAAAGTACGAATTAATGAATACACATTCGCAATGGTTGTGACGGTAACAATCACGGTAAACATTACTAACGTAAATTGTTATTTGACCCATTTGAATAAATGTAGTTCAGTTGAATGTTAAAGTATTTGTTGTGAATGCTAATTGCTGACCTTAGTTTGATGATAACATTTCCTTGTCATCAAAGCGCAACAGAAACACTTTGAGTAATAATAATTTGAGTTAATCGGTGGCATAGTTGTATTTCGGTACGACTACCGTCCGGAGGTCTCGGGATTAATCCCCGGGTCGGGCAAAGTGATATTGGATTTCTTCAATATCAGTCCGAAGTCTGGAATTTGTGCCCGATATAGCAATAGATTCGCCCCCTATCTCATCTGGGACGTCACTAACCTCGACGAAATGTGAGTGTTCTAGTTCGCTAGAGCACCTTTGCCTACCACTTCAGGGATACAGGCGTGAGCTTATGTTATGTTAATAATTCGAATAGTAGGTAGAGCCATGGCTATATCACAGCACCCAAAGTAAATTTTCTAATTCAATTTGCCCGGGATTGGATCCCCCAGAGGGGGTTGACGTCAGGCAGGCCAAATCCTTTCTGCAACATGCTTGAAAAAGTTCGTTGTGCCGACCTCACATTAAGGCCCACCTTAATGTGAGGTCGGCACAACGAACTTTTTCCCTTCCCGAACCTGCCCTTATCCCAATAAGGGCAGGTAGAAAAAAAAAGGAAATCCATTAAGGTTTCCGCTTGCTTGTTTGTCATTTTCTACTATAAAAATACCAGATATGCTAATACACGTGTTACGATGTGTAAACGTGTTGCATAAAGACGAATTCGCTTAAAAACTAATGTTTAAGGAAGTAACCACACTAATCAATAGATCTGCTTGAACCGGACGGACAGTGATTTATGGCATTACTAACTGTTGCCGGCGACTTCTTTCGCGTGGTTTATTAACAGTCTATCTCGGGAATCGTAGATTTTCCGGGATAAAAGTAGCCTATGTATAATCTATATAGATAACTGTAAAGCTGTATCAAAATCCATTTAGTAGTTTTTGCGTGAAATGTTTCTTAGAGTGGTAGAGCCACGCTGTAGACAGTAACGTCTACAGGACGAATGGGCCGGCTCGCCCGGTTAGACACCACTGTCTCACAGAAAACCGACGTAAAGTGGCAGCTTGCTGTCGCGTTTCGTTCGGTGAGTGAGATTTCTGGTGACCCATTTACCCCCTCCCTTTCCTAATCCCTTTTCCCCCTTTCCATTCCCTCCTTTTAGGTTGGCAACGCACCCATGATTCTTTTTGTGTTTTGGGTGTTTATGGGCGGTGGAGATCACTTACCACCAGGTGACGCATCTGCTCGTTTGCCAATCTCTGCTATAAAAAAAAAGTAACAAATATCCATCCATAGTCATACTCACAAACTTCCATGTTTATAATTACTTAGGGCGACTTGCACCACTATTACTAACCTACGGTTAGTCCTAACCTCAAGTTAAATTGAAATAGAAATATATGAAGGACATGTAATTCGTTACATGTAATTAATTTAATGTCATCATATATTATCTGTAATTAGATGTAGTACATTATATGTAATGAATTACATGTCCTTCACATATTTCTATTTCAATTTAACTTGAGGTTAGGACTAACCGTTGGTTAGTAGTAATAGTGCAAGTCGCCCTTAGTATAGTATAGATGTAACACTTTATATTCGATCACTCAACGCGTATATACTTCAAAGGTATAATAAATTTCCGAAGGCTTTAAGGGTAATTGCAATAGCATAGGTAAATCCGGAATAATATTTTGAAGCTGTCTTATTTTGTCGCATTTCCACAATTTGGCAGTAAAAATCCACCTGCTACAAAGTATTAAATTACCATAAAGATAATAATATGGCACAGGTTTCTTTATACTTTTTTATAAATAGCCTGCGAACATTATTAGATAGATATGTTAATTTTTCGGTTTCCTATTTTAAATCAATGACGTCAGAAGTCGTGACGTCAGAAGGTTTTTCCTGTTACCATACATTTTATCTTATTTATTTATTTATATATGGCACATACAACAGATTATTGTAATTAATATTTTTTTTTTATTTTGAAGTCGTTTCTAAACTAAACAATAACCCTAAGGGCATGCACTTAGTGTAAACAAGAGCAAGTATGTAGATAACTTACATGAGATATTATGCATAATATAACTCGATAATTATAATATTACAATTTATAAGAGAAATAAAAATTATAATAATATTTTTAAATGTATTTTTTATAGCATATATTTAAAAATGTAAAAAAAATCTTTAAGAATAAAGAGTACTGAACATTATAATAAAATGAACAACTAAAATTCGACACCATCTAACTGTGTTTTTAATTTTTAAACTGCACATATTTTTTCGATTTCGACAGATTCGTAAGAATCAAGAGCATGTCTGATATTGTTTTAAATTTCAAGGCGTTTGCGAAAAATTGTACACAATAAAGAGCAGTTTAAACGTGCGGTCACGTAACATGCCACGGTGGTGACAACACGCTGGCCCTCGCCGGGACTCTACATAGTGTTCTTGAATACCACAAGAACCTATTAACCGTTTGCGAAATATCAGCAAAGATAGCCATAAAAGGTTGCAACAGCACCACGATACAAATAAATAATTATAAATAGACAGCCTTCTCGGCGCAGTGGACGAGTTAGCTGTGAAGAAAGAGGCAGTGGGTTCGATTTCTGCCCCGAGACATATTTTTGTGCGGCCGCAGATATTTGTTTCAGGTCTGGGTGTTGTGAGACCGAAAGTCTCGTAGTTCTTAATACCCATGACACAAGACTTGTATCTAAGTGCGGGGTCCAGGACTATTTGTGTGACTGTTAGGTGTTATTTATATATTTTCGGTCGACTTCCCAAAAAGGAGGAGGTCCTCAATTCGTCGGTATTTTTTATTTTTTTTATGTATGTTACTCGATATCTCCGCCAAATGTGGACCGATTTTAAAAATTATTTTTGTGTTCGATTGAGCTTATTTCAATCGTCAGTTAAGTTTTCAAACTTGTGATTATGTTTTATAAATACCTACGCTCAATAGACGCACATTATATATTTTCATGGTTCATGACAAAAAGGGATTATAGTGAGGATAATATTAATAAGTTTATTAAAGCCCTCTCGTCGCTTTCTTTTGAAGAAGTATATAGTGAAGAAGATGCAAACCTGGCATTTGATAACTTTCATAACTTAGTTGTTCTTTTTTATGATCTATGTTTCCCTATAATCAAAGTAAAAATAACAAAAAAGACAATAAAAAATAAATGGATTACTAAAGGACTAAAGAAATCTGTCATAATGAAACGTAGATTATATCTCAAGTACAGACTACTTTGTAGTAATAAAAATATAAATAAAAATAAATTTAAAAAATATAGTAGAATACTCAAAAAATGCATCTTACAAGCACAAAAAATTGACAACACACGTTTTATAACTAATTCCAGCAATCGTAGTAAAGCTGCGTGGAAGGTAATTAAAAATAATGTTGACTATGAAGAGATTAGACAAACAGTTAGCACTGTGATGGTTAATGGTAAAGAGCATAGTGATCCAAAAGAAATTGCTGATTTATTTAACAGTTTCTTTATAAATTTGACTAATACAAATATTTCACATCAGACATCATATAGTGACTATCCTAATCAAATTTCCAATAACGCCAATACGATTTTCATATCACCAACTGACCCATCTGACATTTATAGAATAATATTATCACTCAAGAATACAAACTCTACTGGATTTGATGAAATTAATACAAAAATGTTAAAAAAATGTGTGACAATAGTGTCCTACCCATTATCCTACCTTATTAATCAATCATTTGTACAAGGCATATTCCCAACAAGATTAAAACTTTCTGTAGTTAAGCCATTACATAAAAAGGGTGACCATAAAGATATGAATAATTATCGACCGATCACTCTAATACCTATAATATCAAAAGTTTTTGAAAAAGTAATGCATAGAAAAATATATGCTTTTGTAACAAAATATGACATACTTAAATCTGAACAATTTGGTTTTAGGAAAAACAGCTCAACTTCTTTAGCTTGCTTCTTACTAACAAAAATCATAACGGAATGCTTGAATAGAAAAACCCCAGTAGTATCAATTTTTCTTGACATGTCCAAAGCGTTCGACTATGTTAACCATGCATTGCTCCTATTTAAACTTGAGAAGTACGGTGTAAGAGGGAAGGCACTCAACTGGCTTAAGAGCTATTTAAGTGATCGACGTCAATGTACAGAAATTTCCAGTTTCTCAGGTTTAAACAAAATAGTCACTAGATCAAAATATTGCTTCAATAAGTGTGGAGTTCCTCAAGGAAGTATATTAGGACCACTTTTATTTTTGATTTATATAAATGATATGCCCAATATAACACACCATAAGTGTGTCCTATATGCTGATGACACTACTCTTATTGTCGAAAGTAGAGATGTAGACAGTTTCGAATCTGACATTAACAATGCACTTAATTTCGTAATTAATTGGTTGACTTATAATAACTTACATATTAATATTAATAAAACGAAAATGATCCAATTCCAAACATATAACAGTAATCCATTAAAATTAAAAATTATTTACAATGACAATGTCGTAGATGAAGTGAAATCTATATCATTTTTGGGAATTACAATTGATAATCATTGCAACTGGAAGCAACATATAGATAATGTTTGTACTAAACTAGAGCGATTTGTTTATGTCCTTGGCCGTTTGAAACAAGTAGCCACAACGGAGGCCGCACTAAGTGCCTATCACGGTTATGTTTCCTCTGTTCTTCGATACGGTATCGTAATGTGGGGTAATTCTGTTGATTCTGGGAGAGTATTCGTGTCACAAAAAAAATGCATTCGATCGCTTTTCGGGGCAAAACCTCTAGACAGTTGTAAGCCACTGTTCCGTAACAAAAAAATATTATCTTTGCCATGTTTGTATATATATGAGATTTGTATTTTTGTTCATAAACATAACTATTTTTTCAAAAAACATAATGACACAGTAACAAGATTTAATAATAGACTTAAATGTAAGTTATATGTACCTAAGCAAAGAGTCAGGGTGTACAGTGATAATGCTTACTGCATGGCGATACGGCTATATAACAAGCTACCAGACTTATATAAAGAATTAAGTTTGACAGTATTTAAACACAAATTGTTTCAATATTTAATAGATAAATGTTATTATTCAGTGGAAGAATTTTTAATTGATAAAATATAATTACATTTAATTATTATTACTATAGAATCTATAGATATATATTTCCTATGATTCCTTCTTAACTTGAATTGTAATTATTTCTTTCTTTATCTAAACTCCAAATCTTTGACCTCTTTTATCTTTGTAATATATAATAGTATTTTAATAGCAGCTTGACATCAATGTTGTGTGAAATATAAGATTTTAATATAGAGGTAATGTAAGAGTTTCTAATATAAGATTAATGATAAAAATAAAAATATTTGTACATCAGAAACGATTGAATATTGAACATTCTTATAATTGTAACATCTTATACACAATATTCTGACAAATAAACGATTATTATTATTATAGTCCACTCCAGACACCACAGCAGGCATCAGGAACTACGACGGACTAACGACTACAACACGCAAACCCGATATTGTATTCCGCGAACCCGCGGTACTCGTTACTGACTTACGCCCTTTTACTGACTTATTAAAGGATAAGATTCTTTCTTTCTTTCTACCTGCCCTTATCCCACCTTAATGTGGGGTCGGCGCAACACACTTTTTCAAGCATGTTGCAAAGAGGATTTGGCTTAGTTTTTACGACCGGCCGCCTGCCTGACGTCAACCCCCTATGAGGGATATTAAAGGATAAGATTATGGACATAATTTTCTTTTGAATGACTCACTGGACCCGGATGCTCATTCATTACGCAATCGTTGCCACGATAATTTCTGAAGCGTGTAATGAAATGCAAAGTACTTTTAATTTTGGTGTTTAAATGAACATTATATGGCACATAGTAGTCAAATCAAATTATTTGTTGAAGCCATTAAATGTTTCCACGTTATTTAAATTCCGTTAAATTAAAATACCGTCAGTTCTGAAGTCAGTAATACTGGTCAAGATTCATCTATATGTATTATTATTTTCCAGGATTAAAGTAGCCTTTGTGTTAATCCAGGGTGTTAGGTTAGTGTTTCATCAAAATTGGTCCAGCCGTTTGAGCGTGAAGAAGTAACAAATATACACTCACAAACATTCACCTTTATAATATTAGTGTGATGTGGATGTCCCTTAATACTGTATGAAGATCACTTATCATCTTCAGATCACTTATCTGCCTCTGCTAAAATGTTTTGCAGGAGTCGTCTAGTTATTTATTATAATAGTTTTCATTGTAAAGTTCTAGAATGCATGATCTTCGAAGTGAGAATACTGTAATCACGTACTGCTAATAACAGTAATTACGATGAAAAGGAAGTTAATATAGGTACATAAGATAGTAAATAACATTCCGCATTACATCCACCGCACTTATGGCAGCAATTATGTTGTTATTTAAAAAAAACGCATTAACTTATATGTCAAGTAGATGCCAAATACGTTTAACTCTGCTAATAAAAAGTCGTGGATATTAATAAATTGTCTAACATTTTACGGATATGATTTTTAATTCTATAAGTCTTTGTAATGATAAATTAAGTTACATTGAATTGAACATTGACTAATGGTAATTTTATTAAAATTAATTCAAATAGGAAAAACTATGGAAATAAATCAATTAAAAAGATTAATCAGTGGATGAGTTGTTATCATATACTGCTATTATTATTATTCTTGAATAATAAAATACATGTACGGAATTAAATCAAAATTGTATGTAATTAGACACCAAATCGATTAATCATATTAATTTAGAATATAATTACTAACCTATTGGAATCACCTTCGAAAATTGATTAACTTTAACCCATAAATATCAATTTGGCACGCCTAAAAGGTTATAGCTAAAAACAACATTTATCAGAATTAGTTTTATATGGAGGCCTTATCATGGTCACATTCTAAACTGGTAGGTACATTTATCCACTCATTGGCTAATGATTCATACGCCGACACGTAGCCTTTGATTACCTCGTGTCGAGTTTGGCGACCCCCCACGTGCCCACGTACTAATGGGCAATATTCACCATTTACAGTTGACACTTGCCTCTGTTATTGCGATCCTTGTTACACAATTGTTTCGAATTCAATGGAGGTCAGGTCTTTCTTTTCGACAGTTTCTACACCACCAATATGTATAGCAAACTAATGACGAGCACACAATAGGCTCTCTTCAGTTTATGTGATGTATAAAAAGCTCATTTGCTGTCCAGGCTGCTCGTTCAATGAATGAATTTCCTGTGACAGGCATACAAGCGCAATCATTGCCTAATGTCTATTTTAATAATCAGAGATAGCTCAGTTGGGAACGGTATGGACTGCCGAGACGAATGTCAGAGGTTCGAGACCAACCCTAAAATGGAGCATACACCTCTGACTTTTCTATGTTAAGTGTGTTTTCTTTGTGAATTATCGCTTGCTATAGCGGCGAAGGAAAACATCGTGAGAAAACCTGCGTACCCCAGAATTTCTCCATAAGAATTTCAAAGGTATGTGAAGTCTATCACCGCATTAGGCCAGCGTGATAGGCTCACGCCTAACCCCTCTCATTATTAGAGAAGGCCCGGGACAGTAATATTACAGGGCTAATATTATTATTATTATAAAGTACAACTACTTAATATCCTAAGCGACTCATACATTCACTTGAGTTTTTCTTATTGTAGAATGGAACAAATGATATTTATTGAAATAGTCTTCCGTGTTTTAAAAGTGGATAAATTCTACCATGCATTAAATAATTTGTCTTTTGTGCAGAAATAAATGACAATATTTAATTTCAGAAACCGCAATGGGTGTGAGCAAAACCACTCAGGACCAGAGTGGGTTCGACTACGCGATGGCTGTGATGAAGATGTGCGACATTCTCCATCTTAGGCATACAAAGATCTGGCTGAGACCAGATCTGCTATTTAAATTCACTGAATACGCCAAGAACCAAACCAAACTCCTTGATGTCATTCATGGTTTGACTAAAAAGGTAATATATTCTGGTCACAGCGGCATTTTAATATCGTACACTCAATGCATTTCAATTATGTTTAGACATACGTTATGTCTCAACTGTGGACGCAACGCCGCTGAGCATTTGTATCTAGGTGCACTATCTTTCTAAATAATTACATGTAGACTTTAATGATACTAAAAATAAAGTCTTTAATAAACTAGTCATATTGCACCAGAGCTAATCTTGTAATCTCATAACTATATTAATCTACGACATTTAAGGTTATCAAGAGGAAGAAGGAAGAATTCCAATCGGGCAAGCGACCTTCAGTGTTGAACGAGAACAATGACGGCACAAGCACTGAGGCCCCTGCCAATAAGACCACTTCCGTTGAGGGGTTATCTTTTGGTCAATCTGCCGGACTAAAGGACGATTTAGACGTTGAGGAAGACGTCGGTCAAAAGAAACGTTTGGCTTTCCTTGACCTGTTGCTCGAGAGCTCCCAAAGCGGTGTTGTTATTACCGACGAGGAAATAAAGGAACAAGTCGACACTATTATGTTTGAGGTAAAAACACACATTTTCACACAAAACTACGAAATATATTGAGATAAAAATTAACAACATTAACGTGTAACACGTAATTGTAGGGTCACGACACTACGGCAGCCGGCAGCAGTTTCTTCCTGTCCATGATGGGAGTACATCAAGATATCCAAGACAAGGTTATTGAAGAGCTCGACCAAATCTTTGGCGACTCCGATCGCCCTTGCACCTTCCAGGACACTTTGGAAATGAAATATTTAGAAAGGTGCCTTATGGAGACTCTCAGGATGTACCCACCTGTGCCTATTATCGCTAGACATCTGAAGCAAGAAGTCACTTTGCGTAAGTATTCTTGTATCTAACGTAATTGTTTGCTCCAATGCCATTTGCAGTCACTTTAATAACACTTTTGTTAATAGCTTCTAATGGAAAGAAGATACCAGCTGGAACTACACTGGTCGTCGCAACCTTCAAGCTTCATCGTCGTCCTGACGTGTACCCCAACCCTGAAAAATTCGACCCCGACAACTTCCTTCCTGAGCGTTCCGCCAACCGTCACTATTATGCGTTCGTACCCTTCTCTGCCGGACCCAGAAGTTGTGTCGGTAAGTTTTTGTCTAAAGATATAACAAAAACCTATTACGCTATTCTTTTATCTATACATGTATGTGCATTAATCAAATTAGTTTTTATTTGTACATATAATAAATCTACGGTAAAGTAGAAAAACCGGGCAAGTGAATGCTGCATATCAGTTCACGCACAGTAGACGGTTCCGAAGTAAGGGTAACTGTCACTTAAATATAGTTTTATTAGACATGATTTTAAGTGTATTGTCCACAATCTCATATTTACTACCTGTTTTACATAACTAACAACTTCATATAAGCGATATTGAAAAAAAACTTGTACGATTTTTTCTTTTCACTTTGGCCGTCTATTACTCATTAACTTGTAAAGCCAGCTTAGCCGCTATAGTTTTCCTTTGAAGTTCGTGATATATGCTATTTTTATTTTTTTCACAAAACCAACCGTTTCTCAATTAAAAGCTTAATATTTCGCAAACAAAGTCTCCAATCGAAAAATGGTTTTTGCAAACCCACATTTTTTTTAAAAGACCTATCCAACGATACCCCACACCATAGAATAGTCGAGAAAAAAAATGTCACCCCCACTTTACATGTAGGGGAGGCACCCTTAACAAAAATATTTTTCAAGATTTTATTCCACGACTTTTTTATTTTGATAAATATGTATACTCGTGCCAATTTACAGCACTGTAGTACTTATAGTCTCTGAGATAAACAGTAGTCAGACAGACAGACAGACAGACAGACAGACAGACAGGCAGACAGACAGCCGGACATGGCGAAACTATAAGGGTTCTTTTTTGCCATTTGGTTTCGGAACCCTAAAAAATGGACAAACCCAGCCATGTAATAAAAAATATAACTAGTTGTTCATCTATGCGATTATTTGTTAGTGTTAAAAGCCGAGAGTTCATGTAATTTGTTATTGTTCTAGGTCGCAAATACGCTATGTTGAAGCTGAAGATCATCCTATCCACAATTCTTAGAAACTTCCGCGTTCATTCGGATCTCAAGGAATCAGACTTTAAACTGCAAGCAGATATTATTCTGAAACGCGCTGAGGGTTTCAAAGTGCGACTGGAGCCTCGAAAACGAGCAGCCAAAGCGTAAGAATGTAGAAAATGTACTTTTAATTTATTTTGTAACCAAATCGAAATGTCCCCAGTGCTGGTTTCATTCTTATGAATATCTGGTTAGATCTTAATAAACGCACTTTGTGATATTAGTACAGATAAATTACTATTGTTTTAAAGATGCTGACCAATATGGTGGTAGAACTTTCAGGATCAGGGATGTATTGAAAAGGGGCAAAGATATGTATTGCTCAATAATGTTAAACTATTCGTTAAGTTTTTGTATATAGGTAATTAAATTATATTCTTTGTAAGACTTACGACGAATATGGTAAATCAATAAATTTAGTAGAACAAAGGATTTTTTTATTTATGCCACCAGACTTACAGATCAAGATGTAGTGCCGTTTCTTTACACGCTTACTTATGATAACTGCTGCGAAGTCTAGTGATATCTTCAACCGTATCAATTCTTCCTAGTAACGCATCACCTTCAGAAAAATCTTTTGACAGATCCGACTTTTCTTTCATCTCTAGTTGAATTCTAAAATATTAATAAAAACAAATGACTGCCTCGGTGGTGCACACCACCGGTATATTTCGGTTCGGTTTCGGTCGTTCGGTTATATTTCGGTACGACGGTCTCGGGTTCAACCCCCGGGTCGGGCAAAGAAATATTGGATTTTTCCATATCAGTCCGAAGTCCAAAATTTGTGCCCGATATGACGATAGGCTCGCCCCCTATCACATCTGGGACGGAATTAAGCTCGGCGAAATGTGGGTGTTTGGATCCTTTCTGCAACACGCTTGAGAAAATGTGATGCGTCGACCTAACTTTTGATCTAATAGGATCAGGAAAGAAAGACTTCATGTGCATGTATGATTTTAAAAATCTTTGTATGTACCGTAAGACGTCCAACGGAGTCCGATTGTGCAATGGGCATAAGCAAGGCAAAAAGTCATGATGCATCCTATTCACCCACCAACCAGCTTTAGATAGTTTCCATTCAATGGTCTTCATTTGAGCGATTGAACAAGTACCCGATTCTCTTAATAAATTGAAATAGGAAGCCATGAGTTCTTGACCTTTAATGAAAACAGAGATTAGACCGAGTTATGCATTTAGAAAAACTAAACCTTTCAAAATCATGACCGTTTTTAATGTTTTTTTTAAAGTAATTTAAAGCAAATAGCAAAAATCCTTTACCTGCAGACACTGCCATCATCAGCCTAGACTGTTCGGCTTCTTCCTCATATATTTCTTTTTGATGAGATTGAAATATTTCGATTACATCGCACTCTCGTGAACTACTTAGTTCTCTATTTATCTTAATTTCTGATATACTCGGCTACAAATGGTCATAATATAAGTGAAACAATAGCTGTTTAATATAATCAATATTATTTTTGTTTTGAAATCGCTATGCTTCAACGGTAAGTTTTAATATTTACCTGAAATCCAAAACCCATAAAACAAGAGAACGCTTCTGAGAGATGCTGAGTACCAAGCTCTGGTCGCTCTCTCCTTAGATGCAGTTCCCCAAGCAAATGTAACGCTTGACCGAGTTCCTTCCTTAAACCATGTTCCATAGCAATAGCACCCATTTCTGTGAGCAATCTAGCAGCTGTCTCATGGTCACCCAGCCTGTGAATAATTAAGGTATTTCAATGAAACGAAATTTTTCCTATGACATGATGGGCGAAATTAGAATATTTTTTTTTTTTTATTTCATACCAAATGCATGGCTTAGAGATGGATTAGAGCAATGGACGTCCTGTGCCTGATGATGATGATGATGAATCACAGAGCAGTAAGAGTTATCCTACAACAGAAGATATTCGAAGTCATTTCAGTTTATATAAAAATGCTACCAACGATGACGGATAGGCTCATACTAACGGGCGCTTTCAAATAGATAAGACAGATAGATCACAACAATTAGATAATACATACAAAGATTGAACATGATGTCAAATGGCTTCATTTGATTAGTCTATTTATGAGGATCGAAATCATTTATTCAAACCGGCCGTTAGTCCAATAGTCTTAGCCTTCAGCGAATAAAATAAAACCTGCTTTTGTGGCATGTATACGCGTGTTAGCATGATCAAAGTGATTGGCAAACAAAGTAATAAACACGACGGCCTAATACATGTACTCAAGGATCGAATAGGCAGCGCACCAGTCCACTGCATTGCGACAACATTTGATTGCATGCATTCTGTATGGGGCAGCGATTGCTGAGAGACATGACATAGAGGATATTTCACCGAAGGACATGGAATTCAAACTGCAATGTCACATTGTTTAAAACTATACAAAAAAATATATGAAATATGTGTATATTAATTACGATATAACAAAACTTGCTCGCTTATTTTAACAATGAAAAGACGCGGAGTGGCCACAATTTTTCAAGCATGATCCAGAAACAATTCGGTTTAGTTTTTTGGCCTATTACGTGTCCGACGTCAAACTCCTTTGGGAGATCCAGTCCCCACCAAATCCTGTTCGAGATACTGTATTGCCCGAGATTCAAACCCAAGACCTTACGGTCTACAGCCCATACTTAATATGCTGTGACTAGACCAAGAAGGAGAAATATGGTATAAAATATATCCACTTCAAAAGGAAATTTACGCTTATATGTAACTGAATAATCTGAGCCAAAATTACATCTAGTAAATAAAATAGCATCGAACATGGGGGATTATTCAAACGTAGAGGTCGCTTCCTAAAATGTCCAATATACTCAGTTAAGTAGTTGATAGGTTGAAGTTTTTATACGCCATAAACTGTTTAACTGGTTTGTTTAGTGTTTTTATATTTGAAACATATTGGCTTTTTTTAAATTAAAATACCAGATTTTTTTGCTAGTAAGACTCGTTTTCTTAGAAATCAACCATAGTTACTACAAAAACTTGATGTGGTGTCATCCATTTATGGTACATCGATATTAGCTATGAAACTTCGTCTGTACAATTTCTTTTATACACGAATTAATGATTTTTTAATTAGAATCAGTATTATAAATAACGGATCGACTTCAAAAGCTATCCGATCGCGACCAAATTTATATAGAACCACCCTTGGAATAGACTCTATAGAACACAAAAAAATTCTTGAAAATAGGCCCACATTTCGCGGAGATATCGCGTAATACATAAAATAATACAGATGAATTGAGGACCTTCTCCTTTTTTGAAGTCGGTTGAAAACAAAATATATATTGCTTTCTTCCCTTCCTTTCCTTCCCATCTCAATATAGGATCGTCCAAACATACTTTAATAAAAATGCAGGAAGGATTCGGCTCCGATTTGACGAGCGACTACATGGCTACCATCAAACCCCCTCTTAGTATCCTGTCCCGGGAAAACTATGTTAGAAAAACCACTTAGCCCAACCTGGGAATCGAATCCAAGATCTCTCGGTTCACTGCGGTTCGCATAGTGGCCGCGTATACCGGCCACTATGCGACACCAGCATACATATAAAAATATTTTTCCTTCTTCAAATTACACATTATGGAATTGTACAGTAAAACCACAGTAATTAATAAAGCTGCCCTTGATCAAATGCTTCTAGGATATCCATGTTTTATGTATAAGGCTAACCACCTATTTGTGCATAAAGTATGATAATGAACGGACACAAAGGTATACGTTACTGCACTTCTTGGAGAGTATATGGAGCGCGTCATCGCAAATTGCCTCTTATGTCATGCGGACAACCTGCCGATATAATTATACCGGGTGTTGCAGAAAGTTGGTACCAATAACAAATCTACAGATAAGTGCGATGTAAATGGTAAAGTTAATAAATAAAATGACAGCCTCCGTGGCGCAGCGCGCGAGTAGCCGGCTGTGAAACGAGAGGCCGCGGGATCGATTCGATTCCCGCTCCGAGACAAATTAGATATTTGTTTTGGGACTGGGTGTTGTGAGACCGAAAGTCTCTCGTAGTTCCTGATACCGTCGTAAATAGTATAAAAACTGTTTTATGTACGTTATATGTAATATACTGAGCCGGCCAATTGGCAATTAATCTGTCACAAATCCAAGTTCCCATTATTAAATAATTAGGGCAACTTAATCTAGAGTTACACCTTATTCTACAACTCACTCCTATGTTTCAATCAAGATTTTGGATAAAAAGAGATTTATCCTGGAGTTGCAAGTGGCCCTTAGAGATTTACGTAATTTTTAACTTTACCGGTGAATATCTATCCTAGCTTTAAGTGTAAATATTATTGATACCACTTTTATGTAACACTCTTTATATAGAATTATTTACGATATTTTAATCGCAGTAGATGTTATTGACATTGATATTAAATGATTAATAACAGGTATGCAGCTTATTAACGCGCATAAAATTATATTATGTGTAGTTGATCTTTTATTTTGATTTTTTTAGTTATTGCGACCATTCCATTTTCGCCAAGCATATATCGACCCCGTAATAGAAGCTTATTTATACTTATAAAATCGTTTGTCCTGACTGATTATCAATGACAGCCGAACTCCAGACAGCTGTTTGTAACACAGGTTTATTTAAAACACAAGCTAAGAAACGATTCTCGGTTTCAAACGTTAAGAAAGGGAAGTGGGGATTTGAAGTTCGTATTAATAAAAACAATCGATAAACGGTGGAAATGATAACGCGCTAAAGCCTCAAGCAATAGCCAGTGAAGGATAAATTCCAGCTCTAGGATACAGTATAGATATATATATAGATAGTAAAAACGAAACAAAACACTGCAATTGTGTTTTGGGCATATGGCCAAAGAAAATCCCTCTCACCGAAGAAAACGCAACAGCAAATTGCCACTTTGGGTCGGTTGGTTGTTACCACACCGGTCGAGCCAGCCATTTTATGATGTAAACATAACTGTCTACAACGTGGTTATACATTCAAATTGATAACAATTTTCTTAAAGCAAAATCTGTGTAGAAACAAAACAAAAAAAGTTTAAATGTCATGCGGGTACACACCGGGCCGAACGAAGGCGAACGAATCTATGCCTGTTTCATTCACACAACAGCGACAGTTTGTTTGTGTGAACGCAACAGGTATAGATTCTTTCGCCTTCGTTACCCGCCATTAAACTATACAATCATAATGTTGTCTGGTGTCAATCGATTTGGATTACAAATGAAGATTATTGTCCAGAAGTAACTTACTAACTTCTCAAACATTATTTTTTACGTAAAACTACGGACATAGAAAAAAGAGGATGTATAATTAAATACATGTTTCAAGGTCTTGTATCTGTACGCCACCACACTTGTGTCAATAAATAATTCTTTCTTTCTTTCTTTCTTTTCTGCCGATCCGATCTATCGACAGGTAATGGCGGCGACTGAGTGTTAATATGTGTGTAGAGCACTTTCGTAGAGGCGCGTTTGTGCGTGGCTTATCTGTGTCTTCGTTTTTTATACGTCCGTGCGTAAAACACTGAATGGCAAATAGTTGATATAAATCTGTATAACCTCTCATTCTATTTTCCCTTATACCACCTTAATGTGGGGTCGGCGCAACACACTTTTTCCAAGCATGTTGTAGAAATTATTTGGCTTAGTTTTTACGACCGGTTGCCTGCCTGACATCAACCTCCCTCTGGGGGATCCAGTCCCGGGCAAAACAGATGAAAAAAATCGCTTTACCCGACCTGTCAATCAAATCCAGTTCTTCCCGGTCCACAGCCCATATATGCTGCCACTAGATCAAAGAAGCTGGGGAGCTTCTTTGGTCTCGGCCTCTCGCCTCATAGCCGGCTAATCGCCCTCTGCGCCACGGCAGCTGTCAATAAGCTCGGTAAGCACATGGAATACATGTATATGTAAAGCTTCGTCTTACGCACATTTTTCTCGAAACAAAACACAAAGACATCTACACAAAACAATGTTTCTCGTTGTCTCCTGCTCATGGAACAATGGACCATAGAATAAATGTGTAGCGAAACCATTTTGAGTGGTAGAGCCCCGCTGTAGACAGTTACGTCTACATCACGAATGGGCTGGTTCGACCAGTTTGATATAACTATCTCACAGAAAATCGAAGTGAAGTGGCGAGTCGCTGTTGCTTTTCATTCGGTGAGTGAGATTTGCGGTGGCCCGATTCCCCTCTCCCTTTCCCGATCCCTATTCCACTCCTTTTAAGTTGGCAACGCACTTAATTATTTTTTTGTGTTGGGTACCAATGATCGGTGGAGATCACTGACCATCAGGTAACCCACCTGCTGCTCCTCTTCCAGCCTCTGCTATAAAAAATAAAAATAAATTATTTATGTAGGTGTTTTGTGTAATTTTTCGAAAGTGTGTGTTTAACCAATTGACTTGGGGATTTTAACGGGAAGTCTGACAGGGTGAGCGTCGCTTGTTAAAATTAATTTATATTATTCTCCAGAGCTGTGTTTGTTGGATTTAAGTGTTGTGGTTTAATGCATCAAACTTCAGTGAAGATGGACAGTATAATGTGTTGTTTGGTGCGTTGGCTGGCTTTGTTCGGTCGATTCGCCGAGTGAAGGTCATCTGAGGGGCACTGGACTGGAAGGAATTACCGCCATAATCCCAGCAGGGCCTTGAGATCATCCACATCTGGGTCTCATGGTCATTGTGAAAACATAATTGCTCTATTTACCTTGACATTTGGTAAATCACCTATATGCGTGGAAGCCATTATTTTTAAAAGAAGAAGAAGAACAATTGACTTTAAACCTTATTTTGACTTTTATTTTCGATAAAAAAACTGGAGATTAGTGTTGGTTAAGTTACGTTACAAATATTATTTGTGTAGACCATAGACTCTATGGCATTGACTATTGTAATTATTCTCTAATTGACTGACTGTCATTTAGATTGGGAAACGACGACGATAGTCGTTTTGTTAATACTTAAATTATGTTTCCAAATATAGATGGGTAAAAAATATAACCAGGAAGTGATAATAAATCAAAAATGTACAAAGTAACAAAAAAAAACCTGGTTTAGGCCATAAACCGGTGTACCAATAACTTAAATAAAAACTGTTGGATATAATATATTTAAATACGCTATGGGATTAATAAATGTAATAAACAAAGTATGATATGACGTTGATTTTTCCGCCTCCTTGATTTAGTGGAAGCATATATAGGCTGTGGACCGGAAGTTACTGGGTTCAATTCCCAGGTCGGCCAAAGCGTTTTTATAATTTTATTTACCCGGGGCTGGAAAGATGGGGGATGACAGGCAACCGGCCGTGAAAACTAATCCGAATCCTTTCTGCAACATGCTTGAAAGAGTGTACTGCAACGTCCCCATATTGTGGGATAAGGACAAATTTAAAGAAATGAGGATTTATTAATTTTACCGTGATTTTAGACAGGACAATATTTCTTGCAAATATTGTAATCACTCCTGCCATAGTTCCTTACCGTTGCATAACAGCGGCTAGATGCATTCTTGTTTCGCACAAACCTTCAAGGTTGTTGCTGTCGGCGTGGATTTTGAACGCCCTTTCAAAAGTCTTCTGAGCATTGTTATAATTGTTCATAGCCAATTGGCAAACACCTATTTCGATAATCGCTTCAGCTGTTTTAGTCGTGGCGTTAGCTACAAAACAAATATGTTGGTCATTATTTAAAATATTTGGGTTAGCCAATAGCCTCCTTAGGAGCTCTAAGCACGAATAATTTTGAGATTAGACCATAAGTTTTGAATTGAACTCGCTGCGCACTGGTAACATGTTGTTAAAATTTCATACAAATGCGAACTTAGTTCGAATTCTATTGTCAAAATTGTTCTTACTATGCCTCAGAATAAGATTAGGAATACACTTGACTTAATATTTATAAACGATCTAATATAAACCCTAGCTTTGTATATGAAGGTACCTATTAGATAGTAATATAATTAATGAAGGCCATCGTTTCAATTAATGAGTTTGTAAATTTTACACATTACTCAGTATGTTGATTTAAGGCCATAGACTATCATAAAGTTTGAGCCCCCGATCAGCATAGTCAAGCCGGTGTCTATGCGTTGTCTTATGTCTACCATTTGTACATTCGGCGCCTGAGCGCTGTGCACGCCATACCCACACGGATCCTTGCTATGTCCTCACTTGGCCCGCTTGCTGGTCATGAGTGGCCAGCTCGCTAGTCATTAATGGCCCGCGCACAGTGTATGCGCTTGCAGTGGAGTGCTAAGTACCAACTAGAAAAAACTATATTCTGTGGACAGCGCACTGCCCGCTATTTACCGCCTCATTTCCTACTATTTTCAGTTACAAATCCAAAATGTATTATGTGCTATGCATATTAAAGTTCAGTTTCATCTGTCATTGCGTTGAGCTGTTCTGGTGCTGGTTGGGTGATGAGGCGTTATAATGGGTGCTGATCTTTATACACCATATTACCACAAATTATTATGCTTCATTGTTATAATACTGTGTTTCTAAGACGTAGTTGATGTAAATATTTAGCATATTAATGTTTATTCATTTTCAGAATTTCAATATAATTATGACTATAGTAATATATAGTAAACTTACATTACATTGGTACTTGAATTGAAGTATTATTATTCGATAAGGCAACACCGACCAATGACTAAAGAAAAATAAGAGGACGTGGCATAACTGCGAAAAAATGAAACATGTCTAATTTAGGAACGAAACCAAAATGGCGGCTTAGCAAAAGAAAGATCCCATTAATATAGTAGTTGGACATCTTCATCTTCACATTCCGAAATTATTATTATTGGAAATAAAACACTTATTAAGTGTAATGCTGCCTCGGTGGCGTGGTGGTATTTCGGTACGACTACGGTTCTGAGGTCCCGGGTTCGATCCCCGGGTCGGGCAAAGTGATATTTGATTTTTCCATATCAGCCCGGAATCTGGAATTTGTATCCGATATGGCGATAGGCTCGCCCCCTATCACATCTGGGACGGAACTAAGCTCGGTGAAATGTGGGTGTTCTAATTCGCTAGTGCGCCACTGCCTACCCCTTCGGGGATACAGGCGTGAGCTTATGTTATGTTATGTTAAGTGTAATATAGTGAATAAGTAAAAATACTTATTGATATACGTTATTTAATTTTTAAGACACGGTGTCAACTTACACGTAATTAGATCACGAAACTAAAATTCCTTATATTTTAAAAGTTCTCTTTTTTTCTTTAGTCATTGCTTCCAACACACCTCGGGTAGTAACTAGTAGTATAACGTTTGTATTTCGGATAATTGCATATGACGTGTCCATCATAAATAATATTAAATCTCGATGGTGTTTTAACTAGCTCTAGCTCAATGCAATTAAAACACGGTAGCAGACGGCGCATAATGTTTTATGTCCTATACTGAAGTAGTTTATCAAAGAAAACAAAGAAAGCTACAGTGAGACCAAGAAAGACCAAAGGCTAGTTGCATCTGTGCTAATTATGCACTTCTGGCATCAATATAATATACCCTAGATGCACAGTTCTTTGCAAATATCCTCCTAAAAAGTGGTCTCAGGAATAAAACAAAGAATAAAATGACAAGTTCTAATTAAATCAACACAAATATACCCCTATGCACGTGTTATAAAGTAACTTTTTAAACGAAATGAGCAAGCGTTCTTAAATTTGAAATTTGACATTTAGAATTCTATCGGCGCCCAACTGTAGGTAAAAGGAGTGCTTAAGCACTCGTTGCTGTCCCATCTTCCGAGCGTCAACTGTGCATCTAGGTATATAATATATCGATGACTTCTGGGTTTCATGTTCTAACTAAACAAGTTAAATTATATTTATAAAATAGCTCACGACCCATTTGCGCATTGATCGATAAAAATATAACTAGATTAGCCTTCAGATTTATAATGTTACGTGTTATAGACGTTGTATGCAGTTTTGGGTACATTTTGTGCAGTACTATAATAATTTCAACTATATAAAAAAAGGACACCATCTCGCCTATAGGTAAACGGACTCTGCAGAGAAGCCATGCACACAAACGCGCCAGTACAAAAGTGCCCTACGCACACATTAACACTCATACACGCTCAATTACGTGTCGATAGATCGAATGGGCCGAAAACCCTGCTTCACTGTCCATGTGTCTAGCGCTCCGTCTATCTTTTTTTACGTCCGTGGTAATAATATGCCAAGCACGTCACCCGTCTCAGAACAGTTTTTGTAATTACGTAGAGAATAATTTATCTGTACCTACGTGACTATATAAACGTAGAATGTTCTAGAAAATTTAAATAACTAATACGTAATGTGAAACGCGCAAAGTAATGTCTAGTTTACTAACTCATCAATTTTATTTTTGTTACGTTAAAACTTTTGGGTGAAAAATAATCATGAAATGTGGATAAATAACATACGTACATAGACTCACGCCTACATCCTCGAAGGGGTAAGCATAACATAACTCGAACTAGAGATCTAGATTACCCACTTTTCGACGAGGTCGTTTCCTTCCCAGATGTGATACGGGACGAGGCTAACGTCGAATCGGGCAAAAATTCTAGACTCCGTGACGTCTATCAACATAGAATAACCCAATATCACTTTACCTGCCCGGGGATCAAACTCGAGACCTCAGGACGGTAAGCGCACGCAATACAACTGCGCCACCGAGATAGTCGAATATGGATAAATAAATAAATATATTAGGTTGTAGGTAGCAATAACACCAAACGCCCGAATGGTCAAACACTACTCAACTTTAACGGCTTCTTACATTGATTTTCGTCATACAATATTACAGAAAAGACGGCCTTAAACGATATAAGGCGACTTTAAATGTATGAACATTCGGCGGTAAGAGTCACAGACACACCCTGAAATTGATAAAGTTTATGAAAACTGCCTCGGTGGCGCAGTGGTATTGCGGGCGCGGTACGACTATCGTCCTGAGGTCTCTGGTTCAATCCCCGGATCGGGCAGTGATATTGGAGATTTCAGTGTTAGCACGAAGGCTGGAATTTGTGCCCGATATGGCGACAGGCTCTCCCCCTATCACATCTGGGACGAAATCATGAAACTAAAGTCCGACGAAATACTAGTTCGCTAGTGCGCCTCTGTCTACAACAAAGCGTGAGCTAATGATATGTAAAATACTTATTCTTATCAAACGTCACATGGTCCTAACCATCTCTGGCTCGCCTTTCCGCAAGTCTTGCGAGTCGCTCGGCCTTAGCCGGGTCAGTCGCGAGTACAGCCTTCGCTTTACTCAGTAAAACTCTATGTAATTGTATAGCAGTAGCAGAAAACAACGTATCAGGTGGCACTTCCTCATTTTCTTGCGCTTCGTATAGTGGCCAGGTCTGCAATATAGTAAAACGGGAAGTGACATATTGATCTAAAGCTGTGTATCTAAAAGATGGTTTCGCTACACATCGGTTACCTAAGGTCCACTGTTCTATGAGCAGGAACGCGAAAAATATTGTTTTATATAGGTGTTTTTGTGTTTTGTTTCGAGAAAACAATATGCAGGAGACGCGCATACGACCATTCATACCTACACAAGTACATGCATCATCTACAGATAATATAGCGTCCGTGCCTGCCAAGGGCTAATTTTTCAAAAGCCAGATAATTTTTATCAACATTTCTATGTATAAAACCATCAGTCAAAACACCTAAATTATCCCATACCCAAAAAAATATCTAACTATTAAAAAATCGGCCTTTAATCGTCTGACCTAAATGTTACGTTTTTTTTTCTTTATTTAAATTTTGATCTGATGATGTGAATGGACCTTTACCCGCTATTAGTTTTCCACACAAAGGTTATGGTTCAAAAATAATGAATATAATAGCTCTATAGTTTATGTAAAGCAGCTATAGCGTTTTAGCAGGCACGAGCTGCATAGTGGTAAAATAGGCTTTGTTCTAAACTAAAACATGAGTCCTGAGTTTATCAAACGTGTTTATTCTGTAATATAAGGTGTAATATAACACAGGTGGGAAATGAAGAGGAACAAAAGCTAACCTTTCCTATAGCACTGTCACGAACTTCAGTCAATATTTGAGACGGCTCGTCCGGGTCAGCCCCTGGAACTAAATTTGAACAAAGATAAGCATTTATATGTACCTAAAACGAAAATCAGGAAAAATTTATTCTCTAATATAAATAATTGAGTTTAAAGATTTATCCAAATAAGTGGTCTGAGTACAACTTGCCTAATATTTATCAAAATTAAATATTTCTTTATTCCAATTCACTGATTAAAAGAACTTGGCTAGACAATAAAGTTTTCGAAGAATATTGACGGTGATGGAAATTATAGAGGTGGTAAGTCACTAAAATTAATTGATTCTAGTAATTTTGCAGATATTAAGGAATTCCTTACATTTGTCTAAAAGGAATTTGGCGTAATGGTATTTACAACAACCCTTCTGACGTCCCCCATCAATCATATACTGGCTGCCGACCGCGATCGACGCAAGAAAGAATTTCTCCGCCAACCATAATATGCCTTTCCCCTTTTCGGCATAATGCATCGCTAAACCAAGAAGTTCCAAGCATTCCTTCTTTGTATTCTCTGAAAATAAGGTTTAATAATATAATTATTCTTTCTACCTACCCTTATTTTACTCTAATGTGGAATCACACACTTTTTGTGTGGTGCAAAAAGATTCAGCTTAGTGTTTCCGAACGGCTACCTGACCGAAATCAAACCCCTCTGGGAAAACTGGTTCCGATCAAGTTGTGTTAGAAAACCTTTTGCGCCTGAGCTGGAATTCGAACCCAAGACACTGTCATTAGATCAAGGCATAACTGCCATGAATGTATTTTAAAGTGGTAGAGCCAAAAATACCCTTTAATACCAATCCCTATTCATTTAATTTTAAGGGTAGACAGTTTTTTTGCTATGCCTCTATGCGGAACAGCCTCCGTAGCGCAGCGGGTGAGCAGCCGGCTGTGAAGCGAGAGGCCGCGGGTTCGATCCCCGCACCGAGTCCGAGACAAATATTTGTGTGTCCCACAGATATTTGTTTCGGGTCTGGGTCAATGCGGGTCTGACAGTCTCTCGTAGTTTCTGATACCCATGACACAAGATTTGATCTTAGTGTGGGGTCAGGACTATGTATGTGACAGTATAAAAAAAAATATTATTTTCTGATCAGAAATCAAATTGACCATGTCGCACTCGTAAAACTACAAACTAAAAAAATACAAACTAATTATTTGAAATGTACATCATAATTTATTCAATATTAAATATTTAAAATAAGTTTAATGCTTCATTTATTGAACGTAAACATCGTAATATTTGGTCAATAATATTTTGACATTTTATTTAGTGGAATCATGATCGGGTAAGTACCTGCATAATGCTTACCAATTCTTTATGACATAGGAAATAAGCAACGGATCTTCAGCCAGATTTCTGTGGAATGTAACGTATCTGTAGACTGCCTCGGCAGCGTGGTTGTATGCCTACCGCCCTGAGGTCTCGGGTTCGATCCTCGGGTCGGGCAAAGTGATACTGGATTTTTCCGTATCAGCCCGGAGTCTGGAATTTGTGCCCGATATGGCGATAGGCTCGCCCCCTATCACATCTGGGACGGAACTAAGCTCGGCGAAATGTGGGTGTTCTAGTTCCCTAGTGGCCTCTGTCTACCCCTTCGGGGATACAGGCATGAGCTTATGTTATGTTATGTTATGTAACGTATCTGGTAACGTATTTTGGACCAATAAAAAATATTATTATAAAAAAAAAAGTAACCAAATTTATATGGGACCTCCCTTGAAATAGGCTGTATAGGAGACAAATTGAAAATCGGTCCACATTTGCTGGAGATATCGCGTAACATATGTACATAAAAAAATATAGACGAAATGAGGACCTTCTCCTTTTTGGAAGTCGGTCGACATAACGCGAAACTGTCCCACATACCTTTAATTCACAGTAAGACTACGATATCTCTTCTTCGAGATTTTGTAACACTTATATCGAAATAAATATTTGGGGACAATATCTGGCTTGATCCAAGAACTCGTTTCTCTCCCATGGTCTCTCGTTTCTCTCAGCTAGTGGAGAGTTATCGTTCGACTTACAGAAAGGAGGAGGTCCTCAATTCGTCTGTTTTTTTATGTATGTTACTCGATATCTCCCCCAAATATGGACCGATTTTCAAAATTATTTTTTTGTTCGATAGAGCTTATTTCAAGGGTGGTCCCGTATAAATTTGGTCACGATCGGTAAATCGAAAGTCGGTCCGTTAAGTTTTTAAACTTGTGATTATCATTCACTTATACGATCGAGACAGGAGACTACGACATGCGACGCGAAACAGGCGACTGCGACACGTAAGCTTTGCATGGAACGATAGCCTGCCATGGTCTTTTGTTTTAGCTACATACCTCAATGTAAATATATGCATTCATTTTCGACCCTATGTTGTGATAAAATAGGAATGAAAACTAATTTTAAACTAATTATATCGGTATATGTAATTGTTAAAATGTTGTAAAATGAGCAATATCTAACAGTCTTCTTACGAAACGTTTGCAAAATCTTCTAAAAATAACACGGCACTAATTTAAAATGGAGACTATAATAGTATCTGACTTCCATTTTTTTTATTTTCAATCCTTCGTCACTAAGGTCCTTCTTATAAAAACATTTTCGCCTATCTTTTCGCTAAGAATAGCCTGTCAGTTTTTTTTCTTGCGTTACATTGTTTAAAAATGAAAGGGACAACCTACGGTTAAAGATAAGCATCGCTTAAATATTTTTATAAGTAAGGGGCTAAAAACAAACATTAGCAATACGAACCTTTGTCCCTTTCTTTCTCAGCTCTTTGCAATCCATCGCAAATGTGCTCCAAATAATCTTCCCTCTTTCGCAGATCCACTACAATACCTATATCGTCGTCGGCGACGATTTGAATGTTGTCGTAAATTAGATCTTGAAGGTAATCCGATGACTCTATGTAGCCTGATTCCCGTAATTCCAGGATAAGACATTCATGTAATGGTAGTTTCTGTCTGCAAAGGAAATATGCAATAATAGCAAAAACACCCAACAGTCACACACCAAGTTCTGATCCTACACTAGGTATAACCTGTATCGTGGGTGTCAGAGACTATGAGAGACTTTCGGTATCACAACACCCAGACTTGAAACAAATATCTGTGGGCCACACAAACATTTGTCTCAATGCGGGAATCGAACCCGCGGCCTCTCGCTTCACAGTCGGCTACTCGCCCGCTGCGCCACGGAGGCTGTCTATATCTATGTCTAATACCCAAGGATTGTTATTATTGTAATGTGTTGGCTCCTCCTTGGTCTAGTGGCAGCGTATATATGAACCGGGTGGACGTCGCTTCGATTCCCAAGTTTAATAATTTTCTAACACGATTTTCCTAAGTCTGGTTCCCTCAGAAGGGGTTCGACGTCAGGCAAGCAGCCGGTCGTAAAAAATAAGCCAAATCCTTTATGCAATATGTATAAAAAGTGTGTTGCGCCGACCCCACAATACATCTGATCTTGTACAGATTTATATATAACCTTTGGAACAAGCTCTATCCGACACAAAAATAATGAAAAAATGCCATTTGCCAGAGATATCGAGTAACATTAAAGAGATTTAATATTACTATTATAGAAGGGTTCATCAAGCAAGTTTCCATATAAAAAACTGATATCGAACGTCAGTACGCCATCTACTACTTATTACAATACGAGGACGCTTATTGCAATTTACACACTAGAATGTTCTGTGAATGTTCAAGAATCACGTAAGATAATTTTATTGTCTAAACATTATTACGTTGGCACGATCTTACGCGTATGAATAAAATACGACTGAGTGACTTATGACCACGAGGTCACAACTTTTGGATCACAAGTTTCGCGCTGTTGACCCGTATACATATGTATTGTTGAACATACTTAGAACAACTTGCACCACTATTACTAACCTACATTTAGTCATAACTTCAAGTTAAATTGAAAAAGAAATATATGAAAGACATGTAATTCATTGCATGTAATCATTAAATGTCGTCATTATATTATCTGTAATTACATGTAGTACATTACATGTCATTCGTATATTTCTTTTTCAATTTAACTTGACGTTAGGACTAACTGTAGGTTAGTAATAGTGGTGCAAGTCGCCCTTAAAACATAATAACATATTGAGAACCTCGTCATTTAAAGTGAGTTGAAAAACAGATGAATAACTTGATATAGGCATTATTGCACAAGTATTGTGTTTTGATAAAAAGGTGAGCTTAGAGACAAACTGATAAAACTTCCATTACAAATATCTCAAGCTGCACAATGTATAATAACCAGTATTGCAAACTATGCCATGGTGAACATCTTACTAATTCTTAAATAAACTGCAACATTTAGATGAGGCCTGTTTTAAAACAGGAATTTTAATATATATTCTGTTTTATTTGCGATAGCAAATGCCATCATATAAACCACTTTTTTTACCCGCCCTTATTCGATCTTAATGTGGGGTCGGCGCAACACACTTTTTCAAGTTTTTTTTATAGCAAAGACTGGCAAACGAGCAGATGGGTCACCTGATGGTAAGTGATCTCCATCGTCCACAAACACCCAAGACAAGAAAATCATGAGTGCGCTGTGCCAACTTAAAAGGAGGGAAATAGGAATTGGGAAAGGAAAAGGGGGGAAAATGGGGTCACCGGAAATCTGACTCACCGAACGAAACGTGACAGCGAGCTGCCACTTTACGTTGGTTTTTTGTGAGACAGTGTTATCAAACCGGTCGAGCCGGTCCATTCGTTCTGTAGACATAACCGTCTACAGCGTAGCTCTACCACTCAGAAGGAATGTTTCAGAAAGGATTTGGCTTAATTTTAATTATGGTTTTGGCTTAATTTTGTTACGTGATTTATTAAATATGTAGGATAATTTATGACCCTACAAAATATGTACTTTGAAGTGCCTACAAAAGCCTAATATGTTGCAAATTACCTTCTGATTCCCTTCGCGTCAAGTACATCTAAACTAAACAGTGCTTTGTTTCTCAAGTTTTCTAAACTGATTTTAGTCATGCATGCCATAAGTTTAGGCAACTGACGCTTTTTCGGGTATCCGATTTCTGAAGTCATCATATTCTTTTACAAAACTTAGTGCAATATTATTTTTTAAATAGAATGTATTTCAATTAATTTCAAGGATTTTATTTGTATTGTTTTCAAACAGTATTTGACGTTATTTGACATTGTCAAACGTATCTAAGATACGTTTTAAAACCTTCTTTAAACAAATAATATTGTTTTACAGCTTTTTCCATAACATCATTTATGGTAAAAGGACGTTGCTCTCTATGGGCCTTACTTATAAAAGCATTTTTAGCTGAGCAAATGGTTAAGAATAACCTGTCACTTTTTTCCTTGCGTTACATTGTTTAAAAATGAAAGGGACAACCTATGGTATAAAGATAAGCAGGGCTTAAATATTGTTATAAGTAAGGGGCTATAAGTAATGGTATCATTAAAAGCTTTCATCCTTGGCTTTCATTATAACCAAAACCAAAGGATTAATCCATAGGTCTCATCCATGAATTTAAGATAATAGTATTAAATAAGTAATTAATGGTATTAATCCCTCATAAGTCTAGTATGGTACACTATGACTAGGCCAATGATTGTATAATATCATTGCCCCCTCCCATTAGTACAGTCGACACACCCATTTCTCGTAATAGGACAAAATCAGTATTAAAGCCAATTTTGAGATATAACTTTGGTACTTTGATGTTTTATATATTAAATAATTCGCCCTTCGATAAATTCGCCATGTAAAAGTTATATAGAAAATTTTGCCCTTATTCTCGAATTAATTAGGTTGATATTATCGTCTGTGGGCCACATGATCAAGACGCGCAATTTTTTCTATGAACACTGAATAATAAGGAGTAATCTACTAAATTAAATCTACTATGGTAGAACCAAACTATACTTTATAGTACTAACACAGCTAAATCCCAATATTATTGTACCTCAAAAAGATTTCATTTGCGTTTCGCAACGACCTACATCTCAACAACTTATTTCCATCGATGATAGGTATTAGTTTCGGTTAGTTACTGGAAGCAACAGGTTTTTATAATAACTACAATTAAAATATTTAAATATTGCTCAAAAGGATAACCGTTAAATTGCAGAATTATACATATTTGTTAAACGCAAGACACTAATCACGGTAAAACGTTTTCAGTAGTTAGCTTTTTTAACAGCTGTTCTCTGCAATTCCTCGACCTCTGCGTCGATCAGAGCACTTTAAGGCTGAGATCTATAGAGTGAACTTCGATTAACATAACTTAAGCTCACGCCTGTATCCCCGAAGAGGTAGGCAGAGGTGCACTAGCGAACTAGTACACCCACATTTCGCCGAGCTTAGTTCCGTCCCAGATGTGATAGGGGGCGAGCCTATCGCCATATCGGGCAAAAATTCCAGACTCCGAGCTGATATGGAAAAATCCAATATCACTTTGCCCGACTCGGGGATCGAACCCGAGACCTCAGGAGTCGGTAGTCGTACCGAAATACAACCACGCCACCGAGGCAGTTCTTCGATTAAATCAGAGTCAAATACACGAAGTCAATGAGGATTTGGAGTTTTTAAATCGAATTTCGATTTAGTCCTAGTCATTTTGTTCGAGAATAACAGACTGACAGACTAAGCAAAGTTTTTCTGGTAAAAAATGACTCGGACTAAGTCGAACTTCGATTTAAAAATTTCAAATCCTCACTAAGTAGGTAATTCCTTGACTCAGACTTAGTCGAAGTTCGCTCTATAAATCTGAGACTTGTATTTTTTATAACAAAGACTGGCAAAGAGCACGTGAGCCACCTGATGGTAAGCGATAAGACACCGATATATCAAAAAAATCATGAGTGCGTTGTTAATAAAGGGAATAGGGATTGGAAAGGTCAAAGGGGAAGGGGGAATTTAGGCTACCTAAAATCTCACTCATCGAAACGCAATAGCGAGCTGCCACTTTACGTAAATTTTATGTGAGGCATTGATATCAAACCGATAGAGCCAACCCATCCATGCTGTAGACGTTTCTGTTTACAGTGTGGCCTTATCATGTAAATAAAGTATCTTTCTTTCTACCTGCCCTTATCCCACCTTAATCATATTAAGTGATATTATTGGCCGGCACAATACACTTTTTCAAGCATGTCGCAAAAAGAATTTGGCTATGTTTCTACGACCAGCTACCTGCCTGACGTCAACTTCTTCTGGGGAACCAGACCCGAGCAAAATAAGTTTAAAACATCGGTTTGCCTGACCTTGGAATCGAAACCAAGACCTCCCTGTCCACAACCCAAATATGCTGCCACTAGACCAAGGAGGCCTTTCTTTTTTTTCTGCACACCCGTCACTTTTGTGTGTCCGAGCCATAATCGACGGTGGCACACAAATATCGACACTGACCAATGAAGCTCCGTGAGTCTCTAAGAATGCAATGTCATCACTATCAAGTAATGAAAATAATCAAATAGAAGCAGAGAGCCGAAATACAAATTGGCATTTTACAATACAAGAGGTAGATCATTTATCTATAAAAAGCGTATATGATTTATACTTCAAACGTAACAACATGTCAAAAGTTTTTATCGACATCTAATATCAGCTAATAATTACCAGATTTTTTGGTCCTTAAGACCAGCATAAAAAACATAGGTTTTTGAGTGCACTTTGCACAATACCAAGGATAGAAAAAATGGCGAAACAGCAAGACTAACAATAAACGCAACAAGAACTAAAGTAGTTAAGTTCTGCATTAAATAGGATAACGAAAGAGAAGATAAATTTTGGTGACCACCAAAAGCGCTATGGTTTGTCGGTGGACACCCTCATAGGCGTTGTGTAATCACTTTGTTATGCTTCGATATAAAATATATAACGCCAGAAATACAATGCTATATTCTTACAGTGTGCAGCTTACGCAAGGGCGTAGCTTTACCAGGCATCGACTTTACCAGACTTACAACTCTTTTACAGAAAATAATGTTCTACCTAAAAGTACCATGCCTTTCGTAAAAGTAAATGAGATTTCCATATCATCCCTTCGCCTTACCCCAACTTTTCTTTAAGGTCGGCAATACTTCCATAATTTATAAATAAAATAAATATGGTCACGTAAGCATATAGAAAGACAAGACGGGTCGAAACAAGCAATGTTCCATATTTAATATATCATTTTTCATTAAATTGCTCTCCAAATCATTCTACCTGCCTAGGTATGGACAAAATATCAACATTAGGGCAATGGGGCTAAGGTGTTTAAGGCTGTAAGGTTGTGGTTTGTAGAAATGGGAAAGAGATATGGCAGCAATCCAAGGAAGTGGCAAGAAATACTAGAAGCTGATGAGATTTAAAAGGACAGAGTGAATAAATACTCCTGGACCCACAGCAGCGAAGGCTATAAGGCCCTATCCTGACCAACCTACCAGCCTTTCACTTGCTACCTATAGATTAATAGGAAATTTTTAGTGTTTTAGATATTTATGAATGGTGGAAATCACTTTTTTATGAGGCAGTTGACCCATTTGCTCATTTTATTGACCTTTGCTATAAAATATGCTTGAAAGCAAAAACGCATTTGTAAATAGATGAACAAACGAAGAACGATTATAATACTGCTATAAGAGGTAGTGGTAACCCTGCAGTATGAATCTATGTATCTATCTAATGAAATCTTCAACGTGATTTTCACCATATTCTAGACGTCTGATGAACTGGAATATTGGTATACGTATCAAGGACCTATGACAATACAATAATTTAATAATTCCGTCCAGTATCCTGACTAGGACCACCAGGACACAAAAAAAATGAAACACGATTCACTTAAAATCAAGTATATAATTAAGGTTAGACTATAATTAGGTACTAATAAATCTTTTGCAGAGACTAAAAAATAATAGTTTCAATAAAAAACGGTGTAAAACGGTGTAAAAAAAAGTGCATGTTGCATATCTGATCATGCATAGTACAGGGTTCCAAAGCCGGCTTAAATGTTACTAAAATATGATTTTAATGGTCATACTTATACGGAACTAAGGTCGGCGAAATGTGGGTGTTCTAGTTTGCTAGTGCGCCTATGCCTTTGGGAATACAAGCGTGAGCTATGTATGTATTAGCTTAAACTTAGGCCATGCTTTATAAGCTAAGGTACATTTTCAAAGTGCGTCATTCCATATTAGTTATTATAGCAAGCAATGGTTCACGTTATTTGAAATTGTTTCGTCTGTTTTCCATACTATCTTTACTTTAGAAGGCCGTAATTTGTAGAATTAATGAACCATTAATTGTTACAATAACGACGGATGGTGCATTAGCTATTATACTTGTATGTTTCTACCTACCCTTATACCACCTTAATGGGGGTCGGCGCAATACACTTTTTCAAGCATGTTGCAGAAAGGATTTGCCTTAGTTATACGACCGGCTGCCTGCCTGACGTCAACTCCCTCTGGGGGATCCAGTCCCAGGAGAATTAAATTAGAAAATTATCTTTTCCTGACCTAGGAATTGAACCCAGGAACTCCCGATCCACAGCCCATATAATATGCTGCCACTAGACCAAAGAGGCGACTAATACAATTGAATATTTCCACTATATCTTATCTAAAAATTTCTCCATTCTTACTAATCTAATCTACGCAATGCCACCTGGCTTCCTTACGATACCTGGCATTAGATTCAACGCCATGGGTCGCATTGTTACGAAATAAATAATAATAATAAATAAATACACCCAACAGTCACACACAGAGTCCTAACCCCACACTAAGATCAAGTCTTGTGTCGTGGGTATCAGAAACTAAGAGAGACTTTCGGTCTCACAACACCCAGACCCGAAATAAATATCTGTGGGCCACACAGACATTTGTCTCAGTGCGGGAATCTAACCCGCGACCTCACGTTTCACAGCCTGCTACTCGCCCGCTGTGCCACGGAGGCTGTCGAAGTGTCGAATGGCATGGTAAAGATAGTTTTTTTTATAGCAGTATGTGGCAAACGAGCAGATGATCTCCACCGCCCAGACACATCCAAGATACAAATGTATCATGGGTGCGTTGCCAACCTTGGAATTAAAAAGGAGGGGGGAATTAGGCCACCGGAAATCTCAATCACCGAACGAAACGCAACAATAAGCTGCCACTTTACGTCGAATTTCTGTGAGACAATGGCCGGTCCATTCGTGCTGTACTCATTACTGTCTACAGCATTGCTCTACCACTCAAAATCTCAAAGTCAATATTATACATAACATAAGCTCAGTATAGCCTGTATTCCCAAAAGGGTAGGCAGAGGTGCACTAGCGAACTAGAACACCTACATTTCGCCGAGCTTAGTTCCGTCGCATATGTGAGCCTATCACCATATCGGGCACAAATTCCAAACCTCGGGCTTATATAAAAAATCCGATACCACTTTGTCCGACCCGGGGATCGAACCCGAGACCTTATGACGGTAATCATACCGAAATACAACCACGCTACCGAGGCAGTATCTTTGTTCTACAACAAAACAAAAGCCTCCGTTAAATATTCTGGAAATCTGGACCGATTTTGAAAATAATTCTACTAATAATACTAATTACATGTCCTTGAATAATAAAAATTCTTTTATTCCGAGAAACGACTGATCAAGTGAAAGGAGTCACCAGTAAATGCTATGTACTATAATGTAGTATTTGTAAACATCACCTATATACATATAATTATATACTCGTATACTGGCTACGCAAATGTTATGAATAATAATATAATATAAGCCCTGCTATATTACTGTCCCACTGCTGGGCACGGGCCTCCTCTACTAACGAGTGGGGTTAGGCCTTAGTCTACCACGCTGGCCTAATGCGGGTTGGCAGACTTCACATACTTTCGAATTTCTTGTGAAGAAATTCTCGGGTATGCAGGTTTCCTCACGATGTTTTCCTTCGCCGTTATAGCAAACGATATTTCAAAATGAAAATACACTTAACATAGAATAGGCAGAGGTGTATGCTCGATTTTGGGGTTGGTCTCGAACTTCCGACACTTGTTTCGGCAGTCCGTACCTTTCCCAACTGAGCTATCGCTGCTCAAATGTTATGAATACATTTAAATAACTTAATTTTTTTTGACAAGTTCACGGTCCAAGTAATCGTATAACTTATTTCAGACGCCTCCGTATAAATCATACCATATTTTCATTGATGTATCATATAGAACTTGTTTAAACTCATTGTAAATTTAAATAAGGCACACACATGTAATTTCAACCATTTAAATATTGCTTTAATGTGTACAAAAATCGGTATTGCCCTCGGGCCTAGATTATGACATTAACCTTGATTATTATTCTTTCTCTCTACCTATCCTTATCCCACCACAATGTGGGGTTACATCTTCAAGCATGTTACAGAAAGGGTTCTGTTTATTTTTTACGACCTGTGCCTGCCTGACCTCAAACTCCTTCAGAGGGAACCAGTCCCAAGCAAATCGTATTCTAACACGACACCTGCCATGGGAATCGAACCCAGGACCTCTTGACTACAATTTACGCAACCACTAGAATAAGTAGCTTCATAGCTTCATTATTATGTATAAATATATAATACTAATCACATATTCACCGTAGTCCATTCTATGATAATTGCGGAAATCAGTACAAAGTTCACTGTAATTTGTTCAGTTTCATTTTAACATGGATGCGACCCGACGGCGCCGACCTGACTGAACTAGACACGGCGACAGTCATCCCTAATCAATTTTACCTCTATCTAAAATTGAATCTGTGTTAAATGGAGTTATGATTTGAATATCCAATAACTGTAGGACTGAGGTTGATTTGCATAGATCAGAGTGGTTTATGAACTATGGTTTGGTCATTATTCAATATGTTAGTGTACATTGCTAATCTTTTCTTTACCTAATTATTAATGAAGTTAACTGTATTATTAGATACTTTTGGTCGCCTAGTGATCGAAATTCGATCATAATTCAATAAAGAAAGACCATGGTATGTGTCAAAGACTTCTATGTATACTACTAGCTTAGACTAAATACTACTAGACTGGCTTTTCAGTATAGAATGTGCGCACCAAGTCTCTGTTAATCGACCTCAACTCACTATAGAAATGCTCTTTTCCTTAGCCGTGAAACGTCAAACACTCGCCGTCATGTGCCACAATTTTACTTCGAAAGAGCTTGTCTAGCAAATACATAGAAGTCTTTAGTATGTGTGTGTATGTTGTGTGTCATTCAAGCAGTAGTGTGTGTAATGTTTAATTAATTGAATGTACCTATTACGAACGCATTTAATGTAAAAAATAACTTAATACACTTCTTCTCCATATAAAGCTTAACATAACATAACATAAGCTCACGCCTGTATCCCCGAAGGGGTAGGCAGAGGCGCACTAGCGAACTAGAACACCCACATTTCGCCGAGCTTAGTTCCGTCCCAGATGTGATAGGGGGCGAGCCTATCGCCATATCGGGCACAAATTCCAGACTCCGGGCTGATATGGAAAAATCCAATATCACTTTGCCCGACCCGGGGATCGAACCCGAGACCTCAGGACGGCAGTCGTACCGAAATACCACCACGCCACGGAGGCAGTCACTTAACTGTGCTAAATTTCACGTTTACCCTTTCGCGCAATTCTTTTTAAAGTGGGGTACAAAGTTATGGCTTCTAAAATCGCACCATGTAGTAGATTCTATCCTATCTCCGTGTGTACATTTTAATTTTTTAACCCCCAACGCACAGTGTTGTGTTATAATTTTAACATATGTACTTGTATAGAGATACACAAGTAACTTTTAACTTAAAAAAAACATCTCTATGTGACATCGTAGATCCTAAATGGCTTAACCGATTGTGATGTATTTTTTTATTACCCTGCTGTCTAAGAGGAAGCGTAAGATTTTAAGAGTTGACTTTGTTGTGTTACAGATTATGACTGATCTGATAGTTATACCCAAGACCTTATAAATTTTCATCTCAAGGACACTAAAAAGATTGTATAATTACTGTGTTATATTTTATTTTGAAGTTCTAACCAATTAAACAAGTACAATTTGATGGACACATGTATAAAACCCATCCGTTTAAGTTTCCGTCTATAGATAAGTTTTTTGCAACATAAAATTATTATGAACAAATGTTTTGTAACGCACGGAAATATTCCATTGTTACTAATTCTATTTATACGCTGCGTGTAAAATAAAAACTCTTGCAAGTCATAATTAACGCGAGCAAGTTATTTTTTATTAAAATATTCAGTCCATAGAGCACAGATTAGTTACACGTTACTTTAATGCTCAGATTTTTTATCTTCCAGGCTTTTTAGTTCAGTGGAGACAGGTACCATTGGTTGCATTTCGTCTAAAATAGCAGAGCGATTAGAAGCAACTGGCCTAGCTAATATAGATGTCACACTTTTAGACTCAGAGTCATCGTCGTTGTTGCTTGATGAGTTTTCACCTTTCGATTCCCCTTCACTACCTTGTTTTTCCTTGTTCTTCTTCGCATTCTTTATTGCCAACAACATTTCTGAAAGTAAAATATCATTTATTAAATAAATAGAAGAGTACTCTCTACCGACAAGAATACATAATATGATTGATACAGTAGATGAAGCGAAAATATATCAGAATCGGGCGAAGTGATATTATGTAAGTAAATAGATCTATGTTTGTAAATATCATTTTATTGGTTTGTTTGATAAAAATAAAAAACTAAATACAGGTAAAAAATTGAATTTACGTTGATTCTTTTTACTATAGACAGCCCAAACAAGAAAATATTGATTTTATAAAAACATTGAAATAAAACTATTTTTACATTATCTTTTTCTTTCACGATTTTATTTCTTTTTTTCTTTATTGATTCTATCACGATTTGGTTTTAATTTACATTCCCGACGTTTCGAAGGTTTTGCAGTCTTCGTGGTCACGGGTCGGACTGAGGTGTCATTTGTCCAAAAAAGTTAGTGTTACAATATCTACCTTCATTTATAAATTATACAAAATTAAAAAGTTAATTATTTGTGTTCCGATCTACGTAGTATGAGCTCACGGTGTCTGGACGTCTGGCAACAGGTCTTTTGGGTTCCGATTTAATAAGATGTATAATTGAATCCCAGGTTTGTGCAAGCTTCCAACCCTCTTCTCTATTGAAATTAGGATGTTTTTTAATTTCAATAGCCTCGCGAATCATCCTAGGGAGGAATCGGTGTTCTTTGGCGAGGATTTGTGGTTTATCAAATCTAAGATAATGTTTGGAGCCTTCCTCTGAATGTTCAGCAACTGCAGACTTCGTAAAGCGTCGGTGTTTCACGTCAGCTATATGTTCTTTTACGCGGGTCCCTATATTCCGTTTTGTTTGTCCGATGTAAGAGAGACCACAGTCGCAATCAATTATATACACGCCTGGTTAAAATCAAATTAAAACCAAATCGTGATAGAATTCGTGAAAATAGTTTTATTTCAATGTATATATAACATTCGCGTAAACTTAAGAAATCAGTTTATAAAAACATTTAATAAATAATCTAATATTATTGTCGTTATATCTAGGTCGGGATAAAGCACGTTTCTCTACAAGTTTGTTTTGAAAACTGGCGTAAAGGTCGTATGAAATGCCATAAGTTCGGATCAGTAAGCCCCATTTCGATACTTCATGACATTACATAGGTACCTAACCGTTTTGTTTAGCTATAAGCTCCATCTTCGATCGGCCTTTATCAAGCATGGCCATTTGGTTTTGACGATTTGGTGTAGCAATTAGCACTTGATCGATATAGAAAGATCAAGGTAAATCATCGAATTAAAAATATATCTTTATCTCTTCGTATTACTGGGTACAGAACACAGAACAGAGTAATTTATTATGTTTTGTGGTACAGGTACGCGACACAGGGTTTCATTAGCTCAAATAATATATGAATAATAATTGTATTGATTATTTGATGAAGACTGTCATTACTAACTTATGTTTATCTGCATACATAAGAAAAATACTCCAAATTTCTTGGGAGTCATTTAATTCGCTTACAATCTACTTTTATTACCTATTTTGCTACATAGCCAACTAAACCCGCCTTAGAAGTAAATTAAAACCTACACTAGAACCAATTGAACTTGATTTAAATAGCGATTATTATTCATACACATTATTTAAACAATAATAGGGTCGGCGTCACTTCCTGGTGTTTATAAACTGAATGTATCATGTACTTTATACTTAAGTTTAATCTTCCTATTGTAGCTCAAATAATTATTAGTTTTCTTTTTCAGCGTCTTGGTACCGCGAATACATATGAATAAATATGTTTAAATTATAACATAATAATTGACGTACTTAACCCGTCGGAGGCGTCACATAAATATATTACCTAAGCGTATGGGTCACCGGAGGCCGAGCCGCCCGTGACTATCTACCAAAATATATTTCTAAAATCAACAAATACACCTCTACATAGGTAATTATTTCAAGTCTCTAGGAATATAAAATTTTATAAACGGCGGTTAATAATATTCGTTTTAATACTGTATTTAGAATACTTAAGCTGTTACGTAATCGTCGGCTTCTCGGTCTAGTGGTCTGTAGATTAGGGGGTATCACAGATTGGGGAGCGAGGCTTTTCTAACAACTTTTCCAAGGACGTACTGTGATTGTTCAATATGCCTAAAAAGGTGTGTTCTGACCCCACATTGCAGTGAGACAAAGACATTCAAAAGTACATTGACGAGACAACAGTACGAAACTTGTGATCGAAAAGTTGTGACCTGGTGGTCATAAGTGACTCAGTAATACCTGAAACATACGCGCGCAAGGTCGTGCCAGCGTAATAATATTTAGACATAAAAATGAACGTACGTGATTCTTAAACATTCACAGAACATTCTAGAATCTAGAATTTAAATTGTTTTTTTTATAGCAGAAACTGGCATACGAACTGATGGGTCACCTGATGGTAAGTGATCACCACCACCAATAGACACCCAAGACACAAAAAGAAGGGAATTGAAGGGGAGGGAAAAAGGATTGGGAAAGGGAGGGTGGGAAATGGGCCACCGGAAATCTCACTCACCGAACGAAACGCGACAGCAAGCTGCCACTTTACGTCGGTTTTCTGTGCGACAGTGGTATCAAACCGGTCGAACCGGCCCATTCGTGCTGTAGACGTAACTGTCTACAGCGTGGCTCTACCACTCAGATAATATCCACCCTCGCATTGTAATAAGTGATATATGGCGTTACTGACGTTTGAGACTATTTTTTTATGTATCAAAACTTGCTTGTTAGCCACTTTAAAGTTAGTAATAGTAAATCTCTTTGCAGTAGAATAATTTACAGGTATCAAAATACGTTATGCAATCGTATACAGTAACCAGAATTTCACAAAATCCTTTATAACCAACATATTAAAAGTGTTATCAGTAGGAAAGCAACCCGTGTGGACATAAGTACGGTCACGTATGTATTGCGGGGTTCTTTGACGATACGAGAGAAAGCTGAATTCTATGAATATCAAATATTTGATGTCACAACATGGTTTCAACCCCAAAAGATAGGTACTTTAGCTTAAAAAAACAATTCACTGACTACCTCGGTGGCGTAATGGTATTGCGTGCACCCGGGTTCGACCCCGGGTCGGGTGACGTGATATTGGGTTTTTCTATTGAGTACTACCCCAGAGTCTGGAATTTGTGCCGTACATGGCGATAAGCTCACCCCCTAACACATCTGGGACGAAAATAACCTCGGCGAAATACAAGGTGTTATAGTTATCTAGTGCACCTCTGCCTACGCTTTCGGGGATACAGGCGTGAGCTTGTGTATGTAAAACAATTCAAAATATGGGACAACTTTTGAAGTAAGCTCTACCTCTATAGAAGAACAAATTTTAAAGATCGCTCTACATAGATTTGCCGGAGGTATCAGATAAATTTACTTACATAAAAATACTGACTGCCTCGTGGTGTAAATGTATTTCGGTACGATTACCGTCCTGAGGTCTCGAGTTCGATCACCGGTTCGGGTTAAGTGATATAGAATTTTTCAAAATCAGCGCGGTGTCTGGAATTTGTGCCCGATATGGCGATAGGCTCGCCCTCTGTCACATCTGGGAAGGATCTAATCTCGGCGAAATGTGGATGTTCTAGTTCGCTAGGACGCCTCTGCCTGCCCCTTCGGGGATACAGGCGTGAGCTTATATATGTATAAATATACCGACGAATGAAGACCCCTCTTTTGAATTCGGTTGAAAAAGCAGGAACACAGCCAGATGTGAAAGATGAACTATTTCTTTGCCTAAATCCATACAAACCCAAAGCACCTAGTAACTTTCTTATATCAATTATTCACATAGATACAAGAGTTTGCTTCTAACCAAAGTATTTCGACGCTGGTATCTAGAAACTTTAGGGCACCTAATCTTTAGGGATTCACTGTTGTGTAGATTAGATATAAGATAATCTTGTAAAAGAATTACTGAAACAAGCATAGGTATTCAATCTAAATGCATATTTATACATTTATTCTCAACCCGGAGTCTGGAATTTGTGCCCGATATGGCGATAGGCTCGCCCCCTGTCACATCTGGGACGGAACTGAGCTCGGCGAAATGTGGGTGTTCTAGTTCGCTAGTGCGCTTCTGCCTACCCCCTTCAGGGATACAGGCGTGAGCTTATGTTATGTTATGTTATACATTTATTTTTAGTAAACCTCAAATATAGTAGATACATTTCAAAGGAATTTTGACTACAGAACAAAATTGATTTTCGACCTACTTTAAAAAAAGGAGTAGGTTCTCAAATCGTCTGTATTTTTATGTATGTTCTCCGATATCTCCGTCAAATGTGGACCGATTTACAAGATTATTTTTGTTTACGATAGAGTTTATTTCAAGGGTGGTCCCATATAAAAATAAAACTAAATCGCGATAAAATCCGTATGAACTAGCTTCATTTCAATGTATAATATTCGCGTATAGAATTATGTTTTTCTACGGAATATTATCGTAAATTTTACACATAAATCTATTATGTATAATCACAATTTTAAAAACTTAACAGACCGACTTCAAAACTTTAACTATCATGACCAAATTTATATGGGACCACCCTTAAAATAAGCTCAATCAAACTAAAATGAATTTTAAAAATTGGTCGATATTTAGGGAGATATCGCGTAACATACATACATACAAAATACAGACGAATTGAGGACCTTGTCTTTTTTGGAAGCCGGTCGAAAATAAAGATGAACTCTGAGGATGAACGTTGACAAAAAAATCGGGGTCATACCTCGTCTGAAATTTGCTGAGAGCGGCATTTTCACAACTTCTAATTTCCAAGGTGCGTAATAAGTACTTCCATTGTGAAATTAGTTTACAATTATTTTTTTATGAGTTTATTTATTTCAACTGATGTATTTGGTTACATCTGCCACGATGACATTAAAGAACCAAACTCTATGGACATTTTATTATTATGGTCGAATAAAAATAAAAAGGTCTTAAATAAAATTAATAAAAACTTCACCATAAGCAACAGGATACATAGCCCCTTACTTATAAAAATATTTAAGCGCTGCTTATCTTTTTACCATAGGTTATCCCTTTCATTTTTAAACAATGTAACGCAAGGAAAAACGTGACAGGTTATTCGTAACCATTTGCTCAGCTAAAAATGCTGTTTTAAATAAGGCCCAAGATATCCATCGCTGTCTTACTAGAGAGAGACTAGAGCATCTATGAATCGCTGAAGCATAATATGTTTTACAGTGCAGTGCTGTATATCATAGGCTTTCCTCTTTCTATCTGCCCTTATCCCACCTTATTGTGGGGTCGTCGCAACACACTTTTTCAAGCATATTGCAGAAATGATTTAGCTAAGTTTTTACGACGGGCTTTTGTCTTACGTCGACCCCCTATGAGGGATCTAGTCCCGGGCAAATTAAATTAGAAAATACGCTTTGCCCGACCTGGGAATCGAACCCACGACCTACCAGTCCACAGCCCATATATGCTGCCACTACATTTCCGACATTTCCGACCTGTTGAAAGCAATCTGCATCCAGCGATAAATAAAAACTTATTAGGAAACTTGACTATGTTTGATTTTATACACATATTTATTTGAAATAGTAAATAAAACAAAAAGAAACCCTTCTAAAAAAACTGCATCGAAATAAGTTCAAAAATGAGGCAGTAATCATATTTTAAATTCTGGAGTGGGGGCATATTGAAGATATCTTGCTATCCCTTTCTAATGCACGTACCGTTATGGCGTGACGTGGTTGTACTGATACTTCTCTTTCCCACAGTTTGACGGTTACACCAAATTTCGAAGGCTTATACCTTTTTTATTTTTGAGAATATTTCAATATTTCTTTCTGTTTTATATTTTAGATGACGTAAATTTCATATAAAATTCATAAAAAAAATAGTCAAGTACAAAATTGACTGCATGCATACAGAAATTGAAATCACAATATTATAATCGCATCAATATTGACCGGTCTTTACTCTTTAGTAGCAGGCCTCAAATATACTTGGTCTTGAATATAAATCTCAGATATAGCCACTTATAAAAACATTTATGCGTTTCTTATCTTTAAAACTACTTTGTCGCTTTTATCCTTGCGTCACATTGTTTGAAATAGAAAGAGACAAACAAGTTTTGAAGCGCTTAAATGTAAGGGGCATTATGAGTTTGTTTGCAGTTAGAACTATATATGTATATGTACATTGCCAAAAGCGCATCACCTGTCATAATATGGTCATATAACATAGCAATAAAGTCGGCGAGATGTAAATTAGTTGCACCTCTGCAGACATGACAAGCTTACAAATGAATATTTTGTTTCTCGGAAAAGTTTTTGCATGATCTACGCAAAATAGAACTTGGACGTCATTGGCATAAAAAGCTATTAAAGTAATTCGACAGACTGCAGATAATTCCCTATAATTACCATGCAATGTTTACACAAAGAAATTATAAAGCACGTTCCACAATTACTTCCCCCGTCTCCCTTCCGTGATTATTTTGGCATGGTTTACTATGGAGCTATGGGCTGTGAAGTTCACTGAATGTCAGGTGACACATTTGCTCGTTCATCAGTTTCTGCTTTTATACGTCTGTCTTGTACTATCTTGGAGTAAATCTTATTATACCGGGTGTTTCATAAAGTTGGTACCGATAACAATTCCATATACAGGGAGAACGATTTAAAGCGTAATGGTAAAGCTAAAAAATAAAAACTGAACTTATTTTTTTTATGAATTATTAAGTATGAGGATTTTGAAATCGGAATGCGACCTGTAAATCATTGCAATTAGCATGGTAATTTTTGTTTATGCCAAAAATAAATTAATTACCCCATAGGTGGTTTGCAAATGTACTGCAGCTGACAATGAGCAAATCAAATTATTTTTTCATCCTCTCATCCACCATTTCATCATCTCACCCACCGAACGAAACGTGACAGCAAGCTGCCACTTTACGTCCGTTTTCTGTGAGACATTGGTATCAAACTGGTCGAGCCGGCCCATTCGTGCTGAAGACGTTACTGTCTACAGCGTGGCTCTACCACTCAAAAAGCATATTGCAACATACACCGAAAAAATCGGTTATAATAAAACAAGTTGCTAACAATAATAATAATAGAAGATTATACGCAATCAATCACATTTTATTAATAAAAAAATTAAGCCTCAACTACGCAGCCGGATCTTGGTTTAAGATAGGCCGCTCAAAAAAACATGTTATAAATTACTTCAACCAAATTTGAATTTTCTTAGCGTAAATCTTTAAATCACTGTATTATACACGTAGTCATAAATCTCATATGCAAACAATTAATTCAATAAGAATGAAAATACAAGTAAAACAGGAGTTATTAGGAACATTCCTAATAACTCCTGTTTTTCTTTCTGAAAACAACATTGTTTTCCTGCAAATCAGGAAACCAAAATACTGAATTCGAAATGATAGTCACTTAATATAGACCAGGGTAGAAGCCTTTAAAAATAATGAAAAGTGAAAAGAAATTATAGTAGGATGAAACCCATTAGAAAAGGAGGGAAATATTATAAAAATGAAAGGAAAAATAATTTACGGGCGATCTGAGGTCGGGAAGGGGATGGGGGTGAGTTTTTAAGGGTAAAAAACGGTTTTTCTCGATTTCCGTCAAAACTAAAAGTCCTATCGAAAAAAGTCAAATGACAAAGTTGTAGATAATAAAAAGATCTAAAACTTTTGTATTTACACTTTTTTCACATAACCTCAAAATTTATGTGAAAAATTCAAAAAAACAAGTTTTTGGTTTTTTATTTTTATCTTTTACAATTTTTTTTATTTTTTAACGAAATTTTGTGAAAACTTACCTTTTTATGTCCCTAATACGCTGTAATTTATTTGATTAAAAATATTTATTTTTTCACCTTATTTTGAATTAATATCGAAAAAACACCCTAATTTTCAATCGAAAATTCACCCGTCAAAATATCAGCTTTTTTCAAAAAGTTGGTATGGTTTCTGTTCGTTGAAATCTCTACTTTCCGATGGTGAAAAAAAATATATATGTTACTATGGTAAATCTTCTCAGAAAAAGCAAAAATTCAAAAAAAACTTGAATTCGAAATTTTTTTTTAATTATTATAAATAATTTTGAGCTATTTATTAAAATTTACACTTTAATTACTCGAAAAACGTTAGATTTCATGTGACGTTGATAACAAAAAAATTGCAAATAAAAATATACTACTATAATTAAGAAACAAATAAGTTAATTAAATTAATATTTAATAAGACATCTACAATATTTGGAGAAAGTTGTCTAATTTTCTTTAAATTATATGCGTAGATGCCTATTTATAACTATTTTGAGATAAATTATATATATACCTGAGTAGATATACCTGAGTGACCTACGAAAAATTGTAGCCCATCAAAAGGTATTTCGTGGAGAAGTGGGGAAGGGGCTAGGCGGGTCTGGGTCTTACTACATACATACCTACTATTATATACTATATATTTCGTAGCAGCTGTTACAACTGCTAGCCTAACCAGTATTCGAAATACAGTACAGTATACAATATCGTTTATAAAAATACACGTGCACGTTGAGTTTCTTGAAGATAATTGTGACAAGTTTACTTAAAAAAACAAAAAAAAAATTCGAATCTGCATAGGAAGGTAAATACTATCTCTATTTTTATCTGTATCAATCAACTCAACCATAAAAATCGTAATATTTTCTTTAAAAAATAGTATGCTTAACGTAACATAACCTAAAGATTGAAATTAAATGATATTTTTGTACAAGATAAAAAAATAATAATCTCCTTAATTTTGCACAAACAAATTTAGTTAATCCCATGAAAAAAAATATATTTCAAAATACATAAAAAATATATTTAAATTCTATAAAAATATATAAAATATATATCGTAGATATATTTTTAATAAAACCGATTTTCATATATATTTTATACATTTTTTATAGATTTATAATATATTATTCATACATTTCGACATTTATTTCTTTTTTAAATTCAAAAATTTTAATTTTTTTTTTCATGGGAGTTTATTCACGATTAAATAGTGAAGACATTATTAATTAGATTTTGTCTTTTCAGATTATCAGTATGGATGAATCTGTTTGTATCATTTGCAATAAGGCAGATGATAAGCAAGTGTATGCAATAAAAAAGCAGCTTTGAATCGTTTAGTGGTATCCAGCAAGAAAAGAATCGACAATAAATACAAAAAATTTGAGACTTTGACATCAGCTTTTATTCATCGAAGTTGTCAAAGTCAATTGCATTTTCTGAGAAGATTTACCATAGTAACATATATTTTTTTTTCACCATCGGAAAGTAGAGATTTCAACGAACAGAAACCATACCAACTTTTTGAAAAAAGCTGATATTTTGACGGGTGAATTTTCGATTGAAAATTAGGGTGTTTTTTCGATATTAATTCAAAATAAGGTGAAAAAATAAATATTTTTAATCAAATAAATTACAGCGTATTTGGGACATAAAAAGGTAAGTTTTCACAAAATTTCGTTAAAAGATAAAAAAAATTGTACAAGATAAAAATAAAAAACCAAAAACTTGGTTTTTTGAATTTTTCACATAAATTTTGAGGTTATGTGAAAAAAGTGTAAATACAAAAGTTTTAGATCTTTTTATTATCTACAACTTTGCCATTTGACTTTTTTCGATAGGACTTTTAGTTTTGACGGAAATCGAGAAAAACCGTTTTTTACCCTTTAAAACTCACCCCCATCCCCTTCCCGACCTCAGATCGCCCGTAAATTATTTTTCCTTTCATTTTTATAATATTTCCCTCCTTTTCTAATGGGTTTCATCCTACTATGATTTTTTTTGGTTTTAAAAATTATCGACCCTGGACTAATAAGGATAGTCACATTATCTGACATCGATTAGAAAAACGTATAATACCTAATATTTGACAGCCTCCGTGGCGCAGCGGGCGAGTAGCCGGCTGTGAAACGTAAGGCCGCGGGTTCGATTCCCGCACCGAGACAAATGTCTGTGTGGCCCATAGATATTTGTTTCGGGTCTGGGTGTTGTGAGACCGAAAGTCTCTCGTAGTTTCTGATACCCACGATACAGGTTACACCTAGTGCGGGGTCAGGACTATGTGTGTGGCTGTTGGGTGTATTTATTATTTATTTATTTATTTGGTCAACTGGATTATAATATTTCTCAATTGAACTGATGTTTAGTTATTTTGGTTATGCTCTAGAAGCACAAGCCATATTAGTTTTTTTATTGCAGACGGATTTTTGTTATAATTACTAAGCTTATAATCATAAAACAACTAAAATCATTCTTCTGACCGTTTTTTGTTCGTAATCACGTTCAAACTCACACTCTAAGCTATTTTTTCAAAGCATGACTATAATAAATTAAATCTAAGGTGCGTTTCCACTAGAATACGAAAAAAAAATATAGTATATATAATGATTTTGTATTAAATTGTATATTTCCATTAGAAGTTTTATCCTTTTTCCATACATTCAATGTGAGGTCCGGTCGGCGGAAAACTTTTAAATTGTATTACAGGATCTACAAGAAAGAATGGATTTAGTATCCAAGGCCGGGCCTATCTGACGTGAACCCTCTCTGGAAAATCTAGTTTCGAACAAATCACGTTGAAAAAAATCACGGTTTAACCTCATTGCGGGGCCCGACCTGTCAGGTTGAAAGAGTTTTATATCCAAGCAAAAGCAGAAAAGTCTCCTCGTTCCAGCTTGGGCAATCCAAGTTTATTGCATGGACTTAAGCTCTTTTTGACCTATTCAAACAGATTCCGTATTGAAAAGTGTTGTCACTCACATATATATCTAAGTAACTTTACTGGTTGTAGAATACTAATTTTCGCTCGGATAGCACACACCCAATTCATGGTGTTAAACCGGTCATAACCCACGCACATTACGTGGATCACGTTCCAGTACAGCGTACATCCGGCTCCGTATGTTTGGTTACAGCCAGTGTAGGGATACATCCTAGCGTCCATGTGCCTACACTGGTCATCCATCTGTCGCAGGTATGGTTGAACTGCAAAATATCTAAGTTATATTCTCCTGTTTCGTCTCTGAATATATTTTTTTATAGCAGAAGCTGGGAAAGGACCCGATAGGTCACCTGATGGTAAGTGATCTCCACCGCCCATAGATACATAAGACAGAAAAAGAATCATGGTGCATTGCCAACCTAAAAGGAGGGAAATATGAACTGGGAAAGGGAGGGGGGAATTGTGCATATATAGTCTCACGTCGCTTTAGTGGAAACGAACCCTTAAATGAACTTTTTATTCGCGTTCCTCCATCTACAAACTTTTAATTAACTTTAGCAAAAAAGTCCTATGCCAGTCTGTTAAGCTTTGGAACTATAAAAGGCGTATTAACGAGATAGATATATAACTATAGCATCGTTCGTGGCACAGTTGGTGAATATCCGAATACTAAATGAGACGCTGCGAGTTCGACCACCGTGCCGAGACAAATATGTGATGTGTTCATTCAGATCGCTGATTCAGATTATTAGAATGCATTTTTAGGGTCAACTCACACAGGCGTAGAGTCGAAGCGATGCAACGCGTCATGTTTTTTGCCTGCAGCATATTATCTCTATACTTTCATTATTATGGATTGATTCATTTGTGTTATTCAAATATGGAATCACACGTCGACGCTTGGTTAAATTCGACTTCGCGCGTCGCCGCGCATCGCTGTGCATTACTCGCACGCAGTGACGTGTCAGACGCCAACCACACCAGAAGTAGCATGCATGGCGACGTCATAGGTGAAATAACATGTCGCGTCGCGCTTCAACTCTGCGCCAGTGTGAGTTGAAGCGCGACGCAATCTCATAACCCCGAAGTTGTTCCTTTTATCTATCGATATAAAAATATATACCTCTATAAGACCACTCTTGAGGTATTTCTAACAATTTTAACAAATAACGTCAAAATTGGTCAACTCAACGCTCGTATTATACCGGGTGTTTCATAAAGTTGATACCAATAACAATTCCACATACAGGAGATCGATTTCATCATCATCAGCCATAGGATGTCCACTGCTGAACATAGGCCTCCCCCAAAGATTTCCAGATCGACCTGTTGGAAGCGGCCTGCATCCAGCGACTTCCTGCGACCTTTATCAGGTCGTCGGTCCACCTTGTAGGTGAACGTCCTACGCTGAGAGAGAGGTCATTCGTCGAATCCAGCTCGGCTGGGCAGCATTTGGGAAACTACGCAAGGTCTTCTCGTGCAAAACACCTCAGTGCCTGAAGACAAAAGTCTTCGACCAGTGTGTGTTACCAATGATGACTTATGGCACTGAAACGTGGCCTCTAACTATGGGCCGCATTAGAAAGCTCACAGTCACTCAGCGAGCTATGGAGAGGGCTATGCTCGGTGTTTCTCTACGTAATAAAATCAGGACCTCATTCCTGATTTTATTACATTCATTTAGATCCGTAAAAGAACGAAAGATCGATTTAAAGCGTAATAATAAAATAAACAAAATACATATTTTATTATCAATTATTAAAATCGGAATGCGACCTGTTCATCGTCGCAATTAGCATAGGAATGGCTTATTGTTCGTTAAAAATAATTAGTGACCACATAGGTAGTTTGCAAATGTGCTGCAGTTGACCCATTAAGCCAGAAAAAGTATTTTCGTTATAAATTCAAGTTCCCTTTATTCAAAAACTATGAAATATTAAAGAAAAATGTCCAGATTTGACCTGTCAAACATGTTGACGGGAGATAATCCGGATATTGTAGTTTTATACCATAATTCGTAGGTATTTTTCTGCGTAAAACATAGTACTAACTTATAATAAAATTGGTAACGTAGAAAATAACAGGTGCCACTTTGTATGGAAGTGAACATTGTTCTTTACTGCTAGATTGCTAGCCACCCCCTTTAAGTTTAGTTATTATGGATACCCACTTTATGAAACATTCTGTATACCCTACTCGGGATTAATTAAGATTTAAACTACATTTCAGTTAAAATACAGCTTTAAAGATACATTATTGAGTTGTAATACGGGCTTTAGAATAAATAAATTAAACATAGTTTCAAAAAGGATCTCCTTCTCCTTGACTTCTGAACCTCAAATCTATACTAATATTATAAAGCTGAAGAGTTTGTTTGTTTGTTTGTTTGTTTGATTGAACGCGCTAATCTCAGGAACTACTGGTTCGATTTGAAGTTTGAAAATGAAGTTGAAAATGAAGTTGAAAATCTTTTTGTGTTGGATAGCTCAATTATCGACGGTGGCTATAGGCTATATATCATCACGCTATGACCAATAGGAGCGGAGCAGAAATGAAAAATGTTTAAAACCGGGGAAGGCGATATCTCAGAAACTACTGGTTCGAATTGAAAAAATCTTTTTGTGTTGGATAGCCTATTCATCGAAGATAGCTATAGGCTATATAATATCACGCTTTGACCAATAGGAGCGGAGCAGAAATGAAAAATATTGCAATATCGGGAAAATTTATATCTCGGACTGAAACTACTGGTTCGAATTGAAAAATTATTTTTGTGTTGGATAGCCCAATTATCGAGGGTGGCTATAGGCAATATAACATCACGCTATGGCCAATAGGAGCGGAGCAGAAATGAAAAATGTTGAAAAGACTATATTTCAGAAACTACTGGTTCGAATTGAAATTTTTTTTGTGTTGGATAGCCTATTTATCGAGGGATGGCTATAGGCTATATAACATCACGCTTTGACCAATAGGAGCGGAGCAGAAATGAAAAATGTTACCAAATCGGGAAAATTTATATCTCAGACAGAAACTACTGGTTCGAATTGAAAAATTCTTTTTGTGTTGGATAGCCCAATTATCAACGGTGGCTATAGGCTATATAACATCACGCTATGACCAATAGAAGCGGAGCAGAAATGAAAAATGCTGCTAGCGGGGAATTTTATATCTCAGAAACTACTGGTTCGATTTGAAAAAATATTTTAGTCTTGACCAAGGGGATGAATGGTAGGGTGACTAAGGGGTGACTGACGGGGTGATTGATGGGGTGACTAATGGGATGACTGACGGAGTGACCGACGTGAGGAATGACGGGGTGGCTGACAGGCTGACTGATGGGGTGGCGGACGGAGTGACTGACGAGGTGAATGACGGGGTGACAGACGGGGTGACAGATGGGGTGACCGACTGGGTGACAGCCGGGGTAACAGGTGGGGTTACCGACTGGGTGACAGACGGGGTGACAGACGGGTGACAGACGAGGTGACAGACGGGGTGACCGGCGGGGTGACAGACGGGATGACAGGCGGGGTGACAGAAGGGGTGACAGACGGCGTGACGGACGTGGTGACAGACGGGGTGATAGACTGGGTGACAGACGGGGTGACCGACTGGGTGACAGACGGGGTGACAGACGGGTGACAGACGGGTGACAGACGGGGTGACGGACGTGGTGACAAACGGGGTGATAGACTGGGTGACAGACGGGGTGACCGACTGGGTGACAGACGGGGTGACAGGCGGGGTGACGGACGTGATGACAGACGGGTGACCGACTAGGTGACAGACAAGGTGTCAGACGGGGTGACAGGCAGGGTGACAGACGGAGTGACAGACGGTGTGACAGAGGGTGTGACTGGCGGGCTAAGAGACGGGGTGACAGACGGTTTGACAGACGGTGTGACTGACGGTGTGAGAGACGGGGTGACTGACGGCCGAAGTAGATCATCCCATTACCTCTTTTAGAATTATTGTGCTATAGGTGCCTACGACTCACTCTTTCAACCCTCTCTCTCATTCGCAGACGAAGTTGCGCGGGTCAGCTAGTCAGTTATAAGGTTATGTAGCTGTTCATCAATCAAATGGATTTAATTAAAATTACGTAAAACCAAAAATCCGTTTAATAATTTTACTGAAGCTGAAGTTCAGTGATAGAGTGATGTTGAATAACAGCATAAGAGAGAAATGTAGTTTGAAGGAAGATGTAGTGACGAGGATTGAGAAAGGAAAGCTTTGATGGTTTGGCCACGTTGAAAGGATGGATGAAAGAAGAGTGAGGCAAGAAATGTATGTAGAGAAAGTGAATGGTAACGTCGGCCTAGGACGTCCTAGATGTACCACGTTTATTTGTTTCAGGTCTGGGTGTTGTGAGACCGAAAGTCTCTCGTAGTTCCTGATTCCCACGATGATTCCTGATCGTAGTGCGGGGTCAGGACTATGTGTGTGACTGTTGGGTGTTATTTATTTATTATTTACCTTTATGAACCAAATTGACCTCTTAAAACCAAATCAGGAGTTCTCGTAACCGACGAGCGTGCATGAAAAGACTGATAACTGTGGAAGAAGCGAAAGAGGTGCAGAAAGCAAAGCAATTGGCGCTCCTTAGTCTCTGCTTACCCCAGCGGGAGACAAGCGCGAGTTTATGAATGTATATAATGTAAATGGTTTTGTAATTAACTTTTTGTAAGCTACTGAATTGGGCAGATGGTGTTAACTCATGTTTTACATCTCTCACGAGCTGTTTGGCATGTGTTGGACGCCGCTTTATATCCACAAGAAAAATGTACATCAAATCATATACAATAGTAGTTCACAATAGATACACATATATATTTGGGGGAGGCCTATGTTCAGCAGTGGACGTCCTATGGCTGATGATGATACATTTATTTAAAAATATGAGTACATAAGCAGTAACCAGCAAACAGTGTTTGCGGACTTCGGAAAAATTGTGAATATAGCAATAGTTATGTATTATAACATAACATAACATAAGCTCACGCCTGTATCCCCAAAGGGGTAGGCAGAGGTGCACTAACGAACTAGAACACCTACTTTTCGCCGAGCTTAGTTCCGTCCCAGATGTGATAGGGGGCGAGCCTATCGCCATATCAGGCACAAATTCCAGACTCCGGGCTGATATGGAAAAATCCAATATCACTTTGCCAGACCCGGGGATCGAACCCGAGACCTCAGGACGGTAATCGTACCGAAATACAACCACGCCACCGAGGCAGTTCGATATATAATACATAACTACCGAGGCAGTAGTTATGTATTATATATATCGAATAAGCATAAAATCTAAGCATAACTGTTTTAGAAATGTCTTTATTTCCGCTCGGCATTGAATCCTTATTCACATTTAATATAAACAACAACAAGGCTAAAAATATCATTCAACTTATTCTGGCACGTATTAACCATAATGAGATATCTTAGATAGACGTACAAGGAATTGGCAATAATGCTAATCTAGGTCACAGTAATCCGTGCTCACTGAATAGTGAATATCGAAGTCGCATCCAATAATGTATTTGATATACCAATCTAAATAAAATATTGCCTAATAGAGAATTTACACGAGGCCAGTCATACATGCTATTCAATCCCCTAAACCAAAATATGAAGCCAGTGATTGATTCATTCAACACATTCGCATCAATCTGGAATGTTTGATTTAGACAATGACAGTACTGGATTGTCTTGTCTCGACAATTGGTCTTACTTACGCAAATGGAGGTATGCGGTTGTGTAAATCATGGGACGGAAATGGGCTGGTTGGTTAATAAACCTTAATCTATCTATCATATATGCGTGTATTTATGATAAGAAATCGTGAGGTCTTGAATGATGCCTTATTACTAAGTCTCACATGACCATTCTTGAACTACAAGGTAAGTACAATTTATGGTAATAATCACAGATAATTAATTCTGCCATGGTAATCGAGACGGCAGTAAGTCCGATAACACGATTTCGAGAAACCGGCGATTAAAATTCAAGTTCGCGATTTCAATCATTCGTGTTTGTAGAAAAACTATAGGACGAATGTTCATGTTGCATATTACCAAAATATAATAAAATAGAAAGGTAAAAACATGTTTAAGGAATTGAAATGAAAGTAATTTTAAGACATTCGTAATTTCGTGACTTACTGCCCTCTCGATTACCACGGCAGAATTATCGTAAATGATTTCTTATTCTCAGTAGAATAAATTTAAAGAAACAATAAAACATTATCATTTAATACATATCAGTTTTCTGTGCCCATATCAGTACCCATACTCTGAAATAGCATCATTTTGATCATTGCTTTGACGTGATTGGACCTCAGTTTCTGACAAAGGCAATTTTCTTTATCTTACGAAGTTTCACGCCCGCTGTCTGTCTGGATCACACGCAATTCCTTATCCAATTTATTCCAGAAATGGTGTTACGTACTAAACAATTTATAGCTTGAGTGTTACTGATGTTTTTTTTACATCATATAAGAAATAAATATTATTAGCCCTGTATACTGTCCTAATAGTAGGCACCGACGGCGCCCCGTCTAATGAGAAGGGCCCTCAATCTACCATGCTGTCCTAATGCGGATGAGTAGATATCACATACATACCTTCAAAAATTCTTTGTGCAGAAATTCTCAGGTATACCGGTTTCTTCGCGATGTTTTCCTTCACCGTTAATCATACTAATATTAAAAAGGCGAAAGTTTGTGAATGTGTATGTTTGTTACTTCTTCACGCTCAAACGGCTAGATCAATTTTGACGAAATTTGGTATGGAGGTAGCTGATATCTTGCATTAATACATAGACTACTTTTATCCCGGAAAATTAATTTTATCTGGGATAATAAATTTTTACACAGCGTAGTCGCGGACAATAGGTAGTAGTATCATAAGTGACAAAAAAGTTAGAGGTGCATGCCCCTTTTAGGGTTGATATTGAACCTCTGCTGACACTCCTCTAGGCAGTCCATACTACTCCCAACTGAGCTATCGCTGCTTTCACATGAAGATTTTAACAAATATTTTCTATAAAATAATATTAGAACGAATATCCATTAAGTTTGTTCTAAAAATCTTAGTAATTTTAATGAGCATTTTAATAATCTCATGACCAACAGGAAATCCATAAACTGCTAATTAGAATAAAATGCAAAATAATGCTCGTCTGTTGCAATCCGGATATGTTTGATGCATTTCGTTGTTTTTATAGGTTATTAGTAAAAAATAAAACTTTATTACATTGTATTATACCAGTAATATTATTTAATAATTCTAGTTAATAATATGTTCATATGTAGGTTAATATGTTGCGTTTAAGTAGGAAGGCGGACCCTGGCAGAAGGCCGGGATAACGCCAAGCAGAAAGAAAGAATATGTTCACATATTATTGCGACTTTTACACAATCTAGACAGTGCAGGTTGCACTGCATTACCACCCCACATCATCATCATCACTGCTGGACATAGGCCTACCTCAAAGATTTCCAGATCAACCTGTAGAAAGCGACAAAATTCATTGGAATTTTGTCGCTTTCAGTTGGAGTATTGACTCCAACTGAATTTAAATCTGTCTCAACTCACGATAGATACATAACACGCTCTCTGACATCATCAAAGAACATTCACGAATTGCTCCTCTACGTGGAGTGTCGGAAGAACAACTGAACTGTTGGATTATCATAGCGCCGGTATCCATACAAATCCACTAAAATATACCGCTGGTACGGAATTGCGGAGATTTAAAAAAATGCTCCTGACCGCGTCCCTGGAGAATCGTGCGTAGGCACTTCTCTCTCATCTCTGATTAAATCGAGATCCACATTATAAACCAGATACCTTTTTCTTAAACTTATCATCTTTTGAAGCGTATTCGTTATTAACTCCATTTGTGTGACAATTTACGCTATTGACTACGTAAAATAATTTGTATGAAAAACATCAGTTCTCTATGTAACTCCTAAAGGGTGTTTAGTATATAAATATTTTTCTTAGGCGCTAGCATTAAATGTTAAAAAATACTCATGATCAAACTGCCGAAATTATATGAAACGAACTATCGATTTGTATTAAAATCGTGAGCTTTCTATTTGTAGAAACTTATGTGTGGAGTAAAACGTCAAAATTGTTTCAACTCTCCTCGGCCCCCCCTATGACGTGTATTCCTGAATCATCTTTTACAGAAAAAAATTAAATTTAATTTAGCACGAGTAACTCTCCTCGTCTAAAAGTACGCTATGATTTTATTTGACTTTTACATAACTCTAGCTACTGTGATTGTGACGCAAGCAACATATAGCCTGATATACTTATTGAAATGGGGTTAACTATAAATATCGTGTGTATTCTTGTAAGATGGATAGTCGTATTAGACGTGGTCAGTGCTTCTACAAAGATTAATGGTAGCGCGTCACGAGATGTAAGCTTCCGAGACGTGTTCGTCTGCACATTAGATGTAATTAAATATAGCTAGACAAGACGGCTTAAATATTTTGTTAATTGTATTATAAAAATAACTTACAAATATGTGAAATAGACTATCTTTTCCAACAGTCAATTTATACATTGTGATCTACTAATATATAATTAATAACTAATATAAAGCTAGATGTAGACCAAACGAACTTAGAACTAGAGCTACAATAAGTGCAAATATCGTAAATGTTAGTTCATTTTCAATATAAAAACAAAGACCAAAATATGTTACAAATCTCCTATAACAATGAAAACTCTACGAAACGATCACAGCATTCACTCGTTTTGTCTAAACCCACTTTTCAAAATTGCAATTCGAAGCACGCCTTCACTTAGTATATTCGCTAACGATGCAAACGTTTTCCAGTTTCCACTACATTTATATTTCACGAGCTTTTGCCCGATCTGCTATTCTATTACTACACTTTTCGTAGAACCAAGCTATCGGTTGTAATATATTGTCCCACACAAATTGTAATTCAATTCAGAAAGATATTCTGCTGGCTTTGACCTCAATTTCTAAAAAAATATACTTTTTATAAAATCAATTTGAAAAGGCTTTGGAACTCATTAATTAGTTGGAATTGAAACATACGGCATTCTTACTATTAGGTAATTTTTTTGTATTATTATTACAACTTACAAGCTTTTGTTTATTTATCAATGTTACATTGTTTTAATAATATAATACAAGTGGTAATAAAAAATAATTCCGTTTATAAGTAAACTTAGTTAAGCTGACTCGTACTCGATGTCGTGTAAAAATACTATTAAGCTTGGGTAACATTTATAGTAAAGTTTTAATTGTCAATAAAGTGAAAAACCGTGTTTTCAAAGTACAAGCTAAATTGCTATATTACCTCGGTAACATAATTATAAAGTAGTGGTTAAAGCCGTAGCCAAACGAGGCAAACAGTCGCCGGTTGGCTGAAAACTGCAATGTGCTGGCGAGCAAAATAGCGCTCAGAATAACAGAATGTTACCGCCAAATCGATCGCAAGCCGTGATTGTAGAATAACGGCTATTATTGAAAGTGTTTATTGGTAAGCGAAACGTTACAAATTACACGCAATGTGTGAAGTAGGATCGTTCCGTTCAAAATAATATCAGGCGCTAACTGTTTTTCTGGTATGAAGTATAGATGTAGCCTAGAACGTATATCGCTTAACGTTTGTAATATAATTGTAAAGCATTTTATTTGCCATCCACCTAACATGATTTATAAAGTCCTGCCAACTTCCTGCGTAGAGTAGAAATACCAGCAGTCAAATTAATTATTTTATCTAATTTTAAGATAATATGAACAATTTATTATGATTTTAGTTTCACGAGGTAAGAGCGATAAGAATATAAACCATATTAATTTACAATACAAAGTGCATTGCACGAAAAAAAAATAGCACATTTTCATTCACATAAAGTGCGATCTACGAGAGCTATTTAAATAAAAACGATGCTTAATAAATGTTACGAACGGGATTTTCTGTATCAAGCGTTTTAATTAAATGTAAAACCAAGCCACCAAATGAAGCTTTCTTTTTACAATAAAATTAAAGTACGGTCGCCTCGCATTCAAATATACCCTTGTTGACATTTTTGCTTTGTATAAAATTCTATGCAAATAAGTACCTATATTTTAATATAATTTTATCTAAACATAATATCACGTAAAATACATTGTGCGAAGAATTTTCATACCTAATTATACATTTCTTTTTCGCATAACTTATAACTAGACCCACGTTTTACTGTGTTTATTTATGTGACAGAGGGCAAGCCTTTGGGCAAGCCCAGAGAGGCGGGCAATCATTTTACTTTATTTAATTTATCTTACTTTATATTTTACACATTATACTCGGAAATATTTTATTTTATTTTTAAGTTACCACACTGACCACACTGACTGATACTATCAGGACAATGACATACGCGATAACCTCCATAACAGAGAGTACACGCAATGCTACCAACCGCCAAATATAGAGAAGAATTACAAAATCAATGGTCGCCGCCAAGAAGACTGATGATGATGACGACCTGCCGCGTACCACTATTTCAACAACCACTCTACCAAGAGTGCACGACAACCTGGTAATAGATCGTCTCGGCCAGGCTGGTAGAAAAATGACGTGAAGTGAATAAGTGACTGCTTGCTTTTGTGAGTGAGATTATAATCCCACAATATCCTATTCCTTTACCAATAGCTACTCCTTGCTACGGTAGATAGTGTGACATGGCAATGCTCTCGGTATTGTATTATTCCAACCTTAATGTGGGGTCGGCGCAACACACTTTTTCAAGTATGTTGCAAAACGGATTTTGCTTTGTTTTTACCAATTATCAATTATTTTGTTAGTTATCTTTATCATAAATATATATTTTAACAAAACATTTATTTTGTGGTTTTTATTGAGTACTATTTGAAACAATTCCTATACTACATTGAGTTATTGTTACTGTTATTTAGTTTGAGTGTAAACCAGAATTACTCCCAAGACAACATTGTATTCGACGGCTGACAAGGTCAAACAATTGCCACTTTATCTTGCTATTCCCGTGAGCAACGTTGAGAATTGAAGAAATTGCTTATTTTTAAAAGTAGGCGACAACTATGATTGATATTTGATTGAAATTGATTTTAAAATTAGCAGTGGCGAGGGGTATCAATTTTCAAAAGGGAAGCCTACATGAATACCTAGAAAATATTTATTCGCCTACAATCTGGCATAACGAAGCTGACAGGAATCGGGTTGTATGGACCCTCCGCTACTGAAAGTTAGATACTTATAGCTGCATCGTCAAATATTTGTAATATCCTTATATAGAATCGAATGCTATTTGTGTATGAAAATACCAAAGATGAAAATAGAACGAACGGATAAAATATAGTATATATAATATTCTTCTACGATTTGCCTGGGTATAGATCCTTCAGAGATGGGTGAGATAAGGGAGGCTGGCGGTTGTAAAGACCAAGCTGCATTCTTTCTGCAACATACTCGTACATAATAAAGTGTGTTTCACCGATCCCACATTGAACGGGATAAAGACAAGTGAAAAGAAAGAAATGGGCTTAAGTTGAAGGTTATTTAATGAAAGCTTATTCATACATGATAAGCAGTAACCACATGATTCAATAAATAAATAAACCCAACAATCACACACTTAGTCCTGACCCCTCACAAGGTATAACCTGTATCGTGGGTGTCAGAGTGTAATTTAATAAATATACATTTCGTATCAACTTGCGGTAACTTAAACATAATTGAAGAAATTTAAATACCAACAGAATTACATTAAAAACAAGCACAGAAATAATAAGTATATTTAAATATAGGCCAGCGTCATTATTTACAGATGGCCCTATTCTTTCGTCAGACAACACTTGAATAACAAATGAAATATCGCCGAGAACAATAATTGCTAATGAAATTGTTACAGAATATAAGTAACATAATATACTTTGAGAAAAAGAAGAAGAGAAACGATGAGATAGCAAATACGTAACAAATGATCCCTGTCTAGGTTGAATATTAGGATAAAAATAAACCAAACAAGGTCTACTCCTTCAATTACCTCGTCTGTGGGCCAAGGTCGTGTAATGGAGACGTGGAAACCCTATCTTTCGCAACGATAACGACCGAATGAGCCATTAATATAAAGTTTGCTGAGTAACATGAAAATTACATGAGCCTGTGTATAAACTTGGACTAAGTCCTAAGTGAGAAAGTTAGAATAACTAAAGTAAAGTTGATCACTATATTATAAAGCAAATTGGAATTATTATTAATGTAAAACTTTGGATATTTGTGGGCTGCGAATTTGTATTTTTGATCAAAGTTATTCAAGTACACCAGCGGTTTGCCCGTCGAAATACTACTTAGTATAACTATGACCGGGATCGCTACTGCTTCGCTGATTTTTGCCCACATTAAATGAAAAAAGAGTACGGCTTTCCCTTAACCTTACCTTGATATAAACGGTAGCGAGAAAATGTGTAATTCCGCAGGCGTCCTTATTGGCTTTCAAAGAAACTGGCAAATGAACAACGCGTTAAGGCAACTCCAACAGCAATTTAGAGTTTACTCTGTATTCCCAAGATCGTCTCATATATGATAACGAAGAACATTACAGGTTTTTATGACGAAAGTATATAATTTAGGATCCCAACTTAACTAATGGCCAATTAATGGCCATTATTTTATTTACTTACAATTCTAAAACAATAAACTGCAGGTCGATTCTTTAAGAAACGCCGCAACGTTGCGATCGACGACGAGCTCCCGCAGCGCATATCGTTGAGTTCGACGGAGCGTTCAACGTTATTAGGTCGTACAGAATACCATTTTCCATACATTTATGTCAAACGCCTCGTTCGCGAGAGCTAGTTCGCATAAGCGCCGTCATCACGCATAGCGCTAGTGAGTGCGCTTTGTACCTTGCTGAATACAAAAATGAAAACATGGTTGCCTCAATGATGCCGCAACGCTGTTTTCACAAATGAAACCTTAGAAAATCAACCTGCTGCTTATTCTGTAGTTCCTTCGAGATATTGGCTAGTTACTATTTAGGTACCGTTGGAGGCGGCACATATACATATACATTAACATAAGTGTCTCGGCCTCCGAAGGCCGAGCCGCCCGTCACTATTTAAAAACCCTATATTAAAAATTCATTCTAGAAAATCGTGTTGACATCAAGTAGAAGTATATAAACCAATGCTTAGAGAAGGTAAAATAATTTTTATATAAATACAACATTTATAACAAAAAAAATATGTATATAAAACCTATTTTTTAGCCTTTGACCTATCTATTAGACAAAATCATAAAATATTTCAAGTGGTAAGTATTATTATGAAATATTTCTTTACATTTAACTAAAACGGGCTTAATATTTCGCTACAAAGTTTAATCTAGATCGATATATATGTTACAAAAAAAAACAGTATAAACGCGAAGTTTTAAAAAGAAGTATAAAGATAATTCATCCTAAGTTTTCAAACCGTTGGACTTTGAGCCTTTAGTCGTTCGACGTTGATGAATCCAGCTTGAAAGTTCGTGGTGTAATAGCCTAGGGGAAAGTATACAGTATTTTTAATGTAAAGACTAATGACTATGAAATTGGAATCCGGATATATTTTTGTAATAGAGGATTATAACGAAATAATAAGTTAGTAATTAAGTAATATATTTATTGAAAAAAGTTAAGCTAATCAGATACAACAATAAAATCTGATATGATTTTTAATAAAGAACAAAAAAAATATTTTTTTAATGCTTTGAACCTATATCCTAGTAATTACCAAACAGTACTTTATTTCCAATAAAGTCAAAAGAAGAAACAATAGTTTCCTAGTACAACCACATCGCATATTAAAGCAACTAGTCACGTATTCGAGATACATATCGATATATTTCTGATATTACCTGCGATATTTGTAAGAGCGAATGTTTACGAGAACATTTGGAAGTTTGTGTTTACGCATAGCCAGATGATACTGAGCAGGTATTCCCGCGATTTGATCTCTCCATGAATCCGTGAACTTACACCAATAATGTAAACAATCATTTATTCACTAAATTACTTCGTAGCTTTGTTTTGCTTGCTGAATGATCTGCGAACTAGAATCTTGTTGCATATGAAGTATGTGCATTGTAACCAAAGACTTTTATGTATTTACTAGACAAGCTGTTTCGAAGTAAAATTATGGCACATGACGGCGAGTGTTTGACGTTTCCCGGCTAAGGAAAAGAGTAGATTTCTCTAGTGAGTATAGGTCGATTAACAGAGACTTAGTGCGCACATTCTATGTACAGAACAGCAAATCTAGTAGTATACATAGAAGTCTTTGAGTGTAACATTATAGAATTCTATCTCGGGCTGCAGCGGCACGAGCAGGAAAATTTCTGACAATCGTAAATGTTTTTGATGACATTTGGTTAATATTTTATTCATACACACATAGACGCGCATCGAGCTCGAATACATTTACGATTGTCAAAATTTTTCCTGCTCCTGCCGCTAATTTTAAACATGTTACCTATACTACAGAATATAGTAGGTACAGACGAAAATAATGGAACTAGGTACGTAAAATTTTACACACAGCTTCCTTATAACGTAGGCGAAAGGATTTTTGTAAATTCATCCCCTAAAAGGGCGTAACGGCGAATGAAAATTTGTATAGAGAAATTGAAAATACGACGGGACAGAAAGGATTCTGTACACACGTAGGAACGTAGGAACGTTGCATATCTGCGTGGGTAAAGACTAGCCATTTTATGAAAAAAAAAAACTATTTTTCATAAAAAAACGGTCCTCCTCACTGCAGAGAAAGGTAGTTAGTGATTTCCTTTCAAGTCGGTTAAAATAAACCTTTGTTTTGTTGATTCACTGAATCCTCCTCGTCTTAAGTTAAGGCCAAATGGAAGAATATACACAAACATGGAATAAAATAGCTTCCACATAGTTGAAATTCCAAATGTACTAGTTTGACGTTTCCCTACATTTCGGCTTTGATTACAAATCCCCTCATGTGTTTGCACGATGGAAATTACAGCAATTTAGTCACACCCCTATTAATTACATCTGACCAGGTCACGCCTATTTATCACACTCACTTCTAATTGAAACAAGTACAGAGTTGACTCTTTTATGATGTGTACACGCGTGTCGGTCTCGTACGCATTTAGTGGAATACAAATCATTACGATCTATGCTGTTTAAACTATAAGACCAGCGGCCTGAACAATTTCTGACAACCGAAAATGTATTCGAACTCGATGCGCGTCTATGAAATTTGTATGAAATATTAACCAAACGTCATTAGTGCGCAGCGAACTCGAATACATTTACATTTACATTAGTTTTTCGTGCTCGGGCTAATGTTCTGTGTTTTATGGGCTTGCGACATAACTTGATTGATTGGAGTAAGTGTGGTACATCCTTATATCTCGGTGTATGAGACATCATGCGCTCTGACTTTTATTTGTTTTTCGCAGCGAAAAGCGTGACGGTTATGGTTGCAGGCCAAATAATGAAGCATTTATACAGGGCGGCATGGTTGATAAACTTATTGTTTCTTAGTGATCGCTAGTTTTTTGTTTTGAACTTCGCTTACCGTGTACTCAAGTGTCACTTTGCTGAATATTTTCTGCAACATGTTCAAAAAAGTGTTTTGCGCCGACTCAAGCAGGATAAGGATACTATGGATGTAATCCCTCAGTCTCTTATTTTAATAATGTAAAGAGAATTAATGTTTTCTTCCAGACGTATTTGTTCACAGTATAATCAACATAGACAAAAGTAATTTACAAATCGTTTACGACTACTTTCTGAGACATCTGTTAGTAGTGTCTAATAAATCACAGTATTTTATTGCGTTGCGCAATGGCTGTTTGGGCAAGTTTATAGTATTATTGTCTGAGCTTCTCACGGCCGTAATACTTCGGGAATTTTAGCTATTTGGCACATGAGGAACCCACTGCCGCATTACTGTAACACTTATACAAGTGAAACTCATTATCGTGTAGGACACTTCATTTAATGTGAAAGCGCATTGCCCCAGTTCTTTAAATAGAATTAACACATTCGCAGTTTCAAAGACAACATGCTTAAAAGAGTATTATAAGATGTATCATATATGCGGCGATACACAGTAGACACTATGCTTTACTAAGTTTTAGATTAGAATAATTTATACACGGCTAAGACTGTAATATAACGGATCATTTCATTAATTTGATGTCATTATATTATTTGAAAATGATAACTATATATAGATAATATTATATATCTCATCTGTGCAAAGACTTCTATGTATACTACTAGACTGGCTGTTCGGTACATAGAATGTGCGCACTAAGTCTCTGTTAATCGACCTCAACTCACTATAGAAATCTGCTCTTTTCCTTAGCCGTGAAACGTCAAACACTCGCCGTCATGTGCCACAATTTTACTTCGAAACAGCTTGTCTAGTAAATACATAAAAGTCTTTGCATCTGTGTCATACAATTATCTGCCTCAGTGCCTCAAAAGCGAGACTCCAGCTTCGATTATCGCTCCGAAATAAATGTTTGTATGACCCCCAAATATTTGTTTTCGGTCTGGTCATTGCGAGAATGTCTCCCGTAGTTTTTCCACTATACAACGTCGAATATTGATGTGGGGTAATTATCACATGTGGTAACGTTATTTATTTATTTCAATAGTATTATTTTTTATTTTAAACGTATTGACATAGAATATACTTATGCCATTTTGCTATCAGCAGGGTTACCACGACCTCTTATAGCAGTATTATTAAAATCGTTCTTCGTTTGTTTTGTATGGAAATCGGTACAAGTAAACTTATAATAATACTGCTATAAGAGGTGATGGTAACCCCCCTGTACGTAATGTATACTGTGCTATCAACATGACACAATTACAATAATCTACAATAATAACTACTATTAGCTTAACAGGCTTCATTAATGTCGTATTTGTGATCCACTATAGAGAGTAAGCAGGAGTGCGAAATATGACCATGATGTACTTAGTATCTGAAAAAAATACAAACACAACAAATGAAAGCTATGTTTTATTATATTAACAAAACGTAGTCTAGTAATATTAACATTACTATGGGTAAATACCTATTAAAAACTATTAGTTATAGCTAAATCATTGTTACCTTAGCGAAGGAATTCAAGCTTATAACAGAGAATCCGTATGCTGTTAACTTGCACGGCTTTTGGGCTCTGCAAGAAAATAAACATTTTAAAATAAAAATCTCATTTAATACCGCCTATTTCTTGGATTTGTAGTTTAACAAGCATTTCTAGAACTTACCGCGTTAAAACAAATAAGTAGTCTTTCATATTCGCAACACTACATTCATACCATTTGCTATTGTAAATTGCATCAGTTACTTTCGAACTCTGCGAATAGATGTAAACATTGTAGAACAATAGAATTGAATGCATGTGAATAACAATAAAGAATATATTATTTCGTTGACCCAGTTTTCTCAAAGTTTATGTCTACCGATTCCCCATCTTTTCCAAATTCCGATTTTCTGGAGTTCTTGTCATAGTTTTATAAATGTTAAATACTACGCTATTACCGGCCAAATAATGATTGATTTCAGACAAGCCCTTCTAACTAAATTGGCTTTGGATTTTTTGTCTCAAATTGATTCAAAATGTATTTTGAATGCATGGAACAACCACCAATATTATAAATTAGAATATAAATAGTAAATATTGATATACATCATAATAAACTACATCCTTTTACATCATAAGAGGAATAAAATAACCATGGCGACTTAATTGTCTTAATTAAAACATACCGCCTAACATAAACATTCCAGCCTCCGTGGCGGAGCGGGCGAGTAGCCAGCTGTGAAGCAAGAGGCCGCGGGTTCGATTCCCGCATTGAGACTAATGTTTGTGTGGCCCACAGATATTTGTTTCAAGTCTGGGTGTAGTGAGACCGAAAGCTTCTTATAGTCTCTGACACCCACGATACAGGTTTTACCTGGTGTGGGGCCAGCAGCCCGAGCAGGAAAATTTCTGACAACCGTAAATGTATTCGTGCTCGATGCGCGTCTATGAAATTTGTATGAAATATTAATCAAATGTCATCAGTGCGCAGCGAGTTTACATTTACATTAGTTTTTCGTGCTCGGGCTACCGGACTATGTAGGTGTGTGACTGTTAAGTGTATTTATTATTATTATACCATTATTATCTTTTGTAGCGCTAACCCAAGATGATATTTACGTCCAAAGATAAGACATAGACATTTTACTAAGTCTAGGTACTAACATTTCATTAGTAACTAGTTGTTAGTGCTGTCACGTATTGGTGTTAAACTAGTAGCAAAAGATAAGAACGTGACGTTATAACAGCCAGACAGAATAGGATAAAAACTAAATAATATTAATAGTGACGTTTGGAATTATACTTTACATATTTTTATAGGAGAGGCGGGCAAACGAGCAATTGAGTCACCTGATGGTGAATATAATCCACCGACCATAAACACCCAAGACACGAGAAGGATCATGGGTTGCCAACCTAAAAGGAGGGTAATAAGGATTGAAATGAATTGGAAAAGGGATGGGAGAATTGGGCCATTGGAAATCTCACTCACCGAACGAAAGGCAACAGCGAATTGTCACTATATATCGTTTTCTGTAAGACAGTGGTATTAAACCGGTCAAGCCGGCCCTGTCATGTTGATGACGTTATTGTCTACAACGTGGAAAACATGTTTTGATGTTTAAAATAGTTTAAATAAAAATTGAGTACAACTTACAAGTAATCTATAAATCCATACTAAAATGTTTTCAATATTTTTCGAGATTTCATTCACCTCTAATTTTCCCGTTAACACGAATATATTTGAAATTGCTTCATACAAAAATAAACAACTTACCGATTGAATCAAAATTTCACCGTAGTAACAAAACAAACATATTTGAACAAACCCGACTGTGAGGAAAAATGTAAACGCAACCATCAAAGGTGGATCCTTAATTACCTAAAATTAAAAACATTTTAAACAAAATAATTAAATACATATACACGGACGGAAGCACACATACATTATCGCGAAATTATTTCCGTCCCATGATGTGATAGAGGGCGAGCCTATCGCCAAATCGAGCATGAATATCTATTTAAAAATAATTATTACCATGATATTGAACCCCGTAACGCATATAATGAGAGAACTGCTGACAACGTTAAACAAAGTCGATTTAGAGTAAATGATTTCCAATAAATCCACACATCTGGAAACAAATAAAGGAGATGACATTTTGCGAAACATCCGCTAGAATAAAAGCATTAATAATGTATATTCATACGTATAAAATGTTAATTTATTTTTAAACTAATTCAAGGTTATCGAAGGTAATGAAAGTCAGTACCTACTATCTACTTCAATATATACTGATTGGCTTTATCTATATATTTTGGGTTGTGAAATTAACTGATATCTACAGCCGTTATGACGCATGCGTAATAATGGATAATGTCGCTGGATGCAGGCCGCTTCCAACAGGGCAATATGAAAATCTTTGGAGAATTAGCTTATGTCCAGCAGTGGACGTCCTATGGCTGATGAAGATGATGATGATGATGCACAATAATCATGGACGTAGCAATGTTTTTATGTGGCAGAGACTGGTAAACGAACAAATGGATCACCTATTCCCCTCCTTTAAGGTTTGTAACGCACGATTATTTGTCATCACGGGTTTCTATGGGCAGCAGAGATCAGCGGCGCGAGCAGGAAATTTTTTGACAATCGTAAGGTATTCGAGCTTAATGCACGTCTATGAAATCTGTATAAAATAATAACCAAATGTCATCAGTGCGCATCAGACCTTAAAGGAGGGGAAGAGGGATTGGGAAGGGGAGGAGGGTTTTGAGCTGGAAATCTAACCGAACGAAACGGATAAGCAAGTTCTGGCAACTTTTACGGTGGTTTTCTGTGAGATAGTGGCATTAAACCGGTCCATTCGTGCTGTAGGCGTTACTGCCAAATATTAATGAGTTCACAATTCACACTTTTCATATTCTACAATCTCAATGATATCGCGACGTTAAAGAAATATTTACCGTATTAATTCCCTGTGCCGATTTACAAACTTCACGAATTCTGAATAATAAGATTGATTATGTCCATTTTCATTTGGATATCTTGCTATAATATCTTGTATATCATGCTGTAGTTGATTGAACTGGATATGGATGAACATGCAACTAGTATAATAAAAACAGTCCGGCCCGTAAACGAAGATAGTTGCTACAACAGCTGAAAGGGAAAAGTTTCCTTTCACCACAAAACATGAACAAAAAGTAATATTGAAACATCTTGCAAGGGTTAGGCGATGCTCTGGAGCTATACCAGTAGTAAGTATAGGTATGTTAGCTATTAGGGCCTTACGTATAAAAATAATTACGCGGTTTTTAAATTTAAAACTAGTTTGTTGGTTTTTCCTTGTGTCATATTATTTGATAATGAAAGAGACAAACTAGTTTCAAAAATAAGAAGCGCGTAAATGTTTTTTTATGAGTAATGGACATTAACTATAACGGTAACGTAATCTAAAATTGCATGATTTTGTTACATTTCGGCACTGCAGTGGTTGTTAATATTAAAATAAAACATAACACACATAACATAAGCTCACGCCTGTATCACCAAAGGGGTAGGCAGAGGCGCACTAGCCAACTAGTACACCCACATTTCGCCGAGCTTAGTTCCGTTCCATATGTGATAGGGGGCGAGCCTATCGCCATATCGGGCACAAATTCCAGACTTCGGGCTAATATGGTAAAATCCAATACCACTTTGCCCGACCCGGGGATCAGACCCGAGATCTCAGGACAGTAGTCGTACCGAAATACAACCACGCCACCGTGGTAGTCAATATTAAAATATAGAATAGAAATACATACCTGACCATATTTGCGCCACATAAATAATGGGCCACATAGGAAACTTAAAGGAATCAAATGGGTATAACACAATGAACGGCAATTTTAATTCCACCTGTCCTGTCGAATAATATATTGTCATCATGACAATCAGCGGACCTATAGCAAACATTGATACCCCAAAACCAAATGTAAATGCAAGAAACCTATTAGTAGCTGTTAGAAATACAAAATTTCTCTTTATAATTTCCTTCTGCCTATCATCTAAAATCATATCAGTGTATTGTGATTTGAAAGAGTGAATCAATTCTAAAACATGGTGAGCATATCTTAACATGAAATATGTTTTTAAATCACCAAGAAGACCAAGAGTAAGACCAGGCAGTAAATTAGTGTATTCTTCAATAGCGCCTTTTCCGTTGATGATGCCATCAGCCAGCCACAACACTTCACCAATAAGATCTAGATTTAGCTCAATAAAATGCAGACAATAAATACGACGATAGTATAAACGTTCCATAAAATTTCGTTGACGGTCTTCAGGATCTATTCCCAAGCCCACAAGCCTTAGAAAAAAATACACTCTGCTTAAAGCATTCTCAAATAGTTTAATTAGTTCCATGTCTTCTTAACAAAAGTCGCTCCTCGCGTTAGATCATGAGAAAACTAATAGAACAAATAGTACAATGAGATTCATATTTTTCTAAGAAAGGCGCCTTTGCGACTGAGTCAAATCTTGTCTCCACTCCGATGATCCAAGTATTGAGAAAAATAAACTTTTATTGAGTCATTATAATTTTCCTCTTTAAACCTATCATTAGGGTTTGGTAAATGAAGGCCAATATTTAGGATAATTATGTAATCAGTGGTACGAAAGATATTAATTACGGAGTTCAGTAATGAATGGTAACACCAGTTCAACTCGTTGTGTAAGCCTAATTTATGTTACAAATTATAGGGCTTTACCTGCTGCTGTATTATTTTATTTTGTAGGCTCGTACTTCAGTTCTAAGCACACTTTTAGCATGATTCAAGTTAAAGAGTAGTTAAAAATTCGATAAAATTAGACAATTTGCATTATTGCACACACGTATTTTTCGCTTCCAACAGGTCGATCTGAAAATCTTTGGGGAGGCCTATGTTCAGCAGTGGGCGTCCTATGGCTGATGATGATGATGATTTTTTAAATTTTCTGTAGTAAACTGGCAAACGAGCAGGAAAATTTCTGACAATCGTAAATATATTCGAGCTCGATGCGCGTCCATGAAATGTGTATGAAATATTAACCAAATATCATCAGTGCAGGCGAGCTTGATTCGAATACGATTGTTATAAATATTCCTGCTAAAGTCACATATGGTAAGTAATTTCCACTGCCCACGGACACCTATGACACCAAAAGAATTATGGGGCCACCGGAAATCTCACACGTTGAACTAAACCCTACAGTCAGTAACTTAACGTCGGTTTTCTGTGACACATTAAACCGATCGAGCCGACCCATTCGTTGTGTAGACATTACCATCTTTATGTGAAACAATAGTGTCAAACGAATCGAGCGAAACGAATGGGTCGCCATTCGTGCCGTAGACGTTACTGTCTACAGCGTAACTCTAAAACTCAATGCACATAGCCTAAAATCAACGTATGCGCTTTTGTTATCTTCTGAAGAACTATTTTAACTTATTGCATAGATGTTTGTTCATCACATTGTTAACGTTTAAAATTCATCGTGTTTAGTTATTACGAAATTGTTAGTCTTTTTTTATTATTGTTATCTAAATTGCTCTCAATAGATGTTTTAAAGTTCAATACTTTGATGCTTTCACACCTGCCTCGATCAACATACGATTTTACGTTAACATAAACTGAAAATGCAAGTATAAGATTTCTTATTTCATTTATAAACATATTCCGTAAACGTGAGAAGACTTTTCATGCTTTCATTGCTTCATTGCCCTACCGACTGCTTACATTAACTGAGAAAAGGAGGTGTTTCGGATTCAAATCCGTCTGATCCTCTAAAGATATCTGAAATGGCAGGTTGTCTGCTTGGTTGGTGTGTGTGTGCACTAATAGCACAGTTGTCTACACCTTCAGGAATGCAGGTATGAGGTTCTGTTTAAGAATTGAAGTAACATCCACATCTCTATCAATTTTTTTTTCAAACCTACAAAAAAGGAATTAAAGTTGGTTGTCTAATAAGATGAGTATTTTGCACATATATATAACCTCGGTGGCGTGGTTGTATTTCGATACGACTACTGTCCTGTGGTCTCGGGTTTGATCCCCGGAACGGGCAAAGTGATATTGAATTTTTCCAAATCAGCCTGGAGTTTGGAATTTGTGCCCGATATGGCGATAGGCTCGCCCTATCACATCTGGGACGGACCTAAGCTGCATATAAAATCCATCTAAATTGTCTGATTCATGGCGTAGTATAAAAATATGTAAATAAATATAACCTATAGATAACCTATATATACCTCTATAAGATAACCTACAGATTATAGGCAATTTAATATTGCCACCGATTATTTTTTATATGTCCTGTATTAAGAAAATAAAGCTAAGTTACATGACAACAGGGTAATCACCGAAGTAGCTTGGTAGTAAAACAAATTGACACATATTGTGTATGAAGCCATAAGGCACGTAAATCGTGTGGGCGAGGGCTAATCGCTGTTTTGACAAATCGTGTCGCACCCAACTATTAGCTTTTATCTGAGACTAACACGAACCTTAGAGTAAATGATATAGCTGTTCCTGCTATAATGTAGCATTTACTACATTATAGCAGGAACAGTATACAGCTATAATGTAGCATTTGAAAGAAATAATTTTGTGTAAAAGCCTTATAGATTACTGAATGAATGTTGTAAAAGCATAGGTAGTAAAACATTATTAAATGAATAATGAGAATCAAAATGTATAATTCCACTTGATTTATTTCTAAATGACATTGTTTAAACCCATATACCTATTTAAAAGATAATCTAATCTAAATGAAAATACCTATCTTTTTGCAAATCTTTTAGGTATAATTTCGTACCTCTATTTAAACTTTATTGAATTCTAGACATCATGATTGAAAGCTAAGCACTTACAATAAGCATTTGGTTTTAACTCCATATCTGTTGTTTTATCAAAGTTGAATGAAACAGCTAATTAATAAAAAAAAGCTTATTACAATCGGGTTTACATTGATGTGATTGAAGCAATTCATTCCAACTCCGCCGCCGCATTTTTTCTCGTTGTCACTATGCTCCGTGCACGCTTCACGTACGGAGAGACGTCTCATGCTGTAAATATTTAAACGGCTTGTTTTATTTTAAGAAAGGGAATTTGTCCTCTTTTTTCTGAGAAAGAATACCCACACTTATTTACATACGTATTGTTAGGCAAGATGCCAGACGGGTAACTGATCAAGACTCAAGTCTGAAACATAAAAACATAATACACATTTCCTTTTGTTGAACTAAGCCACGGCCTACGGGTAAAGAAAAGTATATAAGTTTATCTATATAAAGCATCAAATATAAAGGATTAAATAGTATAAAGTTTATACATGAATATATTGAACAGGTCATGTTTGAGGTCGAATAAATATTTTTATTTCACGTCGCGTCACAAAGCGGTATATATATGTACTAAACTATTTACTTGAAAGTATGACAAAATCGAAATATAAAGCCAACCATATAAAATTATTCCTTGTTGGTGGAACAAGTTGTTGTTCTTTAGACCTTGTTAATATGTTTATCTATATTTATGTCCTATACTTCCACGGGACATTTTTTATGAAAACTATGTGCCGTATTTCTAACCATCATCCGATTGTAAGTTGATGACCCACGGTGGTTCTAAGAAATGGAATATAATTTATTCTACATATAAATATTATGTACCGCTAACGTAATGTGGCAACACCACAAGCAGAGGGCTACGCCCTGATATTGTAACCACCGGCTGCCCCATCCCAGGGGTGACCGTGTGATGACCACGTTGTTGTAATGTGGCAAGCTCGCTGTTATGTTTAGTTCGGTGAGTGAGACTTCTCGAGGCTCAAGTCCTCTTCTCATTCCCTTTTCCAATTCTTTAAGGTAGCACACCCTTGCTTCTTTTATCATGCTCATCGTGCATATGCATGCTCACCGTGGGTGATGAAAATCACTCACCTTCGGGTGACTGCCAACATATGTAATTATGATATCATAAATATACTATTTACAAATACCGTAAGTGGCATTCATTAATCTAAGCTTTTTATATTGTGTTCTTACATAAAAAGAAAAAATGGCAACGCGCGGTGAGTAAGCTACAAAAACCATACTTTATAACAATGTAAATCAAATTATTCAAATAGATGCAAACGGCAATTGGATCCAAAGTACACACTATGTACAGAGTACATTTTATATTATATACATGTCTACATGCTGATTATTATTTTTAAGTACTAACACATTTTACACAACCTCACAAGCCATTTAGTCACCGACATATGGAAACTAAAATGTTAATAGGTTTGTCGTATAGATAGCCTCCGTGGCACATCGGGCGAGCAGACCACTATGAAGCGAGAGGTCGCGGGTTCAATTGCCACATTGAGACAAATGTTTGTGTGGCCCACAGATATTTGTTTTTAAGTCTGGATGCTGTGAGACCGACAGTCCCTCATAGTCTCTGACAACTACGATACACGATATACCTAGGGGTCAGGGCTAGGTGTGTGACTGTTGGGTGTATTTATTTATTAATTATTGGGTCTATTTATTATTTATTATTGGGTTACTAACTCATTAACTTAAGTATTATTGGAAATGCAGTCGATTGTAATTGTTACCATTAGGTTTCAGCCACATATTTGTCTGTGTAAACAATATTATAAAGACCTATAAGTTCTTCATGTCAAAAATTTTTTAGGGATATATTCTTACAGATAAAGTGCGTACATTTACGTACATGCCTCTTAAGAGCAATGACATCGCATATTTATATACATATTTTTTACGAACGGCTACCTACGTAACGCCAAGGCCTCAAGGCTCTGAGGTATCAAGTTTCAGGCAGATCATATTAGCAAAACCACGTTGCCCGACTTGGGATTCGAACCCAGGACCTTTCGGCCCACAGTCCAAATATGTTCCCACTAAACGAAAAAAGTGACAGACGTGAGGCGATTTATTAATAGAGATTACCAAATAAAAAATATTAAATCTAGAGATTACGAGCTGATGACGGATATCCTATCTGGATGCTATAAAATCACTTCTCCCTAAATCAAATTAAATTATCATCAAAGACATAATCAAGGCATATTAAACATTTTCCTAAGCTTTATGGACATCATCAATAAACCTTAACAAAATAACATGACCGAACGTTTTCCCGTTAATTTTGTGATATAAAAAATCTTATGCGAGTAGCTATCTACATAAATAAAAGATTATGGCATAAAGTGAAGATAAAAAGAAACTTTTTGTGATTCTCGTATCGCTAGTATTACGTTGGTTTTTGTACCCTTTAATATATTTTGGAGCAGTCAAAAAATCATCGGTAGTTTTTGTGCAACATATTCCTCGATAAAAAAATTGTTTTCCTTGTTCTTCGATTACTCACAAGTCACATCACGTACTTGCTCGGCTGTGCCGTCGGTGGTTGATCATTTGATATTTGCTGTCGGAAAAATGATTTTCGACTAGGTACTCTAATACTTGCTGAACATAAGCCTGACCAGTGCATCTTGTATGTTACTTTGTCCTATATTATTAGATATCTATTGTTATCATGGTTTAGCTGCTCTAATTCAAGGTCTTTCTGTATCTGGTGCTGTACTGTATTAGTGGCTGACTGTAAATTGGTGTTAAAAAGAGCAACGTCAGAGTTTTTTGCCCGTTCTTCTCCGGTGAAACAGCCTTCCGAACAGGCGGTAGAGTTAAAATTTGACGGAATCTAAATAATGTTTGAACATTTCATGGATTCAACAAATGATTTGATTTGATTTGACCGATCTGTTGAATCGTGTTCAGCAGTGGACTGTGGCTGATGATAATGCCTCCAATACCATTAGTAATTTTAGCACACTATCACATACCTAATTTATAAGAAACTGAAATAAGTAAATACACCCAACAGTCGCACACCTAGTCCTAACCCCACTCTAGGTATAACCTGTATCGTGGGTGTCAGAGTGTAATTTAATAAATATACATTTCGTATCAACTTGCGGTAACTTAAACATAATTGAAGAAATTTAAATACCAACAGAATTACATTAAAAACAAGCACAGAAATAATAAGTAAGTATATTTAAATATGACTGCCTCGGTGGCGTGGTGGTATTTCGGTACGACTACGGTTCTGAGGTCTCGGGTTCAATCCCCGGGTCGGACAAAGTGATATTGGATTTTTCCATATTAGCTCGGAGTCTGGAATTTGTGCCCGATATGGCGATAGGCTCGCCCCCTATCGCACCTGGGACGGAACTAAGCTCGGCGAAATGTGGGTGTTCTAGTTCGCTAGTGCGCCTCTGCCTACCCCTTCGGGGATACAGGCGTGAGCTTATGTTTTATATTTAAATATAGGTCAGCGTCATTATTTACAGATGGCCCTATTCTTTCGTCAGATAACACTTGAACAACAAATGAAATATCGCCGAGAACATTAATTGCTAATGAAATTGTTACAGAATATAACTAACATAATATACTTTGAGAAAAAGAAGAAGAGAAACGATGAGATAGCAAATACGTAATAAATGATCCCTGTCTAGGTTGAATATTAGGAAACTATGAGATGAGACTATATGAGACTTTCGGTCTCACAACGCCCCGATTTGAAACAAATATCTGTGGGTCACACAAACATTTGTCAATGCGGGAATCGAACCCGCGGCCTCTTGCTTCACAGCTGACTACTCGCCCACTGCGCCACGGAGGCTGTCAATGTATTTGATTATTTATATGACAAATTTTCAATAACCTTTAATATGTCTTCAAAATATATTTAGAACACCAATCATTACACATCATCCAAATGATTTATTTTTGTTGCCACTTATGATGCGTAAGCGCTTGTTGTTATTGAAAACTATATTCCAATATTCGGATGAGGCTGGCTAGTGAATGACTCATTGACACAAGTACTTGCAACATTTCAACAACATTCATTTCAACAGAAATATCACTGATTTCATCGCCGATATCATGCAAATATGTATTTTCGTCTGTATCAATGTGCCTTTGATTTCTTCTCTTTAAAGAAATTATACTCTCACTGTTTTCTCCTAAAGGTTGAAGACCTCAGACAAGCAGCCGGTGGTAAAAACTAAGCCAAATCTCTAATGCAACATGCTTGAAAAAGTGTATTGCGCCGACTCTATATTGAAGTGGAATAAGGGCAGGTGAAAATAAACTTGTGCTGACAATAAATTTCTAGAAATGTGTTGCTATCATAAAACGCTCATTCAATTCAATAAGTGGTAGATTGATAACGTCATTAAAAGCCGTTATAATATACAATACCCAGCATTTTATTATAATATGTAATATGAATAATGCAACGTCCTGATATAATAAATTTAAAACGGAATCAAATAATTTAAAAGTTATAAAATTACATCGAATCAATCATAAAAACTTTATAGGTCAATTTGGTTTGCAAAATGAAGTCACTTCCCCAGCATTGTTTTCGCATAAAAAAGTTTATTACAATTTTATATAATACTAAAAGTCCGGCTCAATTATACCGGGTCACAAAGATTCCAAATTGCAAACTAATACGTATGCATGTAGTTACATAGCTTAAAAATATTACCTATGCGAATAAAAGCGCAATAACTTTAATTTGTACAATTTATGGTTTGGTCTATAAGCCCTATAGATCTCTACGATGCAGATGAATAAAGTGTAAAGTCAAAAACTATGTGTGGCGATGAGTTACTTAGAGAACAAAATGTAATTAATATTTTCTGGCCTCTTCATGTCATCTCTACAATGCGTAGTGTACTTGCTGGTGGATCAGCCAGTGTATTTCCGGTTCTCTCGAGGGGCTTGCGACATCACTTCATGGTTGGTTAGGGCGGATTTGGGGTGCGTCCCTGTGTCTGCATCGGTCATCTGTCTGTCTTGTCGCAAGCCCCTTGTTTTACTTATTTCCTATTCGGTGTGTGAAGAAGCATAAACAGGCCGGCATTATTTTGATGATCATCAATAGATAAACTCATCGTAAGTCGGTAGACTACACTCCGCTTATCATCAGTAGCCCGAGCACGAAAAACTAATGTAAATGTAAATGTATTCGAGTTCGCTGCGCACTGATGACGTTTGGTTAATATTTCATACCAATTTCATAGACGCGCATCGAGTTCGAATACATTTACGGTTGTCAGAAATTTTCCTGCTCAGGCCGATGATGTAGTGTAGGTCACTTTGCCGTGCTCGGATAAAAATATGTAGGGTCAACGAACACACTTTTTTAAGAATGCTGCAGAAAATATTCGGCTTGGTTTTTACGACCGATTGTCTCCCTAACGTCAATTCACACCCGATCCAGTCCCGGGAAATGTATTAAAAAATTGCTTTGTCCAACCTGTTTCAATTCGAATCCAGAACTTGACGGTCCGCAGTCCATAATACGCTGCAACTTAACAAAGGAGGAGGCAAAAACATTGTATAATTAAAAATAAATCCTCCAATACCACTCACATTGTCCTGATTATTTGTACAAATACTCAGCATTCACGAAAGTTTGGCAAAGATTAACGCGTGTAGATATACTAGATGTCACTAGCTATAGAGGTAGAATTATGGGATATAATGCTACGAAATCCCAGCCATTGTAACTCGTGATGTAGCTGATTACATTATACAGTATACACCCTCGGGGACATTTACCGGTGGACTGCTAGAAAGACAATCCTTTACATTACCAAGCGACACAATATAAACACAAGTAAGCTACGGGCCTTTGTACTTTAATCCATTAAATGAAATGAACTTGCTCCTCCTAGAATATGCATTTCATAAGAGCAGGCGAAAATCCATTTAATTAAATTATTTTCAAATTAGGAATCAATAAAAGGAGAACGACAAGCTATCGTCTTCGTGAAACGCATATGTACTATATCAACAATGTACGAAGTACTTTCCACCACCAATAAAATCGGGAAGGCCACGCATATTATGTGCCGCGTTTCTATTTTCCGGTATAATAACTATTGACGAGCTATTTCAGTTTAAGTCCTCTATATTTCATGCTGCAAATTTAAACATGCTAAACGCAGTATTTTATGTTTTAAAATGGTCCATAAATTTTTAAAGCAATAAAGCACGGATGTTATATAATCTCATCGTTAACAACACCACGTTAAACCTACATAAAGTTGAGTTATTAGAGGTATCATTTATTTTTCCTGTTTATATTCGGATCGCCACTTCAAAATTTACTGACCAAAACATCTAGTGGAAAAAATATGAACTGAATATGAAATTAATTCTATCATAAGACTTTATTTAAAGAACAATAAAAATGTATGTTTATTTTTATTATATAAATGTGATTGACGACGTTATTTAACCTATAACGGAAAAAATGGCACCTGACAAATATTAATTAAAATACGCAATTTATCAACAAAGAAAATAATATTATATTGAAAACACATAAACGTAGAAAAAATTGTCTCTACCAATGTTCCTTAATTAATCCTAGTACCTACTCTAAAATTTCAATACAATATTTTATTCCATTCATAAAACGATAGGTATTAATTAACATTAATTCAATGTCTATCAAAACATGCCTTTGGTCAGTAAATCATTATGATTTATATTCTTCACAACGTTGTATTTCTTTTATTCTTTATTCATAAAAAGTAACCGGTTGACACTTACGACTTATTAGGAGCAATAATAAACCTATTATTCTAATAAAGTGATGTCATTTTAGAATATTATTACCCTCCAACCGTTAAGATAATTGAGAGTTTTATCACCATATCTTGTGTCACGTGTGTTTAATTACATTTTAAATAGATTTTATAACATTTGCATCGTGTTTAACATCACCAAATTCTCGTGTTTGATTTATTTCGAACTATGCCATTTTAAATACAGTACGATGTTTATGTTTTTTACTATTCGGATGTACCGAATTATTGACGCAGACTGTTTACGCGATAAATTGTAATATTACACAAACATTGGGATAGATTTTATAGCGCTATAAAATCGAAAGATTCGGCGGAAGATCGGCATGCCGCATTACCACATAATGCTACTGGGTGTTACTGTTATGAAATGGCACAAGGCTACTAGAAATCCGATGGATGCTATCGATTTCCACTGATAAAGTAACAAACATTCGTATTCATTTTTATGTCTCTAAGAACGATGCTTCTCATCCCATAATATTTAATTGGGTCAGTATCTTGTTCGAAAACGATAATGTTGAAAAATAGCGAAACCTAGCGAAACCCTTTTTGTAATACGATCGATATAATCAAGAAGCCCACTTTATATACGTACTGTTTTAACGTCGTGAACTTACAATCGAGGCTATACATATATTTCTTCGACAAATTCACAACAATTTGAGTTATCCAGCCTCAGACTGTCGTCTGTACTGTTAGTTTTAATATTGGTTGGAAATTAAACAGCAGGTAACGTAGGAATCAATTTATTGAACGAATTTTAAAAACTAGCCGCCATTTTGATAGACATATCACTTTTGCATTAGCTTTAATACGAGTATGTATCAGTACTGTGGTATTACAGAAAAAGTGTTGCTTTGTCTAAATATAATGTCTTTTTTTATTTAAATTTACATTAAGATTATTGCGTTGTAGATAATCCATTGTATCTCTTTCTTTCTATCAGCCCTTATCCCACCCTAATGTGGCGTCGACGCAACACACTTTTTCAAGCATGTTGCAGAGCGGATTTGTCCATTTTTTACTATTGCCTGCCTGCCTGATGTCAATCCCCTCTAGGAAGTCCAGTCCCGGGTAAATTAAATAAGAAAATTCGCTTTGCCCGACCTGGGGATCGAACCCTTGAACTCCCGATCCACTGCCCATATATGCTACCACTAGACCAAAGAGGCAAGATTATCCATTATATGTAACATATTTATCATGTACTTTTGTTGCAGAATTTAGCTTTTGTACCACGCTTTAACAATCTTGATCACTCGAAGGACATTACGACTGTTATTATAATTAACAGCGTCGTATCTGACACCATTTGCGTAATTTATGCGTTCTGTCGCGGTCTTGTTCTAGTCCTCACAAGCGTCAGCCGGATAGGACTAGATTCCAAAATGAATTGTAAATTGCTCCAGTGCCACTGCGGGGATAACTTCGAGATGAATAATTAATATTAACTCAGTATTGTATATTTTACCATAGTCTTTTTGGTTAGCAAATTAAATATGAAATCGATTAACCTGCACTTTCTAATGTCTATTCTCTTTCTCTAAGGTTGATCACTCGTGATTATTTTAGGTGTCGTGCCTGCCTATAGACGGTCGAGATCACTTGCCATCAGTTAATCCATATGTAACTTAATCAGTAATATTCTCTTCAAATACCTAATTTCAAAATTAATATAATGTAGGTACAATCATCTGGATTGTTATTAAAGGTGTTGAGATTTCGAATGATCGACGTGAAAAATAATATCTCTAATACCACTTATCATGATAATAAATTACGAGATTCACCACTACGTGGGGAATGAATTAGTAATTACTGATCTTTATAATCGATATATCTCGATTTATCATAGAATAATACCATTACCTAGTATATATCTCACAACGGCTCACAGCTAATTGTTATGCTTCAAGAATTTGTTCTTCAAATTTCGTCCCAGACAACTAACTGCCATTGCTATTTCTATCTGATATTGGAAAATAATTTGGCAAGATATTCTTAGCTACATAATGTTCTTTAAGCGAATACTGAAAATGTATTGATTCACCTTTTACATTATGTATTCTAAAATAGTTCCCGCATGTCTCATACTTACATAGGTACATCACTGTGTCCGACATTCAAACTGGCAGTTTTTTTGGTAAAGAAAATCTATTTACTATTCTACCCATGTTACATTCGCATTATTCAGCTAAGATTTAAGTCAGATATTCATGTAATAAGTCATTACGAGATGGTTATAAAGTCCAATATGTTACACGATGTAGTAAATTACAGGTCCAAACACCAATAAACTTAGAAACTTGAGACTGATCTTATAGCATTCTATAAGTTTCGAGTTGAGACTTTCGGATACACATTTAAAGTAATTGACTCATATTTTAAGCAAATATACCTTAACCCATATAAATTGCCTAAACTCAGAGTAAATATGAAAGAAGACATTGAAGGAGCATGCAACTCATAGCTCGCTATGGGATTAGGGTAAGAAAAAAACCTAATCATAATGGGGAAGGGCGAATATTATGGAAAGTCTATACTGCGGTAATTATCAAACAAACAATTTGGCAAAAGTAAGTCGTAAAGAATCGTATTACATGGTCCCTACACCAGCAAGGATCCGCGTTACAATCTGAGTCAAATTAAAATTTTGTTACGATCAAATCAGCTGTACAGCTGTAAAGGGGATATTTTGTATTTTTAAAACACGGAGAATGTATGTCATTCCTTATTCTGAGAATGTAACTTTATACTCACAAGCAGTTGCACAAACAACCTGTCACTTTAGCAGTCTACAAAAATTTTTACTTATTAATTTGTAAAACAATTTGATTTTTAACTTTTTTGCTGAAGGTATTACAATTGATGTCTGATATTAATAAAAATTCAAAATCTTAAAAACCAACTTCAAAAGTTTTCGGATCTTAATCAAACTATGGAATCACCGTTGGATCATCTATGGAATACAGAATTAATTTTGGAAATCAGTCCACGTTTGTCACAAACATCTCGTAACATAGGTAAAGAAAAATTCCAACAGACAAAAAAACATTTCGAAATGTTTTAAAAATAACAAAAGCCCACAAAAAAAATATGAAAGAACAACTACAAAGTGAAAATTGGAACCATCCCATGACACGCTAGACAATGCGCCGCCGGACTTCGCCAGACATCATCATCAACTTTACTCAATACGCATGTCAATCAAAAGAACATTTTTCACAAAGATTCACGCTTTTTTCTTGGCACCAAAACAAACGCTGTAACCATTAAACGAGTTTCGTATTACTGTTTGCTATATCACATTGCTGTATTTTAACAAGATCAAGGAAAACATTTCTATAATGAAAATAATAAACAGACGATTGATCAAACATCTCGAGTGTGGTTACTGCAACACTTCAGAAGCTTGCACTTGACTGGCTGCTTATCAAAGCTACACAATATACCATTCATCCTCCTTAATTTGCAACAAATAATTGACTTTGCCCCCGAATTCTGAAACGCTTCTCAACTTCACTTACTCTACTATTTTTTGATAGTTGACGGCCATAAATGACATAACAACTTAAAATTTTTAAGTAGCGTCTCAGTATACGGGGATGTGAATTATATTAAGAACTGTTTATCATCAATCAATCAGGCCATCAATAGTCATGTCGGGGCATAAGCAATAATAAAATATTTGCGTATTAGCCGAAGGCCGTGGTGCCCTTGTGCTGCCAACCAAAATGTTTAACTATCACGCGGGCGTAAGGGCATCCGTGATTGGAGCTCATATAATTGGAATGGCAACGGTAGCGGCGACTATATGAAAAGATTTCTCAAAACATCAACGTTCAAAGCTTCTGCAGCATACTTCGTTGTACAAAATAGGCGAAATATTTTGCTCTGGCAGCATTTTAAACTGAAGATTCGTAGATAACGATTTGCACTATTGGAGGCTTCTGCTGGACAGGCGAAGTGATGTCTCTGATAACAGCTTCGACTGCCGCTTCCCACTCCAGACGTCGTTTGTCGGTGAGAGCCCCACCTCCAGCACTGCTAAGCCGGGGCATTGTCACCTACAACAAAAACTTACTTCACACAAATGCCTCGTGCCGATTATCGCATCAAAACGCGCAATGAAAAGCGCGTTAAATATTCCTTGAAAAAGCTCAATTGAATTCGTGACTCAAATGAATTTACCCATTCTTTCATGTTTTTGTTTAATTAAAATACCAAAATGGTACGATATAGTACAGTATGCGGTAGTAAAATCAGGAAATGTTCAGTTTTTATGCGAACAATAAATTGCTATAAAATTATTCAAGGGGAAAATTAAATACTTTCTTTTCCAGATTCTTAATACTTTCGCCTGAATAAGCTATGATCTTGATAAATAAAGCTTTTAAATATCGAGCAAGCAAATTGAATTTTCAAAACTAAGTGCTTATTGACTATGAAGTATTTGGCATTTATGTATTTCTTTATACAATATAAATGCATTAAATAACAAATAAATTTTTAATCAACAAAAATTTTTATATTCAAAAGCATTTTTCCGTAATTACATTATGCGCTGATTTTCTAGAATTTTCGTTGATATCCTGATAGGACCCGAATAGGTCTATAAAAACAGGTAAATCTACCTACCGAGACCAGCTCAATCGAACTCAGTTTATGACTTTTCTACTACTTACAGAAATAACGTAATGTAATCACGGTGGATTTATTAAAATGTTCTTATAAATGCGTAGGTAGATGCGAAACAAAGTTTTAACCTTTGAAGCGGCAGCACTAACTACTAAAATTGTAGCTGAAAGTATTTTAACTCTTTTACGAGTATTGTAGCGTGTTTTTACAACGCCTATCAATCAGGTCAATCAAGATTTAAATTTATTTTGTGTAAAAGATATAAACTGTTTAAACGAATCAGTACACAAAACTAGAATACATGGTAAACGCAAGTAAGTGTTACGAAACAAAGATAAAACTACAAAACCAACCAAGTAAATTGAAAAACAGTATCAACCTCAAATTGAAACGTTACGCGGGAATAAATCTTTTGTGTGAAGGCCGAGTTACTGACGCACTTTTATGTATCTTCCCAGTTTTATTGCAGCTAGATCGGAAGCTATAAAAAATGACCAAGTTTTTAAACAACGTAAAATTCGTGTAATAATTCAAAATTCGCCACGATCGGAATAGTTACGTGGCAATCGAATACGCCTTCATGATCTCATTATAAATAGAATATTAAGTGCATCTACTCTTGATTTTCAATTCAAGGAAATGCTGACTGACTCTCATGAATTGCTCTGCATCAAAGCATTACAAAATAAGGCGAGCATTACTGAATCGTTACACGTATTTTATTGGTACTAAAACTAAAAGGGTGGCTGTTGCGACATTGAAACATTCGGTGACCCGGATCTAGAAGTATGAAAAAAGCATATTATATACCCAAGTTAATGATTTTCTAGAAAATTACACTGTGCCTAATACTTCTTGTATAGCAATAATTTATTTATTCATCAATTACACTTTATGTACAAGAAGTATAAAGGCGAATTAAAGCTTTATACATTGTCTTTCTTAGGCTGGTATAAATGAACAACATAAGTGCAAAGGATGACGAAGAAAAGGATAATATTCCTCTTACGAGATATCTATTTAAAAATATAACTGCACCTAACGATACAATTGTAAGGCCGCAATCAGTGCATTTAACATTTCAAGCACGAATGCGTTGTGACCTATATTTACAGGCTTAAGAAGCTTTGCTCGTTTTAACTACGGATAAGCAAAGCAGTAGAAGCCTTGTCTGCGGCATGAAGCCAGCGATCGATAGCGTCGACGCTTGGTGACCAATACATCACCTTAGTCCGAGGTTTGGCCATAGTTTCGGGACCCGTATAGGTTTTCTGCGAAATAATTAGAGACCAGACGGATGAATATCAAACCTTCTTTCTCTTAGATCACTCATTTACCAGCATACCAAATGCTATGGTCCAAATATTTTCCTAAACCTCATCATTTTATACTATTTACTAATGCTCGGTTTCTGAGATCCTTACAATGGTTTATGTATTGGATAACTAGATAATGGTACTGATTATTTTATTATATTTGACAGCCTCCGTGGCGCAGCAGGCGAGTAGCCGGCTGTGAAACGTGAGGTCGCGGGTCCGATCCCCGCACCGAGACAAATGTCTGTGTGGCTCACAGATATTTGTTTCGGGTCTGGGCGTTGTGACACCGAAAGTATCTGATACCCACGATACAGGTTACACCTAGTGTGAGGTCAGGACTATGTGTGTGACTGTGTATTTGTTTATTTATTATTTTTATTATCGTAGTATACAAGTATCATAGTTATACAATATTTTATCTTCTTCTAACCTTAAATGTCACTGAACACAGGGAAACAGAACATCGTATGACAATGACAGACGTATCCAACGATTTATTAGCAATATTGATTAAAAACCACCTTCAAAAAATTCAGAAACCGGGTGTAAATCGGCAAATTTTCATATAAATTATTGGAATAAAATTACATAGCTTTGCTAAAGTTCGAATCCTACGAACAAACAAATAGTTTTTGTTCAAGTTAATGATCATAGTGACCTAAATAAACATCGTAGAAAGTTTATCATAATGTCGATAGTTATGGAAAAAATTGTTGAACAAGGCCGCAAATAGTTGCACGATTCAACGACATGGTTTCAACAGGGATTTATAACACATTTTTTTCTTCAAAATTTTATTTATGGAATATTCTAATTATTAAATAAGTCTAAACAATAATAGTTTATAATCTTTTCTCTCCAGCTCCCCTTACCCAACTCTAATAATTAGGCATGTTGCAAAAAGGACTCGGCTGAGTTTTTGTGACGTGACGTATGAACGTCGTGTTAGAAAAACCTGAGATTCAAACCCAGAACCATTCGGTTCACAAGCCATATACACTGCGACCAACATGGCTGCCACTAGACCAAAGAGTATCAGTCAAATTACAGCAAGACGTATATAATCAAAGAGATTTAATATTAATAACTATAGATGGGCTATTAAGCAAGTTTTCATATAAAAAAAATTATCTCGAACGACAGTAACATCATCTACCACTTATGCGACAGTGCTTATTACATTATAAATCCTAGAATGTTTATAATTCACGTAAGACAATTTTAGTTTTCTAAACATCATTAGGCTGGCACGACCTTACCCGCGTATGTTCCAAATGCAACTGAGTTAGTTATGACCATGAGGTCACAACTTTTGTGTCAAAATTTTCGTGCCGTTGTCCCGTCTATGTATAGTTGAAAGTCTTTGTATAATATAATACGACTGTTTAGCGTTATATTATACTTATCTATGGTTTAGTGTGAGGATAGACGTCTGTCATCGCAGTCTCTGATGCATCAAATAGTGCTCTAAACTCAAGCACAAAACGTTTACATAACGTCTAACATGAACATACTATTTACAAACAATTCAGTGTTAATTGTATTAGCTTCTGTCAACATACACCCAGAATGCCGGGAAGGAAATCAACAAACATTAAATACACTAACATTCTATACATTGTCTTTATGTATCTACTATATAACATTAGAACTAATCTAAGTTCCTACAATACATTTAAATCTAATCTATTTTATATTTAGAAATAACTATTAGGCTGAGATCTATAGACCGAACTTCGACTAAGTCTAAGTCAAAGAAACGAATTCAGTGAGGATTTGGAATTTAAATCGAACTTTGAATGGTCAGAGTCATTTTTTACAAGAAAATCTTTACTTAGTCTGTCTGTCAGTCTATTTTTCTTGTAAAATTGGCTCGGACTAAGTCGAAGTTCGATTTAAAAATTCCAAATCCTTACTGAGATCGTGTCTTTGACTTAGACTTAGTCGAAGTTCGCTCTATAGATCTCAGCCTTACTGTCTTGGATAGAGTTGTGTTCATGTCGATATAAATTGCATTGTATAAAATAAAAAATATAACGAAATACCATCAACAAAATCATGATAGATAAAATACACATAAAATACAAAGTAAGTCGTCATTTAGACGTAGGCGGGAAGATCAGATTGTTTGAAATAAACATAAAATGAATTTTTCAATAAAAGTATTATGCCTCTACATTCCTTAGAAGTGTAGACGTCACTAGTTGTATGTATAAGTACCAGGTAGGTACATATAGACGTAACTGTTTCGTGCAGTATTTGAGGTTCACCGCAATGCGCAATAACCCACAGACGTGTCGAAATCAATTCACATTACAAAGGAAATTCACTCAGCAAATGCATTTATATGGACGTGGACACAGCTAATATAAGTACAAAATCTATTAAGTTATGTAATCAATTAAGTATATTTACAATACCAAACATTGACCTACATAGATTCTTAACGATAGTAATATAAGAAATGGAACTCACCACAGTAAGTACTTTCCTAAGGTCGCTGTGCAGACTAGACACATCAACCCCCCTGCCGGCGTCGCCGAGTCTTCTCAGAGTGTCTGCCAGCGGGCCGGAGAGCGCCCTCAGTTGTTGCCAAGATCTGGCGTATTGCCTTCGCACCAACTCAATAATGGTCGACGTAAGAGCCAAGCCAATCAAAATGTAGAGCGTGCACAGTAACATATATTTAGGTCGTTCTGTAGACAATGATACATTTTTATTTAGAATCTAGTGCTTTAAAGTTTAAACTTTGAATATGTTAAGATTTCATAAAATATGGGTCGAATAATAATAATATTTGGTTCAAACCAGCGCCCTATTAACTTTGAGATAATATCGTAAATCCACACATCATATTATATACCTCTATAAAGTTTACATTAAAATTAATAATTTGGTTGGACGCAGAATAAATTGGTAATTCGTGTAATACTAGCTATTGCTCTCGACTTCCTTCCCGAGGATATCCCACGGGAACCACAAACTTTTTATAGTTAAAAGCAGCCTATTTTAATATAGCTTTGGCATAGGTCAAAGAATTTTTAAAATAAATTTGGTAGTTTTTGAGCCTATTCATTACAAACAAAAATTAAACAACAACTATTTCCTCTTTATAATTTTTTTTCTTTTTTTTATAAATAATAAATAAAAAAATACACCCAACAGTCACACCCATAGTCCTGACCCCACACTAGGTTAGGTATAAGCTGTATCGTGGGTGTCAGAAACTACGAGAGACTTTCGGTCTCACAACACCAAGACAAACACAAGAAAACAAATATATGTGTGCCACACAGACATTTGTCTCGGTGCGGGAATCTAACCCGCGACCTCACGTTTCACAGCTGGCTATTCGCCCGCTGCGCCACGGAAGCTGTCTAGATATTATTAGTATAGATTATGTTGTAATAGAGTTTTTGGCTTAACGGTGCAGATAATTTTATTATAAAGAGCCTGTTCTATTTATACAAGTACGAAAAACCGCGAAATATTTCTTTAATAAAAAATCTGGCTGTATACTTTAAATTATGTATTTAGCTTGAATGTGGGCGTTTACTAGACGATATATCAAGTAACGGACCGAGTTCGGCCGTAAGTTGGATATTTTATTACAAATTTATACATGAGGGTACTAAAGCCCTACTCACTGGGTACAATATCCCCAAATCCGATGGTCGTCATGGTGATGAAACAAAAATAAAATCCGTCGTAGAAAGACCAATCATCCTCCCACATCTTGAACAGCCCAGCACCGGCGGATAAATACACAAACAGAAAACCGACTGCTCCCAACGCGTATAGCGATCTTTGACCGGCTGGATTTGCCTCCGTCACTCGTGTACAGCATTCTGCAAAGATAATTCAAATCATTCTTGCACATCTTATTGTATGCATGATATTTTTTTATACATGTGTGCCTGTAAGTACCAATGACTAAAGAAAAATGTATTAATATATGATTCTTTACTCATTGGTAAGTACTGACTTCAAAATATAAGCAGACAACTAACTTGCCTCTGTCATACAAATCATAACGACATTATCACAGCCTATAGGCCTTACGTTTAAAAACATTTTAAATGAGCAAATGGCAAATCGTCTGTCCCTTTTATTTTCAAACAATGTGACACAAGGAAAAAGTGACAGACTACATATTCTTAACCATTTGCTCAGCTAAAATGTTTTATAAGTAAGGCCCATAATGTTTATTAACTCAGGGATGCACATAAAAAATTTTTACCTATACTTTTAACTATAAGGATATTACAAGAAAATATAAGGATATTTTTTCGATTTGACAGAAACATGGTGAATAGCGTTGAATATTTATTTATCAACCGAATTTAAAAATAGGAAATGTTTCGATATTTTGCAAACGTGTACCGGTTTTCGAGATTATTTTTGTGTCGATAGAGCTTACTCTAAAGAACAAGAGTCTATTTTCATCAACATGTGATGGGGTTACAGTAGCTTTTTAAGTTTTCATGCTTGAATATTTTCGCTACCATGATTGTACAATTAGTTATTGATTATAATTAACTAAGGGCGACTTGCACCACTATTACTAACCTACAGTTCGTCTTAACCTCAAGTAAAATTAAAAAGTAAAAAAAAGATAAATGATACTAGATGTAATTACAGAAAATATATGAATGGCAATTCATCATCATTTTCAATTTAACTTGCGGTTAGGATAGGACTAACTATAGTTTAGTAATAGTGGTGCAAGTATCCCTTAATAAATTACTTTATAGACATGTGAATTGGATTGAACAATTAAACTTACTTGGCATTTCAGGGAGTTGTTTTGCTATGAAGGACACAAAGGTGGCAAATACTCTTCCCAAATCGGCGATGACAGTAAGGGTCAGTGGTATTCCGATCAGTGCGTACGCAATACAGAACAGCCTACCCCAAAACGTCTCCGGTACTATGTTACCATATCCTGAAACAAATATATTTACTATTGTAACGTAGAAACATAAGCTCACGCCTGTATCCCCGAAGGGGTGGGTAGAGGCGCACTAGCTATCAAGAACACCCACATTTCGTCGAGCTTAGCTTTGGGATGGATCCCAAATGTGATAAGGGGCGAGTTTATCGCCATATCGGGCACAAAATTCTAGACTCCGAGCAGATATTGAAAAATCTTATATCACTTTGCCCTCGAACACAAGATCTCAGGTCGGAAGTCGTACCGAAATACAACTACGCCACCGAGGCAGTGTAAGTTACAGATAACATACAGAGTAATTAGTTCAATTTTGCCATCGTTGCGTCTCGTTCATTTGAATAAGGTGTGAGGTGACTGTGTTATGTTTTTGTAAACCAACTATTTGGATGGCTAATGCTAAATGATCTCTTTCGCGGAACAACCATTATCTAAAAATTTTGAATCCGTTCCTGCGGGTTTAGACAAGTGACTTATGCGCTATTCGAATAGAATAATAAGTGTATGGAAATAACATAAGAATACGCTATATGCGTCGTTCTCTTGTATCATTCCCATACATTTATACTATTTGACTATTCTATTCGACTAGCGCATAAGCCCCTTGTCTAAACCCGCTGACCTCAAGAGACAAGAAGCAGTAGGAAATGAGGTGGTATGGCATAGGACTCCGCATAATTCTCTCCTCGTATTAAATAAAACAAGCTGGTTTTTTTCACGTCATTTTTTGTGACAGTTATAGCTGCTTCTGCTGAAAATGCCTACAACATGTCTATCAATTTAAACACTTTTCTATTATAATCACAATCAACATCCGAACGATGATTATTTTAAAATAATTAACAAACGTCGATCTGTATCATTTATTTCCCCTCTAGAGTCAATATTTATATAAATTGAATCGGTTCAAATACCCGTATTTTCGTATAAATAAAATAACATGAATAACGTAAACCTTTCGGTGCCCAATCTCAATTTATTTACCTTCTACTAGTAATATATATACTACTTTTTAATAGCAGAGACGGCAAACGAGCAGAACTATTGCTTTTTATAATAACTTTAGATTTAACCAACGACTGGTGCAATTGCGCATAATCGTACGTTTTTTCGAAAGAGACCAACATTGCTAGAGTGGATAATTTTATCAAGCAAATAGATCGACAGCCTCCGTGGCGCAGTGGGTAACTAGCCGGCTGTGAAGCGAGAGGCCGCAGATTCGATTCCAGCATTGAGACAAATGTTTGTGTGACCCACAGATATTTGTTTCAAGTCTGGTTGTTGTGAGACCGAAAGTCTCTCATAATTTCTGATACCCACGATACAGGTTATACCTAGTGTGGGGTCAGGACTAGGTGTATGACTGTTGGGTGTATTTATTAATTTATTATTATTTATATGCTTACATGCTCGTACACACCTATTGTGGTGAGCACTGTGGATGAGAAGAACACAGCTTGCAAAATACTCCATTTCTCTTCTGTGGGAGGAAAATTTTTCTCCACTTCCAAAGATAATCCACTTGACGACGCTTCTTCTAAAACCTTTAAAACAAACTCGATTAAAAAGCCCGCCTTGTTATTACCTCCCTAAAAATAATAAATTTAATGCGAATCTACCTGATCGTGACCTCTTTCGGCTTTGTGGTGGCTATTCATAAAATACATTTTTAATTAACCTACAAAGAACAAGTATGATCAATCTTCGTGCCTGCGAATTCTCGATAATAAGTCAATTATTCCTTTTACAAATAAGGTTATCCGTACATATTATGTTATGTCATAAGCTCACGCCCGTATCCCTGAAGGGGGTAGGCAGAGGCGCACTAACGAACTACAACACCCACATTCCGCCGAGCTTAGTTCCGTCCCAGATGTGATAGGGGGTGAGCCTATCGCCATTACCGGGCTCAAATTCCAGACTCCTGGCTGATACTGAAAAATCACTTCGCCCGACCCGGGGATCGAACCCGAGACCTCAGGACTATAGCCGTAACGCGCACGCAATACCACGACACCGAGGCAGTCTGTACAATTACGGTTTATGTCAGTCACAATGTCTTTACAAACCTTTTCATATGCAGCTAAATGATCACTTAACAACTTCTCCACACCGTCGCCGTATTCCGTGCCATTACTTCGCTGTGACACGAAACGAATTAAATTCCAGCGCTCAGTGAGCAGTCTGTCCCTATGGTATTCTTGTTTTTCTAATTCAGCTGGATATTCTAAAGCCCGGAACACCTGCACAAATTAAAACCAACTGAGTTATTTTACTAGTCACTAAAGGTTTAATTTTATTGATAAAATAAATTATACCTTATAAGAAAATGATAGTCTGATAAAAACTCTCACAGAACAAAATAATGGTTTATACTAATTATATTATTAATGTAATAATCATAATTAAATACAATATAACTCTACATAATTCAATTCATCTTTAAAACTAAAAATTCTCAAACTCTTGTTCATATTGACAAGTTGAACCCCGTTTTAACTTAGTCTCACTAACATATGTGAAATTCGCGGAATCGCCAGGATTCCTACATATCGGCATATATGGTGGAATAATTTTTTGATACAATATTGATTGCCAATTTATATCTCGAAACCACTGATGGCTTTTGATGTCGAATATTCCCGCTTTTAAAGAACCGTATCGCTTCGACGGATCCACTTCTAATAAATGTTTCACCAGAGATTTACACACGGGCGTCATACACTCGGGTATTTTGAACTGACCGCTAAGCACTTTCTCATACAACTTTATTGGATTGGAGTTATAAAACGGGGGATACGCAGCACTCATTTCGTATATCAACACTCCGAACGCCCACCAATCTACGGAAAACGTATAGCCTTTGGACAGAATAATTTCCGGGGCCAGATATTCTGGCGTTCCACATAGAGTCCAAGTCCTAGCTTTTAAGATTTTACTAAATCCAAAATCGCCCAACTTTAAATACCCTGATTCGTTGATTAATACATTTTCGGGCTTCACGTCTCGGTGGATAATTGAACAGTTATGAAGGTATTCTAGTGCTAACACTATTTGGGCTGCATAAAACTGCATCAGTATTTCTGAAAAAGGTCCTAACTTCTTTATCAGTGTGTATAATTCCCCGCCAACTTCATAAGGTAATACAAAATAAACATACAAGTTGTCCTTGCAACAAAAATCAACTGACAACACAAAGGGGAAGTTAACAGATTGTAGAATTTTCTTTTCAAGATGCAGTTGCTTTGTACTCCGTTTTTTGACAACTACGGCCTTTTCAATGGCTTTCATCGCATGATATTCAAACGTATCTTTATCTCGTACTAAGAAGACCGTTCCAAAAGAACCACTTGCAAGCGTTTTAACTTTATCGAAATCTACAGGAGACTTCGTATAAACTGGAGGATTCGCACAGTTATTTAAAAATTCATATTTCAAGCTGTCCAAGTACTTCTTATGATTTACTTGTAACTCGTGTGTGTAAGTGGTTGCCTTTTGATATTCTTTTTTATCAAAAGTCATTCTCTATAGTAATTATGAGCAAATAATTATTGCTAAAGTAATGGGCATTATTTTCACTCCTCTTGACTTTGTTGTCAATATGACAGCATTAAATGAAAAGAAGAATAACATGCGAAGAGGTGATACTGAGGTCTTTTTTCATAAACAGCAGTACTGAGATCTCACTTATACTTCACCTCATGCACACAAACGTAAGACACAAACATATCGGTATCACCAAAGGAGCAGGCAGAACGGGAGTCATACAACTACTTTTCGCCAAATTAATTTTACTCTCATCATGTGACAAGCGGCAGTTTATATCTACATATCGAGTACAAAATCCATATTTTGCTTTGATAATCAACAGAGAAACCTGATTCTACTTTAGACATCATATTCGAAAGCTCAGAACACTTATCATATGTACTGCCTAACAATAGAGCTACACCACCTAGGTAATCCTACTATTACAATAAAATATGCATAGTTACATGTAATGATCTAAGGATCTAATAATGTCTATATTAGACTTCTTATAAATTATGGTTCTATTGAAATGGTATATTACCTATTGTATGTTTTTTCTCTAGAGTGTAGAGTGACTGACCGTACCCGGATCATCGCGAGTTCATTGCATATTCGCTTATATTGTAGTAGCTAGTGTAATTTATTATTGCTATAATATAAGATACGCTGATTTGATGATATCAAGCGTTTTCTGTAGTCATTTCGGAACCACAAAGTAGTTTTCATCATACTAATGGTTTAATTATTGCTCATTAAACGTTTAATTTCATTGTTTAATTACCTATAATTACAGTTTATGACTTGAAACACTAGAATGTAAGTACAATATGTTTTATTTATTGTACTCAAATAACTACATAACAATAAAATTCACTTATGCATCATCCATGATTTTATCATCATTACAAGGTTTTTCTTACGAGACAAATATATCGCGTGTGATTCCGGAAATCACAACAATGTGTTTCAAAAATCCTCAAATTCCTTTTCGTATAGACAAATTGGGGCTTTCCTGAGCTTAGGCTGTGATATTTCTGGAAAATTGCTTGTGTCTCCGGGCGAGGGACATATCGGTATAAAAGGCGGTTCACATTTTTGTTGCAATATACCTTGCCAATCAACACCATTGAACCAAGAGTGAAATTTAATATCATAAGCGCCTGCTTTCAATGCCCCCGTGCGTTTTGCCGGGTCTACTTGCAATAGACCTTTGATTAAATTCTTACATTCAGAGTTAATCGTTTCTGGACATTTGTATTGACCTTCAAGCACTTTCTCGTACAGTTTGTTTGGATCAGATGCGAAAAATGGCGGGTGGCCGGCCTGCATTTCAAAAATTAACACGCCTAATGCCCACCAATCGACGCCAAACGAATAACCTTTGGACATTATCACTTCTGGAGCTAAATATTCTGGCGTTCCACATAACGTCCAAGTCTTTTTCTTCAACACTTTACAGAAACCAAAATCGCAAAGTTTGAGATAGCCGTTTGAGTCAACCAAAATGTTTTCAGGCTTTATATCCCTATGTACTATTCCACAATAATGTAAGTACTCCAAGGCGAGAATAACTTGACACGCATAAAATTTTGATAATTCATCGGAGAAGTTGCCGTATTTCTGTATGTAAGTGAACATTTCTCCACCCGGAACGTACGGCAATACGAAATACAAGTACACATTATCTTTAAAAGCGGAGTCTAAATCTACCACGAATGGAAACTGGATACATTGCATTATCTGCTTCTCTAATATTAAATGCTTCACGTGTTTTCTTTCAAAAACAACCCTTTTCTCGACAACCTTCATTGCATGGTACATGAGAGAACTTTTGTCTCTAACTAGAAACACTTCTCCGTACGCACCATTGCCGATCGCTTTTATTCTATCGTAATTCTCAGAAGTTTTATCGAAAACCGGCGGTTCTGCGAATTTCTTTACGAAATCTTCTTTCAACATCTCCAAATACCGTATATGATCTTGATGATTCTGAGCGGTGTATGAAATTTTTGCCATAACCCGATAAACAATATAAATGTCCCATTTAAATATTCTGATGACAAAATTATATCTGAAATAGGGATAAATATACTAAAAAAATCATTATCTTCGAATGACCACATTACCATGACATTATAGTATTGAAGTAGTCAAAATGAAGTGATCAAAGAGCATTGAAATGATATCGAATATGCAACCATAGGTAACTCCAACGTTAGACCAAAGACAAAAAATAACGTCAGAAAAATATCTATACGTTAGGAAAAAGCACAAGTTAAAAATGATGTGCTTACTTTTTAATACCGCTCTGTATTCAAAAAATATTATATTGCTAAGTTATAAGTGGGATTGGGCTGGACACGTATGTCGTATGTCGGTCGATAGGTGGGCAAAACGGACTACCGAGTGGCACCCAGACGTAATACATTATACAGCGTCGACGCGGCAGACCGAGAACGAGATGGCGGGACGAGCTCAACACGTTCCGTGAAGATTGGACCAGTTTAACACTGAATAGGGAGAAGTGGAAGAAATGGAGGGAGGCCTCTGCTCAGCAGTGGGACAGTAACAGCTGAAAAACAAAAAAGTTATATTGTGATAAAATCTAAAAGCCCTTAACAATTTAGTTACTACAATCTAAATTACATGATATGTTTATTATTTATGTTAATGATGACTTTCGTTTTTTTTTTATTATTACAATTGTTGCATCCTTGGTCTAGTGGAAGTGTATATCATTCAGGCTATGGACCAGGATCTCCTGAGTTCGATTCCCATGTCAGGATGAGTGTTTTACTAACACTATTTTCCCGGGACTGGATCCCCCAGATGGTGTTCACGTCAGGTAGGAAGTCGATCGTAAAAAGTAAGCCAAATCCTTTCTGTAACATTCTTGTAAAATGTGTTGCGCCGACCCCACATTAAAGTTGGATAAGGACAGGTAGAAATCTTATTATAAGGCATATATACTCTAAGTAAGGCTTACTACGATTTATCCTAGAGATTTATGTATTTACCAAAAAGTATTATAATATAAATACAAATAACTAAATTCACCCCAGATTAGAAATTATACTCCTTGAAACATTGTAATAATTGTGTTGTCTATTGAAATTATTGACATTCATTATAAAAAAACAAAAATAATTCTTTTATCAATTCAGTTTTAGTTTGATATTTGTCAAAATATCCATCATTTCATCATCATTAATAAATATTATCTAATCCCAGAGACTTTTATGTATAGAAGTCTTTGTCTAATCCACATTCAAAGAGAAGAATATAAGTTCCAAATACTGTTTGATTAATATTTGCAAAATTTTAAAATCTTCGATCAATCCTTCAAGCTGGTTTCAGTAAAAGATATTGTGGCCATGGCAGACACCGATGCCAAACGACCGAACCCGTCACATCCCGGAGGGTACTCCACGACGAAACAAGAGCAATATTCACAGTATCTAAAAAAACTTCACCAAGATTTTATTGAATCTTGGAACGAGAAATCGGATAGCAACGCAAAATCAAGCGATTTCGAAAGACATAAGATACTCGGTACTGGCGCATTCGGTGTTGTATACCTAGTAAAGCATCTCCAGTCGGGAAAATACTATGCAATGAAGATTCTCGAGAAAGAAAGAATTGTCAAACTAAAACAAATAGAGCACAGCTATTACGAAAAGAAGATCCTATGTGGACTAAACTTTCCTTTCGTTGTTTACATGAAGTACTATTTTAAAGATAACGTTTATCTTTACTACGTATTACCGTTCATCGCTGGGGGTGAAATGTTTTCCCATTTACGCAAAATGGGAAAGTTTGAAGAAACAGCTGCAAAATTTTACGGAGCCCAAGTCGTTCTAGCTCTAGAGTATCTTCATGCTTGCGAGTTAGTTTACCGAGATTTGAAACCGGAGAATATTCTGATAGACAGGTCTGGCTACATAAAGATAACCGATTTTGGATTTTGCAAACTCATCCGCGGGCGCACGTGGACTCTTTGTGGAACACCTGAATACTTGGCCCCAGAAATTATTCTGAGTAAGGGTTACGGTATGACAGTAGACTGGTGGTCACTCGGTATACTTATTTTTGAAATGAGCGCAGGGCATCCTCCTTTCTTTGCTTCAGATCCAATGAGAATTTACGAGAAAATAGTTGCTGGAAAATACAGATGTCCAGCTCACTTCACTATTGAATTGAAGGATTTGATCGGACATATATTACAAGTGGATGTAACAAGACGTTACGGCAATCTTAAAGATGGTGTATTAGATTTCAAGAATCACAAGTGGTTTAAGGAAATCGATTGGGATAATCTACTGAACAGTAGAATTCATCCACCATTCATTCCGAAAGTACGATCGCCGGGAGACACTACAAACTTCGATATTTTTGATGAAGAAAAAGTAAAAGAAAGTCCAGTCTGCTTGTACGAAGAGGAATTTGCTGATTTTTGATGGTTATATCCATTGTGTATGGATTTTAATACTTTTTCTTTTTTACTGAATACCAAAGATAAGGTTGCATGCCCTGTTGGATTATTGTCTTTGGTAATGGAAACATTGTTGGGAAATATTATTTATCCAACAGGGTTACATAAATTATAAGGAAATGTTTTGTGCAATGTTATTGGTTCCCTAAGGATATCGCTAAGTTTAAGTATGAGACTTTTAAGTTTAACGTTTTTGTTCTATTTTGCTGTTAGGGCTAAATAGTATAAAATACTATTGTACCTATAAGTATTTTCCATTCTTTGAGTAAAAATAGCTTCTATGCGCAAGTCTTTCATTTGATATTCGTTCCATACTGCTAACCAAATACAAACGAAAGTGACTTATACCATTAATCACATTTGTGATTTTGCATAAATTCCTCGGCAATTGTTAGTTTAAACAAAGTGGAATACAACTAATTTTGTACATTCATAAATTGAATAGGAAAATAGCCATATCAACTGAAATATTTTTGTTTACTAAAACACTTGTTTTGGCAACGCAAAACATGCATTTTGGCATTAAAATGAATCTCTGGCTATTCACCTTTATATTTTTTGAATAGCTTATATATTCAAAAAATGTAATGCGCCGTCATTTTACGTTTAATGTATTCATATTAATTAAATTCGATCAAAACGGATGGTAATTTATTTTTAATTAAAAATGCTTGGAAAATCCCGTCATAACTATAATTAGATACTTTGTTATGTTAATTTGCCATAATTATTATTCAGTATTTTAAATTGCTTCCGTTAAAAGTATGTATTTTCAACATTATAATTTTAAGTAGTTGATTGTTGCAACATATTTTTGGATTTATACAAAGATACTTTACAGTATACAATATAAAACTGTATTCATATTATACACACTTACGTTTGCATCCCATGCGGAACTCGCATATCATTATTATCTCTAAGAACTTTAAAATTTGATTATTTTTCCCATCGTATTCCCCAAAAATAGTAAGAGAAGAACATTATTTGTAATTGATGTAGATTCGACAGCCGATAGATTTTATTGAACATTACTTCGGGTTCTGAAAATATATTCTGCGTGCCAAAATAAATTAGCTCAGCTATAAAGCGACGGATAATGAAAGGGTCGAGCTCGATTGTGTCGCAGTATCGGTATATTTGCTACAATAAATGATAGTGGAACAAAAAGCCTTTCTTTTCAGTCGAAAGGTCGTGTCTATTTTATTAGGGAACATTAGACTTGTGGCACAGATCGTGGATTGAAGTAATGCGAAACTACATAATTACAAGAATTTATAGAAAAATAAGTGATAATCCTGAATAAATAAATATTTCATTAATCTTTAATATATCGATTACCGTACATCCACCTAGCCTTCTCCCTTTTAAGGTCGGCGCAACTTTTTTAAGGTCAGCTGCCTGACGTCGGTCCTAAGAATCGAACCCAGGACCTCCCGGTTCATAGCCCATATACACTGCCACCAAACCAAGACGGCGACAAGCAAGTTTTATTCAATATCTAAATTTTAGAAATACATTTCATTATCTTCATCAGCCACAGGACGTCCAGTGCTGAACATAGGTCTCCCCCAATTATTTCCAGATAGACCTTTTGGTAGCAGCCTACATCCAGGTAAAAATACATTTACAAAATATAATAACATTTCCTTCTATATTTATTATTATTAAATTAAGAATTTCTAAATATGTTGGTCGAAAATAAATTAAATATTACTTACTAATCCTCCTCCAGCAGTATACAACATCAGGGCAACAAACAAGCCGACGTGGGACAGGGCAGCCCTGGGGCAAAAGTTGCCCCAGCGGGACTTCGGCTTGGTGCCCATCAGTGTCTCCGTCTCCCAAGAAACATTCTTCACGTTCTTACACATTTTATCACTTTCTAGTTCTCATCAATATACTCAACATTGTCTGTCGTCCATAAGTCTGATATAAAGTTAAACAAATATAGGAATTACAAATAATTTAAAGGATACTTATTCATACTAACTTAATGCACATATGTAATCGTTTGTCCCGACTGACTATAAAATGTACGTTTACGCCAAAATTACTAAGTCCAGGACGCTGTTTGGAGCACAATATTAAATAGGAAGGCATTTTTGAAAACATAACGTGGGCAAAGTCGTTAACTCAAAGTCTTCACGATGAGTTTTCAGTTATCCGTCGAAGAGTTTTTTCACATAACATAAGCTCACGCCTGTATCCCCGAAGGGGTAGGCAGAGGCGCACTAGCCAACTAGTACACCCACATTTCGCCGAGCTTAGTTCCGTCCCAGATGTGATAGGGGGCGAGCCTATCGCCATATCGGGCACAAATTCAGACTCCGGGCTGATATGGAAAAATCCAATATCACATTGCCCGACCCGGGGATCGAACCCGAGACCTCAGGACAGTAGTCGTACCGAAATACAACCACGCCACCGAGGCAGTCAGAGTTTTTTCAACCTCGCACATTGCCCGTTAGTAAAACTCACACAGCCCATCCCGGAATTCGAACCTAGAACCTTCCAACCAACAGCTCATATAAGCTACCACAAGACCAAGGAGACGACAAAAGTATTTGGCCCTATCAAATAGCAATATAAAAGAAATACCTTTGCGAAAGCACAGAAATTCAATCAAACAAAGGCAATTTAGTAAAATATTTAGGAAATAATAACGATAAACAGTTAATGGTTATAGCTGTAATTATATGGGTAATAAGTTACAACTTTGAACGTATAGTTTGCATGAATATCGCTATAATCTTTAAAAACGTGTCACTTACCAACAAAACTTAGGCAATTTGCGTGAAGCACGTTCCATAATTTAGACCAAAGTCACGACATTGAATATTTTATTTTGTTATGTAACATTCCTTTGAAATTACATAAATTACTATAGTAATTTAGTATAGCTTAAGAGTTCATTGACTTCCATAGAAATGTGAAAAGTTTGCAGTGCAAACCGTGATGCGCAACTTTATCAAATCGAAAATAGTTTCGGAGTTTTTTTTTTAATATAACAACGCAAATCAACTAATGGACAAGTGACAAGTAAAAATATATAAAAGTATTTTAAAATAATCTGGTCTATCTATAATAGTAGTCGCCTCCTTGCTCTAGTGGCAGCATAATATATGGGCTGTGGACCGAGAGGTCGTGGGTTCGATTTCCAGGTCAGGCAAAGCGAATTTTCTTATTTAATTTCCTCGGGACTGGATCCCCCAGAGGGAGTTGATGTCAGACAGGCACCCGTTCGTAAAAACTTTGCCAAATCCTTTGTACAACATGCTTGATAAAGTGGTTTGCGCCGACCCCACATTAAGATGGGATAAGGGCAGGTAGAAAGAAAGATTTTATAATAATCTACCAACTACTCCAAATTATATCATAAATTATATTACGCTCTCTATAACCATATGACGTACAAAATCAGCATAAACATATATGTAAATGGATATATTCGTAGTTCGTTTGAATATGATCTTGCCTATGAGTTATGATTATAATTTTCCCACAACTATGAATCTTCCGCTGCGAATTCAGAGGAAATCCGACTAAATATATTATAGATTTAAACGTCAATCTTATCCTGTGCTATGATGAATAGCTGATTAATGTTCAATCAGCTCTTGTAACTGACGTGACCGATCAACTATCAAGACAGTGTTTAGGTACAGGAAATAGCATCGCCCGAATGGTCAAACGCTACTCAACTTTAACGGCGCCCTACTGATTTTCGCCATACAATTTTAACAGATGAGCGACATAAGGCGACCTTAAGTGTATGAGCATTCAGCGGTATATCTCTTACACTCAGATTAATTAACTCTTACACAAATAGGTCCCGCTCTAATTTTGGGTTATAAATCACTGCCATTAGTAGACTCGAAAGCACCGATAACCTTGAACTAACGTATTCGACCTTATCTGAAAGAAAAATAAATGGCTATATATTTTATTGCTGGAAGCACTTTGCGCCGAAGTTCTATGGTTGCATTTAAAACATAACTTTTATGCCGATCGCCATTTGGCGTGCAAACGAAAAGGAAAAGCGACGGAAGTATTTTCAATTATCGTGCACCCCGCTTTTAAGTTATGTTACTACCGCCAGCCTGGCGCCTACTGGCTTATCGCCCACATCAAAACTATCGTCTCTATGTAGGAACTCTTAAAGACAGCTATAATTCAAAATAGAGTACATCGAAGCCGGCTCTGAGACGCCGCCAATATCCGTATTGTGTAACTACACATAATAATGACCTATTTTAGGACTCACCTTTTCCTTTCATACTAATATTACATGAAATAAATAACCTGCAATGCCGTAGAGTTACATAAGTAGGACATGAATTTCAAAGCCTAGAACAGAACGTCAGATAAACGCCTAAGTAACTATCCAGACAGCCTTGCTCGATATGGTCTTCCTTAATTATATCACAGATTTTGTATTACAGAGCTAGAGGCATACTTCATCGTAATTCACAAATTAATGGCGATTATGTGCAGAATAGATTAAATCAACCATCAATTAAGTCAAAATAGTATCATGATCAATTGAGGGCATAAAACAAGAAGCCCAAAATCAAGTAAACAAAATTATATCTTACGGAAATGACTCCTGTATATCAGAACAGAAATAACTGGAATCAATAATTACTCACTATAATAAATTCTTCAATGTTTTAACGAATATTTAAGCCGAATTTTTAAAACACTATTATAATTAATTTACACAATCGAATGAAACGTATCCTCATTTGTAATTCCTATACTAAAATCACAAACACTTAACACGTTGCGAACTAATGAACGTAATTCTATTGGAAATAGTCGGGAACTGCAAACGCCCTTTCCGCACTGCGGTCTGCGAATAACTGAAAATGACTTCAGTAAGCTTTCATCTCTGTAGCTTCAGCGATCGCCGTTTCACAGGACTTTCAGCTTTCACGTTTTCACGATTTCACGATTTCACGATTTTCCTTTGTTGTACTGCGAAACTTAGTAATAAAAGCTGAGTTTTATTGAAATGAATAAATATATGTAACTTTCTCATTGTTTCCATTCATTTCATTTTTTTACTCATATTTAAAATATAGAGGTAATGACGATGCAAAAGTATTATAAAATCGACAAAAGTATTATAAAATCGACAGCCTCCGTGGCGCAGTCGACGAGTAGCCGGCTGTGAAGCGGGGAGCCGCGGGTTCGTTTCCCGCATTGAGACAAATGTTTGTGTGGCCCACAGATATTTATTTCAAATCTGGGTGTTGTAAGACCGAAAGTCTCTCATAGTTTCTGACACCCAGGATACAGGTTATACCTAGTGTGGGGTCAGGACTAGGTGTGTGACTGTTGGGTGTATTTATTTATTTATTTAAATAGAAAAACGAGGGTAAAAAATACTGTAATAAGTTATGCTTGGAATAATGGAAACTGGCTCTACAGTAACAACAGTATCATTACCTATGTGTTATGGTAGAATGTAGAGGTATAATCGAACATTGAAAAAACCAATTATTGAAAGCGCAATATTTTTACACATGTTTGTTACCTACAATGTTACAGCACGAATGGCCCGGCTCGATCGGTTTGATACCACTGTCTCAGAGAAAACCGAGGTAAAGTACCAGCTTGCTGTCGCGTTTCGTTCGGTAATTGCGATTTCCGGTGACCCATTTCCCCCCTCTCTTTCCCGATCCCTTTTCCCTTCCCTTCCATTCCCTCCCTTTAGGTTGGCAACGCACCCCTGATTCTTTTTGTGTCTTGGGTGTCTATGGGTAGTAGAGATCACTCACCATCAGGTGACCCATCTGTGCGTTTGCCAGTCTCTGCTATAAAAAAACTGAACTTCAGAACCGATTGCCTTGAAAAAAAATATAGTATTTGTTAGTTTTAAATGGCGCTCCTACAGCCACACTCTGGGCAACAACTTGCTAATTAACAACTTATTACGTACGACACGAACTTATTCTCACTACTGTATATTTAAAAGGGTAAGTAGAAGTAGAACCATCGCACTTTTCTGCATAGAGGAATTCTTATTCCATGGGTTGTGTGGTAGGAGGGAAAATCTATATCTATATTGGATACAAATAGAATTCCAGACAAGTCGCGTGTACTTTGATTTCCATATACTCATTTTTGTCAGTATTAAAGTTTAGATATTTGAGTATTTTTACTCCCATGTACAGCTAGTTATTGAACAGCATTTTTTTGATACCTTCATGGTGTCGTTAAACCCTATTTTAAGGTTTTATATCTTCAAAAATTAGGTAGGTATTTATATCACTGAATCATAAAATTGCGAGAATTCAACGAACACTTTTCCATGTTATGTAATATAACTATTACAGGGGCCAGTGTGAATGACAATTATTTGCTAAAAAATATTAACGCTATTTAGGAGATAATAGAATTACCATTTATTTCTATATGTCTTTATACTTATTTGGACTTATTTGCAATCCGCCATGGAAGTTAATAAATAGACTTGCGAGCGCCTTATCATTGGGTCAGGCTAAAAACTACCTCAGGCTATTCATATAATCGTATTTTGGTAAGCGTTGATAAAAGTTCAGTAAATATTGTATATTTGTATGAATTTATGTGTCATTATTATTTGTCGTTATATATTTATTTTATTTTATGGGTTTTTTGCCTGTGGACGTGGACGTCCTGTGGCTGATGATGATGATGATGATTAATTTACTTGCAAAAAAATACTTAGTATCATCATCATAGGTACCTACATATAATAATAACGTTAATATCGCGTGTTTGTACATTACTTAGATTTGCAAAAATAACTAATTGGGGGGGGGGGGGGGTTAAAAGCAGTAATAGGAGATATTTTTATCATTTTTAGAATTGATGTCTGTCTGTCTGTCTGTGGCTTTGTACACATATCAAATGAAAACCACCAAAGTAATTTTATGGAACTGAATAGGAAATCGTAGAACATATCTTGGGGTAACACTTAGGCTTTGTTTTATTCAAATCGGTTAATTCTATCAACATATATGGATATTCTTGTATCAAGTATATATTTTGTATCAAAAGTGATTTACAAATTATTCGATAGATGGCGTTACCCTATTTTTTGAGTCACATTGTTTTTTTGCGAAATACCATCGTCGTTGAGTGATCGGTGATCTCTGGACTTACCTACTTCACAAAAAGGGGGTGCGTCTATTTTGTATGTGGATCGATTTATTTAAAATTATTGTTCGATAGAGCAGATAAACTCTATCGATGCTTATGGGAACATAACCGTGGACTGTCAAAAACTCACATATCAACTCGCTACAGTTCGGGACCTACCGGCATTGGACATCATCAAATGCCCATGTGCCAAGGACTCCCGGGATGTTTTTGTTACCAGGCGCTATTATTTTCACTACCTGCTGAACACCCAAAATTCGACATTTGATCGTACCTTACCATAATAGTAGGGGAGCCCACGATGCTAAATGGGGATTTACTCGAGCGTCGTAGAGACCTATTGGGATGCAAAGCTTAGATGATATGAAGAAAAAAATGTTATATGATATATACCTTTACATCGGTGGGGGAAGCGGCTATAGATTTTTAAATATGTAAAAAAAAACTGTTGCATGGACATCCTCGAGCGCGTCAGATATTGATAGCATCAATGCCCTACGTATTTTTAATAATGTACGTATGTTAATCTGATCGTTTGCATGATGCGAGTGGTTGTATTTAAGGGTTGAAAATGAAAAAAAAAAAAAAATTATCGAGCGCGTCAGATTTTCTAACGGAGTGTTAATAAGTGCACCAAAAGCTCAAAAAAGCTCTCATTCACTAATCTGACGATTTCGATGGGACGCAAACTCGCGGCCATTTTCATAATGTGCAAAAAAAATTCGCCATTTTGAAATACTCAAGCGCGTCAGATTAAGATATATATGGTTCATCTTTATGTTCTAAACGTACTGTCTCATAATCTGACGATTATCTAGAGGGATTGGCCTGATCTGACAAAAAAAAATTAGAAAAACGGTTCACCTTAAAGGCCATCCCTGCAACTTCCCGCTAATTCCATTCTTGGGCTCTTAAAATTGTACTTATGACATTTTTGAGCTCAAAATATAATTTATGTGATATTTTGAGCTCGCTGAGTTCAAAGAAATAGAAATTTCATAGAACACTATTTTTGGAATTTTCAAACCACAATAACTTTTGAATGGATCAACCGATTTTCACGCGGTTGGCGGCATTCGACGCAGTTTTATCATCCTCATAAGTAATTTTGCAATTTTAATTGATCGAACCACAAATTTCGGAGTAATCCCGAAAAAACCCTTTTTCGGGTTTCTTTCGTTCACGATATCTCTCGAACGAATCAACCGCTTTTGACCAGCTAGGTGGCGATCGACGTGGTTTTTCAAGCTCAAAGGCGGATTAGTTTTTGAAGTTGATCGATAAAGCCGGTTAAAAGTTATTCAAAAAAAACCACTTTCAAAACATTTTTTTTTTTTTAAATCATTGAACTTAATTAATTGAAAAGCTCAGGAAGCAGAAACCAGAGTGGGGACGGAGTGAGAGAGTAATAGATAGAGAAAGAGTGAGAGAGGAATAGAAGCGCGGAGAAAGAAATGTAGGCATCACGCAACTGCACGCATTTAACTTTATCGACAAATTTTTATTATTTCGGCTTGCGGAAATCGTCAGATTATATATTTTTCATTATTCTTGAATTATTTCCTTCAAAATAAAAAAAAATTTAGCTACGCTCGAGAATGTCGAGATGACGTTTTTTTTTTACAACTTTGTTGCCCTCCCCTTTTTTTACGTCACTCTCAAATTGTCAGATTAGTGGAATATACACTTTTTAGGATGTAATTAACTCACCCTACCTTAATCTGACGCGCTCGAGAATTTCTGATGGTCAATTTTTTTTTACTAATCTGATCCTGTATCCTTCACGGGCGGCCTTATATATGGGCCTCATGTTTTGTGGAGGTGCTTAACCGGGTACAAGGTATCCCCCTGTATATTAATCTGTCGCGCTTTAGTAAATCCCGAAATCCCCGCTTGGGCTCCCCTACTATAAGATAGCTCTGAATCAAGGACTGTTTGTACCAATTTAACTTTGCGAGGTCCTTAGTTATCACCGTCGCGTCGCATGAAGGATCGGCAACTATGCGGCCCACCGCAGCCTTAGGCCCCAGCCTAAGGCCGCGGTCTCGAACTCAGCGGCGGCTTAAAAATTTCGGCGGTAAAAATTTGGCCATATTATTATATAAATCATGATAAAATTATATTATAGTGTGGATGGATAAAATAGTTTCCATAAGGAAAAACTTAAAACTACTTCAATCATGACACAAACTCAAAGTCATACACATTAACATATTAATAACTTTAGTCGTAACAAAAACAATGATTCCAGTTTTGATGCTTTAAATTATTCATAATTTTGGTTTGCTAAATTAAAAGTGACTCATCGTCACTTCATAAATATTATTATCACAACTTTACCCAGAACGTTTGAATAATTTAGATTCAAAATTCAAATCTTTGCTCAGCTCAGAATTATTGAGCATCGAATATCTTAGCACATAAAAACCATACAATTGGGTACTTGATTTTTTTTTTTTTTTTTTTTTTTTTTTGGCCCTACAGCTGCTTGCCTAACCGAGTCGGCAAATTCAGCCACACCGGTCTGTTGGGATGAACGCAGGTGCGCCCAACCCATAAAGTTAGGTGACCACGCTGAGGGCAACCCACTAACGGGTTACGAACCTCGGCTCAGGGCGGTCACTGAGAGGGTGATGTTGAAGACATCAACGATTAGGGGAGTGTGGACGTGTTTTCCTAACTATCCATTTCTGTCATCGGCACGCGGGCCGGAATTGTTAACAGGGTCGGGGGGGCTGCTACTGGGAGCGCGGCGTGGTCCTCGTCGGCGGGGACGGAACATCGGTCGTGTGGAGTGTGGGAGCGATTTAAGATGCTCGATCTTACGTTGAATGGCCAGAGTGATGGCGTCATCAGGGTCTGACAAAACGGATCTAGGACGTCTCCATTTCGCACGGTCAAATGGAGTATATATTGACGCTTGACGGACAAGCGTGTTTGGGTGGTGTGCCGCCCGATCGAAGTAGCGTCTGCTAGCCATCTGCATAAAATGCCTGATGGTCGGCAAGTTGGTGTCAACGTGGAGGTCGTGGTTACGGATGTACCACGGAGCGTTAAGCGCTCGTCTTAAAAAGACGTTTTGCAGGACTTGCATACGCTTAAGTCGAGCGGGCGGTATGTGAGCGAACACGGGCGACGCGTAAGTCATTATCGGCCTAATACACGTTGTGTAGATCCTAATCTTGTTGCGGGCTGACAACTTGCTCTTACGGTTTAAGAGAAAATGTAATCGTGCTAACGCGATTGCGGCTCGCGCGCGTACCGCATTTACATGAGTGATGAAGTTCAGTCTCCGATCAAGGTTGACTCCTAGATATTTGGCGTTGTTGGTCCAAGGGATAGCCTTATTGGCCATGGTGACTGAAGCGTTAGGCTTTTGGGTGAAAATTCTCTTGGTAAAGAGAATTGCCTGACTTTTGGCGGGGTTGACAGTGATTCGCCATTTGCGGAACCACTCACCGAGTTCATCGGCTGCGGTTTGCAAAATGCGAATCACTTTGTCCGGGTCTCTACGTGAAGCGTAGATTGCCGTGTCGTCAGCGAAGAGCGCCAGATGGGCGTCTTTCGGTTTAGGGATATCGCTTGTGTATAGCGAGAAAAGAAAAGGGGACAAAGCGGAGCCTTGCGGGACTCCGGCAGTGATGGTGTGTCGGGAGGAAAGAGTTCCCTCCACGCGATATTTGAACCCGCGATTCGACAAAAATTCTCGTATGATGTGCACGAGCTGTGTGGGCACATTGAAGGTATACAACTTGTAGAGCAAGCCGTTGTGCCACACTTTGTCGAATGCTTTTTCAATATCAAAGAAAAGAGCACCGGTAGGGTTTCCGCGCCTAAAGTTGTCGTGGACATGCTCCGTGATGCGGAGGATCTGATTCACGCAACTCTGCCTACTACGAAAACCAAACTGCTCTGGAGGGAGCAGATGGTGAAGGTGGGCGACTATCTTGATGCGATCGAGGACGATTCGCTCGTAGAGTTTACCCAGAGCGCTGAGTAAACTGATGGGACGGTAAGAGGAGGGTTCGAAAGCGGGTTTCCCCGGCTTGTGAATACCTATCACAACCGCCTCTTTCCAGACGTCTGGAAAGAGGCTGTTTTGGAACGCTGCATTAAAGATGTCAGCGAGAATTTTAACTAGATGCTCCGGGAGCATTTTCATGACTCTATTGGATATACCGTCACCCCCGGGGGCTTTTCGTCTTTTGAGCGCCTTGATCAGAGAACTGACTTCTTCGATTGTCACCGGCGCGAGTGGGTCGGGCGGTTGGTCGACATCCGGGTCGACGTTTGTCGGGCGCGGACGCGGAACCGGTATCGGTGGCGGCGGGATTGCGTTCCTACTTTCGACAAAAGTGTCAACCGCAACGAGATGCTCTGGGTCAATGGGAACTGAGGTGAGTGAACATTGAGCCTCCAGGCTGTCGGCAAGCAATTCCGCTTTCTCGTCGTCGTCAAACGCCGGGCGTTGATTCGGACGATTGAGCGGGGGCATGGTGACTGTATCATTTCTCCTGAAGGAACGGCACAACTGCCAGAAAGCCTGGTGAGTTGGATCTAGCTCTGATAGGTGAGTTTCCCACCTCGAATCGACGGCCTCTTGGATGCGACGTTTGGCCTCGCGTTGGAGGAAACGCGTTAGATGCCGTTGATCCGGGGAGGGATTCGTCTTACAGGCTCTCAGCGCGGCGTTTCGCCTCCTCACCACACATTTCACGTCTTCGGGAAGGTGCCAATGGCTAAGCATAGCCTCCGGCACCCTCTCGGAGCTGTCGCTCACGACGTTTTGGATATGTGCGGTGAAGGAGCGAATCGCGCCGGACGTCTCTTCAGGAGTAACTATGTTGGTCGGGATCGCGGAGAGATCAGGGGATGAGGTGTCCTCGAGCTTGGTGCCTAGGAGACGCCAGTTCGTTTTCACCTTCATCGGTACGTTAGGACCTGTGTCTGTGGGACCGTTTATAGGGACTAGATCTAGGATCACAGGTCTGTGGTCAGAGTCCAACTCTTGTAGCACCTGCATGGAACGCACGCGTAGGCATACGTTCCTTGCAAGCGCTATGTCGAGTATGTCAGGTCGGTGATTGTCGTTAATTCTACTATAATGGGTGGGTTCTGATGGAACTAGAATTTCCATATCAATAGTGTCTAGACACCGCTCTAGTGCTGCACCTCTGCTGTTGGTAGAGTTGCAGTTCCAGAGCGTGTTCTTGGCGTTGAGGTCGCCCGCCAGAAGGACAGACTCCCCCATGCTCAGTAGGGTCGAAATTTCATTGGAGTGAAGCTCCTTTTGGGGTGAGAGGTAAGCCGAGATGATAGTGATCGGCGGATGTCCTGTCAATGCTAGCCTGCAGACTGAAGCCTCAATGTTCGTCAGGTTTTCGGGGGGGTCTAGAGGTATGCAGTGCAGGGACCTTTTAAAGTATATTAGGGTGCCACCAAAAGGGCCAGTAGTGCGGTCGTTCCGAACTACTTTGAAATTAGGGATATTAGGGTTTCGGTGAGCAGGTTTGAGGAACGTTTCCTGGATGAGGAAAACGTCCAGATTGTTATCGCGGACAAAGTGTGCGATTTCGGCACATTGGCCGCGAATACCATTGGTATTGAAAAAGCCCACTCTGAGGGAGCGAGGCTTGGTCCGCGACGGGGGGGAAAAAATATTATTGTTGTTAGCCATCGGAAGGCGGTAAAATTAAGTCAGCGATGTAGGATCGGTGTTCCCTATAGAGAATTTCTAAGTCAGACACCAGTCTTGCGTCCGGGTGGCCCTTGGCTGCTATTTCCCTTATTTTATCAGAGATAAGGGTGTAGTAGTCGATCGGGGGGTTTATGATGGCGTCGTAGATGGCATCTACTTCAGCCTTAGAGAGTGTGCGACCCGCCGCGGTAGGGGGTGCAGGGTTTTTGGGGCGCGGCTGGGCTGCCCTGGGAGGGTTAGCCCGGGAGGCCGCAGGAGTGGGAGCTGGAGCAGGATTGGTAGGAACCGCGGTGGGTTGGCTGGGAGTGGCCGGGATGGCGGGAGTGACTCCGCCGGGGGCCTGGGTGGTGGCTGCTACCTCTTCGGCTTGCTTGCTTGGCAACTGCCAATGGTTGCGCGCCGGGATGGGTGCAGGGATGAATTTAGCCTGAGGGGCCTTGGGGGGTAGAGCTTTAGGAGCTCGGGTCGGTTTTTTGGGGGCATGCGTGCACCCACGATAACTAGCCGGATGGCCTACTTGGCGGCAATTGGTGCACGAAGGCGGCTCCGTGCACTGGGTCCTATCTTTGGGACGTGGGCACTGTGCAGTTCCGTGATTTCCGAGGCACTTGACGCACCTGGCGGGCATGCGACAACGCAGCGATGAATGGCCATACAGTTGGCAGTTGTGGCACTGCCCGATTAGCCGTTTGCGGTGGGGGGTCTCCACGGTGAAGCCGCGGAATCCAAGAATGTCGCTGATGGCAAACAGATGTTTGGCATCAGCGGGGGTTTCTAATTCTACGAGGACCATCTCGTAGGGCTGCTGAGTGGCGTCTGCGCGGGCGGGACGGTGCATACGGGTAACCCGGACGCAAGAGATGCCTTTCTCTTGAAGGCCTAATGTAACTTCCTCGGTCGACATTTCTAACGGGATTCCGCGTATAACAAAGCGGTAGGTGCGCTCCTCGGGGAGGGCGTAAGTGTAATAGTTGATGTCTCCGGAAGACATCCACTTGGTAAGGGCGCGGTGGTCGGCCACCGTAGCCGGCATGACGGTGACTGTTTTGTGGAGGCTATTCCACCTATTGTTTCTCAGGGTGATGCCCTGAGACTGTATTTTCGCGAGAAGGGTGGGTAAGGAGCTACCATCCGGGACGCGGATGTTGATTGGGGGAGGTTTTTTGCCCTTTGGCTCAGAGGGAGCGGAGGGCCTAGAGGGTGCGGCTGGTGAGGACGGGGGTGAGGGGGAAGCCGGCGAGTCGGTGTCGAAGGCCAGCGCAGAGGGCGCCGGAGTTGCCACCGACACGGCGGTGGCCGATCGCGGCTTCTTCCGCCTCCCGCGCTTCACGGTCGTGAAACCGTCGTCATCCTGCTCGGATGACGATGATTCCGACCGAGAATCGCCGGAGGTTGAAGAAGCCGCGGGCCTCTTGGTGGATGCGGGTGAATCGGTTTCCATCGCCGTAGCGATGGGCCCTGAGGGAGCGGTGGGCGAGGCGGAGGGTCCGTCGTCCGTTGACGGGCTCTCCGTCTCGTCGGCAAAAAGGTCCGGCATAATCTCTCTAAAGAGAGTTTCAATACGAGCCCACGCGAGTGGGTTTTCCGCCGCCTTCGCGAGGGCCACGACAAACTTCTGTTTTGGCGGGGCCATCGCGAGTGCTTGGGAAGTCGAGGTTTAAGGCGCGAGTGTGTTCCGACGCGGGGTGCGTTCCGCCCGGGAAAGAACACACTAGAAGAAACCGGGCGGCGCTCGCACTGACGTACGGTCGCGGATCGCGGGTCGCGGGTCGCGGTGGGACGCGTGAATTTACGTCCCCGGGTGGGTGTGCCCGGGGCTGAGTATGTGAATGACCCTCCTCGCCGGGTATAGGCGAGGGGGGGTGTACTTAAAATTAGGTGTGCCCTAAGCTGGTATCCCTTTGCCAATCTTAATGTGCGAAAGGGTTCCTAACAGTCCGTGCACCGTAAGTGGTATTGGTCCGAGGACCGCACACTCAACCGGATACACGGGATGGAAATCGGGATGGGTAGGGTTGGGAAGGAGATATGCGGGGGAAAGAGTGGTGTGCCTCCACTAATTCCTTATCCGCACCCGTCCGGCTTGCTTCAGCCCTGAAGGGGCGTGGCGCGGGCCGGGTCACCGCTAGCTTCGGCTTGTTGACACCGTGAGGTTTACCACCGAGCTAATTCCCTGAAGGGGACAATAAATAATATACCGAGAATTCGGGCTAATCCCTGTCCTGAAAAGGACGCGGATGGGCCCTTTGTCTGGTAACCGACAAAACAAAGCGGAGCTTTGTTTTATGGTCGGATTACCGAGACGGCAGCGCGGGGCTGCAATCCGACCTGACAAACAGGCCGGTAATCGGTTGTAAAATCACTGCAGGTGCAGTGACAATACGTCCGAGAGCGACCGCTGCCAAGAGCGGAATGTGTGGGTACTTGATTAATTTTTTTATTCATTTTATACGAAATTTACGTCATCTAAAACGTAACACAGAAAGAAATATTGAAATACTCCCAAAAATAAAAAGTTATAAGCTTTTGTAGTTTGGTGTAACCTTCAAACAGCGGGAAAGAGAAGTATCAGTAAAATCACGTCACGGCCATATCGGTGCGTGCGTTGGAAAGGGATAGCAAGATATCCCCACTACTGCCTCATTTTTCAACCAATTTGGATGCGGTTTTTAGAGAAGGGTTTCTTTTTTGTTTTATTTGCTATTGCATATAAAAATGTGTATGTAATGAAACATAGTCAAGTACATAGATGCGTGTCAGGCCATCCACAGTAAATGGTTTTGTACTCGAAGTATGGACAAATGTTACCTGACGAATGAATGTGACTTAAAAATAAGGAGAAGGTCCTGAATTCGTCTGTATTTTTTTATGTATGTTACCCGATATCTTCGCCTAATGTGGACCGATTGTCAAGATTTGTTCCATAGAACTTATTCCAAAGGTGGTCTCAATAAAGGTCACGATCGAATAAATTTTGAAGTCGGTTCGTTAAGTTTTTAAACTTCAAAATAAACACTCAAAAGTAAAAAATAACAACAATTATTTCTGACTCTCTTTGGAGACGGTGCTGAGGCTGAAGCCGATTAAATAAAAAATTTGAAGTCGTTTTTCAGTTTTGTTAAACTTTAATAACCATTTATAAATTTTTAGTGCTCATTAATGTTAAACATAAGTAGCTGTCTATACGAGCCTGTAATATAGAAAGAATTATCCACCAACTCCTAATAGTTCTATTATCCATCATTAGCTCAGCAACATAAGATGATGAGCATCAGACGCAAATACCTGAATAGTTTTATAAAATATATAAAACACACTATGGGTACCTATAACATTTGAGGGTTGCCCTCGATTTTTCTGGGATCCCATCATCAGATCCTGACTTGGTGCCAATGGGACCACCTGGAAAGTATACCCTTTTAAACACACCACAAGAACATTTTGTCTACGTTTTTGTCCTGTTATAGCCGGATTTCTCTATTTGTCTACTTTCGTTTATTTTCATACAATATTGTAGACAACACGTAGACAACATCTCGGCAGTCGATTATTGGGATAATCTCGTGGCGCGCATGCTAGGCGGGCAGGCTTCTTCGATTAATCGGGGAACATACATAAAAAAAAGATTTCGACGAATTGTTAACCTCCTCCTTTTTTTGAAGTCGGTTAAGAACAACTCAAACACAATATATAGAAGAATCAGTAAGAAATACCTCCTGTAAAGATAGAATTTAAGGAAGGAAATAAAGCCACAAATATAAATATAATTTTATTAAGTAACTGACTTATTGACCACTTCTTCGCAGAAAACACAAACGCGTTCGTGACACGTAACTTTATTCACCAAATGATTTCAAAGTAAAGTTCAGCCGGACCATAATGGCGAGACCTTGCTGATTCCGGCTGCGGAATTGAACTTATAAAGGGTTCGCTAAAAATAGAAAGTTAAGGCTTTATAGGTTTAATACAACATACTTTTAACACAATATATAAGCTCAAGTCTTATGTCGCCCCCTCGGTCTAGTGGCAGCATATGTGGGCTGTGGATCGGGAGGTCATGGGTTCGATTCCCAGGTCGGGCAAAGCGAATTTTCTAATTAAATTTGCCCGGGACTGGATCCTTCAAAGGGAGTGGTCATCAGGGAGGCAGCCGGTCGTAAAAACTTAGCCAAATCTTTTCTGCAACATGCTTGAAAAGTGTGTTGCACCGACCCCACATTAAGGTGGGATAAGGGTAGATAGAAAGAAAGAAAGAAAGAATAAAAACTCAAGTATTAGATAACTAAGTATCCTCGAAGCTTTAAGAACAGCGGGCTTAGACAAGTGGCTCATACGCTAATCGAATAGAATAGTCGAAAATAATAAATGTATGGGAATGACATACGAATACGCTATATGCGGCGTACTCTTATGTCATTCTCATACATTTATTCTATTTGACCACTCTATTCGACTAGCGTACAAGCCACTTGTCTAAACCCCCAGGTGAATTAGAGCGCCGAGCCCTTATATTTTGTAATACTTTCGTTAGACTTTATACCTACGTTATTATTATTCTTACTTATTATCTTACTGCCTCGGTGGCGTGGTGGTATTTCGGTACGACTACGGTTCTGAGGTCTCGGGTTCGATCCCCGGGTCGGGCAAAGTGATATTGGATTTTTCCATATCAGCCCGGAGTCTGGAATTTGTGCCCGATATGGCGATAGGCTCGCCCCCTATCACATCTGGGACTGAACTAAGCTCGGCGAAATGTGAGTGTTCTAGTTCGCTAGTGCGCCTCTGCCTACCCCTTCGGGGATACAGGCGTGAGCTTATGTTACGTTATGTTATGTTACTTATTATATACCAGCTGTTTCCCGCGACTCCGTCCGCGTGGAAATTTATTTTCCGTGATAGAAGCCGATGCCCTTTAAGCGTGAGGAAGTAACAAACATACAAACACATTCACATTCTTTCGCCTTTAAAATATCATTGAGCGAATTTTTTATTTTCATTTGCGTGCATGTTCAATATAAAAAGGAGAAAGAAGCCTAAAGTATTTTCGAAAAGTTTCATTGAATTGTTTACAGACTTAAATGTTAACAGTGGCTCAAGCGCAAATAGTCATGACGATCGAATTTGAATCAAGCTCGCTGCGCAGAGATAACACTTGATTAAAACTTCATACAAGTGACAATGACATATTAAACGTGTTTATAGCTCGATTTAAATTCGATTCACCAAATTAGTATTAATCTATATTCAGATATAAATTTCTAAATGTCTTAGCTGCCTGGCCATCTGGCGCCATCGCGACTTAGTAACAGGATAACAGCATACTCTACCGTGAGTTTGTTGATGGTCCTGACTCCATGTCTGTGGAGAAAGAATCGATCTTCATGTCTTCCTCTAAAGTCGATTTACATCTAACGAGTTGGACGAATGCTCATTGTACGCTTGCTCTTTAAATGTCTCTGTAAACAAAAATAGGGCAATTTGAAAGCAAAGTACCGTTTACAGCTACACACTAAAAAAATAATACTATACAACCAATAATACACTTTTATGGAGCTGAGAGCCTAAAGCTACCTTCTCTACATAAATGATTTATCACTCAAATATTACTGTTTGAGGTCAGCCTATTTACATAATTTGGGATATCGACAAGTCTGGTTTCCTATGGCTTTTTATCCCAGACTATTATTATACGAACTATCGATGTTTATGTGTGCCAATCACACTGTGATGCGAATACTTCACTATATTTTCCATAGATTATATCAATACTAATATAATACGGAAAACTTAGGATCTACATAATTACTGCATAATAATGAATATGCCTAAAGGATACAAAGGGATCCAAAGATTTTATTAAACGTAAACATACGAGTAATAAGTGTCTGTCATACTTCACCTTTAACCTTAACATATTTCATGCGTGTTCTTGCCACTGTCAAGGTTAATTAAGATTTATAATCACTCGGTCATCCAATACCATTGTCAATTACTGTTCCTCAGAAAACGGAATCACGAGTTAATTCATCATTTCCTCTTCATAATGTCAATGACAATGGTATCGGTGTACAAATTAATATCTTGTACTTTGTGGCATATTAATTACACTTTGGCAATAATTAAATTTTGCCAATGAAACTTATTATGATGTGTATGTTTTTTTATAGCAGAAACTGGCAAACGAGCAGATGGGTCACCAAATGGAAAGTGATCTCAATCTCCACCGCTCATAGACACCCAAGACACAAAAATAATCATGGGTGAGTTGCCAACCTAAAAGAAGGAAATAGAAGGGGAGGGAAAGAGGGATTCGAAAACGAAGGAGGTAAATGCGCCACCGGAAATCTCACTCACCGAACGAAACGCGACAGCAAGCTGCCACTTTACGTCGGTTTTCTATGAGACATTGGTATCAAACCGGTCGAACTGGCCCATTCGTACTATAGACGTTACTGTCTACAGCGTGGCTCTCTTCTTCTTTCTATCTGGCGATATCTCGGCTCAGTGCCAGATTTCGCCTTCCTACTTAAACGCTCCCACTTCGACTGGTCTTAAATATCCACAGAGATGCCGTTGGTTCTCATATTTTCGTCCATAATGTCTAGCCATCACTTTTTGGTCCATGCATGTTTTGGGGGTGGGTGTTGTGGGACTGTAAGTACGTCACAGTTCCTGACACCCACGACACAGATTAAATCTAGTGCGGGGCCTGGGGTATATAATGTGACTGTTAGGTGTACTATTTATTCATTTATTTGCTGGTGGTAGGATATTCGTATCCAACCGGATGGCGACCACCGTACATAAACTAAAACCTGCTATACTGACCCTCACTCCGTGTGTCGTTCGCTTTCCAGGATCAGCCAGTGTACTTCCGGTTCTCTCGTGGGGCTTGCGGTGGTTGGTTGGGACGGGTATGGGGGTATCCCTGTGTCTGCATCTATAATCCCCCTGTTTTGACGCAAGCCCCTCGATTTGCTTCTTTCTGCTTCGGATTCGAAGTGTGAAGCAGCATAAATAGGCCGGCATGATTATGTCGAATACGGATAAATTGTTTGTCAGTGGTTGCTTATTTTTTTTTTGGACTGCCCAACGGTTATCATCAGGTGCAGTGTAGTTAGTCACTTTGTCGTGCCCGGATAAAAAAATATTTAAATAATATTACAATTACACCCAACAGTTACACAGTTATTTATCCTACACAGTAAAGTAAAGTTCTTAAACATAACCATATTTTGCGTAGGTGTTTATTAAATTTAATAACATGTTTTGAATTACTCATAACTCGTAATTAGTGGAATCAATTTATCAAATCTATGAAATTCTATTATTTTTTTGTATAACGACTTCCGGAAGCCCTGTCTCAAAAAAAAATATTCTGTGTTGTGTGGAGTAAAAAATCCAAAGAAATCCAAATTTTGTTTGTCCGTTGTACATTTGTGGCTATCACATGATTTATTTGTTTGTTTCTTCCACGAAGCAACGAAGGGAAGGATTATCATGTTTAACACATTGATATAAGCTGTTTATAAGCCGGAAATTAACACAAGCTACATTATCCGCCCCAGATAATAGAGTAAAAACGTAGAGAATGACAGTCTCATACAAAATGCCATCCGAAAGTAAAGCCGATAACGATTCAATGTGTGCACAGGCGGCGCGTAAATACTTGAGCCAACACACACATAAATGAATAGTAAGTATTGCAAGTAAAAGACATTGTACCAACAAAATGGGGATATCGAAAGTGTTCTAATAATTATGAACTTGTCTTATTATAGACTCAAATCTATAATTTGTATTGCTTTGATCCGAATTGAAAATAAAGGGGGGCATGTGTCGACCGGTTTGCATGTTTTTTCCCTTTCAAAACCTTATACCATAGATTACTATACTATATACTATACTATATACTATACTATATACTATACTATATACTATACTATATACTATACTATATACTATACTATATACTATACTATATACTATACTATATACTATACTATATACTATACTATATACTATACTATACTACATAGATACCTAATCCACGCGTCAGAAACCTGTCATTTGCAGAGAGATACTTTATCCATGGTCAGTCGCTGGTTCCACAATTATCATAGAGACGACATCGCGGCAACGTCTGTTATTATAATTTTATAAACGCCTTCCTATTATCTTGTGTAAGAACGACCGTTTTGTGTTTACGACCGGCTGCCTGCCTGACGTCAACCCCCTCTGAGGGATCCAGTCCCTGGCAAATTAAATTAGAAAATTAGCTTTGCCCGACCTGGGAATCGAACCCATGTGCGCAAATAATAGTAATTTTATATAAACCTGTTGCAAGTTAGAGGTACAATAATACATTAAATATTTATTTTTCTCTTGAGTGATCCGGACCCGAACGATCGAGCATTTATTGCATATTTGCACAAGTAGTAAAAAATTAAGATTACCAAGTTTAAATTAAATAGACACTGAATCAACTTAGTATTTAAATAATACTATACTTACTAGTAAGTATAAAGTACGTATTTGCGTCACATTTAATAAAGACTAGTCATTTTAACACTGTTCGTGTGAAGTTAATAAAAATACTCGTATCAAGAAATTTTATAAAACAATAGATGTCATATAGGTGATGTGGGATCAAAGACCAAAGTTTAATACTTGAAAATAATAGATGTCCCGTCTTCGAAGACTAGAGTCTAAACATCATATAGGGTTGCCAATCGCCCAGTAAAACATTGTCCTGATAATAAAACCCCATTAAAAATTATACAATGACACGCAAACCTATTATCGATCCGAAAAATGGTTGCCGATTTCAAAGGTAAGGCAAAACAATATTACTAAGTTTGATATTTTGTCCCGGAATTCACGCACGCAAAATTAGCAACCCTAACATCATTTCAGATGTATTTATAAACCATCGTTTGTTTTCGAGTCATTTATTTAAAGTATTTCAACATTATGGATAATCCCAAACAAAATACATTTTTAATAATTGTATGCAAATTTTTATAAGTTTAGTGACTTTACCAAATGCGTCACTAGTATTGTAACCACTGTACAATACACTCAATTAAATAGGTAGGTACATTGAGTTTCACTGACATGAGATTTCCTGGTTCGCGTCGATGCGCGTCTATGAAATTTGTATGAAATATTAACCAAACGTCATCAGTGCGCAGCGAACTGGAATACATTTACATTTACATTAGTTTTTCGTGCTCGGGCTACAGGACACTCATGACATTCGAGATACTTTGGACAATGGACGAATGTCTAAAAATGACCTACAGTCTCCACAAAATTCTGCTACTTAGCACACCTGGGAACCCTCGGTAGGTACCCTTTAATTTCAACCTGCTCTCATCATATGGGCTGTGAACCGGGAGGTCCAGGATTCGATTTCCAGGTCGGGATTCTTTCTTTCTTTTTGCCTGCCCTTATCTCACCTTAATGTGGGGTCAGCGTAATACACTTTTTCAAGTATGTTGCAGAAAGGATTCAGCTTAATTTTAAAGACCGGTGGCCTGCCTTTAGTCAACGCTCCTGTAGAGGGTCCAGTCCCGGGCAAATCAAATGAGAAAATCGCTTTGTCCGAGTTAGGAGTCGAACCCAGGAGCTCCCGGTCCCCTGCCCGTATTATATGCTGCCACTAGTCCAAGGAGGCGACTACATTTATCATGTATAAAAGTTTATAGACGTTCGAACGTCGTTGATTAATAACTAAAATCAACACAATATTATATACTTTATGCATCGATATAATAATATACCTAGATGCACAGTTCCATACAAATATCATTGTAAACAGTGTCCTCGACAGACAAAACAAATAAACATCACAAATTTAATTAAAGTAACACAAATATGACCTTATAGACGCGGCATAAAGTAGCTTTTTAAATTGCATGTTCAAACGTTCATGTATTCGAAATTTTTGAATTTCCAATAGTTTTTGAATTTGACAATAATTTGACATTATTAAAAGAAACATTCTAGTCACTTGGACAAAGATTGAATGGAGTCGAATAGTTCTTGTATTTATTTGTAGGAATGTTGACCACATGGCGTACAATGTAGATGAGAATGGCGATATCTGTATAATAATTTTACTTACATTAAGAGATAGATAGTGTATAAATGTTTAGAAGATAACAAAGCTTATTAGTTATAAATATGAAATAAGCACTGTTTTTCCTTAACGTGATTCATAAATAAATAAATAACATCCAACAGTCACATACATAGTCCTGGCCCCATACTAAAATCGTCTTTTGCTCTTTAGATTCTTAATAATTTATTTTAGACTATCATTTCATTTTCTTAAGGGCCCATACTACCTCAAATGGCTTATTTTGAACCCGGATAAAATCAACAATACTGCAGCTTTTACTTTGTAATAAATATATGATAAAGTTGAGGGCTTATGTGAGTGAACATGTGTGGCGAAAACACGATTCCTTAAAATTTTCTCGATAGAAAAAAATTGCAAAGTTACCTCTAAACCGAATTAATATCCCGGATTACTCATTACATACTTCAAATAAGATCGTGAAATTTTGTATAGTAACTTAGTTAAATAATACGCATAGGTTATGTGTTTTGGATTTTGAAAATAATTTGTCTTTTTATTGTAAGATCCAATTATCTAAATTTCCGCGTTTTGCGCACCGTTTTAGTTATGACCGCCCTGCCGCCCGGCCCGCACACATTCCCGCTTCGGCTGTCAGACGGGGAGGTTGTGTCGCTTGCTGTCAGCAAAATAAATAAATATAATTTATATATCTGGGATACTTCATCAATTAAACAACGTATTGTAGGTGATTATAATGATGATAACGAGAATATTCTAATAAATAAGTCAGTATTTTCTAGGTTTCCATTTACCTGAATATTTAGTAGATTAGAAATCCAGTCGCGTGTCAGCGGCGTAAGTATAGCAAATGTCACGGGCCCTCTACTATTACACACGGTTAGTTAGAACATAAATTATTATGTACAAAGCTGAAAGGATACTGTATTCGTAATAATAAACAACTTTTATTCTTGCAATTTTTTCAATATACTTAATACTTTCACAGATATTGCCAAACAAAGTTTTATTTTTAAATCCTACATAAAATTATTAGGTATATGTATATTAAAAATTTAAATATAAAGTATTTATATAGCAGTAACACGATTGCTCGTGGGTCAGGGTAAGTCATCTCCACCGCCCATAGATAGAGACACCCATGACAAAAAATATCATGGGTATATTGCTAACCTAAAAGGAGGGGAAAAGGGATTGATAAAGAGATTGGAATTGGACAACCGGAAATATAACTCACCGTACGATATGCAACAGCGTGCTGCCATTTTACATCGGTTTTCTGTGAGACAGTGGTGTCCAACAGGTCGAGCCGGCCCATTCATGTTGTAGACGTAACTGTCAACAGCTTGGGTCTTCCATTAAAAAAATATAGTGTAATTTAAGCTTTTTACATAATGATTGACGCTGACCTACCGACACTCAATCGTCCCCTATATATATATATATATATATATATATATATATATATATATGTACCTTTTAATGTTGCAAGGGCTTGTACAAAAAATAAGACGAATAAATATAATAACCATAGTATTGATTTTTAATTTTCTAAATTTTTGCACATAATGTACGTTCGGAGCAACCTTAAACAGTTGATATTAGCGGTTTAATACTTTAGTCGTTGACAAACGCGCGATTTGACGTCACGCCGTATACTTACTGAAGTTTATATACATCTAGGTTGGCCCGTGCATATTACGGCATAATTATATTTTTGCGACGAAATTTAAGTTATGTTGGTGCCACACGGTGTATTCCTGTATAACTTTGATTTCGTATAATATACAAAGTTTGTCGTAATATTTGTAAGAAACTGAAAGGATACTACAGAACTCATAATAATGAATAAGAATATATCAGTAAAAATTACAATATACCTAATACTTTCATAGATATTGTCATTCGTGAACGATTAGATAGATAGATAACTCTTTAACACCATAGTAAGGATTAAGTAAACAGTACAGACAGAACTTTAAACTATAAAATGTTACAATAGGCTGTCTTATTGCTTGAAGCGATCTCTTCCAGATAACCTTCTGAAGGGGTTAAAGGATCAGCAGATAAGCGGAGGTGTAAAGTAAAGGTTTTTATGGTCTAGGCATGCCGACATATCGGATAAATGGGCCGGAATACTTTTTGCATTACATAAACATAAAACATAAACATAACATAAGCTCACGCGTGTATCCCCGAAGGGGTAGACAGAGGCGCACTAGCAAACTAATACACCGACATTTCGTCGAGCGTAGTTACGTCCCAGATATGATAGGGGGCGAGCCTTTCGCCATATCGGGCACAAATTCCAGACTCGGGGCTGATATGGAAAAATCCAATATCACTTTGTTCGACCCGGGGATCGAACCCGAGACCTCAGGACGGCAGTCGTACCCAACCACAACCACGCCACCGAGGCAGTCGAGGCAGTTTTCGCATTAATATGAACGATATTAAAATTCTTAGATACGTCCGAAAACTGACTCTCAAGGTTATCACGAAGCGAAGAAACACTATGGCAACTCTCATCACTGATATTGCCAGATTCAGATAATGCAGAGGCATAGTGTTCGTCGTCATAACTAGTGTTATTAACCATTAAACTCAACATAATTTTTATAAGTACGAAATCTTAAGAAACAAAAATCTTTAATAATATGTGACATAATACTAAAATAGCACAAAGAAGTAATTAACACGCTCGCTTACCCCTTACTTTTAAAACGACGCGTCTTTAGAACGCAACAGGTCCAGTGCAATACATCATTTGCCCAGCATATGGAGGTATACATGAGGCATGAGGCATATATGTATATATATAATAAGGTCGTGTTATGTTGTGATATAAAGGAATGTTCTATAAAAGATGCAAAAATGACTGTTATTAAATGGTTATTTACCCTTGACTACTCTGAAACCGAAGATTTCCTAAAGATTATGAATTGAAATATATTCACACACGTCCACACACGCATACCCATCCCCACAAACACACGCATCCATCCCCACACACACATACGCACGCGCACACACACACACACACACACACACACACACACACACACACACACACACTCACACACACATACGCACGCGCACACACACACACACACACACACCATGAGAGCCAAGCCTCACTATGGAGGACGTTCAGCACCGTGTGAAGTGGAAGCGTTTAAGTAGGAAGACGGCCCTTGGCAGAAGGCCGGGATAAAGCCAGACAGAAAAATGTTTCGCGGGGCGTGCTACCAACATCTAAGCTACCAAGATTGTTTTATTTCAATAATTAGTTTAATCTGTTATCATTATTAAGGTGGCTATTAATGTGGTAACTTCATGATTTAGTTACTAAATCGATGATTATCTAGTGACAATGTGCTGTATAAGTCCTAGATAATAATAATTAAAAGACGCATAGTAACTATATCTTAGTTAAAATTACAGTGTGGGGGCGCGCGCATTGCGTAAGCGGCACGTATTTTGCCGATATGTAATCGTGGGATAGGTAGTTTACTTTTTATATGAAATAAAAAATGTCCTACTATTAAGATGAGGTACGCTCGTGGCCTCCTTGGTCTAGTGGCAGCATATATGGGCTGTGGACCGGGAGGTCGTGGGTTCGATTCCCAGGTCGGGTAAAGCGAATTTTCTAATTTAATTTGCCCGGGCCTGGATCCTCCGGAGGGGGTTGACGTCAGGCAGGTAGCTGGTTAAACTAAAATCTTAGCCAAATCATTTCTGCAATATGCTTGAAATAGGGTGTTGCACCGACCACTCATGAAAGTGGGTTATGGGCAGGTAGAAAGAAAGATTAAAATGACGTACGCTATCTACGGTAGAAATATTTAATAATGATGCATTATGTTGGCCAAGGCTCTCTACACACTTTCCGACTAACCCTGTATATTTTTTTATCACCTGCCTTTAATACATCTTTAAATTTATTGTTCCGTTGTATAAGGATAAGGAGTCACGGCAAGACTATCAGAGTACGTTCTTAGTGTTGTCGGCAAATTATATGCGAAAGTTCTGATTGAAATGGGTAATGTATGACACGAATAATAAGTTATAGAATGTACACACGGAATTTCGAAAGAGTATGGGATGTGCGGATTAGATCTTCTCCCTACGAAGCTTTCCGGAAAAATTCTCAGCCAAAGAACGAAAAGTCTTTTGCGCCTTTGTAGACTTGGAGAACGCCTAGGACAAATTACAGATAATAGTAATAATTATGGATGATGCATTTAAAAGGAAAGGAGAAAATTAATGTAAGTAAGACGAAAAGTATGTTTTTTTAAAGAAATGAAAGTATAACAGAGTGCAAAATTATGATAGGTAACGAGAGAGTAGAATAAGTGAAAGACTTTGTATATCTGGGTTGTATATTTATAAGTGATGGGAAGCATGATAGCGACATTAAAAGACAAGTATGTGCAGGTAATCGAGTTAATGGAGCGCTGAACACCTTTATGAGTAGCTGAAAGGTCTCTAAAAAGACACGATTGGCCGTTCATAAAGAAGTGTTAGTGCCCACACTTATAAATGAGAGTGAAAGTTGGGTGTGACAGAACAGGCATGAAAGTAAGATCAGTGGGCTCACTGGTGGACTCTTATGTCATTCCTATACATTTATTCTATTAGTACGCTATATATAGCGTACTCTTATCTCATTCCCATATGTTTACTATTCTATTCGACTAGCGCATAAGCTACTTGGCTAAGCCCGCAGGGTGGTGGAAATGAGAGCATGAAGGAGCATGTGTCGCGTGATAGAGTGTGGAATAAAGTGATGTTGGATCTCTGTCGAGTGAAAGAAGACGTAGTGATAAGAAATAGAAAGGGATGTTGAGATGGTTCAGACATATTGAGAGGATAGATGATAGGAGATTGTCGAAACAGTGACAAAAGACGAGTGTGCATGGAAAAGTCGGTATAGGGCGACCGCATCGCACTTATATTAGTGATAAATTGATGATATATTTACTAAAGAACAGATAAAAAACTAAACCGACTCTAATGAGATCATGATAGTAGATGAAGCGAAAGTAGTATGTCAGAATCGGGCGAAGTGTAAATCTATAGTCTCTACCTACCCCTATGGGATACAGACGTGATATTATGTAGGCGTACGTTTATTCCACCTCAGTATGGAGTCGACGCAACACATTGTTAAAGCATGTTGCAGAGGTGTTTGGCCTTAGTTTTTACAATGGGCTACCTGTGTAATGACCCACCCATAAAGTCAAAAACGCCTGTTCGATCTGGAAATGGATTCCAGGACCTTATAGTTCACACCCGATATACGCTGCCAATAGTGAATAGATCAATGAGCGAATTATAAATACTTCAGGAGCCATGTATTAATTAATTGCTATGAGTTTTGGAAAAAAAGGACGTGATGGAGACTATAATTGGAAAGGTCCGACCGGTCACTCTATTAGGATTTCCGATTGGTGTGCGCAGTCTTCAACATAGATGGATGTCAAAAATTCTTCAGAGTCGGAACTCTTATATGAAAAATTGAGGAAACTCCTGAGAGCGAGGGTTAACTCAGCCGCGGACGTCGTAAGAACCACCGCGGGAATACGATCAGCCATGCTCGACTTTCGAATATCCAAGATTCAGGCTCTCGCCTGACCGCATACAGGTTGATATGGATTCATGTAGTACTCCACACACGCTGCGCCGGTGCAACGTCCAGTAGCGTGGCTCCACCATTGTACAAAATCGAATTTGAGGCAAAGGGTCCAACTCAAAGATGAGTGTTATTTTACTGTGGTTATCAAGTTTACGCAGTGACTACAGATTAAGCTAGTAGAAACTGCTTTACATTGCGATGACAAGTCACCAAAAGCTCGATTTCCGAGATAGCTTTTCTGTCGCCCTTCAATTTTGCATAGGTATTTTCCCTTGGCCCTCCTGTTGGATTCGAAAGCTGTACGTAACTTTTCTTTCCCTTCCTTAGATATAGGGCTCCAAGCCTTAAAGGTGACATTTCACGCCAATTATGCGGGCTGTTTAAGACGTGCAGTGACGGCGCCGACATTGTTATACTAGCTGTGATATACCCTGGAATTCTGGTATTGGCAGTGAATCATTTAATTCCCAATATCCACATCCTTGACTTAGTCCGTAGAGGTGTGAGGATCATCGGGTAAGAAATAAGTGTTTTCTAATAGAAAGAACGCAAAGAACTGACGAATACACCTAAATTATTTTGGTTAAGTACACGGATTATTTATAAAATCTTTGAATGGCAATATCTATGAAACATCAGGTATATTGACAATTTTGCAAATATAAAAGTTGTTTATTATTACGAATCCTGTAGTCTCCTTTCAGTTTTCTACATACATTGGGACTAACTCTATATACCACCGCTAAACATCAAACACTGGAGGAGCCGCTTAAACCTATCTGACAAGAATCTGTCCCCATCCAGTGGAGGAACATTGACATCCGTTTCTCTACAGGTTTGTCAACGGAAGTTCCAGCAAGGAGAACTTATAGCACAGGTGGGCTGTGTGACTGGTTAAGAGGACACCTAAACCAAAGTTATCTTGTAAGAAATGTTACCTGATGGTTCGATGATCCATGGCTCAAACATAACTTTCTAAGCCCGACAGACAGCGTCAGCGCTGACACGCCATTGAAAAGTTTTTTAATTGTACTAAAATAAATTGTGCCTCGATTGTGTGTCACTATGTGTGTAAACTCTACCTCCGGGGTTTAGTTGTATTTAAGTACGACTACCATCCTGAGGTCTTGGGTTCGACCCCTGGTTCGGGCAAAGTGATATTGCATGTTTGCAATATCAGCCCAGAGTCTAGAATTTGAGCGCTATATGGCAATAGGTTCGGCCCCTATCGCATCTCGGACGGAACTAAGCTCGGCGAAATGTGGGTGTTCTAGTCGCTAGTGTACATCTGCCTACTCTTTCGGCGGTACAGGCGCGAGCTTATGTTTTTGTAAATAAATTGTCCTAATGCGTCGTAAATGCGGGCCCGCCACGCTACGTCACTTGTTTGTCTTATCAACACCGCTTGACATCCTATGACGCCATTAGTGTATGAGCGAGACAGCGTACGATAGCGCACTCTAGCAGGGACAGGTAGCGGGTGCAAAATTTGAATTTGAGCTGAGGTACCATGCGCTCTTAATCTTTTGTTCTGCCTTTTTAAGTTTCGCTCTAAATTAGATTTAAGTTTAAATTTTTGGTTGCGTTCTTTCAAATTAACTGTAAAAAATAACGTCTTAGGTGTGTTAAAGATTGATGAAAATTCTGATGGTATTGGTGATCCTTCATTATTTATTGGTTCAATTGCTGGTTCCTGGAAATGAATATGTTTCCAATAAATGATGACGCCACAATTACTGTTGTAGTAATTATGCCTAACGACCGGTTCCAATAAATGATCTCAATCCGAGAATCAAAGATAAAAGTGAAAAATTAAAAAAATAAAAATCGCGTGAATGAACCATTAAAATTATTATTTGACAGCGGAATGTTCAACTTTGTTCATGTTGGCAAATTTTTATGATCTGCACACTTTGATTGAAAACATTTATTAGAATTAGCCGCAAATTATAAAAATTATAAAAATAAATAGTCAAATATTAAATAGTAATTTTACATGGCAGTATGTACCTAATATATGCTTGCTATTGATGAATTATGTATCAAATATTTTTCAGCTATTACACTTGTACTGCACCCTGCCTCATTTAAACTTGTAGTTACGACAATCTAAAATAAAGTCAATAAATGTGGCAATATTTATTTATTTATTTATTTATAGGTACACCAACAGCATACATATTGTTAAATTAAATAGTAAACATTAGTTAAGGACAATGTAGCTGATGACAATTTATCACCTTTATTTTTGGTACAGCACTCTTTTTAATTTTCCTAATGCATTTTTCTGTATAATATCCATCGGAATCGGCAAAATGGTCTGAACAAACCACACTTGAGTAATTGTGTAAATTTTCTTCTCTCCTTTCTTCGGAAATAATTTTACGCCATTTATCTCTTACTATTTCATTTCATGGAAATCTGTAATTAATAAATAAAATTAATTAAAAAAATCATAAATTTAAAATAAATATAATATATTTACAAAAAAAAAACGACTCCATGTATTTAACTGTTCCAAATCATGATTTCAAAAGGGACAAAATATTTTATTAACTGAATTCGTTAAATTAATTATTTATACACGTTTAATACTTAATTTAACATGATTAAGGTTTTAAGAATCAAGTAAGGGAATTATACTTACTTAAAATATGAAATCCCATGTGTTTTGCGCTTTGTAAGAGTGTTATTTTTGCACTCTTTCACAGAGCATTTAGGCATCTTCACAGGCGAACGGTCGGCGCCCGACTGACAGACAACAAGTGCTTACTTACATTTTAAGCACTCGTTGGCTGTCCCACTTTCTGAGCGTCAACTGTGCATCTAGGTATATTATTATATCGATGACTTTATGTGATCATTTTGGTGATCATAATATTTATATACGAACGCACACACGGGATAAAAAAGTGAATGCTAGTCATGATTGACTTGTCATTTTCAGTTATTATGATTGTTAATTATACGGAGTAATCTGACATTTCGAATGTTGCCACTTTTTCATGAAATTTAAATAGTGCTGCGGTAAAAAGATCAAGATTATTAATAAAGACTTTAATTCAGTGAACCATTTCATTCTTTCATCATCTATCATAGTCCAACTCAAAGTCGTAATTCCTGCCTAAAATGTAATTAGTACTGCATGTCTACTGGAATTGTTGTCATGGTTCATTATTAACCCGTCGGAGGCGGCACATATATATGTTACATAAGCGTATGGGTCACAGGAGACCGAGCCGCCCGTGACTATCTACCAAAACTTACAAAGCTATGAATGTCCGGAACCTAAATTTCCGGAACTTATATTAATTGTAATTTTCATTGTTATCATTTCGCGTATCTGTTGTGATTATTTACGCAAAATTGTTTACACAGACATTTAGTCGAAGGGTTGAGCTGACATTTCTAAAATACCTGATAAAAATTTAATTTTGCAAGGTAGTGCTGAGTTATTGTTTCTTTGAATGATAAGAAGTAGATCAATCACTATGTTTTGCAAGACATTTGACATGACAGACAAGAAAAATCAACATTATTTTTCAGTGACATTTTGATCTGGAAGTTTACTCCGTTTAATTAGCTATCGGACTATAAATACCAAAAAATAATTAAAACCTAATCGTAATAGAATCCGTAAAAATAGTTTTATTTCAATACAAATACCAAATCAATAATAGCGTAGTGAGATTACGAACACGATTGTGATTTGCGAATGCACGTAAATTAATTAAGTACTCATATGTTTAATCACTCCATAGTGTGAGAATCCTAAGATAGTGCAGAACATGTGCATAAATAGTGAAGACTACTATGCACTGGGGTTTTCGCATTTCGTGTTATCTGTCAAGTTGGATGCCCACAGTGCTCATACGCAAAAGATACATACGCACTGATTAATTACGAGATCAATATGCAATTCCTATTTTATTTCTGCCATAACTAGGTATTTTTTGGTTGTGATAAAAGTATAAAAACAAGTTAAACTGGTCTCAACATGGCTGAATTTACAAGTATGAACAAAAAATAAACCCTAGGTACCAACATAATTGCTCGGCAATTACCATGTTTTAAGAAATAACGTGTACCTACATTAATATCTTACTTATATTATTACCTACCTACTACTAGTTGTCTCGAGTCTCAGACAGTTCCTCTAATAATGCTTTTCCCGAAATAAAAAGTAGCCTTTATCACACAGGAATTATTCAGCTTTCAAATAGCGACATTTTCAAAATTGGTTAAATAGACTGGCGCATATAAATAAACAAACTTTACAGCTTAGGGTAATAATAAATTCTCAGAGTTACAAAGTTTATTCGTCATATCGGCCACAAATTTCAGACTCCGGGCTGATATGGAAAAATCCAATATCACTTTGCCCGACCCGGGGATCGAACCCGAGACCTCAGAACCGTAGTCGTACGGAAATACCACCACGCCACGGAGGCAATCTAATCATCAGTCAAATTAAAGCTTTAATTTTAATATTTTTCTATTTAAAATCCAAAACTACCTCTATATAAATCTATCTAAATGTGTGATTATAGACACTTTTATTACGCGTCCGTCAAGCCAGGATGTGTTATAGCATGTGTATGTAAAATATATTGTATATGTATGTATTTGGTATGGGTTATTGTCTCGTTTATACGACTTTGACTTGTGTCAAGGCTATATATATATATATTTATAGCACTACTATGTATGCTATTTTTATATTATTGTCAAGGTATGATGTAACTGTAAGTGCCAGTGCTGTCTTATACTTAAATTATTAGAAATCAAACTCCTGGCTTATAAAAGCTTAGACTGTAATACCTATATATAATACTGTAAACTCTTACATCATTGCCGTAATACAGATAATATAAGCGTAATACTAAACATCTATCATGTCAAGACAAAAAAGAGTTGCTAGAAACTTTGGACTCGGGACAGAATCTCGAAGTGTTTTGTAAGCTTACTTGAATATGAATTTCTTGCCATTCAAAAACCCGACGCAATTTTATAATCTAACTAAACGAATGCCTCGGTGGTGTAGATGTATATCGGTACGACTACCGTCTTGAGGTCTCGGGTTCGATCCCCGGGTCGGGCAATGTGATAGTGGATTTTCAATTCAGTATCAGCTCGGAGACTAGAATTTGTGCCCGATATGGCGATAGGCTCGCCGCTTATCACATCTGGGACGGAACTAAACTTGGCAAAATGGGGAAGTTCTAGTTCGCTAGTGCGCCTCTGGCCTACCCCTTCGGGGATACAGGCGTGAGCTTTTGTTATGTCTAAACGATCACTAAATTTATAATAAAAATGGCTCACAGGTGAATCTTATGTAGAATACCAAAGCATATTAATTATTATGCAAATCACTTCCAAGAGCTAGCCATTTGCTTTACATAGTATCACAAAACAGTTAGGATGTAGATAAAAGAACAATAAACAATCGATTATATATAATTATAAGTGGTTCAATTAATATAACAATCAATAATTGATTAGGGTCCCTTACATACTCAAGGTGACGTAGTATTATTAGTATTATCTGTGCTCTGAGTAATCATTAGAAAATGGATAAATATTTTTAGTTACTATCTGAGAAAATTGACGTAAAGTGGCAGGTTGTTGTTACGTTTTTTTACCGGGCACTTTGCACACTACAACAGTACTCCTAGTACGAGTTTATTTTGACAGTTCTCGATTCTCGAAATCGACGATAGTTTTCGTTTTGTCCATACATTTGACTAGCAACGCCACTTTGCGGAAACTACAACGAACTAAAAAATGTATGGAGAAATTGTAAACTATCGTCGATTTTGAGAATCGAGAAAAACTCGTACCAAGGGTACTGATGGTAAACGTACAGTCAAAATGAATTTAAAAACCTTACGGACTTCAAAACTTATCCGATTGTGAGTAAAATATGGGACCACACTTGGAATAAGCTCAATCGACCAAAAAAATCGGTCCACACTTGGCGGAGATATCGGGTAACATACATAAAAAAAAATACAAACGAATAGAAGACCTTCTCCTTTTTGGAAGTTGGTCGATAATTCAGCGACTACCGACAAACATTGAGATCACATTTGGGACTTAAATGAGCTCGGCGAAATGTGGATAGTCGTCTAGTTTGCCTCTGCCTACCACTTCGGGGAGAAACGCGTGTATGCTTGTATGTAAGTATGTGTCAAACGATATTTATGAGCCTCTTAATTAATTCCAGCCAAAATCTTTACAAAGCAAAAACGCGTTCACGGCAACAGACACCGGAAGAAAAAATGAAGTGGTTATCTCTGAATAAATGTGTATATTTTTATTTAATGTGTATAGATATTATTTTATATACACACACACACATATATATATATATATATATATATATATATATATAACACACAATACAATAACACACATATATATATATATGTGTGTTTATATATATATATATATATATATATATACGACTGCCTCGGTGGCGTAGTTGTATTTCGGTATGACTACCGTCCTAAGGTCTCGGGTTCGATCCCCGGGTCGGGCAAAGTGATATTGGATTTTTCCATATCAGCCCGGAGTCTGGAATTTGTGCCCGATATGGCGATAGGCTCGCGCCCTATCACATCTGGGACGGAACTAAGCTCGGCGAAATGTGGGTGTTCTAGTTAGCTAGTGCACCTCTGCCTACCCCTTCGGAGATACAGGCGTGAGCTTATATATTTTATACATACATTGGCAGTGGATCGGATACGTCTCCCGAAGGTAAGTTATCTCCATCGCCCTTAGACAAACGATACCAAAAGAATCAGGAGGGCGCGCGTTACCGACCAATACAATTACAAAACCTTGTAAGATGTGGGAAGAACTAGGTCATTTTTTTCTATGAAAGTTCTTTCTAGTTTCTATGAAAAAATGGTACTGGGTCGGTCGAGCCGGCCTATTCGTGCTGCTGACATACATGTATACCAAACAAAGGAAGACTATTATGTATATCTTAATAATTTCACAAAATAAAACCCAAAATGTAAAATACACATTCAAAATATAAAACTTTAATATGAACAAAAGTAGGCACATAATGGAAGCACTTGACCATTTTCCTCAATCCTCATTACTCGGAACCATATAAAGACCATCATAGTTCGTGATGTTAAAACTTAAAACTTCGCCCTCCACTTTCTTCCTGGTTCTGCTTTTTCTTGTTACTTATTAGATGATCACGGCTTTTTGAAGTGTTTCTAATTATGTCCATTTTAAGGGAATTGATAATTGATAAAATTATTTTTATAGGGATTTTAGGTAACTAAACTAATTAATAATAAAAAATACTGGGCAAGTGCATGCTGCATATCTGATCGCGTACAGTACAGGATTCCGATTTTCTTAGTTTGATAGATATGTATACTCTTGCCAAATTATAACCCTCTAGTACTTATAGTCTCTAAGAGAAACAGTGGTCAGACAGACAGACAGTCAGACGGACGGACGTGGCGTAACTATAAGGGTTTGATAGATATGTATACTCTTGCCAAATTGCAACTATCTAGTACATATAGCCCCTTACTTATAAAAATATTTAAGCGCTGCTTATCTTTATACCATAGGTTGTCCCTTTCATTTTTAAACAATGTAACAAGGAAAATAGTGACAGGTTATTCTTAACCATTTGCTCAGCTAAAAATGCTTTTATAAGTAAGGCCCATAGTAACTTGAGGTTAGGACTAACTGTAGGTTAGTAAGTGGTGCAAGTCGCCCTAAGAGAAACAGTGGTCAGACAGACAGTCAGACAGAGGGACGTGGCGAAACTATAAGGGTTCCTTTTTTGCCATTTGGCTGCGGAACCCTAAAAATGTGTCAGTGTATAAAAGCATCGCTCACTAGAATCATATTGCCAATTAGCATTGAAAAAATTAGGTCCTAGCTATAGCTGCTTATAATGTGCCATACTATTGGTTCTTTTGTAATGCTAAAAACAAATCAAATCTAACGAAACTACAACATCAATCACAGAGCTATATCATAATAAAGGAGTCATTTAGCATAATATAACTTAATACTATAAAATGCACGGAAGCTACAAAACCTTTCAAGCATCATCGACTGGCAGACAATTATCATTTAAAATTCACGTTTTCACGTCACCGCTTATTGCGGCGCACAATAACCGTTCTTAAACTAAAGAAACACCGATTATTATTGAATAAATCTTTGAAAAATAGTTCTGATCAATGATCAAGTGCCGTGATTCAGTCAGGATACGACATAAATAAGTAGCACGTTGTAAAATTCGCACAGTAGGTGCTGAGCTCTGCAGTGACTACATAATAAGTTCGTAGTACAAAATACAGTACGATGAAGTTGATATACGCAGTGTTCCTTGCCAGCTTCATATATAATATTGATTGTGATGATGGATATTTACGTGAGTATTCTGCTTTATATTACCCCTCTGTATCCATCGGAATTCAATTATAAGCCACCAAATCACAAATGTGAACTCTACTTTCCGATAAAAGAACTTATTTTAAACTCAATAACATTTCGTTTTTAAAATACTTATTGTAACCTCGAAGGAAATAAAGTTCAATGGCAAATAAAAAAATTACAACATTATTGTCAAGCAAAATCGCATTATTTGCCTTTTAGCTCAAGCTCTAATTTAATGTAAGAAATTATTTTGTAATTAATACACTATTAGTAACTACTAATCAATCAATTGATTGTTAACTCATTTTCAAGAGCAACGCCAAAGTTACTTGTCCGTTCTTCTTTGGCAAATCAACTTTCCGAACTGGCGGTATAGTTAAATGTTGATCCATAGATTCCGGATACATTGTATGTATTCAATAAATGATTTAATTTGCAAAGTGTCTACTTTTCGGTAATCATCATCGGTGAGCCGTGTGTTCGTCTGCATTTTAAAGAAAAAAAAGTGCTAATTTATCAAATAGAACAAAAAATCTTCTAGAGATATTTATTAATTCAGATTAAATATTTCTTGGTCTACGAGACTATGACTCTAGGGCCAGATAATTAAACTGAGACACTGTTGAGGCTTCGGGGTTAAAATTCGAGGTCGGGTTTTCGATGGCATACAATTTAAAAACTGACTGCCTCGGTGGCGTGGTTGTATTTAAATAATTGCAATAAAAAAATCAATATTCTTATAATCCACCAAATCACGGGACAAAATAAATCTGTAACGGCTTCGCCTACCTCCCTTGAGTTTCTATTGACGGCACTTGGTAGAATTTTAATTAAAATAGGTAGGTATGTCGAACTTCAATATAACATTTGTATATATTATAATATTGCTATGGTTATATATAGTTTCATTCAATTTATTATTATAGGGCAACGTGCATATTATTATGATTATTGATCATGAAACCCTTCTAACCAAGGTCTAAAGTTTACTATGTCAATAATAAGATAATTGTAGATAAATAATTATGCATAGGTACATACATCGTAAAGTAGCCGAAATATTTTATGTTAATTATCATAGTTAGTTATTATACATGTCCACAACACATTTACATCAGTTATCAGTGTAAAAAACAAACTTGTTTTAGTTGCTAATTGTTATATATTTTGATATAAGCAAATAGTGACTTTGAATGAATAGAATATAGCCTTTGAATTTTGATGGCTTTCCTCTTACCTGCCGTTTCGTTAGGGAAACGTTTTACCGCCACGCTTGGGAGGAAAACGTGACATTTATGTTAGATTCGCCAATCGCTCTGTGTCAGTTAAGCCTATATAGTCTAAGGTTAAGCCTCAGACAGTTGTCAGTTCGCCTGTTAAGCCACCAGGAAGAGATGGAAAGCATCCAGGTGACCACTGACGTCTGACTGCTGCGGAGGTTAGGGCTGCATGCAATTGCGTATCTTTCGTAATAGGGAGAGAGTGGAACACCGCGGAGTTCAGACTGTAGGATGGCTTTAGGGCCGATGTATCGCACATACCTCCAAGCAAATGTGACCACTGACCAGGGCCCTGCTATAACGTGCCATATCCATATAACAACTTGAATTTAAATTAGTATATTGATTTCTTGATGCTCGACCAAGTTTAATAATACTTATTCTCGCGCAATGAAATACTAAATTCGTACATTGTTTGGATTGGAAATCCTTCACTTTTCATTATTAGCTTCTATATTTGGTAGTCATAGCACGTCATGGTCCATCTTAAATTAAAAGCCGAAGATCAAACTAAATGTGTAAATAAAATTTGCACATGACAACAAATAGGACATGTTTACTTACGTATTAGGTACGTTAATTCATGGCCAAAATTAATTTAATAAAAGTACTCACTCTTTATTTTACTCTTGAAACCCACATTTGTCGAGTAAATTGTCACAGATTAGATACGGAGCGAGTTTATCGCCATAACAATAAATAATAATATTAGCCCTGTAATATTAATGTCCCACAGCTGGGCACGGGCCTTCTCTACTAATGAGAGGGGTTAGGCCTTAGTATACCTCGCTGGCGTTGGTTATAGACTTCACATACATACGAAATTCCTATAAAGAAATTTTCGAGTATGCAGGTATCCTCACGATGTTTTCCTTCACCGTTATAGCAAACGATATTTCTCAATGAAAATACACTTAACGTAGAAAAGTCAGAGGTGTATGCTACATTTTGGGGTTGGTCTCGAACCTCCGACACTTGTCTCGGCAGTCCGTACCAAACCCAACTGAGCTATCGCTGCTTATTTTATCACCATATTGAATAAAAGACCAATATTACATTTCCCGAACCGGGCATCGTGCTTCAGGACGATGGTTGTATCACGCACGTAATACGACCGCACCACCGAGGCACTCATTGTTAATTAATTTAATAAATAGATATCATCGTTTTTGATGATGAAACTCATCTTATAATCCTCTTCATTACGCGCGCGTCTCTCGCCCTTGATTAGACAGTTCAAGAGACACGTTTTGTGTTGCAATCTTATTTCCTGTTATTGTGTAAAGATGGGAGAAATAATTAAATTTAATTTGATTGAATAAATCTACGTAAAATCAATTATACGAACAGAATTTTGTATAATAATAGATACAGATTCGTCGCCTCCTTGGTCTAGTGGCAGCATAGGTACATGGGCTGGGGTCCGGGAGGTCGTGGCTTCGATTCCCAGGTCTGGCAAAGCCAATTTTCTAATTTAATTTGCCCGGGACTGGATCCCGCAGAGGGGGTTGACGTCAGGCAGGTAGCTGGTCGTTAAAACTTAGCCAAGTCATTTCTGCAACATACTTGAAAGTGCCGACCCCCCATTAAAGTGGGATAAAGGCAGGTAGAAAGAAAACATACATACAGATTCCTAAATGGGCAAATACAATGCATTTTCCGCTACAAAATTGCAGTGCGGTTGGCATGATTTTTTATAATATATCAAAACCGAAGAGGACTTTAAAAAATTATGTTTATTAAAAGTTGTTACTTGAATAACAAGGCAACCTATAAAGAAGAAAAAGTAGTAAATCTATTTAAAAAGGTATCAATCATATATAATCATATATAGGTAGGTATCAATAAAGTACTTAGGTAAATTACTTCATGTGGCTGATGAATGATGATAATGATGAAATTAATTTAACAGGTGAACCGTCCCATCTGACCGCGACATATTTTACATATTATTATATTCAAGCAAAAATACGCAGTTTTAATAAAATATTTAACTGAGCTACCAATTCTTTATATGCTAATAATTTACATGATTCTACTTATTAATTTTACTTCAATTAATTGACATAGAAAAAAAATCCTAACTGTGGGTGTTAGGATTTTATAACCACCCAATAACAAAGTATAATCCTGCTTTTTTCTACTCTATTTATTTTTTTATAGCAGAGACTGGCAAACGAGCATAATATGGGTGAATGGGTCACCTGATGGTAAGTGATCTCCACCGCCCATAGACACCCAAAACACCAAAAGAATCATGGGTGCGTTGCCAACCTAAAAGGAGAGGGAAATAGGGATTGGGAAAGGGAGGGGGTGTAATTGGGCCACTGGAAATTTCACGAGCCGACCCATTCGTGCTGTAGACGTAACTGTCTACAGCGTGGCGCTACCACGCAAAATATAAAATATTTAAAAATATCTATCATCATCAGCATTGCAGTCATGCGCCTATCTAGTACCAAACCCCTCGATTTGCTTCTTCCCTCTTCAAAGTGTGAACAAGCATAAAATGCCGACATGTTTCTGGTAATCACAGATAGACCTAAAGATTGTTGGACCCCGTTTTTTGGACTACACTACGCTTACAATCAGATGTGAAGAAAGATTGGCAATCTAGATAAATTATAACGATTAAAAATATAATATGTAAATATTTTGTCCACAGCTTCATACATCCACCCATGTGACTATTCCGGTGACGACTTCGCCAATTGTGTCAAGACTCAAATGGAGAACAGTCTCTCCGAATTTACAAAAGGTATACCGGAATTGGATGTGCCATCGATTGACCCTATAAAACTAGACGATATCCACATAGACGGGAATGGCCTCAAGCTGACATTTACCGAAGCAGCGCTGCATGGCCTTCGAACCAGTACACTGTCTGATTTTAAGTAAGCATTTAATTTTATTTATAATTAATGTGCTGCCGCCTGCTTGGTCTAGTGGTAATGAACCGAAAGACCCTGGGTTTATATCCTAAGATAAGGGGATCCACCGTAGAGGGGCCGACGTCAGTGACACAGACGGTCATAAAGACTAAGCCAAATCCTTCTGCAATATGCTTTAAAAAGTGTGTTTCGCCAACTGCACAGCAGAATGGGATAAGAGCAGGTAGACAAAGAAGAATATATTATACATCAAAAAGTAACGAGTAAGAGTGATAATAATGATTTCCTATACTATGATGTTTTTAAATCTGAAGACGGTCGACTTAGTGATTATAAAAAAAAATAAACCGGTTCAAAATCGCGCCAACAACGAATTATACTAAGTAAGCGCAAGTCGAAATTAGACGAATTAGACGAATTAGTAGGCACTAGGCAAGTAACCATAATATTTTTTTTTTTATAGCAGAGACTGGCAAACGAAGAGATGGGTCACTTGACGGTAAGTGATCTCCACCGTCCATAGACACCCAAGACACAAAAACAATCATGAGTGCGTTGCCAACCTAAAAGGAGGGAATGGAAGGGGAGGGAAAAAGGATTAGGAAAGGGAGGGTGGGAAATGGGCCACCGGAAATCTCACTCGCCGAACGAGACGCGACAGCAAGCTGCCACTTTACGTCGGTTTTCTGTGAGACAGTGGTATCAAACCGGTCGAGGCGGCCCATTCGTGCTGTAGACGTAGCTGTCTACAGCGTGGCTCTGCCACTGACAAATTATATATAATCATAATATTATATAATCAACTAGTCAATAGGCTTGCACAATGGCGAGGAAAACACATTGTGTGCTAATAATCGTAGTCATCTTGTGTCTACAATAATAAATAATAAGAAGGTACAGCTCTTAAAACAAACGCGTTTGCATTAATTACTGTGGTCTTGGGACTGCCCTATTTGTATCATGCAATGTAGTATTCATGTGTGAGACTAGAAGCAAAGTACAATCGCTTACATTGTTCCGCGATAAATACGTCCGTGCCTACAAGGTTCAGTCACAAAGTATGATTCAACTTTTGTAAGAACTAACGATTTAAATAACAGGTTCGATTTTAAGGGCAAAGAGCAGCACTCACTCGCGAAATTCGTATATTCCTGGATGTTTAAAAAAAAATGCAGTTCATCAATCCTTTAACTAAACGTTTATGTAAATAATTTTGCGGGAATAAAACATAACATAAACATGAAATAATGACAATGGTAATAGTAAATATTGCTTTTAGGGTTAGTAAACGACCAAAAATGCTTAAGTTGAATTTGGGCCCGATATAGCGATAGGTTCAGGTAGGTGTTTTATTTGTTGATATTTATTTGTCCCTATGTGTATGTCAGATGCGATCATCTGGGACGGAAGTGAGAGCGACGAAATGTCGGGTCTGGATGTTCTAGTTCTCTAGTTCGCCTCTGCCTACCCCTTCGGGGATACAAGCGTCAGTCTATTTAAAGCTTAATTTGAGAAAAATATACTTTCTGCACATTCATAGCTTTTGTCAGCTAAGTTAATAATCTGACTATTACTATCACGTCATAACAAAGCGTATTTCATCGGCATTATAACAAAATATCTGTTATATCAAAAAAAAAATCGCGGCTGATGCTGAGCTTTGGGCTTAATAGGTAGGTACAATATTTTAAAGAGGATTATGTGTTCACAGGTTAAATGTAGGAAACGGCCCCGAAACATTCACGTTGGCGTTCAAAGTCAATATGAAGTTAAAGGCTAAGTACGAGATAGACGGCCGCATCCTTATTTTACCCATTCAAGGAAAAGGAGATGCTGAAATCTTAGCGCGTAAGTTGTCGCATTACGAAGAACAAAATATCTAATTTTGTGTTTAATTTATGTACCTACTTTGCACATTTCATTAAAATATGTTCGAAACAAAGTTCGAAACAGGTTATGTGATGTGACTATGATAGATCGTTAAAGTAATTAACACACGATTTCATTTTTAATTTAATTATTATCTACTCAAGTTTTAATAACAAAAAACCAAACAATATTAATAGGTGCTGTACATAGGTACATGTTAAAGTGGCACTTAGTGCAGTTTTATTACCTAAGTATAATTAAGCTCACATACATACGAATGAAGTAATAAAGTTTATTACAAGTATTAAGTTTTTTCGCGGCGGCGCTGCAATAATTTTACAAACAAGTTTCAAAGCAAATATCAGACTTAATAACAATGAGATCAGGAACCGGTTGGATCTAAAACAACCCGTTTTTTTATTACAGAAAATGCTGAAGTGACCATCGATTGCAAGCTGACTCACGTAAACGACGACAAAGGCGAACATTTAAAATTAACATCACCTAACTACAAATACAAAATTGAAAAAACTACTTTCGATTTGAAAAACTTGTTCAATGGAAACAAACAGCTAGGTAAGATGCATTTAAATTCAACTTATTAAAATAAAATTCATTTTAGTTCTGTTAAAAAAACTAGACCTCTCGCGACGTGGGCAATACCTACTTTGAGTTACAAAGCGTAGATATATATTATATATCTACGCTTTGTAACTCAAAGTAGGATAGGTTATATTATATTAATGCCAAAAACGAGCTACATGCCCTGCACACTACCACTTCAAAATGCTAATCTCGCTGGATGCAGGCCGCTTCCCAAAGATATTTAGGCTGAGATCTATAGAGCGAACTTCGACTAAGTCTAAGTCAAAGTCACGAACTCAGGGGGGATTTGTAATTGTATAATCGAACTTTGACTTAGTCCGGGTCATTTTTTACAAGAAAAACAGACTGACAGACAGACTAAGCAAAGATTTTCTTGTAAAAAATGACTCGGACTTAGTAAAAATCCTCACTGAGTTCGTGACTTTGACTCAGACTTAGTCGAAGTTCGCTCTATAGATCTCAGCCTAGTATTACCAACTATTAGAGGGACTATCTAGCAAGATTCCATACAAAAAACATTGATCTCAAACGTCAGTAACGCCATGTACCACTTATTACAATATGAGGGGCTTATTACAGTTTACACCCTTATTTAGAATATTTTGTGAATGTTCTAGAATAACTTGGATAATTTTATTGTTTAAATATCATTACGTTAACACGATTTTGCGTACGTTACGTACGAGTATGTTATAAATATGTACGAATGGGTGACTTAAGACCACGGGGTCACAATTTTTGGTCACAAGTTTCGTGCTGTTGTCCCATGTACTGTTGAATGTCTTTGCGGCTTCCCAAAGGTCGATTTGGAAATCTTTGAGGGAGGCTTATATCCTACAGTGGACATCCTATGGCTGATAATTATGATAACAGCGAAGTTCAGTTCCTATAGGTTTATGGGTCTAACCCCCGAATAAGAAGTTCAGTAGCCTTTCAGTATTAGGGAGTTACTTTTAAAAAATATAAGCGGTGCTAAGAATAAACGGTAATATGAATGGTTATTTTTCAGCGGACACCACTCTACAGTTCGCGAATGAAAATTGGCAACAGCTGATGGATGAGTTGGCTCCACCAGTTATTAAGCAAATCGTCAAAACCGCCATCAAATCAATTAATAAATTCTTCGCCAATGTCACGATAAACAAAATAATCAAAGGATACACGGGGAAATTCTAAATTTAATTCATATTCTTACTATTTTTGTGAAAACAAGGTGAATAAATAGCAAGGTGTGAGGTACATAGAACTAAATCCAATTAAAGAAAATGTTTAAAAACTTATATCCGACTTCAAACCCCATCAATTTATAAATACATAAAATCGGACTATCGGCATCGATATAATAATATACCTAGATGCACAGTTCCATACAAATATCATTGTAAACAGTGTCCTCGACAGACAAAACAAATAAACATCACAAATTTAATTATATTAACACAAATATGACCTTATAGACGCGGCATAAAGTAGCTTTTTAAATTGAATGTTCAAACGTTCCTATATTCGAAATTTTTGAATTTCTAATCGTTTTTGAATTTGACAATAATTTGACATTATTAAAAGAAACATTCTAGTCACTTGGACAAAGATTGAATGGAGTCGAATAGTTCTTGTATTTATCTGTGAGAAATTTTGACCACGTGGCGTACAATGTAGATGAGAATGGCGATATCTGTATAATAATTTTACTTACATTAAGAGATAGATAGAGTATAAATGTTTAGAAGATAACAAGGCTTATGAGTTATGAATATGAAATAAGCACTGTTTTGCCTTAGCGTGATTCATAAATAAATAAATAACACCCAACAGTCACATACATAGTCCTGGCCCCACACTAAGATCGTCCTTTGCTCTTTAGATTCTTAATAATTTCTTTTAGACTATCATTTCGTTTTCTTAATCTTTTGTTCTGCCTTTTTAAGTTTCGCACTAAATTAGATTTAAGTTTAAATTTTTAGTTGCGTTCTTTCAAATTATCTTTCAAAAATAACGTCTTAGGTGTGTTAAAGATTGATGAAAATTCTGATGGTATTGGTGATCCTTCATTATTTATTGGTTCAATTGCTGGTTCCTGGAAATGAATATGTTTCCAATAAATGATGACGCCACAATTACTGTTGTAGTAATTATGCCTAACGACCGGTTCCAATAAATGATCTCAATCCGAGAATCCAAGATAAAAATGAAAAATTAAAAAATGAAAAATCGCGAGAATGAACCATTAAAATTATTATTTGACAGCGGAATGTTCAACTTTGTTCATGTTGGCAATTTTTTATGATCTGCACACTTTGTTTGAAAACATTTATTAGAATTAGCCGCAAATTATTAAATAGTCATTTTACATGGCAGTATGTACCTAGTATATGCTTGCTATTGATGAATTCTGTATCAAATATTTTTCAACTATTACATTTGTACTGCACCCTGCCTCATTTAAACTTGTAGTTACGACAATCTAAAATAAAGTCAATAAATGTGGCAATATTTATTTCTTTATTTATTTATAGGTACACCAACAGCATACATATTGTTAAATTAAATAGTAAACATTAGTTAAGGACAATGTAGCTGATGACAATTTATCACCTTTATTTTTGGTACAGCATTCGTTTTAATTTTCCTAATCCCTTTTTCTGTATAATATCCATCGGAATCGGCAAAATGGTCTGAATAAACCACACTTGAGTAATTGGGTTTAAAATTTTCTTCTCTCCTTTCTTCGGAAATAATTTTACGCCATTTATCTGTTATTATTTCATTTCATGGAAATCTGTAATTAATAAATAAAATTAATAAAAAAAATCATATATTTAAAATAAATATAATAAATTTACAAAAAAAAACGACTCCATATATTTCATTGTTCCAAATCATGATTTCAAAAGGGACAAAATATTTTATTAACTGAATTTGTTAAATTAATTATTTATACACGTTTAATACTTAATTTAACATGATTAAGGTTTTAAGAATCAAGTAAGGGAATTATACTTACTTAAATTATGAAATCCCATGTGTTTTGCGCTTTGTAACAGTGTTATTTTTGCACTCTTTCACAGAGCATTTAGGCATCTTCACAGACGAACGGTCGGCGCCCGACTGTCAGCCAACAAGTGCTTACTTACATTTTAAGCACTCGTTGGCTGTCCCACTTTCTGAGCGTCAACTGTGCATCTAGGTATATTATTATATCGATGACTATCGGACATAAAAAACTACACTTGTCGGATGTAACTATCGAGTAGGTATAACTTCCTTTGGAAGAAAAATCAGAAAGTTATTTCTATCTAATGATCCACTAAGAGAATTTCTACTGACACAATATTTCTTGATCGTCACGTATTTACTTAATAGATGACCTAATATCTTCGTATCACGTCTTCAGCTATTATTCTCATTACATCGCACCAGCGGCGACGTACCCTTAGACACATAATGTTCGACATTTCTCCTCAAACCAAGTCTGCCAACCAGACTAAGTCTGAGATTTATAGAGCGAACTTCGACTTAGTCTAAATCAGAGAAACGAACTCAGTGAGGGAAAAATTACTCAGACTTAGTCGAAGTTCGCTCTATAGATCTCATCCTATGTATCAGGAACCGCGGTACAACATTATAAAATATTACGCCATGTTTCTGGTAATTCAAAATCTGGAATTTTAAGTCACTAAGGCTCAATTGCACCACTATTATTAACCTAGAGTTAGTCCTAACCGCAAGCTAAATTGACAGAAAATGTATGAATGACATGTAACTTAACTTGCGGTTAGGACTAGGAGTTAGTCCTAACCGCAAGCTAAATTGAAAGAAAATGTATGAATGACATGTAACTTAACTTGCGGTTAGGACTAACTCTGGGTTAATAATAGTGGTGCAATTGAGCCTAAATGTAATCAAACCGTATTCCAAATCAAATCAAGTGTCAAAAAGTCCAAAAGTCAGGTAGCTGATTTGAATGTATTAAGCGGTCCGCTATATCAGATCCTATAATCATATGAGGCGTCTATTAGGGTGTGTCGTCGTTGCATCGCACAAACAAGGCTGAAGTTAATTTTGTATATCATGGATCAAATCAACCGATCCTCAAGTTATTATGCAGTTAGTTTATTATGAAAATCATTATTTATGTGAATATTGTAATTATTTATTTATGCAGTTCCTTTAGATCAGACGGTTGAGTTTAGCCAAAGTTATAAATAGTTCCATTGTTTCCCAGATGTTTAATGTATAAACTATTATGTAAGAGTTTTCTAATAAAGACATTATATAAAACTTTACAAATGCGTCTTATTACTTGTTATTACTTCAGAAGTAAAAATAACAACTATTTCTTACGATCTTTGGAGTCAGTGCTGAGGCCGAAGCAGATTCAATGAAAAGGCAACCAACTCCAATTTAGAAATCGGTTAAAAACAGTAAAAGTTACAACCCTACCACTGCAAACTATTTTGAACTGGAATACTGCATGATGTTCAATAGTTTGGAGCTAGGGGTGCGGCGTGGTTCTTTTAATTCAATCTTTTTAAAAATACTGGTACTTCTAGGTCGTATATTAGTGAGTCAATAAAAGGCGATACTTTGGCCAAAAAAACAACGAATAATGGAGTAAAGGCATTTATTAAATACATTTCTTATCACATATCGCTTTTAGTGCCCGATATGGCGATAAGCGCGCCCCCTTATTCGTGTGTGACGGAAATGAGCACGGCGAAATGTGGATGTTCTAGTTCGCCTCTCTCTACCCCTTCGGGGATATAGGCGTGACTCTATGTACTATGTATCATGTATGTATGGCTTTTAACGATAAGACCATAGATTTATCAGTCGACTAACGGATGTATGGATAAGACCACCTTTGGCGATCGCATTATTTATCCTTGTTAACATAAGATGAGCTCACGCCTGTATCGCAGAAGGGGTAGGCAGAGACGCACTATCGAACTAAAACACCCACATTTCGCCGAGCTTAGTTCCGTCCCAGACTACGGACTGCCGAGACGAGTGTCGGAGGTTTGTGATCAACCCCAAAAAAAGAACATACAGCTCTGACTGTTCTATATTACATGTATTTTCATTGTGAATTAATATAATGGTGAAGGAAAACATCTTGAGGTATTCTATTCGGCATTATCTTCCGAGAATTTCTTCACAAGAATTTCACAGGTATGTGAAGTCTACCGACTTGCATTAGGCCAGGATGGTAGGCTAAGGCCTAACCCCTCTCATTAGTAGAGAAGGGCCGTGCCTAGTGAGACAGTAATATTACAGGGCAATATTATTACTACATTGTGAACTAGGGATTACTATCCTTCCTACATATTACCAAAGAGATTTAATATTACTAACTGTAGAGAGGCTATGAATTAAATTATTTTGATGTTTCAATGCCTATACTTTAAACGAAAGTTTTTACATCATTTATACTTTAATATAAGACATTGTATGCATATTGTGATGACAGAAGGTAGCACCAGCTTTCTTTCACACTTGGCTATTGATAGGGTTTTTTTTTACTTTTCCCCCCTTAAAAATAGATAATGCAGTAGGTGTAAAATGAATATAAATACTAAATGAAATCTCCCCAAGTGTCCTTTTGTTAGAGTTCTGTACATAAAACAAACACAGGATTATAAAGAGAATTTACATGGATATAGGAATATTTTTTTCACAATACATCCCAGTAATTTCGACAGACTTTAAATAAAGGGGTTACTCATTTCATCTGTATGTTTCTTACGCAATATCTCCGCCAAATATAGACCGCTTTTCAAATTCTTCTTTGATATACAATATGGTCTGGGATATATAGGATAGGATGGGATATATATATATATAGAGGTATATAGGTATAGGTCACCAGTTCTGGTGAGCCAGCACAATTTTATTCTGAACTTTAATCATTCATGCCAAACGTGTGAAATAGATGTGTTAGATTTTACGTATTTTTTAAAATTAAATTCGTCTTTCGATTATTTAAAACTATAATTGCCAACACTTAACTATAATTGTCAACACAATGTGAGCGTTAAAAATAAAGTACATTTTAATTCATATATTATTAGTTTCAAATACCCTAGGTATCATAGGATATTAAAAATAGTCTAGTACTTTTATTTAAAGTAAGGAAGTTATATACATTGGGGTACCAAGTGGCCTTATCACAAAATATAAAATATTATCATATCAAGTATGTGCTGAATCAAAGAAAAAATCATGATTATAGTCCATGTTCGAATGTTACTGCTCTATTAAATTTAAGTCCTAATGTGGTGAAAGGAAAGACTTGTTTACCTTGATAGATATTTCAAACTTCCGGTAAACTGATCTAAAATGCATAAGATATAAATAGATTATCATGCAATAGTATGCAATAGTATGATGCCTCGTAAGCATTGGTCTGCAACCCGTCTAGGAGAAGAAACTCCGAAATCAAACCCGGGGAGATGAGCCTCGTAAGCATTGGTTTGCAACCCGTCTAGGAGAAAGTATTCCGACATAAAACTCATTTCAGGGAGCAATACCCGAAATTAAACCCCAATCCAAGGTGTTAGCCGACCCGTGCCGATGGATTCATGGCCAGAGGGTTGTCTGGTCGCGAACGGAGGGTGTCTGTGTTGGCGGTCACAGGACACATCGTGTATTCGCCTTACTCCCGTATAGGGCTCTGCAGGGGTGGACCTTTAAATCCCAATTCTCGTGAGAACGCAATGGAGAACAATCATTATTATCCGAATGGCGGCGACGTGGTGCGCCACCCGTCACGTCTCGTTTCCCGGTGAGACGAAAAGTGGCCAACGGAGAGCCGTTTTGCTACATTAAATATGGGAGGAGGAATGGATAGATTCTAGAATGTTTTGTGAATGGTTTCGCATCACGTATGAGAAGTTTATTCTCTCAATATTATTACGCTGGCCAGCCTGACGCGCGTATATGTCAAATAAACTGAGCGACTTATGACCACTAGGTCATTTTGGATCACAAATGTTATGCTGTTGTCCCGTTTATTTACTGTTCAATGCCTTTGTATGTTACAAATATAATCTGCGTTTAGTTCCCTCAGATTACCTATTTCAAAACAAAAATAAAAATACACACATTTTTCATCTATTTATTGAGCAAATTTTTAGTTTTATCTTTAGTTTGCCGTTTCCAACCGTCTTTCCACAGTGATTTCACTTGCTACACTGCTATTGCTTAAACTGCCACCACTCAGTCTGCTGGAAGTGATTTCAGAACCAAGCTCGTTGAATGATATAGCATCAGTCCTTTCACTAGAGGGGCGCAGTTTTCTACGGATTTTATCTCTATTGTACCACATTGTACCAACAAGGACGATAAGTAGAATTACCGCACCTCCCACCATACCAAATATATCAGCTCTGAAACGATCAGTATGTCCTGAAAAAAAAACGTTTATTAACACTTCACTCTGCCTCGTTGGCGTGGTTGTATGTCGTTACGACTACCATTCTGAGGTTTCGGGTTCGATCCCCGGGTCGGGCAAAGTGATATTGGATTGTTCCACGTCAGCCCGGAGTCTGCAATTTGTGTCCGATATGGCGATAGGCTCGCCCCTTATCTCTTCTAAGACGGACTAAAAGCTTGACGAAATGTGGGTGTTCTAGTTAGCTAATGCGCCTCTGCCTACCCCATCTGGGATACAGGCGTGATTATGTTATATTAACACTTCAGGATTTTCTTCCTTTCCATCTACCCTTATCCCTTTTCAATGTAGAAACAACAAAACACACTTTTTCAAGCGTGTTGGAGAAGGGTTCTGCCTTCGTTTTTTAACCGACTTCCAAAAAAGAGAAGTTCCTCAAATCGCCTGTATTTTTTTGAACGTATGTACGCGATATCGCCGCCAAATGTGGACCGATTTTCAAAATTCTTTTTGTATTCCATAGAACATAAGCTCTAAGAAATAATTCAAGGATGGTCCCATTTAAATTTGGTCACGACTGGATTTGAAGTCGGTGAGTTAAGTTTTTAAACTTGTGATTATTTAACGACATACTCGTCATACCTTGAACAATTATGTGACAAAGAAGTAAGCTTTGTAGATTTCTTAAGTTTACGCGAATATTACACATTGAAATAAAACTATTTTTACGATTCTATCACGATTAGGTTTTGGGGAATAATAATTAAAACCTAATCGTGATAGAATCCGTAAAAATAGTTTTATTTCAAAGCTTTGTGGAATCAAAAAGTAATCTTGAAAAATTTGTTACCTATTAAAAAATACATCCTCCATTTGAAGCAAAAAATATACGACAAACAGGATAATAAATGACCTCACTTTATTGTTTAACTTTTTTGCTAGATGCCAGATTGTTTCACATTTTTTTCTCTTTTCCATTTATTATTTAGTGGATTTATGCTAATGTATGTAAGTTGTGGTTACCTGTTTATGGGGGATCACTAAATTTATGTTTTTGTCACTGTTAATTAAGTGTTTATAGTGTATCTTCTCTAGTCGCCTCCTTGGTCTAGTGGCAGCATGTATGGGATGTGGACCGGGAGGTCCTGGGTTCGATTCCCAGGTCGGGAAAGCAAATTTTCTAATTTAATTTGCCCGGGACTGGATCCCTCACAGGGGGTTGACGTCAGGCAGGCGGCCGGTCGTAAAAACTAAGCCAAATCCTATCTAAAACATGCTTAAAAAAAAAGTATGTTGCGCCGACCCCACATAAGGTGGGATAAGGGCAGGTAGAAGAAGAAGAAGAAGAGTATATCTTCTCTTGGAAATTTTACTTAACTTTACATAACTCCTTGACTATTAGGAACTGGTGGATAATTCTTTCAATATTACAGGGCACTAAACACTAAAAATATATAAGTAATAATTAAAGTTTAACAAAAACTGAAAACCGACTTCAAAATTGAACACTTAAAAGTAAAATTAACAACAATTTCTTTGGAGTCGGTGCTGAGGCCGAAGATCAAATGAAAAGGCACCGACTCTAGAAATTGTTATTATTTTTTACGTTTAAGTGTTCATTTTTGAAGTCGGTTTTCAGTTTTTGTTAAACTTTTATTTATCTATTTTTAGTGTTCAGTAGCATAAAATTGAGACCCGAGTCCCGACTCAATCACCGAAATAGTTGTCTATTCGGTACTTTAAGAAATTATCCCCTAAATAAAAAGGGGTTTTACCTTGCATCATCAGCCCACCTGAATAGCTCAAAGGAACACCAGTAGTCGTCTATACGAGCCTATTATATTGAAATAATTATACACCAACTCCTAATAATTAAGGAGTTATATATTCCATCATCAGCTTAGCAACATGAATGATGAGTACCAGACGCAAATATAAAAAACACTATGTGTCCCCATAAAATTTGAGGATTACCCACGATTTTTCTGGGATCCATCATCAGATCCTGACTTGGTAGCAATGGGACCACCTGGGAAGTATATCCTATTAAACAAAAAAATAATTTCACGAATCGGCCCAGGCGTCTTCGATCGGGGAACATACATAAAAAAGATTCCCACGAATTATTACTCTCCGCCTTTTCTTTAAGTCGGTTAAAAATAAATAAATATATTAAAATACTCTACCGTGGCCTATTAAAGTGACAGTGTCTCTAGATTCAGACGTATCATCGTGCAAGAGAGCTGCACACGTCCATTCACCAACATCTTCAGGCAGCACAGGGTCTATTGTTAAAGAACAATCACCGTGGTCCAGCTCCTTACCAGAGGTATAATAGAAGCGATCTAGTATAGCACTGCAATATTAATTATCATAAAAAACGTTAAAACTGATTTTAAAATCTATGCGATCTTGACGACTTGACCAAATAAGTATACAGCGGCCTGAGCAGGAAAATTTCTGACAACCGTAAATGTATTCGAACTCAATGCGCGTCTATGAAATTTGTATGAGATATTAACCAAAAGTCATCAGTGCGCAGCGAACTCGAATACATTTACATTTACATTAGTTTTTCGTGCTCGGACTACTGTATATAAAAATAATCTTATTAGTTCAGTTCAGGCTGAGGTCTATAGAGCGAACGTCGACTAAGTCTCAAAGAAACGAACTCAGTGAGGATTTGGAATATTTAAATCGATCTTCTTCTTAGTCCAGCCATTTTTTCAAGAAAAACTGACTGACAGATCTAAGCAAAGATTTTCTTGCAAAAAATGACTCTGACTAAGTCGAAGTTCGATTTAACAATTCCAAATCCTCACTGAGGTCGTTATTTTGACTCAGACTTAATCGAAGTTCGCTCTATATATGTCAGCCTAAGATTAATGAATGCGACTTAAGGACTCATTCTTTGAGTTTAGATTTTCATTCTCACACTTTCTTGAATCCACTTGCCCTTGTCCCTGGCAAACCGGGTTAGGAGAAACACGTTCCCCACCTAAGAATTCTGGGATTCAAACCCAGGACCTCCCGGCCCACAGCCTACATATGCTGCCACTAGACCAAGGTGGCAACACCTTTAATATTTAACAATAAGTAGATATGTACCACTGACAGTCTCTGTGGCGCGGCGGGGTTCGATTCCCGAACCGAGACAAATGTCTGTGTGACCCACAGACATTTGTTTCGGGTCTGGGTGTTGTGAGACCGAGAGTCTCTCGTAGTTTCTGATACCCACGATACAGGTTGTATCTAGTGTGGGGTCAGGACTATGTGTGTGACTGTTGGGTGTATTTATTATTATTATTATTTATTTAGGCAAGGGCAGTTTGGGCTCCCTTGGTGGAAATCCCAAAAACCACAGTAAAATTATTTCAATAAAACTACAAAACTACTGTATAAGACTTACTTCTCTTGTGTAACTGATGAATCCAGGCTAATACCAACAAAATGAGGTGACAGGAACCTGCAGTAATCCAGAGGTCGATTCCCATTCGAAGTGTGACAATACAAAGTTGCACTGCCACCTATTTTCGCGTTTACTTCCTTAACATTTGCTGCTAATGGTCCAGTCACACGAACATTCACTTTATCTGTCACCTCAAGTCCCAACTGATTCCTGGGACCCATGTGACAAGTCCATTCGCCGTCTTCATTGTCTGTGGCGGTGGAAAATGTAATACCACAGTCGCCAGTTTGAAGACTTTCGCCAGAATACCTATAAATACACATATACCTAACTTTTACACTTTATCGAAGTTCATCTTCATCAAACATATACAAGTTGATTCGTATCCTTATTGTATATTTTCTTGTACAGACTTATCATAAGAGCTATTTATTAGCCTACGTGATAAATAAACCATTTCATTTCATTTCATTTCAGTCATCGTTGAACTTCTTTGTGTAAGTTAACGATTACGGTCGGAACTTGAAGCAGGAAATACTAACTGCTTCAAGCTGCCCGTGTATGGCAGGCCTTAGAGTAAGCTCTCAAACACAGGAAACATCAGCCACAGGACGTCCACTGCTGAACACAGGCCTACCCCAAAGATTTCCAGATGGACCTGTTGAAAGCGGCCTGCATCCAGCGATAAGATAATTACCAAACATAGCAAATGTTTCACCTCTATGGTAATATCTTTTCATCTGGCATATACCTACATATACATATTTCTATCTTGTATATTTGAACAATGTACTTTCTACCTGTTTGTCCACACTTTTTCAAGTATGTTGCAAAAAGGATTTGGCTTAGTGCATACCACCGGCTGCCTGCATGATGTAAACCCCTTCTGGGGGACCTGGGAATCGAACCCAGGACCTCTCGGTCCACAGCCCATATATGCTGCCACTAGACCAAGCAGGCGATTTCATAGGCGATATTTGAATAATGTACCTCACCAAAAAATCTCTAATGTAGATACTTACCAAAACTGTTGATGTAGGTCATCCACTCGCGGCGTGGGTGTGAATTGTGATCCATTTGGATGTTGAAACCAACAGTAAGTCAAGGATACGTCGGCTCTACACGTCACCGTAAAACTAGTCGCCCTTTGGACGAACACCGTCGGGGGTTCATTCGATTCCGATTGAAGATTTCTTCTGAATCTACTGGCTAAAAGCATTGTTAAATTGAATAGTAATTGTAGGCAGAAACTATGGGCCGTACTTATAAAAACATTTTAGCTGAGCAAATGGTTAAGAATAATCTGTCACTTTTTTCCTTGTGTCACATTGTTTGAAATAGTGAATAAAATCAGTCGATGTAATTGGGATTCCCAATCCGATGTTCATTACATTGCACGTAGGATCTGAACTCAATGCCGTACAATTAAATTATTTCTAGTAAAATTATATTTTAGTAATATTGCACATAGTAACAGAGCACGGCAAAGTGACCATACTGCACCTGATGGTAAGCTTAGTGTAGTCCAAAAAAACTAACGATCACTAACAATGGTGACTGCCTCGGTGGCGTGGTGGTATTTCGGTACGACTACGGTTCTGAGGTCTCGGGTTCGATCCCCGGGTCGGGCAAAGTGATATTGGATTTTCCTATATCAGTCCGGAGTCTGGAATTTGTGCCCGATATGGCGATAGGCTCGTCCCCTATCACATCTGGGACGGAACTAAGCTCGGCGAAATGTGGGTGTTCTAGTTCGCTAGTGCGCCTCTGCCTACCCCTTCGGGGATACAGGATTGAGCTTATGTATGTACTAACAATGGGTAGGTCGGTCACCACTGATCGTTGCCAGAATCTTGCCGGCCTATTTATGCTTCTTCACACTCCGAATCCGAAGATGGAAGAAGTAAATGGAAGGGCTTTCGGCAAGACAGGCGGATGACCGATGCAGACACAAGGATACCCCCATACCAGTCTCGACCAACCATCACGTCATACCATTAGCCCCTCGAGAGAACTGGAAGTACACTGATCCTAGAAGGCGAAACACACACGGAGTATGGGTCACTATGGTAGGTTTTAGCACCATGTGTACGGTGGTCTACTTCGGAACCCTTTACTGTGCGTGGTTAGATATGCAGCATGTATAAAATAAATAATATTAGCTGTAATATTAATGTCCCACTGCTGGGCACGGGCCTCCTCTACTAATGAGAGGGGTTAGGCCTTAGTCTACCACGCTAGGCTAATGCGGGTTGGTAGACTTCACATACTTTCGAAATTCCTGTGAAGAAATTCTCGGGTATGCAGGTTTCCTCACAATGTTTTCCTCCGCCGTTATAGCAAGCGATATTTCTCAATGGAAATACACTTAACATAGAAAAGTCAGAGATGTATGCCTCATTTTGGGGTTGGTCTCGAACCTCCGACATTCCCAACTGAGCTATGGCCAACTATGCAGCATGTGCTTGATCGGTATTTTTTCAACTTACATGTACCAGGCGTGACTCTTATCAAGGCCTGCATAGAAGTTCCCTGTCTTATTTGATTACCGACCCACTCTTGAACACCCACTGTGCATCGCCAAGTACCAAGCACATCGATAGTTGAAGTCTCTATGGTCATGCCGCAGTGCCTTTTCGGGAACCCGTCACCGTAATAGCTGCGTCAAATCGTAAAAGATATATAGAAGACTTGTTTTAATCACGGAGGAATACAATTACTAGATCCTAATGAACTACATTTTAATTCTCTTTTACTAGCTTTAAGCTCGCGGTACTTCCCGCGATATCCTCATATCCTACATCCATAAAAGCTGAAATTTCTAAAAATTATTTCTTGTCGGATGCTGACAATATAAACAGTTATGTCTAGATTTCATCTGCCTAAACTTAATTTGAGCTGTGCGTTGATAGTCAGTCAAGTGCTGTTACATCTAGAAGGCAGCAGTTAGGCAGGCAGCTATCTGCAAGGTGGCTGTACCGTTCAAATACTAGGACCAATTGGGTAGTTGGCAATTTTTTTTGTATTAATTTCATATAAAATTTAAACGGCTTAAAATATAAAACAGAAATAAATATTTAAATATTCTGAAAAATAAAAAAGTTAAGCCTTTGAAGTTTGGTGTAAACTTCAAACTGCGGAAAAGAGAAGTATCAGTCCAGAATTTAAAATATAATTTACTGCTTTATTTTTCAATCAATTTCTATGCAGATTTTATGAAAGGCTTTGTTTTTTTGTTTTATTTGCATTTACAATTATTACATATGAATATGTAGGTATATAAAATCAAACACAGTCAAGTACCCAATTAAAAATCCCCTTGATCCCCGGATCAATATATGGAATTGCTAATATAACTTTTAGTTGGGTTAAATTATCATAAACATACCCGAACTTACCTACGAATACCGTCGCCCAACCCATCCATAATATTGTATCCTATAGTTTCAGTTGTTTTTTGGAACCTGCAGAATGTTATATTTTTTGTTGTATGCAGTATGTTACAATAAAGATGCAACTTGTTTGTAGCTACATCATGGATATAGCCTGTATCAAGATGTTCCGCTGGAAACAGAAATATAATCATTAATTATATACATGTAGATAAATGGTTGACTAGACACCCCTCTATATACAAAAAAATGCAAATAACTCGAATCGTGAACGTCTTTTGTTTTTATAATTTGTTACAAAGGTTAAAAATCAATTAATGTTGAGGACTAATGACGCGCGAATAAGTAGCTACCTATTTATATATCGATTCATAATAAAATTAAACCCACGGACGTAAAAGAAATGGACGGAGCGCTAAGAACATTGAAAGTGAAATAGAGTTTTCGGCTCATTCGATCAGTCGCCGCCATTACGTGTCGTACGAATAGGCTGAAAATCCTGCTTCACTCTCAATGTTCCTAGCACTCCGTCCATCTTTTTTTTACGTCCATGAGTAAACCTTATCGTTATCACGGACTTATTACTTAATTTGATTATTACTATCTGCTTTTTGCATGAACCTTACCTTCAACTGCCACCTTTCTCTCAACTAATACTTCGGGCACTTGCCCAGGGATTCCAAGTAGTACGTTCCAGTTCCCTTGAACCGCTCTAGTAGCGCGGTCCAGCGTCACTTGACAATGGCCAGGCACTAGGGAACTTTCGGAAAATGGTTGGGAGACGAAACAATAAGCGTTGTTTAATGTAGTCAAATCCACTTGCGTTTGCGTCTGTCCATCTTGAATGGATATTGGCGATCCAGTGTATTCCGGCACACGCTCTTAAATAAAGTGAAAATTGCTTGTTTTATATCAAAGAGATTTAATATTACTAACTAGAGAGGGGCTATCAAGAAAGTTTCCGTACAAAAAAATTGATCTTAACCTCAGTACCGCCATCAACCATTTATTACATTGCGAGGGCGATTATTACAATTTAAACCCTAGAATGTTTTGTGAATGGTTAAGAATCACGTAAGATAAGTTTATTCTCTCAATATGCTGGCCGGCCTGACGCGCGTATATTTCAAATAAACTGAGCGACTTATGACCACTAGGTCATAACTTTTGGAGCACAAGTTTTGTGCTGTTGTCCCGTCTATATACTGTTGAATGTCTATGTTTTATATCATTTAGATAATATTTATTTATTTATTTATTTATTTCACAGAATTTTATTTATTTCATAATAATGTCTGATTTAACGACTGACGCTTCGATTAGCACAAACTGTACCGCTGTATAAACTAACATATCTAAAGATACCGACATTCTAAGGAAAACTAAATAACATACATAGTTAGACGATAAATCATTGGGGAAGACGTAGATTACAATAATAATTACTGATAATGATTCGATGCTATTATACAACACTCGGGTGTTCCGTGTTATGACGATGTTCACGATTAGTAAGTACTTATGTACCTGTTTAAATAGTCACGGGCTGCACGGCCTCCGGTGGCCCATACGCTTATGTAACATATATGTATATATGCCCACTCCGACGGGTCGAGACAAGTGCCAGAGCTTCGAGATCAAATCCAAAAAACATACACCTCTGGCTTTTCTATGTTAAGTGTATATTCATTGTAAATTATCGCTTGCTATAACGATGAAGAAAAACATCCTGAGAAAACCTACATTCCCGAGATTTTTTCTAAAAGAATTTCGAAGGTGAATGTGAACCTTTGTGAAGTCTACCAACACGCATTAGGCCAGTGTGGTACTCTAAGGCCTAACCCCTCTCATTAGTAAAGGAGGCCCGTTCCCTGTAGTGAGACAGTAATATTACAAGGCCAATATTATCATGTTTAATATTAAAAAATCAAAATTACACCTTGTACGTGTACCTCCGACCACCCCGTGATGGTATCATTTCCTCTGGTTGCGGTTAGTCTCCATCTGCCGGCGTCTGTTTTCTGCACATTCTTCACCCTTACGCCACATCCATCGCTCCATCTCTCATATCTTGAATTTGGTATAAATTACATAGATTTAATTTTCCTGAGTTCAAGTACTTAGTTTTTTATCCGGCATATAGGCAGCGCAATAGCGAACTAGAACACCCACATTTCGCCGAGCTTAGTTCCGTCCCAGATGTGATAGGGGACGAGCTTATCGCCATATCGGGCACAAATTCCAGACTCCGGGCTGATATAGAAAAATCCAATATCACTTTGCCCGACCCGGGGATCGAACCCGAGACCTCAGAACCGTAGTCGTACCGAAATACCACCACGCCACCGAGGCAGTCGACCACTGACCAACAATGGGTGTATCAGTGGTCACCAGAATCATGCCGGCTTATTTATGCATCCCTACACTCCGAATCCGAAGAAGGAAGAAGCAAATCGAGGGGCTAGCAACAAGACAGGCGGATGACCGATGCAGACACCCCCATGATATACCCCCATGCCCGTCCCAACCTTCAAGTCATGCCGCAAGCCCCTCGAGAACCCGAAATGATAATATGGAATATAGGCCCCTAATGTGGCGAACGGTGACAGATTTAAAAAGGAAGCCAGTACTGCTTTATCTTCTAGATGAACCTATTACTTATTTATTAGCCTACAATCTGGAAAAGGGTAGCCTGTAGGAATCGGGTTGTATGGTCTCTTCGCCAGCCCTTCACATCTGAGACGGAAATAAGCTCAGCGAAATATTCTAGTTCTCTAGACCACCTCTTCCTACCCATTCGATGATACAGCCATGAAGTCATGAGTTAAGGACATAAATTACATAATGCGCCTTACTTATAAAAACATTTTAGCTGAGCAAATGGTTAAGAATAGTCAGTCACTTTTTTCCTTGTGTCACATTGTTTGAAAATAAAAGGGACAGACACTATTAACCGTTTGCTCAGCTAAAATGTTTTTATAAGCAAGGCCTTTTATCTCCGTACTTATATTGTATCATCACTATTACTTTACTAAATTATAAGCGACCATAGACGGGACTCTAAAATACAACGAATTTAAAAGTGTCCATCCCAGTAAAAATTTGCCTAACCGGGAAATAAAATAAAGTATGTTGAGCATTGCAACCAACCTGCTATCCGGAGGTTCAAGGACATTAAAACTAACTCCTGTTGGCGTAGTAACCTCGCAAAGCTGTTGATTTACCAGGTTGTTGCCTAATTTCAGAAGTGCTTCGTGTCCCACAACTACATTCAGTTCGTGTGGCCACCCTAGACCGCGTTGCATTATCAGAAGATTCGACAATTTTACTTCATATGTTAGGATTTGACCAACGCTCATTTCTACACCACAAAAAGCTGAAAAATATTTTAAAACTCAATATGGACTGTCGAGTGATGGGTGTTAGGTGTTCGTAACATCCATCACTCAACAGTCCCATACGTAGTCCGCATCCATCTCTAGGCTGAGCTCAGATATTTACCCTGCAAGCAATGACGTGCATGGGCATTTCGATCAGGGTAGACAAAAACCTTGCACAATGATTTTCGTCAACCCTTGCATCACCATCACTTTCTTTATCATCTTCGTTTCATTTTCAACTATAAACCGATCGCTGCTAGTTTGGAAATCTGTATTTAGTCATGATTTCTATTCTTTATTTATGGAAATAACGAATTGTCAGTGGGCTTTGCCAAGTGGCTTATGCGCTAGTAGTAATAGCGAATAGTACATACAGCGTACTCTCATGTCATTCCCATAGATATTACACTTATTTATACACTTATTTCATTCGACCATTCTATTCGACTAGAACTTAAGCCACTTGGGTAAGTCCGCAGATTAGACAGTGTCTCTGTCTATATCGACTGTACACCACTGCTGCAAAGTGTGCCGTAGCACCATTTATACCCTTGGTCCATGATTTATAAATAGGTGTAGGTTGGTTAGTGTACATTACAAATTGAGATATATTACAAAATAACTGTCCAAGAAAGCGGAATAGTACCAAATAACATTATTACTATATACAGCGTTTATTTAGATATTGTTGGTGATAATATTAGTAGTTCTATGTATCTATTTACGTACCGATGAGTAGAGTCAATAGGATGTGTTTTTTACACATTTTTACTCTATTTGCTTGACGACAGACAAGAGTTCACTTCAAATCCAATTGAAACTACTTATGAATTCGAATTTGTTCCGTGTATTGTAGACCCAAGAGTCCGTCGTAATTTCTGATGTCCGACAATAGGAGGACCTATTGTGGGATCAGAAACAAAAACATGACTGTTCACAATATAATTCACTTATAATTTAAATTCAAATATCTTATGCACGTCGATAGTGTATCATTTAATTATTAGATAAGATCTCTTTAAAATCTGGCCAAAGTTCAGCATTTCATATAAGTGATTTTTCGATTGGCTAATCTACTTTGATTTGAACGATGAAGTCAAAAGATGATCGAGTGCCAGTGACCTAAACGATTATACAATTTTAAATATTTTGATCATTAGATATTATAACAGGATGTGTTACCAATGGTCACAAAAATGTATCGAGCGTATCACGACATGATTGAAAATCTATAAATAACATCTGAAATGATACATACCTAAAATTTAACTCGACAATAATAATTGTAATACTTATGTACGCCTCCTTGGTCTAATGGCAGCGTATATGGCCGAGTGTTTTTCTAATACGTTTTCCCTGGGACTGGATTCGCAGAGGGGGATTGACGGCAGGCAGGCAACCGTAAAAAACAAAGTCGAATGCTTTCTGCAACATGCTTGAAAAATGAGTAATGCACCGACCTACATTGGTGTGGGATAAAGGCCGGTAGAAAGGTAGTAAATACTTATGTACCTAAATAATTCTTCCAAAATAATCATGACCTACTGCATTCACACACATTCAACTTGCATCGAAAAGCTAAAATTGTGTACCCAAGCCATTATAATAAATAATTAGTGCATGTAAGTAGCCAACGTTTGTAGATTAATAATCAATTGGGTACTGACTATTTTTTAAAAAGTAGACAGTGCTATTCATTACTTTATTCTAAACTTGTAAAAAAATATTAGTTAAATATATATTTAGTTAAAAAAGCAAAAAATATTATGTATAATTTATTATGCAGCCAAAACGCTATATGTTAACTGTAGATACGGGTGACGTCATTGTCCCTTACCATAGATACAAAATCGCTCACAAAAAAAACATTGAGGAAATAACATTTATGATTTCAACCTCAAACAACGGGTCAGGTATATTTCGTTGATGAGATAACGATCGTCGATCATATCCGCGTTGAAATTGGGTTGAGCTTTAAACGAAAAAAATATACCTAATAACCTGGCACTAAGACTTTGGACAACCTCCGTGACGCAGCTGGCGAGTAGCCGGCTGTGAAACGTAAGGTCGCAGGCTCGATTCCCGCACCGAGATAAATGTCTGTGTGACCCACAGATATTTGTTTCGGGTGTGGGTGTTGTTCTTCTTCTTCTTTTAAAAATAATGGCTTCCACGCATATGCGGTGATTTAACCAATGTCAAGGTAAATAGATCAATTATGTTTTCACAATGACCATGAGACCCAGATGTAGATGATCTCAAGGCCCTGCTGGGATTATGGCGGTAATTCCTTCCAGTCCAGTACCCCTCAGATGACCTTTACTCGGCGAATTGACCGAATAAAGCCAGCCAACGCACCAAGCAAAAGACATCGAAGATCACCGGTTAAAACATTTCCACATTATACTGTCCATCTTTACTGAAGTTTGATGCATTAAACCACAACACTTAAAACCAACAAACACAGCTCTAGAGAATAATATGAAATAATTTAAATAACCGCCCATCCTGTCAGACTTCCCGTCAAAATCCACGGTGTGGGTGTTTGAGACCGAAAGTCTTTCGTAGTTCCTGATACCCACGACACAAGACTTGATCTTAGTGTGGGGTCAGGACTATGTGTGTGACTGTTGGGAGTATTTATTATTATATATTATCTTAGGTCTTAGGACCTTGTGGGACAAATATAAAAGAAAAATGAGTAATATGACATCATGCAACGTGATTGGTGTTTACAGTCATGTGACTCACAGATAAAAAAATAAGTATTTAAATTACTAAAATAAAAATTATCATTGGGAGTATTTTTAATAAATTCCTATTGCACACGTTATTTTAATGGTAAATCTATGTGCCTAAAGAAATTCATTGATATTGGTAATATAGTCAAGTACCCAACTGGAAGAAGCATATAACTTCGTGTCACTTCCAACTCATGACTGACCAAGGAGTAACTGCAGATACCTTGGTACAGTTAATAACTACTGACCTTACTGAAAAAAACTTAGTAATATAATATATTTCCATACAGAAGGAAGTAATGGTCGTTTTTCATAGTTTTAATCTTTGGATTCCAAAGAAAATACAATTTTATGAAAATCACAGTATTCAATCCGACTTAACTAAAGATTTGATATACTAAATGGCGCCCAACATGGGGCTGTAGTTGACAAATTATTTATTTGTAAATTGTTGTTGTTAAAGCACCTAATGTTATAAAATAGTACCTGTGACTATAACAGAGAATAATCTAAGCTATAACAATGTATTATTAAAATTCTATTTTTTTTATAAGAAGCGTAAGCGAAACTATTATAAAGGCGAAAGTGAGTGTGTGTGTTTGTATGTTTGTTACTTTTTCAGGCTCAAAAAGCTGGATCAATTTTGATGTTTGGTGTGGAGGTAGTTGACATCCTGGATTAACACACAGGCTATTTTTTATGTCGGAAAATATTTTTTTTTAGACCAGAGTCGCGGGCAAGAGCTAGTATGAGAGAAAATTATCTTTGTCTATTACTTTCAATTTAAAATTATTATTATAAAATATATCCCCTTATAATAAAATCATGACAAGAAGCAACATTGTAACTATCACAATTATGATAAATAATATTAAGCTAAATACAGATTTGATTATATCCCCAAGGCAGATAATGACATGATAAATATAAAATTGTTTACATGTTGTTTCTGTAAAAGCTGTGTTATGAATTATTGAAACAAAATATTACTTATTTTGTCTTTTGCAAATTGTAGAGCTGTCAATTCTAGAGTAATTTTTTCCGAATATTGATTTTTTTCAATGGAATTCCTTCCTAGGAACTAGCGTGATTTGAACTCACCCAAGGGTTTTATCAAATTCGTTAAAATATATTTACATACAAGAAACGGTCGAAATAACTTGGCCAGCTTGAAATCTCGCGCAATATTTTTACTAATAACCCAATAAAACATACCGCGGACATTACTATATCATAATTCATACACAAAATCAACGAAGTGATCATCAATTCAAATGAAACACAAAAAAACTTCACATCCAAATTATATTACAGAATAAGCACTTTGTTCACAATTCTAGTTTATGCATTTCGCGACTACGAGAGGTTTCTTTATTTGAAACATAATTTTGCTTTCATATTGGTATTTCTTTATATAATACTCCAGAAGTTGGCATTACACAGGCATCTGATTTTAAAGGAGAATCTTTTCTGCGACATGCTTGAAATATATGTTACGCCGACCCCACAAACGAATGGCAGGTAAAATTTGACGATATTGATATAACCTGCTCCTAAACACAAAATATTTAACTTACTATGACTGCCTCCGTGGCGCAGCGGGCGAGTAGCCGGCTGTGAAGCGAGAGGCCGCGGGTTCGATTCCCGCATTGAGACAAATGTTTGTGTGGCCCACAGATATTTGTTTCAAGTCTAGGTGTTGTGAGACCGCAAGTCTCTCATAGTCTCTGGCACCCACGATACAGGTTGTACCTAGTGTGGGGTCAGGACTAGGTGTGACTGTTGGGTGTATTTGTTATTATTATTATTTACTAGTTGTGTAGTATATTAATCTTGCTTATCATAAGAAAAACATTATTGTAATGTTATATTGCTATACAATACATCTCACAGTCCATGCATCTTCATGAAACGCATAATCTATATCAACTGTAGCTTAACCATGAGTTTGTTGCAGGCATTTACGCGAGCGACTCCGTAAAATATTTGTATGGAAAACGTCAGTTCCCCGCGTAACCGCTAGAGGCGTTCGAGTGTTTGTCAATGACAACTTGTCATACAAATATTTTACGGAGCTGCTAGCAAGTAATGTAATAAAACTCATAGTTGGCCTACTGAAATACATTACACATAAGATCATACAAACTAGTTGATTCAGTTAATCTGAAAGTAGAAACGCTTAACTGGCACCTAAGATATAGAATCCAAATTGACAATCAATTTGTGTGTAACTTTTTCCTTAACTGTGAGGTAAGGGATGACATCGTCCGCTTCTTTCATTTGGGATGTCGGCATCTGAAATCAAGAGACTGAAATTGGAGTATATCACCATAACTATCTTATTTTTCTATCTTTTCACCTGCCCTTATCCCACCTCAATGAGGGGTCGGCGCAACTCATTTTCAAGCATGTTGTAGAAAGGATTTAGCTTAGTTTTTACGACCGGCTCAAACCCCCTCTAAGGGAACCAGTCCTGGACAAAATTAATTAGAAAATTTGCTTTGCCCCACCTAGGAATCGAACCCAGGGTTTCCCGGTCCTCATCATATATGCTGTCACTAGACCAAGGAGAGCCTATGCCTTTTAGGACATAGTAGACCTTAGGTTTATAACTTGTAAAATAAAACATTAATACTCACATTTAAGTCTTTTGCATTTGATTCCTTAAAAGTATATTCTCTTAAGACATAATCAGTATTCAGCTTGTGGAACATCCTGGTCTCCCGGGATCTTACTAGCACATCATCCACTCTCAGGAAATATCTCAGCAGCACATACCAGTATGTCGGCATTACACGCTGTAGACAAAATGTAACGAATACAAAATGCATAAGAATTCCAAGAAAGTTGTAAAACATCTATTTTATGACACAATAGCCTCCTACATATAACTTACCCCACACACCATACACACACACACACACACACACACATACGCACATGCACACACATACACGCTTTCAAGATAAATAGAGCTGCCTGTAGAGCTGCATGTTTCATAAACAAAAAAAAGGAATTTCACTGACTTTAGACATTCCTCCTTTATAAATTATTAGATTTAACATTAAAATAAATACTCACTATTTTTACAGACAATTTTGACACTCCATGGTCATGAAGTTCATCTTCAAACAGTGTCAGATCATGATAGAATAATATTTGATCCTTTTGTTTTAATATTTCAAAATCAATCACCTCATCTGTTTCTTCTACAACAATATTATTTGTAAGTGTACCTTTGTAATCAGTGGAAAATGTCCAATCAAATGCTTTTTTTAATTTTTCTGATTCAGGCCTAAAAATATTACAATATAAAACACACAAAGCAACCAATTCCTGTATTTACAATTCATAGTCACAATTTTTCTATATATTAAAATGTGAATTGCATCCTACAATGCCATTTCACCTTTTAATCATTCTTTTGGTAATTACACCTCCAGTGGTATTGAGTATGCGTGAATCCATATAAATATGATTATCAATTGTATTGACAATTTGTAAATCAAATTATTAAAAAAGAAAAAAAGACAAAAGAAAAAAAAAAGAAATGGTGACAATTGATGATGAAAAAAATAAGCCCGGAGTTTCTTTCTGCCTTTCTTCTTTGGGTCGTCATCCGTAGGTAGCTAGAGAAAGGCTGGTAGGTTAGCTAGGATAGGGCCTCACGCACCAATCCCAACTGCTTCCAGTATTTCCAGTCAATCCCCTGCCACCATTCCTGCCATATGCCATTCCCATACAATCCATTCCCTTACACTCTATTCCTATCTCCCCTTATCACCCTATCTTAGCCATCCCATCGTTATTATGTCCATACTTGCCTGCCTATCGTCAAATTCAAATATATAATGTAAATTATATAAATCCTAATTTAAAAATTTACTTGTGTTGACTTGTCATAAGTGCTTTTTTACATGCCTACGTGATCAATAAACATTTTTATTTTTATTTTTAAAAAATTATAAAACAGTTTTAAAATGTCTATGTTTATTTTAAATAAACCTTATTTTTATGGATTCTATCCGACCCCATACCATGAAGGCTGTAATGCTTTCGAAATGTTAAGACAAAAAATAAAAATCCTGATAGATCCTTAAAAGCTTGGTTTATTTTAATGTTTCACATATCTGTAAAGTTAAGAAATCATCATCTTATGTTTACCAACCTCGCTTCCTGCCAAGCTTCTGCACATGAGACCTCTATGGCCTCATTTTTACCAACACACTTCAATGCATCTAGAGGATTGAAATGGATCATAGCACCACTCTCATGGGACAACTTTAGAGTATTCTTGGGGAATACCATATCTGGAAAATGTGGTATTGACAGTTCTTTGCAGTATCTGAGAAAAAAAATACAAAAATTATTTACTACTTTGCTAGAAAAATCCATACATAATTAAATGCAATTTGGGTTTTCTATAAAAATATTTAAAAATACTTATGGCCCAGACCTCTGCTACATGCCATCTACCTGATACCACGTCTCCTGCACTAAAACATTACAGAAAAACCTACACAAAACATGGTATTTCAAATTTTTTTTGTCTATGGTACATACATACATACATAAGCTCACGCCTGTAACCCTGAAGGGGTAGGTAGAGGCGCACTAGCGAACTAGACCAACCACACTTCGCCGAGCTTAGTTCCATCCCAGATGTGATAGGGGGCGAGCCTATCGCCATATCGGGCACAAATCCCTAAAAAATTGTCTATGGTCCATTGTTATATAAGCAGGAGACAATGAAAAGCCTTGTTTTGTGTAGGTGTTTCTAGTGTTTTATTTCGAAAAAACAAGACGCAGCTTAAAGCCAGATCTCCTGCACTAAAACATTACACAAAACACCTATACATGACATTGCATTTTTTATCTATGGTCCATTGTTCTATGAGCAGGTGACAGCTATGGTTGATGTTTTCAGTATGTGTTTTTAGTGTTTTGTTTCGAAAAAGCTAGTGCAGGAGACCCGGCTTAACATATTCCACAAACCTCAGCAAGGTGCTCATACATAATACTTTTCTTTTCCTACCTACATAATATGTAGAATTAGTATTGTGCAATGAGTAAAGAAAAATAAGAGGACTTGGCATAACTATGAAAAGTACATGTTTACTTTGAAACCAGTACCGCAATTTTAGTTTGGCAATCTATTTACATGTAGGTTGATATTGTGTCATAAGATTTAAATAATGTATAATTATTGATTTTGTTATAAATACAGTGCTTTAATTACAATAATACTAATTTTGGAATGTAAAAATGATGTGTAACTACCAAAGAGATTTAATATTGCTATTTATAGAGGGGCTATCAAGCAAGTTTCTATACAAAAAAATTATCTTAAACTTCAGTAACCAGTACCAGTAAACCATCAACTATTTATTACAATGCAGGGAACAATATTACAATTTACACCCTAGAATATTTTGTGAATGGTAAAGAATCACATAAGATAAGTCTCTTATTCTCTCAATATTATTTCGCTGGCAGACCTTTCAAATAAACTGAGTGACTTATGACCACTAGGTCATAACTTTTCGATCATAAGTTTTGTGCTGTTGTCTCATCTATATACAGTTGAATGTCTTTGGTAACTGCTATATTAAGCCAGGCTGTCACCTGCTAGTAGAACAATGGACCATAGATAAAAAATGCATGTTTTGTGTAAGTGTTTTGTGTAATGTTTTAGTGCAGGAGAAGGCTTTACTGGGATCTTTCTTTTGCAAAGTCGTCAATTTGGTTTCACTCCATACATTAGGCATGCTTAATTTTTTCGTAGCTATGCCTCATCCTTATTCTTCTATTGTCTAAGTTAATGTCATACTGTATAGTACATAATATGTGGTCCAAAATTTCTATGAAATGCAAATACTAAAAATCTTCATTTTAGCAGTTAAATTTTTTATGTGACTATTATTCTTCTCATAGAAACACTTACATACAAAACTGGCAGAATTGATCGTCATCACGTTCGCAAACAACTTTCGTAGAACACACGCTCGGAAGTATGCAACTAACGTCATAAGATACGTGCCACGGCCCAAATTGTATCGATTGGGAATTTGTAGCATAGCGTCCTGAATCAATGCGATTTTCCTGGAAAATATTAAAATTTATTATCCGCTATTAACCTCAGTCCTCAACCGGCTATCGGTCTATGTACTTGATTACTACTCAATCAAAAAAATACCTCCGAGTTAAACATTTTCGAGTATTTTCATTAAACTATTTTAAATAAATAATTTAATATTATGTTTTTAATATTATGAACTTTAATGGAATTCCTTTAATTTGTAGCTCGAAAACTCAGAGTTACTATTTTTTGTTGACTGCAGAATGATCAATGACTGCGAAATGCGAATGACTGATGTCAAATTCAATGTTGCCACTTACCAATATGTATTTCCCAATGATATTGGAATCGCTCCGCAAAAGACTGCGCTCTGATGGCCAAAAATGCGCTCAGTGAGAGATTGATCTCAAGCAAATTCGCTTGATTATGTCTTTGTCTAGTAGAGTGACAATGATTTTTGAAGTGTAAATTATCTTTTTTAGGCGCGCTAACCACCTTGTTTTGTGGAATTTGTATAAAACTGCGCCGTTACGTTCAGCTGTGTAAACATCATTGGTGTAAAGTCGCCTCCAGTGGACTAAGGGAGAGAGAGAGATACGTAAAAAATAAAGAATTCCATTAGTGTTTTAGGATCAAAAGTACCCTCATAACGAATTTCATCAAAATCCCTTAAGCAGTTCTAAAATTTCCGTACAAACCTTCATCCCCTATTTTATTATGAATGATTTAAAACAAATAAAGTACCCTATGTCCGTAATAAATCCGTCACAATATTACACAATAACTTTATACATTTCATTTAATTATAAGTGTAAAAATAATTTAATAACAAAATAACCTTTTCGCAATGACAGCATGTCAAACAGTGATATCTACGTGGCAATGGTATTGCTGATAAGAAATAAATCATTCTACTTTATTGTTGGTAGGAATAAATTATACCATTGATTATAATATTGAAAACAATTACAGAATAATTAAACAGAGTTCACAATCTTGATTACTACTAAATAATTTAACGATGTATATAGGGTATATTTACTTAAAAGTCTATTTGAATTTAAAAAAGAATATTGTAATTAATACAATTTCCAATAAGTTAGAATAAAATGTGTATTGGTATACTAAGGCTCAATTGCACCACTATTATTAACCTAGAGTTAGTCCTAACCGCAAGTTAAGTTACATGTCATTCATACATTTTCTGTCAATTTGGCTTGCGGTTAGGACTAACTCTAGGTTAAAAATAGTGGTGCAATTGAGCCTTAGACAGAGATAAAGGGCCCAGCCTTAGATTAATAAAGTCATAGATACCTAATCCACGCGTAAAAATCTTGCCATTCATGTAATGCTACTTTAGCCACCTTTAGTCTCTGGTTCCACAGTTGTCATAGAAACGACATCGCGGCAACGTCTCTTACTATAATTTTAATAATGCTTTCCTGTTGTATATTGTCGTGCAAAAATTATTCTGGATAAACTCACAAGTGTCCTGGGATCACATTCAAACGGTATTCAAACGGTAAATAATCGAAATCAGTTTATTTTGATTGATAAATTACGAAAGTAAAATAATAAATTTTGAAAGATGTCAGTTTCAATTCAGTGTTACCATAAAAAATTATTTGATTTTCCCGAAGAAATATTAATATAATAAGTAATTATTAAATCATCGAAATATTTTTGTTGTATATCGTCAAATTCATATAAAGTAATATCATGTTTTAGGTTTCCATCCGATTTTGTGCCGCACGATAAATTGTTAGGTAAATATAATAATAAAATGTCGTGGTGAGTATTGGTGGAAACTAGTAAAAAACACTCAAATATGTTCTGTTCACTTCGATGAGGAGGCTAAATACTTAAGTAAAGTGGATTACGAAGAATTTGTTAAGATGCAGTTCCGACTAGAGTGGTTATTTTTTGGGTCTATTGTGTCCATAGAATAGTGGTTTAAAATAATATATCAGAATTCAGCATTTATATATGCGCACATTATATGATTCGGATTGCAATCATAGTAATCAGAATGAAATTCCCACAGGCCAAATATTATTTCCGCAATGATTAGTGTTTTTTTTTTTCATAATCATGAATAGCGCATTATAGATTTCAGCATGTGATCTTGCTGTTTATTATACAACCATGTGCTTTTCTGCGGGTAACACAATTGGAATATCACGATAAGTATGTTTTATTTAGCTAAAGCACACGCAAAAGGAATGGTGCCTAAGATGTTCATAATATACTATCTTTTGTCGCCTCCTCGGTTAAGTGACAGCGTATAATTATGAGTTGTGAATCGGGAGGTCGTGGGTTCGATTCCCATCGCGGGCGGATTGTTTTCTAATACCATTTGCTCGGCATTACATACCCAGTAGGGGTGACGTCAATCAGGCAGACGGTCGTTAAAACTAACCCTAATCCTTTCTGCGACAAGCTTGAAAAATTGTATTGCACCGACCCCACATTAAGATGGGATAAGGGCAGATTGATGGAAATCATCTCTTTTTAGTCTGTGCCTTTTCATTTTGACCATTGAACCTGGCACTGACACCAAAGACAGAATTTAATTTTCAATTTGATGTGGTCGGTTTTTGTAAACTTTAAATTTCCAAATTTTAATATGAAATGAATTCTGAAGAATCATCCAAAAACCTCTCAATTTGAAAACGACTGAAAAAGAATTGCCATAGGTCTAAGGGAGACGGAAACGCTTTTATACATTCTTGGGCCTAAATTGTAAATGGATGAAAGTGGTGTCAATTAATATATAGTATATTATGACATAATTACTGAAAATTTGGCGATTTTTTGTAATCTGAGAACAGAGTTTTCACTTCACTTCACTTTGACTTAAATAAAAGTGAGGTTATGGAGCAAACTATACGCAAACAACCAATGTTTATAAGTACAAATCTTACCTATTGATATGTTTTAATGTAGATAACATAAGTTCACGCCTATATCCCCCAAGGGGTAGGCAGAGGCGAACTCGAACACCCACATTCGATAACTAAATTTTGGTCACAAAGACGATTATTCTCAGGAACAAAATATTTTTATAGCTGAGCACATTGTTCTAGTAGAAAATTATTAAAACGATGGAAAACACCCAAAACGCACACGCACAAAACAATAAAAAACGAAGCAAATGAAAACTATTATTAAAATGTCAATTCATAGTTTTTTATACATACTGATTTCTTAAGTTTACGCGAATATTATACATTGAAATAAAACTATTCTTACGGATTCTATCACGATTATGTTTTTCATAGTTTTTTGTTCCATATGGAACCAGCTAAGGTGAATGCATGCCTTCAAGCTATTCAGTTACTATTTTATTTTTTAGAACTGTTTATTATGTTAGTTCCAATGTTTTAAATTATTTTTACTTGAATTAATCATCCGGATCTAATATTATATATTTTTTTAACTCTTTCATCTTAATCGATTAAGTAATCGATTCTATTTAGTGCCCTTTACTTATTTTTTAGATATCTCATTTTCTAGATTGTGAATTGGGCTGATTTTTTATATTTTGAAATAGAAAAAAAATTACAATTTTTTGAGCCATATCTCAACTCATTACATTTTGGGCCAAAGTTCCCCATATCCTTTGTCAGAAATATCGTGTAATAAATATCGTGTACTTAAAAATACGAATGAGTAAAGAACCGTCTTCTTAATTTCCGAAATGGTTAAAAGTAATCTCCCTGTTTATTGTGAAAAAATTATTTTTATAAAAGAAAGAAAATTACCCATATTTAGGAAAATGGAGTGAAACCTGGTATCACTGTCACGCACACTAAGATATGCAAAATTGCCTCATCTCACATTGACATTTTGTTTGACGCTATCCTTCTAGGCGTTTAAATTCTTTAAATTTAAGTTAGGTTTCAAAATGTTCATGTAATAACTGTAGTTGTATATAGTTCTTAGTGCGTTGACATAATGTTTATAACTGAACTTTCACGATTATGAAGTTCTCTTTCTTGGTACAGTAATATTTCTATGCCCTTCCCCCTCAATAAGTGACAGATTTTTTTCCTTAGAGTAGTGAGTACTAGATGCGAGGCGAGTCCATTTTTACAACATCCTTTGACGCGCCTTTATGCATGGTGAGTCCATACATAAAACTTCTTTAGGAAAAGTGCAAAATATTTCTTTGAAATCGACTAACTACGAAGACGTCACTAGTCGCTAAATGTAATCAAGGGGCATCTCTATCGTGAGGTGAGGTGCGGGGATGGTGGGGGGGGGCTCTAGCGGGGGCTGCGGGGGAAAACAAATCAATATGGCCGACTTTTACCGGTTGGTTTGTCTGTTTTGATTTTTGATAGAAATAATCATTTCGTATTACATAAAACCAACGTGTTTCATCCTAATCACATTTGTGGAGTGAATCAGAGTTTGTGATCAATTATGGAAGCTCTTATACCAGTTATCAATAAGTTACAAGATGTTTTTAACACTGTCGGAGCCGATGCCATCCAATTACCTCAAATAATAGTTTTAGGAACTCAGGTAAGCCGTTATTTTTATGTCCATAATGAGCTTTAGTAAATACCGTGATATATAAATCTAGCTTTTATACTATGTGGGCAATTTGGTTCATAAAAAAGGTAGTGGTTATGTAAAGATGTCAGTCGAGTTCTTTGTCCCCATTTATTCAATTGGAATACCTCGTCATTGACCAAGACCGTACATTCATTGCACATCTAGATTAAGTAGCGTGCTATTAAATTACTGTTATTGAGTCGAGGAATAAGCATAGCACAGGAAAAAGTTTTAATTGACATTTCGTGTCATGCTGGTTGACAGTACCAATATAAAATATTCAGATTTTCATGCTTTCTATTTCCTATGCTTCACGAACACTTAAAACAATAACGCTTTCATTAATTCATGGTTCTCAACGCATAATGAAAAATTAGCACACCCCTGAACATAATTAACAAGAACAAGTTATTTCAACATAAATCAATTGAAATAACTTGTCTTCAATACAAAAAAATGAGTACAAAGTTTAAGCTTTGTTCTAATTTATTACACCATAACTTATGACTAATTTATATTAGTGGATGAATGAAAAATAATCAAATCAATAAAAGTTGCAATAATGTAAGAACCAAGCGGGTTTTAGTCATATACAATAAGATTCTATATTATAACCTTTAAGATTCTATATTATGACCAGCCAACTATGCTGTAAACTTGATGGTAAACACTCACAAACTATAGCAACACCACCTGGGGGGGTTACCACCACCTCTTATTAGCAGTATTATTATAATATTACTTCGTTTTTTTTTTACGGGAATTGGTACAAGTTGGATTATAATAATACTGCTATAAGAGATGGTGGTAAACCCCAGATCTTTCAATAACTACACTGTTACATCTTAATTCATTGGTTAATAAAATAAAATTATAAATACACACAACAATCACACACACATAGTTGTGACCCCAAAGTAGGTTTAACCTGTATTGTGGGTATCAGAAACTGAAATTTCAGTCTCACAAGACCCTCACTCGAAACAAATATCTATGGGTCAAACAAACATATGCCTCATTGGGGAAACCGAACCCGTAGCTTCTCACTTCACAGCTGGCTACTTATCTGCTTGTCTTATAATGTACAGTAACATGCACCCTGGAAACTAACCCCAGGACCTCTCAGTTCATAGCCCATATATGCTGCCACCTTCTAGATACATAACAAATATGCTGTTTTAATTAAATTTTTTTAATAGGATAATATTGATAAATACTTACATCTTTATACATTATTATTTCAGATGTCATGTCAAAATTCACCATTCCTTTGTTTAGATCATTTTGTATATTTCTTTGAGTACACAGTTTTATCAATCATTGTGTGTTGTTATCAGAGTTCAGGCAAGAGTTCTGTGATAGAGAGCCTTGTGGGGCGTTCATTTCTTCCTCGTGGCCCTGGCATAGTCACCCGACGTCCTTTAATTCTACAACTTGTGTACACTCCAAAAGACAGCAAAGAACACCGGTCTGCTGAAGAAGGTAAGTTTATTGCATAATGCTAAGATTTTTCTTAACATTCCTTATTTCATTTTAACCATGAATAATTAGGTAGGTATCTGTAATATAACTCATGGAAATAAATACTAGTCTGTAAGTTTCTTATTTTCTTTAGTTAACAAAAAAAAACTATTAATATGGTAGTCTAAAGTATATTTCATTAAATTAAAAGTTACATGGGCACCATAGCCCAATCATGACTTTTGCATTTTCTCTCTTGTGACAATGGAAACTTTGCATCCATTATTGTGAGTATATTAGAATTATGTTGCTTAATTGTATATTGTTATTGAAAATATCAGTAATTTGTTGGTTTAGGATGTTTTTTTCCTTAAAAAATACTATGAAACCTAGAATGTCATCAGACACCTGTAAAACATTTGTAAAACATCCTTATGTCATGGTGATAATTGCTTGATTTGCTTTTCTTTATCATTTCACATTGTTTATATTTCCCAATGATAGTTATTGTGCAAGTACATAATCAAAACATTTGTCAACAATGTTTCTTAATTATTATGAACTAAACCAATACTTTCAAATTACATACGTCATCTTGAACTGAAATAGTGTTATTGATGAAAAAATAAATAAATAGTAAATAAGACACAATCAAGTATGTTCTACTTATCGTTGTTTATAAAGAATAATTGTTTCTGTTTGCACATTAAAATTCAGGCTCAATGTCATATTAATTGTGATGCAGAACATTAACCACCCACAGACTTATCTGTTGATTTAATAATATTAAAATATAATATAACATATGTTCAAGCTGTTTTCTAGCATTAGGGAATGTACCCATATTACGTGACCCATTTTTTTCAATTTTTATACCCCCTCTCGGTGATCATTATATGCCAAACCCCTCACCCTCTAGTTTTCACGTAGCAATTTATAAATATGGTTTTGCCTCGGTGCCTCATTTCCATCTGCCTCGGTGGCATGGTTGTATTTCAGTATGACTACTGTCCTGAGGTCTCGGGTTCGATCCCCGGGTCGGACAAAGTGATATTGGATTTTTCCATATCAGCCCGCAGTCTGGAATTTGTGCCCGATATAGCGATAGGCTCGCCCCATATCACATCTGGGACGGAACTAAGCTCGGCGAAATGTGGGTGTACTAGTTGGCTAGTACGCCTCTGCCTACAACTTCGGGGATCCAGGCGTGAGCTTATGTTTTTAATAATTTTTATGGAAGAAAAGTAACAAAAAATTATGATGTTGTTAACTGTGTTTTTTTTTTTTATAGCAGAGATTGGCAAACTAGCAGATGGGTCTGATGGTAAGTGATCTTCACCGCTCATAGACACCCAAGACACAAAAAGAGTCATGGGTGCGTTGCCAACTTAAAAGGAGGAAATGGAAGGGGAGGGAAGGGGATTGGGAAAGGGAGTGGGGAAATGGGCCACCGGAAATCTTACTCACCGAACGAAACGCGACAGCAAGCTGCCACTTTACGTCGGTTTTCTGTGAGACGGTGGTATCTAACTGGTCGAGCACTCCCCAATGGTGAGATACTGCAGGGGTTTCCAGTATCCCATTAGCAGGGATCCCTGCAGTTCACCAAAGGGGAAAAAAAAAACCAGTCGAGCTGGCCCATTCGTGCTATAGACGTTACTGTCTACAGCGTGGCTCTACCACTTGAAGAAAAAGTTTTAAAAGGTTCGAGATTTCCCTAGAGGACATTGACTACATAACGAAAACCTAAGATCCCCCCTCCGCCATTGTTACCAAGCGTGGTATTTTGAACACCCCTCTGCCCCCCAGCTATATAGTATGGATACTTTCCCTTACATACTGAAAAATACCTTCTTTGTGTTTATTAATTAAATAAATAAATAAATAATAAATAATTCCCTCTATTTCAACCATCTAACAGATTTCTGTTCTGTATTATTATTTTATATATATTCATGAAAAACCTTAAATATTTTGGGGATTACATTTGATAGACATTTTGCCCATGCATGATAGTGTGCTGTGATACATATTAAATTAATATTAAATAGTAAACAAATACATAATTTACAGTATCATTACAGATAATATAAACTTGTTTTCAAACCAAAGTAACCACAACAACTTACTAACAATATCTATAAAACCGCAGTACAATGCTATTTTTATTTATGTAGTGATGTCTATTACTGTATACCTATAAAGTATATAATGCTATAAATATTTTAGCACTTATAAACCAGCATAAAGAGGGGACATCATGGAACCCTTTAGCACAACTATCCCAAACAATATTTGCTCCAGGTTTGTATTACAGATACAAAAATTTGTTACCTGCCTTTGCTTGAAATTTTAAATAAAATTCACATGTTCTCGTTAATATTTTAAATGTCACGGGCATAAATTCATTTAAATACACTAAAATCTTAATGCTATTATAAGATATAACATTATATCTTTGCATTAGAACTTCCTTAATATTGTGTGAGTGTAATGTGTGCTAGAAAGACAATAGAATATAATAATATTGTTCGGTAATATTGAGATACTACGAATCATGAATCATGAGTAATTACTGTTCAATAACGTCTTATTAATATATTAATGAAAATTAAAAATATACTTTTGTGAACCATTGTTCAAGTCTCATTTCTATTGTTATAGGTACTATAAATTTAGAAGAATGGGGGAAATTCTTACACACGAAAGACAAAATCTATACGGATTTCGACCAAATAAGACAGGAGATAGAAAGGGAGACGGATCGCATGGCAGGCAGCAATAAAGGAATATGCCCGGAAGCCATTAATCTCAAGATATATTCAACCAAAGTTGTTAATCTCACATTGGTGGATCTCCCAGGCATAACAAAGGTGACGATCATGTTATTTTTTAATGAAATATACCAAAATAAATGAATGATGGTAAATTTTGTACAGATATTATATTATTGTTAGACTGCCTCGGTGGTGTAGTCGTATTGCTTGCGCGGCGGTTGCTTCTATCGTCCTAGGTCTCGGGTTCGATCACCGGGCCAGGAAAAGTTATATTGGATAATTCAGTATTAGCGTAGAGTCTGGAATTTATGCCCGATATGACAATAGGCTATCACATCTGGGACAAAATTATGCTCGGCGAAATGTGGGTGTTCTATTTTGCTAGTGCGCCTCTGCCTACCTCTTCGGGGATACAGGCGTAATCTAATGTTGTGTATGAGCTTATGTGTTACTGTTAAACTAAAAAAAAACTTATTTTCAAGTTGGTTGAGTAAAAAATATTTTGAATCAATATTTCTTTTGTTAACTTTTATTAGTCCTTTCTAAACTTGTTATCTAAGTAGGCTATTGTGTAACAAACTTCACAGGTACCAATAGGCGACCAGCCGGAAGACATAGAGAACCAAATAAGAAACCTTATAATTAAATACATAGCTAATCCGAATTCAATCATACTTGCTGTCACGGCGGCTAACACAGATATGGCCACCAGCGAAGCTATAAAAATGTCCAAAGAAGTGGATCCTGATGGGAGGAGGACTCTGGCTGTAGTTACTAAACTTGATCTCATGGATGCAGGTACTTACTATACTATTATTATTACTATACTTACACGCTTTGAGTGGTAGAGCCGTGCTGTAGAAAGTTACGTCTACAGCACACAGAAAACCGACGTAAAGTTAGCTGCCGCATTTCGTTCGGTGTGTGAGATTTATGGTGGCCCAATTCCCCCTCCCTTTCCCAATCCCTATTTCCCTCCTCTTAGGTTGGCAACGAACCCACGATTTTCTTGTCTTGGGTGTCTATGGGCGATGGAGATCAATTACCATCAGATGACCCATCTGCTTGGTTGCCAGTCTATGCTTTATAAACAAAAATACTGCCATTGCATACTTTTGTAGGGGCTTGCAACATGACTTCATAGATGGTTGGGGTGGATATGAGGATACATCCTGTGTCTGCATCGGTCATCCGCCTGTTTTGTCACAAGCCCCTCGATTTGCTTCATGTGAAGAAGCATAAGTGGGCAGGCATGCTTTTATGACCACTGGACACAGATAAACCTGTTGTATGTCTATGGTCGCTGTTTTTTTGGACTGTACCATGCTTACCATCAGGTGTAGTCTCTTTGCCATGCTTGGAAATATGCAACAAACAATTCAATAGAAGACAGTGGCTTGACTGTATCCCTGATATTGCTTAAGTTCATGAGCGTAGTTATCTATATTAATATTCAAGTGAGCTGTTTGTTGGCATGTCTTCAAAAGAAAAGAAAAAACAACTTGAGTCTAACTAAAATTTTATGCACATTATAAATTGCGTGTTACACCAAAATAAAAGTACTCAGCAACTGGATTCGCGCGAAAACTGACACTAACTTTACAAGCAAGAATTTTTTTTATTACGCTCTTATAAAAAGGCATTATGTTTAAAAAAGCAATTTTGCTGTTTTTCGTTTGCATTGAAAGAATACTTAGTTATCACCCATCGGCACGCCCCTTTATCATTGAGATGAAGTGTTAATTAGTTGATTGTTCATTATCTTTTAAAGTCGATAATAGTTCGAAATTAGTTTGCTTTTGTACGTCATATACTATCTATTTCAAGCATAAAGTGACAAAGGAAAAAATAAAAAAATGGGCCTTATAAAAACAGTTTAGCTGAGCAAATGGCTAAGAATACGCTGTCACTTTTTTCCTTGTGTCACATTGTTGGAAAATAAAAGGGACAGGCTATTCTTAGCCATTTGCTCAGCTAAAATGTTTTTATAAGTAAGGCCCTATATTTTTTATTCATAAATTAAAGATTGTTTTGAACATAAATCTGTCTGTTATGATGTCACTATCTGCATTACATTTAATAGTTTGTAGCGAGAATCGTGTGTACAGTTTATTTATTGGTTGAATTGGAAAGAGTCCAAATTTTACCACCATCAATATAAGGATGGAACATAGGTGTTCATAGAGTACTGAACACAACATGACAGCAGGAGTTTTGTTGAACAAGATTTTTTTCATTTTATTACAGTTCTCTAAAAGATGTGAAAGATTGAGAAAGAGAGAAAAATTAAATGTATTATCCTTGAACAAGCTAAACCATTTAATGTAGTTAATGCTGTCATGTAATGTAGTTAGTGCCCGTCGAAGGCGTCACATAAATATGTTACATATGCGTATGGGCCACCGAAGGGCGAGCCGCCCGTGACCATCTACTAGCTCAAAGTTTATAGCACAATCACGTTATAGTATATACTCATAGTACGCAGAACAATAATGTCATATCTGTCAGAGACCTAATATTTCATTATATTAAATCTTGAATCAATATTTTTTAAAGTATTTTTTTGATTAGAACAAGATAATCGAATTCTTGCCAATTATTATCAAACAAATGATTATTTCAAGTATTTGATAAGAGTTATTCGGATATGTTTTGTTTGACACTAATATCTTGTAGTTAGATATACCTTGATACATATATATGCGTAACGATGAACGTTGTTTTGTAAATTCCTGTGTACTTTTGGCCTGAGAGATTATAACGCGGGTGCCGTCGTCATATGTTCAGTGCATATAGGACTATGAAATGCTAGAAACAGAATTTATTGCTAAACTAAAGCTGCGTCTCCTGCACTAAAACATTACACATAACACGGTATTTCTAAAATTGTTTGTCTATGGCCCATTGTTCCTTGAGCACGAGACAGATAAATACGTTGTTTTGTGTAAGGTTTTTCATGTTTTGTTTCGAAAAAACATGTGCAGAAGATGCGGCTTAACAATGAACTTAATCATGATGTAAATAAAGATGACAATAACAGACGCAAGATAGTCTAGTCTGTACATAATTGAGTACTTGATTATGTTTGATTTTATACACATATTTATATGTAATAGCAAATAAAACGAAAAAGAAACCCTTCTGTTTAAACTGCATCGGAATTGGTTGCAAAATGAGGTAGAAATTCATATTTTAAATCCTGGAGTGGGGGCATATTGAAGATATCTTGCTATCCCTTTCCAACGCACGGGCCGTTATGGCGTGACGTGATCATACTGATACTTCTCTTTCCCGCAGTTTGAAGGTTACACCAAACATCAAAGGCTTATATAACTTTGGTATTTTTTAGAATATTTCGATATTTCTTTCTGTTCTATATTTTAGACGACGTAAATTTGATATAAAATTCATAAAAAAAAACAGTCAAGAGTTCAATTCTGTATTATATTTTTCACGAAATTTCAATCTAATCTAATTATGATTAAGTCGAGTTTTAAATAAAAACTTTTCAATTGTTTTGCACTCACTGAGCGTTGAGTCTGAAATATATTAACCATCATTGATTTGTTTGTCTGTTTATTATGTGATGTGTTTTATTCCAGGCACTGATGCTATTGACATCTTGTGCGGACGCGTGATCCCGGTCAAATTGGGGATCATTGGCGTCGTAAATAGATCACAACAGGACATTATCGACAAAAAATCTATTTCGGTAATTCTCTGTACTTCCTATCCTAATCAATTTATCTATTTATTCGTCTATTTAGTTGTTTTAATTTTTACTGTAAAGGTGCGGTGTGAACTTTTGAGAAAATTGCCAGAAAACTGATAATAACGAGACCGCACCAAACAATTTGAAAACACGATTATTGAATTTTGGCCTTAAATGTATCATAAATTATTTGATGGAACTTTATTTATTAAGTATCATTAAAATTGTAACCAGGACTCACTTAAAGACGAAGCGACGTACCTACAAAGGAAGTATCCTACTATTGCAACTCGGAACGGCACACCATACTTGGCCAAGACATTGAACAGGCTTTTAATGCACCATATAAGAGACTGTCTGCCGGAACTGAAGGTACGTGGCGATAGCTTATAATGTTTATAGTATATTGTTTTTGAACAATACTATCATTCCATAGTGGTGAAAATGATATTAGGTGTGTTCTTTGAACAATAACTTGTCATACTGAACGTGATTGTCATTTCAAATATCAATCCGCTCAATACTTTGTGGAATAGGCAAAGTTCATTGCAAATTCGGACCTAAATTTGCCAATATAAAGAGTCAAGATTGGCTTAAACGCCCATTTAGACGGAGAGAGTTTCTTGCCTCGAAGATACGATTATCGAAAGAATATAAAAAGGTTTCTTTGTCTAAACATTCACACTTCTCGCTCGTCTATGGCGATAATTGCCTCGCAATGGAATATTGATTGTAAACAGAATAAACTCGAATGATAAATCTCGCACTCAAAACGGTTCAAACCAATTCTTACAATACTCATATGAACTTGAAAAAATGTCATACGAGATCGTGTTTATACAAGATTCTCGTGAGCAAGAATCTTCTTACTATAATTTCGCTGTGTAAAAAGACACAGGAAATTATTGCCTATCGATAAGTGACTTGCGAAACTCGTATGACATAATCATAGATGAGAATTTAGTTCTTGCCTGTGTCTAAACATTTTGATACGATAATATTATGGTGATTATTCTCTCCGTCTAAATGGGCCATAGGAATGTTTTTTTAAATTGCAATTGGGTAATTAACTATGTTTGATTTTATACATTTTTTATGTAATTGCAAATAAAACAAAAAGAAACCCTTCTGTAAAATCTGCATCAAAGTTGGCTGAAAAACGAAGCAGTAATTCATATTTTAAATTATTTTCAACGAGCAAAAGTGGGGCGTAGTGATGATACCTTCCTACTTAGATGGACTTGCAAATAGTACTCCAAATCATACAATGATTTGACATTTCCAGGTACGCGTCAACGTAATGATATCACAATTCCAATCTCTTCTCAATTCTTACGGAGAAGACGTGTCGGATAAATCTCAAACACTACTGCAAATAATTACCAAGTTTGCGAGCGCATACTGTTCGACTATCGAAGGTACCGCCCGAAATATAGAAACCACTGAACTGTGTGGAGGTGCTAGGATATGTTACATATTCCACGAGACTTTTGGTCGGACATTGGACTCTATACATCCTCTTGTTGGTAAGTGGAGTAATACTAGCTTTATGGGATAGATGGGTATTTGGGTTAGGAATTAATATACTTAATTAACATTAGCGGATGTTTCACAAAGTTGGTACCAACAATCCCACATACAGGGACAACGATTTAAAGTGGAATGGTAAAGTTAAAAAATAAAAATTGAACGTAATTTTTGTTTAATCAAATCATAATCATGGGGATTATAAATAGTCACAGGCGGCTCGGCCTCCGGTGGCCCTTTATGGAACATATTTATGTAACGCCTCCGACGGGTTAAAATCTGAATGCGACCTGTAAATCATCGCAATTAGCATAGGAATGGCTTTGTTTAGGCTAAAAATAATTGACTACCCCATAGGTGGTTTGCAAATGTACTGCAGCCAGCGACGTGCACTGGTATTTCGATGAAGGTAGCCAAAAACCTTGTACAATTATTTTATTCAACTGTTTCATCACCACCGCTGTCATCATCATCCACGTGTCGATTTAAAATATAAGCCCATGGATGCTTTTGTCAAAATCCGTATTTGGTCGTTATTTTTTTTCTTTATTTATGTAAATAGCAAATTGTCAGGACTCAGGGTAGACAGTGTATATTTGTGTATATGGAACACACGCCACTGACTGCAGCTGACCAGAATAAAATTGTCGTCACCAATTCACACTTCTATTATTTATGAAATCTTAAACTTTACTGCTAGATTGCTAGCCATCCACTCTAAGTGATACCAACTTCATGAAACATCCTGTATATACACACAGTATGATTAATAAACTTCACATATTCAAAATTCTTGTGGAGAAAAGAAGAAGAAAAATATGTCAATAATGCAGGTTTCCTCAAAATACATCACTATAACCACTGTGGACTATAAGTGAATTTGTAATGTTTTTATACATTCAAAAGTGGATTAACAGTTATTGACCCAGATTTCGACGCACGATATTCAGAATACGTAATTCCGAGTGATATGATTAATCAGCGTCGAATTTATAATTCTTGTAAAGACGCAATAATATTTTCAGTTTGGTAGTAGTAATTAGTACTTATGTTGACTTTTATCATAAAAGCTGTATAATATCTCCAATAAGAAATTAATTGAGCTATAGATAGATATACATATCGGAATGGATTGTATTATTTAAGTTTTGTTCTTTTCTTTTATGATTAATATGTATGATGTGGTAGTGCTAATTGAAATAAATAAATAGATAATGAATGATGAAATTTAGGTAGTATTCATGAAATTTTTGGTTTAAATATTATGTGCCATACGAGTTTATTAAATCGATTGTATTCGTCTCCTACGCCTACCGTCTTCCTTAAATTTTTGAAAACAATAGCTGTAACGCTGTTAAAGACTTTTTCAAGCCAGATGAGGTATTTCGCGCGTATTGTAGCTTGAAGTAAGTCTTTTCTTTCTACCTGCCCTTATCCTACCTTAACGTTTGGTCGGAGCAACAGATTTTGCAAGCATGTTACAAAAAGGATTTGGCTTAGTTTTCACGATCGGCTGCCTGACTGACGTCAACCGTCCTATGGGAGATACGTACGGCTGAGATCTATAGAGCGAACTTCGACTAGGTCTAAGTCAAAGAAACGAATTCAGTGAGGATTTGGTCTATTTTTAAATCAGACTTTGACTTAGTCCGAGCCATTTTTTTTACAAGAAAAACAGACTGAGTAACAGACAGAAAATGACTCTGACTAAGTCAAAGATTTA